>BNSU01000024.1:0-2400000 GCA_016587475.1 Pyrus pyrifolia
ATTAAACTGGGTGATAGGAGCATATTTATGCGACTTAATTGGCTACTTCTCGTGCATTTACGTTGTGTTTCTTTAGTTATTTTAGTCCTTTATGCCAATTTCGTGTGTTTCTAGGTTCATATGGCTAAGGAAGCAAAAAGGTGCATTTTGGAGCATTTTGGAGCAAAATTGGGATTAGAATGGATAGCTTGTGCTTGGAGCCAAAGTGTTGGACGAAATTGAAGCCTTGTATGCACTTTAGGACATAAAACAAAGGGCCTAGCCCAATCAAACAAAGCCTTAGAACCAGCAAAACCATCTATTCCCTCTTTAAATCCACATGCATTCATCATCATTCACCCTAACTTTAATTCACATGCTTTCACATGCATTTTCAGCACCAAAGAAGCTTTGCCGTGCACTCCCATCCCATTTCCAGCTTTTCTCCTTGATTGCAGCCACACTTCCACATGCATTCCATCTTTAATCATTCTTTTCTTAGCTGTTTTTCCATCATTATTTCACCCACATGCACTCCTAAACAATCAGCCACATATTCTTCCATTCCCCCCTATAAAAACCCATGCATTCATACACAAAAACACATCCTTTGCCGTACATCCCCTTCCATTTCCATCACTCCCCACTCCATTCCACATACAAATACCCTCCAAAACACTATCCTTAGACCTTGTGCTACAACAAAGAGGAGGAGAAGAGGGCCTAAACGTTCATACAATTCAAGTTTGAGTTGTTGGAATTTTTAGGTGTTTGCTCTCCTTGATATTCAATGATTAAATTTACTTATCTTTGTCTTGTACGTATGAGGAACTAAACCCCCCATGGCTAAGGGTGTATTCGAAACCATGATTATATATGTGAAATAAGTTGATTACTTCCAGTTATCGTTGCATAAGTCGTGAATACAATTTGCTTAACCGTTTGATTTAGAACTTATTCTTGTATGTTGATTGAGAGTGCACGCTTAATTTGCATGCTTGAATTTGGTGCTAGGATATAAGTTTGTTTCACCTAATCGTTATGAATTTATATTCACAAGTAGTGAAGGTCGCTAGTCACGATCATGTTAAGTAGATTCCTGGCAAGAGTATCATGCTTTTCATAGTTACAAATGCCTTGTCGATGCTTATGATTTCCAAAGAACGTAATGATTCTAACTTGTATCTTTATCATGCTGTTCATATAAAGAACTTGTTAGGAATAATTTGTTTGCGATGCATATTCATCCAATTCAATGATTCTAGGGAAATCTGAAGGTTAATTTAAGCGGACCTAATTAACTTGGAGTGTCGAAGCTCATAACTTATTTAATTGATAACTGGAAAGTGATTGACGTTGCATATATTTCATGTGCGAAGAAAAACCCCTTAGCCATTCCATCATCCATATTTTCATCACATTCATATTTACATTCTGCCTTTAATTACAATCTGTGCATTTTAGTTTAATTTCGTCAAAACCTCAATCCCCCCCATATTTTGTTTAGTCTTAGTCATTACAATCTATCTTATTTTGTGTTTTTAAGTATTTGGAGTCTTGTGGACTTGTTTTGAGTTTTTGTTAAGTAAGTTAAGTTAGTTTTATTTATTCGAGTCAAGTGTTTAACACCCCTAGTTAATCCCCGGTTAGAACGATCCCTACTTACATCATTACTACAATTGTCACAAATAGGGTTTAATTTATGTGTCACATTCGTAACGCATCAAATTTTGGCGCCGTTGCCGGGGATTAGCAAAGTTGCTAATCCCTTGTCTTGAGTCTTGTTTAAATTGTTTGGTTTCTGTTTTGTTTTAAATTTTGCACCGTGTGTATGTGTTTTGTTTTTGTGCCGTGTGTGGCAATTTATTTTCTTACTTGTGCCGAGTCTATTAAGTGGGTTACTTATCTTGTTTTCTCTTGTGTGTAGGTACTAGTTTATGACCCGTAGCTCACAACCTGTTCGTGAGCATATCTCCGACTTTGACGGCGATTTTGAGAGGACTTTGAGAAGGAAAAAGAAATTGCAAGAGTCTAATCCTCCTAGTCCCGAACCTGAAGTAGAAAAGCAAGAAGTTGAGGTTGAAGAGGAAGCCACGACAAAGTTTGAAGAGGAAGTACCAACCATGGCAGCGGACAATCGAACCATCAAGGAGCTTTCTGCCTCGGGTTTGGCCAATGCCGCACCATTATGCATTCAATACCCCGCGGCTGCCCAAGGCAAGACCGATGAATTCGAGTTGAAGTCCAACTTGTTGCACCACATTCCGAAATACCATGGGCTTTCCATGGAAGATCCCAACAAGCATCTCAAGGAGTTCGAGGTTGTTTGTTCGAGCATGACACCCATAAATGTCGACGGGAACATTCTGATGATGAAGGCTTTTCCATTCTCACTTTTGGAAAAGGCGAAGGATTGGCTTTACGAGTTAGCACCCGGAACAGTTACATCTTGGGATAGTATGAAAAGAGCTTTCTTGGAGAAGTTTTTCCCAACTTCAAGAGTCATTCTCTTGAGGAAACGGATTAGTGGCATCCAACAAAATCAAGGTGAATCGTTTCCTTCTTATTATGAACGTTTTAAATCACTTGTTGCTTCTTGTCCACAGCATCAAATGAAGGAGGAGCTGCTCATTCAATACTTCTACGAATGACTCCTTCCCATGGAACGCCAAATGCTTGATGCCTCGGCGGGAGGTGCGTTGGTGGATAAAACTCCGGGGGATGCAAAAGTTCTAATTGCCAACCGAGCACATAATGCACAACAATACGAAGGTGTTGGACAAAGAGACCCCCCACAACCACAAGTGAATGAGGTAAGTTCTATGCCCGAAATTCAATCCCAATTAGCTAACCTTACTTCTATTGTTTCTCAGTTGGCCGAGGGAATGAAGATTCATGGACCAAGTGTGTGTGGCGTGTGCTCTATGCAAGGACATGCCAACGATCAATGCCCTAAATTAATTGAGAATGGGGGTTGGGAATCTGCCAATGCCGTGGGTTTTGGGAACCAAAATCAACCACGCCATGATCCATACTCTAATACCTACAATCCGGGGTGGAGGGACCATCCAAATTTCAAATGGTGGGATCCTCAACAACCCCAAGGAGGATTTAGGCAGCAATCACCGGGCTTTTATACAAAGCCATTCGTCCCCAATCAAAACCAAGTGCAATCTGCCCCAACAACCTCAGGTATGTCTTTGGATAATGATCAAGTTGTTAAGTTACTACTTTGACGCAGGAAGTACAAACTCAAAATAAGGAGAGACAAATCCAAGACAAACGGGTGGACAATTTGGAGAAGCAAATGGGTCAAATTGCCGAATTTATGGGGCAAATTAGAGAACAAGGCAGATTGCCTAGTTCAACCGTTATGAACCCAAATGGAGGATTTGAAACCGCTAAGGCCATCATGTTGAGAGGTGGTAAACAGGTTGGAACAGACTCAAATACATCCAAATCAAGTCAAGACGAGGAGGACAAGTTGCTGCAAGAAGAAGCACAGGGAGCAAAGCCCACGGCCAAGGATGACCAAACCTTGCCGAATTCATCTAGTCCTCCTAAACCGTCCCAAACCACCAAGGTAAGTCCCAATTCGACTTTTTCTAGTTCTATTCCACTAAATGTGCCCTTTCCTGGCAGGTTTAGGCAATCAAAGAAGGAAGAAGCCGAGAAGGACATTCTAGAGACCTTTCGAAAAGTTCAAGTCAATATCCCGCTCCTTGATGCGATTAAGCAAGTCCCGAGGTATGCTAAGTTTTTAAAAGAACTTTGTACAACAAGGAGAAGGATTTCGAACAAAGAGGTGGTTCAAGTAAGTGAAAATGTCTCTGCTGTGTTACAAAGGAAATTACCCCCTAAATGCAAAGATCCGGGTAGTTTTACAATTCCGTGCGTTATTGGTAATACTAAGTTTGAACAATGCATGTTAGACTTAGGGGCTTCGATTAATGTTATGCCATACTCTATTTATGCATCTATGAACTTAGGTGAGCTTAAAAATGATGGTGTGATAATTCAATTAGCCGATCGTTCTAATGCATATCCAAAGGGTGTTTTGGAAGATGTTTTGGTGCAGGTTGGTAACTTGATTTTTCCAGCGGATTTCTACGTGCTTGACATGGAGGATTCACCCCATTCCACCCCATTGCCGATTCTATTAGGGAGGCCCTTCATGAAAACAGCCCGCACCAAGATAGATGTGTTTAAAGGAACTTTAACGATGGAATTTGATGGGGAAGTCATTGATTTCAATCTTTCTGAAAGTATTAAATTTCCTAAGGACGATCATTCTTGCTTTTCTATTGATATAATTGATGATTTGGCGCAGGATTTTCTCGATTCTTTGGAGAGGGATACACTTGAAACAACAATTGCACAAGGAATTGGGCAAAAATCTGGTTTTGCCGTGCCTAGAAGTGTGGAGGAGGCCGAGATAGTGGCTGCCCTTGAGTCACTACCTCAACACCATGGTAAGCCTTCTAACCCAATTTCAATTTCAGTTTCCACTAATAAGTTGTTACCCTCAGTGATTCAGGCACCCGTACTTGAGCTTAAACCGTTGCCCGATCATTTAAAGTACGTCTTTCTGGGAGACAACGAGACATTGCCCGTCATTGTCTCCTCATCACTCATGGCCATAGAGGAGGAGAAGTTGATCCGAGTGTTGAAAGAGCACAAGACGGCCATTGGGTGGACTTTGGCCGATATTAGGGGAATTAGTCCAACTACGTGCATGCATCGCATACTTCTAGAGGAGGGGGCTAAACCAACTCGAGAGGCTCAGCGCCGTCTCAACCCTCCAATGATGGAAGTTGTGAAAAAGGAGATTATCAAACTTCTTGAATGTGGAGTGATTTATCCGATCTCTGATAGTCGTTGGGTATCACCGGTGCAATGTGTTCCAAAGAAGTCCGGAGTGACAGTGGTGAAGAATGCCGAGAATGAGCTTGTGCCAACCCGTATCCAAACAGGTTGGAGAGTGTGCATTGATTATAGGAAGCTCAACGCCACCACAAGGAAGGACCACTTCCCTTTGCCGTTCATTGATCAAATGCTTGAAAGGTTAGCCAGTCATTCTTTTTATTGTTTCCTTGATGGTTATTCTAGATATAATCAGATTGTCATAGCGCCGGATGACCAAGAAAAGACAACTTTCACATGCCCCTTTGGTACTTTTGCTTATCGTCGCATGCCTTTTGGTTTATGCAATGCTCCGGCCACGTTTCAAAGGTGTATGGTAAGTATCTTTTCAGATTTTGTGGAAAAGATTATTGAGGTATTTATGGATGATTTCAGTGTGTTTGGTGATTCATTTGATGGTTGTTTGGAAAATCTCACAATAATTTTGAAACGATGTGTAGAAACTAACCTTGTGCTTAATTGGGAAAAATGTCACTTTATGGTTAGACAAGGCATAGTTCTAGGGCATATTGTTTCAGAAAGAGGAATTGAAGTGGATAAATCGAAAATAGATCTTGTACGCTACTCACCCTCTCCTACTTCGGTTCGAGAGGTTCGTTCGTTTCTTGGTCATGCAGGATTTTATAGGCGATTTATCAAGGACTTCTCCAAGATCTCAAACCCTCTTTGCCGTCTCCTCCAGAAAGATGTGGCGTTTGACTTCAACGATGAGTGTGAGAAGGCGTTCAATCACCTCAAAGAAATGCTAACTTCGGCCCCTATCATAGTTCCACCGGATTGGAGCCTTCCTTTTGAGCTTATGTGCGATGCTTCCGATTATGCATTAGGAGCTGTTTTGGGGCAAAGGAAGGAAAAGAGGCCGCATGTTATCTATTATGCCTCTCGGACTTTAAATGATGCACAATTGAATTATTCTACCACTGAAAAAGAACTTCTTGCTGTTGTATTTGCTTTAGATAAATTCCGTTCTTATTTGCTGTTGGAAATGTGCCCTAAAACCAATCATATGATGATACTTTACGGACATTTCAAACTAATGTAGTTTAAATGTAAAGGGCAAAGATTATTGTTTGAGCCGTCTCATATAAATGTTATATGCTTAAACGATAAGTCCAAGGAATATGTGATTGGAAGAATGCGATCTAAAGAAGTTAGATTCATGAGACCATTCTTTCGTTGACACATCCTAAACGTTCCTGATCATAGGATTGTCAATTGGGCATTGACAGTCCGTTAAGATCAGTACGTGCTATGTCTTCTCTCAGGGAGAGTGACTAGTCTCGAGTCATTGGTGTGTGTGACATCAAGACAAGTACGTAGGTGCTCAATAAAGAATGAGTTCACTGAACATGATCAACGAAGAGTTCTCATATTCATGTCACATGAGAACTCATGGTTGGGATAATGCAAATTAGTCTTTTGACCTGAGGCATCACAGTTGTCTTGTGGTTAGGTCCTTAATCTTTGATTATGTCAAAGTCACTCCATCAGGAGGGTGTCCATGGCATCGTTGGGGTTAAGCCACTTAGCCATGAAGGCAAGTGAATGCGCAACAAGGGATCTCTAACCTTCAAACTGTTTGAGGGAGAATACTCTATGATATGATTAAGAATCTTTGGTCAAAGTATGAATGAGATTTAGGAATGTGTTCCAAATCACATTCAAGGTAATCATATAAGCACAAGACTCACATTGGATAGTAGACATGAATAAACTATCAAACCAAAACAATGTGGTCAAGAGTATTGTATTAGAGAAAGACCGTATTGCATTTGTAATCCTAAAACTGAATAGGTTCTCCACCTCTTCTAATTAGCTTGGGTAACCATGACATGTTGCTAGGCGTCAACCATGGTTTGTGGAAGCCCTAAAAGTGTATTATCACTAACGGGAGAATTGAAAGTAAGTTTCAATTCACAATCGATTAGAAAGAGTTTTAATCGCCCACTGCCTCGCTAAAAGGAACCTAATGGATCGTTCACCGAGTAAGGTAGAGTTTGAAGAAACAACGGAGATGAGTAAGAATAATTAAATGGTTTAATTATTTATCTAAGGCTAGGATTAATTAATATGTTAATTAATCAAACGAATAAGTTCGTTAAAGACCTCGGGTTAGTTTTGGGCCGCAAGGCCCAATGGGATTTGAATGTCAAGCCCATTAACTCAAGTTGTATGACAACTTGAATAAACAAAGGGCTTGAAAGCCCAATAAACCTATAGGCCGGCCAGGTTAAAAGAATAGGGCTTTTGGTCCATTAGGTCACTTATTTGAAGGGACTATATAAAGGACTTTATAGCCTAAAATTTACTAAGGGTTATTTTTGGGGAAAGGATGAGAACACAAGCTCTCCTTTCTCTCTAAAATTTCGGCCACCTTGGAGGGATCATCTAGCAATCAAACTCCTCCAAGGTCACTCATTTCTTCTTCATTATGCCTTGGTGATGAATCATTAGAGGTTCTCAATTTTGGGAACTTGGAGAAACCTTTTCATCCATCCAAATCCATGGATCTAAGATGCAAGGAATGAAGGCCCTCTCTTTGGGTGATTAGCCTTTGCTTATGCAAAGAGGAATCTACAAAGGTATTGATTTCTCAACTCACTTTGTTTTGAGTTGAGTCTTGGTTCACCTATCTACTAGGCTTTGAAGTTCATGGGTTAAGTTTTGTTTTTGAGTGCATATAAACATGATTCCGCCTTTTAATTGTTAATTGCATGTTGTTGATGTTGCTCAAATGAACCTGTTTGTAGAATATAACGAGGTGAGTGTAGACAACGAGTATGAGTCCATAAACATATGATGAGGTGAGTGTAGACAACGAGTATGACCAACATGATATAATTCTGAGGTTGTGCTTGAACCTCTACATAAACTAAGCATGGTGGGAATAACTTAACTAAGTGCAATGGTGCCAACATGATATAATTCTGAGGCATTCATTCTCTAGAGGCCAAACTAGATGGGTAATTACAAGAGTTGTAAATGACTAAAGTGTTATTCTCTCATCATTATTTTTGCTAACCAAAATGATATAATTCTGAGGTGGGCTTGGTAATGGTGAGTCTCCCATACCCTGCTAAGAGTTCAACAAAACTCTCGAATTCCGATGAGGGATATGGAATTTGCCAAAAATAGTGGGTGGTGCTATTTGATTTAAAGACCCGGATCAAATAGCTTAAAATCAATCAATTTATATTCGTTATGTATTCGTTATGTATTTGTTTAAAATCAATCAATTTATATTCTTTATTAATCAATAATTAGATTATTGTAATTTAATTGGTTGTCTCTATAGTAGAGATGATGTGGTAGTGTTAACTGTTTAAGAATATAACGATGCTTAAAACCCAAAAGGTTGCAAGGTAGTGACTAATCCCAACTGAGTTGTGATACCTCTAAAACATAAGTTACAAGTTGGTCATAGATGGATGCTTTGGATCGTTAGATCCGGATCCAATACCTTCTTGTTAAAATTGTATAGAGGCGAAATGTTCGAATCTTTATTCTTTTGGAAAGAAGAAAGAATCACAAAGTTGTTGAGGTTAATTCACTTAGATGTTAGTGGCACTTGTCCACAACATAATACTACTCATGTTGTATGACATTCACCGAAGATCACTCTCGGTTGGACTATAGTTTATTTTGAATAAACACAAGTCCGAATACTTTGCAAAAGGTTTCAAAGAATTCAAGAAATGTAAGTAGATGAGTAAGACGTCTAAAGTATTTACCTCCTTAGATTTGATCCAAGGAAAAAGTAACACTTTAGATTAATTTCCTTGAAAAATATCAAGGAAAGTAGCATCGTAAGATATTGAATTTCTCCATTAGGAGAAGAATGAACATGAATAAGATTTAGTTCGTTGGACATTATCAATTACCCATATATATATGATATATACTTCTAAGACAACCTAGTTCCTATACCACAAGCTCCAAGGTAGTCCAGAAGGATTTATAAACCGTCTCAGTTGAATGGTTTGGACATAATATGGGTTTCCGAAACCATTATTAAGATAGTCTTGATAATATATGTCTAAAACAATAAATCACAAGACAGGTTAGTTGTAGAGATCCATCCATCATGGATCTTAGCAAGCTAGTGGGAGCTATAAGCGTCTTATGAGAAAAGATCAATTGTTTGATTTCTCATAAAGATGTAAATGAATCTTTTGTTTACTAGGTTTACAAAAGAGTAGTGGGAGTTGATCATATTCCTAAATTTGAATATATATACATGATATATATTAATTTTGAAAATGAAAGGAATTCTTCATCGTTAAAGTTATGACTTTAAACATTCTATAATGATAGAATGTATATGGGAGACATAGTCTATATACATGGGATGGAAATCTATAATGATAGATTTCAAGATATAATTGGATTATATCAATCCCTAAAATAGACAATGAGATGCTAGGAAGTTTCTCATATGATGATAAACTTCAATTAGAATGACAATTCTAGTGAGACTAGGAAGTTGTTCTTCTCAAAGGGAATGTACCCTTTGACTCCCAAAGAAATAATGCGTAAATAGAATCCTTTATGCATACGCAGAAAGGTGATTTATGTATTTCATATTGTATGAAAACATTGATATAAGTTGTACCTAGAACGGTACAAGATGATATCAGTGCAAGCCCAGGATCAGAACCATGGCAACGGTCAAGTGAATCCTGAGGTATTTAAGAAATACTAAGGATGGATTCCTCAAGAATGAGGAAGAATTAGAGTAACGTAATGGAAGCGTAAATGTATTAGATTATGAATCTAATCCATCATAGAATATCTCTTCATTATGAATGAAGTGATAATGAGATATCTCTTTATTATGACTAAAGAGATATTTGGGTGGAAACGTTAAAAGTAATGACTTTAATGTGTTCCATCATGTATGCAAAATATATTGCCATATAGAAGCTTACAACATTGTTGTTTGGATGGGAAAGTTCATTTATGAACTCTCCATTCGGTTCCAACCAGAAAGTGTATGACACTAATGGGGCGATAGCTCAAGCCAGGGAATCAAGGTCTCATCAAGGTCCGAACTCAAATGAGAGACTGAACCACATGATTGAGAATCATGTATAATGGTGACGTCGTTATTCTCAAGGTTGCTTCTATGGATAACATATAGATATCCATTGTTTAGGCCTACCACTGCCTCGCTAAAAGGAACCTAATGGATCGTTCACCGAGTAAGGTAGAGTTTGAAGAAACAACGGAGATGAGTAAGAATAATTAAATGGTTTAATTATTTATCTAAGGCTAGGATTAATTAATATGTTAATTAATCAAACGAATAAGTTCGTTAAAGACCTCGGGTTAGTTTTGGGCCGCAAGGCCCAATGGGATTTGAATGTCAAGCCCATTAACTCAAGTTGTATGACAACTTGAATAAACAAAGGGCTTGAAAGCCCAATAAACCTATAGGCCGGCCATGTTAAAAGAATAGGGCTTTTGGTCCATTAGGTCACTTATTTGAAGGGACTATATAAAGGACTTTATAGCCTAAAATTTACTAAGGGTTATTTTTGGGGAAAGGATGAGAACACAAGCTCTCATTTCTCTCTAAAATTTCGGCCACCTTGGAGGGATCATCTAGCAATCAAACTCCTCCAAGGTCACTCATTTCTTCTTCATTATGCCTTGGTGATGAATCATTAGAGGTTCTCAATTTTGGGAACTTGGAGAAACCTTTTCATCCATCCAAATCCATGGATCTAAGATGCAAGGAATGAAGGCCCTCTCTTTGGGTGATTAGCCTTTGCTTATGCAAAGAGGAATCTACAAAGGTATTGATTTCTCAACTCACATTGTTTTGAGTTGAGTCTTGGTTCACCTATCTACTAGGCTTTGAAGTTCATGGGTTAAGTTTTGTTTTTGAGTGCATATAAACATGATTCCGCCTTTTAATTGTTAATTGCATGCTGTTGATGTTGCTCAAATGAAATTGTTTTTCACAAATAATCCTTCATTTGCTTGGTACTAAAGTTATTATTTATACTGACCATGCAGCATTGAAGTATTTGTTCACCAAGAAGAAAGCCAAACCACGACTCATTCGTTGGATGCTTCTTCTCCAAGAGTTCGATATCGAAATCCGGGACAAGAAGGGAAGTGAAAACGTGGTGGCTGACCACTTGAGCCGTATGGTGCATGAGGAGGATGCCGTGCCTATCATAAAGACATTCCCAGATGAGCAACTGATGTCCGTCAAGGTAAGTGAACCGTGGTATGCTGATTTGGTGAATTATTTGGTGTCTAAACATGTTCCTAGTGAATTACTTAAACACCAATGTGATAAATTGAAGAAAGAGGCACGGTTTTATGTGTGGGATGACCCGTATTTATGGAAATATTGCCCTGACCAAGTTATACGTAGGTGTGTGCACGATTCTGAGTTTAATGCTATTCTAACCTTTTGTCACACTTATGCTTGTGGGGGACACTTTGGCACTCAAAGATGTTGGAAATGTGCCCTAAAACCAATCATATGATGATACTTTATGGACATTTCACATGTTAAACTAATGTAGTTTAAATGTAAAGGGCAAAGATTATTGTTTGAGCCGTCTCATATAAATGTTATATGCTTAAACGATAAGTCCAAGGAATATGTGATTGGGAGAATGCGATCTAAAGAAGTTAGATTCATGAGACCATTCTTTCGTAGACACATCCTAAACGTTCCTGATCATAGGATTGCCAATTGGGCATTGACAGTCCGTTAAGATCAGTACGTGCTGTGTCTTCTCTCAGGGAGAGTGACTAGTCTCGAGTCATTGGTGTGAATGACACCAAGACAAGCATGTAGGTGCTCAATAGAGAATGAGTTCACTGAACACGATCAACGAAGAGTTCTCATATTTATGTCACATGAGAACTCAAGGTTGGGATAATGCAAAGTAGTCCTTTGACCTGAGGCATCACAGCTGTCTTGTGGTTAGGTACTTGATCTTTGATTATGTCAAAGTCACTCCATCAAGAGGGTGTCCGCGGCATCGTCGGGGTTAAGCCACTTAGCCATGGAGGCAAGTGAATGCGCAACAAGGGATCTCTAACCTTCAAACTGTTTGAGGGAGAATACTCTATGATATGATTTAGAATCTCTGGCCAGAGTATGAATGAGATGTTGGAATGCGTTCCAGATCACATTCAAGGTAATCATATAAGTACAAGATTCACATTGGATAGTAGACATGAATAAACTAGCAAACCAAACAATGTGGTCAAGAGTATTGTATTAGAGAAAGACCGTATTGCATTTGTAATCCTAAAACTGAATAGGTTCTCCACCTCTTCTGATTAGCTTGGGTAACCATGACATGCTGCTAGGCGTCAACCATGGTTTGTGGAAGCCCTAAAAGTGTATTATCACTAACGGGAGAATTGAAAGTAAGTTTCAATTCACAATCGATTAGAAAGAGTTTTTAATCGCCCACTGCCTCGCTAAAAGGAACCTAATGGATCGTTCACCGAGTAAGGTAGAGTTTGAAGAAACGACGGAGATAAGTAAGAATAATTAAATGGTTTAATTATTTATCTAAGGCTAGGATTAATTAATATGTTAATTAATCAAACGAATAAGTTCGTTAAAGACCTCGGGTTAGTTTTGGGCCGCAAGGCCCAATGGGATTTGAATGTCAAGCCCATTAACTCAAATTGTATGACAACTTGAATAAACAAAGGGCTTGAAAGCCCAATGAACCCTATAGGCCGGCCATGATAGAAGAATAGGGCTTTTGGTCCATTAGGTCACTTATTTGAAGGGACTATATAAAGGACTTTATAGCCTAAAATTTACAAGTGGTAATTTTTGGGGAAAGGATGAGAACACAAGCTCTCCTTTCTCTCTAAAATTTCGGCCACCTTGGAGGGATCATCTAGCAATCAAACTCCTCCAAGGTCACTCATTTTGCTTCTTCATTATGCCTTGGTGATGAATCATTAGAGGTTCTCAATTTTGGGAACTTGGAGAAACATTTTCATCCATCCAAATCCATGGATCTAAGATGCAAGGAATGAAGGCCCTCTCTTTGGGTGATTAGCCTTTGCTTATGCAAAGAGGAATCTACAAAGGTATTGATTTCTCAACTCACTTTATTTTGAGTTGAGTCTTGGTTCACCTATCTACTAGGCTTTGAAGTTCATGGGTTAAGTTTTGTTTTTGAGTGCATATAAACATGATTCCGCCTTTTAATTGTTAATTGCATGATGTTGATGTTGCTCAAATGAACTTGTTTTTCAAAAATCTTCCTTCAAGTGGTATCAAGAGCCTAAGTCTAGTAGGTGGTGAATCCTTTTGGGTTTTGTAGTTCATAGTTTGTGATTTGAATGTTGTAATTGTTACAAGCTTTATTCTTGCTTCTTTGAATGTAAATTTTGTTAGAAAATTTGCCATCTCAAATGTTGTAGATGTAGTTCATATGAGCATGAATTTTGGAGCTAAAATTTGGTGCCATGTTTTTGGGGAAATTCGGCCAAATCCAAAGGGTGGATTTTTGGGTTCTTGTTTGACTTGTTAAAAGTGTTTTAAAGTGACTTTTGGAACCCCTATGTACCCTAGTATGGTTGTATGTTATTTCCCTTAAGTTTGAGTGGTTTTGGTATGTTTTTGGGTGAAGAATGTTCATGGAGCTCTTATGGGTTTTCATGGATGTTCTTCATTGTTCTTGATATGTTCTTGCCAAGAACAAAAGGTTTGGTGTTTTGATTCAAAGTTTTGATTTATTTCATAAAGTTTTTGTTTTGAAATATTTCTTATGTTTAAATATATTAGATATTTATTTTGAAAAATTAAAGAAATTTTAGTGGGTAGGTGTGTAATGATTTATTCCATTTCACACACCCCACTTACAAAGACTTTGAAATTTTTTTTAATACTTTGCTTCAATGGCCGGCCACCCTACTCAATTAGGGTCTTTGTGGGGCTTTTATGCAATTACATAAAGTTTTGATACTTTTGTGTATTTGTACTTTGACCCAAAAGTTTACGTTTTTACGTAAAGGTCCAAAATCACTAAAAGGACAAATTGTTTTGCTCCTTTAATGAAGTTTTAGCTTTTGTGGAAATTTTTGGGTTCTAGTTGTAATTACATGAAGTAGTGGACTTTTGTGTTTTTACAAAGTGACCCCAAAAGTTTAAGTTTTGCAAAATGGCCCAAAAGTTGAGGTCATAGCATTTTGGCCCAATTTAGGTAGAGAACAAAATTGTTTTGTCTCTTTAAATGAGAATTGGATTTTCATTTCATTTAGCTCCATTTAAATCAATTCTATTGATACAAAAACCAAATGAAAATGTTGCATTCAAGTTTAATTAGTTAAAGCGTTAATTAATTAAAGAAAGGGTGATTATGAACCTTAGCCTACGATAATTGAGCTATGTGAATGGCCGTTTCAAATTTGTTTGAACCATGGGAATGTGTAGATTAAATTTTGGTTGTAATTTGATATGATCAATTGTTGTAAAAGAGCATAAGCTCTTCTTTACTTTAAAGTAATTTGATTTGATCAATTGTTGTAAAAGAGCATAAGCTCTTATTTACTTTGAAGTACTCCTTTCTTGTTTTATTCGATATGCATGAAATTGGAGTAGTTGGGTCCAACGCCCTAAGACAACACGCCTTAATGTGATTAAACGCGTAACTAAAATCAATCTCCATCCCTAGACCGAGATTCAACACTAGGCTCGTGTTGAATCGAATCAAAGGTTCATAGTCATCCTAAGGCCCTAAGGCAACTATATAGTCCATCAATGAATGCAAACCTTATGTTAGTAGTATCATATACTCTTGCTTTAAAAAACCGTTTTAAAAGCTTAGTGGGAGTATTATATACAACTAAATCAATCAAATGGACCAATAGTTGTAATAGGACCAAAATTGTTTTAATTAGATTAAAATGAATATTTATATGTGATGAGACCTAAAAACCCTCAACCAAATCAATATTAAGTTGATAAGCGAGAGATGCTTTGAATATCTCTTCGTGGCCTTCCACCGTCGTAGGCTCCAATCGTTTGTGACTTGTACACCGGCTTCACCCTATCATGGGGGAGTACAAAGTGCATGCTTACACTCAGGAGGAGTCTATACGCATATGATGAGGTGAGTGTAGGCAACGAGGATGGCCAATATCATATCATTGTGAGGCTATTCTTGAACCCCTTCATGAACTAAGCATGGTGGGAATAACTTAACTAAGTGCAATGGCGCCGATATCATATCATTGTGAGGCAACATTCTCTAGAGGCCAAATAAGATGGGTACTTGCAAGAGATGCAAATGAGTAAGCGTACTCTCTCATTATTATTAATGCTAGCCGATATCGTATCATCGTGAGGTGGGCTTGGTAATGGTGAGTCTCCCATACCCCGCTAAGAGTTCAACAAAACTCTCGAATTCCGATGAGGGATATGGAATTTGCCAAAAATAGTGGGTGGTGCTATTTGATTTAAAGACCCGAATCAAATGGCTTAAAATCAATCAATTTATATTCGTTATGAATTTGTTTACCAATATATGTACAAACGCTATCCAAAACTTGACAAAGAAAAGCCGAATGCTTTAATTTCCGGACTTAGTTCTACAAACCCATAGATTGTCTTTAATGGCTTGTAGATGTAACTAAGTAGTCTCATCCTCACAATCTTCCTATTGATAATGTATCATTGGAAGAATATGTTAGATAAGTCTAACATGAGAAGGACAACGCTGTTAATGTCATAATTCTTCAAATACAAATTGTTGTATGAAGAAATAAGAGTTGCTTTGAACAACCCTTAATCAACACAAACTTTAGTGCTTGTCTCTTTGTTACACGAACAAGGAACTTGAGAAGTAAGCACAAGGGCATGGACACTTTATGTGCCATGATTCTTCACTTACAAATTGTTGTATGAAGAAATGAGAGTTGCCTTGAACAACTCTTGAAAGTTTGTTATTATGTTTAGAACATAATGGTTGGTTGACAAAAATAGTCCATTTATATGGACTTATGATGATTTTGAATCATTGAGTGTTGAAGTGTTAAACCACTTAACGAGACGGAAACTAGGCAAGGACTTCACCTTTGTGTCCCTATCCTAATAGTTCACTAAGTTTATTGTAAACTATATAGTGAACAATAACCACACACTCTCCAAATTGTTTGATGTGTATAACACAATTGAAATAAGTTTCAAGAGAGATAGTGGGAGTTTAGGGACCATGACTATTGTAGTCAAAGGAGAAGTCAAATGAAGAAGGCAAAATAACTCCAAGGGAACAAACTTTCTTTATGAAAGGATGGACATTGGAAGGGGTATTTGCAAGAAATGTCTTGCAAGTGTCAAGAACACACCTTTTGAAGGTGTTGTAAAATGTTCTTTAAAAGTTCATAACAGTTGGTTCTTCTACTTGAATGCATGATTCTGTATTAGTAACAATGTTTTACAATTGTTGTAAAAGTGTGCTAATAAGAAGTAGAAGATGAATGAGAGAAGAGAAAGTACTTCACATTCCAAACGTGAATCGAATATAGATCTCTGCGAAAGCGGATTGTACTTACTTCCTCATATGAACTACCAAAGAAATTGGAAAAACCAAAGATTGTCTTTACGTCCCAATTTTAAAGGAACATAATTCCGTCACAGTTGTAGAGATGGATAAATGTTTTGTTTGACAAAACATTGTTCTTTATTAATCAATAATTAGATTATTGTAATTTAATTGGTTGTCTCTATAGTAGAGACGATGTGGTAGTTTAACTGTTTAGAATACGATGATGCTTAAAACCCAAAAGGTTGCAAGGTAGTGACTAATCCCAACTGAGTTGTGATACCTCTAAAACATAAGTTACAAGTTGGTCATAGATGGATGCTTTGGATCGTTAGATCCGGATCCAATACCTTCTTGTTAAAATTGTATAGAGGCGAAATGTTCGAATCTTTATTCTTTTGGAAAGAAGAAAGAATCACAAAGTTGTTGAGGTTAATTCACTTAGATGTTAGTGGCACTTGTCCACAACATAATACTACTCATGTTGTATGACATTCACCGAAGATCACTCTCGGTTGGACTATAGTTTATTTTGAATAAACACAAGTCCGAATACTTTGCAAAAGGTTTCAAAGAATTCAAGAAATGTAAGTAGATGAGTAAGACGTCTAAAGTATTTACCTCCTTAGATTTGATCCAAGGTGAAAGATAACACTTTAGATGAGTTTCCTTGAAAGATATCAAGGAAAAATAACATCATAAGATAATGAATTTCTCCATTAGGAGAAGAACGAACTTGAATAAAATTTAGTTCGTTGGATGTTATCTATTACCGATATATAGAATATATATATATACTTCTAAAAACAATATGATTGTCAATTAGAAGATCTTCCAAAATTTTCATAACTCCATAAGATGTAGTTGGAAAGAAAGACAAATCTTAAACATGTTAAGATTTGGGGTTGTGTGCTAATAAGCAATATTTGTTTGATATGATCAACAAAAATAACAACCTAGTTCCTACACCACAAGCTCCAAGGTAGTCGAGAAGGATTTATAAATCATCTCAGTTGAATGGTTTGAACTTTATGACTATGTCATAGAGTTACACCTCTTAATTCGAAAGAAATAAGAATGAAAATCCTTATGACTACACCGAGTGTATATATATGACATATACTCAAGGAAATGGTAAAGTACCATTTGAATCGAAATAATGAAACCTTAATGGCTAATCGGTAGCTTAAGGTGACTACACTCAAAGAAAATGGTTGACTTTGAAGAAACCGTCTTTGACATAGTCTTAGTTTCAATTAATTCGAAGATTGCTAGAAACAACTAAATGGTGATTCAATGTTTGGACATAATATGGGTTTCCGAAACCATTATCAAGATAGTCTTGATAATATATGTCTAAAACTAAGAATCACAAGACATATAAGTTGTAGAGATCCATCCATCATGAATCTCAGCAAGTTAGTGGGAGCTATAAGCATCTTATGAGAAAAAGGATCAAATCGTTTGATTTCTCATAAAGATGTAAATGAATCTTTTGTTTACTAGGTTTACAAAAGATTAGTGGGAGTTAATCATATTCCTAAATTTGAATATATATACACGATATATATTAATT
Source organism: Pyrus pyrifolia (assembly GCA_016587475.1). Lineage (NCBI taxonomy): Eukaryota > Viridiplantae > Streptophyta > Magnoliopsida > Rosales > Rosaceae > Pyrus > Pyrus pyrifolia. Next base: position 18,022 of record BNSU01000024.1, read on the forward strand.
TTGAAAAATGAAAGGAATTCTTCATCGTTAAAGTTATGACTTTAAACATTCTATAATGATAGAATGTATATGGGAGACATAGTCTATATACATGGGATGGAAATCTATAATGATAGATTTCAAAGATATAATTGGATTATATCAATCCCTAAAATAGACAAGAGATGCTAGGAAGTTTCTCATATGATGATAAACTTCAATTAGAATGACAATTCTAGTGAGACTAGGAAGTTGTTCTTCTCAAAGGGAATGTACCCTTTGACTCCCAAAGAAATAATGCGTAAATAGAATCCTTTATGCATACGCAGAAAGGTGATTTATGTATTTCATATTGTATGAAAACATTGATATAAGTTGTACCTAGAACGGTACAAGATGATATCAGTGCAAGCCCAGGATCAGAACCATGGTAACTGTCAAGTGAATCCTTAGGTATTTAAGAAATACTAAGGATGGATTCCTCAAGAATGAGGAAGAATTAGAGTAACGTAATGGAAGCGTAAATGTATTAGATTATGAATCTAATCCATCATAAAATATCTCTTCATTATGAATGAAGTGATAATGAGATATCTCTTTATTATGACTAAAGAGATATTTGGGTGGAAACGTTAAAAGTAATGACATTAATGTGTTCCATCATGTATGCAAAATATATTGCCATATAGAAGCTTACAACATTGTTGTTTGGATGGGAAAGTTCATTTATGAACTCTCCATTCGGTTCCAACCAGAAAGTGTATGACACTAATGGGGCGATAGCTCAAGCCAGGGAATCAAGGTCTCATCAAGGTCCGAACTCAAATGAGAGACTGAACCACATGATTGAGAATCATGTATAATGGTGACGTCGTTATTCTCAAGGTTGCTTCTATGGATAACATATAGATATCCATTGTTTAGGCCTACTACTCAGCCATTTATGAAATGAATTACAGAAGAGGTATCATCACTGATGAACAAGCTGATTGGCTCTAGTGCAAGTGGGAGATTGTTGGAAATGTGCCCTAAAACCAATCATATGATGATACTTTATGGACATTTCACATGTTAAACTAATGTAGTTTAAATGTAAAGGGCAAAGATTATTGTTTGAGCCGTCTCATATAAATGTTATATGCTTAAACGATAAGTCCAAGGAATATGTGATTGGGAGAATGCGATCTAAAGAAGTTAGATTCATGAGACCATTCTTTCGTAGACACATCCTAAACGTTCCTGATCATAGGATTGCCAATTGGGCATTGACAGTCCGTTAAGATCAGTACGTGCCGTGTTTTCTCTCAGGGAGAGTGACTAGTCTCGAGTCATTGGTGTGAATGACACCAAGACAAGCATGTAGTTGCTCAATAGAGAACGAGTTCACTGAACACGATCAACGAGGAGTTCTCATATTCATGTCACATAAGAACTCATGGTTGGGATAATGCAAAGTAGTCCTTTGACCTGAGGCATCACAGCTGTCTTGTGGTTAGGTGCTGAAGGAAGATTTGTGAAAAACAAGTTCATTTGAGCAACATCAACAACATGCAATTAACAATTAAAAGGCGGAATCATGTTTATATGCACTCAAAAACAAAACTTAACCCATGAACTTCAAAGCCTAGTAGATAGGTGAACCAAGACTCCACTCAAAACAAAGTGAGTTGAGAAATCAATACCTTTGTAGATTCCTCTTTGCATAAGCAAAGGCTAATCACCCAAAGAGAGGGCCTTCATTCCTTGCATCTTAGATCCATGGATTTGGATGGGTGAAAAGGTTTCTCCAAGTTCCCAAAATCGAGAACCTCTAATGATTCATCACCAAGGCATAATGAAGAAGAAATGAGTGACCTTGGAGGAGTTTGATTGCTAGATGATCCCTCCAAGGTGGCCAAAATTTTAGAGAGAAAGGAGAGCTTGTGTTCTCATCCTTTCCCCAAAAATTACCACTTGAAGGTTTTAGGCTATAAAGTCCTTTATATAGTCCCTTCAAATAAGTGACCTAATGGACCAAAAGCCCTATTCTTCTATCATGGCCGGCCTATAGGGTTCATTGGGCTTTCAAGCCCTTTGTTTATTCAAGTTGTCATACAACTTGAGTTAATGGGCTTGACATTCAAATCCCATTGGGCCTTGCGGCCCAAAACTAACCCGAGGTCTTTAACGAACTTATTCGTTTGATTAATTAACATATTAATTAATCCTAGCCTTAGATAAATAATTAAACCATTTAATTATTCTTACTCATCTCCGTTGTTTCTTCAAACTCTACCTTACTCGGTGAACGATCCATTAGGTTCCTTTTAGCAAGGCAGTGGGCGATTAAAAACTCTTTCTAATCGATTGTGAATTGAAACTTACTTTCAATTCTCCCGTTAGTGATAATACACTTTTAGGGCTTCCACAAACCATGGTTGACGCCTAGCAGCATGTCATGGTTACCCAAGCTAATCAGAAGAGGTGGAGAACCTATTCAGTTTTAGGATTAGAAATGCAATACGGTCTTTCTCTAATACAATACTCTTGACCACATTGTTTGGTTTGATAGTTTATTCATGTCTACTATCCAATGTGAATCTTGTACTTATATGATTACCTTGAATGTGATCTGGAACGCATTCCAACATCTCATTCATACTCTGGCCAGAGATTCTAAATCATATCATAGAGTATTCTCCCTCAAACAGTTTGAAGGTTAGAGATCCCTTGTTGCGCATTCACTTGCCTCCATGGCTAAGTGGCTTAACCCTGACGATGACATGGACACCCTGATAGAGTGACTTTGACATAATCAAAGATCAAGTACCTAACCACAAGACAGCTGTGATGCCTCAGGTCAAAGGACTACTTTGCATTATCCCAACCATGAGTTCTCATGTGACATGAATATGAGAACTCCTCGTTGATCGTGTTCAGTGAACTCATTCTCTATTGCGCACCTACATGTTTGTCTTGGTGTCATTCACACCAATGACTCGAGACTAGTCACTCTCCCTGAGAGAAGACATAGCACGTATTGATCTTAACGGACTGTCAATGCCCAATTGGCAATCCTATGATCAGGAACGTTTAGGATGTGTCTACGAAAGAATGGTCTCATGAATCTAACTTCTTTAGATCGCATTCTCCCAATCACATATTCCTTGGACTTATCGTTTAAGCATATAACATTTATATGAGACGGCTCAAACAATAATGTTTGCCCTTTAATATTAAACTAGATTAGTTTAACATGTGAAATGTCCATAAAGTATCATCATATGATTGGTTTTAGGGCACATTTCCAACAATCTCCCACTTGCACTAGAGCCAATCAGCTTAGTTATCAGCGATGATACCTCTTCTGTAGTCATTTCATAAATGGCTGAGTAGTAGGCCTAGACAATGGATATCTATATGTTATCCATAGAAGCAACCTTGAGAATAACAACGTCACCTTTATACATGATTCTCAATCATGTGGTTCAGTCTCTCATTTGAGTTCGGACCTTGATGAGACCTTGATTCCCTGGCTTGAGCTATCGCCCCAATAGTGTCATACACTTTCTGGTTGGAACCGAATGGAGAGTTCATAAATGAACTTTCCCATCCAAACCACAATGTTGTAAGCTTCTATATGGCAATATATTTTGCATACATGATGGAACACATTAAAGTCATTACTTCGAACGTTTCCACCCAAATATCTCTTTAGTCATAATAAAGAGATATCTCATTATCACTTCATTCATAATGAAGAGATATTCGATGATGGATTAGATTCATGATCTAATACATTTACGCTTCCATTACGTTACTCTAATTCTTCCTCATTCTTGAGGAATCCATCCTTAGTATTTCTTAAATACCTAAGGATTCACTTGACAGTTGCCATGGTTCTGATCCTGGGCTTGCACTGATATCATCTTGTACCGTTCTAGGTACAACTTATATCAATGTTTTCATACAATATAAAATACATAAATCACCTTTCTGCGTATGCATAAAGGATTCTATTTACGCATTATTTCTTTGGGAGTCAAAAGGTACATTCCTTTTGAGAAGAACAACTTCCTAGTCTCACTAGTATTGTCATTCTAATTGAAGTTTATCATCATATGAGAAACTTCCTAGCATCTCTTGTCTATTTTAGGGATTGATATAATCCAATTATATCTTGAAATCTATCATTATAGATTTCCATCCCATGTATATAGACTATGTCTCCCATATACATTCTATCATTATAGAATGTTTAAAGTCATAACTTTAACGATGAAGAATTCCTTTCATTTTCAAAATTAATATATATCATGTATATATATTCAAATTTAGGAATATGATTAACTCCCACTAATCTTTTGTAAACCTAGTAAACAAAAGATTCATTTACATCTTTCTGAGAAATCAAACGATTTGATCCTTTTTCTCATAAGATGCTTATAGCTCCCACTAACTTGCTGAGATTCATGATGGATGGATCTCTACAACTTATATGTCTTGTGATTCTTAGTTTTAGACATATATTATCAAGACTATCTTGATAATGGTTTCGGAAACCCATATTATGTCCAAACATTGAATCACCATTTAGTTGTTTCTAGCAATCTTCGAATTAATTGAAACTAAGACTATGTCAAAGACGGTTTCTTCAAAGTCAACCATTTTCTTTGAGTGTAGTCACCTTAAGCTACCGATTAGCCATTAAGGTTTCATTATTTCGATTCAAATGGTACTTTACCATTTCCTTGAGTATATGTCATATATATACACTCAGTGTAGTCATAAGGATTTTCATTCTTATTTCTTTCGAATTAAGAGGTGTAACTCTATGACATAGTCATAAAGTTCAAACCATTCAACTGAGACGATTTATAAATCCTTCTCGACTACCTTGGAGCTTGTGGTGTAGGAACTAGGTTGTTATTTTTGTTGATCATATCAAACAAATATTGCTTATTAGCACACAACCCCAAATCTTAACATGTTTAAGATTTGTCTTTCTTTCCAACTACATCTTATGGAGTTATGAAAATTTTGGAAGATCTTCTAATTGACAATCATATTGTTTTTAGAAGTATATATATCCTATATATGGGTAATAGATAACATCCAACGAATTAAATTTTATTCAAGTTCGTTCTTCTCCTAATGGAGAAATTCATTATCTTATGATGCTATTTTCCTTGATATCTTTCAAGGAAACTCTTCTAAAGTGTTATCTTTCCTTGGATCAAATCCAAGGAGGTAAATACTTTAGACGTCTTACTCATCAACTCACATTTCTTGAATTCTTTGAAACCTTTTGCAAAGTATTCGGACTTGTGTTTATTCAAAATAAACTATAGTCCAACCGAGAGTGATCTTCGGTGAATGTCATACAACATGAGTAGTATTATGTTGTGGATAAGAGCCACTAACATCTAAGTGAATTAATCTCAACAACTTTGTGATTCTTTCTTCTTTCCAAAAAGAATAAAGATTCGAACATTTCGCCTCTATACAATTTTAACAAGAAGGCATTGGATCCGGATCTAACGATCCAAAGCATCCATCTATTACCAACTCGTAATTTATGTTTTAGAGGTGTCACAACTCAGTTGGGATTAGTCACTCCCTTGCAACCTTTTGGGTTTTAAGCATCATCGTATTCTAAACAGTTAAACTACCACATCATCTCTACTATAGAGACAACCAATTAAATTACAATAATCTAATTATTGATTAATAAAGAACAATGTTTTGTCAAACAAAACATTTATCCATCTCTACTATAGTGACGGATTTAAGTTCCTTAAAATTGGAATGTAAAGACAATCTTTAGTATTTTCCAATTTCTTTGGTAGTTCATATGAGGAAGTAAGTACAATCCGCTTTTGCAGAGATCTATATTCAATTCACGTTTAGAATGTGAAGTACTTTCTCTTCTCTCATTAATCTTCTACTTCTTATTAGCACACTTTTACAACAATTGTAAAACATAGTTACTAATACAGAATCATGCATTCAAGTAGAAGAACCAACTGTTATGAACTTTTCAAGAACATTTTACAACACCTTCAAAAGGTGTGTTCTTGACACTTGCAAGACATTTCTTGCAAATACCCCTTCCAATGTCCATCCTTTCATAAAGAAAGTTTGTTCCCTTGGAGTTATTTTGCCTTCTTCATTTGACTTCCCTTTTGACTACAATAGTCATGGTCCCTAAACTCCCACTATCTCTCTTGAAACTTATTTCAAATGTGTTATACACATCAAACGATTTGGAGAGCGTGCGGTTATTGTTCACTATATAGTTTACAATAAACTTAGTGAACCATTAGGATAGGGACACAAAGGTGAAGTCCTTGCCTAGTTTCCGTCTCGTTAAGTGGTTTAACACTTCAACACTCAATGATTCAAAATCATCATAAGTCCATATAAATGGACTATTTTTGTCAACCAACCATTATGTTCTAAACATAATAACAAACTTTCAAGAGTTGTTCAAGGCAACTCTCATTTCTTCATACAACAATTTGTAAGTGAAGAATCATGGCACATAAAGTGTCCATGCCCTTGTGCTTACTTCTCAAGTTCCTTGTTCGTGTAACAAAGTGACAAGCACTAAAGTTTGTGTTGATTAAGGGTTGTTCAAAGCAACTCTTATTTTCTTCATACAACAATTTGTATTTGAAGAATTATGACATTAAAAGTGTTGTCCTTCTCATGTTAGACTTATCTAACATATTCTTCCAATGATACATTATCAATAGGAAGATTGTGAGGATGAGACTACTTAGTTACATCTACAAGCCATTAAAGACAATCTATGGGATTGTAGAACTAAGTCCGGAAATTAAAGCATTCGGCTTTTCTTTGTCAAGTTTTGGATAGCGTTTGCAAATATATTGGTAAACAAATACATAACGGATATAAATTGATTGATTTTAAGCCATTTGATTCGGGTCTTTAAATCAAATAGCACCACCCACTATTTTTGGCAAATTCCATATTGTTGGAAATGTGCCCTAAAACCAATCATATGATGATACTTTACGGACATTTCAAACTAATGTAGTTTAAATGTAAAGGGCAAAGATTATTGTTTGAGCCGTCTCATATAAATGTTATATGCTTAAACGATAAGTCCAAGGAATATGTGATTGGAAGAATGCGATCTAAAGAAGTTAGATTCATGAGACCATTCTTTCGTTGACACATCCTAAACGTTCCTGATCATAGGATTGTCAATTGGGCATTGACAGTCCGTTAAGATCAGTACGTGCTATGTCTTCTCTCAGGGAGAGTGACTAGTCTCGAGTCATTGGTGTGTGTGACATCAAGACAAGTACGTAGGTGCTCAATAGAGAATGAGTTCACTGAACACGATCAACGAAGAGTTCTCATATTCATGTCACATGAGAACTCATGGTTGGGATAATGCAAATTAGTCTTTTGACCTGAGGCATCACAGTTGTCTTGTGGTTAGGTCCTTAATCTTTGATTATGTCAAAGTCACTCCATCAGGAGGGTGTCCATGGCATCGTTGGGGTTAACCCACTTAGCCATCGAGGCAAGTGAATGCGCAACAAGGGATCTCTAACCTTCAAACTGTTTGAGGGAGAATACTCTATGATATGATTAAGAATCTTTGGCCAAAGTATGAATGAGATTTAGGAATGTGTTCCAAATCACATTCAAGGTAATCATATAAGCACAAGACTCACATTGGATAGTAGACATGAATAAACTATCAAACCAAACAATGTGGTCAAGAGTATTGTATTAGAGAAAGACCGTATTGCATTTGTAATCCTAAAACTGAATAGGTTCTCCACCTCTTCTGATTAGCTTGGGTAACCATGACATGCTGCTAGGCGTCAACCATGGTTTGTGGAAGCCCTAAAAGTGTATTATCACTAACGGGAGAATTGAAAGTAAGTTTCAATTCACAATCGATTAGAAAGAGTTTTAATCGCCCACTGCCTCGCTAAAAGGAACCTAATGGATCGTTCACCGAGTAAGGTAGAGTTTGAAGAAACAACGGAGATGAGTAAGAATAATTAAATGGTTTAATTATTTATCTAAGGCTAGGATTAATTAATATGTTAATTAATCAAACGGATAAGTTCGTTAAAGACCTCGGGTTAGTTTTGGGCCGCAAGGCCAATGGGATTTGAATGTCAAGCCCATTAACTCAAGTTGTATGACAACTTGAATAAACAAAGGGCTTGAAAGCCCAATAAACCTATAGGCCGGCCATGTGTAAAAGAATAGGGCTTTTGGTCCATTAGGTCACTTATTTGAAGGGACTATATAAAGGACTTTATAGCCTAAAATTTACTAAGGGTTATTTTTGGGGAAAGGATGAGAACACAAGCTCTCCTTTCTCTCTAAAATTTCGGCCACCTTGGAGGGATCATCTAGCAATCAAACTCCTCCAAGGTCACTCATTTCTTCTTCATTATGCCTTGGTGATGAATCATTAGAGGTTCTCAATTTTGGGAACTTGGAGAAACCTTTTCATCCATCCAAATCCATGGATCTAAGATGCAAGGAATGAAGGCCCTCTCTTTGGGTGATTAGCCTTTGCTTATGCAAAGAGGAATCTACAAAGGTATTGATTTCTCAACTCACATTGTTTTGAGTTGAGTCTTGGTTCACCTATCTACTAGGCTTGGTGCCATGTTTTTGGGGAAATTCGGCCAAATCCAAAGGGTGGATTTTTGGGTTCTTGTTTGACTTGTTAAAAGTGTTTTAAAGTGACTTTTGGAACCCCTATGTACCCTAGTATGGTTGTATGTTATTTCCCTTAAGTTTGAGTGGTTTTGGTATGTTTTTGGATGAAGAATGTTCATGGAGCTCTTATGGGTTTTCATGGATGTTCTTCATTGTTCTTGATATGTTCTTGCCAAGAACAAAAGGGTGTTTTGATTCAAAGTTTTGATTTATTTCATAAAGTTTTTGTTTTGAAATATTTCTTATGTTTAAATATCTTAGATATTTGTTTTGAAAAATTAAAGAAATTTTAGTGGGTAGGTGTGTAATGATTTATTCCATTACACACACCCCACTTACAAAAACTTTGAATTTTTTTTTATTACTTTGCTTCAAAACCGGCCACCCTACTCAATTAGGGTCTTTGTGGGGCTTTCATGCAATTACATAAAGTTTTGATACTTTTGTGTATTTGTACTTTGACCCAAAAGTTTACGTTTTTACGTAAAGGTCCAAAATCACAAAAAGGACAAATTGTTTTGCTCCTTTAATGAAGTTTTAGCTTTTGTGGAAATTTTTTGGGTTCTAGTTGTAATTACATGAAGTAGTGGACTTTTGTGTTTTTACAAAGTGACCCCAAAAGTTTAAGTTTTGCAAAATGGCCCAAAAGTTGAGGTCATAGCATTTTGGCCCAAATTAGGTAGAGAACAAAATTGTTTTGTCTCTTTAAATGAGAATTGGATTTTCATTTCATTTAGCTCCATTTAAATCAATTCTATGGATACAAAAACCAAATGAAAATGTTGCATTCAAGTTTAATTAGTTAAAGCGTTAATTAATTAAAGAAAGGGTGATTATGAACCTTAGCCTACGATAATTGAGCTATGTGAATGGCCGTTTCAAATTTGTTTGAACCATGGGAATGAGTAGATTAAATTTTGGTTGTAATTTGATATGATCAATTGTTGTAAAAGAGCATAAGCTCTTCTTTACTTTAAAGTAATTTGATTTGATCAATTGTTGTAAAAGAGCATAAGCTCTTATTTACTTTGAAGTACTCCTTTCTTGTTTTATTCGATATGCATGAAATTGGAGTAGTTGGGTCCAACGCCCAATAAGACAACACGCCTTAATGTGATTAAACGCGTAACTAAAATCAATCACCATCCCTAGACCAAGATTCAACACTAGGCTCGTGTTGAATCGAATCAAAGGTTCATAGTCATCCTAAGGCCCTAAGGCAACTATATAGTCCATCAATGAATGCAAACCTTATGTTAGTAGTATCATATACTCTTGCTTTAAAAACCGTTTTAAAAGCTTAGTGGGAGTATTATATACAACTAAATCAATCAAATGGACCAATAGTTGTAATAGGACCAAAATTGTTTTAATTAGATTAAAATGAATATTTATGTGATGAGACCTAAAACCCTCAACCAAACCATTATTAAGTTGATAAGCGAGAGATGCTTTGAATATCTCTTCGTGGCCTTCCACCGTGGTAGGCTCCAATCGTTTGTGACTTGTACACCGGCTTCACCCTATCATGGGGGAGTACAAAGTGCATGCTTACACTCAGGAGGAGTCTATACGCATATGATGAGGTGAGTGTAGGCAACGAGGATGGCCAACATCATATCATTGTGAGGCTATTCTTGAACCCCTTCATGAACTAAGCATGGTGGGAATAACTTAACTAAGTGCAATGGCGCCGATATCATATCATTGTGAGGCAACATTCTCTAGAGGCCAAATAAGATGGGTACTTGCAAGAGATGCAAATGAGTAAGCGTACTCTCTCATTATTATTAATGCTAGCCGATATCATATCATCGTGAGGTGGGCTTGGTAATAGTGAGCCTCCCATACCCTACTAAGAGTTTCCTCCAAAACTCTCGAATTCCGATGAGGGATATGGAATTTGCTAAAAATAGTGGGTGGTGCTATTTGATTTAAAGACCCGAATCAAATGGCTTAAAATCAATCAATTTATATTCGTTATGTATTTGTTTACCAATATATTTGCAAACGCTATCCAAAACTTGACAAAGAAAAGCCAAATGCTTTAATTTCCGGAATTAGTTCTACAATCCCATAGATTGTCTTTAATGGCTTGTAGATGTAACTAAGTAGTCTCATCCTCACAATCTTCCTATTGATAATGTATCATTGGAAGAATATGTTAGATAAGTCTAACATGAGAAGGACAACACTTTTAATGTCATAATTCTTCAAATACAAATTGTTGTATGAAGAAATAAGAGTTGCTTTGAACAACCCTTAATCAACACAAACTTTAGTGCTTGTTTCTTTGTTACATAAACAAGGAACTTTTGAAGTAAGCACAAGGGCATGGACGCTTTATGTGCCATGATTCTTCACTTACAAATTGTTGTATGAAGAAATGAGAGTTGCCTTGAACAACTCTTGAAAGTTTGTAATTATGTTTAGAACATAATGGTTGGTTGACAAAAATAGTCCATCAACATGGACTTATGATGATTTTGAATCATTGAGTGTTGAAGTGTTAAACCACTTAACGAGACGGAAACTAGGCAAGGACTTCACCTTTGTGTCCCTATCCTAATGGTTCACTATGTTTATTGTAAACTATATAGTGAACAATAACCGCACGCTCTCCAAATCGTTTGATGTGTATAACACATTTGAAATAAGTTTCAAGAGAGATAGTGGGAGTTTAGGGACCATGACTATTGTAGTCAAAAGGGAAGTCAAATGAAGAAGGCAAAATAACTCCAAGGGAACAAACTTTCTTTATGAAAGGATGGACATTGGAAGGGGTATTTGCAAGAAATGTCTTGCAAGTGTCAAAGAACACATCTTTCGAAGGTGTACTAAATGTTCTTGAATAATTCAAAACAGTTGGTTCTTCTACTTGAATACTTGATTCCGTATTAGTAACTATGTTTTACAATTGTTGTAAAAGTGTGCTAATAAGAAGTAGAAGATTAATGAGAGAAGAGAAAGTACTTCACATTCCAAACGTGAATCGAATATAGATCTCTGCGAAAGCGGATTGTACTTACGTCCTCATATGAACTACCAAAGAAATTGGAAAAACCAAAGATTGTCTTTACGTCCCAATTTTAAAGGAACATAATTCCGTCACAGTTGTAGAGATGGATGAATGTTTTGTTTGACAAAACATTGTTCTTTATTAATGAATGATTAGATTATGGTAATCTAATTAATTGTCTCTGTAGTAGAGATGATGTGGTAGTGTTAACTGTTTAAGAATATAACGATGCTTAAAACCCAAAAGGTTGCAAGGTAGTGACTAATCCCAACTGAGTTGTGATACCTCTAAAACATAAGTTACAAGTTGGTCATAGATGGATGCTTTGGATCGTTAGATCCGGATCCAATACCTTCTTGTTAAAATTGTATAGAGGCGAAATGTTCGAATCTTTATTCTTTTGGAAAGAAGAAAGAATCACAAAGTTGTTGAGGTTAATTCACTTAGATGTTAGTGGCACTTGTCCACAACATAATACTACTCATGTTGTATGACATTCACCGAAGATCACTCTCGGTTGGACTATAGTTTATTTTGAATAAACACAAGTCCGAATACTTTGCAAAAGGTTTCAAAGAATTCAAGAAATGTAAGTAGATGAGTAAGACGTCTAAAGTATTTACCTCCTTAGATTTGATCCAAGGAAAAAGTAACACTTTAGATTAATTTCCTTGAAAAATATCAAGGAAAGTAGCATCGTAAGATAATGAATTTCTCCATTAGGAGAAGAATGAACATAAATAAGATTTAGTTCGTTGGACATTATCAATTACCCATATATATATGATATATACTTCTAAGACAACCTAGTTCCTATACCACAAGCTCCAAGGTAGTCCAGAAGGATTTATAAACCGTCTCAGTTGAAAGGTTTGGACATAATATGGGTTTCCGAAACCATTATTAAGATAGTCTTGATAATATATGTCTAAAACTATAAATCACAAGACAGGTTAGTTGTAGAGATCCATCCATCATGGATCTTAGCAAGCTAGTGGGAGCTATAAGCGTCTTATGAGAAAAGATCAATTGTTTGATTTCTCATAAAGATGTAAATGAATCTTTTGTTTACTAGGTTTACAAAAGATTAGTGGGAGTTGATCATATTCCTAAATTTGAATATATATACATGATATATATATTAATTTTGAAAATGAAAGGAATTCTTCATCGTTAAAGTTATGACTTTAAATATTCTATAATGATAGAATGTATATGGGAGAAATAGTCTATATACATGGGATGGAAATCTATAATGATAGATTTCAAGATATAATTGGATTATATCAATCCCTAAAATAGACAAGAGATGCTAGGAAGTTTCTCATATGATGATAAACTTCAATTAGAATGACAATTCTAGTGAGACTAGGAAGTTGTTCTTCTCAAAGGGAATGTACCCTTTGACTCCCAAAGAAATAATGCGTAAATAGAATCCTTTATGCATACGCAGAAAGGTGATTTATGTATTTCATATTGTATGAAAACATTGATATAAGTTGTACCTAGAACGGTACAAGATGATATCAGTGCAAGCCCAGGATCAGAACCATGGCAACTGTCAAGTGAATCCTTAGGTATTTAAGAAATACTAAAGATGGATTCCTCAAGAATGAGGAAGAATTAGAGTAACGTAATGGAAGCGTAAATGTATTAGATTATGAATCTAATCCATCACAGAATATCTCTTCATTATGAATGAAGTGATAATGGGATATCTCTTTATTATGACTAAAGAGATATTTGGGTGGAAACGTTAAAAGTAATGACTTTAATGTGTTCCATCATGTATGCAAAATATATTGCCATATAGAAGCTTACAACATTGTTGTTTGGATGGGAAAGTTCATTTATGAACTCTCCATTCGGTTCCAACCAGAAAGTGTATGACACTAATGGGGCGATAGCTCAAGCCAGGGAATCAAGGTCTCATCAAGGTCCGAACTCAAATGAGAGACTGAACCACATGATTGAGAATCATGTATAATGGTGACGTTGTTATTCTCAAGGTTGCTTCTATGGATAACATATAGATATCCATTGTTTAGGCCTACTACTCAGCCATTTATGAAATGAATTACAGAAGAGGTATCATCACTGATGAACAGGCTGATTGGCTCTAGTGCAAGTGGGAGATTGTTGGAAATGTGCCCTAAAACCAATCATATGATGATACTTTACGGACATTTCAAACTAATGTAGTTTAAATGTAAAGGGCAAAGATTATTGTTTGAGCCGTCTCATATAAATGTTATATGCTTAAACGATAAGTCCAAGGAATATGTGATTGGAAGAATGCGATCTAAAGAAGTTAGATTCATGAGACCATTCTTTCGTTGACACATCCTAAACGTTCCCGATCATAGGATTGTCAATTGGGCATTGACAGTCCATTAAGATCAGTACGTGCTATGTCTTCTCTTAGGGAGAGTGACTAGTCTCGAGTCATTGGTGTGTGTGACATCAAGACAAGTACGTAGGTGCTCAATAGAGAATGAGTTCACTGAACACGATCAACGAAGAGTTCTCATATTCATGTCACATGAGAACTCATGGTTGGGATAATGCAAATTAGTCTATTGACCTGAGGCATCACAGTTGTCTTGTGGTTAGGTCCTCAATCTTTGATTATGTCAAAGTCACTCCATCAGGAGGGTGTCCATGGCATCGTTGGGGTTAACCCACTTAGCCATCGAGGCAAGTGAATGCGCAACAAGGGATCTCTAACCTTCAAACTGTTTGAGGGAGAATACTCTATGATATGATTAAGAATCTTTGGCCAAAGTATGAATGAGATTTAGGAATGTGTTCCAAATCACATTCAAGGTAATCATATAAGCACAAGACTCACATTGGATAGTAGACATGAATAAACTATCAAACCAAACAATGTGGTCAAGAGTATTGTATTAGAGAAATACCGTATTGCATTTGTAATCCTAAAACTGAATAGGTTCTCCACCTCTTCTGATTAGCTTGGGTAACCATGATATGCTGCTAGGCGTCAACCATGGTTTGTGGAAGCCCTAAAAGTGTATTATCACTAACGGGAGAATTGAAAGTAAGTTTCAATTCACAATCGATTAGAAAGAGTTTTAATCGCCCACTGCCTCGCTAAAAGGAACCTAATGGATCGTTCACCGAGTAAGGTAGAGTTTGAAGAAACAACGGAGATGAGTAAGAATAATTAAATGGTTTAATTATTTATCTAAGGCTAGGATTAATTAATATGTTAATTAATCAAACGAATAAGTTCGTTAAAGACCTCGGGTTAGTTTTGGGCCGCAAGGCCCAATGGGATTTGAATGTCAAGCCCATTAACTCAAGTTGTATGACAACTTGAATAAACAAAGGGCTTGAAAGCCCAATAAACCTATAGGCCGGCCATGTGTAAAAGAATAGGGCTTTTGGTCCATTAGGTCACTTATTTGAAGGGACTATATAAAGGACTTTATAGCCTAAAATTTACTAAGGGTTATTTTGAAGGAAAAATTTTGTCCTAGCTAAGAACATGTAAGAACATTTGAATACATATGCAAACTAATAACACTTTAAAGTAGGCATGCATTCAAAAACAATTCATAAAACCCATGACTTTCAAAGCCTAGTATATGGTGAACCATAAGACTCTTTAACAATATTAAAGAGAATAAGAATGTAGAGATTCTTTACCCTTGAAGCTCATCCTTGATTGCACAAGGGATTCACCCAAGTGGAGGGCCTTCAAGTCACCTCCTTGCTCCTTGGATCTTCCTTGTGATTTCCTCCCTTTTAGTGCTCCTTTTCTTCTTTGAGGATTTGAGGATTTGTTCTCCAAAACACCAAAGGTTTGGTGTCTCTAAGTCTCCACACCAAAGATGTAGTGTGAAGATGAAATGGATGACTTAGGGAAGAAAAGATTGCTAGATGTTCCTCCCCTAAGTGGCCGGCCTCTATGTAGAAAATGAGAGAATATGTTTCACCCAAATTCAATTAGAAAACCCTAATTTGAAACAAAGCTATAATGTTGATTTTATACTTCATTTCATGTGAGTGGCAAACTTGTAATTAATACAAGTTTGCTACCCTTCACCCTTATGGCTGGCCTCTATGTAGTTATTGGGCTTAATTGCCCATTTTGTTTTAGTTGTCATACAACTTAAACATAATGGGCCTTGTGGACCAAAACGTTTTTTGCGCCCCGAAGCCCAAAACTAACTTAAACGCCCAATACGAACGTTTCGTATAATTAATTAACTATTTAATTAATCTTGACCATTCTTCAATTAAACCATTTAATTGCTTATCCATTTCATATAATTTCTTCACTTATATCCTTACTCGGTGTACGATCCATTAGGTTCCAATTAGCGAGGCAGTGGGCGATGTTACTCTTAACGATCGATTGTGAATTGAAACCACATTTCAATTCTCCCTTAAAATTAGTGTTTGCTAATCTTTAGGGCTTCCACAAACCATGGGTGACGTCTAGAAGCATGTCATGGTTACCCAAGCTAAGTAGAAGTGGTTGGAGAACCTATCCAGTTACAACTACAATGCAATACGGTCCTTCTCTAATACAATACTCTTAATCACATTGTTTAAGTGATAGTTTGTTTCATGTCTACTATCCAATGTGATACTTCTCTATATGATTCAATTGAATAAGATTTGGAACAAGCTTCCTTAGTCATATTCATATGCTTTGGCCAAAGACTCTCGAATCATATCTTAGAGTATTCTCCTTCCACCATGGAAGGTTAGAGATCCCTTGTTGTGCATTCATATGCCTACATGACTAGATAGCTTGACCCCAACAATGCCGTGGACACTCCAATGGAATGCCGTTGACATAATCAAAGATCAAGGACCTAACCATTAGACATCAATGATGCCTCAGGTCAAATGACTACTTTGCATATTGCAACTATTGAGTTCTCACATGACATGTATGTTCGAACTCTCGTTTGATCGTTGTTTAGTGTACTCGATTACTCTTTCGAGCACCTATGTGTTTGCCTTAGTGTCCAACACCAAATGACTTGAGACTAGTTCATACTCACGCTTGAGTCGACATAACACATACTAACCTTAGCGGATTGTCAATGCCCAATTGGCAATCCTATGGCTAGGAACGTTTTAGGAATGAACATAAGAGAAAGGTCTCGTTAATTTAACTAACTTAAATCACTTGTCTCTTAGATCAAATACATTCCTTGGATTCCCTTATTGCTTAAACACAAGATACTATAAATAGTGATTAACAATAAGCTTTGCCCTCTATTAAACATATAAAAGTTTAACACAATAAGTATTCCAAAAAGCTATTACATCAAATGAGTGGCTTTGTGGGCATACTTCCAACAATCTCCTACTTGCACTCAAAGCCATCCTCCCATGTATCTAATACCCATCTTTTCCATATGGCGGTCAAGTTGGATTTGAGACATTGGCTTCGTTAGTGGATCTGCTACGTTATAGGCTGAAGCAACTTTGAGGATGTTGACTTTCCCCTCGGCAGCATATCTTCTAATGATATTAAAGCGCCTATCAAAATGCTTGTTCTTTTGATGTGCCCTGGGTTCCTTGGCTTGAGCTATCGCCCCATTATTATCATAGTACAAAGTTACTGGTGATGTAATGGTTGGAACCACTCCAAGTTCAGTGATGAACTTCTTCATCCAGAACGCTTCTTTGCCGGCTTCAGCTGCAGCGACATATTCAGCCTCTGTCGTGGAATCAGCAATTACACTTTGTTTCTTGCTTTTCCAGCTGACAGCCCCACCATTCAGAGTGAATACATATCCGGAGTTGGAACTTCTATCATCGACGTCAGATTGGAAATCTGCGTCTGTATAGCCTTCCACTCGCAACTCTGTCGCTCCTCCATAAACGAGGAACATGTCCTTAGTTCTTCTTAAGTACTTAAGGACCGTCTTGACAGCTGCCCAGTGTTCTGATCCTGGGTTAGATTGATATCGACTAGTAATGCTCACAGCATATGCGATATCAGGCCTTGTGCATATCATGGCATACATGAGACTTCCTATGGCGGAAGCATAAGGAATAGTATTCATTTGCCGTATCTCTTCAGGAGTCTTAGGTCCCATGGATTTAGAAAGGTGAATTCCATGTCTCACAGGAAGAAAACCTTTCTTAGATTGTTCCATCTGGAACCTACTTAGCACCTTATCAATGTACATAGATTGGGATAATCCAATTAATTTTCTGGATCTATCACGATAGAGCTTTATCCCAAGTACATAAGATGCATCTCCTAAATCTTTCATGTGGAAGGTTTTGGACAACCACACTTTTACAGAAGAAAGTACTGCAGTGTCATTCCCGAATAGTAATATGTCATCTACATATAACACTAGGAATACAACTACTTCCCCAACGACTTTTTGATAAACACAATTGTCGTCTTCGTTTTGAGTAAAACCAAACGATTTGATTTCAGTATCAAAACGAATGTTCCAGCTCCTGGAGGCTTGCTTAAGTCCATAAATGGACCTCTGAAGCTTGCATACATTAGTCTTTTCAGACTTGGACACGAAACCTTCGGGTTGAGCCATATAAAGCTCTTCCTCTAGGTAGCTGTTCAGAAAGGCTGTCTTCACGTCCATTTGCCAGATTTCATAATCATGGTACGCAGCTATAGCAAGCAAAATCCGAATGGACTTAATCATGGCTACAGGAGAGAAAGTTTCTTCATAGTCAATCCCTTCTCGTTGCCTGTAACCCTTGGCTACTAGTCTAGCCTTATAAGTCTCCACGTTCCCATCAACGCCTATCTTCCTCTTGAATACCCATTTATTTCCAACAGGTACTATACCTTCTGGAGGGTCTACAAGAGTCCAGACTTGATTTTGATACATGGAATCCATCTCGGATTTCATGGCCTCATGCCATCTCTTTGAATCAATGTCGGACATTGCTTCATTGTAGTCTCTAGGGTCCTCCTTTGTGTCATTGTCACCTAGAAGGTGCAATTCCGCAAAGTCATTGTCTAAGCCATACCTCCTAGGTGGCTTACTAACCCGTTCAGATCTACGTGGAGCTAGGGGTTCAGGAACAGGGTTGTCAATATGTCTTGTGCTTGTTTGTGTTTCATCTTTAATCTCATTAATTTCCATCGTTTTACTTATAGTTTCTTTGAGAACAAATTCGTCCTCTAGAAACTTAGCAGTTCTGGCGACAAAGACTTTCTAGTCGTCAGGATGGTAGAACTCATATCCCATAGTTTCTCTAGGATATCCCACAAAATAACACCTTTCTGATCTCGCTTCAAGCTTAGTAGCTTCAAGCTTCTTGACATATGCTTCACAACCCCAAATCTTAATGTGATTAAGACTTGGCTTTCTTCCATGCCATATCTCATAGGGCGTTTGTGAAACTGATTTGGAAGGTACTCTATTAAGCAAGTAAGCTGCTGTATATAGAGCGTATCCCCAGAATGTTACTGGCAGATCAGCGGAACTCATCATAGAACGAACCATGTTCATCAAGGTTCGATTTCTCCTTTCAGAAACTCCATTAAGTTGTGGAGTTCCCGGTGGAGTCCACTGTGATATTATTCCACACTCTTTGAGATAATCTAGGAATTCATTACTCAGATATTCACCCCCTCGATCTGATCTTAGGATTTTTAACTGTTTCCCAGTTTGCTTCTCAACTTCATTCTTGAATTCTTTGAACCTTTCAAAGGATTCTGACTTGTACTTTATAAGATACACATAGCCAAACCGAGAGTGATCGTCGGTGAATGTGATATAGTAGGAGAAACCTCCTCTCGACGTAGTAGACATAGGTCCACATACGTCAGTGTGGATTAACCCCAGAATTTCAGTGGCACGCTCTCCTTTCCCAGTGAATGGAGATTTGGTCATCTTCCCTTTCAAACAGCATTCACAAGTACCCATCTGGTCATTACCTAATGGGCGGACATATCCGTCTTTCGACATCTTGCGAATCTTTTCAAGGTTCACATGTCCAAGTTTAAGATGCCACATCCTTTCTTGGTTAACTTCTTCTCTAGCCCTTTTGGGTTTTGAGGTATTCCCGCTTTCAATACAGTGCATCCCACTATTCGTCTCTAGGTGAAAAAGTCCCTCTATCATATTACCATGAGAGATAATACGACCGTTCAAGTATAAAGTGCAACTCATTTTGTCAAACAATACTGAGTGCCCATCTCGTAAAAGCTTAGAGATAGAAATCAAATTCTTTATACATGAAGGAAAATATAAACAATTTTTAAGTTTCAGGACTTCCCCAGAGGGTAGGTTAAGCATGTAGGTGCCTATTGCTTTTGCAGAGATTTTAGCGCCGTTCCCAACTCGCACAACCATCTCCCCATTGCGTAGTGTCTTGCTCCCTACTAGTCCCTGCATCGTATTACAGATATGTTGACTAGCGCCTGAATCAAATATCCAGGAATTGGAGCTCACTGTAAAAGCACTTTCTATGACCGAAATAGTCTCTTCAAAAGTTCGTGTCATAAGGCTCGCAATGCGCACCCTGTATTTCTTCTTCCAACGTTCATCCTTTCCACAATGAAAGCATGTTCCTTTGGATTTCTTTGCCTTCTTCTTACGTAACCTTTTCCTTGTTTTTGCATTCTCACTCCCACTGTCCTTTTTGAAACCTTTTTCAAATTTACAGCACATGTCAATCATCTCGTTAAAAGTATGATCGAATCTATTCACTTTATAGTTTACAATAAACTTAGTGAAATCATCCGAGAGATATGCAAGGAAAAAGTCTTGGGCCATTTTGTCAAGTATAATGGTGGGTGGTATTTTAGGCATGTCGTTAACTACATAACATAACAGAAATCGTATTAGATTGTTGATTAACTACTTGATTGGGTCTTGAATCAAATAGTACCACCCACTATTTTTGGCAAACTCCACATCCCTCAATGGAATTCGAGAGTTATATTGAACTCTTAGCGGGGCATGGGAGACTCACCATTACCAAGCCCACCTCACGATGATACGATGTTGGTTAGCAAAAATAATGATGAGAGAATAACGCTTTACTCATTTACAACGTTTGTAATTACCCATCTTGTTTGGCCTCTAGAGAATGTTGCCTCACGATGATACGATGTTGGCACTATTGCACTTAGTTAAGTTATTCCCACCATGCTTAGTTCGTGTAGGGGTTCAAGAATAACCTCACGATGATACGATGTTGGCTATCCTCGTTGCCTACACTTACCTCATCATATGTTTATGGACTCTTCCTGAGTGTAAGCATGCACTTTGTACTCCCCCATGATAGGGTGAAGCCGGTGTACAAGTCACAAACGATTGGAGCCCACCATGGTGGAAGGCCTACGAAGAAATGTTCAAAACATCTCTCGTTTATCAACTTAATATTCGTTTGTTGAGGGAGTAGTTTTGGGCTACATCAAAAACATTTTAATCATATTAAAAGAACATGGCCCTATCATAACTATTGGTCCAAGTTAATATGATTTAGTAGCATATAATACTCCCACTGTTTCGTTGAAACAAGCGAGACTATATGGAACTACTAACGAACGCATTGCATCCTCATATGGACTATATAGTCATATTAGGTTTTAGGATGATTATGAACCGTTTGATTTGATCCAACACGAGCCTTGTGTTGGACCTTGGGTTTAAGGTAGATAGTTGTTGATTTTAGTTACGCGTTTAATCCAATTAAACCGTTATTTCCTATTGGGCGTTGGACCCAACTATTCCAATTTGCATACATATAAACAAAGAGGAATACATGAAATAATAAGAAGGGCTTATGCCCTTTTACAACACAAATAATGGGCTTATGCCCTTTACAACAACTTGAATTAATCAAATTACATTCAAATCTACATTATTTAAAACCCAAGCATTCATAATGTAAATCGGCCAATCACATAGCTCAATTATCGAGGCCTTTGGTTCATAATCACCCTTTTCTTAATTAACTAAATTAACTAAGAAAGAAACTTTAAACAATTGGTTTTTGGATCCATAGAATTGATTTAAATGGAACTAAATATAATGAAAATCAAATTCTCATTAAAGAGACAAAACAATTTTTGTTCTCATTTTGTTTTTGGGCCAAAAACAATGACCACAACAATTTGGGTCACTTTGTTAAAACAAAAACTTTTGGGGTCAAAATGCAAATACACAAAAGTATCAAAACTTTATATAATTGCACAAAAGTCCCTCCATCACCTTTTACCAAAGGTGGCCGGCCATAGTGTTGTAAAATTGAAAAAATTCTAAAGTTTTGTGAGTGGTTTTTGGTAGGTGAGACAAAGGTGACTTTGATGGTTTGTAAGAAAATGTTTTTTATAAAACTTTAAAATTCTTTTAGTCACATCTCACCAATAACTATCACCCACCATTTGAAAATCAAAACTTTATGAAAAACATAAAACTTTTGAATCAAAACTTCAAAACTTTTTGTTCTTGGTAAGAACTTCAAGAAATATGAAGAACATACATGAAAACTCATAATAGCTCCATGGATGTTTTCTTTCACCAAAAACTCAAATTTTCACAACTCAAAAGAGGGTTAATATCCTAGGGTACGTAGGGGTTCCAAAAAGCACTTTAAAACCATTTTAACAAGACTAACAAGAACCCAAAAAATCACCCTTTGGATTTGGTCGAAAATCCCAAAACACTTGGCACCAAATTTTAGTTCCAATATTCATGCTTATATGAACTACATCTACAACATTTGAGATGCTAAATTTTCAAACAAAATTTATATTCAAAGCAAGAACAAAGCTTGTAACATTTACAACATTTAAATCACATATTATGAAAAATCACAAAACCCAAAAGGATCCACCATAAACTAGGCCTAGGCTCTTGATACCACTTGAAGGAAAAATTTTGTCCTAGCTAAGAACATGTAAGAACATTTGAATACATATGCAAACTAATAACACTTTAAAGTAGGCATGCATTCAAAAACAATTCATAAAACCCATGACTTTCAAAGCCTAGTATATGGTGAACCATAAGACTCTTTAACAATATTAAAGAGAATAAGAATTTAGAGATTCTTTACCCTTGAAGCTCATCCTTGATTGCACAAGGGATTCACCCAAGTGGAGGGCCTTCAAGTCACCTCCTTGCTCCTTGGATCTTCCTTGTGATTTCCTCCCTTTTAGTGCTCCTTTTCTTCTTTGAGGATTTGAGGATTTGTTCTCCAAAACACCAAAGGTTTGGTGTCTCTAAGTCTCCACACCAAAGATGTAGTGTGAAGATGAAATGGATGACTTAGGGAAGAAAAGATTGCTAGATGTTCCTCCCCTAAGTGGCCGGCCTCTATGTAGAAAATGAGAGAATATGTTTCACCCAAATTCAATTAGAAAACCCTAATTTGAAACAAAGCTATAATGTTGATTTTATACTTCATTTCATGTGAGTGGCAAACTTGTAATTAATACAAGTTTGCTACCCTTCACCCTTATGGCCGGCCTCTATGTAGTTATTGGGCTTAATTGCCCATTTTGTTTTAGTTGTCATACAACTTAAACATAATGGGCCTTGTGGACCAAAACGTTTTTGCGCCCCGAAGCCCAAAACTAACTTAAACGCCCAATACGAACGTTTCGTATAATTAATTAACTATTTAATTAATCTTGACCATTCTTCAATTAAACCATTTAATTGCTTATCCATTTCATATAATTTCTTCACTTATATCCTTACTCGGTGTACGATCCATTAGGTTCCAATTAGCGAGGCAGTGGGCGATGTTACTCTTAATGATCGATTGTGAATTGAAACCACATTTCAATTCTCCCTTAAAATTAGTGTTTGCTAATCTTTAGGGCTTCCACAAACCATGGGTGACGCCTAGCAGCATGTTATGGTTACCCAAGCTAAGTAGAAGTGGTTGGAGAACCTATCCAGTTACAACTACAATGCAATACGGTCCTTCTCTAATACAATACTCTTAATCACATTATTTAAGTGATAGTTTGTTTCATGTCTACTATCCAATGTGATACTTCTCTATATGATTCAATTGAATAAGATTTGGAACAAGCTTCCTTAGTCATATTCATATGCTTTGGCCAAAGACTCTCGAATCATATCTTAGAGTATTCTCCTTCCACCATGGAAGGTTAGAGATCCCTTGTTGTGCATTCATATGCCTACATGACTAGATAGCTTGACCCCAACAATGCCGTGGACACTCCAATGGAATGCCGTTGACATAATCAAAGATCAAGGACCTAACCATTAGACATCAATGATGCCTCAGGTCAAATGACTACTTTGCATATTGCAACTATTGAGTTCTCACATGACATGTATGTTCGAACTCTCGTTTGATCGTTGTTTAGTGTACTCGATTACTCTTTCGAGCACCTATGTGTTTGCCTTAGTGTCCAACACCAAATGACTTGAGACTAGTTCATACTCACGCTTGAGTCGACATAACACATACTAACCTTAGCGGATTGTCAATGCCCAATTGGCAATCCTATGGCTAGGAACGTTTTAGGAATGAACATAAGAGAAAGGTCTCGTTAATTTAACTAACTTAAATCACTTGTCTCTTAGATCAAATACATTCCTTGGATTCCCTTATTGCTTAAACACAAGATACTATAAATAGTGATTAACAATAAGCTTTGCCCTCTATTAAACATATAAAAGTTTAACACAATAAGTATTCCAAAAAGCTATTACATCAAATGAGTGGCTTTGTGGGCATACAAATCCATGGATCTAAGATGCAAGGAATGAAGGCCCTCTCTTTGGGTGATTAGCCTTTGCTTATGCAAAGAGGAATCTACAAAGGTATTGATTTCTCAACTCACATTGTTTTGACTTGAGTCTTGGTTCACCTATCTACTAGGCTTTGAAGTTCATGGGTTAAGTTTTGTTTTTGAGTGCATATAAACATGATTCCGCCTTTTAATTGTTAATTGCATGTTGTTGATGTTGCTCAAATGAACTTGTTTTTCACAAATATTCCTTCACATATCCCTCATCGGAATTCGAGAGTTTTGTTGAACTCTTAGCAGGGTATGGGAGACTCACCATTACCAAGCCCACCTCAGAATTATATCATTTTGGTTAGCAAAAATAATGATGAGAGAATAACACTTTAGTCATTTACAACTCTTGTAATTACCCATCTAGTTTGGCCTCTAGAGAATGAATGCCTCAGAATTATATCATGTTGGCACCATTGCACTTAGTTAAGTTATTCCCACCATGCTTAGTTTATGTAGAGGTTCAAGCACAACCTCAGAATTATATCATGTTGGTCATACTCGTTGTCTACACTCACCTCATCATATGTTTATGGACTCCTCCTGGATGTAAGCACATACTTTGTACTTCCCCATTATAGGGTGAAGCCGGTGCATGAGTCACAAACGATTGGAGCCCACCACGGTGGAAGGCCTACGAAGAGATATTCAAAGCATCTCTCGCTTATCAACTTAATAATGGTTTGTTGAGGGTTTTAGGTCTCATCACATATAAACATACATTTTAATCCAATTAAAACATTTTGGTCCTATTACAACTATTGGTCCATTTGATTGATTTAGTTGTATATAATACTCCCACTAAGCTTTTAAAACGGTTTTTTAAAGCAAGAGTATATGATACTACTAACATAAGATTTGCATTCATTTATGGACTATATAGTTGCCTTAGGGCCTTAGGATGACTATGAACCTTTGATTCGATTCAACACGAGCCTAGTGTTGAATCTCGGTCTAGGGATGGTGATTGATTTTAGTTACGCGTTTAATCACATTAAGGCGTGTTGTCTTATTGGGCGTTGGACCCAACTACTCCAATTTCATGCATATCGAATAAAACAAGAAAGGAGTACTTCAAAGTAAATAAGAGCTTATGCTCTTTTACAACAATTGATCAAATCAAATTACTTTAAAGTAAAGAAGAGCTTATGCTCTTTTACAACAATTGATCATATCAAATTACAACCAAAATTTAATCTACACATTCCCATGGTTCAAACAAATTTGAAACGGCCTTTCACATAGCTCAATTATAGTAGGCTTAGGTTCATAATCACCCTTTCTTTAATTAATTAACGCTTTAACTAATTAAACTTGAATGCAACATTTTCATTTGGTTTTTGTATCCATAGAATTGATTTAAATGGAGCTAAATGAAATGAAAATCCAATTCTCATTTAAAGAGACAAAACAATTTTGTTCTCTACCTAATTTGGGCCAAAATGCTATGACCTCAACTTTTGGGCCATTTTGCAAAACTTAAACTTTTGGGGTCACTTTGTAAAAACACAAAAGTCCACTACTTCATGTAATTACAACTAGAACCCAAAATTTTCCACAAAAGCTAAAACTTCATTAAAGGAGCAAAACAATTTGTCCTTTTAGTGATTTTGGACCTTCACGTAAAAACGTAAACTTTTGGGTCAAAGTACAAATACACAAAAGTATCAAAACTTTATGTAATTGCATAAAAGCCCCACAAAGACCCTAATTGAGTAGGGTGGCTGGCCATTGAAGCAAAGTATTAAAAAAAAATTTCAAAGTTTTTGTAAGTGGGGTGTGTGAAATGGAATAAATCATTACACACCTACCCACTAAAATTTCTTTAATTTTTCGAAATAAATATCTAATATATTTAAACATAAGAAATATTTCAAAACAAAAACTTTATGAAATAAATCAAAACTTTGAATCAAAACACCAAACCTTTTGTTCTTGGCAAGAACATATCAAGAACAATGAAGAACATCCATGAAAACCCATAAGAGCTCCATGAACATTCTCCACCCAAAAACATACCAAAACCACTCAAACTTAAGGGAAATAACATACAACCATACTAGGGTACATAGGGGTTCCAAAAGTCACTTTAAAACACTTTTAACAAGTCAAACAAGAACCCAAAAATCCACCCTTTGGATTTGGCCGAATTTCCCCAAAAACATGGCACCAAATTTTAGCTCCAAAATTCATGCTCATATGAACTACATCTACAACATTTGAGATGGCAAATTTTCTAACAAAATTTACATTCAAAGAAGCAAGAATAAAGCTTGTAACAATTACAACATTCAAATCACAAACTATGGACTACAAAACCCAAAAGGATTCACCAACTACTAGACTTAGGCTCTTGATATCACTTGAAGGAAGATTTGTGAAAAACAAGTTCATTTGAGCAACATCAACAACATGCAATTAACAATTAAAAGGCGGAATCATGTTTATATGCACTCAAAAACAAAACTTAACCCATGAACTTCAAAGCCTAGTAGATAGGTGAACCAAGACTCAACTCAAAACAAAGTGAGTTGAGAAATCAATACCTTTGTAGATTCCTCTTTGCATAAGCAAAGGCTAATCACCCAAAGAGAGGGCCTTCATTCCTTGCATCTTAGATCCATGGATTTGGATGGATGAAAAGGTTTCTCCAAGTTCCCAAAATTGAGAACCTCTATTGATTCATCACCAAGGCATAATGAAGAAGAAATGAGTGACCTTGGAGGAGTTTGATTGCTAGATGATCCCTCCAAGGTGGCCGAAATTTTAGAGAGAAAGGAGAGCTTGTGTTCTCATCCTTTCCCCAAAAATTACCACTTGAAGGTTTTAGGCTATAAAGTCCTTTATATAGTCCCTTCAAATAAGTGACCTAATGGACCAAAAGCCCTATTCTTCTATCATGGCCAGCCTATAGGGTTCATTGGGCTTTCAAGCCCTTTGTTTATTCAAGTTGTCATACAACTTGAGTTAATGGGCTTGACATTCAAATCGCATTGGGCCTTGCGGCCCAAAACTAACCCGAGGTCTTTAACGAACTTATTCGTTTGATTAATTAACATATTAATTAATCCTAGCCTTAGATAAATAATTAAACCATTTAATTATTCTTACTCATCTCCGTTGTTTCTTCAAACTCTACCTTACTTGGTGAACGATCCATTAGGTTCCTTTTAGCGAGGCAATGGGCGATTGAAAACTCTTTCTAAATCAAGTTGAAGTCGAGTTGAAGTCAAGCTTGTTGCACCACATTCCAAAATACCATGGGCTTTCCATGGAAGATCCCAACAAGCATCTCAAGGAGTTCGAGGTTGTTTGTTCGAGCATGACACCCATAAATGTCGACGGGAACATTCTGATGATGAAGGCTTTTCCATTCTCACTTTTGGAAAAAGCGAAGGATTGGCTTTTCAAATTAGCACCCAGAACGGTTACATCTTGGCATAGTATGAAAAGAGCTTTCTTGGAGAAATTTTTCCCAACTTCAAGAATCATTCTCTTGAGGAAACGGATTAGTGGCATCCAACAAAATCAAGGTGAATCGTTTCCTTCTTATTATGAACGTTTTAAATCACTTGTTGCTTCTTGTCCACAGCATCAAATGAAAGAGGAGCTGCTCATTCAATACTTCTACGAAGGACTCTTTCCCATGAAACGCCAAATGCTTGATGCCTCGGCGGGAGGTGCATTGGTGGATAAAACTCCGGGGGATGCAAAAGTTCTAATTGCCAACCGCGCACATAATGCACAACAATATGAAGGTGTTGGACAAAGAGACCCCCCACGGCAACACCCGTTAGTGATAATACACTTTTAAGGCTTCCACAAACCATGGTTGACGCCTAGCAGCATGTCATGGTTACCAAAGCTAATCAGAAGAGGTGGAGAACCTATTCAGTTTTAGGATTACAAATGCAATACGGTCTTTCTCTAATACAATACTCTTGACCACATTGTTTGGTTTGATAGTTTATTCATGTCTACTATCCAATGTGAGTCTTGTGCTTATATGATTACCTTGAACGTGATTTGGAACACATTCCTAAATCTCATTCATACTTTGGCCAAAGATTCAAAATCATATCATAGAGTATTCTCCCTCAAACAGTTTGAAGGTTAGAGATCCCTTGTTGCGCATTCACTTGCCTCCATGGCTAAGTGGCTTAACCCCAACGATGCCATGGACACCCTCATGATGGAGTGACTTTGACATAATCAAAGATTAAGGACCTAACCACAAGACAACTGTGATGCCTCAGGTCAAAAGACTAATTTGCATTATCCCAACCATGAGTTCTCATGTGACATGAATATGAGAACTCTTCGTTGATCGTGTTCAGTGAACTCATTCTCTATTGAGCACCTACGTACTTGTCTTGATGTCACACACACCAATGACTCGAGACTAGTCACTCTCCCTGAGAGAAGACATAGCACGTACTGATCTTAACGGACTGTCAATGCCCAATTGACAATCTTATGATCAGGAACGTTTAGGATGTGTCAACGAAAGAATGGTCTCATGAATCTAACTTCTTTAGATCGCATTCTTCCAATCACATATTCCTTGGACTTATCGTTTAAGCATATAACATTTATATGAGACGGCTCAAACAATAATCTTTGCCCTTTACATTTAAACTACATTAGTTTGAAATGTCCGTAAAGTATCATCATATGATTGGTTTTAGGGCACATTTCCAACAATCTCCCACTTGCACTAGAGCCAATCAGCTTAGTCATCAGTGATGATACCTCTTCTGTAGTCATTTCATAAATGGCTGAGTAGTAGGCCTAGACAATGGATATCTATATGTTATCCATAGAAGCAACCTTGAGAATAACGACGTCACCATTATACATGATTCTCAATCATGTGGTTGAGTCTCTCATTTGAGTTCGGACCTTGATGAGACCTTGATTCCTTGGCTTGAGCTATCGCCCCATTAGTGTCATACACTTTCTGGTTGGAACCGAATAGAGAGTTCATGAATGAACTTTCCCATCCAAACAACAATGTTGTAAGCTTCTATATGGCAATATATTTTGCATACATGATGGAATACATTAAAGTCATTTACTTTTAACGTTTCCACCCAAATATCTCTTTAGTCATAATAAAGAGATATCTCATTATCACTTCATTCATAATGAAGAGATATTCTATGATGGATTAGATTCATAATCTAATACATTTACGCTTCCATTACGTTACTCTAATTCTTCCTCATTCTTGAGGAATCCATCCTTAGTATTTCTTAAATACCTAAGGATTCACTTGACAGTTGCCATGGGTCTAATCCTGGGCTTGCACTGATATCATCTTGTACCGTTCTAGGTACAACTTATATCAATGTTTTCATACAATATGAAATACATAAATCACCTTTCTGCGTATGCATAAAGGATTCTATTTACGCATTATTTCTTTGGGAGTCAAAGGGTACATTCCTTTTGAGAAGAACAACTTCCTAGTCTCACTAGTATTGTCATTCTAATTGAAGTTTATCATCATATGAGAAACTTCCTAGCATCTCTTGTCTATTTTAGGGATTGATATAATCCAATTATATCTTGAAATCTATCATTATAGATTTCCATCCTATGTATATAGACTATGTCTCCCATATTCATTCTATCATTATAGAATGTTTAAAGTCATAACTTTAACGATGAAGAATTCCTTTCATTTTCAAAATTAATATATATCATGTATATATATTCAAATTTAGGAATATGATCAACTCCCACTAATCTTTTGTAAACCTAGTAAACAAAAGATTCATTTACATCTTTATGAGAAATCAAACAATTGATCTTTCCTCATAAGACGCTTACAGCTCCCACTAGCTTGCTAAGATCCATGATGGATGGATCTCTACAACTAACCTGTCTTGTGATTTATAGTTTTAGACATATATTATCAAGACTATCTTAATAATGGTTTCGGAAACCCATATTATGTCCAAACCATTCAACTGAGACGGTTTATAAATCCTTCTGGACTACCTTGGAGCTTGTGGTATAGGAACTAGGTTGTCTTAGAAGTATATATCATATATATAGGGGTAATTGATAATGTCCAACGAACTAAACCTTATTCATGTTCATTCTTCTCCTAATGGAGAAATTCATTATCTTACGATGCTACTTTCCTTGATATTTTTCAAGGAAATTAATCTAAAGTGTTACTTTTACCTTGGATCAAATCTAAGGAGGTAAATACTTTAGACGTCTTACTCATCTACTTACATTTCTTGAATTCTTTGAAACCTTTTGCAAAGTATTCGGACTTGTGTTTATTCAAAATAAACTATAGTCCAACCGAGAGTGATCTTCGGTGAATGTCATACAACATGAGTAGTATTATGTTGTGGACAAGTGCCACTAACATCTAAGTGAATTAACCTCAACAACTTTGTTATTCTTTCTTCTTTCCAAAAGAATAAAGATTCGAACATTTCGCCTCTATACAATTTTAACAAGAAGGTATTGGATCCGGATCTAACGATCCAAAGCATCCATCTATGACCAACTCGTAACTTATGTTTTAGAGGTATCACGACTCAGTTGGGATTAGTCACTACCTTGCAACCTTTTGGGTTTTAAGCATCATCGTATTCTAAACAGTTAAACTACCACATCATCTCTACTATAGAGACAACCAATTAAATTACAATAATCTAATTATTGATTAATAAAGAACAATGTTTTGTCAAACAAAACATTTCTCCATCTCTACTATAGTGACGGATTTAAGTTCCTTAAAATTGGGACGTAAAGACAATCTTTGGTTTTTCCAATTTCTTTGGTAGTTCATATGAGGAAGTAAGTACAATCCGCTTTCACAGAGATCTATACTTGATTCACGTTTCGAATGTGAAGTACTTTCTCTTCTCTCATTTATCTTCTACTTCTTATTAGCCACACTTTTACAACGATTGTAAAACATAGTTGCTAATACAGAATCATGTATTCAAGTAGAAGAACCAACTATTTTGAATTATTCAAGAACATTTTACAACACCTTCGAAAGGTGTTTTCTTGACACTTGCAAGACATTTCTTGCAAATACCCCTTCCAATGTCCATCCTTTCATAAAGAAAGTTTGTTCCCTTGGAGTTATTTTGCCTTCTTCATTTGACTTCTCCTTTGACTACGATAGTCATGGTCCCTAAATTCCCACTATCTCTCTTGAAACTTATTTCAATTGTGTTATACACATCAAACAATTTGGAGAGTGTGTGGTTATTGTTCACTATATAGTTTACAACAAACTTAGTGAACTATTAGGATAGGGACACAAAGGTGAAGTCCTTGCCTAGTTTCCGTCTTGTTAAGTGGTTTAACACTTCAACACTCAATGATTCAAAATCATCATAAGTCCATATAAATGGACTATTTTTGTCAACCAACCATTATGTTCTAAACATAATAACAAACTTTCAAGAGTTGTTCAAGGCAACTCTCATTTCTTCATACAACAATTTGTAAGTGAAGAATCATGGCACATAAAGTGTCCATGCCCTTGTGCTTACTTCTCAAGTTCCTTGTTCGTGTAACAAAGAGACAAGCACTAAAGTTTGTGTTGATTAAGGGTTGTTCAAAGCAACTCTCATTTCTTCATACAACAATTTGTATTTGAAGAATTATGACATTAAAAGTGTTGTCCTTCTCATGTTAGACTTATCTAACATATTCTTCCAATGATACATTATCAATAGGAAGATTGTGAGGATGAGACTACTTAGTTACATCTACAAGCCATTAAAGACAATCTATGGGATTGTAGAACTAAGTCCGGAAATTAAAGCATTCGGCTTTTCTTTGTCAAGTTTTGGATAGCGTTTGCAAATATATTGGTAAACAAATACATAACGAATATAAATTGATTGATTTTAAGCCATTTGATTCGGGTCTTTAAATCAAATAGCACCACCCACTATTTTTGGCAAATTCCATATCCCTCATCGGAATTTGAGAGTTTTGTTGAACTCTTAGCAGGGTATGGGAGACTCACCATTACCAAGCCCACCTCAGAATTATATCATTTTGGTTAGCAAAAATAATGATGAGAGAATAACACTTTAGTCATTTACAACTCTTGTAATTACCCATCTAGTTTGGCCTCTAGAGAATGAATGCCTCAGAATTATATCATGTTGGCACCATTGCACTTAGTTAAGTTATTCCCACCATGCTTAGTTTATGTAGAGGTTCAAGCACAACCTCAGAATTATATCATGTTGGTCATACTCGTTGTCTACACTCACCTCATCATATGTTTATGGATTCCTCCTGGATGTAAGCACATACTTTGTACTTCCCCATTATAGGGTGAAGCCGGTGCATGAGTCACAAACGATTGGAGCCCACCACAGTGGAAGGCCTACGAAGAGATATTCAAAGCATCTCTCGCTTATCAACTTAATAATGGTTTGTTGAGGGTTTTAGGTCTCATCACATATAAACATACATTTTAATCCAATTAAAACATTTTGGTCCTATTACAACTATTGGTCCATTTGATTGATTTAGGTGAACCAAGACTCAACTCAAAACAAAGTGAGTTGAGAAATCAATACCTTTGTAGATTCCTCTTTGCATAAGCAAAGGCTAATCACCCAAAGAGAGGGCCTTCATTCCTTGCATCTTAGATCCATGGATTTGGATGGATGAAAAGGTGTCTCCAAGTTCCCAAAATTGAGAACCTCTAATGATTCATCACCAAGGCATAATGAAGAAGAAATGAGTGACCTTGGAGGAGTTTGATTGCTAGATGATCCCTCCAAGGTGGCCGAAATTTTAGAGAGAAAGGAGAGCTTGTGTTCTCATCCTTTCCCCAAAAATTACCCTTTGTAAATTTTAGGCTATAAAGTCCTTTATATAGTCCCTTCAAATAAGTGACCTAATGGACCAAAAGCCCTATTCTTCTAACATGGCCGGCCTATAGGGTTTATTGGGCTTTCAAGCCCTTTGTTTATTCAAGTTGTCATACAACTTGAGTTAATGGGCTTGACATTCAAATCCCATTGGGCCTTGCGGCCCAAAACTAACCCGAGGTCTTTAACGAACTTATTCGTTTGATTAATTAACATATTAATTAATCCTAGCCTTAGATAAATAATTAAACCATTTAATTATTCTTACTCATCTCTGTTGTTTCTTCAAACTCTACCTTACTCGGTGAACGATCCATTAGGTTCCTTTTAGCGAGGCAGTGGGCGATTAAAACTCTTTCTAATCGATTGTGAATTGAAACTTACTTTCAATTCTCCCGTTAGTGATAATACACTTTTAGGGCTTCCACAAATCATGGTTGACGCCTAGCAGCATGTCATGGTTACCCAAGCTAATCAGAAGAGGTGGAGAACCTATTCAGTTTTAGGATTACAAATGCAATACGGTCTTTCTCTAATACAATACTCTTGACCACATTGTTTGGTTTGATAGTTTATTCATGTCTACTATCCAATGTGAGTCTTGTGCTTATATGATTACCTTGAACGTGATTTGGAACACATTCCTAAATCTCATTCATACTTTGGCCAAAGATTCAAAATCATATCATAAAGTATTCTCCCTCAAACAGTTTGAAGGTTAGAGATCCCTTGTTGCGCATTCACTTGCCTCCATGGCTAAGTGGCTTAACCCCGACGATGCTGTGGACACCCTCATGAAGGAGTGACTTTGACATAATCAAAGATTTAGGACCTAACCAAAAGACAACTGTGATGCCTCAGGTCAAAAGACTAATTTGCATTATCCCAACCATGAGTTCTCATGTGACATGAATATGAGAACTCTTCGTTGATCGTGTTCAGTGAACTCATTCTCTATTGAGCACCTACGTACTTGTCTTGATGTCACACACACCAATGACTCGAGACTAGTCACTCTCCCTGAGAGAAGACATAGCACGTACTGATCTTAACGGACTGTCAATGCCCAATTGACAATCCTATGATCAGGAACGTTTAGGATGTGTCAACGAAAGAATGGTCTCATGAATCTAACTTCTTTAGATCGCATTCTTCCAATCACATATTCCTTGGACTTATCGTTTAAGCATATAACATTTATATGAGACGGCTCAAACAATAATCTTTGCCCTTTACATTTAAACTACATTAGTTTGAAATGTCCGTAAAGTATCATCATATGATTGGTTTTAGGGCACATTTCCAACATATGGTGTCACTGGTTCTCGCGTCTAAGTAGTAGCATTCCATTCATGAGATCATACCTAAACATGCTTATTAAACTCCAGAAATTGCTCTCTTTATGATACATATATGTGAGTGTTCGTTTTCATGTTTACATCAATCTTCTCACATGTAACTAGATTAGGGTGTGTAGTTAGAAAATCTGAGTGAAAATTGAGTGCATATCTTGTAAGGAATTGAGAAAATTCTCTAAGGCATGTTACTACATTTAAAACATGGTTTTGAATGCTTAATTGTGGACTAATATGTGGTGACTATGATTAAGTATGTACTTAAGTGTAAAGATAACCAAAATCTGTGGGAATGATGATTTTTGACATGTCATGTGCATTGGAAATCCTTGAGGCAACGTTGGAAGGTTTAAGATTGTCTTTGGTTTGTTTCGTTTCGTTTTGTTTTGTTTTTCTGTTTTGCTCGAGGACTAGCAAAAGATAAGTGTGGGGGAGTTTGATAGGAGCATATTCATGCGACTTAAATGGCTTGTTCTCGTACATTTACGTTATGTTTCTTTAGTTATTTTAGTCCTTTATGCTTCTTTTGTGTGTTTTCAGGATCATAAGACGTGTTTGACGAAAGGATGCATTATGGAGTGTTTTGGGGCCTTTTGGAGCACTATTGGGCTAAGGATGGATAGCTTATGCTTGGAGCCCAAGTGTTGGATGAAATTGAAGGCCTTGTATGCACTTGAGGACACAAAACAATGGCCCTAACCCAATTACATTCACCTTGCCGTGGGCTTAACACAAACACCATTCCTTGCCAGACAAGGGGGAGCAATTTGGGTCCATTTCATGCACTTAAACCCTAGCCCAATTACACACCATTGCAGCCAAATCCATTCTTTGCCATGCACATTCACCACCAATTCAACCACATGCACTTATTCCTCCATCATTGCACAACCATGCAGCCACACATTCTTTCTCCACACCTTGCCATGCATAATCCACCACTTTCCAACCTATTCACATCCATTCACACACCAAAAACATCCCATGCCGTGCATTCCCTTTGCATTTCAGCCAAGTCACATGCAATTCACCCACATGCACATTCAATCATTCACTAACACATCCTATGCCGTGCATTCCCAAACCTATTCACATGCATTTCCTTCATCATTTCCAACCCACATGCACCCTTTATTCTTCATCATTCCAGCCATGCATATTTAATCATTCATTCCCAAATCAATGTCGTGCCTTTCACTCCCAATTCCAGCAATCACATGCATTTCCAGCTCATCCAAACTCCTTGTCGTGGGCTTTCAATGCAATTCCAGCATCTTCACACATTTTCCAGCTTTCCCTTTCATTTCCAGCTCTCATTATTCATCATTGCAGCCACCTACATGCATTATTCATTAACCTTTCATCATGTAGCCAGAAAATAAGCAAGAGAACATCCTTGCCGTGGGCATTCTTTGCATTTCCAGCACATACACACACCTTCACATGCAATTCCAACTTTCATATGCTTTCCTAGCTGTTTTTCCATCATTAACTAGCCACTTGCATGCTTAAACAAACAGCCATTCTCACCCATTCTCTCCCTATAAAAACCCTTGCATTCCCATTCATTGAACATCATCTAATTCCATTCACAACACACCACAACACAACAAATTCCCTTCCTTGCCGTGGGTTTCTTTCCATTTTCTATCTATCCTCTTCCATTTCCATCCCTCTCCACTCCATTCCACACTTCCATTCCACCCCAAACCAACTGTTCTTAGACCTTGTGCCACAATAAAGAGGAAGAGAAGAGGGCCTAAACGTTCATACAATTCAAGTTTGAGTTGTTGGAATGTTTAGGTGTTTCTTTGATTTCAATGTTTAATTTCAATTCTCTTTGTTTTGTAAGTATGAGGAACTAAACCCCCCTTAGCTAGGGGGTGATTCGAAATATATGTTTATGCTTGCAATATGATTTGATTACTTCTAATTACGTTTCATAAGTTGTGAATCCAATTTGTTTAACTGTTTGATTGATAACTTATTTATGTATGTTTATTGAGAATGAACGCTTAATTTTCATGCATGAATATGACGCTAGAATATAAGTGAGTTTCACGTAATAGTTATGAACTTATATTCACAAGTAGTGGAGGTTGCTTATAAACAATCGCGTTAAACAAATTCTTGGCATAAGTTTCATGCAATCATAGTAACGAATGCCTCGTCAACACTTATAGTTTTCATGTTGCTTAATGATTCTTGCTTGTATCTCTATTATGCAATTCATGTAGGGAACTTGTGAGGAATGCTTTGGGTTGTCGTATGCAATCATCCAATTCATTAACTTAAGGAAAACTTGACGGTTAATTTAAGCGGACCTAATTAACCC
This sequence comes from Pyrus pyrifolia, assembly GCA_016587475.1. Lineage (NCBI taxonomy): Eukaryota > Viridiplantae > Streptophyta > Magnoliopsida > Rosales > Rosaceae > Pyrus > Pyrus pyrifolia. Next base: position 55,064 of record BNSU01000024.1, read on the forward strand.
GGGGCGTTGAGAATTCATGGTTTATTGAAAAGCAATTAGAAATCGTTTTGTATGCAAGTATAACATGTGTGGAGATGAACCCCTTAGCTAGCTTCCCATCCATTCATTTCCGTCAAATCCGTATTTACAATTTGTTTTCTTTGCACTCTATCCATTTTAGTTTAATCTCGTCCAAACCTAAATCCCCCCCCCCCCCATATTTTGTTTAAGTCTTAGTCTTAATCTTTCTTACTTTTAGTTTTGCATTCTTCGCATTAATTAGTGTTTTAAACTTGTTTTTACGTTTTTGAAGTCAATTCCAAGAGATTAACAATCCCTCCTAATCCCCGGTCCAGAACGATCCCTACTTATGTACTTACTACAATTGACAAAAAGAGGGTTTAATTTGTGTGCGTATAATTCTCGCATCAAGTTCATAAATGAACTTTCCCATCCAAACAACAATGTTGTAAGCTTCTATATGGCAATATATTTTGCATACATGATGGAACACATTAAAGTCATTACTTTTAACGTTTCCACCCAAATATCTCTTTAGTCATAATAAAGAGATATCTTATTATCACTTCATTCATAATGAAGAGATATTCTTGCTGGAAATATGCCCTGAAAGTCAATCTTTGGAAGAAACCTTTCAGGACAATGAATTGATGTATATATGACTCTTATACATCGGAAGGCAAAGATACTAATTAGGACTATCTCAATGAACAAAATATGTCCTAAATAGTGAATCCATGGACAATGGATCGATGGAAAAAGTAACCTAATGATGTTAGATTACAGAGACCTTCTTCTCATAACCAACATGTCCAAAAAGGTTCCTGGTCATAAGGATTGTCGGAGGGATACTGACAATCCATAGACCGGTACATACTATGTCCGCTTCAATTGGAAGGATGGAAAGTCTCATCCCATTCGTGTAGCGACACTAAGACAAGCATGTAGGTGCTCATTAAGGGAATGAGTTCACTGAACACTATCGAACAAGAGTACTTGCATGGAGGTCTACTCACATGTCAAGCAAGTAACTCTAATGGTTGGAATAATGTAAGTAATCCTTTGACCTGAGGCATCGTCGTTGTCTTGTGGTTAAGTACTTAATCTTTGATTATGTTAAAGTCATTCCGTTCGCGAGTGTCCAAGGCATCGTTGGGGTTAAGCCACTTAGCCATGAAGGCAAGTGAATGCGCAACAAGGAATCTCTAATCCTCGATAAGAGAGGATGAATACTCTAAGATATGATTCGGGAATCTTCGGCCGAAGTATCGAGCGTAATAAAGGAAAGCGTTCCTATACGTCTCAAATGAATCGTATAAGAAGGAATAATCACATTAGGGGTTTGACATTATAAATCCATACCCTAGTAATGTGATTGAGAGTATTGTTTTAGAGAAGGATCGAATTACATTGTAATTCCAACTGAATAGGTTCTCCGAATAACTTCTACATTAGCTTGGGTAGCCATGATATATGGTTAGATGTCACTCATGGCTTGTGAGTTCTTCTAGATGATTAAATGTAGTCATTAAAAGGAAGGTGAATTAAAAGTAAGTTTTAATTCACTAAGTGATTGGATAATCAATTGGATTGGTGCCAATCACCTCACTGCCTTGCTAATTAGAACCTAAAAGATTGTTCACCAATACACTCTTGTAGTGAGTAACTAATGGATGAAGGAAATAATTAATTGGATTAATTAAGTGTTTTGATTAATTTAGAAAGTCTAAAGAAATCATAAAAGCGATAAAGATCATTTTGGGCTTAAAGAAACGTTCGGGTTTAATTAGGCCCATTGGGCCAAAACCCATTGGGCTTTTATTCAAGCATTGGATGACTTGAAATAATTAAAAGCCCAAAGCCCAAACCAAACACAAAGGGCCGGCCACCAAGGGAGAGATAGGTCAAAATATTGACTTGTTTCTTTTGTCTATAAAAGGAACTTTATAACACAAAGTTCATTAGGGTTTTATGTGTTCTAAAAATAACAAAAAGAGAAAAAGAAAAGCTCTCTCTCTTGAACACAAAGGGCCGGCCACCAAGGGAGTGATTTAACTAATCATCTATACACTCTTTTGGTTATTCCTTCATCTTTCTCATTACAAAGTGGGTGAGGATCTTTAGAGGTTTTCATATCTTTGGAAACTTGAAGAGAACCTAGGAGCACTTACTTTACAAATTGGAGGAAGCAAGGAGGGAGGCTAGGCTCAAGGAGTTTGAGGAGCAAAGATCTTGAAGGTGGTCCATCCTTGGTCTAAGATCTAAATCAAGAGGTATAAAACTAAACCTCTAGTTTGTTCTTCTTATAAATTTTGTTTTGATGCATCTTATATAAACCTATGCATCTTGAAGGGGATTTGCATGACTATAGCTTTGATAAAATGTATGACATGCTTCCGTTGCTTTCGTATATAAATTTTGAATTGTATATGCATGCTAGTCACTAGAAATCCTACATGAATCTCATAGATTTCCCTGAAAGTGGTATCAGAGCCAAAGGTTTATGTATGATGTGTCCTTTTAGATTTTATGCATATGGGTTTTAATTTTATGTATGTCATATTATTGCTTCATTCAAAATATGTTTATCTTTTGTTTTTTCAAAGTGTTGAAAAATTGTAAATCAAAAGATGAAAAGGATATGCAAGAAAAAGTGTTTTTGATGCATGAATGAAGTTTGAGTTTAAATTGTTTTTCATTCAAAATATGTTCATCTTTTGTCTTTTCAAATGTTGAAAAAGGTGTATCAATAGTTGAGAAAGATATGTATGCAAAAATGTTTTGGATGCATGAATGAAAAGAGGGTTTAGAAACAAAAAATTTGGGGTTTTATTCCTCAAAGGGGGTTCGGCTAAATGGGGATTTTTTTGTTAGTGTTTGTGTTTTGTTTTGAACCTCACACACACACTTTGAAGCTAGAAAGTAGTGATCTTGTCACTTTTGTTTTTTGGGTTTGAAAAATCACCAAGAACATACAAATCTTGAAAATATGTTCATGGTTTTGTTCTTGGTGTTCATGGTTTGGTTTTTGGTGAAAATGGTTTTACATGCATTGTTTTGTGGTTATGGATGATGTACATACCATCCATAGCCTACACCAAAATTTAAATTAATACCTAGACTTGTCTAGATATATATTTCCATCACCCTTTTTCCCTAAAGTCCTTAAAGCAAAAATAAGTGACAAACAAGATATATTCTTTTTTCTTCTTTATGTTGAAATAATGCAAGGTGGGTGAGACCTACCCACCTTCCCCTTAATATGGCCGGCCATACTCAATGGTTTACCCACTTGAGGGTCCTTTTGTAATCATGAAAAGTTTGGTCTTACTTTTAGTATTTATGGTTTGACCCCTAACTTTTTCATATTTGCATTTAGACCCCTACTATTTAAAAATTGAAATGTTTGATTTTAATTTTTTTTAATGTTTAAACTCATCATTGAATTATGCCCATATGCACTAAATCTAATTGTTTATATGTTGCATTCCATTTGATTATTTAATATGATTAAGTAGTTAGAAAATGGGTGACTATGGACTTATGCCTTAAACGATAATTGAGCTATGAGATAAGGCGCTAAAATCAAATTGTTTGAACCTTGGGAATGTGTTTTAATTACTGTTTCAATTGGACCTTGTCACGTTTCGACATTAATCTATCTCTCCCTCTTAGTATGTGTAATTTGTAGGAATTTGTACAAATCGGTTTGTAATTCTTATTACTTCTTAATCTCTTTTAGTTAGTTGATTCCCTCTAGTGCTAGACTAGAGTTTCTTTACCTATTGGTAAGGAGACATAACTAAAAGAGGGTATTGACATGAGATTCACGATTAAATGGGCCCAACGCCCTAATAAGCAATGAATGATTGTCTTTCATTTCTAATGGCTCAATGAAAATGTTTTAATTGGATTGAAAAGCACGTAATTAAAATGACACAACCTCCCCGAGATCTTATTCAACAATGTTGGCTCGTTGTTGCAATAACCCAATAAGTCCATGGTCATCCAAGAGCCTAAGATAACTATAAAGTCCAATTTCAAAGGATTGCAAAAACCGTAGTAGTAGTAGTTACTTCCAATATTTGAAAAATTCGTTTTTGATATTGATTTGTTTTTCTCAAAACAAATAGTGGGAGTATCATACGCTACTAAACTATAATGATTTCAATTAGTAGTTATATATATCTCCAATATTTTGAAAAAATGTTTTGATATTGATTTGTTTTATGAAAACGAATAGTGGGGATATCATATGCTACTAATTTCATTAACTTTGGACTAGTAGTTGTAATAGGACAATTTATTTGAATATGTTTAAATAAATAAAATTGATGAGACCTTAAAATCCCTCAATCAAATACAATATTAAGTTGAAAGCGCAAGAGTGCTTTGAACATTTTTTCGTGGCCTTCCACCATGGTAGGCTCCAATCGTTTATGACTTGTACACCGCCTTCACCCTATCATAGGGGAGTGCAAAGTGCATGCTTATATTCAGGAGGAATCTATTTAAAGACATTTGATGTGGTGAAAATAGGCAACGAGTGTAACCAACATCGTATCATCGTGAGGTTATACTTGGACCCCTATCTAAACCGTCATGGTGGGTAAGAACTTAACTAAGAAGAAATGGTGCCAACATCGTATCATCGTGAGGCATTATTCTCTAGAGGCCAATAAGATAGGTAATCACAAGAGGTTGTTGTGAATGGGTAAGTGTACCCTCTCATTATTATTTTTGCTAGCCGACATCGTATCATCGTGAGGTGGGCTTGGTAATAGTGAGCCTCCTATAACCTGCTAGGAGCTTTCTTTGAAATCTCCCGGATTCCATATTGAGGGATATGGAATTTGCCAAAAATGGTGGGTGGTGTCATTCGGTTTAAAGACCCGAATCGTGTGACTTAATCAACAATCAAACTAATTTATTTTATTGTTTATGTATTTAGATATGGTTGGAAGCACATTCGCGAAAATACTCGACAAACATTGCCTAGAGGGGCATAATTTCCCAACCTGGTATCGTAATGTCAAGATTCTCCTAACATTGGAGAAGATTATTTACGTACTTGACAAGCCTCTTCCTGACATACCTCTTGGCCCTGAGGCCATAGAGGATGAACGTGCTAAGTATGACAAGCACGTTGAGGATGATACACAAGCTAAGTGCTATCTGTTGGCTTCCATGAATGAGGAGCTACAGAGACAGCACGAGGGCATGGACAGTGCATTTTCCATAATACTCCATCTTACGGAGTTATATGGTGAAGGGACGCGCAACCGTCGCTTTAACACTGTTTATGAACTTGTGAAGACCAAGATGGTCAAAGGGGCTCTAGTGCATCAACATGTACTGAAGATGATAGGATTCATAGAACAACTGGAGAACCTAGGTACTCCACTTGACGGGGAATTGGCCTAGGACTTTATATTGGCTTCTCTTCCTGATTCATTTTCGCAGTTCGTAATGAACTACAACATGAATAAGATGGATCATACTCTCTCTGAGTTACTAAATATGTTAGTAACTGCTGAGAAGACTATGAAAGAGAACGTTTTAGGGACTGTTGCAGTAGCCTACAACAAGCCATCCTCTTCCAATCCTAAGCCGTATGGCAAAGGAAAAGGGAAAGAGATAAAGTCTCCCACTCCTAAGCCGAAAGGAGGAGTGAAGAAAAAGAAAAAGGCAATGGAGCCCAAGGGGACTTGCCACCACTGTGGAAAGGAGGGGCATTGGAGGAGGAATTGCAGGTTTTACCTTGCAACTCTTAAGGACAAACCAAAAGGTATGGTTTATGTTCTTATCTTCAATTCTAAATGTTAGATCTTCTAAATATTTATATTTGATATAAAAGGCTAATCACTTGTATAATTGTATATAGGTGAATAAGCCAAGTAGAAAAGGAACAAGCAAAGGAAAGGTGGAGAAGAGTTCGATCACCATGTTTTTGCTTACTACTTGGGAAGTTTGTTTAGGCATTTAAAGATTGTCTTTAAACTTTCTTATTGTGTTAAGAACTTATTATGTGGCTTCATATGATGGAAGACCACTATTAATGCCTAAATGTTTGAAGGTACTTAAATAAAGTCTCTAAATGTTTAGAGCTAATTCCTTTTAAGTTAAACATTGTGAATGTTTGTGTTATCATATTAATGTAATGTGATGAATGCCTTCTAATAAATAAAATATTTCCTTAAAGTAATGTTATGAATTGAATATTGTCTTGTTGTATCCTAGATGAGATACATGATTATAATGATATTAGAAATAAGAAAAACGTTTCTTATATGGTTATCACTTAAACCACAATAATCAAGATCACTCTTAATTCAATTAGTAGTTTTGAACAATTAATTGGACATTCTTAAAATTGTTTTAAAATGTCAAGTGTGTTAGTGATTAAACCAAAAATTTAAGTGTCTAAATCAATAAAATGTTTAAAGATTTTAGTCACTTAATAACAAGGCATCAACTTAATGAAGGTTGAAACAAATGAGCTTGAAAGGTTTTAAAGCTACTGCACAATGACCTCTACCCGTATATTCCACGTTTATACATTTTTGAATGTATGAAATAATTTCTCATTAAAAGTCATGAGAAATAGTGGGAGGTGTTAAAATGGATATAAACTTGAATATGATTGGTTTATAGTTGTCTAAATAATAATAGTATTTGACTATTATTAAGAGTTTGTAATTTTAATTGTTAAAAGACTCAAGCTCTTCAAAACGTTAAAAATCTATGTTGTGTAACATTCTAAAGAATAGTCTTTGAATGTTGGTTTCGTCAACCTAGCATAAAATGGTTATATGTTGGAAGTTGTCCATCATTCTCTTTTATGAGAACAAGCTAATAACAAAGCATATGGACAAGCTGATGAAATAAAAGGGAATAGTTTCAAAATGAGTCACAACATATAGTTTAACAACAAGACAATCCAAATTCGTCACCTCATGGTTCAAATTCGTCACCTCACGGTTCAAATCATAAAATCACAAAAGGGACACGTGTATGGACTTGTGAGTAGATATCCAAAAGTGGAAAAACCATGGGTTATCACTTTAAGATATTACTATATCCCAGGATCAGAACCAAAGCAACTGATAGAGTATTATTGCCTTTAAGAAAGGAACATCAGAGTGGGACTCTGGAAGCGTGCATTCACTTAGGTTACGAACCAAAGTGAAAATAACCCATTTTGATAAATGGAACTTCATAATGGATGAAGTACTAATCATATGAATGTATTGTTAGTATCGTACTACAATGGTCTCAAGGTTGGAGCAAAGTTTGTATAAAGTATACAAACAAAATATATGTCGATATATTGTTTTAGAAACTGCTTCAAAAGGTGTTTTGAAAGGAAGGGGTTCTGTTAGAACCAATGATTGAATCCAAACCATAAGGTCGTTAGTAGGATACTACGACATAATGGGGCGATAGCTCAAGCCATGGAATCAAGGTCTCATCAAAGTATTCGAATACAAGAAAGAGACATCATCAAAATGTTTTAGAAACATTTGATAAGTAAATCCCTTTTAAATTAAAAGGTGATTAATACATAACCAAGTTAACCTACGAGCATAAGCTCACTCAACTAGCATGTATAAGATACACTAGTGATTGACTTTAGTGCAAGTGGGAGATTGTTGGAAATATTGACACACCCCGACCGAGGTAGGAGCGTGCTGGCCGTCACACGAAGGCGACGTAGCCATGTGCACGTGCGGAAGCTAATAGAGTAGTAATAAAAAAAAGTACGAATAATTAAAAACTAGCATTCAAGTACTAGAATAAGTGCTAGTTAGTGTGATACAAATTCAGAGCAGGTCTATAGCAGTCCAAATAAAATAACAACCGTAGTACGCCCGAAGGCGAACCTACAATGTAGAGTGTCTGTCAGAACGCCGAAAAGCTCGCAAGGGAAACCACCGCAACGGCTAAGCAACTAGAACCTGGAGGGGCGCAAAACAAAGGCGTGAGTGGGCAAAAACAAAGCTCTTTGAAAACCATTTAGCAAAACAAAATCTAACCCCTCACCGTAAAACCTGTATACGTCCCAGAAAATAACATATGTACGTATGTATAGATATGCTCAAACATGCTCAAGGGTATGCCAACATGCTCAATATATGCTATGACAAATCTCCTAATGATATGCAAGTGCTCAGGTGTAAGTCATATCAATCACACAATCCTCTGGCAGCCGGAGTCACCTAACGTGGCCTATACGGCTGTATATAGAGCTCAACTGTCAATCTCAATAACTAAACCTGCCCACGAGTCGGAACCACCTAAAGGGTCTGTACGACAGGCCTGGGTGTAACATGTATATACGCTCTAGTGCTACGATCACGTGAAGGCTGTGCGAATAATCGCGGGTCACCTACGAGTCGGAACCACCTACTGTGGTCTGTACGACAGGCCTATGCACCTAACTTGGATCCAAGCTGAGCGTATGGTGCGGGAGGTGAACAACACGTGAAGGACTGTGCCCTACTCTGGGCGGGAGCACTAACACCGGGGGTGCAGGTTATGAGCTCTCTAATCGTCTCTAACCACTATTTAATGCAATCGTTAATTAACGCTTACCTGGCACTTACCTATGCCTCCACAGCACCCACACATAAATATATATGACATATGCATATGTATATGTACGCCACAAATGATGCATGCAACGATGCATAAATGATAAATAATAAAGTACATGGCATAAGGCAAATAACCCTTTTTAAATCAATTTCTGGGAATATAAATGTATATAGGTATATACGGAAAACAAAAGCCCACTCACTGGTATGTAGAAGGGTCGTAGCCCCCCTGCCTCGAATGTGCACGCTCGTCCTCGGGATACGTGTCACCTATATGCGAATTAACTATAAAAACGTTAACTTTAGAGCACATAACCGTCCATTCAAAATAACTTCTCATACATTGCTCAAAATGGACAAATGAATATACCAACGTGACCTACACAACCTCACGATCACAACCATATTTTTAAAAAAATTTTTGGACCACGCACGCGCCCCCACGCGCCTGGAATGGCACGGGTCCACGCGCCCCCACGCGCGGCCACGTGCACGGCACACCGACGGAATATTCCGTTGACTGACGGAATATTCCGTTGACTGACGCCGTTAGTCCTGTAGGAATATTCCGTTAAGTCCAACGGAATATTCCCCTGTCTTCTCCGGCGAGCCGCCGCCGCCTGCGCCGTCGCCGGAAAACTGGAAATTTTTCAAACTTCGTTTTCTCACTCGTTTTTCAACCATTTTTCACGTTCTTTATACCAAAATGAAGCTTAGGACTAGTAGAATCACGTTAGACTACTTTTAAGGCCTAAAAATCAAAGAATCTCACCTGCAACAACGATCCAAGTTCGGCCAACTTTGAAACTAAGCTTTCCCGACGTCCAAATTCACCCAACGAAGCATTCCCAAGCTCCTTGAGGTCTCTCTAACACAACTACAAGCTTAAAAAGCCCAAAAACACAATGTATAAAACTTGCATGAACAGTACTCAATTCGGCCATTGTTGAATCGACGTGAAAACGAAGTATTCCTCACCTGAAAATGGTATGGTTGAGCTCGCCTCGACCTTACGAGTTGAATGGTGTAGCTGGTTTCCACGATCTGTTAGGATTGTGTGGGTTGTGGGTTTGTCCGTACGTTCTCAAAGGGAAGGAGGAGAAATGGAGCTCGGGGGAGAGAGAGAGAGAGGAGAGTCAGAGGGAGAGAGAGATAGCAAGTGTGAATGTGTGTGTGTGTGACCCCCACAACTGTCCACACCACACAAAACACCAAAAACCTAATAGAACAAACTAGGGGTAAAATGGTCATTTCACACGTACGGTTCGATCGTTTCGGGACGGAATGTCACAAATATGCCCTGAAAGTCAATCTTTGGAAGAAACCTTTCAGGACAATGAATTGATGTATATATGACTCTTATACATCGGAAGGCAAAGATACTAATTAGGACTATCTCAATGAACAAAATATGTCCTAAATAGTGAATCCATGGACAATGGATCGATGGAAGAAGTAACCTAATGATGTTAGATTACAGAGACCTTCTTCTCATAACCATCATGTCCAAAAAGGTTCCTGGTCATAAGGATTGTCGGAGGGATACTGACAATCCATAGACCAGTACATACTATGTCCGCTTCAATTGGAAGGATGGAAAGTCTCATCCCATTCGTGTAGCGACACTAAGACAAGCATGTAGGTGCTCATTAAGGGAATGAGTTCACTGAACACAATCGAACGAGAGTACTTGCATGGAGGTCTACTCACATGTCAAGCAAGTAACTCTAATGGTTGGAATAATGTAAGTAATCCTTTGACCTGAGGCATCGTCGTTGTCTTGTGGTTAAGTACTTAATCTTTGATTATGTTAAAGTCATTCCGTTCGCGAGTGTCCAAGGCATCGTTGGGGTTAAGCCACTTAGCCATGAAGGCAAGTGAATGCGCAACAAGGAATCTCTAATCCTCGATAAGAGAGGATGAATACTCTAAGATATGATTCGGGAATCTTCGGCCGAAGTATCGAGCGTAATAAAGGAAAGCATTCCTATACGTCTCAAATGAATCGTATAAGAAGGAATAATCACATTAGGGGTTTGACATTATAAATCCATACCCTAGTAATGTGATTGAGAGTATTGTTTTAGAGAAGGATCGAATTACATTGTAATTCCAACTGAATAGGTTCTCCGAATAACTTCTACATTAGCTTGGGTAGCCATGATATATGGTTAGATGTCACTCATGGCTTGTGAGTTCTTCTAGATGATTAAATGTAGTCATTAAAAGGAAGGTGAATTAAAAGTAAGTTTTAATTCACTAAGTGATTGGATAATCAATTGGATTGGTGCCAATCACCTCACTGCCTTGCTAATTAGAACCTAAAAGATTGTTCACCAATACACTCTTGTAGTGAGTAACTAATGGATGAAGGAAATAATTAATTGGATTAATTTAGTGTTTTGATTAATTTAGAAAGTCTAAAGAAATCATAAAAGCGATAAAGATTGTTTTGGGCTTAAAGAAACGTTCGGGTTTAATTAGGCCCATTGGGCCAAAACCCATTGGGCTTTTATTCAAGCATTGGATGACTTGAAATAATTAAAAGCCCAAAGCCCAAACCAAACACAAAGGGCCGGCCACCAAGGGAGAGATAGGTCAAAATATTGACTTGTTTCTTTTGTCTATAAAAGGAACTTTATAACACAAAGTTCATTAGGGTTTTATGTGTTCTAAAAATAACAAAAAGAGAAAAAGAAAAGCTCTCTCTCTTGAACACAAAGGGCCGGCCACCAAGGGAGTGATTTAACTAATCATCTATACACTCTTTTGGTTATTCCTTCATCTTTCTCATTACAAAGTGGGTGAGGATCTTTAGAGGTTTTCATATCTTTGGAAACTTGAAGAGAACCTAGGAGCACTTACTTTACAAATTGGAGGAAGCAAGGAGGGAGGCTAGGCTCAAGGAGTTTGAGGAGCAAAGATCTTGAAGGTGGTCCATCCTTGGTCTAAGATCTAAATCAAGAGGTATAAAACTAAACCTCTAGTTTGTTCTTCTTATAAATTTTGTTTTGATGCATCTTATATAAACCTATGCATCTTGAAGGGGATTTGCATGACTATAGCTTTGATAAAATGTATGACATGCTTCCGTTGCTTTTGTATATAAATTTTGAATTGTATATGCATGCTAGTCACTAGAAATCCCACATGAATCTCATAGATTTCCCTGAAAATTCTATGATGGATTAGATTCATAATCTAATACATTTACGCTTCCATTACGTTACTCTAATTCTTCCTCATTCTTGAGGAATCCATCCTTAGTATTTCTTAAATACCTAAGGATTCACTTGACAGTTGCCATGGTTCTGATCCTGGGCTTGCACTGATATCATCTTGTACCGTTCTAGGTACAACTTATATCAATGTTTTCATACAATATGAAATACATAAATCACCTTTCTGCGTGTGCATAAAGGATTCTATTTACGCATTATTTCTTTGGGAGTCAAAGGGTACATTCCCTTTGAGAAGAACAACTTCCTAGTCTCACTAGAATTGTCATTCTAATTGAAGTTTATCATCATATGAGAAACTTCCTATCATCTGTTGTCTATTTTAGGGATTGATATAATCCAATTATATCTTGAAATCTATCATTATAGATTTCCATCCCATGTATATAGACTATGTCTCCCATATACATTCTATCATTATAGAATGTTTAAAGTCATAACTTTAACGATGAAGAATTCCTTTCATTTTCAAAATTAATATATATCATGTATATATATTCAAATTTAGGAATATGATTAACTCCCACTAATCTTTTGTAAACCTAGTAAACAAAAGATTCATTTACATCTTTATGAGAAATCAAACGATTTGATCCTTTTTCTCATAAGATGCTTATAGCTCCCACTAACTTGCTGAGATTCATGATGGATGGATCTCTACAACTTATATGTCTTGTGATTCTTAGTTTTAGACATATATTATCAAGACTATCTTGATAATGGTTTCGGAAACCCATATTATGTCCAAACATTGAATCACCATTTAGTTGTTTCTAGCAATCTTCGAATTAATTGAAACTAAGACTATGTCAAAGACGGTTTCTTCAAAGTCAACCATTTTCTTTGAGTGTAGTCACCTTAAGCTACCGATTAGCTATTAAGGTTTCATTATTTTGATTCAAATGGTACTTTACCATTTCCTTGAGTATATGTCATATATATACACTCAGTGTAGTCATATGGATTTTCATTCTTATTTCTTTCGAATTAAGAGGTGTAACTCTATGACATAGTCATAAAGTTCAAACCATTCAACTGAGACGATTTATAAATCCTTCTCGACTACCTTGGAGCTTGTGGTGTAGGAACTAGGTTGTTATTTTTGTTGATCATATCAAACAAATATTGCTTATTAGCACACAACCCCAAATCTTAACATGTTTAAGATTTGTCTTTCTTTCCAACTACATCTTATGGAGTTATGAAAATTTTGGAAGATCTTCTAATTGACAATCATATTGTTTTTAGAAGTATATATATCCTATATATGGGTAATAGATAACATCCAACGAACTAAATTTTATTCAAGTTCGTTCTTCTCCTAATGGAGAAATTCATTATCTTATGATGCTATTTTCCTTGATATCTTTCAAGGAAACTCATCTAAAGTGTTATCTTTCCTTGGATCAAATCCAAGGAGGTAAATACTTTAGACGTCTTACTCATCAACTCACATTTCTTGAATTCTTTGAAACCTTTTGCAAAGTATTCGGACTTGTGTTTATTCAAAATAAACTATAGTCCAACCGATAGTGATCTTCGGTGAATGTCATACAACATGAGTAGTATTATGTTGTGGATAAGAGCCACTAACATCTAAGTGAATTAATCTCAACAACTTTGTGATTCTTTCTTCTTTCCAAAAAGAATAAAGATTCGAACATTTCGCCTCTATACAATTTTAACAAGAAGGCATTGGATCCGGATCTAACGATCCAAAGCATCCATCTATTACCAACTCGTAATTTATGTTTTAGAGGTGTCACAACTCAGTTGGGATTAGTCACTCCCTTGCAACCTTTGGGATTTTAAGCATCATCGTATTCTAAACAGTTAAAACTACCACATCATCTCTACTATAGAGACAACCAATTACAATAATCTAATTATTGATTAATAAAGAACAATGTTTTGTCAAACAAAACATTCATCCATCTCTACTATAGTGACGGATTTAAGTTCCTTAAAATTGGAATGTAAAGACAATCTTTAGTATTTTCCAATTTCTTTGGTAGTTCATATGAGGAAGTAAGTACAATCCGCTTTCGTAGAGATCTATATTTTATTCACTTTCCGAATGTGAAGTACTTTCTCTTCTCTCATTAATCTTCTACTTTTTATTAGCACACTTTTACAACAATTGTAAAACATAGTTGCTAATACAGAATCATGCACTCAAGTAGAAGAACCAACTGTTTTGAACTATTTCAAGAACATATTACAACACCTTCAAAAGGTGTGTTCTTGACACTTGCAAGACATTTCTTGCAAATACCCCTTCCAATGTCCATCCTTTCATAAAGAAAGTTTGTTCCCTTGGAGTTATTTTGCCTTCTTCATTTAACTTCCCTTTTGACTACAATAGTCATGGTCCCTAAACTCCCACTATCCCTCTTGAAACTTATTTCAAATGTGTTATACACATCAAACGATTTGGAGAGCGTGCAGTTATTGTTCACTATATAGTTTACAATAAACTTAGTGAACCATTAGGATAGGGACACAAAGGTGAAGTCCTTGCCTAGTTTCCGTCTCGTTAAGTGGTTTAACACTTCAACACTCAATGATTCAAAATCATCATAAGTCCATATAAATGGACTATTTTTGTCAACCAACCATTATGTTCTAAACATAATAACAAACTTTCAAGAGTTGTTCAAGGCAACTCTCATTTCTTCATACAAGAATTTGTAAGTGAAGAATCATGGCACATAAAGTGTCCATGCCCTTGTGCTTACTTCTCAAGTTCCTTGTTCGTGTAACAAAAAGACAAGCACTAAAGTTTGTGTTGATTAAGGTTTGTTCAAAGCAACTCTTATTTCTTCATACAACAATTTGTATTTGAAGAATTATGACATTAAAAGTGTTGTCCTTCTCATGTTAGACTTATCTAACATATTCTTCCAATGATACATTATCAATAGGAAGATTGTGAGGATGAGACTACTTAGTTACATCTACAAGCCATTAAAGACAATCTATGGGATTGTAGAACTAAGTCCGGAAATTAAAGCATTCGGCTTTTCTTTGTCAAGTTTTGGATAGCGTTTGCAAATATATTGGTAAACAAATACAAAACGAATATAAATTGATTGATTTTAAGCCATTTGATTCGGGTCTTTAAATCAAATAGCACCACCCACTATTTTTGGCAAATTCCATATCCCTCATCGGAATTCGAGAGTTTTGGAGGAAACTCTTAGTAGGGTATGGGAGGCTCACTATTACCAAGCCCACCTCACGATGATACGATATCGGCTAGCATTAATAATAATGAGAGAGTACGCTTACTCATTTGCATCTCTTGCAAGTACCTGATAGGAGCATATTTAGGCGACTTACTTAGCTTGTTTTCGTGCATCTATGTTGTTAATTCATAGTTGTTTTAGTAGTTTAAGCCATTTTCGTGTGTTTTTAGGTTCATATGGCTAAGGAAGCAAAAAGATGCATTTTGGAGCATTTTGGAGCAAAATTGGGCTTGGAATGGATAGCATATGATTGGAGCCAAAGTGTTGGACGAATTTGAAGGCCTTGTATTCATTTTGGACATAAAACAAAGGGCCTAGCTCCTTCTCTCTTAAACCAACCCCAAGGCCATGCATTTCCTTCCAATTCCAAAGCCCACAATCACTTCAAAAGCCATGCAAAGAACCATCCATTCCATCAAAAACAATCCATCAATTCACATGCAAAACCACCATTAACACACATGCACCCAAACAAAGCCAACCTAGCTAACCCTACATGCATTCTTTATGCAACTCTTCATCATTCCACCATTCATTCTTTATTCCACAAACAAGTCACATGCATTTCCACCTTCCTACTTCATCATTTCACCACATTCTCCCTCTTTAACTCATTTCATTATTCATTCACTTTGCATTCATTCAATTCCACCCCACATGCACCCTTTATTCTTCATCATTGCAACCATGGCACATTTACACCAACAAAACAACTCCCATGCCATGGCCTACTCATATTCCCATTTCCTTTCCAACATCTCACATGCATTTCCACCTTCCTACTTCATCATTTCACCACATTTTCCCTTTTATTTCCACATGCAATTCTTCATCATTGCAACCACAAACACCTTAAACAAATAGCCATATACATCTCCACTCCTCCTATAAATACCCTTGCATTCATTCATTCAAAAATCATCTCATTTCATACACAACACACCACAAACACTTCCATCTTCTCCCTAGCCGTGAGTTTCTCTCCATTTTCTGCACCATTTTCTCCACCACTCCTCATCCATTTCCATAATCCCCCAATCCATTCAACACACCAACAACATCCCTTAGTCCTTGTGCCACAATAAAGAGGAAGATAAGAGGGCCTAAACGTTCATACAATTCACGTTTGAGTTGTTGGAATGTTTACGCGTTTCTTTGATTTCAATGTTTAAATTCAATTCTCTTTGTTTTGTAATATGAGGAATGGAAGAGAAGAGTGCCTAAACGTTCATACAATTCAAGATTGAGTTGTTGGAATGTTTAGGTGTTTCTTTGATTTCAAAGTTATGAGGAACTAAACCCTTTTTGGCTAGGGGTGATTTCAATACCATGATTATTTATGTAATATGAATTGATGAATTCCGGTTATGAACTCTTGATTCGTGAATGCAATTGGCTTAACTATTTGATGATTAACTTATTTGTGTTTGTTGATTGAGGGTCGACACTTAATTAGCATGCATGAATATGTGGCTAAAGTTTAAGAAGGTTTCACATAATCGTTACTAACTTATACTTGAAAGTAGTGAAGGTCGCTTGTCACGATCGCGTTAAGTTTAATTCTTAGCATGAGTAACATGATGTCATGGTTGCAAATGCTTTGTCAATGCTTATGGTTTTCATTATTCTTAATGATCTTCGATTGTATCTCTATTATGATGACATGTAGGGAACTTTTGAGAATGTTTTCGGTTGTCGAATGATGCCATCCAATCCAATAATATAAGGAAAATCTGAGGGTTAACTAGTGATGTCATGGTTAATTTGGGGCATTGTCGTTCATAATTCAATGAAGGAATAACTGGAAATTGATTCATATGCATAAGTATCATGTGTGGAGAAAGAACCTCTAGCTAATTCACCAACCATCTTATTTCATCAATTTCATATTTACATTCTGTCTAGTTATTAACTTGTTTCGTTATTTCAATTTTCGTCAAACCTAAATCCCCCTTTTGCTTTAATGTTCAATATAGTTAGAAATCAATTGAGTTTGTGTTTTTAAAGCATTTTTGATTCTTTTGGTTTGTCTTAGTGTTTTAACGTTTAGTTTCACATTCTTTGAGTCTAGTTTAGTGTTTTATATTGTTTTTACGTTTTTAAATCAATTTAGAAGGTTTTAGCAAGCCCTCCTAATCCCCGGTCTAGAACGATCCCTCACTTATCCATTCTACTACAATTGTCAAACGAGGGTTTAATTTGAGTGTCAAGTAATTCTCGCATCAAATTTTGGCGCCGTTGCCGGGGATTAGCAACTTTGCTAGTCCCTTGTCTTTATTTTTATTTTTTATTTTTTGTTGTTTTTCGTGCATTCTTATTTCAGATTCTTAGTTTGTTTGTTTTCTTGTTTTTCAGGTACTGTGTATGACTCGTAGCTCTCGGCCTATTATAGAGAACATCTCCGACTTTGACGGTAATTTTGAACGCACTTTGAGGAGAACGAGGAGTCAACAGGAGCCACCACAACCCCCACCACAACCTGGGCTTGAAGAAGACGAAGTAGGTGTAGAAGAAAAGCCCACGGATCAGATTTTTGAAGAAGAACAAACCATGGCAGCAGATAATAGAACCATCAAGGAGCTTTCGGCCTCAGGTTTGGATAATGCATTGCCTCTTTGTATCCAATACCCCACGGCTGCAGAAGGGAAGACTGAGGTGTTTGAACTCAAATCCAGTTTGTTACACCATATTCCGAAGTTCCATGGCTTGTCTATGGAAGACCCCAACAAACACTTGAAGGAGTTCGAGGTGGTTTGTTCGAGCATGACCCCCG
Organism: Pyrus pyrifolia; assembly: GCA_016587475.1. Lineage (NCBI taxonomy): Eukaryota > Viridiplantae > Streptophyta > Magnoliopsida > Rosales > Rosaceae > Pyrus > Pyrus pyrifolia. The sequence goes on from BNSU01000024.1 coordinate 72,921, forward strand.
TCACTGTGGACGAGAGTATATTGAAGATGAAGGCCTTTCCATTTTCACTTATGGACAAGGCCAAAGATTGGCTCTACGAACTAGCCCCGGGAACTGTGACTTCGTGGGAGAGTATGAAGCGTGCTTTCTTGGAGAAATTCTTCCCTACTTCGAGAGTGATTCTCCTACGGAAGAAAATTAGTGGTATTCAACAGAATCATGGTGAGACATTCCCGGCTTATTATGAGCGCTTCAAGGGCCTTGTAGCTTCATGTCCTCAACATCAAGTGAAGGAGGAACTTCTCCTTCAATATTTCTATGAGGGCCTCCTTCCTATCGAACGTCAAATGCTTGATGCATCAGCGGGAGGAGCATCGGTGGACAAAACACCAAGGGATGCCAAGAATCTCATAGCCAACCGAGCGCTCAACGCTCAACAATATGAAGGAGTGGGCCAAAGGGAAGCCCCACGGCAACAAAGTGTAAATGAGGTGAGTGCTATTTCTGAAATTCAATCACAACTTGCTAATCTTACTTCTCTTGTTTCTCAGGTTGTGATTGGTCCAAAAGCACAAGAACACCAAGTTTGTGGCGTGTGCTCAATTCAAGGGCATCCATCCGACAAGTGCCCTCAACTAATCGAGAATGGTGGGTGGGAATCTGCCAATGCAATTGGTTTCCAAGGACAAAATCAAAACAACCCATACTCGAACACTTACAATGCCGGATGGAGGGACCATCCAAACTTCAAATGGAGGGAGCCACAACAAGCTGCCCAACAAGGAGGATTTAGGCCAAACCCCCCTGGTTTTTATTCCAAGCCGTATGCACCCCAACAACCCCAACCACCTTCGGCATCATCTCATTCAGGTACGTCCTTGGAAAGTAATCAAGCTATGCAATTACTAACCTCTATTTCGCAGGGGTTGCAAAATCAAAACAACCGTATAGAAAATAACGAGAAGGAGATGATGGATATGAAGAAACAAATAGGGCAGATTTCTGAGTTCCTTTGACAGATTAGAGAGCAAGGAAAGCTTCCTAGCTCAACCACAGTCAATCCAAAGGGAGGATTCGAATCCGCCAAGGCCATCACCCTAAGGGGTGGAAAAGAAGTTGGGACCGAGCCAAACAATCCCAAATCTGCCCAGAAAGTAGATGAAGAGACGACACAACCTGAGGAAGTGTCTAGCTCACCCACGGAAAGAGTGAAAAACCCAATGCCGCAGGCCCCCAATCACCCTAACTCGGCCAAATCAGGTAATTTAAATTCAAATTCATGTACTTCACGTCCTAATCTGCCCAATGTACCTTTTCCTCGCAGGTTCATGCAAGAAAAAAAGGAAGAAAGCGAGAAGGACATTCTTGAAACGTTCCGGAAGGTGCAAGTGAACATACCGCTTCTCGATGCAATCAAACAGGTTCCAAAGTATGCTAAATTCCTCAAGGACCTATGCAATACAAAGAGAAGAAGGGCAAACAAAGAGGTAGTGAAGGTAAGTGAGAATGTGTCTGCTATTTTGCAACGTAAACTGCCTACCAAGTGCAAAGACCCCGGTAGTTTCACGATTCCTTGTGTGATTGGACATAATCGTTTTGAACATGCCATGCTTGATTTAGGTGCATCTATAAATGTCATGCCTTATTCTATTTATGCATCTATGAATTTGGGTGAATTAAAACAAGATGGTGTAATTATACAATTGGCCGATCGTTCTAACGCGTATCCAAAAGGAGTTGTGGAAGATGTGCTTGTGCAGGTGAACCATTTAATTTTTCCGGCTGATTTCTACGTCCTAGACATGGAAGATTCGGCACACTCTCCATCATCACCGCTCTTACTTGGACGACCTTTCATGAAAACAGCTCAAACCAAGATTGATGTGGCCAAGGGAGTAGTCACTATGACCTTTGGTGGTGATATGATTAACTTTAAGATTCCTGAATCGATTGAGAATACTAATGATGTTCGTTCTTGTTGTGCCATTAATGTAATTGAACACATAGGGACGGAGTATTCAACAAAGATCAAGAAGGATGTTTCTCGAACTACCACCGAGAAGGAACTTGGAGTAGAGCACAAGGAATGCACGGCTCCAACCTTGAAAGCACCACAATTGGCCATGAACAACCCTTGTGCATCCGTCCATTGTGCTACCACTTCTTTGCCGTACAAAGGTAAGCCACCTATTCCAAATTCGATTCCCATTTCAACTAATAGGTTGTTACCTCGTGTGGTGCAGATACCTAATCGAATTCAACGTCGTGGGAGAATTCGTGTTGATGTAGAAAAGCAAAACACGACAATAAGAAAGGATCATTATCCCACTCCATTCAAGGACCCAAAGCATGAAGTGGTTCGTCAGACAGATTGTAGTTGCACCCCTCCATGCCGTGGGGTTCCATAAACCTTCAAGGGAGCATCGTCCGGCTGTACGACGTTAAAGCAAGCGCTACTTGGGAGGCAACCCAATACGGTAAATAAAACAAAGCTTGTTCATTGATTTTTTTCGATAAATTACAATTGTATCTAAACATGGCAGAAAGATGGAGTCTTCACAAAGGTTGTGTACGTGAGGCCCTACTACGTTTCACTCTTGGAGCAGAAGGCATCGGAACAGGAGGTCTCGGAGCAGAAGGCATTGGAGCAAGAGGCATCGGAGCGGGAGGCACCGAAGATAGATCATTCAAAGCCCCAAACCTTGGCGGAACGCTGGATGACCCAGGAAAGAGGTGCCTCTGGAAGAAAGCCGCAAGCTTTTGACGGTCATCAAGCTCATCAAGCTTCCTCTTCATGCCTGACGAATAATTGTTGGCAAACACGTGCAAACTTCGGTTCTCGTACTTAAGTTGTTTGATCTCCTGCTTAAGACTCTGCACCTCCGCCATCAAGGATTCAACCTGACGGGAGCGAGCAAGAAGGCGTTGGCCCATGTTGGACACAGAGCCAGCGCACTGAACACTCAGAGCCAGGGATTCTTGAACGGCCAACTCGTCGGACCGTCCTGAAAGCAGCTGACTGTCTTTGAGAGTGAGGAGGTTCCGAGCCACTATCGTAGCCGTTGTGGGATCCGTCATCACAGAGTCCTCATCTGTAAGAGGGCCATGGGAAGATAAGAAAGACGGGCACCATACCTTACCCTGACGAGGCGCGACCGGATCACTGCTTAGACTCAAATCTAAGCAAAGGTTCGATGGGTTGGATGAGCTAGCCATTGTTCACGAAGTTAAAAGAGAAGGGTTGGATGGAGTGAAATCTCGACGGGCCGGAGACGATTTCTGGGAAATTTTCAAGTGTGCATGCTAGAGGTGATCGTTCACCTCTATTAAAGGAGAGGCGTTCACCGATTCAGAAATGAGGAGACACCACTCTTCAAAACCGGAATTTCCGGCGTAAAGATCGCCAGCTCGTCAGACGCAATCCCAGCTTTTCAGAAGACGCGTGGAAGGCGAAAAATCAGCTGCACACTTTAGCCGACAAGCGTGGGAGACAAAGCCGAAAGCTCTCGGCTTTCCAGAAAGCATGTGCATCTTTGTCGAAAGCTCCCGGCTTTGCAGAAAACGAGTGCCACTTGTCAAAAGATCTCAGACAGAGCCGCATCCGCACTACTACGTGTCGTTCAGAAAGCGAAGGGGCATCGCTCAGAAATCGAAGGGGCGACTGCTCAGAAATCGAAGAGGCGCATTCAAAGATCGAAGAGTCGTCACTATTTCAAAAAGCCGGATTTGCGGGATCAAAACGTTTGTCGACAACGGTAAAAGAACAGTACCACCACTTGCTATTGAATTCCCTATATATGTCGACCTTCATCTTTTATGGCAAGACAGAACTGAAGAAAAGGCCCAACTCTTTCTCACCTCTGAGGGCGCACTCCCAGCAAAGCCTTTCACAATACTCAATTTTTTCTTCTTCCCCAAAGATGATACCAGATGCTTGGAGTACAGATGACCCAGGAGGAAACGGTAGATGGAAGCATGTGCTGATTCATTCACCGCTTCTTCAAAAGCAAAGGTATCTCATATCATCAAGGTCAAAAGCAAAAGTATCTCATATCATGCTCTTTCCCTGTCCTTTTCTTTGTCCTTGTTCTTACTTGCATGGCAAAGTGAAAGAAGCAATCAGCCGGCACTTGGAGTCAGTCTTCCAATCTGGAACCAACTGCCTGGAATCCCTTCCCTGATTGCTTACCTAGCATTGCTCTCGAGTAGTCATCTTCAACGGTTGATACACTACCAGAGAAGGGACCACTTCTGCAAAGGGGAGCAAGTAAGGCAAGTGAAAATGATACATTGAAGCATGTGGAGACAAGCTGCAACTGCATATGCTGAGCTATCCTCTAACCCTCTTCAATACGAATTGGAGAGATTGAACAAAGAAACAGATAAAAGGAGGAAGCTCAGACCTGCGGGGGAGACCAAAGGAAGCCTGCTGCCCAGTTCAAGAGTAGCACAAAGGAAAATCAACGATGGGAGCAGCGCAGTTCAAGAGTAAGCCTGTGGAATCACAAAGATCCAAGCCTCAATGCAATTACCAAGGAGAAGATGGAACTTACACTCTATAACCAGATTTGCGTCTCTAAACTCTTCTCTTTGTTAATTACATTCTGCCATGTTTAGTATGTTTAGTTGCTTTTTGTGTGTTTACTTATGTTTTGTGTGAATCTATGCTTAAAACATTGAGGACAATGTTTGATTTAAGTGTGGGGGGGGGGGGTAACTAAGTATATTTATGCAAATTCGTGGGATTTTATCACCCATAACTTCAAATGTTGTTCCTTGCTGTTTTAAGGTGTTTTTAAGTTATTTTAAAGTGTTTTAGTATGTTTTGTTTTTATAAATTCGAAAATCACATAAAAATTTGAAAAACATGTTTTGAAAAGCCTAAAAAGAGTGTTTTGAGTCGTTTTTGTGTCGTAGGTCACCTTCCAACACAATGATAAGGATTTGGTTTCTAATTGCATGACTGTTGAAAAGAGTTATAAACATGGAGAAAAGTTTGATTTACTCCTGGTATATGCTTGGTTATGGTTATAATGTATGACTTCACATGCAATCATAAAAGAAAAAAATTAGTTATGTAACATGCTTGAAGGAAGGAACTCAAACAAACGCTACAACCCTGAGAGACTTGAGCCTATAACGTTCTTTGGAGAGTATAATCTGTGATTTCTTGTTTTCTAAAGTTGTTGCATGATCTCATTATTCTTTGCTTGGTTACTACTTAGAAGGCGTTTCATCATATAGTTCCAAATGCTAGAACTCATGCCCATTTCATTCAAAGCATGTTATTGATTTACATAACATATTCAAGATGAAGTTGTGTAATTGCCACCATAGCCAAATAACCTCACTTCCCATATTTCGTATATGTTGTAAGTTTTACCCCCGTTGAGCTTTGTTTAGCCTTTATTCTTTGTCAACCCACATTATCCTCACCTAGCCTAGTTTAGGACAATCCACACCCTTGTTCTTAAAAGATAGTGAGCATAACTTAAATGAATTCCTTTTGAGTTACATTATGCAAGAAAATGAGTGTGGGGGAAGGAATGCTTGTTCTTAAGTATGTTTTGAGTTTCAACAGAAAAGAAAAACAGAAAAGAAAGAAAGAAAGAAAGAAAGAAAAAAGAGCTTGAAAAATGAAAGAATGAGTGATTGAAGAAAGGGCTCAAAACACCAATTCTGGCCCTAAATTGTCTCCCTTTTTGTTCCAAAGTTGAGTTTTCATTCAAAAGTGAATTCTAAGTTGATTCAATTGCCTTGCTCACTATTTCTTTGAGAACCTTTGTTTTCCATATCCCTTCTTTGTTATCCACACGCCCCAAGCCCCATTACAACCCGTGACTTCAATCTTGAGTGTTATGTGTTTCAATTTGTGGAGTTTGAACTTGGTATGAGCATATGGTGTCACTGGTTCTCGTGTCTAAGTAGTAGCATTCCATTCATGAGATCATAATCTAAACATGCTTATTAACTCCAAAAATTGCATTCTTTGTGATACATATATGTGAGTGTTCGTTTTCATGTTTACATCAATCTTCTCACATATGACTAGATTAGGGTGTGTAGTTAGAAAATCTGAGTGAAAATTGAGTGCATATCTTGTAAGGAATTGAGCAAATTCTCTAAGGCATGTTACTACATTCAAAACATGGTTTTAAATGCTTAATTGTGAACTAGTATGTGGTGACTATGATTAAGAATGTACTTAAGGGTAAAGATGGCTAAATTCTGTGGGAATAATAATTTTTAACTTGTCATGTGCATTGGAAATCCCTGAAACGATTGTTGGAAGGTGTAGGTTGTGTTTTACGTGTTTAGTGTCGTTTTGTTTATTTGTTTTTATTCTGTTTTGCTCGAGGACTAGCAAAAGATAAGTGTGGGGGAGTTTGATAGGAGCATATTTAGGCGACTTACTTAGCTTGTTTTCGTGCATCTATGTTGTTAATTCATAGTTGTTTTAGTAGTTTAAGCCATTTTCGTGTGTTTTTAGGTTCATATGGCTAAGGAAGCAAAAAGATGCATTTTGGAGCATTTTGGAGCAAAATTGGGCTTGGAATGGATAGCATATGATTGGAGCCAAAGTGTTGGACGAATTTGAAGGCCTTGTATTCATTTTGGACATAAAACAAAGGGCCTAGCTCCTTCTCTCTTAAACCAACCCCAAGGCCATGCATTTCCTTCCAATTCCAAAGCCCACAATCACTTCAAAAGCCATGCAAAGAACCATCCATTCCATCAAAAACAATCCATCAATTCACATGCAAAACCACCATTAACACACATGCACCCAAACAAAGCCAACCTAGCTAACCCTACATGCATTCTTTATTCAACTCTTCATCATTCCACCATTCATTCTTTATTCCACAAACAAGTCACATGCATTTCCACCTTCCTACTTCATCATTTCACCACATTCTCCCTCTTTAACTCATTTCATTATTCATTCACTTTGCATTCATTCAATTCCACCCCACATGCACCCTTTATTCTTCATCATTGCAACCATGGCACATTTACACCAACAAAACAACTCCCATGCCATGGCCTACTCATATTCCCATTTCCTTTCCAACATCTCACATGCATTTCCACCTTCCTACTTCATCATTTCACCACATTTTCCCTTTTATTTCCACATGCAATTCTTCATCATTGCAACCACAAACACCTTAAACAAATAGCCATATACATCTCCACTCCTCCTATAAATACCCTTGCATTCATTCATTCAAAAATCATCTCATTTCATACACAACACACCACAAACACTTCCATCTTCTCCCTAGCCGTGAGTTTCTCTCCATTTTCTGCACCATTTTCTCCACCACTCCTCATCCATTTCCATAATCCCCCAATCCATTCAACACACCAACAACATCCCTTAGTCCTTGTGCCACAATAAAGAGGAAGATAAGAGGGCCTAAACGTTCATACAATTCACGTTTGAGTTGTTGGAATGTTTACGCGTTTCTTTGATTTCAATGTTTAAATTCAATTCTCTTTGTTTTGTAATATGAGGAATGGAAGAGAAGAGTGCCTAAACGTTCATACAATTCAAGATTGAGTTGTTGGAATGTTTAGGTGTTTCTTTGATTTCAAAGTTATGAGGAACTAAACCCTTTTTGGCTAGGGGTGATTTCAATACCATGATTATTTATGTAATATGAATTGATGAATTCCGGTTATGAACTCTTGATTCGTGAATGCAATTGGCTTAACTATTTGATGATTAACTTATTTGTGTTTGTTGATTGAGGGTCGACACTTAATTAGCATGCATGAATATGTGGCTAAAGTTTAAGAAGGTTTCACATAATCGTTACTAACTTATACTTGAAAGTAGTGAAGGTCGCTTGTCACGATCGCGTTAAGTTTAATTCTTAGCATGAGTAACATGATGTCATAGTTGCAAATGCTTTGTCAATGCTTATGGTTTTCATTATTCTTAATGATCTTCAATTGTATCTCTATTATGATGACATGTAGGGAACTTTTGAGAATGTTTTGGGTTGTCGAATGATGCCATCCAATCCAATAATATAAGGAAAATCTAAGGGTTAACTAGTGATGTCACGGTTAATTTGGGGCATTGTCGTTCATAATTCAATGAAGGAATAACTGGAAATTGATTCATATGCATAAGTATCATGTGTGGAGAAAGAACCTCTAGCTAATTCACCAACCATCTTATTTCATCAATTTCATATTTACATTCTGTCTAGTTATTAACTTGTTTCGTTATTTCAATTTTCGTCAAACCTAAATCCCCCTTTTGCTTTAATGTTCAATATAGTTAGAAATCAATTGAGTTTGTGTTTTTAAAGCATTTTTGATTCTTTTGGTTTGTCTTAGTGTTTTAACGTTTAGTTTCACATTCTTTGAGTCTAGTTTAGTGTTTTATATTGTTTTTACGTTTTTAAATCAATTTAGAAGGTTTTAGCAAGCCCTCCTAATCCCCGGTCTAGAACGATCCCTCACTTATCCATTCTACTACAATTGTCAAACGAGGGTTTAATTTGAGTGTCAAGTAATTCTCGCATCAAATTTTGATCTTATTTGGCCTCTAGAGAATGTTGCCTCACAATGATATGATATCGGCGCCATTGCACTTAGTTAAGTTATTCCCACCATGCTTAGTTCATGAAGGGGTTCAAGAATAGCCTCACAATGATATGATATTGGCCATCCTCGTTGCCTACACTCACCTCATCATATGCGTATAGACTCCTCCTGAGTGTAAGCATGCACTTTGTACTCCCCCATGATAGGGTGAAGCCGGTGTACAAGTCACAAACGATTGGAGCCTACCACGGTGGAAGGCCACGAAGAGATATTCAAAGCATCTCTCGCTTATCAACTTAATAATGGTTTGGTTGAGGGTTTTAGGTCTCATCACATAAATATTCATTTTAATCTAATTAAAACAATTTTGGTCCTATTACAACTATTGGTCCATTTGATTGATTTAGTTGTATATAATACTCCCACTAAGCTTTTAAAACGGTTTTTAAAGCAAGAGTATATGATACTACTAACATAAGATTTGCATTCATTGATGGACTATATAGTTGCCTTAGGGCCTTAGGATGACTATGAACCTTTGATTCGATTCAACACGAGCCTAGTGTTGAATCTCGGTCTAGGGATGGTGATTGATTTTAGTTACGCGTTTAATCACATTAAGGCGTGTTGTCTTATTGGGCGTTGGACCCAACTACTCCAATTTCATACATATCGAATAAAACAAGAAAGGAGTACTTCAAAGTAAATAAGAGCTTATGCTCTTTTACAACAATTGATCAAATCAAATTACTTTAAAGTAAAGAAGAGCTTATGCTCTTTTACAACAATTGATCATATCAAATTACAACCAAAATTTAATCTACACATTCCCATGGTTCAAACAAATTTGAAACGGCCATTCACATAGCTCAATTATCGTAGGCTAAGGTTCATAATCACTCTTTCTTTAATTAATTAACGCTTTAACTAATTAAACTTGAATGCAACATTTTCATTTGGTTTTTGTATCCATAGAATTGATTTAAATGGAGCTAAATGAAATGAAAATCCAATTCTCATTTAAAGAGACAAAACAATTTTGTTCTCTACCTAATTTGGGCCATAATGCTATGACCTCAACTTTTGGGCCATTTTGCAAAACTTAAACTTTTTGGGGTCACTTTGTAAAAACACAAAAGTCCACTACTTCATGTAATTACAACTAGAACCCAAAATTTTCCACAAAAGCTAAAACTTCATTAAAGGAGCAAAACAATTTGTCCTTTTAGTGATTTTGGACCTTTACGTAAAAACGTAAACTTTTGGGTCAAAGTACAAATACACAAAAGTATCAAAACTTTATGTAATTGCATAAAAGCCCCACAAAGACCCTAATTGAGTAGGGTGGCCGGCCATTGAAGCAAAGTATTAAAAAAAATTTCAAAGTTTTTGTAAGTGGGGTGTGTGAAATGGAATAAATCATTACACACCTACCCACTAAAATTTCTTTAATTTTTCAAAATAAATATCTAATATATTTAAACATAAGAAATATTTCAAAACAAAAACTTTATGAAATAAATCAAAACTTTGAATCAAAACACCAAACCTTTTGTTCTTGGCAAGAACATATCAAGAACAATGAAGAACATCCATGAAAACCCATAAGAGCTCCATGAACATTCTTCACCCAAAAACATACCAAAACCACTCAAACTTAAGGGAAATAACATACAACCATACTAGGGTACATAGGGGTTCCAAAAGTCACTTTAAAACACTTTTAACAAGTCAAACAAGAACCCAAAAATCCACCCTTTGGATTTGGCCGAATTTCCCCAAAAACATGGCACCAAATTTTAGCTCCAAAATTCATGCTCATATGAACTACATCTACAACATTTGAGATGGCAAATTTTCTAACAAAATTTACATTCAAAGAAGCAAGAATAAAGCTTGTAACAATTACAACATTCAAATCACAAACTATGAACTACAAAACCCAAAAGGATTCACCAACTACTAAACCTGGCTCTGATACCACTTGAAGGAAGATTTGTGAAAAACAAGTTCATTTGAGCAACATCAACAACATGCAATTAACAATTAAAAGGCGGAATCATGTTTATATGCACTCAAAAACAAAACTTAACCCATGAACTTCAAAGCCTAGTAGATAGGTGAACCAAGACTCAACTCAATACAAAGTGAAGGAAAATTTGTGAAAAACATGTTCATTTAAGCAACATCAATAGCATGCAATTAACAATTAAAGGCGGAATCATGCTTGTATGCACTTAAAACAAAACATTTACCCATGAAATTCAAAGCCTAGTAGATAGGTGAATCAAGACTCAACTCAAAACAAAGTGAGTTGAGAAATCAATACCTTTGTAGATTCCTCTTTGCATAAGCAAAGGCTAATCAACCAAAGAGAGGGCCTTCATTCCTTGCATCTTGGATCCATGGATTTGGATGGATGAAAAGGTTTCTCCAAGTTCCCAAAATTGAGAACCTCTAAGTCTCCACACCAAGGTATATTGTAGAAGAAATGAGTGACCTAGAGGAAGTAAGATTGCTAGCTATTCCCCTCTAGATTGGCCAAAATTTTTGAGAGAAAGGAGAGCTTGTGTTCTCATCCTTTCCCCAAAAATAACCCTTAGTAAATTTTAGGCTATAAAGTCCTTTATATAGTCCCTTCAAAATAAGTGACCTAATGGACCAAAAGCCCTATTCTTTTACACATGGCTAGCCTATAGGTTTATTGGGCTTTCAAGCCCTTTGTTTTATTCAAGTTGTCATACAACTTGAGTTAATGGGCTTGACATTCAAATCCCATTGGGCCTTGCGGCCCAAAACTAACCCGAGGTCTTTAACGAACTTATTCGTTTGATTAATTAACATATTAATTAATCCTTGCCATAAATAATTAAACCATTTAATTATTCTTACTCATTTCCGTTGAATCTTCAAACTCTACCTTACACGGTGTACGATCCATTAGGTTCCTTTTAGCGAGGCAGTGGGCGATTCAAACTCTTTCAAATCGATTGTGAATTGAAACTTACTTTCAATTCTCCCGTTAGTGATAATACACTTTTAGGGCTTCCACAAACCATGAGTGACACCTAGCAGCATATCATGGTTACCCAAGCTAATCAGAAGAGGTGGAGAACCTATTCAGTTTAGGATTACAAATGCAATACGGTCTTTCTCTAATACAATACTCTTGACCACATTGTTTGGTTTGATAGTTTATTCATGTCTACTATCCAATGTGAATCTTGTACTTATATGATTTCCTTGAATGTGATCTGGAACGCATTCCAACATCTCATTCATACTCTGGCCAGAGATTCTAAATCATATCATAGAGTATTCTCCCTCAAACAGTTTGAAGGTTAGAGATCCCTTGTTGCGCATTCACTTGCCTCCATGGCTAAGTGGCTTAACCCCAACGATGCCGTGGACACCCTGATAGAGTGACGTTGACATAATCAAAGATTAAGGACCTAACCACAAGACAACTGTGATGCCTCAGGTCAAAAGACTAATTTGCATTATCCCAACCATGAGTTCTCATGTGACATGAATATGAGAACTCTTCGTTGATCGTGTTCAGTGAACTCATTCTCTATTGAGCACCTACGTACTTGTCTTGATGTCACACACACCAATGACTCGAGACTAGTCACTCTCCCTGAGAGAAGACATAGCACGTACTGATCTTAACGGACTGTTAATGCCCAATTGACAATCCTATGATCAGGAACGTTTAGGATGTGTCAACGAAAGAATGGTCTCATGAATCTAACTTCTTTAGATCGCATTCTTCCAATCACATATTCCTTGGACTTATCGTTTAAGCATATAACATTTATATGAGACGGCTCAAACAATAATGTTTGCCCTTTACATTTAAACTACATTAGTTTGAAATGTCCGTAAAGTATCATCATATGATTGGTTTTAGGGCACATTTCCAACAATCTCTCACTTGCACTAGAGCCAATCAGCTTAGTCATCATTGATGATACCTCTTCTGTAATTCATTTCATAAATGGCTGAGTAGTAGGCCTAAACAATGGATATCTATATGTTATCCATAGAAGCAACCTTGAGAATAACGACGTCACCATTATACATGATTCTCAATCATGTGGTTCAGTCTCTCATTTGAGTTCGGACCTTGATGAGACCTTGATTCCCTGGCTTGAGCTATCGCCCCATTAGTGTCATACACTTTCTGGTTGGAACCGAATGAAGAGTTCATGAATGAACTTTCCCATCCAAACAACAATGTTGTAAGCTTCTATATGGCAATATATTTTGCATACATGATGGAACACATTAAAGTCATTTACTTTTAACGTTTCCACTCAAATATCTCTTTAGTCATAATAAAGAGATATCTCTTTATCACTTCATTCATAATGAAGAGATATTCTATGATGGATTAGATTCATAATCTAATACATTTACGCTTCCATTACGTTACTCTAATTCTTCCTCATTCTTGAGGAATCCATCCTTAGTATTTCTTAAATACCTAAGGATTCACTTGACAGTTGCCATGGTTCTGATCCTGGGCTTGCACTGATATCATCTTGTACCGTTCTAGGTACAACTTATATCAATGTTTTCATACAATATGAAATACATAAATCACCTTTCTGCGTATGCATAAAGGATTCTATTTACACATTATTTCTTTGGGAGTCAAAGGGTACATTCCCTTTGATAAGAACAACTTCCTAGTCTCACTAGAATTGTCATTCTAATTGAAGTTTATCATCATATGAGAAACTTCCTAGCATCTCATTGTCTATTTTAGGGATTGATATAATCCAATTATATCTTGAAATCTATCATTATAGATTTCCATCCCATGTATATAGACTATGTCTCCCATATACATTCTATCATTATAGAATGTTTAAAGTCATTACTTTAACGATGAAGAATTCCTTTCATTTTCTAAATTAATATATATCATGTATATATATTCTAATTTAGGAATATGATCAACTCCCACTAATCTTTTGTAAACCTAGTAAACAAAAGATTCATTTACATCTTTATGAGAAATCAAACAATTGATCTTTTCTCATAAGACGCTTATAGCTCCCACTAGCTTGCTAAGATCCATGATGGATGGATCTCTACAACTAACATGTCTTAGAAGTATATATCATATATATATGGGTAATTGATAATGTCCAACGAACTAAATCTTATTTATGTTCATTCTTCTCCTAATGGAGAAATTCATTATCTTATGATGCTACTTTCCTTGATATTTTTCAAGGAAATTAATCTAAAGTGTTACTTTTTCCTTGGATCAAATCTAAGGAGGTAAATACTTTAGACGTCTTACTCATCTACTTACATTTCTTGAATTCTTTGAAACCTTTTGCAAAGTATTCGGACTTATGTTTATAAACTATAGTCCAACCGAGAGTGATCTTCGGTGAATGTCATACAACATGAGTAGTATTATGTTGTGGACAAGTGCCACTAACATCTAAGTGAATTAACCTCAACAACTTTGTGATTCTTTCTTCTTTCCAAAAGAATAAAGATTCGAACATTTCGCCTCTATGCAATTTTTAACAAGAAGGTCTTGGATCCGGATCTAACGATCCAAAGCATCCATCTATGACCAACTCGTAACTTATGTTTTAGAGGTATCACAACTCAGTTGGGATTAGTCACTACCTTGCAACCCTTTTGGGTTTTAAGCATCATCGTATTCTAAACAGTTAAACTACCACATCATCTCTACTATAGAGACAACCAATTAAATTACAATAATCTAATTATTGATTAATAAAGAACAATGTTTTTGTCAAACAAAACATTTATCTATCTCTACTATAGTGACGGATTTAAGTTCCTTAAAATTGGAATGTAAAGACAATCTTTAGTATTTTCCAATTTCTTTGGTAGTTCATATGAGGAAGTAAGTACAATCCGCTTTCGCAGAGATCTATATTCGATTCACGTTTGGAATGTGAAGTACTTTCTCTTCTCTCATTTATCTTCTACTTCTTATTAGCACACTTTTACATCAATTGTAAAACATAGTTACTAATACAGAATCATGCATTCAAGTAGAAGAACCAACTGTTGTGAACTTTTCAAGAACATTTTCAACACCTTCGAAATGTGTGTTCTTGACACTTGCAAGACATTTCTTGCAAATACCCCTTCCAATGTCCATCCTTTCATAAAGAAAGTTTGTTCCCTTGGAGTTATTTTGCTTTCTTCATTTGACTTCCCTTTTGATTACAATAGTCATGGTCCCTAAACTCCCACTATCTCTCTTGAAACTCATTTCAAATGTGTTATACACATCAAACGATTTGGAGAGCGTGCGGTTATTGTTCACTATATAGTTTACAATAAACTTAGTGAACCATTAGGATAGGGACACAAAGGTGAAGTCCTTGCCTAGTTTCCGTCTCGTTAAGTGGTTTAACACTTCAACACTCAATGATTCAAAATCATCATAAGTCCATATAAATGGACTATTTTTGTCAACCAACCATTATGTTCTAAACATAATAACAAACTTTCAAGAGTTGTTCAAGGCAACTCTCATTTCTTCATACAACAATTTGTAAGTGAAGAATCATGGCACATAAAGTGTTCATGCCCTTGTGCTTACTTCTCAAGTTCCTTGTTCGTGTAACAAAGAGACAAGCACTAGAGTTTGCATTGTCCTCTTCATGGTAGACTTATCTAACATGTTCTTCCATTGATACATTATCAATAGGAAGATTGTGAGGATGAGACTACTTAGGTACTTTTACAATCCATTCAAGACAATCTATGGGATTGTGGTACCAAGTTCGGAAACTAAAGCGTTCGGTTTTTCTTTGTCAAGTTTTGGATAGCGTTTGCAAATATATTGGTAAACAAATACATAACGAATATAAATTGATTGATTTTAAGCCATTTGATTCGGGTCTTTAAATCAAATAGCACCACCCACTATTTTTGGCAAATTCCATATCCCTCATCGGAATTCGAGAGTTTTGGAGGAAACTCTTAGTAGGGTATGGGAGGCTCACTATTACCAAGCCCACCTCACGATGATACGATATCGGCTAGCATTAATAATAATGAGAGAGTACGCTTACTCATTTGCATCTCATGCAAGTACCCATCTTATTTGGCCTCTAGAGAATGTTGCCTCACAATGATATGATATCGGCGCCATTGCACTTAGTTAAGTTATTCCCACCATGCTTAGTTCATGAAGGGGTTCAAGAATAGCCTCACAATGATATGATATTGGCCATCCTCGTTGCCTACACTCACCTCATCATATGCGTATAGACTCCTCCTGAGTGTAAGCATGCACTTTGTACTCCCCCATGATAGGGTGAAGCCGGTGTACAAGTCACAGACGATTGGAGCCTACCACGGTGGAAGGCCACGAAGAGATATTCAAAGCATCTCTCGCTTATCAACTTAATATTGGTTTGTTGAGGGTTTTAGGTCTCATCACATATAAACATACATTTTAATCCAATTAAAACATTTTGGTCCTATTACAACTATTGGTCCATTTGATTGATTTAGTTGTATATAATACTCCCACTAAGCTTTTAAAACGGTTTTTAAAGCAAGAGTATATGATACTACTAACATAAGGTTTGCATTCATTGATGGACTATATAGTTGCCTTAGGGCCTTAGGATGACTATGAACCTTTGATTCGATTCAAACACGAGCCTAGTGTTGAATCTCGGTCTAGGGATGGAGATTGATTTTAGTTACGCGTTTAATCACATTAAGGCGTGTTGTCTTATTGGGCGTTGGACCCAACTACTCCATTTTCATGCATATCGAATAAAACAAGAAAGGAGTACTTCAAAGTAAATAAGAGCTTATGCTCTTTTACAACAATTGATCAAATCAAATTACTTTAAAGTAAAGAAGAGCTTATGCTCTTTTACAACAATTGATCATATCAAATTACAACCAAAATTTAATCTACACATTCCCATGGTTCAAACAAATTTGAAACAGCCTTTCACATAGCTCAATTATCGTAGGCTAAGGTTCATAATCACCCTTTCTTTAATTAATTAACGCTTTAACTAATTAAACTTGAATGCAACATTTTCATTTGGTTTTTGTATCCATAGAATTGATTTAAATGGAACTAAATATAATGAAAATCCAATTCTCATTAAAGAGACAAAACAATTTTTGTTCTCATTCTATTTGGGCCATTTTGCAAAAACACAAACTTTTGGGTCAAAATACAAATACACAAAAGTATCAAAACTTTATTTAATTGCACAAAAGCACCCCACTAGAGGGGTGGCCGGCCATAGGATAGTAACATAGAGATTTTTGATAAAAAGAATTTTGTAAGTGGATTTTGGTGGGTGAGATTAAAGATGGTGGGGATGGTTTGAAAAGAAAATATACCTTTGATATAATTAAAAACATTTAATCATTTCTTACCAACAAACATCATCCATCAACTAATATTCAAAATTATATCTTTGACATAATCATCACCCATCAAATAATAATCAAAATTATATCTTTGACATAATCATCACCCATCAACTAATAATCAAAACTTTATGTAAAACATAAAACTTTTGAATCAAAACTTCAAAACTTTTTGTTCTTGATAAGAACTTCAAGAAATATGAAGAACATACATGAAAACTCATAATAGCTCCATGGATGTTTTCTTTTATCAAAAACTCAAATTTTCACAACTCAAAAGAGGGTTAATATCCTAGGGTACTTAGGGGTTCCAAAAAGCACTTTAAAACCATTTTAACAAGCCTAACATGAACCCAAAAAATCACCCTTTGGATTTGGCCGAAAATCCCAAAACACTTGGCACCAACTTTTAGTTCCATTATTCATGCTCATATGAACTACATCTACAACATTTGAGATGGCAAATTTTCTAACAAAATTTACATTCAAAGAAGCAAGAATAAAGCTTGTAACAATTACAACATTCAAATCACAAACTATGAACTACAAAACCCAAAAGGATTCACCAACTACTAGACTTAGGCTCTTGATACCACTTGAAGGAAAATTTGTGAAAAACATGTTCATTTAAGCAACATCAATAGCATGCAATTAACAATTAAAGGCGGAATCATGCTTGTATGCACTTAAAACAAAACATTTACCCATGAAATTCAAAGCCTAGTAGATAGGTGAATCAAGACTCAACTCAAAACAAAGTGAGTTGAGAAATCAATACCTTTGTAGATTCCTCTTTGCATAAGCAAAGGCTAATCAACCAAAGAGAGGGCCTTCATTCCTTGCATCTTGGATCCATGGATTTGGATGGATGAAAAGGTTTCTCCAAGTTCCCAAAATTGAGAACCTCTAAGTCTCCACACCAAGGTATATTGTAGAAGAAATGAGTGACCTAGAGGAAGTAAGATTGCTAGCTATTCCCCTCTAGATTGGCCAAAATTTTTGAGAGAAAGGAGAGCTTGTGTTCTCATCCTTTCCCCAAAAATAACCCTTAGTAAATTTTAGGCTATAAAGTCCTTTATATAGTCCCTTCAAAATAAGTGACCTAATGGACCAAAAGCCCTATTCTTTTACACATGGCTAGCCTATAGGTTTATTGGGCTTTCAAGCCCTTTGTTTTATTCAAGTTGTCATACAACTTGAGTTAATGGGCTTGACATTCAAATCCCATTGGGCCTTGCGGCCCAAAACTAACCCGAGGTCTTTAACGAACTTATTCGTTTGATTAATTAACATATTAATTAATCCTTGCCATAAATAATTAAACCATTTAATTATTCTTACTCATTTCCGTTGAATCTTCAAACTCTACCTTACACGGTGTACGATCCATTAGGTTCCTTTTAGCGAGGCAGTGGGCGATTCAAACTCTTTCAAATCGATTGTGAATTGAAACTTACTTTCAATTCTCCCGTTAGTGATAATACACTTTTAGGGCTTCCACAAACCATGAGTGACACCTAGCAGCATATCATGGTTACCCAAGCTAATCAGAAGAGGTGGAGAACCTATTCAGTTTAGGATTACAAATGCAATACGGTCTTTCTCTAATACAATACTCTTGACCACATTGTTTGGTTTGATAGTTTATTCATGTCTACTATCCAATGTGAATCTTGTACTTATATGATTTCCTTGAATGTGATCTGGAACGCATTCCAACATCTCATTCATACTCTGGCCAGAGATTCTAAATCATATCATAGAGTATTCTCCCTCAAACAGTTTGAAGGTTAGAGATCCCTTGTTGCGCATTCACTTGCCTCCATGGCTAAGTGGCTTAACCCCAACGATGCCGTGGACACCCTGATAGAGTGACGTTGACATAATCAAAGATTAAGGACCTAACCACAAGACAACTGTGATGCCTCAGGTCAAAAGACTAATTTGCATTATCCCAACCATGAGTTCTCATGTGACATGAATATGAGAACTCTTCGTTGATCGTGTTCAGTGAACTCATTCTCTATTGAGCACCTACGTACTTGTCTTGATGTCACACACACCAATGACTCGAGACTAGTCACTCTCCCTGAGAGAAGACATAGCACGTACTGATCTTAACGGACTGTTAATGCCCAATTGACAATCCTATGATCAGGAACGTTTAGGATGTGTCAACGAAAGAATGGTCTCATGAATCTAACTTCTTTAGATCGCATTCTTCCAATCACATATTCCTTGGACTTATCGTTTAAGCATATAACATTTATATGAGACGGCTCAAACAATAATGTTTGCCCTTTACATTTAAACTACATTAGTTTGAAATGAACTACATTAGTTTGAAATGTCCGTAAAGTATCATCATATGATTGGTTTTAGGGCACATTTCCAACACAAAGTGAGTTGAGAAATCAATACCTTTGTAGATTCCTCTTTGCATAAGCAAAGGCTAATCACCCAAAGAGAGTTCATTCCTTGCATCTTAGATCCATGGATTTGGATGGATGAAAAGGTTTCTCCAAGTTCCCAAAATTGAGAACCTCTAATGATTCATCACCAAGGCATAATGAAGAAGAAATGAGTGACCTTGGAGGAGTTTGATTGCTAGATGATCCCTCCAAGGTGGCTGAAATTTTAGAGAGAAAGGAGAGCTTGTGTTCTCATCTTTTCCCCAAAAATTACCATATTTCAATTTTAGGCTATAAAGTCCTTTATATAGTCCCTTCAAATAAGTGACCTAATGGACCAAAAGCCCTATTCTTCTAACATGGCCGGCCTTTAGGTTTCATTGGGCTTTCAAGCCCTTTGTTTATTCAAGTTGTCATACAACTTGAGTTAATAGGCTTGACATTCAAATCCCATTGGGCCTTGCGGCCCAAAACTAACCCGAGGTTTTTAACGAACTTATTCGTTTGATTAATTAACATATTAATTAATCCTAGCCTTAGATAAATAATTAAACCATTTAATTATTCTTACTCATCTCCGTTGTTTCTTCAAACTCTACCTTACTCGGTGAACGATCCATTAGGTTCCTTTTAGCGAGGCTGTGGGCGATTAAAAACTCTTTCTAATCGATTGTGAATTGAAACTTACTTTCAATTCTCCCGTTAGTGATTATACACGTTTAGGGCTTCCACAAACCATGGTTGACGCCTAGCAGCATGTCATGGTTACCCAAGCTAATCAGAAGAGGTGGAGAACCTATTCAGTTTTAGGATTACAAATGCAATACGGTCTTTCTCTAATACAATACTCTTGACCACATTGTTTGGTTTGATAGTTTATTCATGTCTACTATCCAATGTGAATCTTGTACTTATATGATTACCTTGAATGTGATCTGGAACGCATTCCAACATCTCATTCATACTCTGGCCAGAGATTCTAAATCATATCATAGAGTATTCTCCCTCAAACAGTTTGAAGGTTAGAGATCCCTTGTTGCGCATTCACTTGCCTCCATGGCTAAGTGGCTTAACCCCGACGATGCCGTGGACACCCTGATAGAGTGACTTTGACATAATCAAAGATCAAGTACCTAACCACAAGACAGCTGTGATGCCTCAGGTCAAAGGACTACTTTGCATTATCCCAACCATGAGTTCTCATGTGACATGAATATGAGAACTCCTCGTTGATCGTGTTCAGTGAACTCATTCTCTATTGAGCACCTACATGCTTGTCTTGGTGTCACTCACACCATTGACTCGAGACTAGTCACTCTCCCTGAGAGAAGACACAGCACGTACTGATCTTAACGGACTGTCAATGCCCAATTGGCAATCCTATGATCAGGAACGTTTAGGATGTGTCTACGAAAGAATGGTCTCATGAATCTAACTTCTTGAGATCGCATTCTCCCAATCACATATTCCTTGGACTTATCGTTTAAGCATATAACATTTATATGAGACGGCTCAAACAATAATGTTTGCCCTTAATATTAAACTAGATTAGTTTAACATGTGAAATGTCCATAAAGTATCATCATATGATTGGTTTTAGGGCACATTTCCAACAATAAATATATCAAGATGACGTGTGTAGTGAAGCCGTCAACCAAACAGCCAACCCATGCACTATATAGATATTGTAGGTCATAACCCCCATTGAGCCGTTGTTAGCCTTTGTTCTTTGTTTACCCATATCATCCCCACCTAGCCTAGATTAGGACCACCCATACCCTTGTTCTTGAAGCATAGTAAGCATGACTTAGAGGGAATCCTTTCGAATATGCAAAACAACAAGTGTGGGGGAATTTGTGTGTGTGTGTTGTTATGCCACGAAAAGAAATAAGGCATAAAAAAAAAATATTCGTGGAAAAAGAAAAAGAAAAGAAAAAGTTGTGAAAGAGGATGAAATAAGTGAAAATAAGCTCACATGTTTGTGGTAGTTGAAGAAACGGTCCAAAACGTTGAATATGGCCCTAAGAGTTGTGTGAATTTTCCCCTTCTGTGTCTAAGTGAGTTTCTGCAATCATAAGTGATTCTAAGTGTCAAATTTCATTACTTTGCTTGCTATTGCTTAAAAGAACGTTTGTTATCCTTAACCAATCACCCTTACCCCGTTACAATCCTTATGCTTCAATCTTGATCATTATGTTTTCAATAATGTGGAGTTTGGAATTGATGTAAGCATATGGTATCCCTGGTTCTCGCATCTAATTGGTAGCATTCCTTTCATGAGATCTTATTCATATACATTCCAGAAAAGTGCTTTCCTTGTTATAAACATATGTGAGTGTTTAGTTTCATATTTACATCAATCTTCTCACATATACTTAGTGTAGGGTGTGTAGTCAGAAAATCTGAGTGAAAATTGAGTGCATATCTTGTAAGGAATTGAGCAAATTGAAGGAAGATTTGTGAAAAACAAGTTCATTTGAGCAACATCAACAACATGCAATTAACAATTAAAAGGCGGAATCATGTTTATATGCACTCAAAAACAAAACTTAACCCATGAACTTCAAAGCCTAGTAGATAGGTGAACCAAGACTCAACTCAAAACAAAGTGAGTTGAGAAATCAATACCTTTGTAGATTCCTCTTTGCATAAGCAAAGGCTAATCACCCAAAGAGAGGGCCTTCATTCCTTGCATCTTAGATCCATGGATTTGGATGGATGAAAAGGTTTCTCCAAGTTCCCAAAATTGAGAACCTCTAATGATTCATCACCAAGGCATAATGAAGAAGAAATGAGTGACCTTGGAGGAGTTTGATTGCTAGATGATCCCTCCAAGGTGGCCGAAATTTTAGAGAGAAAGGAGAGCTTGTGTTCTCATCCTTTCCCCAAAAATTACCACATGTAAATTTTGGTCCATAAAGTCCTTTATATAGTCCCTTCAAATAAGTGACCTAATGGACCAAAAGCCCTATTCTTCTATCATGGCCGGCCTATAGGGTTCATTGGGCTTTCAAGCCCTTTGTTTATTCAAGTTGTCATACAACTTGAGTTAATGGGCTTGACATTCAAATCCCATTGGGCCTTGCGGCCCAAAACTAACCCGAGGTCTTTAACGAACTTATTCGTTTGATTAATTAACATATTAATTAATCCTAGCCTTAGATAAATAATTAAACCATTTAATTATTCTTACTCATCTCCGTTGTTTCTTCAAACTCTACCTTACTCGGTGAACGATCCATTAGGTTCCTTTTAGCGAGGCAGTGGGCGATTAAAAACTCTTTCTAATCAATTGTGAATTGAAACTTACTTTCAATTCTCCCGTTAGTGATAATACACTTTTAGGGCTTCCACAAACCATGGTTGACGCCTAGCAGCATGTCATGGTTACCCAAGCTAATCAGAAGAGGTGGAGAACCTATTCAGTTTTAGGATTACAAATGCAATACGGTCTTTCTCTAATACAATACTCTTGACCACATTGTTTGGTTTGATAGTTTATTCATGTCTACCATCCAATGTGAATCTTGTACTTATATGATTACCTTGAATGTGATCTGGAACGCATTCCAACATCTCATTCATACTCTGGCCAGAGATTCTAAATCATATCATAGAGTATTCTCCCTCAAACAGTTTGAAGGTTAGAGATCCCTTGTTGCGCATTCACTTGCCTCCATGGCTAAGTGGCTTAACCCCGACGATGCCGTGGACACCCTGATAGAGTGACTTTGACATAATCAAAGATCAAGTACCTAACCACAAGACAGCTGTGATGCCTCAGGTCAAAGGACTACTTTGCATTATCCCAACCATGAGTTCTCATGTGACATGAATATGAGAACTCCTCGTTGATCGTGTTCAGTGAACTCATTCTCTATTGAGCACCTACATGCTTGTCTTGGTGTCACTCACACCAATGACTCGAGACTAGTCACTCTCCCTGAGAGAAGACACAACACGTACTGATCTTAACGGACTGTCAATGCCCAATTGGCAATCCTATGATTAGGAACGTTTAGGATGTGTCTACGAAAGAATGGTCTCATGAATCTAACTTCTTTAGATCGCATTCTCCCAATCACATATTCCTTGGACTTATCGTTTAAGCATATAACATTTATATGAGACGGCTCAAACAATAATGTTTGCCCTTAATATTAAACTAGATTAGTTTAACATGTGAAATGTCCATAAAGTATCATCATATGATTGGTTTTAGGGCACATTTCCAACACAAATTCTCAAAGGCATGTTGCTACTTTCAAAACATGGTTTTAAATGCTTAATTGTGAACTAGTATGTGGTGACTATGATTAAGAATGTACTTAAGTGTGAAGATGACTAAAATCTATGGAGATAATGAATTTTTAACATGTCATGTGCATTGGAAATCCCTGAGGCAACGTTGGAAGGTTTAGATTATCTTTTGTTTGTTTTGTTTTGTTTCGTTTTGTTTTGTTTTTCTGTTTTGCTCGAGGACTAGCAAAAGCTAAGTGTGGGGGAATTTGATAGGAGCATATTTATGCGACTTAATTGGCTTGTTCTCGTGCATTTACGTTGTGTTTCTTTAGTTATTTTAGTCCTTTATGCCAATTTCGTGTGTTTCTAGGTTCATATGGCTAAGGAAGCAAAAAGGTGCATTTTGGAGCATTTTGGAGCAAAATTGGGCTTAGAATGGATAGCTTATGCTTGGAGCCAAAGTGTTGGACGAAATTGAAGCCTTGTATGCACTTTAGGACATAAAACAAAGGGCCTAGCCCAATCAAACAAAGCCTTAGAACCAGCAAAACCATCTATTCCCTCTTTAAATCCACATGCATTCATCATCATTCACCCTAACTTTAATTCACATGCTTTCACATGCATTTTCAGCACCAAAGAAGCTTTTCCGTGCACTCCCATCCCATTTCCAGCTTTTCTCCTTCATTGCAGCCACACTTCCACATGCATTCCATCTTTAATCATTCTTTTCTTAGCTGTTTTTCCATCATTATTTCACCCACATGCACTCCTAAACAATCAGCCACATATTCTTCCATTCCCCCCTATAAAAACCCATGCATTCATACACAAAAACACATCCTTTGCCGTGCAAAGAACCATCCATTCTAGAAAATCCTAGCCTTTGTCGTGCATCCCCTTCCATTTCCATCACTCCCCACTCCATTCCACATACAAATACCCTCCAAAACACTATCCTTAGACCTTGTGCTACAACAAAGAGGAGGAGAAGAGGGCCTAAACGTTCATACAATTCAAGTTTGAGTTGTTGGAATTTTTAGGTGTTTGCTCTCCTTGATATTCAATGATTAAATTTACTTATCTTTGTCTTGTACGTATGAGGAACTAAACCCCCCATGGCTAAGGGTGTATTCGAAACCATGATTATATATGTGAAATAAGTTGATTACTTCCAGTTATCGTTGCATAAGTCGTGAATACAATTTGCTTAACCGTTTGATTTAGAACTTATTCTTGTATGTTGATTGAGAGTGCACGCTTAATTTGCATGCTTGAATTTGGTGCTAGGATATAAGTTTGTTTCACCTAATCGTTATGAATTTATATTCACAAGTAGTGAAGGTCGCTAGTCACGATCATGTTAAGTAGATTCCTGGCAAGAGTATCATGCTTTTCATAGTTACAAATGCCTTGTCGATGCTTATGATTTCCAAAGAACGTAATGATTCTAACTTGTATCTTTATCATGCTATTCATATAAAGAACTTGTTAGGAATAATTTGTTTGCGATGCATATTCATCCAATTCAATGATTCTAGGGAAATCTGAAGGTTAATTTAAGCGGACCTAATTAACTTGGAGTGTCGAGGCTCATAACTTATTTAATTGATAACTGGAAAGTGATTGACGTTGCATATATTTCATGTGTGAAGAAAAACCCCTTAGCCATTCCATCATCCATATTTTCATCACATTCATATTTACATTCTGCCTTTAATTACAATCTGTGCATTTTAGTTTAATTTCGTCAAAACCTCAATCCCCCCCATATTTTGTTTAGTCTTAGTCATTACAATCTATCTTATTTTGTGTTTTTAAGTATTTGGAGTCTTGTGGACTTGTTTTGAGTTTTTGTTAAGTAAGTTAAGTTAGTTTTATTTATTCGAGTCAAGTGTTTAACACCCCTAGTTAATCCCCGGTTAGACCGATCCCTACTTACATCATTACTACAATTGTCACAAATAGGGTTTAATTTATGTGTCACATTCGTAACGCATCACTGGGGTATTAAGGTTCATGGTTTATTGAAAAAGCAACTGCAAAACAATTTGTGTTCGAATGTATCCTGTGTGGAAAAGAATCCTCTAGCTAGTTTATCACCATAGCTTTCCCCAAATTCGTCCAAACCTTGTTTGAGTCTTTACGTTACTTGTTTTTACTTTAGATTCATCCAAAAACCCAATCCCCTTTTCTTTGTTGTGTCTAAATAGCTAGAATCTGTCCAACTTGTGTTTTTAAGTGTTTTGAGTCCAAACCAATTCTATTTTCGTCCAAATTAAGTCCTAGAGTCTAGTTTGAGTCTATTTGATTGTTTTGTGTTGTTTTGAGTCTTTTTAGTTTGTTTTGAGTCATATAAGTTTAGTTAAGAGTCTTTGAGTCTATTTAAGTGTTTTCAAGCCTAGTTTTGTATTCTTGAGTCAGTTTTTATTAGATTAGCAATCCCTCCTAATCCCTGACCTAGAACGATCCCTACTTACATCTTTACTACAATTGTCAATAAGATGGTTAAATTTGAGTGCTATTATTCATCACATCAATATCATTTTTCTAGAAGAAGCTATGGCTGTTTTAACACTGAAAGGTTCCCAAGAGGCTGAGCAGTTTGTAACTGACAAGAAAGCATTGAAAGCAATAAATCCAATAAATCTAGCAACCAAAACTGATGCGGCCAAGAACAAACCAGCTGACACCTATTCAAATATCAAAGGAAATGAAAAATTAAGTGGGAGTAATGGGCATAAAGGCTATCTAAAGAGTTACAATTGTTTTACCATTTCCTCGCACTTATTGTCATCACTAAATGGCTGTTAGTGGGGTGAGTTATGGAGAAAAAATTGTGGCAGCAAGCAAGAACAAAAAAGGGATGCAGGTTGCAGCAGCAAAGACAGGAAAAAAGAAAGGAAAGGAAGAAAAAAAGGCAAGGCTGCTGCGTTGGGGAAGGAAGGAAAGGAAGGAGGAAATCTTGGCATTCTCTTCATTTGGTTTTATCTTCTCAAACCCATGTCTTTCTTTTGGTTTTATTTGAGAATAATGTGTAACTAAATTTATAGTAGTTAGGGGCTGTTTTGAAGCCCCGAATATGATTGCAATTTTGTTATGACATTTCGTTTGAATTACTTTTATGAATGCATGAAAATTGGTTCAGTACTTGTCTCATTGATGAATTCTTTATGTGTTTTCTACGGATGCATACTTAGTAAGCATATCTAGGATTCTAATGCTATGAATATGTGTGTGCCTGCCCTTGTCGAATGAGGACCTACATATGTTCTAGAGTAGTACTTGTTAATTGCAATTAACAAGTGAACCAATTTCTAGGATAAGTAAGACAACACTAGTACTTACAATGCCTTGTGATGACTCAAACTCTTTTCATTCTTAATGATTTCTACTTGTTAAATCTATGAACACGCAATTCTAGATTGCATGTTAGGGACTAAGTTAAGTTGAAAATGCCATTTGATGCGAGAATTACTTGACACTCAAATTAAACCCTCGTTTGACAATTGTAGTAGAATGGATAAGTGAGGGATCGTTCTAAACCGGGGATTAGGAGGGCTTGCTAAAACCTTCTAAATTGACTTAAAAACGTAAAAAACAATATAAAACACTAAACTAGACTCAAAGAATGTGAAACTAAACGTTAAAACACTAAGACAAACCAAAAGAATCAAAATGCTTTAAAAACACAAACTAAATTGATTTCTAACTATATTGAACATTAAAGCAAAAGGGGGATTGAGGTTTGACGAAAATTGAAATAACGAAACAAGTTAATAACTAGACAGAATGTAATTGATGAAATAAGATGGTTGGTAAATTAGCTAGAGGTTCTTTCTCCACACATGATATTTATGCATATGAATCAATTTCCAGTTATTCCTTCATTGAATTATGAACGACAATGCCCCAAATTAACCATGACATCACTAGTTAACCCTCAGATTTTCCTTATATTATTGGATTGGATGGCATCATTCGACAACCCAAAATATTCTCAAAAGTTCCCTACATGTCATCATAATAGAGATACAATCGAAGATCATTAAGAATAATGAAAACCATAAGCATTGACAAAGCATTTGCAACTATGACATCATGTTACTCATGCTAAGAATTAAACTTAACGCGATCGTGACAAGCGACCTTCACTACTTTCAAGTATAAGTTAGTAACGATTATGTGAAACCTTCTTAAACTTTAGCCACATATTCATGCATGCTAATTAAGTGTCGACCCTCAATCAACAAACACAAATAAGTTAATCATCAAATAGTTAAGCCAATTGCATTCACGAATCAAGAGTTCATAACCGGAATTCATCAATTCATATTACATAAATAATCATGGTATTGAAATCACCCCTAGCCAAAAAGGGTTTAGTTCCTCATAACTTTGAAATCAAAGAAACACCTAAACATTCCAACAACTCAAACTTGAATTGTATGAACGTTTAGGCACTCTTCTCTTCCATTCCTCATATTACAAAACAAAGAGAATTGAATTTAAACATTGAAATCAAAGAAACGCGTAAACATTCCAACAACTCAAACGTGAATTGTATGAACGTTTAGGCCCTCTTATCTTCCTCTTTATTGTGGCACAAGGACTAAGGGATGTTGTTGGTGTGTTGAATGGATTGGGGGATTATGGAAATGGAAGAAATGGAGGAGAAATGGAAGGGAAATGGAGAGAAACTCACGGCTAGGGAGAAGATGGAAGTGTTTGTGGTGTGTTGTGTATGAAATGAGATGATGCTTGAATGAATGAATGCAAGGGTATTTATAGGAGGAGTGGAGGTGTATATGGCTATTTGTTTAATGTGTTTGTGTATTATGATGAATGCATGTGAGTTAAAGAGGGAGAATGTGGTGAAATGATGAAGTAGGAAGGTGGAAATGCATGTGAGATGTTGGAAAGGGAATGGGAATATAAGTAGGCCACGACATGGGAGTTGTTTTGTTGGTGTAAATGTGCCATGGTTGCAATGATGAAGAATAAAGGGTGCATGTGGGGTGGAATTGAATGAATGCAAAGTGAATGAATAATGAAATGAGTTAAAGAGGGAGAATGTGGTGAAATGATGAAGTAGGAAGGTGGAAATGCATGTGAGATGTTTGTGGAATAAAGAATGAATGGTGGAATGATGAAGAGTTGCATAAAGAATGCATGTGAGTTAAAGAGGGAGAATGTGGTGAAATGATGAAGTAGGAAGGTGGAAATGCATGTGAGATGTTTGTGGAATAAAGAATGAATGGTGGAATGATGAAGAGTTGCATAAAGAATGCATGTAGGGTTAGCTAGGTTGGCTTTGTTTGGGTGCATGTGTGTTAATGGTGGTTTTGCATGTGAATTGATGGATTGTTTTTGATGGAATGGATGGTTCTTTGCATGGTTTTTGAAGTGATTGTGGGCTTTGGAATTAGAAGGAAATGCATGGCCTTGGGGTTGGTTTAAGAGAGAATGGGCTAGGCCCTTTGTTTTATGTCCAAAATGAATACAAGGCCTTCAAATTCGTCCAACACTTTGGCTCCAATCATATGCTATCCATTCCAAGCCCAATTTTGCTCCAAAATGCTCCAAAATGCATCTTTTTGCTTCCTTAGCCATATGAACCTAAAAACACACGAAAATGGCTTAAACTACTAAAACAACTATGAATTAACAACATAGATGCACGAAAACAAGCTAAGTAAGTCGCCTAAATATGCTCCTATCAAACTCCCCCACACTTATCTTTTGCTAGTCCTCGAGCAAAACAGAATAAAAACAAATAAACAAAACGACACTAAACACGTAAAACACAACCTACACCTTCCAACAATCGTTTCAGGGATTTCCAATGCACATGACAAGTTAAAAATCATTATTCCCACAGAATTTAGCCATCTTTACCCTTAAGTACATTCTTAATCATAGTCACCACATACTAGTTCATAATTAAGCATTTAAAACCATGTTTTGAATGTAGTAACATGCCTTAGAGAGTTTGCTCAATTCCTTACAAGATATGCACTCAATTTTCACTCAGATTTTTTTAACTACACACCCTAATCTAGTCATATGTGAGAAGATTGATGTAAACATGAAAACGAACACTCACATATATGTATCACAAAGAACGCAATTTTTGGAGTTAATAAGCATGTTTAGATTATGATCTCATGAATGGAATGCTACTATTTAGACGCGAGAACCAGTGACACCATATGCTCATACCAAGTTCAAACTCCACAAATTGAAACACATAACACTCAAGATTGAAGTCACGGGTTGTAATGGGGCTTGGGGCGTGTGGATAACAAAGAAGGGATATGGAAAACAAAGGTTCTCAAAGAAATAGTGAGCAAGGCAATTGAATCAACTTAGAATTCACTTTTGAATGAAAACTCAACTTTGGAACAAAAGGGAGAATTTAGACAATTTTGGGCCAGAATTGGTGTTTTGAGCCCTTTCTTCAATCACTCATTTTTTTCAAGCTCTTTTTTATTTCTTTTTTTTTTTTTTTTTTTTTTTTTTTTTTTTTTTTTTTTCTTTTCTTTTGAAACTCAAAACATACTTAAGAACAAGCATTCCTTCCCCCACACTCATTTTCTTGCATAATGTAACTCAAAAGGAATTCATTTAAGCATGCTCACTATCTTTTAAGAACAAGGGTAAGGACGGTCATATTCTAGGTTAGGTGAAGATAAAGTGGGTTAACAAAGAACATGGGCTAACATGGCTCAACGGGGGTAAAACTTACAACATATACGAAATATGGGAAGTGAGGCTATTTGGCTATGGTGGCAACTACACAACTTCATCTTGATATATGTTATGCAAATCAATAACATGCTTTGAATGAAATGGGCATGAGTTCTAGCATTTGGAACTATATGATGAAACGCCTTCTAAGTAGTAACCAAGCAAAGAATAATGAGATCATGCAACGACTTTAGAAAACAAGAAATCACAGATTATACTCTCCAAAGAACGTTATAGGCTCAAGTCTCTCAGGGTTGTAACGTTTGTTTGAGTTCCTTCCTTCAAGCATGTTACATAACTAATTTTTTTTTTTTTTTTTCATGATTGCATGTGAAGTCATACATTATAACCATAACCAAGCATATACCAAGAGTAAATCAAACTTTTCTCCATGTTTATAACTCTTTTTAACAGTCATGCAATTAGAAACCAAATCCTTATCATTGTGTTGGAAGGTGACCTACGACACAAAAACGACTCAAAACACAATTTTTAGGCTTTTCAAAACATGTTTTTCAAATTTTTATGTGATTTTCGAATTTTTAAGTCAAAACACACTAAACACACTTAAAAACAGCAAGAAACAACATTTGAAGTTATGGTGGATAAAACCCTACGAATTTGCATCAAAACACTTTAGTAACTCCCCTACACTTAAAACAAACATTGTCCTCAATGTTAAAAACCACACTAAACACAAACAAACATATAAACAACAATTAAACATACTAAACATGGCAGAATGTATCTAACAAAGAGAAGAGTTTAGAGATGCAAATCTGGTTATGGAGTTTTCGTTCCATCTTCTCCTTGGTGATTGCAGTGAGGCTTGGATCTTTGTGATTCCACAGGCTTACTCTTGAACTGCGCTGCTCCCATCGTTGATTTTCCTTTGTGCTACTCTTGAACTGGGCAGCAGGCTTCCTTTGGTCTCCCCCGAAGGTCTGAGCTTCCTCCTCTTATCTGTTTCTTTGTTCAATCTCTCCAATTCGTATTGAAGAGGGTTAGAGGATAGCTCAGCAAAGCTAGGTAAGCAACCAGGGAATAGAGTCCAGATAGACTCCAAGTGCCGGCTGATTGCTTCTTTCACTTTGCCATGCAAGTAATATCAAGGACAAAGGAAAAGACAGGGAAAGAGCATGATATGAGATACCTTTGCTTTTGCCCTTGATGATATGAGATACCTTTGCTTTTGAAGAAGCGGTGAATGAATCAGCACATGTATTTGTGGTGCTGTTTCCTCCTGGGTCATCTGTACTCCAGGCATCTGGTATCATCTTTGGGGAAGAAGAAAGAATGGAGTATTTCGAAAGGCTTTGCTGGGAATGCGCCCTCAGAGGTGAGGAAGAGTTGGGCATTTTCTTCAGTTCTGTCTTGCCATAAAAGATGAAGGTCGACATATATAGGGAATTCAATAGCAAGTGGTGATACTGTTCTTTTACCTTGTCGACAAACATTTCGATCCCGCAAATCCGGCTTTTTGGAATAGTGACGACTCTTCGATCTTTGAAGACGCCTCTTCGATAAAGCTGCACACGTTTTCTGAAAAGCAGATAAAGCGTCGCCGAACTTTGCGCTTGTCGGCTAAAGACGTGTAGTTGCGATGATGGCCTCCACGTGTTGAACGCGTTTTTTGAAAAGCAGATAAAGCGTCGCCGAACTTTGCGCTTGTCGGCTTTTTGAATCGGTGGACGCGTTGCCTTGGCTTTTTATAGAGCTATCGATCACCGCCAACTTACAAACTCTGAAGATTTTCCATTCTTGAAACTCGTCTCCGGCCCTTTGAAAATCTACTCCGTCCACCCCTTCTCTTTTAACTTCGTGAACAATGGCTAGCTCATCCAACCCATCGAACCTTTGCTTAGATTTGAGTCTAAGCAGTGATCCGGTCGCGTCTCGTCAGGGTAAGGTATGGTGCCCGTCTTTCTTATCTTCCCATGGCCCTCTTACAGATGAGGACTCTGTGATGACGGATCCCACAACGGCTACGATAGTGGCTCGGAACCTCCTCACTCCCAAAGACAGTCAGCTACTTTCAGGACGGTCCGATGAGTTGGCCATTCAAGAATCCCTGGCTCTGAGTGTTCAGTGCGCTGGCTCTGTGTCCAACATGGGCCAACGCCTTCTTGCTCGCTCCCGTCAGGTTGAATCCTTGATGGCGGAGGTGGAGAGTCTTAAGCAGGAGATCAAACAGCTTAAGTACGAGAACCGAAGTTTGCACGTGCTTGCCAACAATTATTCGTCAGGCATGAAGAGGAAACTTGACGAGCTTGATGACCGTCAAAGGCTTGCAGCTTTCTTCCAGAGGCACCTCTTTCCTGGGTCATCCAGCGTTCCACCAAGGTTTGGGGCCTTGAATGATCTATCTTCGGTGCCTCCCGCTCCTATGCCTTCCGCTCCGATGCCTCTTGCTCCAATGCCTTCTGCTCCGAGACCTCCTGTTCCGATGCCTCCTGCTCCGATGCCTCTTGCTCCGAGAGTGTTGCCACGTAGTGGTGCCTCACGTACTCAACCTTTGTAAAGGCTCCATCTGTCTGCCATGTTTAGATACAATTGTAATTTATCGAAAAAAATCAATGAACAAGCAAAAGTTTTATTTACTGTATTGGGTTGCCTCCCAAGTAGCGCTTTCTTTTACGTCTTGCAGCCGGACGAAGAACCCAATCACTCCAGGATATGTTCACGAATCGGATGAGAACTCCGAGTCATGAACTAGTACCTAAAACAAGAAACAAAACAAATTTAAGAATCTGGAAAAATAAAAACAAACGAAAATAAAACAATCCAAAGGATTAGCAAAGTTGCTAATCCCCGGCAACGGCACCAAAATTTGATGCGAGAATTACTTGACACTCAAATTAAACCCTCGTTTGACAATTGTAGTAGAATGGATAAGTGAGGGATCGTTCTAAACCGGGGATTAGGAGGGCTTGCTAAAACCTTCTAAATTGACTTAAAAACGTAAAAACAATATAAAACACTAAACTAGACTCAAAGAATGTGAAACTAAACGTTAAAACACTAAGACAAACCAAAAGAATCAAAATGCTTTAAAAACACAAACTAAATTGATTTCTAACTATATTGAACATTAAAGCAAAAGGGGGATTGAGGTTTGACGAAAATTGAAATAACGAAACAAGTTAATAACTAGACAGAATGTAATTGATGAAATAAGATGGTTGGTAAATTAGCTAGAGGTTCTTTCTCCACACATGATATTTATGCATATGAATCAATTTCCAGTTATTCCTTCATTGAATTATGAACGACAATGCCCCAAATTAACCGTGACATCACTAGTTAACCCTCAGATTTTCCTTATATTATTGGATTGGATGGCATCATTCGACAACCCAAAATATTCTCAAAAGTTCCCTACATGTCATCATAATAGAGATACAATCGAAGATCATTAAGAATAATGAAAACCATAAGCATTGACAAAGCATTTGCAACTATGACATCATGTTACTCATGCTAAGAATTAAACTTAACGCGATCGTGACAAGCGACCTTCACTACTTTCAAGTATAAGTTAGTAACGATTATGTGAAACCTTCTTAAACTTTAGCCACATATTCATGCATGCTAATTAAGTGTCGACCCTCAATCAACAAACACAAATAAGTTAATCATCAAATAGTTAAGCCAATTGCATTCACGAATCAAGAGTTCATAACCGGAATTCATCAATTCATATTACATAAATAATCATGGTATTGAAATCACCCCTAGCCAAAAAGGGTTTAGTTCCTCATAACTTTGAAATCAAAGAAACACCTAAACATTCCAACAACTCAAACTTGAATTGTATGAACGTTTAGGCACTCTTCTCTTCCATTCCTCATATTACAAAACAAAGAGAATTGAATTTAAACATTGAAATCAAAGAAACGCGTAAACATTCCAACAACTCAAACGTGAATTGTATGAACGTTTAGGCCCTCTTATCTTCCTCTTTATTGTGGCACAAGGACTAAGGGATGTTGTTGGTGTGTTGAATGGATTGGGGGATTATGGAAATGGAAGAAATGGAGGAGAAATGGAAGGGAAATGGAGAGAAACTCACGGCTAGGGAGAAGATGGAAGTGTTTGTGGTGTGTTGTGTATGAAATGAGATGATGCTTGAATGAATGAATGCAAGGGTATTTATAGGAGGAGTGGAGGTGTATATGGCTATTTGTTTAATGTGTTTGTGTATTATGATGAATGCATGTGAGTTAAAGAGGGAGAATGTGGTGAAATGATGAAGTAGGAAGGTGGAAATGCATGTGAGATGTTGGAAAGGGAATGGGAATATAAGTAGGCCACGGCATGGGAGTTGTTTTGTTGGTGTAAATGTGCCATGGTTGCAATGATGAAGAATAAAGGGTGCATGTGGGGTGGAATTGAATGAATGCAAAGTGAATGAATAATGAAATGAGTTAAAGAGGGAGAATGTGGTGAAATGATGAAGTAGGAAGGTGGAAATGCATGTGAGATGTTTGTGGAATAAAGAATGAATGGTGGAATGATGAAGAGTTGCATAAAGAATGCATGTGAGTTAAAGAGGGAGAATGTGGTGAAATGATGAAGTAGGAAGGTGGAAATGCATGTGAGATGTTTGTGGAATAAAGAATGAATGGTGGAATGATGAAGAGTTGCATAAAGAATGCATGTAGGGTTAGCTAGGTTGGCTTTGTTTGGGTGCATGTGTGTTAATGGTGGTTTTGCATGTGAATTGATGGATTGTTTTTGATGGAATGGATGGTTCTTTGCATGGTTTTTGAAGTGATTGTGGGCTTTGGAATTAGAAGGAAATGCATGGCCTTGGGGTTGGTTTAAGAGAGAATGGGCTAGGCCCTTTGTTTTATGTCCAAAATGAATACAAGGCCTTCAAATTCGTCCAACACTTTGGCTCCAATCATATGCTATCCATTCCAAGCCCAATTTTGCTCCAAAATGCTCCAAAATGCATCTTTTTGCTTCCTTAGCCATATGAACCTAAAAACACACGAAAATGGCTTAAACTACTAAAACAACTATGAATTAACAACATAGATGCACGAAAACAAGCTAAGTAAGTCGCCTAAATATGCTCCTATCACCATTCTCTTAACATACTACATAAGAAAGAGTAATAGGTTGAGTTCTAACATTGAGCCAACCTGACATCTTCATCTAGAAATAGAAGGAATTTGAATGAAACATAACATGTTTGCATGATTATTTGGTGGTGGATAGCAATTCCCCTAACTCATTTTTCTTAATTTGTGAACTACTTAAAATCTGTTTTTGCCCTGTTTTTGTTGGATTTAATTTAAATAGCAAATCAACTCCAAAAATCCCAAAATTTTGCATATAAAATTTCGTAGACTTTAGATAAGTGTAAGTTGGTCTAATAATTATTTTTCGGTGGCTGGCCAGTAGGTCCTTCTTCATATGCATATAAAATTTCGTAGACTTTAGATAAGTGTAAGTCGGTCCTTCTTCATATGCTACAATTGACAAATCTTAGTGTTAATAAGGAAAATGAATAGGACATTTATGTGCTACTTTGTGGTGTGCTTTTAATCCTATCAAATTTTTGGCACCGTGTCGCCGGGGATTGTTATTTCTAATTACTTATTTTTCTATTATTTTCCTTTCTTGCCTGATTAGTGTTTTTGTTTTTGTTTTTATTTCAAGTACTCTTTGTAGTATATGCATACTCAAAGCTCCAAGAGCATTGATCTAGCTTCCTACGATCCTGAGCTTGAATGAACACTTC
Source organism: Pyrus pyrifolia (assembly GCA_016587475.1). Taxonomy (NCBI): domain Eukaryota; kingdom Viridiplantae; phylum Streptophyta; class Magnoliopsida; order Rosales; family Rosaceae; genus Pyrus; species Pyrus pyrifolia. The sequence goes on from BNSU01000024.1 coordinate 109,038, forward strand.
GTAAGCTTCAAAGAAAAATCAACCAAAAGTGTGCATCGGTGTCTTTACCACGATCTTCTCCACCACATTTGAGTTCGGAAAAGGAGGAAAAACCATAAGAAGGCATGGCTGATAACCGTACTTTGAGGGAGTTGGCAACGCCAAATACGGATCAACAACCATTGTGCATCACATATCCAAATGCAGAAGGAGGATTTGAGCTTAAGTCCGGCATGATTCACTAGTTGCCTAAGTTCCATGGCTTCTCAACAGCGGATGCCAACAAGCATCTCATGGAGTTTCACGTGGTATGCTCAGGAATGAGACCAGCCAATGTGGATGAGGAGCAAGTCAAGTTGAGGGCATTCCCATTTACATTAAAAGCTCAGGCAAAGGAGTGGCTTTACAATTTACCTCCGGGATCAATGAACACATGGAACCAGGTGAAGCAAGCATTCTTGGAGCAATATTTTTCGGCCACAAAAGCTGCAAGCATAAGGAAAGACATATGTGCAATCCGACAACAACATGGAGAGCCCTTTGGAGATTACTATGAATGATTCACACATTTGGTTGCATCTTGTCCTAATCATCAGATTTCAGAGCATCTTTTTGTTGGAAATGTGCCCTAAAACCAATCATATGATGATACTTTACGGACATTTCAAACTAATGTAGTTTAAATGTAAAGGGCAAAGATTATTGTTTGAGCCGTCTCATATAAATGTTATATGCTTAAACGATAAGTCCAAGGAATATGTGATTGGAAGAATGCGATCTAAAGAAGTTAGATTCATGAGGCCATTCTTTCGTTGACACATCCTAAACGTTCCTGATCATAGGATTGTCAATTGGGCATTGACAGTCCGTTAAGATCAGTACGTGCTATGTCTTCTCTCAGGGAGAGTGACTAGTCTCGAGTCATTGGTGTGTGTGACATCAAGACAAGTACGTAGGTGCTCAATAGAGAATGAATTCACTGAACACGATCAACGAGGAGTTCTCATATTCATGTCACATGAGAACTTATGGTTGGGATAATGCAAAGTAATCTTTTGACCTGAGGCATCACAGTTGTCTTGTGGTTAGGTCCTTAATCTTTGATTATGTCAAAGTCACTCCATCAGGAGGGTGTCCATGGCATCGTTGGGGTTAAGCCACTTAGCCATGGAGGCAAGTGAATGCGCAACAAGGGATCTCTAACCTTCCAACTGTTTGAGGGAGAATACTCTATGATATGATTAAGAATCTTTGGCCAAAGTATGAATGAGATTTAGGAATATGTTCCAAATCACATTCAAGGTAATCATATAAGCACAAGACTCACATTGGATAGTAGACATGAATTAACTATCAAACCAAACAATGTGGTCAAGAGTATTGTATTAGAGAAATACCGTATTGCATTTGTAATCCTAAAACTGAATAGGTTCTCCACCTCTTCTGATTAGCTTGGGTAACCATGACATGCTGCTAGGCGTCAACCATGGTTTGTGGAAGCCCTAAAAGTGTATTATCACTAACGGGAGAATTGAAAGTAAGTTTCAATTCACAATCGATTAGAAAGAGTTTTAATCGCCCACTGCCTCGCTAAAAGGAACCTAATGGATCGTTCACCGAGTAAGGTAGAGTTTGAAGAAACAACGGAGATGAGTAAGAATAATTAAATGGTTTAATTATTTATCTAAGGCTAGGATTAATTAATATGTTAATTAATCAAACGAATAAGTTCGTTAAAGACCTCGGGTTAGTTTTGGGCCGCAAGGCCCAATGGGATTTGAATGTCAAGCCCATTAACTCAAGTTGTATGACAACTTGAATAAACAAAGGGCTTGAAAGCCCAATAAACCCTATAGGCCGGCCATGTTAGAAGAATAGGGCTTTTGGTCCATTAGGTCACTTATTTGAAGGGACTATATAAAGGACTTTATAGCCTAAAATTTACATGTGGTAATTTTTGGGGAAAGGATGAGAACACAAGCTCTCCTTTCTCTCTAAAATTTCGGCCACCTTGGAGGGATCATCTAGCAATCAAACTCCTCCAAGGTCAATCATTTCTTCTTCATTATGCCTTGGTGATGAATCATTAGAGGTTCTCAATTTTGGGAACTTGGAGAAACCTTTTCATCCATCGAAATCCATGGATCTAAGATGCAAGGAATGAAGGCCCTCTCTTTGGGTGATTAGCCTTTGCTTATGCAAAGAGGAATCTACAAAGGTATTGATTTCTCAACTCACTTTGTTTTGAGTTGAGTCTTGGTTCACCTATCTACTAGGCTTTGAAGTTCATGGGTTAAGTTTTGTTTTTGAGTGCATATAAACATGATTCCGCCTTTTAATTGTTAATTGCATGTTGTTGATGTTGCTCAAATGAACTTGTTTTTCACAAATCTTCCTTCACTTTTAATACAGTATTTTTATGAAGGATTGTGTGGTACTGATCGTGTAATGCTTGATACAGCAAGTGGAGGAGTATTCATGGACAAGACACCAAAAAATGCTAAGGCATTATTAAAGAACATTGCTGGCAACACACGACAAGTTGGAGGGAGAGATGAGCTATCTCTTAAGAAAGTTAACGAGGTAAGTGCTAACTCTAGTATTGAATTACAATTAGCTAACTTGACTAATATTGTGCAACAGGTTATGGTGGCTCCAAAACAAGTGTGCGGTGTATGTTCAATGATGGGACATGCCACAGATATGTGCCCTTCGTTGATGGATCAAGGTGGTCTTGAGCAAGCTAATGCATTAGGAGGGTTTCAAGGGCAACAAAGGCAAAAATATGATCCATACTCCAACAACTATAACGCGGGGTGGCGCGATCATCCACACTTAAAGTGGAACAATTAAGACAATGGACAACAATCTATTCCCAACAACTATAACCGTCCACCTGGATTCTTTCAAGCAAGCCCGCAAGCACCATTTCAGCCTCAACAACAACAAGCTCCAAGTAAGTCTCTTGATGATTTAATTGCTTCTTTAGCTAACTCTACTCAATCTCATCAACAGTAAGTAAAGGGGATTGGGTTTTGGACGAATTTAAGAGAAAAACAAGTAACTAAAAAACTTAAAAGAGATTTGGACGAATTTGGGAAAACCAATGGATGATTAGATAGCTAGAGGATACTTTTCCACACATGATATATTCAAACACAAATTGATTTCCAGTTGCTTTTTCGATAAACCATGAACCTCAACACCCCAGATTAACCGTGACATCACTAATTAACCCTCAGATTTTCCTTAACTTATTGGATTGGATGACATCATACGACAACCCAAAGCATTCTTCAAAAGTTCCCTACATGACATCATAATAGAGATACAATCAAAGATCATTACGTTCAATGAAAATCATAGGTATTGACAAAGCACTTGTAACTATGACATCATGATACTCATGCTAGGAATTTACTTAACATGATTGTGAAAACAACCTTAACTACTTGTGAATATAAGTTTGTGACGATTATGTGAAACTCCCTTATATTCTAGCACCAAATTCAAGCATGCAAATTAAGTAGGCCTCCCTAATCAACATACAAGAATAAGTTATCCATCAAACGGTTAAGTAAATTGCATTCACAATTTATGAAATCACAACTGGACTTAATCAATTCATATCATAAATATAATCATGGTTTCAAAGCCTCCCCTAGCTAAAACGAGTTTAGCCTCTCATGTTCACAACAAAACAAAGGAAAATTGAATTAAACATTGAAAACAAAAGATAGATTACACCTAAAAACGTTCCAACACTCCAACTTGAATGCACAAATGTCCAAGGCTTCTTCTTCTTCTCTTCTTCCTTGCAAGGCTGCGGCACAAGAGTCTAGGGGTGATTTTGGATGGATTTATGGGTTGTGAATGGATTTAGGTTGGTAGGGTGGTGCGGCAAAGGTTGGGAATGGTGTATGGATGTTTGGGTGAAGGTATGGAAGTGTATGAATGGTGGAAGAAAGGTTGAAAACTGCAGCAAAGGTTGGGAGAAAGGATGAAGGATGGCAGATTATGTGGGTAAATGATTACGTTAGAATAAGGGGTGCGGCTTTGGTATTTATTTGAGAAAAAGAATCCTAAGGTTTATCACATAGTTTAGGAAAGGATTGGACCCCCAAATCCCTAAGGAAAAGGAGATATGAAATCAGAAATCAAAGGGAAAATGGAAGGTAACTTGCAGCATCAATTGTATGAAAAGGAATGTGATTTAATGCTGAATTTAGGCAAGGATTTGGGATAGAAAAGGTATGTAAGGTGTGGCTAAGATTGGGGTGAAAAGGAATGTGGTTTAATGACATAAAATAGGAAATAAGGACCTCCCTTGCATGGCAAGGAAGGGAAACACTATGGAATGCACGGCAGGGGCAATTAGGTTGCAAGGAAGGCTTGATTTGTGTCCTAAAATGCATAGGAACCTTCAATGTTGCTGAAACATGGGGTCTTTTAGGATTAGGAAAGGTTAAACCAAAATAGGAAACCTTGGCTTAACTTTCCTATTTCAAGTAGGAAACCTTCTTTGACTAGGATTCCTCTTTTGATTAGGAATCCTCTTGTGATTAGGAATCCTCTTGTGAATAGGAATCCTAACATCTTTAGGTCTTTAATTTCGTACATTCCTTTTGCTCCAAGCATATGCTATCCATTCCAAGTCCAATTTTTCTCCAAAATGCACCTTTTTGCTTCCTTAGCCATATGAACCTATAAACACACGAAAATAGCTTAAACTACTAAAATAACTATGAACTAACAACATAAATGCACAAAAACAAGCTAACTAAGTCGCCTAAATATGCTCCTATCATTGCCTAGCCAAACCGTGGTGAATCCAAATGCGGAGCAGATGAATGTTGTAACTTTAAAGAGTGGAAAAGAAGTTTTTGAGCAGCCAAGGATGCAAAAGAGGACTAGAAAAGATACAAATGAGCAAGGGGAGCTACAAACCAATAATCTTGAGCAAGATGAGGCTTCAACAGAAACTGAAAAGTCTCCTAAAGCTACAGAATTGAACAAAAAAGATTCTAATAAGGTAAGTAAAGAAGTTCAAAATTCATTTTACGAAGTCTAAGAAAGAGCAAACTGATAAGGAAATCTTGGATACTTTCCGGAAGTCCAAGTGAACTTACCTCTTTTAGATGCCATAAAACAAGTTCCCAAGTATGCAAAGTTCCTTAAAGATCTTTGTACGAACAAGAGGAGATTCAATGATCAAGAAACTGTGGTATTAAGTGAGGAAGTATCAGCTATTTTGCAGAGAAAGCTACCACCAAAGTTGAAGGATGCCGGTAGCTTTACCATTCCATGTGTAATTGGAGGGAAAGAGTTGGGGAGAGCATTGTGTGATTTAGGGGCCTCCACCAATCTGATGCCATATTCAATGTATGAATCACTAAACCTTGGAAACTTGAAGGAAACAAAGATAGTAATCCAGTCGGCAAATGATAGGAGCATATTTATGCGACTTAGTTGCTTGTTTTCGTGCATTTGTGTTATTAGTTCTTAGTTATTTTAGTTCTTTAAGCTTCTTTTGTGTGTTTTCAGGTTCATAAGACGTATTTGGCAAAAGGATGCATTTTGGAGCCTTTTAGAGCAGTTTTGGGCTTATTATGGATAGCTTGTATATGGAGCAAGGTGGATGGACGAAATTGGAGTCAAAAGAGGTTAAAAACATGCTACAAATCAGAAAAGGAAAGTTCATGACAAAGAAGATAAGGAAAGTGCAAGAAAAGAGGAAACATTATCCAAAACCTTATCCAACCTTATCTTATCCAAACCTTATCCTATCTTGTCCTAACCTAATCTTGTTCCACCTTAATCCTAGCTACAAGTGGACCTAAAAACCTAATTTCTAGAAGCCCTATCTGACCCTAAAAGGGTGCCACACCTTCCCCCCACCCCCTTTATGCCTTCTAGAATACCCAAAATCAGCCATAAGACACTTAGTTTCTAGAAGGCCCAATTTTGGACGAAAATTCTTAAACCTATTTCTAATTGGATTCTGATTTTATTTGGCCCTTTTTCTCTTGGATTTGGATTGTTTAAGTCCATATCTGAAACCAATTGGGCTAGGACTTAAGTTCCCAACCTTTGCCGGAAGCCCTAAGGGCCTTAATCACTTGAATCTGCTAGATTTAACCCTAATTCTGATTCCTAGGGTTTTTACCATGCTATATATATGTGAACCTTAAGTTGCCGCAGCCCCCTAACACATAACCTAGGCAGCCATTCATCATTCATCACAGAAATTCATCCATACACACCCTAGGCAGCAAAACACCCCAAAAACACCATTCTAGCGCCCAGAAAATACAAGCAGCTGCTCCACCTCCTTCCACCCTCTTTGCCGAGTTCTCCACCACCTTCCAACCATCAAACACTCATCCACACTCAACCTACACCCCTTGCCGTGCCTCTACACCCCCCAAAATCTATTTTACATCATCAAAACAGCCCAGGAACCATCACCATCCAATCTGCTGCAAGCAAGGGAAAGGAGACAGTTTCACACAATTGTTTGGCTCTTCATTCTGAGTTGTTGAACAATTTTAGGTGTATTCTATCTTATATTTCAATGTCTAATTCATGTAATCTTTGTTTTGCTTTGAGTATGATTGGATAAATTCGTTTTGGCTAAGGGTGTATTCAAAACCATGATTATATATGTGAAATAAGTTGATTACTTCCAGTTATCGTTGCATAAGTCGTGAATACAATTTGTTTAACCGTTTGATTTAGAACTTATTCTTGTATGTTGATTGAGATTGCACGCTTAATTTGCATGCTTGAATCTGGTGCTAGGGTATAAATTTGTTTCACCTAATCGTTATGAATTTACATCCACAAGTAGTGAAGGTCGCTAGTCACGATCGTGTTAAGTAGATTCCTGGCAAGAGTATCATGCTTTTCATAGTTACAAATGCCTTGTCGATGCTTATGATTTCCAAAGAACGTAATGATTCTAACTTGTGTCTTTATCATGCTGTTCATATAGAGAATTTGTTAGGAATAATTTGTTTGCGATGCATATTCATCCAATTCAATGATTCTAGGGAAATCTGAAGGTTAATTTAAGCGGACCTAATTAACTTGGAGTGTCGAGGTTCATAACTTATTGAATTGATAACTGGAAATTGACTTACGTTGCATATATTTCATGTGTGGAGAATAACCCCTTAGCTATTCCATCATCCATTGATTCATCACAAATTTGTCTTACAATCTGTTTTCTTTACAATCTGCCCATTTAATTTAATTTCGTCCAAACACAATCCCCCCATATTTTGTTGAGTCTTAGTCATTCAAATCTGTTTTATTTTGTGTTTTTAAGCATTTGGAGTCATAAACACTTTCAAATTCGTCCAAATCAAGTTCTAGTTTCTTTTTAAGTCAATTTGATTGTTTTAGGCAGTTTTGAGTGTTTCAAATCTGTTTTGAGTCATAGTAGTCTTGTTAGAGTCTTTAAGTTTAGTTTTTGTGTTTTTAAATCAATTTATATTAGATTAGCACCCCTAGTTAATCCCCGGTTAGAACGATCCCTACTTACATCATTACTACAATTGTCACAAATAGGGTTTAATTTGTGTGTCAACATAATTTTCACATCAGCAGATCATTCAAATAGATATCCCAAAAGCCTATTAGAGGATGTACTTGTGCAAGTGAATGAGCTTATTTTTCCAGCTGACTTTTTTGTTCTTGAGATGGAACATGACCCTATGCCTACTACACTTCCTCTTATATTGGGAAGACCGTTCCTTAGAACAGCACGTACGAAGATTGATGTTTACGATGGTACCTTAACCATGGAAATTGATGGAGAAAACATCAAGTTCAAAATCTTCAATGCTATGAGGTACCCTAGTGATTTTGAATCTTGTTTTTCTATTGATGCATTTGACTATTTTGTGCAGGATTGTTTTAATGAAGGTGTGGGACAAGATAATTTAGAGAAGGCGTTAGTGCATAGCATTACACATAGAAATCTTAATTATTTTGAGCCCCTGAGCCTCTTTCACCAATTCGTGGTAAGTCTTCTTCCTATTTTATTTCTCTTCCTACTTCTAACGAAAAAACTCTTCCTTCTGTGATTCAGGCACCTAAATTGGAGCTCACACCAATTCCTGAACATTTGAAGTATGCATTTTTGGGAGAGGATGAAACATTACCGGTCATCATATCGTCATAACTCACAGCAGAAAAGGGGGAGAAACTGATTAGGGTACTAAGGATCGCAAAACTGTCATAGGTTGGAGCATTGCAGATATCAAATGTATAAATCCAGCTACATGTATGCAGAGGATTCTGTTGGAGAAAGGTGCAAAACCTACAAGGGAAGCTCAATGCCGTTTGAACCCACTCATGATGGAAGTTGTCAAGAAAGAGGTTATCAATCTTCTTGATGTTGGCATTATATATCCTATCTCAGACAGCAAGTGGGTGAGCCCTGCTCAAGAAGTTCCGAAGTGATCCGTGGTCACAGTTCTTAAGAATAAAGCTAGTGAGCTAGTGGCTACATGTGTGCAAAATAGTTGGAGAGTATGTACGGACTATCAGAAGATAAATAGCACCACATGCAAGGATCACTTTCTAGTCTCATTCATTGATCAAATGTTAGAAAGGTTAGCTGGTCATTCTCACTATTACTTTCTTGATGGATATTCTAGATATAATCAGATTGCAGTTGCTTCAGAGGATCAAGAAAAGACGACTTTCACATGTCCATTTGGCACATTTGCATATCGAAGGATGCCGTTGTTGGAAATGTGCCCTAAAACCAATCATATGATGATACTTTATGGACATTTCACATGTTAAACTAATCTAGTTTAATATTAAGGGCAAACATTATTGTTTGAGCCATCTCATATAAATGTTATATGCTTAAACGATAAGTCCAAGGAATATGTGATTGGGAGAATGCGATCTAAAGAAGTTAGATTCATGAGACCATTCTTTCGTAGACACATCCTAAACGTTCCTGATCATAGGATTGCCAATTGGGCATTGACAGTCCGTTAAGATCAGTACGTGCTGTGTCTTCTCTCAGGGAGAGTGACTAGTCTCGAGTCATTGGTGTTAGTGACACCAAGACAAGCATGTAGGTGCTCAATAGAGAATGAGTTCACTGAACACGATCAACGAGGAGTTCTCATATTCATGTCACATGAGAACTCATGGTTGGGATAATGCAAAGGAGTCCTTTGACCTGAGGCATCACAGCTGTCTTGTGGTTAGGTACTTGATCTTTGATTATGTCAAAGTCACTCTATCAGGGTGTCCACGGCATCGTCGGGGTTAAGCCACTTAGCCATGGAGGCAAGTGAATGCGCAACAAGGGATCTCTAACCTTCAAACTGTTTGAGGGAGAATACTCTATGATATGATTTAGAATCTCTGGCTAGAGTATGAATGAGATGTTGGAATGCGTTCCAGATCACATTCAAGGTAATCATATAAGTACAAGATTCACATTGGATAGTAGACATGAATAAACTATCAAACCAAACAATGTGGTCAAGAGTATTGTATTAGAGAAAGACCGTATTGCATTTGTAATCCTAAAACTAAATAGGTTCTCCACCTCTTCTGATTAGCTTGGGTAACCATGACATGCTGCTAGGCGTCAACCATGGTTTGTGGAAGCCCTAAAAGTGTATTATCACTAACGGGAGAATTGAAAGTAAGTTTCAATTCACAATCGATTTGAAAGAGTTTGAATCGCCCACTGCCTCGTTAAAAGGAACCTAATAGATCGTACACCGTGTAAGGTAGAGATTGAAGATTCAACGGAGATAAGTAAGAATAATTAAATGGTTTAATTATTTATGGCAAGGATTAATTAATATGATTATTAATCAAACGAATAAGTTCGTTAAAAGACCTCGGGATAGTTTTGGACCTTAAGGCCCAATGGGCTTCGAACGTCAAGTCCATTGACTTAAGTTGTGTGACAACTTAATGAATAATGATTCACAAAAGCCCAAATAGCCCAATGAATACCCTAAGGCCGGCCATTTAGAGAAAGAGTGAGTTTTGGACTTATTTACAAGTTTGCCACTCAAATGAATTAAGGTATAAGTGTGACTTAATAGCCAAAATTCATTAGGGGTTGTTTTTGGGGAAATTGGAAAAACACAAACTCTCCTTTCTCTCTAGAAATGGCCGGCCACCCTTGAGGAAAACATCTAGCAATCTTACTTCCTCAAGGTCACTCATTTCTTCTACAATATGCCTTGGTGTGGAGACTTAGAGGTTTTCAATTTTGGGAACTTGGAGAAACCTTTTCATCCATCCAAATCCATGGATCTAAGATGCAAGGAATGAAGGCCCTCTCTTTGGGTGATTAGCCTTTGCTTATGCAAAGAGGAATCTACAAAGGTATTGATTTCTCAACTCACTTTGTTTTGAGTTGAGTCTTGGTTCACCTATCTACTAGGCTTTGAAGTTCATGGGTTAAGTTTTGTTTTTGAGTGCATATAAACATGATTCCGCCTTTTTAATTGTTAAATTGCATGTTGTTGATGTTGCTCAAATGAACTTGTTTTTCACAAATTTTCCTTCAGCCGTTTGGACTTTGCAACGCCCCCGCCACATTTCAAAGGTGTATGGTAAGTATCTTTTCTGATATGATTGAGAAAATAATTGAAGTGTTCATGGATGATTTTTCAATTTATGGTGATTCTTTTGATACATGTCTACATAATTTGTCCCTAGTTTTAAAACGTTGCCAAGAAACTAATCTGGTCTTAAATTGGGAAAAAATGTCATTTCATGGTTCCGCATAGATTAGTTCTAGGGCATATCATATCTGAAAATGGAATTGAAGTTGATAAATCTAAAGTAGAACTTATTAGTTCTTTACCCCTCCCTACTACTGTTAGGGAGGTTTGTTCTTTTCTTGGATATGCAGGTTTCTACCGTAGGTTTATGAAGGACTTCTCAATGATTTCTAGACCCTTATGTTGTTTGCTTCAAAAGGATGTAACATTTGATATGAATAAAGAGTGTGGTAGCATTCAACAAGCTTAAGGAGTTGTTATCCACAGCTCCTGTAATCATGCCACCAGATTGGAGTTTACCTTTTGAGTTGATGTGCGATGCTTCAGACTATACTGTCAATGCAGTTCTAGGGCAACATGTTAACAAAGTGCCACATGTCATCTATTATGCATCTCAAACACTCAATGATGCACAGTTGAATTATTCAACAATAGAAAAATAGCTTCTAGCTGTTGTATTTGCTTTAGAAAAATTTAGATCTTATTTGATTGGAACTAAAGTTATTGTGTTTTCTGACCATGTAGCTTTGAAGTATCTACTCACAAAAAAAGATGCAAAACCGCGACTCATTCGATGGATACTTCTGCTTCAAGAGTTTGACTTAGAGATCAAGGATAAGAAAAAGAGTGAGAATGTTGTAGCAGATCATCTTAGCAAACTTTTGCATTCAAACACGGAGGAAAATCTCATCCCTTTACGTGTGAGTTTTCCGGATGAGCAATTGTTTTCATTAAAGGTTACTGACCCTTGGTACATAGATATTATCAATTACAAGGTCACCAAAAAGATTCCAGATGATTTTACACATGCTCAGAAAGATAAGCTTGTCAAAACCGCCAAATACTACGAGTGAGATGATCCTTATTTGTGGAAATATTGCCCTGATCAATTGATTAGAAAGTGTGTCCCCGAATTTGAGTTTAAATCTATTCTAACTTTTTGTCATTCTTATGCATGTGGCGGCCATTTTGGAGCAAAGAGAACAGCCCTTAAGGTGATAGAGAGTGGTTTTTATTAGCCTAGTTTGTTTAATGATGCATACGAGTTTTGTGCAATATATGATTGTTGTCAACGAACATGTAACTTGGGCCCAAGAAATCAAATGCCACAAACCCTTATTTTGATTGTTGAGATCTTTGATGTGTGGGGCATTGATTTCATGGGACCTTTTCCATCTTCAAATGGTTTTCTTTACATATTATTGGTTGTGGATTATGTTTCTAAATGGGTGGAAGCGAAGGCCACCAAAACTAATGATTCAAAAGTTGTTTCATATTTTATTAAGACTAACATCTTTGCAAGATTTGGAACACCTAGAGCAATCATTAGCGATGGAGGGAGTCACTTTTGCAATCGAACATTTGAAGCATTGCTTAGGAAGTACAATGTCACACATAAGGTGTCTACACCTTATTGATAGGAGCATATTCATGCGACTTAAAAGGCTTGTTCTCGTGCATTTACGTTATGTTTCTCTAGTTATTTTAGTCGTTTATGCTTCTTTTGTGTGTTTTCAGGTTCTAAGGGCAAGGTATGCAAAAGGATGCCTTTTGGAGCATTTTGGAGCAAAATCGGACTTGGATTGGATAGCTTATATTTGGAGCAAAAGGAATGGACGAAATTAAAGACCAAACTATCATAACCACCTATCATTACTTATCATCACTTAACATATCATTCATTTATCACTTAACATATCATTCATTTATCACTTAGCATATCATTCATTTATCAATTATCAAACCATTCACTTATCACTCACCACATATCATTCATTTATTACTTAACATATCATTCATTTATCATATCATTCATTTATCACCACATATCATTCATTTATCACTTATCATAACCATACACTTATCACTTATCATACTCATAATCATCTACACATTTCAACCATTTAAAACATTCCACATGCTTTCACAACTTAATTCACATGCACATTCATCCACCTTTCTCCAAAGAACATCTCACATGCATTTCCACCTTCCTACTTCATCATTTCACCACCTTCTCCATCTTTATTCCACATGCATTTATCATAATTCACCCTAGCTACCACCATTCACACACACATGCACTTATTCTTTCATCATTGAACCACCAATTCAACACATGCATTCACACACCCTTTAATCATCCCCCCTTTAAGTTATGATTTTATTTCCTAACCCTACATGCATTATTTATTAACTCTTCATCATGCATCCACATTCATTCCAACACAAAACACACACATGCACTTATTCTTTCATCATTGCACCACCAATTCACCCACATGCATTTCCAACCATTCACACCCCTTTAATCATTCTCCTAGCTATCATTCACATGCTCTCCCATCCATTCTCTCCCTATATAAACCACACACACTTCATTCATTTGCATCATTCAATTCATCCCACACTTCCATTTCATTCAATTCCATCTCTCCATTCTCACACCACAAATAAACACTTCCCCTTAGAATCCAAAAACCATCTTCCATTTCCATCACTCCCCACTCCATTCCACACTTCCATCCCCCCAACCAACTATCCCTAGACCTTATGCTACAATAAAGAGGAAGATAAGAGGGCCTAAACGTTCATACAATTCAAGTTTGAGTTGTTGGAATGTTTAGGTGTTTCTTTGATTTCAAAGTTTAAATTCAATTCTCTTTGTTTTGTACGTATGAGGAATGGAAGAGAAGAGTGCCTAAACGTTCATACAATTCAAGTTTGAGTTGTTGGAATGTTTAGGTGTTTCTTTGATTTCAAGGTTATGAAGAACTAAACCCCCTTTAGCTAGGGGGTGATTCGAAACTATGTTTATATTTGCAATATGAATTGATTAACTTTCGTTGGAATTTCATAAGTTGTGGATTCAATTTGTTTAACTGTTTGATTGATAACTTATTTATGTATGTTTATTAAGAATGCGCGCTTAATTTTCATGCATGAATTTGACACTAGAATATAAGTGAATTTCACCTAATCGTTATGAACTTATATTCACAAGTAGTGGAGGTTGCTTATAAACAATCGCGTTAAACAAATTCTTGGCATAAGTTTCATGAAATCATAGTAACGAATGCCTCGTCAACACTTATAGTTTTCATGATGCTTAATGATTCTTGCTTGTATCTCTATTATGCAATTCATGTAGGGAACTTGTGAGGAATGCTTTGGGTTGTCGAATGATGTCATCCAATTCAATAACATTAGGAAAACTTGACGGTTAATTTAAGCGGACCTAATTAACCCGGGGTGTTGAGTTTCATAATTTATCGAAAGACCAACTGAGAATCAATTTTGTATGCAAGTATAACATGTGTGGAGATGAACCCCTTGGCTATTCCATCATCCATATTTTCATCTCATTCATATTTACGTTTTGCCTTTAATTACAATTTGTCCATTTAATTTAATCTCGTCCAAACACAATCCCCCCTTTACTTTATTGTCAAATTAGTTAGAAATCAATTTAGTTTGTGTTTTTAAAGAATTTTGAGTCTTTTGGTTTGTCTTAATGTTTTAACGTTTAGTTTCACATTCTTTGAGTCTAGTTTAGTGTTTTATATTGTTTTTACGTTTTTGAGTCAAAATCTAAGTGATTAACAAGCCCTCCTAATCCCCGGTCTAGAACGATCCCTCACTTATCCATTCTACTACAATTGTCAAACGAGGGTTTAATTTGAGTGTCAAGTAATTCTCACATCACTTATCATCCACAAACTAGAGGTCAAGTAGAAGTATCAAACCGTGAGGTGAAGCAAATTTTGGAGAAAACTGTGAATCCTAGTAGGAAGGATTGGAGCATTCGCTTGAACGATGCATTGTGGGCTTATAAGACTCCTATTGGAATGTCTCCATTTCGATTAGTTTATGGAAAACCATGTCGTCTTCCAGTAGAGTTAGAACACAAAGCTTATTGGGCGATCAAAGCCTATAACATGGACATGAGTGTTGCCAGACAGCAGAGGAAGCATCAATTGAATGAGTTAGATGAAATCTGGAATGATGCATGCGAGTCTAGTCGAATATACAAGGAGAAATCAAAGGCATTTCATGACAAGATGATATCAAGGAAGAGCTTTGCCATTGGACAAAAAGTTCTTCTATTTTGGTTATTTCCAGGTAAGCTTCGTGTTGGAAATGTGCCCTAAAACCAATCATATGATGATACTTTATGGACATTTCACATGTTAAACTAATCTAGTTTAATATTGAGGGCAAACATTATTGTTTGAGCCGTCTCATATAAATGTTATGTGCTTAAACGATAAGTCCAAGGAATATGTGATTGGGAGAATGCGATCTAAAGAAGTTAGATTCATGAGACCATTCTTTCGTAGACACATCCTAAACGTTCCTGATCATAGGATTGCCAATTGGGCATTGACAGTCCGTTAAGATCAGTACGTGCTGTGTCTTCTCTCAGGGAGAGTGACTAGTCTCGAGTCATTGGTGTGAGTGACACCAAGACAAGCATGTAGGTGCTCAATAGAGAATGAGTTCACTGAACACGATCAACGAGGAGTTCTCATATTCATGTCACATGAGAACTCATGGTTGGGATAATGCAAAGTAGTCCTTTGACCTGAGGCATCACAACTGTCTTGTGGTTAGGTACTTGATCTTTGATTATGTCAAAGTCACTCTATCAGGGTGTCCACGGCATCGTCGGGGTTAAGCCACTTAGCCATGGAGGCAAGTGAATGCGCAACAAGGGATCTCTAACCTTCAAACTATTTGAGGGAGAATACTCTATGATATGATTTAGAATCTCTGGCCAGAGTATGAATGAGATGTTGGAATGCGTTCCAGATCACATTCAAGGTAATCATATAAGCACAAGACTCACATTGGATAGTAGACATGAATTAACTATCAAACCAAACAATGTGGTCAAGAGTATTGTATTAGAGAAAGACCGTATTGCATTTGTAATCCTAAAACTGAATAGGTTCTCCACCTCTTCTGATTAGCTTGGGTAACCATGACATGCTGCTAGGCGTCAACCATGGTTTGTGGAAGCCCTAAAAGTGTATTATCACTAACGGGAGAATTGAAAGTAAGTTTCAATTCACAATCGATTAGAAAGAGTTTTAATCGCCCACTGCCTCGCTAAAAGGAACCTAATGGATCGTTCACCGAGTAAGGTAGAGTTTGAAGAAACAACGGAGATGAGTAAGAATAATTAAATGGTTTAATTATTTATCTAAGGCTAGGATTAATTAATATGTTAATTAATCAAACGAATAAGTTCGTTAAAGACCTCGGGTTAGTTTTGGGCCGCAAGGCCCAATGGGATTTGAATGTCAAGCCCATTAACTCAAGTTGTATGACAACTTGAATAAACAAAGGGCTTGAAAGCCCAATAAACCCTATAGGCCGGCCATGTTAGAAGAATAGGGCTTTTGGTCCATTAGGTCACTTATTTGAAGGGACTATATAAAGGACTTTATAGCCTAAAATTTACATGTGGTAATTTTTGGGGAAAGGATGAGAACACAAGCTCTCCTTTCTCTCTAAAATTTCGGCCACCTTGGAGGGATCATCTAGCAATCAAACTCCTCCAAGGTCACTCATTTCTTCTTCATTATTCCTTGGTGATGAATCATTAGAGGTACTCAATTTTGGGAACTTGGAGAAACCTTTTCATCCATCCAAATCAATACCTTTGTTGATGTTGCTCAAATGAACTTGTTTTTCACAAATCTTCCTTCACTTCGTTCTCTATGGGTTGGTCCGTTTGTTATAACTAATATATGGTGCAGTGGAAATCCAAAGTGCGAAGACCGGAAACATGTTCAATGTGAATGGGCATAGACTCAAGCCATATTATGAGTCTATTACAAAGCATGATGTGGAGGTTGTACCCCTCCAAGAACCAGCTCCCCTTGGATGATTACTCTTGGTACTGTCTGGCTGCGAACGTAAAAGCAAGCGCTTATTGGGAGGCAACCCAATATTTCTATACATTGTATTTTTATGTCATTTTCAATCTTTCGTTTTCTTTTTCTGAGTTTTCTTGCGTGCTAAACTGAATTATTTCTTTTCTTTGTAGGAATATTTGGTTATGTCCACCCTTGGAGTTTATTGCAGAATTGAAGTTTGGGGGTCATCGTTTGATTTTACTGCAAATTGGGGAAGTTTTCAGTCCAAATGCTTTATTTTGTTTCTTACTATTTTATTTTATTTTATTTTTATTTTATGCATTATTATGTTTTTGTGACATTGGGGACAATGTCCAGTTCAAGTTTTGGGGGTAAGGATTTAAAAAAATGACCAAATTAAAAATTTGAACTAGTTTGATTTGTTTTCGTGTTGTTTCTTTTTGTTTTCTTAGTTAGCTTTATTTACTCTAAACAAAAATACAAAAAAAAAAATTCAGAAGATTTGAAAACCCAAAAAAATAGCCTTATTTTCTTTATTGTTTTGAATTAGATTTTTGTTAGTTTCCTGACCCAGTGATATAATTGGATTGAATTTGAACCATGGTGATCAAGAACTTAGTAAGCATGTATTGTGTGAAATTCCTTATTCTCTTGTTAGCCTTGTACATGTTTAATCATCTTTGAAAAACCAAATCCACATAACCTTGTTGCTGTGAAACTAAAGCATGACTTAAAACTTCGTATGTAAATATAGTGGCCATATACAGCCTATGTGAGTTTTTGAGCCTATTGAAAGTGTGTGCATTTTTCATACACTCCTATTCTTTCATGTGTGATGAACTTATGTGAATTACATCTCTAGAACTTGTGTAACGATCTTTCGAAACGTTTGTCATTGATTGCATGAACTTGAAAAGGATAGAGGCATTAGGTTTATCACCATGGCCCAAATAAGCATGTTTCCTAAAGAAAAATGATATCATTAGATTGCCAATTTGAGCCGTATATGTTGAGCCTTCTATTTCTTATCACCAGATATGTCTACCCTTATACCTTAAACATTTTTCCTTACCCTTTCCAAGCTAGCTAATGAACAATGTGAGATTGTCTTATGAAAAATGTTTGTGAAGTACTTTGAAGGAGTTTGGCAAAAGAATAAGTGTGGGGGTATTTCATGTTTGTATTTAGTTATGTGCAAAAATTGGTTCAAAAAAAAAAAAACAAAACAAAACATAGAAAAAAAAGAAAAAAAAAGAAAAATTGTATACAAAGCAAATAAACAGTTTTTAAGTTTCAGTTTAGGGGTGTGGTTGGAGGTATTAGTAGAGTGGATGGAGAGCTTGAGTTCTTATAAATCTCAATAAGAGAATTGCTTGCAATGTAGCTTGGAACTTGTGTTTACCTATCCTTCATTTCTATAACCCTCTCCCTAAGCCTCATTATATCCAATAAAAGTCCTCTTGATCTTAGTTTCACAATTATGATTGTGCAGATGAGATCTTTATGCAAGCTTATGGTAGATCTTTCACATTTGATTCTTTGAGCGAAACACGTTAAACTAAACATATGTGTGATTGAGTGTATGTCCCGTGAGAGTGTCACTAGTTTGCATGTGGTGTTTTAAAAAAAAAACTTGAAATTGCATTAGCATGGCTATTACACACACTACACTTCAAGGATGATTAAAAGGTCGCTGTTAACATTTGAATAAGGAAGATGAGCTTGGATTAGCTTGTTTGGTGCTAGCTAAGGTTCTAGATGATTTTTTTTCTTGAATGAAATTCTATGAGGGTCACATAGGGGGAGGCTAATGTTTTTCATGTTGCTACTTTTTCATGTTTTCTTTGTTTTGCTCGAGGACTAGCAAAAGCTAAGTGTGGGGGTATTTGATAAGCTCATATTTATATATATTTTACATAAAATTCACTTGTCTTTTCTTAGTTAGTTCCTTATATTTTTGAGCTATTTACTTTATTTTTGTATTTTTTAGGATTTGTCAAGCAAAGAAAAGAAAAACAGCACAAGTGGGATTTTAAGTAACAAATTCGTCAAAACTGCCTGTGCAGGTCAGCTGAATTTGGAAGCCAGTTGTGGACAGTTCAGAATGAATTAGAGAATGAGCCTTATATGGTTGGAAAGCTACGGATGTCTATTTTCTGGAACATTTCACGGATTTCTATTATCATTTTTCTAGAAGAAGTTATGGCCGTTTTAACACTGAAAGGTTCCCAAGAGGTTGAGCAGTTTTTAACTGACAAGAAAGCATTGAAAGCAATAAATCCAATAAATCTAGCAGCCCAAACTGATGCAGCCAAGAACAAACCAACTGACACCAATTCAAATATCAGAGGAAATGGAAAATTAAGTGGGAGTAATGGGCATAAAGGCTGCCTAAAGAGTTACAATTGTTTTACCATTTCCTCTCACTTATTGTCATCACTAAATGGCTGTTAGTGGGGTGAGTTATGGAGAAAAAACTATAGCAGCAAGCAAGAACAAAAAAGGGTTGCAGGTTGCACTACAAAGACAGGAAAAAAAGAAAGGAAAGGAAGAAAAAAAGGCAAGGCTACTGCGTTGGGGAAGGAAGGAAAGGAAGGAGGAAATCTTGGCATTCTCTTCTTTCGGTTTTGTCTTCTCAAACTCATGTCTTTCTTTTGGTTTTATTTGAGAATAATGTGTAACTAAATTTTTAGTAGTTAGGTGCTATTTGAAGCCCCGAATATGATTGCAATTTTGTTATGACATTTCGTTTGAATTACTTTTATGAATGGATGAAAATAGGTTCACTACTTATCTCATTGATGAATTCTTTATGTGTTTTCTATGGATGCATACTTAGTAAGCATATCTAGGATTCTAATGCTATATGAATATGTGTGTGTCTGCCCTTGTCGAATGAAGACCTACATATGTTCTAGAGTAGTACTTGTTAATTGCGATTAACATGTGAACCAATTTCTAGGATAAGTAAGACAACACTAGTACTTACGATGCCTTGTGATGACTCAAACTCTTTTCGTTCTTAATGGTTTCTACTTGTTAAATCTATGAACACGCCATTCTAGATTGCATGTTAGGGACTAAGTTAAGTTGAAAACGCCATTCTCTTAACTTACTACATAAGAAAGAGTAATTGGTTGAGTTCTAACATTGAGCCAACTTGAGCATCTTCATCCAGAAATAGAAGGAATTTGAATGAAACATAACATGTTTGCATGATTATTTGGTGGTGGATAGCAATTCCCCTAACTCGTTTTTCTTAATTTGTGAACTACTTAAAATCTGTTTTTGCCCTGTTTTTGTTCGATTTAATTTAAATAGCAAATAAACTCCAAAAATCCCAAAAATTTGTGTGAGTGTAGCTCTGTATGTCTAGTGTTTGCATATAAAATTTCGTAGACTTTAAATAAGTGTAAGTTGGTCTAATAATTATTTTTCGGTGGCTGGCCAGTGGGGACAGCAGCCCAGTTTTTGTGACATTTTAAGTAGTTAGATAAAACAATCTTCTGCGAGAAAGACCCTTATTTTAATATGCTACAATTGACAAATCTTAGTGTTAATAAGGAAAATGAATAGGACATTTATGTGCTACTTTGTGGTGTGCTTTTAATCCTATCACCTAACTATGCCACTTTGAAGGTTTTTGGGTGTAGTTGTTTTCCATGGCTGCAACCTTACTCTAAGTCTAAATTAGATCCCAAAAGCAAGCTCTGTGTGTTCCTTGGTTACTGTCTCAATTGCAAAGGTTACAAATGTTTGGATCTCACTACCAACAAGTTATACATCTCACGAAATGTGATCTTTGATGAAGGCAGTTTTCCCTTTCACAATCTTGCAGCTTCACAGTGCTCTCTTTCCTCAGCAGCAGTTTCATCTCTCAATACCATTCCCACTCACTTCACATTCACTCAACCACATACCCATTCCCCTATACCTTCATCTCCATCTTCTATATTGCCAAGTAGCTCTTCTCCAACAGCCCCTATACCTACATCTCATATACCTACATCTCACTCAGTTCCTACTAATACTCACCCTATGCAAACTAGGCCAAATCTAGTATTTACAAACCAAAAGCCTTTTCTGCAACCAAACATCCTCTCCCTTCTCATCTTTCCAATGAATTTGTTCCCCCTACATATCTCCAAGCTTCCAAATATCCACATTGGGTTAAGGCAATGCAAGAGGAGTTTTTTTCCTAGCAACAAACTGGTACTTGGTCTTTAGTACCCAAAATTGCTCGTCAAAACATTGTGGGATGTAAATGGGTTTTCAATATTAAAAGAAAACTTGATGGTACCATAGATAGATACAAAGCTTGCTTAGTTGCCAAAGGTTTTCATCAACAAGAAAGACTGGATTATACTGAGACTTTAGTCCAGTAGCCAGGTCTGTGACAATTCGACTCCTCCTCACTCTTGCTGCCCAATTTGATTGGAGTCTCAGTCAACTAGATGTAAGCAACGCATTTCTACATGGGACATTGTCTGAATCTGTTTATATGCAACAGTCGCTTGGTTTTGAAGATGTTATTCATCCTACTCATGTTTGTCAAAATCCCTATATGGTCATAAACAGGCTCCCCGAGCCTGCTATGAAAAACTCCATGGAGCATTGCACACCCTTGGCTTCACTGGTTCTAAATCAGATCATTCATTGTTTGTCAAAAGGGATCCTATGGTCTTTGTTCTGGTATATGTTGATGACATTATTATCACAGGGCCATCTACATCAGCTTGCAAGCATGTTATTTCTCAACTTAGCTCTCTCTTTCCCATTAGACCTTGCTGCACTTCATTATTTTCTGGGAATTAAAGTCAAGCGATCCTCCAAAGGCATCTTTATTTCACAAACCAAGTATATCTTGGATCTATTAAAGAAGGCTAGCATGGCTGGAGCAAAATCATGTGCTACCCTCACTCAGTACATCTAAGATGGATCATTCTTCTCCATTGCTTGACAATCCTGCAGAATATCGATCTTTGGTTGGTGCATTACAATATCTCACTTGGACTCAGCCAGATTTATCATTTGCAGTCAACCTTGTTTGTCAATTCATGCACAATCCAAGCCAGTCTCATTTTCAAGCTGTCAAAATGATCCTTCGATATCTTAAGGGTTCTATTGACATTGGTCTTTGGTTTACAAAATCTATTTCTGTTCCATCTCTCAAAGCCTTCTTAGATGCTAACTGGGCAGGTTGCACACTTGATTGAAGATCAATTGGTGGTTATTGTATTTTTCTGGGTTCATCTATCATCAGTTGGAGTGCTAAGAAGCAACCAACAATGGCTCGTTCTTCAACAAAGGCAGAGTATCGATCTCTAGCTAATACTGCAACTGAAATTACATGGATATGACAGTTACTTGCTGATATTGGTTTCCATCTTCCATGTACTCCTCAGCTCTAGTGTGATAATCAATCAGCTATCTCTCTTGCCAAAAATCCTTTGTCTCATGCTAGACCAAAGCATGTAGAGATCGACACCACTACATTCGAGAAAAGGTGTTATCGAAGGCCATCTCAGTCCATTTTATCTGCACTCAAGATCTGCACAAAATCTCTTTCCAAAGACCAGTTTCAGCTCTTTAGGTCCAAACTGTCTCTTCGAACTCCTCAGTTTAGTTCGAGAGGGGATTTTTATTTTTTTCTCCCAGATATCAAGATACGGTTTAAGAACTTGTAATTCGAGATGAGCAAAATAATGCAGAATATCATGAAATGCTCAAACTTCATTTGATTATTTCATCTCTTTCCTTGGATTTGTACAACTAGATAAATATATGATTGCTCTTTTACATATGCACCGGAGGATCCACTGCCAGATTTCTATGGGTGTTCTGGTGAAGTTCTGGACGATCTCGAAGTAAGGGAGGGTTTCATCTGGACAATCTGCTCCTCATTAACTCCCATTCTCTTAGCGTAAAGCCCCGCTTCAAAGAATCCTTTAACTGCATCATCTGCGTATTTCTTCCCATCCTTGACCGTCATCGCCTTCCCTGTCTTTTTTGGGTAACTTGTAAATATGTTGTCTCCTTTTAGAACTGCCGCGAGTTGTATCATCTCCTGCTGAAATTCTGTAAGCTTGGCATCTTCGTTAGGCTCACTCTTTCTGATGGCGACTGGTGTTGGCAGTTGCTCTGGTCAAAATTCAGACAATTGAGACGTACATATTAGATATCCATTCGCCATGCAGGATTGATGCATCAACGTTGCATGTAATCTTTTCCTGTTTTGTTAGTAAAATGTGACTTACCTGGGCAGTCAGTTCGGGGTTCTGTCCGTGTTTGGACAATGCCTTCAAAGGTACCAGCCCATTCATCCCTCTTTGTTAGGAAGGGTGCAGTTAGGTTGAAGATCTTCTTGACTGTTGCCGGAATAGACGAGTGTTCAAATTCCGAAGTCGGAAATGGCGATCCATTAGGACCATGAACGACTGCTTCATCATCATCAATGCAAAAAATAAGTTACTAACCATAAGAGTTATATAAAATTTAGCATGCAGACACATATATATAGCTGATTATGTTATCAACCAAAGAAGTTTGTTGTTCGTTGACGATGTAGACGACCCATTCCATACAAAAAGGCAATGTGAAATGGGCACCAATTTCTGGAAGCAATCCAAATATGAACATGGAACAACTGTACCCACAAACTGAGGTTTGTACCGTTTGATTGTTACTTTTTACTTCTAACTTATGTTATCGACTGGTGGCTTATAATAATATAATATATAATATAACATGACACACGTTTGATACATAGGATTGACCTGACTCGAACTAATTGCGGGGATTAGCTTGGATTTGTTTCGCCTGTCTTCGTTCTATTTAGATCCCTCATTTTAAATGGCTTTAAATATATAAGCCGGCAACAAATATGTATAATCTCAATTTATCCAATTGTTAATCAATCAGATTCCAATGTTTAGTTCATGTTGGGATAATTGTTAAATAGCTCAATCTAGTCTTAGTCCAGTGAAACAAACGCCCCCTCATGTAATATGAACTCTAGTGGTGATGGGAGGTGGGATTAGGACAAGGATTATGATAGATATAGGTTTCGTTCCCTCCAAGTGTATAATCTAAAAAAAAAACTTTAGATACTAGAAAGACACATTCTATGACCAACTTGAACAATTTCATGTGTTGATATTTTGAACTATTTGGTTGATATTTTGAATTACTTTACCAATGTGTTTTATCTTTCTATGAACTCCAAATGCTGAGTCGCCAACATTAAAACTCAGAATAATATGAACATAGAAAACTTAAGCAGAAAATCACGTGTCAATCATTTAATTAGCTGAAAATTTGAAATTAATCAAGAAGCAGCAGTACTCACCTGTACCCTTCTCTATCCATGGTGAGACCATGATCGTTGGAACCCTAACTCCCAACCGGTCAAACTGAAAGAAGAAAGGCTCCGGCCCCACAATCCCGTCAGGGCTGGGGACTTCACGAACCGGTGTAGACACATGATCATAGAAACCCCCATGTTCATCATACGTGATGATGAATAGGGTGTCGTTCCACTGAGGGCTTGCTCTTAGTGTCTCGTACACCTCCTTTACAAACATTTGCCCGTGGTACACGTCATGGGAGGGATGATCGTCATTTGCAGGTGCACTCTTGATGTCAAAGTACCTCTGTTCTATGACAGTGTACCCTGGTAGTTTCCCTTCGTTTGCATGTCTCTTGAAGGTTTTGTACCGATGGAACTTGAATATGTACTTGAGCTTCCTCAAGTTCCTGTAGAACAATGTAGATGGAATGTTTTGGTAGTATATCCCGAAGGATATTCCGGCGTCATCGAGGTTCTGGAAGATGGTTCTTTGAGGGTAACCCTTGGCGAGAAGGGCTGGGATGTTGCTTGTTGCACCAGCTGATGTCCCTGAATGCACGTAGAGCCGATTCGGCTGTGTTGAGGTTGGCAGTGAGGCGAACCACCTTAACAAAATTCTTATGTTAATTGCTTGGGACAGCCGACAATGTCAAGTAAAACAATAACACTATGTTTGGGTGAAGAAATTTAAGATTACTAAGGAATTTTAAAATGATGGAAATTGAATTGACGGGATTTTATTTTCTAGGATTTGGAAATTTTCTTCTTTGGTTAACCTAAAAGAACAATAGAATTACACACGGAATTTGTTATTTTTAAGATTTTAATCATAGAAATTGGGGAATGACACATATTTAATTACATGAAATTTAAACTTGGGAATTGGAGGTCACAAATTCCAAGTTTTTTTTTTCCACACAGAAATTCTAGATTCCTATGTTTATGAATCCGACAAGGGAAATGGTGCATCTCAATATACAAATTCTGATTTTTTACCAAATTCCAAGTTTATTTCCCTCATCCAAACATAATGTAAAACTTCGAAGTGGCAAATAATACATGCACGAAATGATTATTTGGCACATGAATTAGATCGTACACCAATGTGTTACCACAGGCAGATCCATACAGGGACCCAAAGGGTCTTAGGACATTCGGGCGCCCGAATAAACACTTTTGATCGACCTTCGGGACCTTCCAACAATTTAGGCAGGTGCAGTGGAGAGGCTTGTTGCCTCCATGGATGTGCTGGCAGCCGTGCTTATAACAAAGAAGAAGAAGAGGTTTTAAATTTTTGTTTGAAAGGACCTAGCCAAAACGACAGCGTTTTTGAGCCAGCTCATTATAAGAAGTCTAAAAACTAAAATATCTCTGTTTTCTCTACAGAGCCCGAGAACCCCAATCTTTTCCAGTATCCCCAAATTATATTTAAGAACTCCCAGCCCCAATCATCACAACCTTCCAACTTTAAACTCAAGTTACCATATTCCCCACTACCATTTGTTGTTCCACCGCCTTTAGCTGCCTAATTTTATTTCTTCCAAATTCATATAAGTTTTTTAATCCTAGACTCTGGTCCCATGGTCCCAACTCCCAATTAATAATATATATGTTACATTAACAAATTTTATCGTTGTAGAGTCACTAATTGCGTTATGTTGCTAAGGAGAATTTGTTGGTTTTATTACGTTTGAGATTAATCTTAATTTATTCAATGAACCAAATTCTATAGAAAATAGTGATATGGAACCAAATTAGTTTAATAATTTTTTTTGAGCTTTTATGTTGGAACCCCCGATCTTGAAATCCTAGATTCCCCACTTTGTGTTACATAAACGTTTTCTATAGTTTCTTTTTTTTTTTTTACAAACGTTAAGAGAATGTATAATAAATTACAATAAAGAATATTTGAACACAAGACCTCAAATGTATAAACAAATACTCTTAATGTTAAAAATAAATAAATAAGGAAAATAATGAAAACAATGTGCTCAGAAGTGCCACTGTGTGTTACATAAACGTTTTCTATAGTTTCTTTTTTTTTTTTTTTTTTTTTTTTTAACAAATGGTAAGAGAAGGTATAATAAATTACAATAAAGAATATTTGAACACAAGACCTCAAATGTATAAACAAATACTCTTAATGTAAAAATATAAAAAATAAAAAAAGGAAAATAATGAAAACAGTGTGCTCAGAAGTCATAATCTAACAAATAGACCTGGCAGTTTCTTATACGACCCGTTAAAAAGACAATTAAACGATACGAAGATAACAAATTTTGGGCGACACAATAACTAATCGGATCGTTATCGTGTCACACGATAAGAACGAGTTAATAAAGGGTCCTTAACAGGTTTACACAAGAGTGACACACAAGTAACCCGTTTCGACACGTTAAAAAAAAAGTTATTTTGATGATTTTAATTTTTTTTAAACTACTTTAAAAAAAAACTTATTATAAAATACAATAGTCATAGTGTATATGTATATATATTATATATTAAAATATGTATTATTGTATTATTATTCTATATAAATTTAAAAAATTACAAAATAAAAATATCAATTTACAAATGCGAAAAAATGAGATTTTTAAAGGATTTTTGGAGTGCTAATAAAAATTCCCTAAAAAAATAAAATAATTAATTTACAAATGCGAAAAAATGTGAAATAATATACAAATGCTCGTGTTCGCATAGAAGCTTTGAGGATGGGTACATCATCATTTGAATTTGTAAAACCATACAAACCCTCATGAATAGTGTTTTTAAAGGAGTTCAAAATAAGCCAATATCATTTCCTTTGGTGATTGATGAAAATTGAAGGGTTTTATTGTAAAAAAACGTGCAAGGTTTTGCATATACATTTGGTATCTTGTAGTAATGTACTAATATTTTTTCATTAGACTCTTATTTTGGGGTATGTAATATTTAAAAGACAAATGTTGTTTTTATGTTTTGAAGTAATATTTATGTGACAATGTGATATACATATACAAATTTAATATTATTTTTTCAATTTTTTGGGTTCAAATTATGTTTTTTATTTTCATTATTTATTATTTTAAAATATATTTTCCTTAACAGATAACGAGTTAGGTCATATTACCTAATAATATTAACGGGTCAATTTTGGGTCTGGTCATATTACTCATTTACTTTAACGAGTGTTACACGACACGATCCGTTAAAATATCGGGTATGTCATGAAAACGACACAAATAAGAAAAACACAACACGAATGTCAGGTCAACTAACAAACTACAAGTGTTAACCGCAATTATTTGCATGGCAAACTACAAAAGTGGAACAAAATGGATTTGATGGATTTGACATTTTCACAACACGTTAATTGTCTTGTTGTTATCGCAAAATGTCATCAACGCCAAAGAAATTTACATTCTGAAAACAAAAATAATACTTCAAATTCTCTGAATTTTACTGTTCACAAAATATGAAAAGGTAAAGATTTACTGTTCAGAAACATGAAAAGGTAAAGATAAAATGAAGCATTTCTGTGTGAAAGTTAATTTATCTAGCATTACTCCAAATTAAAATGTCAAATTTCATTTTAATTGCTGATGTGTTAAAATAACATTTTGTAAAGTTTCTTATTCCCAACTGTTATGTTAGAGTAAAATTTTTTTGATAATTTATATAATCCAGAATCTAATAATCAAATAATTGATAATGAAAAAACAAATGTGAATCCAGCATTAAAATAAAATAAAATAAAAATTTTCACGTTACTTTCAAATTTAACACCAAAGAGGAGAATGTCAATTCATGTAGGATTTTGGCATCTACTTTTCATTATGAACGGAACACGAGTGGAACATCACGTGTTTTTATATAAGTGGTGGAAAATTGTATTTTTGAAGTTATTAACTTTTTAACACATATATCTCATCATTTGCATAGTATCACGTGATGTACCATCTCTTATTCCAGTCACACAGAAAAATTTCTTCTCCTTTAAAATAAAAAATTCATCTTTATTTATTTAATTTTTTTTTTTTTTTTGTCAAAAACAGTTCACATAAAATTTTTGACATCTTCTGTGAATGGTCAAAGCATTCATTTTCTCTCGCTCGCATTCAATTCTCTCAACGGCTTTCTCTTTTTAATATTTTTTACCATTAATAATGAGAATAATGTATGCTTAACAGGAATTAGTTAGCAGAGAATTCATCAAATCCCTGTTTACTTTTGCTTTTGATTTTTTATTTATTCAATTTAAATATAAAAAATAAGGATAAATTACACTTTCATACCTAAGGTTTGGGATCTATTTCAGTTCCTTACAATATCTTCAAAACATTTCACTTTCATACCTTAAGTACCATTTTATTTCAAAATAATATATCCGTTACATTTTTCATCCATTGATCCGTTAAGTGCTGATGTGACTGCCACATATATGCCACGGGCTGCCAAATGTCTGCCATGTGGCAAAAATAATTTTTTTTTTAAACATGAATTTTCTCCCAAAAAAAAAAAAAAAAAACAAAAAAAACAACTGAAACCTGTCTTCTCCTGGCAACCCCCAAACCCATCTCCCCCATCTTCATCTTCTTTCCTGCAACCCAGAAAGAAGAAGAAGAAAAAAAAAACCCCCAAATCTCGTCTCGCCATCGTCAAGTTCGTGGAATTGATGTGGATTTAAGGAGTGGGGGGTGTGTAGAGAAGGGAAGAGGATGGGTGCGGAGGGAGGGAGGGTTGCGGGTTGGGGGTGGGGTGCGTAGGGAGGGTCGCGGGTGGGTGAGATGCAAGTGGCGGCGCCCGGGGGGGGGGGGGGAGATGCGGGTGGGGGGGATTATTTTGGGTTTTGGTTTTGAGGGGACAAACGGGGATTGGGGGGGATGACGGGAAGGTTAACTTCAGTTTTTTTTTTTATTATTTTAATTAATATGTTTAGAAGATTTAGGGTTTTTTTTAAATAAAAAATTGTTTTTTTTTTGCCACGGGCACACATTTGGCAGCCACGTGGTAACCATGTCAGCGCTTAACGGATCAATGGATAGAAAATGTAACGAATGTATTATTTTGAAATAAAATAGTACTGAAAGTATGAAAGCGAAATGTTTTGAAGATGTTATAAGGATTGAAATAGACCTCAAATCCGAGGTATGAAAGTGTAATTTATCCAAAATAAACATGCGCATGCAAAGAAAAAAAATGTGCTGAAAATCATTAAAAAAAAAATTGGTACGTAGTTACCTACCTGTCAAAGACTGCAAATTCAGAAACAAGAGTTTTGTAGATAGCAACCATATCAGGATTGAATCCATTCATAACGTCCTGAGACATGGCGGTGGTGTTGTCCATGGAGTAAGCCTGCTGAGCAAACCCATTCATGGGAGGCCGGTCGGCCGACGTGTTATCCGACCCGAATATCTGCTCTCGGATGGCTTGGAAGGAGTGGCCAGGATCAGGGTCCACATAGTGAGACTCGTTCTTGAAGAAGAAGCGCTTGGAGTTGGGGTCGGTGGTGGAGAGAGGGTTGGACTCGGAGCCGTCCACTCCGTTGATTTCTGGGTTGATTTTCTTCATCCACCCTAGCATGTGGTCGAACGACCTGTTCTCCATCACTAGAACAACTATGTTTTTTATGGGATTGGCATGGACTGGACTATAGAGTCCTACGAGCAGCAGGAGGAGGACGGAAATGGCGGCGGTGGCTGCCATTTTAGAGTTACGGATTGGACTGGACCGGATTGGATTGGATTGGATTGAAGGACTTAAATATGTATGTTTTGGTGAGTAATGTGACTAAATTAATCACTGTTGCCTGGCGAGAGAGAGAGAGAGAGAGAGAGAGAGAGTTGGAGATGGCGAGCCCGTGAGTACCTGGTTTTTATAGGGCAAGTGGTGATGGCAGTGCATTAAGTAATTGCCTAGATATGGAGATAAGATTTTTTTTTTTTTTTTTTTCAAACGATAAAATTATTAGATTAAACGTTAAATTAGAAATAGAGATGTATTTCGAAACCACAAGCTTCTCGGTTTTCTTATTTTGGGTCGGGGCACGAGGACAACATGTCACAGCCTCGCAGGGTGTGGCTTTTTCAGAAATTTGCCCCCTCAGATTTTATCTCTTTCCCTTTTTTTAATTTAAGAGATAACTCGTGTACATAATTTAATTGAAATAAGTGCGGCACTATTTTAATGTATTTTAATCAAATTGGAGGTTGGAGAATGATTAGTCACGGAGAATCCTCTCAAAATGGGAGAATTATTAGGAATTGAGAGGTTTAAAAGAGAACAAAATAATTTCATGTCTAATCCTCTTCTAATCATTTTTACCAAACAATCCCTAATAAATTAAAATGATGTAAAGGTAAATGAAAGATTTCCAGTTTAGAAAATATAATTAATAATTATGGCCAAATCCGTTGGCTAAAATATTCCTAGGTGCATAAGAGAAACTGAATTTCACATAATTCTTTTTGTGATTGAATTTCAAATGATACATTGTATTGTCCAGTTCATTGTATTCTTCTCATTTTTGCAAAGGGTTTTTTTCCTATGTCTGGAAAGAAAAATAACGTAAAAATAAATTGTGGTAGGACCTGAAAACCATAAATATATATCAAAATTGAAGCTAACGAAAAATTACAGCGGAACAATTACTAATATTCCCCTAATTTTGCAAATTCTTAGTTTGTCATATTACCTAATTTTGTGAATGAAGTTTGATAATGATATGGTTAATTTAATTATGTGTTTCATATTTTAGTTTGGTGAAACAAAACCATTTAACACAAATGTGGAAATGGAATATTATCTTTCTAGAACACGTAAGCTTTAGTCACTCAGTACTACGTTCTGGTGGTATTCCTTTTCACTTGTAAGTGAGAGGTCGTAGGTTCGAATTTCGTAGATGGCGAATTCGAAACCAAATTAGGTTGCCTATTGTGTAGCTTAGCCGAACTCCCCCTCCCATTAGTGTAAAATATATCGTTGTACTAAAAAATATAACACGTAAGCTCTGTACATAGTCATTGTCTATTTGGAGATGTTCAAGTTCCATCTTCACAAACAATGAAAAGTGGTATTTCTATTCACTTGTAAGTGAGAGGTCTTAGGTTCAATTCCCGTCAAAAGTGAATTTGAACCACATTATTGATAGTCTATTGCGAGGCTAAGCGCACACCCACCTCTCTTTAGTGTTATAATATCGTTTGTTCACAAAAAAAAACACAATGAAACTCATTGAAAGAGAAAGTTATGACAAGGTAAGGACAATACAAAATAGAATTCAAGATAGCTAAGCAAAAATCCAACTTCACAAAAGAAAATTACAATGAAATAGGCCTTAGCTAAGCAGCCCATAGCAACATTCCAACAAAAAAAAAACCTAGATTTGAAAATGTAAAGTAGCCACCTCCACCTAAACAGCCGCACCAACACCGCAAAGTCATCACCACTACTTGGAAGAAAGACCAGAAAACCAACATGATGAACGGAAAATGGTGGTAGGCAAGCTACTCGTGCCATAATCCTACCAAGTAGTGCACTTAGCATTATAGATGCTTGCACTTTAAATGCTCCCAACCACCGAAGTGCACCGGCGGAGGTGATTATTGGAGGAGGCACTCGATGAAATGAGTAGCATGGGCAGATGGTGGAGGATTCAAGTTGAGGAGCAATTTTTGGAGAGGAAGAAGGCATAAGAAAACGATCTGGGACAAAGTCAGAGCAAACTAAGGTGCAAAAAGCTCAAAGTGATGACAGTCGAAAGCTAAGGGCATTAAAATATAATCCAAGGCCACCGTCAATAGTGGTTTGGTGTAGGAAAAGGAGGAAGAAAATCCCCAGGGAAGGATGGGGGAAGGAAGGAAAAATAGAGGGGGAGTCGGAGGGAGGGCTGGAAACCAAAAACAGGGAAGGATAGGGGAAGGGAGGAATCAGAGGATGGGAAAGAAAGGGTAAGAGGGAGGAGGGTTAGGAAGGGGTGGGTACTATCATTTTGGGCAAATTTTTTCAAAAAATTGGTCTAGAGCTAGGTGGTCCTAGGCGGTTTTTTTTATATTTTTTATTAATTGTGTGATTTTTTCTCTTTTGGTTTCATGGTGGCATACTTATGGAAATGGTGTACCTAATTTGTAAATGATGGATTTACTACAAGTTCATCCAATAGTGAAACAAATTGGAGCACTTTTGAGGGGATACATACAAAGAAAAGAAATAAACTAGATACAACAAGGTTAAATAATTTAGTCTATATCCAATCCAATGCAAGGATCATGATTCATGAACAAGAAGAATTTAGTCTATCATCTAAATCCTCCTCATTATGATTATATGCTTACTGTTTTTTAAATATTGAACTTTTTGGATGTATATAACTTGTGTATTTTTCTACTTCTATTTTTTTTTCATTTTATCATTCTTTTATTATCCATACAAGTACAATTTTTTTTTGTGTAAATAGACACTTATTTACAAGATATATAATAAATTTACATAAATCCGCCTATGCGCTAGGCCCCTTCCCGCCATCGGACTAGTGCCTAATGATTTTTAGAACTTTGGTGATAAGGGAATCAGAACATCACCCTCATGATAAAAAGCCGTTAGGATTCGAGCCTAATACTAACATTTTCATCAACACTCCATCCAACCTTCATAACCAAAAGGAAAATAAAAAATAAAAAAACTCATTTATCCGAGACTATGAATTCTTTGCTTCATGCTTCGATTCCATTCAAAGCTACTATTTTTTTTTTTTTTCTTGTAGCACTACAATCTAATTAACATTGAAAATTTTAGTTATCCTTTTCTTATGTGGAAACTTTAATTGAATTGCTTATTTGGTAATTCTATAGAAAACTGGACTTAATAGGCGATATTATAGCTAAAAATTTTGGAAACAATTTTGCAATCTGATTGAAAACTATTTGAAAAAAGGCGGGTGGGTTGGGGTGGACAATGTTAACGGAGAGTTAAGAGTTAACGGTAACATTAATGTTAGGCTTGAATCTTAAAGGACTTCAACGCAAGATTATAAATTCGAATTTTCCCCACGGTAATAGGGTACGGGGACGGGGACCATTAATTCGAATCTTCCAATCACCCTATTAGTAATAGGGTACGGGGACCATTAATTCAACTTAGCGATGAGTTTTAATTTAGTTAGGCATCCCGCGTATGAATCTGGTTGTTCGTACAAGGAATACACTATCGACGCACCTCAAGAGGAAATATTTAATAATTTTGTTTTAACCAGCAGACAGCAAAGAAAATGGTTTCGTGCCTCTCAAGTCATCTACATGACGACGTAATAAGAGGACTAATGTCGACAGACAGGCATCCCAATCCCGTGCGCAATCGATCAATCGATCACTCAAATAACAGCCCATATCTGCGAGCCGACCGCAAACGAAACCAACAAAACCGGACATTCAACATTTCCAAATTGTTCACATAATTTATTTTATTCAAATACATCACGTGTTGAATATTCCACTCACCATATTAGTTTGCTAGAAAAGCTCAATAAAAACATCAGGGACCAAATTGGGACACCATTCACCACATCACACTCACACAGCGCAAATATTTTTTATATGTAACTATAATATCTACAGCATATCCCATTTCACATCCATATCCTTTCTAGTATATCATTCATTCCCAATAACCTGTGCACCAACTCGAGCTTTCCAACAAGCAAAGTCAAGTAGAATTACATACTATCATCTCCCACCTGATGATTACCGATATCCAACAGCAGTATATGCTTCCGCACTTCTGTAGAGAGCAAGCTAGCCGGTACACAGTTTTTATTCCACCAGTTGCCGGAGGCATGCATACCCCACAAAACCAACATATGATCTTATTAACACCTTCTATCCATCCCCAAGTTACCTGACAAGGCATTTACTTCTTATGAACTCCGCAGCACGAAACATGTATCCATATTTCTCATCCTCCGAGCTGGAGAGTTTTGGCAAAATCTGTCTTGAACAAACACAATCACAAAATCAATACCCAGAATAAGTAAATAGAGCTCAACCTTCAAAGTATCCTCCCAATGAAATGATTGGAAGGTTGTTTTTAAGCATTAAAACAGCAGACTCATTACTTCTGGATGAGTAACTAAAGATTTTTATACTTCCAAAACGCTATGAACAACCATTTCAAGGATAGTATTGGCAAAGCCAGCATCTCTGTGAACAGAATCTTACGATATATGTTCCTGGCGGAGTGCAAGCAAAGTGTAGTGCAGGGTAGCATGATCTGAACACTCATCGTTTTCTTTGAGAAGACGAGGTAATCAACAACCAACAAAGTTAAACAACAAATTTAGGCCATATATGGTCAATGGAATGGAGAAGGTTGCAACTAATAGGAGACACGGGCTAGGTACATTATAGACACTTCATAGAAAGAACCTCCTAGCATATTATAAGCAAGAGATGGGAAGTATCTGCAGGCATAGATTTCTTACTTAATATAGACTTTGAATGTTAGAAACCGAGATACCTATTTGTATTACACTTTGACCAACAGAATACACAAACCATAAAATAAAACATATCAGTTCGGGAGGAAAAGTAATTTGTGAACAATAACATTTCACAAACACATACCTGTGTAGTTGTAACTGCCAGCAAGAAGCCAAGGCCACCAATGCTCCAACACAAAATTAACATTGACAAAGCTTCAAAGTTGGAGTTTGAATTCCATAGCAAAGGGCAATGCAGATATTCACCGGATCATCCTCAGGAACCTTAACAACAATAAGGGCACACACTACATGAAGAACAGATAGGCAACAGTTGTAATACCAGCAGGAAGAGAAGAACATTCTTACCATCATAACCATACCGACTTCACACAAAATGGCGGCCCGTCCAGACAGACTGTCCTTGATATTGTTCAGGCTGTGGATTCTGGTGCTGATTTCCATTTACAAGTTGTTGCTGTTGCTGTTGCTGTTGCTGCAGCTGCATTTCATGGTGTAGCTTGAGGTCATCAAGCCTCTGGAAATCTTGCCAGCTTTTCTGGTTTTCCACTGATAGTTGTATAGGTGTACCCTGTTTACCAGGAAAGGGGAAGTTCACTGCTCCACTTAAGCCATTGCTGTTTGTGAAGCTATGGGGATTGGAATGAGATGAGTAATTAACATAATTATTCAGCCCATTTACTTTCGTTGAAGATGGCATCTGATATCCATCCAACCAGCTGTAATCATCCATAACTAGACTCTCACTCATTGAATCTGAACCATAAATTGATTCGTTTGCATTTTTAGGAGGAACACAGCTAAAACCGGGTGGTGGACCAAGGTGCCTAACAGGTCGACTTACTGGACTTTTTCGGATACCTGTAGGCAGAGCTGATGATGTCTTTACAGTCAACCTGTCAGCAATTGCATCAACTTTATATGGCAAAAAAGCTTCTGAAGCTTTCGTGTGGCTGTAAAACATACCACTAGCACTACCATTCACTGGGAGTTGGTATGGTACAGAAACTGCCACAGGCTCAGATTTTAGTGCATGCCCATTTCCCATAAATCCCATACTCCTTAAGCTATTAGCAAGAGACATCTCTTCCTCCATTGCCGGATTCAAAGCATTTGATTGAATGGGTTGTAAATTCTGGGGGATAGTATTGGCAATTGATGCAGGTAGTCGTGAACCAACACCAAAACCAGTTTCCACTGAAAACTTGGAAGCATGTGACTGGATTGGTTGCAAGTGCTGGTGGATACCATTAGCAAAAGATACAGGTGTTTGTGAATCAGCCCTAAAAGCATTTTGATGTTGCAGATTATCCAAAGTGGCAGAACCATAAGTTCCTTCAACTGTTTGATCACCTGTAGAAGCATTTTTACCAGTCTCTATGCCGTCATACGCTGTCCACGTAGTGCTTACGGCATCAGGTCGTTTCTCAGCCACTACTGGCTTAAATACTATTACTTCATCTTCCTCGTCCCCTTCCATGGATAACTCTGTCTTTGGATATGCAGATCCCAAATTGATTGTGCTCTCTACTTGATCTTCTTGTAGATTATCATCTCCAGTAGCCATATGTCGATAGGAGGTAGCAACGATATCATTTTGCCCTTGAGGTTCAAAGCCTATGACAAATTTCTTTAACTTCGAATCAAAATATACTGCTTTCTGGTCAACCTTAACCACATTTGCAAGAGCTTTGCCTGCTGCCAGAATCCTTTTAACACGGGCCCCTTTTTCCTTATGGCCATCACTTCCAAAAGAATGCTTCCTCGAGAAGTCCAATATTGTTTGTGCTGGAATTAGTGGAATAAATCCTCTCAACTCAAAATCCTCCAACAAAGCAAGACGATTTTCAGTTTCACCTTCTTCATATCTGCTCATGTTATTAAAGCAAGTCTCATCTTCATCATCATCTATCGACATTGGCCCAGTCGACAAGAGATTATTGAAGAAGGATATGCAAACCTTCCAAAATTTGGATCTAACAGAGGACTGTTTTTCGTCTGCATCACTTCCAGCTGCAACATCAGGACAACATGCCAACCATTCCACAAAAACGAGAATACCTGGTAACAGGAAACTTGAAGACGGATCACACAACTGCATGCATCTCTCTAAGATTAGCCCCGCCAACTCAAAAACAGCAGTAAATGCATTCTGCAGTAGGACAGCACGCTGTACAATTTCTGCATATGTCTGACCTTCGCTTTCCTTTTTCACATTATGAATTGTGAATATCAATATGGAAATAAGTCTAACAATAGCAAGTCCATTCTCAACAGCATCTGCACCAAAATTCAGCACCTCTTCTGCTCCAGTAGACAGAAGCTCACATAAGCCACTGCTTACCACAGATTGAACTTCTGCAAATGTCTCCAGGCTAAAGAAAGAACATCATAATAAGGAGGTTAATCTTCCAAACAATTTTGTAATAAACTTCAAACTAATAAACTTCAGACTGATATATTTCAACAAAACTCCAAACTAATAAACTTCATCAAAAAAATAAAAAAATACCTAGTACGCGTGAAAAGAACGCCATTCAGACGGACAAACCGGATGCAAAAAGCCTTATAGGTCTCCTGTGCACTGGATGCTCTTTCCTTAACAAGGCTTACCTTGGTATTGTTATCTTTAGATGCAGGTATTATTTCCCCTTTCCCTCTACCTTTGCCAGCCAACCGTGCAGGCAACTCTTTGACTGCAGAAGCATTAGTATTCCCAGACAGTTGAGAGTAACTCTGACGATTCTAAAAGAAAAAAGAAATAATAAAAACGTTTTAAACACAGCATATCAGACAATAGAGCAGAAACTTGCGTGAAAAATTTATACTCGGAAAAGAATTAGAACAAATACATGATAGCCATTAGTAACCTCTATCATTCTCAGTTCACAAAAATTAGAACTAATGCTTTCTAAGTATGGCTTAAACATTGGAAAGAATTATATTGGAAGATCTTAATAATTAAAAATTCATCAAAATTTCAAGACAAGATCAAAATATATAGTTAATAAATTTAATTAGGTCATGTTAAATACACAATACCTTCTCAAATGCAACAATCAAGTTATCTCTTGCAGTTGAAAAGGGACTATCCACCGCCAGGCTACGAAAATATCGATAAACAGCCACCAACTCATCCCCCGAATAGGAAGCCAATATAGCAAGCTGAAGCATTTCAGAGTGAACGGTCAAAATAATGATAAACAGACATCCAGAGAAAAATTTACGAAGAAAAATATTAAAAAACGAATACCTGGTGATGGGGGTTCCCACTGGATGGCCAGAGAGATGCAGCTTGCATGTAGTAACTTGAGGCTGCAGCGTACTCACGAGTTTTTGAGTCCCCTTCCCCATACAATCCTTTGTAGCGTGCAAGGTCACCCAAATATATCAAGCATCTGTGGCACGATATTAGACCTTTATTTCCATCCTTGTCCATAACAATCTGGTTTTCAGAATCTTCAGAGAAATAACCAAGAGGAAGCCCATATTTCGCTCTGATCTTCACTATTAAATCATGATAAAATCCAGTTGCTTCTGAAAGGAATGTTTTAAACTGCAGTCTTATTTTTGTAACTCGATCAGGCCGAATTGGCCCCTTCACACCCTGAGATGTTTTTGAACCTGCAGAAGCTGTAGCAGCACCGAAGTGTGCTCGCAATTCTTCAATGCGCTTGTAATGTAACTGCCACAAAGCATACTCGATATTGTGCTGCTCAGAGAAAGCATGGTCCTCAAGAATTATTGCTTCATAATTCTCACGCATCTGTTGCCAGGCATTGGGATCTGATGGAATTCGTGCTTGGGTAGACCTCCGACGCCTATTCTCCAACTCAAGAATCTGAAAGGTAAACATACGAATGCGAAATCGCATCAAATATGGATTCCCATTTAACATTTTCTATCAAAAAAGTTGTTGTTGCAGTTTGAACATATAGGAAGAAACAGCATAATTTTTCCCAAAAGGGGAAGAGCAAAAGGATATACCTTGTCATATAGACGTTGGGCACGCTCCCTTGATGAAGGAGCAGACATTTTATCCGTCTGTGGAATCATCATCCATCAAATATGTTTGATTAACTGAATACAGCATTAAATCTGCATAAAAAATTAAGCTGCATCAGTTGTTGAGAAACAAATCAACTAAATTTTGTCCCTCAATAGAATGAAATCAAGACCATTGAAATATAGCATGAATAGCACACCATAAATTCCTATTGTTTGAGCAACATATTTAGCTGAAAAGATTTTATACTAAGCATCCACAAGACCAATCATTGTGAACAAATGTATTAAAAGGCGGGGGCATGGCCAAGGTGTCCAATGGATAGCCCAGCCTAGGCGCGAGGCGTGAGGCGTGAGGAGAAGCCTCACGGAACCTAAAATTTTAATAAATATTATATATAAGTATATTTATAACAATATAATACTTTGTAAAAACAAATATAACTATAACTAAATCAAAGATAATGTCATCTTCTTTATTACCAAGTCTAGTTGTACTTGGAAACTATGTCATATAGTCTCAAAATGTTATAATTTATTTTATTGTAAGCAATTATAGAGAACTTCAAGGAAAATAAGGATGAATGGTCACAATTATAGGAAAATTTATAAAGGCTGAATGTTGCAATTATAAATAATTTGAAAGGAAATAAAGGCTGAGTGGAGTAGTATAGGGTATTTAAAATGATATCAAGCAATAATTAAGAGAATTTAAAGGAAAATAAAGGGTTGAGTGGAGTAATTATAGGGCATTTAAAATGAAATAAAGGCGGAGTGGAGCAACTATTATGGAAATTTATGGGATTTGGAGAGAGAAAGTCTCTCCTTCTTTGTTGAAACTAGAACGGCAGAAAACATTTCAGAAAACCCGGATTTTGAAGGGGAAAAAAACGCCTAGATGAATGCCCTAGACGCCTTGAGGCGGGCCTCCGCAGCCCAGACGCACTCTAGCAATGCCTTCCACCCACTCCCTCAAAACAGAGGCGGGAACACTGACGCCCAACCTCATAGGCCGCCTAGGCTGAGGCGAGCCTTTTGATAAATCAACAAGTTATCCACTCAATTTAATCAAACATGCCATCACGGAATAGTCATGCCTTAGAAAATAAAAAGAGAATAAAAACTAAGTGGCAAACTTGATTAATTATACACACCATGAATAATGCTACCAAAAACAACTTAGGTGAGAATTATACAAAAGTGTCCCGCGTGAAGCAAAACAAAATCATGAAAGGACAGTGATCAGTCACAACACAACAACTATTTATTGTCAAAACCAACTACCTTACAAACCCAATAATACAATTAACAGTTTATAATGCTCTTCCGATAGACTACCAACCCATCCAGCACATAGTATGACCCATTAAAGACCACAACCGCATTCTACATTTCTTCTACCCATGAGAAAGGATTCCCCTGCTCTCGCAAAAAACTCTTGTTTCTTGTCAGACAACTACCCCAGGTCACAAAATCATCCCACATATTTATTCGTAAAAACGGGCGTGCAGATTAAAGCAACCCAACAACATTCTTGAACCGAAGTTAGAAATTTAGAACAGGAAACACTAACTTCATACAACCACCTAATATTCATCGACGACTCGGAAATAATAATAATAATAATAATAATAATAATAATAAAACCCACATGTATAAAACCCATGTTTAGTTTCTGGAAAATTTTGGGATAAAGAATAAACACAAACCAAAACCTAAAATTTAAAAATGGCTTTCAAAACCAATAGCCGCGTATCAATACCCTTTCCATTTCTATTTCTATTTCCCTTTCCTGAATAGAGCAAAAAATAAATTCAGAAAGAAAAAAAAAATTGCAAGAGATTTTCCCACCGCAAAGAAAGAAGAGAACATTCAACGTATACATAAAATTTGGCGAGAGAAGAACGACGACATCAGATCCTATAAATCAAAACCCCGTATCGGACTTACATCAAACAGCTCTAAAATTTTCCACGAAAAAATACGGAAAATAGCTTGAAAAATTAAGGGAAAAAAAACAAAGGAAGATTAAAGATGGAAGAGAAACGCACCTCTCCACCGCGGATCCACGCAGCGATTCGACGGATTAGAGAATCGGATTGCGAATTTGAAAGTCTTCGCGTTTAGGGTTTGGTGAGAGAGAGAGAGAGAGAGAGAGAGAGAGAGAGCGCGCTGTGGTTTGGTTTCTTTTGGATTTGTGGTTTTTGGGTCCAAAACGGTATGAGGTTAGAGAGACGCAATTTCTTTTTCTTTTTCTTTTTTTTCTTCTTTTTCGTTTTGTTTTTTCTATTTTCTTTTCTTCATTTTTGCATTTTCTCTTTATTTGGCATTTACCGGCTTTGGTTTCAGGCGGCGAGCCATTGAACGCCGACGTTTTGACCTCATCAACGTTGTCTTCATTTGGCTGTCCAGTTATATATTTTGTTTTATTTTTCCTTTTTTCCTCTGTATTGACTATTGCGGAGTCGGGAATTCCGGTATTTAATAACCTAAATTACATATATTAATCTAAAATACCTATTAATAAGACTGTTAAACTTCACGAAATTACATTCCGACTCTCTCGTCAAAATTAAGCAAAATTAAAAAAACATGGGCAATCTAGTAATTACATGCAACATAATTTTGTTTGTTTTTGCAACAACCTCACAACCATATCCTTCAATGCTAATAATATGGAAGGCTGGAATATAACCAGTTCGAGCTTTTCTTTCTACGACCTTGAAAGGATCTGCTTTGTCTTGCATAAAGACTGCTTCTTTTTCTTCCCATTCTGGTAGAACTGA
Source organism: Pyrus pyrifolia (assembly GCA_016587475.1). Taxonomy (NCBI): domain Eukaryota; kingdom Viridiplantae; phylum Streptophyta; class Magnoliopsida; order Rosales; family Rosaceae; genus Pyrus; species Pyrus pyrifolia. The sequence continues at coordinate 150,296 of BNSU01000024.1, forward strand.
GTTGATCCTGACTAAGAGTTCTTCACCTCTTTTGATATACTGCTTAATACTCATTGCTAATTGTAGGAAAGGTTGAGAGAGCGTTCGGGATCCTAGAAGCTCGATAGGCCAATTGTATGAGAAAAGTGAATATTGTGTGAATGTTTGAACAAATACATAAGTATTTATAGAGGTTTTGGATGAATTTCTATTTAAATAAATTTTTTAATTGTTTTAAACATTGAGTTTCATTTTGGGCAATTAGATCTTCTTTTTTTTTTTTTTTTTTATCGTTAGATTTGATTATATTGGATCTCGATAGAAGCATATTTATGAGACTTTGTTATCTTATTTCTTTACATTTACTTAATTAATGTCCATTTGTTATATTGATTTAAGTTATTTTCGTTTTATTTTAGGTCTAGTGGACAAAGTTGACAATAAATGGTTCAGGGAATAGGAGCAATTTTGGACTTAGATTGGATATGCTGGATTGTACAAGAGATGGATTTTTTTGGAGTTTAAATGGTGTTTAACATGCACTAAAATCTGGAGGATTTAAAGTTAATAAGGCAGTTGATGTGTATTTTATCTTATCTTATCTCCAACTTCTAAGAAAAGTTTAAATCAAATTTAAACAATCTCCAACTGTTTCCTTAGAGTCTAAAATAATTTAAACGCCCTCATCCATTTCTTCCTTGGACTTTTAAACCTTGGATTCTATCGTGCTTTATAAAGTGCCATGCAACCTATTTCACGAGTCTGCCACACCCATTATTTATTCATCCATTAAAGTTGCTAGAAATTTAGATTTTTTTCTATCTTTGTTTTAAGTTTCAATGTTTCTTATAGATTGTTTTTCAATTATGATGAATATGTGTAATTAAGTTTCTTTTTAGCTAGAGGTGAATTCGAAGCCATGAGCATAAGTTTTATATGAATTGATTGCATCTAGTTATTGTTTCATAAAAAATATGAATGTGATTTACTTAACAAGTTTGTAGAGAACTCATTCTTGTATGTTTATTAGGTGAATTTCACCTAATCATTCTGAACTTGTATTCGCAAGCAGTAAAAGTCACTAGTTTGCACGATGGGATTTGATGCTAGAATATAGGGGAATTTCACCTGATTGTTATGAACTTATATTCATAAGTAGTAAAAGTCACTAATCATGATTGAGTTAAGTAAATATTTTGAAAGAATATCACGATGTTCATAGTTACGAATGTTCTGTCATTAATGCTTATGATTTTCACTTAACTTAATGATCTTTGAGATGTATTTCTATCATCTGTTCATAGTTACGAAATTTGAGAAGAACGATTTGAGTTGTGCGACGATCAAATTCAATGAGCTTAGGAAAATCTGAGAGTTAATTAGTGTTGTTCACGGTTAATTTGGTGCATTGTCATTCACAGTTTATAGGAAGAATAACTGGAAATTAATTTGTGTGCATATGTTTCATATGTGGAGAATAATCCCTTAGCTAGCCTTTCATCCATGTCTCACTCACAACTTAATTTACTTGCTGCCATTTATTTTCATTTCAGTTTAGTTCAATTAACTTCGTTCAAAATCTCTCATTCATTGTTTTGTTGTTAGTTTAACTTTTTTTTTTGTTTTTTGTTTAGTTTGTGTTGATTAACATCCCTTCTAATCTTCGAAATAGAACAATCCCTACTTACTCGTACTACGATCACATCTTTTGCAAGGTTTAATTTGTGCATTAGTTACATCAAATTTTGGAACTGTTGTTGGGGATAAGCAAAATTGCTTATATTCCCTTTTGTTGCCGTTTGTTTCTTTATTTTGTTTCTTATTTTGTTTTATTTTATTTTGTTTCAAATACTAGTTTATGACTCAGGGTTCTCAATTTGTCATTGAGAATATAATTATACTTTGTGAAGTATCTAGAGTTAGTTGTTTTTGGCTTTCCTTGTAAATCTTGTAATTATGTACCACACATGCTCTTTAGATCTATTTTCCTTAGACGAGACCTTGGGATACTTGGGTCTAAAGTCTAGGTTATGAAAGATCAAAGTGCAAATGGTGTTGCCTCAGCTCAAGTAAGGTTTATACATGCATATGCATTTTATGTTTAAATTTCTTAAACATTTTGACTAGTGAAGTTGTTTTGTCAGAATTGTTCATTGTTTTCATGTGAGTCGGGCACGCAATTTAAGGTAGACGGGTTGACTGACACCTTTTACCCGAGTGTGAGTTTTTCACCATTGATCTTTTTCGATTGCTTTTCATTTGACACAAGTCCTTGTGGTACTCCAACTAAACCAAAACAAAACACAAAAATTTGATAAAAGCCTTGTGTGGTGGCCTTTTGTTTTTTTGGGATTTCCAACTTCATCTTCAAAGTGATAGTGTCTTTCTTTTTCCTCTCCAGCTTAGAAACCCTAGAAGGAATGATAGAAGAATATTTATGCGACTTTGTTAGCTTATTTCCTTGCATTTAGTGAGTTAGCTTCTATTTATTATAGTGATTTAAGCTATTTTCGTGTGTTTGTAGATTCAATTGGCTAATGTGGCAAGAAAAGGCAATTTGGAGCATGTTAGAGCAATTTTGGGTTTGTAATGGATAGCACATGCATGAAGTAAGGTGGATGGACGAATTTGAAGTTCAACAAGGGCTAAGAATATGCTAAAGAGATGGAAGAATTAATTCAAGACAAAGAAGATATGGAACTCGGCAAGAAAGAAGGAAACATGAGCCAAACTACCTTATTTTGTCTTAGCCAATCCTAATCCTACACTACTTAAGTTCCAGCTGCTAGGGGAATCCTTGATTATATTAGGACACCTAAATATATGATTCTAGGAGGCCTAATCCTAATTCTACAAGGGTGCCGCACCTATTTCTTCTAGAAAACCCATGCCTTGCCGTGCACTCCATTTCCCTTTCTCTCCAAGATCCTGCCACATTTTCTTTCCCTTTCCCTCTTGGATTCTGATTTTAATTAGCCTTTTTCCTTGTGGATTTGGTGTGCAAATCTTTCCCAAAAATTAATAAGGATCGTGCGTTTCTCCTTTTAAAGATATATGTATTCTGCCGCACAAAAGGGAGGACAGAATCCATCCATCACACACTTTAACCTATTTTCAGAGCCAAACACCTTTGTGCCGCAACCTTACAAGGAGAGAGGAGAGGAGACCCTTGGAGCTATGCCCTGCCATTCAAGTTTGGATTGTTGGAACGTTCTTAGGTGTATTCTCTCTTTTGTTTTCAATGTTTAATTTAAGTTATCTTTGTTTAAGTGCGAACATGAGGAGCTAAACTCGTTTTGGCTAAAGGAGAATTCAAAGCCATGAACATATATGTGATATGAATTGATTTCATCCAGTTATTGTTTCGTAAAACATGAATGCGATTTACTTATCTATTTGACTGATAACTTATTCTTGTATGTTGATTAAGGAGGCCTACTTAGTTTGCATGCATGAATTTGATGCTAAAATATAAGGGAATTTCACCTAATCATTATGAACTTATATTTATAAGTAATGGATGTCACTAGTCATGATTGTGTTAAGTAAATCCAATCATGCAGTTCATAGTTACGAATGTCTTGTCAATGCTTATGATTTTCATAGAACTTAATGATCTTTGATATGTATCTCTATCATGTTGTTCATATAGGGAACTTAATAAGAATAATTTGATTGCGTCGCTGAGTCCAATTCAATGAAATTAGGGAAATCTGAGAGTTAATTTGTGCAGTTCACAATTAATTTGGGGCATTGTCATTCATGGTTTATTGGAATAATACTTGGAAATCGATTTGTATGCATATGTGTCATGTGTGGAGAAGGACCCTCTAGCTAGCCTATCACCCATCAATTCACCCAAATTCATATCAATTTACTTTGTTTCTGGAACTTGTTTGTTTAAGTTTTAAATTTGTCAAAACCAATCCCCCTTTTTATATTTCGTATTTACTTAGCTAGAACCTGTTCAAATATATTTTTATTAGTGTTTTGAGTCAAGTTAAATCAAAATTCATCCAAAATTACCCTTAGTTTCTGTTTTGAGTCAATTTGCTTGTTTTGTGCTGTTTTGATTCATTCTAGTTTATTTTGAGTCATTAGAGTATAGTTTTCTGTTTTTGAGTCTAGTTTAGTGTTTTAGAATTTAAAATTGAGTAGATTAGCATCTCTTCTAATCCCCGGCCTATAACGATCCCTACTTATTCATACTACAACTACATAAAAAGGGTTTAAGTTTGTGTGCTATTTTATAGCACATCAAATTTTTGGCACCGTTGCCGAGGATTAGCAAAATTGCTAATCCCTCTTTGTTTTTGTTTGTGTCTTTTAGTTTTGGTTTCTGATTTTGTTTTGTTTTATTTTGTTTAGGTACTAGTTTATGACTCGAAGTTCTCAATATGTTTGTGCACATATCTTGGAGTTTGATGACGATTTTGAACGAACTTTGAGAAGAAAGAAGAAAGATCCATAATCTAATCCACCTAGTTCTAGCTCTAAATCTGAGTTTGACGAAGAAGAAGAAGACGAACAACTCATGGATGTGGATAATCGAACAATCAAGGAACTTTCAGCCTCGGGATTGGACAATGCCGTACCCCTATGCATTCAATATCCTGGGGCATCTCCGGACAAAACCGATGAGTTTGAATTAAAGTCTAGCTTGCTGCATCACATTCCCAAATACCATGGGCTGTCCATGGAAGATCCAAACAAGCACTTGAAGTAATTCGAAGTGGTATGTTCAAGCATGACACCAATCAACGTAGATGGGAACATTTTGAAGATGAAAGCTTTTTCATTCTCTCTTTTGAAAAAGCTAAGGATTGGTTATACGAATTGGCACCTGAAACCGTCACCTCTTGGGAAAACATAAAGAGAGCATTCTTAGAGAAAATTTTCCCAACTTCGAGAGTCATTCTTTTGAGGAAGAAGATTAGTGGAATTCAACAAAATCAAGAAGAATCATTTCCAACATATTATGAGCATTTCAAGACTCTAGTTGCATCATGCCCTCAACATCAAATAAAAGAAGAGCTTCTAATTCAATATTTCTACGAAGGACTTATTCCCATTAAGAGACAAATGTTAGATGCCTCGGCAGGAAGTGCTTTGGTTGAGAAAACACCAATTGATGCCAAGACCTTAATTGCAAATCGAGCATTGAATGCACAACAATACGAAGGGGTTGGACAAAAAGAACCCCCACGGCAACAACAACAAGTGAATGAGGTAAGTGCAATTTCTGAAATTCAATATCAATTGACTAATCTCACTGTTCTTGTGTCACAGGTTGTTGATAGATCCAATGTGCAAAGAGCAAGTGTTTGTGGCGTGTGCACTATGCAAGGACATTCCAATGATCAATGTTCGTAATTGATTGAAAATGGGGGATGGGAAAATGCTAATGTCGTGGGCTATCAAGGCCAAAATCAACCAAGGCATGACCTATACGCCAACACATGGAGAGATCACTCAAACATGAAGTGGAGGGAACCTCAACAAACTCAACAACAAGGAGGATTTTGACAACCACCCCTTGGGATATTTCAAAGGCCATTTGCACCAATGCAACCTCAACCACACTCGGCCCAACCAAATTCAGGTACGTCTTTGGATAATGATAAAGTTATTCAATTACTCACCTCTTTGACACAAGTAGTACAAAATCAAACCAAAGAGATGCAAAATCAAGCTAAAAAGGTGGACGAATGAAAGAAGCAAATGGGGCAAGTAGCGGAGTTAATGGGACAATTTAGAGAACAAGGCAAACTACCTAGTTCAACCATTGTGAATCTAAGGGGAGGATTTGAAACCGCAAACGCCATCACTTTGAGAAGTGGCAAGAAGGTGGGAACCACCCCACAAACGTCCAAATCAAGTTAAAATGAGGACGAAAAACTGCTGCTCGAGGGAGAGAAGGATGCCAAAGCCACGGCAAAGGTAAAACAACCTTTGCCGCAACCACTTAAGAACCCTAAGCCATCCAACACAAGTAAGGTAGGTCCAAATTCAATTCCTTCTAACGTTATTCCACCAAATATGCCTTTCCCTAGCAGGTTTATGCAATGTAGGAATGAAGAGAATGAAAAAGACATTCTAGAGACATTTAGGAAAGTGCAAGTCAATATCCTGCTTTTTGATGCGATAAAGAAAATGCTGAAGTATGCTAAGTTTTTGAAGAAGCTTTGTACAACAAAGAAACGAATTCGGGAGAAAAATATGGTACATGTAAGTGAAAATGTCTCTACAATGTTGCAAAGGAAGCTGTCACCTAAATGCAAAGATTCAGGTAGTTTCACTATCCCTTGTGTAATTGGTAATACAAGGTTTGAACATGCTATGCTAGATTTAGGTGCTTCCATTAATGTCATGCCATATTCTGTTTATGCATCTATGAATCTAGGAGAGCTTAAAAATGATGGAGTTATTATCCAATTAGCCGATCATTCTAATGCATATCCGAAAGGAGTTTGGGAAGATGTTTTGGTGCAGGTTAACCATTTGATTTTTCCTGCCGATTTCTATGTGCTTGAGATGGAACATTCAGCCCACTCTCCACCGTTACCAATCTTACTTGGACGACCTTTCATGAAAACAACCCAAGCCAAGATTGATGTGGCCAAGGGAGCGTTAACAATGGAGTTTGGTGGCAATATTATTAAATTCAATGTTTCTGAATCTGTTAAGAATCCTAATGATGTTCATCCTTGTTTTGTCATTGATGTGAATAAAAATATAGGGCATGAACGTTCAGCACCAATCAAGAAGGATGTATCTAGAACCACTATCGAAGAGGGAATTGGAGTGGAGCACAAGGAACACGCCACTGCCCTTAAAATACCCAATCTGGGTGAGAACACCCCTAGTGAATTTGTTGACAATGCTGCTACTTTTTAGCCTTCGTCACTGTACATTAGTAAGCCACCTAGTCCAATTCCCATTTCAACTAATAGGTTGTTACCTTCTTTGGCGCAAATACCCCATCAAATCCAAGGTGGTGAGAGAGGTTACATTGACTTTAAGAAGCTTAACACCACAATCAGGAAGGATCACTACCCTTTTCCATTCATAGATCCAATGCATGAGTATTTTGAGGAGCATGTCGTGAAGGATGTACCCCTCTATGCCGTTGGCCCTAGTGAAGCTTGAATGGAGGTATCGTCTGAAGGAAGATTTGTGAAAAACATGTTCATTTAAGCAACATCAATAGCATGCAATTAACAATTAAAGGCGGAATCATGCTTGTATGCACTTAAAACAAAACATTTACCCATGAAATTCAAAGCCTAGTAGATAGGTGAACCAAGACTCAACTCAAAACAAAGTGAGTTGAGAAATCAATACCTTTGTAGATTCCTCTTTGCATACGCAAAGGCTAATCACCCAAAGAGAGGGCCTTCATTCCTTGCATCTTAGATCCATGGATTTGGATGGATGAAAAGGTTTCTCCAAGTTCCCAAAATTGAGAACCTCTAATGATTCATCACCAAGGCATAATGAAGAAGAAATGAGTGACCTTGGAGGAGTTTGATTGCTAGATGATCCCTCCAAGGTGGCCTAAATTTTAGAGAGAAAGGAGAGCTTGTGTTCTCATCCTTTCCCCAAAAATTACCATATGTAAATTTTAGGCTATAAAGTCCTTTATATAGTCCCTTCAAATAAGTGACCTAATGGACAAAAAACCCTATTCTTCTAACATGGCAAGCCTATAGGGTTTATTGGGCTTTCAAGCCCTTTGTTTATTCAAGTTGTCATACAACTTGAGTTAATGGGCTTGACATTCAAATCCCATTGGGCCTTGCGGCCCAAAACTAACCCGAGGTCTTTAACGAACTTATTCGTTTGATTAATTAACATATTAATTAATCCTAGCCTTAGATAAATAATTAAACCATTTAATTATTCTTACTCATCTCCGTTGTTTCTTCAAACTCTACCTTACTCGGTGAACGATCCATTAGGTTCCTTTTAGCGAGGCAGTGGGCGATTAAAACTCTTTCTAATCGATTGTGAATTGAAACTTACTTTCAATTCTCCCGTTAGTGATAATACACTTTTAGGGCTTCCACAAACCATGGTTGACGCCTAGCAGCATGTCATGGTTACCCAAGCTAATCAGAAGAGGTGGAGAACCTATTCAGTTTTAGGATTACAAATGCAATACGGTCTTTCTCTAATACAATACTCTTGACCACATTGTTTGGTTTGATAGTTTATTCATGTCTACTATCCAATGTGAGTCTTGTGCTTATATGATTACCTTGAATGTGATTTGGAACACATTCCTAAATCTCATTCATACTTTGGCCAAAGATTCTTAATCATATCATAGAGTATTCTCCCTCAAACAGTTTGAAGGTTAGAGATCCCTTGTTGCGCATTCACTTGCCTCCATGGCTAAGTGGCTTAACCCCAACGATGCCATGGACACCCTCCTGATGGAGTGACTTTGACATAATCAAAGATTAAGGACCTAACCACAAGACAACTGTGATGCCTCAGGTCAAAAGACTAATTTGCATTATCCCAACCATGAGTTCTCATGTGACATGAATATGAGAACTCTTCGTTGATCGTGTTCAGTGAACTCATTCTCTATTGAGCACCTACGTACTTGTCTTGATGTCACACACACCAATGACTCGAGACTAGTCACTCTCCCTGAGAGAAGACATAGCACGTACTGATCTTAACGGACTGTCAATGCCCAATTGACAATCCTATGATCAGGAACGTTTAGGATGTGTCAACGAAAGAATGGTCTCATGAATCTAACTTCTTTAGATCGCATTCTTCCAATCACATATTCCTTGGACTTATCGTTTAAGCATATAACATTTATATGAGACGGCTCAAACAATAATGTTTGCCCTTAATATTAAACTAGATTAGTTTAACATGTGAAATGTCCATAAAGTATCATCATATGATTGGTTTTAGGGCACATTTCCAACATCGTCCGGCTAGAAGACGTTAAAGCAAGCGCTTCTTGGGAGGCAACCCATGTGTTCAAATAAAGAAGACCTAGGAATCTCCGACTCCAAAACCAGATTGGCGTTCCTTAACCCTCATCTTTATTGCTTTTACTTTGCCATAATTGTCATGTTTGTTAGTTGTGTTGTTTGATTGTTGTGTGTGAGTCTATGTTTGAAACATTGAGGACAATGTTTGGTTTAAATGTGGGGGGGGGGGGGGGGGGGGGTGGCGGCGGCAGGGGGGTAAACAAAGTGTGTTTTTCATGAATTTCGTCAGATTTTATCACCTATCACTTCAAAAGTTGTTACTCATTGTTTTTAAGTGTTTTTATTGTGTTTTGAAGTGTTTTAATGTGTCCTATAACAGAAAATCCGAAAATTTTGAAAAAAAATTCGAAAAAGCTTTGAAAAACCCAAAAAGAGTCATTTGTGCGTTTGTGTCTTAGGGTACCTTCTAACACGATGATGAGGATTTGGTTTTTAATTGCATGACTGTTAAAGAAAGTTACAAACTTGCATGGAAGTTTGACATGCTCTTTGGTTTATGCTTAGTTGTAGTTGTCATTTACGAATTCACATGTAATCACAAAGAGAAAAAATCAGTTTTTGTAACATGCTTGAAGGAAGGAACTCAAACTAAGGTTACAACCCTGAGAGACTTAAGCCTAAGCTTTATTTGGAGAGTTATTAATCTGTGATTTCTTGTTTTCTAAAGTCATTGCATGATCTTATTAATTCTTTGCTTGGTTGCTACTTAGAATGTGTTTTCATCATTATAGTTCCAAATACTAGAACTCATGCTCGTTTCATTTAGAACATAATATTGAGTGCATAACATACAATAAGATGAAGTTGTTTAGTTAAACCAGAGCCAAAAAGCCTTACCCTTTGCATATGTATTGTAGGTTTAACCCATTTGAGCCTTATTTAGCCTATTTTCTTTGTTAGCCACATTATCCTTACCTAGTATAGAATAGGACTATCCATACCCTTATTCTTAAAGAATAGTGGAGCATGACTTAGAGGGAATTCCTTTTGACCAACATTATGTAGAAAAACAAGTGTGGGGGAAGGTTTCTTGTTGGAAATCTATGAGGATGTACGTTTAGTGTGCCAAAGAAAGAAAAGGGCACAAAAAAAAAATAAAAAATAAAAAATAAAAAAAATAAAAAGGTGAAAAAAAAGAAAGAAAATAAGGAAAAGAGTTGAGAAATAAGTGAGAATGAACTCACAAGTATTAGTTGTTGAAGAAAGGATCCAAAAGTTTGAATCTGGCCTAAGTGTTGTGTGAATCTCCCATGGGTGTTTAAAGTTGATTTCTGCATTCAAAAGTGAATTCTAAGTGTTTATTTCATTACTTTGCTTACTATTGCTTTAAGAACCCTTGTTTATCCTTAACATTTCTTTGTTAGCCAATACCTTAGCCCCGTTACAACCCTTAGACTCTTATCTTGATTGTTACGTGTTTCAATATGTGAAGTTTGAAACTGGTATGAGCATAAGGGATCTCTGGTTCTCACTTCTAATTAGTGGCATTCCGTTCATGAGATCATATACATGTTCATGTTAATAATTCCAGAAAGTGTTTTCTTTGTTATAACATATGTGAGTGCTAGTCTACATGTTTACATCAATCTTCTCACATATACTTAGTGTAGGAAGTGTAGTCAGAAAATCTGTGTGAAAATAGAGAGTATATCCGGTGAGGAATTGAGGGAATTCTCTAAGGCATGTTACTACATTCAAAATGTTGTTTTAATTGATTAAATGCGAGCTAGTGAGTGGTTACTGCGATTAAGTATAAGCTCGAGTGTAAGGATAGCTAAAATCTATGTGAGTAGTGATTTTTAACACATCAAGTTGCATTGAAAATCCCTGAGGCAATTGTTGGAAGGTCTAGATTGTGTTTTGTTTGTTTTGTTTTGCTCAGGGACTAGCAAAAGCTAAGTGATTTAAGCTATTTTCGTGTGTTTGTAGGTTTAATTGGCTAATGTGGCAAGAAAAGGCAATTTGGAGCATGTTAGAGCAGTTTTAGGCTTGGAATGGATAGCACATGCATGAAGCAAGGTGGATGGACGAATTTGAAGTTCAAGAAGGGCTAATAATATGCTAAAGAGATGGAAGAATTAATTCAAGACAAAGAAGATATGGAGCTCAGCAAGAAAGAAGGAAACATGAGCCAAACTACCTTATTTTGTCTTAGCCAATCCTAATCCCACACTACTTAAGTTCCAGCTGCTAGGGGAATCCCTGATTATATTAGGACACCTAAATATATGATTCTAGAAGGCTTAATCCTAATTCTACAAGGGTGCCGCACCTATTCCTTCTAGAAAACCCATGCCTTGCCGTGCACTCCCTTTCCCTTTCTCTCCAAGATCCTGCCACATTTTCTTTCCCTTTTCCCTCTTGGATTCTGGTTTTAATGAGCCTTTTTCCTTGTGGATTTGGTGTGCAAATCTTTCCCAAAATTTAATAAGGGTCGTGCCTTTCTCCTTTTAAAGATATATGTATTCAGCCGCACAAAAGGGAGGACAGAATCCATCCATCACACACTTTAACCTATTTTTAGAGCCAAACACCTTTGTGCCGCAACCTTGCAAGGAGAGAAGAGAGAAGACCCTTGGAGCCGTGCCCTGCCATTAAAGTTTGGATTGTTGGAACGTTCTTATGTGTATTCTATCTTTTGTTTTCAATGTTTAATTTAAGTTATCTCTGTTTAAGTGCGAACATGAGGAGCTAAACTCGTTTTGGCTAGAGGAGAATTCAAAGCCATGAACATATATGTGATATGAATTGATTTCATCCAGTTATTGTTTCGTAAAACATGGATGTGATTTACTTATCTATTTGATTGATAACTTATTCTTGTATGTTGATTAAGGAGACCTACTTAGTTTGCATGCATGAATTTGATGCTAAAATATAAGGGAATTTCACCTAATCGTTATGAACTTATATTTATAAGTAGTGGAAGTCACTAGTCATGATTGTGTTAAGTAAATCCATAGCAGGAGTATCATGCAGTTCATAGTTACGAATGTCTTGTCAATGCTTATGATTTTCATAGAACTTAATGATCTTTGATATGTATCTTTATCATGTTGTTCATATGGGAACTTGATAAGAATAATTTGATTGCGTTGCTAAGTCCAATTCAATGAAATTAGGGAAATTTGAGAGTTAATTTGTGCAGTTCACAATTAATTTGGGGCATTGTCATTCATGGTTTATTGGAATAATTATTGGAAATCGATTTGTATGCATATGTGTGATGCGAGAATTACTTGACACTCAAATTAAACCCTCATTTGACAATTGTAGTAGAATGGATAAGTGAGGGATCGTTCTAGACCGGGGATTAGGAGGGCTTGCTAAAACCTTCTAAATTGACTTAAAAACATAAAAACTCAATATAAAACACTATTTAATGCTCGAAGAAAGCAAAACTAAAAATAAGAAAGATTAAGACTAAGACTTCAACGAAATAGGGGGGAATTGGATTTGGATGAATTTAAACTAAAATGGATACTTGGAAACAAAACAAATTGTAAATATGGATAGATTGCAAACAAGTGTTGTGAAATTAGATGGTTGGTGAATTAGCTAGAGGTTCTTTCTCCACACATGATATTTATGCATATGAATCAATTTCCAGTTATTCCTTCATTGAATTATGAACGACAATGCCCCAAATTAACCGTGACATCACTAGTTAACCCTCAGATTTTCCTTATATTATTGGATTGGATGGCATCATTCGACAACCCAAAATATTCTCAAAAGTTCCCTACATGTCATCATAATAGAGATACAATCGAAGATCATTAAGAATAATGAAAACCATAAGCATTGACAAAGCATTTGCAACTATGACATCATGTTACTCATGCTAAGAATTAAACTTAACGCGATCGTGACAAGCGACCTTCACTACTTTCAAGTATAAGTTAGTAACGATTATGTGAAACCTTCTTAAACTTTAGCCACATATTCATGCATGCTAATTAAGTGTCGACCCTCAATCAACAAACACAAATAAGTTAATCATCAAATAGTTAAGCCAATTGCATTCACGAATCAAGAGTTCATAACCGGAATTCATCAATTCATATTACATAAATAATCATGGTATTGAAATCACCCCTAGCCAAAAAGGGTTTAGTTCCTCATAACTTTGAAATCAAAGAAACACCTAAACATTCCAACAACTCAAACTTGAATTATATGAACGTTTAGGCACTCTTCTCTTCCATTCCTCATATTACAAAACAAAGAGAATTGAATTTAAACATTGAAATCAAAGAAACGCGTAAACATTCCAACAACTCAAACGTGAATTGTATGAACGTTTAGGCCCTCTTATCTTCCTCTTTATTGTGGCACAAGGACTAAGGGATGTTGTTGGTGTGTTGAATGGATTGGGGGATTATGGAAATGGAAGAAATGGAGGAGAAATGGAAGGGAAATGGAGAGAAACTCACGGCTAGGGAGAAGATGGAAGTGTTTGTGGTGTGTTGTGTATGAAATGAGATGATATTTGAATGAATGAATGCAAGGGTATTTATAGGAGGAGTGGAGATGTATATGGCTATTTGTTTAAGGTGTTTGTGGCTGCAATGATGAAGAATTGCATGTGGAAATAAAAGGGAAAATGTGGTGAAATGATGAAGTAGGAAGGTGGAAATGCATGTGAGATGTTGGAAAGGAATTGGGAATATGAGTAGGCCATGGCATGGGAGTTGTTTTGTTGGTGTAAATGTGCCATGGTTGCAATGATGAAGAATAAAGGGTGCATGTGGGGTGGAATTGAATGAATGCAAAGTGAATGAATAATGAAATGAGTTAAAGAGGGAGAATGTGGTGAAATGATGAAGTAGGAAGGTGGAAATGCATGTGACTTGTTTGTGGAATAAAGAATGAATGGTGGAATGATGAAGAGTTGCATAAAGAATGCATGTAGGGTTAGCTAGGTTGGCTTTGTTTGGGTGCATGTGTGTTAATGGTGGTTTTGCATGTGAATTGATGGATTGTTTTTTATGGAATGGATGGTTCTTTGCATGGCTTTTGAAGTGATTGTGGGCTTTGGAATTGGAAGGAAATGCATGGCCTTGGGGTTGGTTTAAGAGAGAATGGGCTAGGCCCTTTGTTTTATGTCCAAAATGAATACAAGGCCTTCAAATTCGTCCAACACTTTGGCTCCAATCATATGCTATCCATTCCAAGCCCAATTTTGCTCCAAAATGCTCCAAAATGCATCTTTTTGCTTCCTTAGCCATATGAACCTAAAAACACACGAAAATGGCTTAAACTACTAAAACAACTATGAATTAACAACATAGATGCACGAAAACAAGCTAAGTAAGTCGCCTAAATATGCTCCTATCAATGTGTCATGTGTGGAGAAGGACCCTCTAGCTAGCCTATCACCCATCAATTCACCCAAATTCATATCAATTTACTTTGTTTTTGTAACTTGTTTAAGTTTTAAATTCGTCAAAACCAATCCCCCTTTTTATATTTCGTATTTACTTAGCTAGAACATGTTCAAATCTATTTTTATTAATGTTTTGAGTCAAGTTAAATCAAAATTCGTCCAAAATCACCCTTAGTTTCTGTTTTGAGTCAATATGCTTGTTTTGTGCTGTTTTGAGTCATTCTAGTTTGTTTTTGAGTCATTAGAGTCTAGTTTTCTGTTTTTTAGTCTAGTTTAGTGTTTTAGAATTTAAAATTGAGTAGATTAGCATCCCTTCTAATCCCCAGCCTATAATGATCCCTACTTATTCATACTACAACTACATAAAAAGGGTTTAAGTTTGCGTGCTATTTTATAACACATCAAGGAGCAAATCATTTTTTGGATAAAAGTTCTTCATTGAATATTCTTAAAATTATTCATAAAAATGCTTGTTCCAATCTTTGATCTCAATCTTATTTCAAAATCTTTTTTAATAGACCTTTATAGGGAGGATTCTTAGTTAGTTTCTTCAATCCTTAATGCTTGGTTGAAGAAATTGATTTTTTTTTTAATCCACAACTACATATCATTTACATAGTTCGTGGTTGGTTAGAGGGTTTAGATTTTAGAGAGTGTTGTAAAAGCTTGAAGTTTCCTCTCTTATCCTTTACTAGAAACCCAAGTTGCTTATCTTTTTTCATGTCTTTAATCTTATGCTAACTCACTCACATTATCTTTGAAAAAGGTTTGCAATGTTCATAGTCTAGATTTTTAAGTTTCAAATCTTCATATAGACCTAGGTTGGATTCACATCAGTTTTCTTGCTTCAACTATTTGACTGGAGAAACTAACTTGTCATTTGAATCGACATTTCATATCATTATCATCATCATATCATTCTACATGAATCGTTTTGTTCTCGGTGCCACAAGACGGATGAATCTGCCCTCTTATGAAGATTGAAGATGTCTCCATCTCATGCAAAGTAAGTTTGTACAAAGGTAAAGATGCTTCATAGATTAGGTCTAGAAAATGAGCTTGACCTTGTATCAATCTTATTTTCACTAGTGGATTAGATTCAATGGAATCCCCAATTTTTTAAACCCAAAGGTGGGTTTTTTCGATCAAAAACTTCTTATGATCTTTGTCACTTGATGTCACGCCCCGATCCTGACGTACGTCCAGGATCGATATGTGACGGTGAATTGTAGGGGATGCCAAGAAATACAAACTGAAATATTGAACTAAAAACAGCAATAATCACATCCTTTTAAGGAAAAGTATAGGGGTAACCTAACACTCCAAATTCTCTTAACTGTGTATGCTACCCCAAAGCTCCTCTATCTACTAAAACCTGCACAATCGCCCTTACACCATGGGAATGGTGCACCGGGCAAACAACCCTAATAAGCCACGAAACTCGTGTGAGTGACAATAATGCAACGTATATGATGATATTAAAAACAATCCATCGATCACGGTTTATATTCATCAAATATAAAATCATATTTTATGAAATCATAATCAAGTCACTGAAAATTCCGAAGAAGTCACCCAGACATCCAATGGCTCGTCTAAAACAAGTCACAAAAGCTCACAACCATAAACTCATACAACATAATGAAAAGTAAGGCTAGAGCGACACAGTTCGGCCGAAGCCTACATCTCAGAAGCTATCTCAATCCAACTCAATCCGAAGAATCAACAAAGCAATTAATTGGGTTTCAGACCTCTCAATGGAACCATAACACCGATCGAGATTCCAGACCACTCAATGGAATCCAACCAAGATACGATTCCAAACCACTCAATGGAATCGCAAAGTACAATAGATATCATACCACTCAATGAAATCCAAGCTGGATACGATTTCGGACCACTTAACGGAATCGCGGAGCATGAGGAATTCCAGACCACTCAACGAAATCCAAACGGAGCAGGGAACCAAACCACTCAACGGAACCCCCGCAGAAACCCAGTTCTGGATCACTCAACGGAGCCGAGCAGAAGGCCAACAACCATAATGTACAACGGCTCAAAGAAACGAAACATGAATCAAGTTACTCAATTTACAAAAGCTCAACAAGTGAAACAAGGCACAAATACTAAATTTGGAACGAATCAACGAAGTGGGAAATGAAACAATATCGAAGCAACAAATCCCCCATTGTGCGGTCTACTACTAGTCTTCACATTTCATCACAACATGCCAATCATACAAATCAAACCATATTTCAAATATACACGTCAAATCACATTTTATAAAACTACATCGATGGCTAAATATAAAATATAAAAAATAAAAATAAAAAAACAATTTTATAGAAAACATAATTATAAAACCAAGTCATATCCACACAGGATAACAATTACGAAAACAAGGTAATCACCAATATCACATATATTAAAGTTACTCACCTGGAGTCCACGCTAACGCACCTTAGCACAATAATTGAGACGTCACGCACTATCGTCGCCTAAAACAAAGTACAATTCCACATTTAGATTTCCTTCGATAATTCACATACTCAAAAACTCCCATATGTCCCCCACAACAACATTTAATGAGAATCAAACCGTCGTTCAAAGGTAGGGTCCATGATCCTACGTCACTTGCTCTGTAAGATCCAACCACTAGATTTTTGATTCGTAAGTTCCTAAGGTCCTTAAATATTACGTACTATAATGTAACAAAGTTTAGTGATGATCCAACGGTCGGATCGTCGATTGCTATAATGTTCTAGTGGCGGACCTTAACGAAATTTCGCCGGATTCTGTAGATTTTGCAGACTTTCTGGGCAATCTTTAGAACTCCATAACTCACTCATTTCTCACCCCAATTAGACCCATAATATACTAAAACGAAGCTAGAGAAGTGTAGAACAAAATTATACCCGTTTGGAGTCCAAATGGTGGTTAGAGGTGGCCGTAAAATGGCCTGAAATATGTCTGTCCACGGGAAAACAAGTTACTCGCCGGAATTTCTGGGCAAATTTTAAACATCCATAACATTGTCAATACTCAACAAAATCGAGTGATTCAAAAATGAAAATCATAGCTTGGAATGAGACGAACAGATTGGTACCTTTCGTGATGGCAAAATCGCCGTGTTTTGGCCGGAAATGGTCTGGAAGTTCACGGGTTCGCCGGAAACAGGGCAAACTTTAAATTGTTATAACTTTCTCATTTCTCAACCAAATCACATGATCCACACGTAAAAATTCATCTAGACATCATGAGGAATTGATTTATACCTTTTTTTAGTCCAAAAGATGGCTGAAAATTGTCTGAATCACACCTAGAAGTCTCGGGCCAAAAGCTTGTTCTTCGAATTCGAGGTTAGGATTCGTTTTCAATGAAACAAAACTCGAAATTGGGTTTATGGAGGTGAAGACATGCAGATAATGGTGGTTTTGATGTTCAACAACGCAAAATTTTTGGTGATGATGGTGGTTTGTTTCACGGGAAGGAAGGGAGAACCGAGAGAGAGTTAGAGAGTTTTAGATGGAGAGTGAAGAGATACGGGATAAAAGAGGGAAGAAAGAGAGAGCTTCAAAATTTTATTTTTTTGGGTGCCCATGTGGCACTCACCCAATGGTTAGACAAAATAATCACATGTCCAATTAATTATCACTTTACCAAACTATCCTCGACGTTCAAAACCTCATAAAATCTTCGTTATAATTCTAAATCACACTTCGTTTGCGCTCACGCATTCGTATCGATGAGTACTATCCAAATATATAAAAATAAGTGGAACAATATGTAGGGGTCAAGTACGCCGTAAATATAAAAGCGTCAAAACTAAGAATACGAAATATGTAATATGTAATTTTAAACAGTGAAATCCGGGAACGAGATTTCACACTTGAACTTGTCCACGTATGTTGTTTATTAGCATTTGTTACATGCATCCTATGGGTTGCTATTTGATATGTGTTTAGGACTAAGTTTACACTACATATTATGAGTAATGAATTGAATTGTTATTGACTATGATAACTTGTAGTAAACTAAGTTTGATTGATAGGCTTGAGTTTAGTTAACTAATAAATACGTACATAGTTGGCTGGTGAGTTTGACTAGTCAATCCAGTATACTTTAATTCATAATTGCTTTGTCATTATTGTTTGCACAATAAACTGATATGTGAATGTGTTCAAATTTAAGGATTGTTGTTATGACACTGATATGCGTAGACTCTGACTAGTTGGACGTACTAGTCAATTAAGTTTGGGCTTTTTGAGGAAGAGTCTATCCTTGACGCTATGAAGGACATTGTTGATGGTAATGTTTAAAGCAATGTATTGTTTTAGCTTGGGAAGAGCTGGCTTATCCTTGCATCCTCTCTTATCATTCTGACGAGAAAATGGGGCAGTGTATCTCGATCATCTCTTCTCTGAACGAACCTTCTTTCATAAATTGTGTCAGAGTTTTTCTTCTAAACTCTATCTTCTCAGTCGATGATATCATCAACAATATCGAAGCATTCTGCTAGGGTGTCGTAATCAATTTTTCTTATTCTTCTGTGCAAAAGGCAATGGACATAGAGCCCTTGCTTGAAATCCATTGTAACGAGTTTGTCATCCATTGTAACGAGTCTGTCATCTAGCTTTTTCGATCTCATTCATAGTTTGAGTGCTCATGCTGAAAAATGGCCTCGTGACATTGTGAACATCACGATAGACATAGTAAGTAATTAGGAAGATGTTAGTAAGGTCGTAACTGTCAAGGAAATGGGCTGGCAATTATAAGAACTATGCGAGGTAGCAATTCTAAGAACTATTTCATAGCATGTCCCTCCAAGGTAGATGGGAACATCTTGCACATCCATGCGTTCTTATTGTTGTATAAAGCCATAACATTCTAACAATAAATGACGTGGTAGTTAGGCCAAAATCTCTGTGGAAGTACTTAAACATGGGTTGAGCGAACTTCTTTAGAGAATGTACAAATTCGATTGTTGAAGAAATAGGATCTCTAACTTTAGCGACAACCTTGCTGGGGAGGTGATTTTGAGTGTCTCTTGGAGCATCCCTAAAAACATCGCGATTTAGTGATCTGCACCACTCTTGCTCTTCTGATGAATCTGGATCATCGAAGTTAAGATATTGGGGCTCTTGTAGTGTCCAAGGGATCAGAGGTGCGTCGGGTTTGGGTCACGCCTACAGAGGTATGATTGATAATCTGGCCATCACGCTGTTTTGCACGCGTGTTCGGATTAATAATCCCAGCTATAGTCAAAATGGATGTTAACGCGATTAGATGTCCATACGGAGTTATAATACTCAAGTTCCCAAATCCAAATACAAGGACTTAGGTTTGTAGAGTAGTCCTGCTAGAGTTCTCCAAAGCCTTCATTCGCATCTCGATGTCAACAAAGTTTGAGTGGTTCTCCATCTGAGAAGCCTTATTGGTCCTCTGTAGTTCACCAACAGATGAGCTAATGTTAGAAAATCACCTATATCTAATCCACGGTGGGAAGGGATCCAACAATTAGAGTGTTATTGTTCCCTGAGACGATTGAAGCGTAAGGACTTGATTGTTTGTGCCTGGGTCGGCAGAGGCGTTAGGAAGCAAATTGTTTCTGCTTGAGGTGTTAGCAACATTGTGAACTAAACTATCTCCAGCAGACATGACTATGGTTCTAAAAGATGCTAAACGCTAGTTGGACGGTGGGCTGGGGCTTAGCCCTAGGCGGCTAGGTGAGGCCTATGCGAGCGCCTAGGCGGACTAGGCGGATTTGAATAATTTTCATATAAATTAATTAAATTACTACATTATATATACAAATACAATAATATGGTACAAAATAAATAACAACATATACTTATATATAATAAATCTTTTTTAAAAAAAAACATATTTATATATATTATATGAGGTGGGAGTTTTAGGTTAATAATCTAGTGGAAAACGGGTGAGGCCTTAAAAGGATAAGAATGGGATAATTAAAACAAAAGTTAACAGAAGAAGATGGTGGGCCTTTAAGTGAGAAAAGAAAATTAAATAATAAAAAAAAAAGTCATCAAAAGAAAGAAGTATAAAACGATGACATCAAGCATTATATTAAAGAGCCAGCTCATCATTTTCTCCACGATTTTGTGCCTATCCGTCAACTCCGCATCTAAAAATTTTCAAATTCTGGCTCTCCTTCACATAGCCTCACCCAGCCCCACGCAACCCGCCTTGCTCCTCCTAGTCTCTCCTAACCTCGCCTAGCCCCACCTAACCCCGCCTAAACGGCCACCTAATAAGCTTTCCGATTTCATAACTGATTCGAGATTAATCGCTGCGGTGGTATGTTGCCTAACGCCTAGGCTGCCTTTTAGAACACTGGACATGAGGACATGACTGTGGTAGAGTGATTTGGTTAGGGGAATATGAGTGCACTCTTAATGAAAGCACCAATTGTTGGAACCAAGTTCGTTATGGACTTGGCCATTTGCATGTGGGTTAGAAACACCTTTAGAATCCTTTTGTTAGACCATATGCGTTGGATCTGAGCATTTTTTATTGGCCTACACTTAGTTGACTTGGCTAATCGAAGCTGTACTAAAATAAAATTCCTTTTGAAGATTTTCTAGTCTGTATGCCTCATTCGAACCTGCATTAGACATATGGCACCGAGAACGTACTTGAGTTAAGAGGTGTTTTCAATTGGGATTTGATGGATTTTAATTCTTTTAATAAATCTAAGGGTGTCACATCCCGGCCCGGGGGGGACGACTTCCCGGGCCCGCTCCACCACCGTAGCACGATATTGTCCGCTTTGGGCCCCTACCACGCCCTCACGGTTTTGTTTCTAGGAACTCACACGAGAACTTCCCGATGGGTCACCCATCCTGGGAATGCTCTCGCGCGCTACTCGCTTAACTTCAGAGTTCCAAAGGAACCCGAAGCCAGTGAGCTCCCAAAAGGCCTCGTGCTAGGTAGGGATGGGAATATACATTTAAGGATCACTCCCCTGGGCGATATGGGATGTCACAATCCACCCCCCTTAGGGGCCCGACGTCCTCGTCGGCACACACGCGGCCAGGGTTAGGCTCTGATACCAAATTGTAACATCCCGGCCCGGGTGGGACCACTTCCCGGGCCCACTCCACCACCGTAGCACGATATTGTCCGCTTTGGGCCCCGACCACGCCCTCACGGTTTTGTTTCTGGGAACTCACACGAGAACTTCCCGATGGGTCACCCATCCTGGGAGTGCTCTCGTGCGCTACTCGCTTAACTTCGGAGTTCCAAAGGAACCCGAAGCCAGTGAGCTCCCAAAAGGCCTCGTGCTAGGTAAGGATGGGAATATACATTTAAGGATCACCCCTGGGCGATGTGGGATGTCACAAAGGGTATTCGATCAAGATTTTATATGATTCTCTAAAATTCTAAGTGTATTCAATCATAATTTTAAAATAATTTATTAAAATCCTTAGAAATTCTGGTGTATTCAATTAGGATATTAAAGAAGTTTATCAGATTACATGTGTATTCAATTAGCAATTACTTTTAAATAATTTTAAAAATTGAGAAATTCGTAATGTATTTTAAGCAATCACAAATCTCACCTCCCCTGAGATTTCGAGGAAATTGAATAAAAAAAATTCAAGGAATCTTTACAAATCAATTAAACTCCATCAAAGGATTTATAAATCCATCAAAATCCCTCAAAATCTCAATTGAATACACCCTACGTTGATCCGAGATAGAATTAATCGTACTCGGGGTCAAAGTTCAAAGTCACTACTCGGATGATTTTTGGATTGCCCTTTCTATTATTCCTCGAATGGCATAGAGCCCAGGCGTGAATGTTATAACCCACAACCTTAGGTTGTATAATATTTCCAAAAGCCGGATGGTGCATTAGAACTTCCGGATTAGGGGACTATGTCCATCTGTCCAAAGTTCACTTATCGTAACTGCACTTAATATGGCTTGAGGCTCCTAAGCTACTAACCGAAATACCATGGAATAGGCTATAGGAGACTCCTCTGACACTATAAACAAGATGCCCCAAACTCATTGTGTTTTGAGTTGTAGGTAGAGTTGAACTTATTCTTTTTTTGGAGTAGCATCCCCCCATTGAATTTTTTTCCCATGCTTGGACTCTGCTATGCTCATCAAAGCAGTGGTGTCGGCGTCAGAGTTACTCACAATACTAGAATGGTATCATAATGAGTTAGTCCAATGCTACAAGAGTTGAAACAAAAAAATTAATTTATAAAAATAAATAAATAAATAAGGGATGTGCATCGCACATCCCTTTTGCAAAACAATACAAATTAGTCACATTGTGCTCTTAGATATTTTATGCTGAAGTGATTTAAACTTTTCAAAGCAATTAAGATATTGGAAGAAAATAAACAAATGTATTAGAAACCCTCCCTTGATGGGAAAACCTAGTCCTTGATCATCGACAGTAGCAGTAACAAGTCCATTCAAAAAGCAATCTTCATATGAGTCACCAAAATTGGTGGTTGTCACAAACTGCAAGAGATTTTTTCTCTGGACATTAATCAAAACCTCCGTCATCAAGATCATTTGTTCCATCATCGCTCGTACCAGAGGTCACTATTCGGGGAATATGAGTTCATTCTCATGAAAGCACCAATAATTCGAACCAAATTCACACACTGTCACGAGGGGTGGAGATCCATAAACTTGACTACCTATAAACTAGAAAACAAATGTAAGAAACCTTAGGAACAATAGGGGTGCCCACCAAAGGCTCTTTGACAATCATTTTAGTAAGCAATATATGAGACTCAAGCAGTAGGCAATAAAATAAGTACACAATAATCGCGTTCTCAGGGATTAACTCTAGAATGGTTTAATTATACCAGTCGAAAAAGAGTTCCTTTAGAATATAGAATCCGTATTAAATTGGAAGATTCTCAGAGGATATCTAGGAGTAGAAATTGCATTCTCTTATAAGTGTAATTACTTGCAACACACCCTAAATTCCTAGATTGTAGGATTCTCCAAGAATATAGAAAACCTTGTTGATTCCATACCGAATTAGGTTTCTATATCTTGCTAAACAAGGATGGTCTATCTCAGAGAAGTCAATAGACGTCATGTACTTAACCCTAACAGGATGATGGTAGCATCGCTAATCCGTTTGTGCAATTTGATAAGCCCGAAGTTGTTGATTCCATGATCAAACTTCATAGATATTCGTATTCTAATCTACCTTACTCCGGCCCTGAAAAATCATGGTCCCACATCGAGTAGATATTGCATCCTCTTAGGAATGTGATTAATTGTGGCGCACATCAATTAGGAATCTCAAGAATATAGGAAGCTTATTTGATCCCCAATCGGATCAAGTTTTCATATATTGCGGAACAAGAATGGTCAATCTCAATGAAGCAGGACTTTGCCTACCTTTATGGAGCACAGCAAGATGTGGTGGCATCGATGGCCCGTTCGAGCAGCTTTTCTAATCGAAGTTGTTAAGTCCATAACCAAACTTTTGAGGTATTCGTATTTTGATCCGTTTTACTTTGGCCTTGGAAAATCATGGTCCCACAACTCTCATTTCCGTACACTTCTTAATAATACATGATACAATAATGCATGATAAAACTCTAATGTATGATACATAATTATACAGGTACATACATACTTTTCACGTTTAATAAAATTATTTTGACACATTTTTTCAATAATATGTATTTTGGGCATATTATTGAAAAAACAAAGATAAATAATTTTTTTAAATAAATAGATATTTTACATACAAAATATTAATATCTAAAAAAATTGCCGAATTTTTCAAAATATCTTTCTAGCAAAGTTGCCCAATAATACAAGTACGTATTATATAAGTTCTGTATTTTACTATGTTTTATATTCATTTTCTCCATTGTGAAAGAAAGCGACCACTGCATCGATTACTACAATTCATGCCATTGTCACCACTGAAACTACAACTACCACCACTATCGCTTCCACTGCCTCTACCACCGCTACTGCTTCTACAATGCCAACCACCCCCACCATTATCACTATCATCAACATCGTCACCATCACCACTACCCTCACCACCATGCCTATTTTTGTCATCATACACAAGTTCTACATTAAAATTTAAACTTTTTTACATTACTATCCATACGCTCATAACATCCTACGATTTTTTGATCGCCCAATTTACAACTACTTATTCGTAAAGCGCATCAAATGAGTCAGGAAAAAGTAATGCCATATAGAAAGACCCTTGGATTTGTAATAGAAAACTAAGATTAAAAACCAAGTAATGCAGTAAGAAATATGCGAAGTGACCTCAAAAAGTAGCTGACTAAAAATATTATCGTTCAATAACATTACCCCCACCTATGGACACAACAACAGAAGACAGATTTGTTTACAGTGACAGGGTCCTTGTCAACAACAAAAGGAATCATCAATACATATAACACAGAGAAAACACTTCTCACCGAAATTCCGTTCACTTGCTCTCACTAAGAAAAGAAAAAGGAGCAACTTTCAATATCGAACAAGAGTACCACATGACTATTTATATGCAAACATTATCAAAGAATATACAACAAGGCATCCGGCATTCTTCTTCTGACTCAATTTCCTCCGCCAGTCAATTCCACGGTGGGGACGATGGTCTATAAACAGAGTCTTGCAAAGATGCCGTGCCATAATTTAAATCAAGATTATGAAGCTGTTCCATCAGCTGAGAACGTCTTTCCTTGAAGAAATCAAGACGAGTTGTTAATTCTACCAAGGCAGAAGATGCTGTTGATGGATGCCTTGGATAATCCACCACCTGGAACCATAGTCACAACTTCAATACGTTACAATTGTTTGAATTTGGCGGGAACCATTCCAGAGTCAATACAAGATAAGGTTTCAAAGATACTAAATAGAAAAATTTTAATTTTTTGAGAGAAATGACAGTCGCAGAAAAATAGAAACGCTTGCCTCTGGTGCTCTTGAAGTCGATGGCATGGACGCAGAATCAACAGCAGAAAGCTCATCAACAGACAAACATTTCGATGCATCAGTACTTTTTGATTCACTTATGCTAGCTGGATCCATGAATTGCTTCCTAGAAGGCTGCCTTACACTGCTACCAGATGCTACAACTTGGCCTTTGATAGTCCTCCAATCTTCCCCCAGCAAACTCTCCTGTAGCAAAATAGTCAAGGAGTACTGGGTTGTTAAGGGCAAATCACTGGAAAATATCCAAGCAGGAATGCTTCCCAATATGAAGCATGAATTATCGAAGATAGAAAAACATAACACCTCACCTCATTCCTTTGTTTCCTTTCATGATTACAGAAGGCAAGGGTTGCATCAAAATCTTGCTGAAGAAACCTCCTGCAGAAAGCAAACAATTTAAAATCATAAGAACTTCTTGACCTGAACCAAACAAATTCCAACTAGTATTAAAGCTCTGCAAATTGCATTGATCAATCCCTCAATCATATAGCAATGTACTCTGCAATGTTAAGAAGCCTAGCAACCCGAATTTTAGGGGACTGATTTCTGCACTCCCCTTTTCAACCCCTGATCTTTTGGGGACTGATTTCTACACCTCATCCTCTTTCTGGATTGGATAAATCAAAAGAGAATCAGGGGGCAGAATTTAGCAGAGTGCAAAAGGTCAAAGACTCAAATGGGTGTGAAAAAATCATTTCCCACTTTTTTAGAGAAAAATTCAATCATATAAGATGGTTATGTCTTTTCTTTTTTTTTTATTCTTTTGAGAGAGAGATGGGTTCTGCACACTCACTGTTGGGAATTATGATTTTGGCCATTTTGATAACGGTCGCAAGCATCAGAGAGAGAACCATAATGATGCTGTCGCTGTTGATTAAGTTGATGGTGAAGTTCTGCAACTTTCTGCTTCAACCTGGCCACATCTGCTTCAGCAAGAGCAATCTCCTCAAGCTCAGCCCGTGTCTTCGAACCAGAATTTAATCATAAGAATCTGGCTTGGATAAATGATATGAAAAAGAATTAAAATAAAATTAATCCTTTATAATCTACAAACCTTAGAATCCATGCCACGTGAACTGGCCAACTGTCCAGAAGACATGCTCAAACCAACCTCTAATGCCGCTCTAAGATCTCGTTCAGCTTGTAGCTGCTCTTGCAATCTTGAAACCTATATAATCATTTGCAGATAGTTAATCGAAGATCTTATACACAGCCAAAAAGCAAAGAGGAAAATTACTTGTAAGATACAAAGTACTACCAATAGATGTCATTAAATACTATACACGTTCACACCTAAGATCTAGCTCCCACATTGACAATCTAGAAACTAATAATAGAGTAGTAAGGAGGTTTAAGCAGGTTTTCCACAAAAAACAGTGAGGAGGTTTTAGCATCAGTATAATTGCGTAACTCAATCAAGTGACACCCTTACTTGTCAAATATAAAATGATTGAGAAAATGAAAACACAAAACCTGTAATTTATTATGTTACTTGTCAAAAAATAAAATAAAAGGTGTTGTACACGAATATTAGCCAGTCGCCTATGCAACTGAACAGAACCAGCATTTTTGCTGTGTCTAATTGCCTTTGTAAGCCACAGAACAGAGGTGTAGTTATGAGGTATCATCACCACTACATAAGTGTATCAGTTAAAAAAGTAAAAGCGTTGTCTTTCATTTGCATTCATGTAAAGGAAATTCAGAAGCAAACCCTCCCGGTGTCAAACAGGAGTAAACCCCACAACATCACCGAATGCAGGCAAAAATATATTCACACATTCTTTTGTTGTTCCCTTCCTTCTATTATCTAGTCAGGTCCTTAAATAAACGGGGACGGAGGAAGAAAATTAATCTGGAATATTTTCATGAACATACATCTTGTTCCAGTGCCAAGCGGCGCTCATGTAAAGCTTGCTTCCTTCTCTCCAAACTAGCTTGTAATATTGCATTTCCTCTTGCCTATAACATGAGTGCCTAATCTGGTTAGTAAAAGTACCAGTTTCTATGATTTGACATTACAACAAGTCAAGCACAAGTATAGCTACCTCTTTCGCAATCCTGTGCTGCAAGTCGTTTTTCGCAATCTCAAGCCTCTGAATTGAAAGCCTAAAAAAACAACAAACCAAATTATTTCTTTTACTAGTACTACATAACTTACAGCACATATCAGATTTCTTAACAGCTACTTGAAAGTTGTAAAGCTTTAAACAAAAGGTAGCACGTCCATATATTTCATGAGCATTAAGCCTGTTGCTAAAACAAAGTACAAAACTACGAGTGCATATTATGAGTAACTTACTCTTCCTCTCCAGAAGAATCGACTGATTCCATTGACGGTGTCTTTCTTGCCTGTACAACAATCAATGAAGAATATCAGATGTCACTGGATTTTAAAACAAAACTGTAAATGCCGGCTAAGCTATTATCTCCTAAAACAAAGGGTATGCTCAAATATAAGGCTATCATGTCACATACCGACTAAAACCTAAAAATAATATCTAGACTGCAAATTCACCTTGAAAATAACAAAAGAAGAGGACATTAAAAGTCAACAAACTAATAAATATGCACAAGCTTCATGATAATGAAGCCATACAGTTTCAGGAGGTATCCAATAAATCATTGTCTGTACTCGATGCAAAGAATTAAACCCAATAGAAAAAGATCCATCTCTCTTTTTTGTCTAAGACATTAGGGGCTCCACATCTTTCTCTCATGCAGAGTTAATTTGACTTTAAAAAAAGAAAGAGCTATCAAGTTTGATTATTGAACGTCAGGTAAATGAAACCGCTTCTTCACTGATTGACATATAATTTATCTGCTGCTTGTTAACTGGGTTAACCCGATAATCAACTTAAGATAACAAAAAGATAACAAAAAATGACAACTCACATTGCTTCTTCCCCAAAATGCCGATCGCTTTGCATTATGATTGGAGCCTGTAACTTTAGCCACTGTCTTCGCAGTTCCTGAATCAAGTCCAGGCACCAGTAAAGGATGCCCTGGATCCACTACTGACAGAATCTCTCCTATTGATCTGTAAGAATCTCCAGCAAGTGACGCACTTGGTGTTTCTGTCTCACTAATTAAATTTTCATTTTCCTTTTTTGGTTTGCTTCCTCTTTCCACGACTCCAACATTTGGATCTCTGATGGGTTGAGGAACACATGAACTTGAACTCTGAGCTGACGCATGATTTCCTTTAGGTGATCCAACATCTGAATCATCAACCCCGAAAGCCTGTTTGAGGACACCAATTTACATGTCAATCAGAAATATTATAACTCACACAGTTGAACATTTCAACAGAGAAGAAAATCAGATCAAATAGGCAAAATCAGGAACTTGCATATAAGTTAATTGACTTAGTACGTCCCTTAGACTCCTAAAGACCCAAGAGCTAATCAAAGACCAAGGTTATGGAAAATAAAAATAAATAAATAAACAAAAGGGGTAACAGTGACACAGATCTATTAGCAGTATCATGTTGGAACCAACGTAATGTTACAAAAATCTTCCAGGTGTTTGTATCAAACTAATGAAATATAACTTTTTGTACATCATATAACTCATAGAGGACCCCACAGCAATTGCTGGAGTCAATTATGTGAAAGTCAACGCAATCAGTGGCATACAAAGGCAT
This sequence comes from Pyrus pyrifolia, assembly GCA_016587475.1. Classification (NCBI taxonomy): domain Eukaryota; kingdom Viridiplantae; phylum Streptophyta; class Magnoliopsida; order Rosales; family Rosaceae; genus Pyrus; species Pyrus pyrifolia. The sequence goes on from BNSU01000024.1 coordinate 179,307, forward strand.
AACCTACTAATGTCGCACAGGAGAAAGACTCTAATCCCTTCATTAATATATATATATACACACACAAAAAATTCTTAAAACCATACACAAATCAGAGCATAACACAAGCACTGTGGAGTGAGTGAGTGAGAGAGAGAAACGGAGGGAGAGAACCTTATAATCATAGAGGTCACTGCCAGCATAACCACTGCTTTCACTCAACTTTCCACTATGTACTCTATCCGGGTCATCATCTGCTTCCGGATCAACTTCATTTTCTGCGTCATGGTAACCATTGTCTTTCAGATCAAGATTTTCATCATCAGATGAATCTTCACTCCCACTATTCTCAATTCGAGAATCAGCAGAGATGGAACACCTTAGAAGATTTTCATCCTGAAACAAGAGCCCAACAAGTAAAGACCACTTTGCATAATTGAAAAATCTAACATGAACTTAAGATTTCGAGACTTTGTAAATAGCATGTAAAGGAAGACCATAAGAATCAGTGTCAGCAAAAGTTCCATCATTCATGAATGACATGTTTCATCCCAATTTGTGTTTAAACAATATATCATGTATTTCATATTAAAACTTACTAGAGATGTCATTGAATTGACAACTAGCCATGTGGCCCAAAGAAACATCCAAAAAAACAAAACATTCAAACAATTAAAGTAAAATGAAGTAAATTATTCGAGTGCTTTTCAGAGTGAGGTATAAAAGGATCCTACAAAAATAGATATTGATATCTCTCTCGAAGGATAAAATAGCATGGCACCCACTAATCCCAATAATGAAACTCCTATCTTATACTGCGAAATGCAAGAATTGCAGTTGAACCCCCATAAGCATTTATCTCTGAGACACATAACATTAGATAAAGAGGAAGGCAAATTTAACTACAAAACCTTCCTTCTTCAACCGAGACACCTCAAACCAATTCTTCAACAACTAGAACCGCATCCAATTTTTTCTATCATTCACAAAGACACTTTAGAGTTGGATGTCATCTCAAGCAGGCACTCTCACCATGTCATGGTTACAACATATCAGACCTTACCTATGATATAGTACTAACATGTCAATAAGCTGGTAATCCATTACTCATAAAGACTGGATCTTGTTCTAGATCAAGCAAAGATAAGCCAATGTATTTACCATATCATTAAGTCCCATCCAAAATACTAGTATGTCCAATCTGGTGTCTCAAGGGAGGCTTAACATAAAATCTTTCGTGCTCCTAATCACTCTACACAACCCCCACCCCAGCCTAAACCACCACTGAATAGCTTAAGTTTCTCTACTGCTCCCTAGAACACACTTGGATACATCAATGGATTTAACATCCAAAACGATTATCAACCTAACACCACACAAACTTACTACAATATCAACTTATTCAAGATATATTTCCGAGGAAAAACGAAGTCTGGGTTGTTATGACCGTGCACCTATGACTTGTACCAGTACCAAACTCATCTCCTTCATTAGTTCAACCAATCTTCACTAAGCCCATGGTACCCCCATTCCACAGTAAAAGGGATGTTAAAAGGAGAGTAGATATCCCAACACGTTGCGCTGAATACTATAGTTGATTGGAATAAGCGAAGTTATACAGTTTGAAAGAATGAGAATTATAAATCCAGGATCCACCTTATGAAATAGCAAGAACACAATGTATAAACCAACTATGCAACTGTCTTACATCAAAAACGTTTTCATACTCCTCCAAAAGAGTTGTGATGATAGCTTGAGCATTTGCAGCAGCATTTGCAGCAGCAATAAGCTGGGTTGAATTATCACCATTAGTATCAAAGTCATCATCCAGCTCACATTCACCAGCTAATAGAGGGCGTAAGAGCAAGGGTGCCATGCATGCAGCAACTGCAGATGGAGTCATCCGATTCTCATGAGAGTGAGAAGATATGGTATGCATCATCTTCAAAATTCTGCAAAAAGAAAAGGAGAAAAGCAAGTTATAGACCAATATGATTGTTTTGCATAATCGTTAACAGAATGCATGTCCATGGGAAAGAGTGGTCTCTACAATATAATATACCCAAAGTGGCTAAAATTTTGTTTCCCAAATTAACAACCTAACATTCAACAGAGGTTATTGCATAAACTGTCTAGTAAGAAAACATTAACTTTTATATGGATAAATATGTCGAAACATCAATCCAACATTTCACCAATATGCCAAGATTTGAAGCACCGGATACTGAAATGGAGGGGAATAAGATTTTAATATTGGGATGGGCTTTGTTGCAATCTACATGCCCATATTACTTCCACTACTGAGTAACTAGGGCCATAACATTGTTTAATATATTTTCAATCACATCATGTCAAACTTCTTTGTAACATATTTTTCAGGCTTAAATGTCAAAACGGTCCCTGTGTTATAGTCATATGGCCAATTTAGTCCCCGTGTTTTCGATTTGGCTAATTTAGTCCTTGTGTTTACAAGGACTAATTACCCTGTCTCTTTTAGGGCATTTCATTCAATATCTTTTAAAAAATTCATAAGAAAAATCATATGAGCAATAATTACCCTTTCTCCTTACAAAAAAATGCAAATCAATGAGAATTGACACATAAGAAATAAAACTTCCAATCTGAAAAATGATTAAGGTTGTGACATAGAAAAGAGAGGGGGTAATGTTAGGGAGGAGGTTGGAGAGTTGGAAGGAGAATAATTTTTCTTTTAATTTTTAATTTTATTTAATTTTAAATTATTTAAATCAACTAAATTATAATTTTATAAATGTTTATAATAATTTATAAAAAAAAAATTTACAGAAATTAGATGGAAATGTCCTTAATTGGCTAACGGAGATAAACACAAGGACCAAATTGGCCAAGTTGAAAACAAAGGGACTCAATTGACCTAATGACTAAAAGACAAGGACCATGTTACATTTAAGCCTATTTTTCAGGGTCCTTAGGTCCACATTATAGCCAGATCTCTATATGGTTATTTATAATATTCTACAGACTAGGACTATTTTGGTAATTCAACACAGAACTATTATTAAAATTATTGACGTTAATATATTTCAGACATACCAAAGACAACTTGAAATAAATCTAAAATAAAATAGATAACAAAAAAATTGTATAAATTCACACTCAAAATGCGAACGCTTTTGATTTTACATGTCATATAATTTATGAACAGTATGCTATACAATTTACATGTTTAAATGACGTTCTACTAATTAGAGTAACATTTCCTAATGTTTCATTCAAAATTTACTTCTAAAACAAGTATCCATTGTATTCATAATTTTTAACCATATTTCAATGAATATATCCTTGAATCCTCAATATGACTAAGGATATTTCAACTGACCCTAACACCTTAATCCTTGCTTCATATATTGTTTTATGTATCACCTTTCAAACTATTGGGCATGCCTTCCTTGCCAGCATATGAGACATCTCATTCCCTTAAAACTCATGCATTATGTGCAAGCACACTACAGAAGTAGGTGTCTCAAACATTATGAGTACAACTCAGAACGTAGAATGGAAGAAGACATCTCACATCATGTACGAGAAGGTTACCTCTGTAATAAACGGCGGTTTGGCTCGGGAAATGTCTCCAATATTGAAGAGCGCATTGCATTAATCCGAGCTTCCTTTCGATCAATTTCTAGTCAAAGAGAACATAAAACAAACAGTAAATTTTTTTATTCCATTACAATAATATAAATTGATCAATTTGTGCAAATAAATCCAGAAACTTGAGGAAACTATCAGTTGACAGAAAATTTGACTTGGAGACTTTGTACAAATCTCTGAATCATGCATAAAAGTATTATTTAATATGTCCAAAAGGATAACTGCGCATGAGACTGATGGTCAATCTTTTCTATGCAGTATGTGGTTGTACAATCTCACAAGTTTTCCAGTTGTTTAACTCCCCAGATAAACAAAGAACCCATTAATTAATTTATGAATTCACAAGGCATAACATAAAGCTAAACTTACTATAAGCCTCTAGCAATGCAGTGCAGCAAGATGCTGGTACTGGAGATGAAGGCAGTTCTCTCAGAACATGCTGTAGATCAAACACATTGAGTAAATATTGAAATAAAGCATTATTCATACCAGATAGCAAATGACACCAAACAAATTTTGGGAAAGTACCTTGACACAATCACCAACAACATGAGCATCCTCATCCAGATCAAATTCAGTCTTGCCTTCAAACATCAAAAACAGTTAGGACACTAAGCTGGAAATCAATGTATACTTCCAAGAAAATTGAGGGCATGAGCTATAGGCACAACAGGATCTATTATGTATTTTACGATCCACTAAAGCCATTCAAAGCAATCACCAAATTGAACGAAGCAGATATTTTCAACTTGAATAAAATGGATACCTTGCTCATAATCTTGTACTCTACGTTCTACCTCCTCAACATCTGCAGACTGTCGCAAAATTCCTTCAGCTTTCGTACCTATTAGACAAATAAATTACAGATTATAAAACTGTATAGTATAATGCTCAAAAATATGTTTTCACACTATCTTTCTTTTGGTATATCTCCCAATATAATGACTTAATGAGTAAATTCCCAGACTTGTGCTTCCAAATAGTTTCATCGGCAATTAGGAATTTAGGATTAACAGTTTGTACTGATGATGTCTCCACACTGGTATGTGATGGAGTATCCTGACTTCTGCATGGCCAATATCACAACAATTGTATTTTAATCATACTCAGATATGAGTGTAATGCACTGACACAGAGACAAAGGGTCCAGTCAGTAAATAAAATGGGAAAGGGTACAACGTACGATAGTTTACGGAGACGGAGTAAGCTAGGGTCATACTCAGTTGGTACGGTATTATGGGTTCATTTTAAAGTTCAATCTAGATTGTTTTCCTTATGGTAAACAATTTTGCATATTTTTCACTTATATAAACCGATATTTATACTAATTATAAATGGATTTATCAAACTTTATCCATTATTTTTCCAAGCTGAAGCCACAGTGAATAGTTCAGATTTAATACATTATTTTCTCTAAGCTTTTTTCATATTATTTCTTGGTATTGGTAAAAGCAAAAAAGGAGAGGATTCCACAATACTGTTCCTCTTCGTCTTCTTCAAGTTTTCAGAGTTCCTGCAACTCCAAAACATTAAATAATATTTTGCCTAAGAGAGATTAAAAACTAAAACAGAAGTAGGAGATTGGGTCGCCCATTATTGCGAATAAAGAATTTATTTGCATACCAAATGTATACTCATTTGTGCTAAAAATACAATTAAAAGTCCATACTCATTAACTATTTTTTAAATAGCTAATAGATTTATTAAAGAAAAACACAAATATGTGCTAAAGCCTAAGCGAGAAATTCACTTCCTTGCCAACAAGGCAACATATGCATCTGTTTTTGAAATGGTCATTGGCTTTTAAGAAAACATAAAAGAAAGGGAGACGAGGGTGGAGATGGTACTGTGCAGTCTACAAAGTGCCCCACCACTACATGCGAACCCAAGTTCGAACATAAAACCTGTGATTTATGCAACTCTGGTCCACCTTTTTATTTATATCCATACAAATTGCATCTGTAAAGCAAGGGTATGAAGTATCCAATTATGCGCCCACAAAAGACTTACAAACACATCTGCTACTCAAAATACATAGTTGACATTTTGGAAAATCTGATATTGGATACAAGATACATGAACAAGAGAAACACGAAGGATGAACAAGGGTTGTTCCGTACGTTAGTCTAGAAAACATAAGGGTTCTACGGTAAATATTAACTGGATTACCAAAAACGTAGGGGTTCTACGGTAAATCTTAACTAGAAAACACAGGGGTTCTAAGGTAAATATTAACTGGATTAACAAGGGTTACACACATTTGCAAGGAATTTTTCCGTACTGTTTGAGTTCTTGTCAATATTAACTGGATCACAACTTACCAAACTTTTCCAGGAACCGAAGAGCTTTCTCGAGGAAGGAAGGACCTCCATCAATATCTTCTAGCGCAAGCAGAATTGGTCTTCCAACAACCAAAGATTTAACAGGCCGTTTATCCCTCCCTGACAGCCCAAAATTATATATAAATATACTAGCTCAAGATATATGAAATCATGAGACATTGAATGTGTAATGACGAAAAAGTACAAACATTGATGGAAGGACCCTTCAAGTGTATCATTCGTGTCATTACGGAAAATCCCATTGTGTCCCATGACAAGGGCAGCACTTGGAGCTTGTGCAAGGGCAAGTTCAAGGGCTGTCTTCCACTCATACAAGTCTTCCGATGTCTCAGCCTATGATTACAAAAATTAATCGAATTATTGTGTACATAAATATCAGCAGAAGCTATGCAATGTACATAAACATCAACAGAAGCTATGCAATTATACTATATATTCGAATAAGTCTTGAACAAAAATATCACAAAAAAAGTCACCTTAAGAGTGAAGGCCCGCCCATCACGTCCATCAGGAAATAAAACCGTCAGCAGCTTTTTATCTTCTCTTACAACAACACTACATGAAACCAGTTGCATTTTATTAGTCAGATTGCAGATAATAATAAATAAAAAAACAGTCGGCATGGTCACGCATACCTCCCAGAATTGTTCAAGTCAATGCCCCCCAAAGTCAAATTTACTTCACCACCTCTTTGTGGAAGTGCACTCTGTACAAAGATTTAAAACAACATTCATTACTAAAAACGAAATAAAAAATAACATTCACTTCGCATTTGTTCAACTGTCGGATACGTATGAGAGAGAGAGAGAGACAGAGAAACACACAGACACAAAATCAATAAGGTCCTGCCTCAGTTTTCAAGAGTTCTGGTCAGCAAATAAGCTAGCAATTAGCAGGTTGTTCTGGGAACTCCAACACATAACCAACCAGCAAACACTTGAAATACAGAGCCTTATAAATTGAAATTGTATTCGCAATGTGACATTTTAATTAAGGAAGGAGGAATGATGGGAAACCATGCATTTTCGTTGGTTTCCTTAATAACATATACATTAAAGGAAGAGAAGCAACTACAATAATTTCACATATCATCAAGATCACGATATGAAGGACTGAACAGGGATTCATCCCATTTCATGAGGCAATAGAAGAAGTTTCCATAGCTCTTGACATGGTAGAATATTAGTGTCTTTCAAACATACAGGGAAGCTAGGTGTGAACCCTTTCCGACAAATAAACCATCAAAACTGCATGTCTCAAGTCCACCATTTTTAGCACCAATACAACTTACACGTTAATTCAGTGACCAACAAATTTTTTCCAATAACAATATTGAATTCATGCAAAATAATGCGGCCAATCATAGAAGAAGAAGAGGAATTAAAAGGAAGACAAAACATAATGGTATAACCAAAAAAGAGGTAAACATTACTGATGAATACTAACAGGATCATTTTTAAAGAAAACCAAAGAAGTCCGTGTGAGGATAAACCACCGCTTCTTCCAAGACTTCCAGCCTATTCCTGCAAAGTTAATACATAAGAACTGAATGTATAAATAATGAGTGCAGAAGACGTGATTCTGAAAAAACTATGAAATGCATGATAGAAAAATTTTAAAGTTCGAATGCTAGTTGACAAAACCAAACACGAATACCAAGATACTCTTAACATATCAGCTTGAGAGGAAAGAAGCAAAATCTTCAGTTGTCCCCAAGATCTCTAACACAGAGGCTGCAACATAAACTGGTTTGGAAGGTTTTCATTATTCAAATTAAACAAAATAAAAACTCCTTGGAAAAACTCCTTTTCCTCTCTTTTAATTGCTTAAAATATATTAATAGCTGTTCATAATTAGACCAAGCAAAAATAGTTATTTCTCTTGAAAAAGTAAAAATCCACAAGCACACAGTTTTCAGAAAAATACTCTTTAACACCTATGATGTGGTTTATTTGAATTACGTCAGACGCGGCACGGATATAGGATAAGGTTAAAGAAACTTATCAATGTACAAATCAGATAAATAAATAGGATATGAATATCTCTGGAAATTAAATGGTTTGTTTAAGAATTATATGCCTTGGGTGTTTCTTTTCGGAGTGTTATCTCCGTTTCTCTCTTTCATTCGGAAGTGTTTTTTTCTTTCTGTTATCTCCCTCATTAATCTTCTATTGAGTCTAAATCTTATGAAATTTGCAAAGAACTTAGTTCCTAGTACCACATCCATTGGTCTAACAAATAAACACTTGGGCAATGATCAAAGCAATTAATGGATTCAACAAATTGATATGCTGATAAGTCTAGTAAAGAATTCTTTTCCAAGTAAAGATAACATTATAAAGGCCAATTATCAAATTTCAGATTTACAATTTTTTTCCTTCTAAGATTAATGAATCATGTCGAAGTCAAACGAGCGTTATAACGAATAAATTAGAAATGCAATGCGACCATAACTGTCATTGGGTGGAAACCGAACAGGAGAACAAGAGATGTATACCAACCTTTAGAAGATATGAAAAGTGGGCCACTCTTGAACACCTGCTGGATCATCTGATATGTTAGAAGGCATGAAAATATTTCCCACCCACGAAGCACAATGTGAAACTACTTTGCAAAATTAAGCACAAGGGATGCAAAGGAACACCGAAACATGATCAGGTTACATTGATAACTGACAGACTGCGATTTCGAGAATCTGAAAGTTAAGAACACATTCAAGTATAAAGAAATTGATTTCACTTTAAAATATCCAAGTTTCCTTCAATTCCCTCAAAACTTGGGCACGTTTGTGTTTGTTCGGATGAAATGAAACTGCACATTCCAAACTTGTACATCCTGTTTTGTACACTATTGGTATCATCTTAATGAAATTCTTGTTCGGTTGTTCCATAACAGAAAAGAAACATTCTAAATCCAAATCAACATCACTCGAAAATAAAATAGGCGATTAAACTCGGGCTAAGCACAACTTCATTAATTTCGACAAGTGCATTGCCACACCAACAAGTATGGGAACCATTGCGTCCAATTTACTTTGCCTTTTAATTTCCTTTCTTGTACACTTTGCTCCAGCAATCAGAACAGAACATGGAAACAAAATCAATCTAATGCAATCGAATTTCACAACATTTGCGACGAACATTCCACCACCCGTGATTTAACGAAAACCAAAATCTTAAAAAAAAAAAACAATTGAAAAATCGCGTTTCACAACATCAGTTTGGCGGCTTCCCACGAAAGGCAGCTAAAACGAATTTAAACAAATATTCAAAAATAAAATAAATAAATCGACTCTACTAATTTAAGCAAGAAAAGGAGAGGGGAGGAAGAAAGAGTACCGTGTTAGAAGCAGCAGGTCGAAGGGGGCGCTCAAAAGCAGCTAAAGCGGACATTTTGGGCGATTAACATCGAAATCGCGGAGAGCAGTAGCCAGCATTTCAATCGTCCAAGCCGCCCATTGAGCGAACTCGGGCGAGACGGCGTAGATCGGCGAGCGAGCTGAGCTGAGGTATCAACGCGATCTGAAACCAAAAGCCCTTTCTCTCTCTCTAGTGTTGGCAACTCTGCGCAGACAGAGAGAGAGGCTTTTTCTAGGGTTTAAGACTTAGAGAGAGAGAGAGAGATGGTTGGAGTTTAGAAAGAAGAAGGAGGAGCAACTACCATAGTTACTGCGCTGTCCGTGTGCCCCGTCTAAGACGTAAAAACAGGGAGGAGAATGACAAGGGAAGCAACCAAAAAGGCGCACTTCAGAATCTCTAATTTTATTTTTTTTTTAACTAACATATTATCTATAGGATGAGGAGTTAAACAATAATACAGTTCAAATTCGTTTCTTACGATAATGCAATCTAAAATTTATCATTTATAAGTAAAGAATAATAGTAATAAACCGTAGTATTAAATAGTTCTGAATCTCTATTTTTTCTTTTAAATTTCTTGTTTTTTGGTTGGGTTAGATTTAATTAGTAATTAAATAATAATAAATGAATTAGGTAGAGGGCAGCAGTGGCCATGGTAGTATTTTTATTGGGGAGGGAGGACTGTGTTTGCTTTTTCACCTACTTGCTTGAAGCTGAGGTTGGACGAGGAGGAGGAGGGAGAGGGAGTGGTCGTCTGCAGTCGAGGTTAAGTCTCAGTGGAGAAATCGGACCAATGGGAGGGAAGGGAAGGAGGGTACAAAACAAACCAAGCTGGCAGCGGAGACGGAGGGAATCTAGACAGAGAAATTTTCTCTCCTCCTAATCCTAACTAAAGGAGAATAAAAATACAATTTTATCTTTTACTATAAAATAAAATCATGGGCAGTAAAGTAAATTCACACAAACTAAATTTTTTTTTTTTTTTCAAAGTCTCACCCGTCTAATTTTGAAGAAAAAAAAAAAAAACCTTCTCTCTCTAATCCACCTTTCTTTTTTCCGCCTTTCTACTTCCCATTTAAAAATAAAAAATTTTAAAAAAAACTCACACAAAAAGTGTGGGGCATATGCTTGTATATAGCAATTTAATTCGTCGAAAGAGTCGCATTACATAACCACCACAAGGTAGCTCAATAGTTGGCGACGAATTTTAGACCATTATTTGATAGGGAGATTATATTCACACACCCCAAGTTACTTCTCCCATGACCTTTTAATTTTTTAATATTTATTTATCAAGTGCTAGTGGTATGTAGAAAATATTACAAAATTAAAAGGGTGTGGGAGAAGTAATTTGGAGTGTGTGAATATAATCTCTCTATTTGATATTTCATGTCCTAGTTCGATTTCTAGCATTGGTGAATCACACGATGTTGGCTCTCGAAGGCTGAAACCTATGTGCTCTTCCAACCTCTAGAATGGTGGACTGTTGTGGCAAAGCCATTAACTAATCCACTGTCACTCAGCCACCCTCGATTCCTACCTTCGACCACTCCTCCTGTGCCCTGTCACTCATGTCGCAGAAAATGATGGCATTCCCAAATCTTCCCATCTCTTCCCGCAATTTCTCAGTAACCAAACACACCATAACTCCTGAAATTTTTGAAGGGAAAAACAGTAAAATAAAAAATAAAAACGTAAACCCCATTCATTGCAACATCGACAAAGGAATGCATGACTTGTACTTGCCGAAGCTGCCTCTGAAGACGAAGATGTTATGGCAAAGGTGCATGCACTTAACCTGGCAAAGTCACCTTTGAGCTTGTAAGCTGCCTTGTCGTAGGCCAAAGCGACTTCCTCTGTCATGTCAAAAGTTCTAAGCCAGAGCCTGGTGTGATTCTTCATTGACGGCAATTATTGGTGATGCTACTCAAAGAACTTGTCTAAAAACATTTGGTTCGTGGAGAGGTGGAACAACCATTGTTGTAGGAACTGGACTGGTTTTGGAAAGAGAGAAAGCCGTAGTAGGAGGAGGAGGAGTTAGAAGGGAACAAAGCGAGGAAAGGGAAAGAGAAATGAGGATTTGAGGCGGTGATGGGGTGACTGTAATGACGAAGGTGGGGATGTATGGCCCAAAGTGAAAAATTATTTTCTTATTTTATAATATTTGTTATTAGTTTTAAATATTTATAAATAATAACAAATTTGTATTAGTTTTTTGTCCATGGGGCTTAAAGTTGACATTCGTATCAGCAAAAATATGGGCCCTACATTTGACACGTAATCATTTATGGACAAATTGGCATAATATTTATTGAAAGCCTGACATTACAACGAATCTGTAAGTTGATGATGTTGGAAGTATGCCCTTAAAGCCACTCATTTGATGTAATAGCTATTGGAATACTTATGATGTAAACTCTTATTTGTTTAATGGAAAAACAAAAGTTATTGTTAATCACTATATAATGTAACATGTGTTTATCAATAACAGATCCATGGAATGTATTCAATCTAAAAAAGAAGTGATCTAAGTAAGTTAGGTCAAAGAGACATTTCTCTTATGTTCATTCCTAAAACGGTCCTAATCATAGGATTATCAATTGGGCATCAGTTCGCTAAGTTAGTGTGTGTTATGTTAACTCAAGCGGGAGTATGACTATTGTCAAGTCATTAAGCGTTAGATATTAAGACAAACACAAATGTGCTCAAAAAGGTATTGAGTACACAAAACAACAATTAACAGATAGTTCCAACATACATGTCATGTAAGAACTCGTAAGTTGTAATAACGCGAAGTAGTCATTTGACCTGAGAAATCATAGTTGTTTGTTGGTTAAGTCCTTGATCTTTGACTATGTTAAAGGCATTGCATTGAGGATGTCCATGGCATTGTGAGGGTTAAGCTACCTAACATGTAAGCATGTGAATGTACAACAATAGATCTCTAACCTTCCATGGTGGAAGGAGAATACTTTGAGATATGATTCAGGAGTTTTTGGCCAAAGCGTATGAATGAGATTTATGAAGTACAAGTATTTATGATGTCACATCCCAGCCCGTGCCCCTACCAAAACCCGGGCTTGACTCTACTGTAGCACGATATTGCCTGTTTTGGGCTCTGACCACACCCTCATTGTTTTGTTTTTGGGAACTGACACAAGAACTTCCCAGTGGGTCATCCATCATGGGAGTGCTCTTGCGCGCTACTCGTTTAACTTCGGAGTTCCTATGGAACCCGAAGCCAATGAGCTCCCAAAAGGCATCGTGCTAGGTAGAGATGGAAATATACATATAAGGCTTACAACATTCACTCCCATAGGCAATGTTGGATGTTACAATCCACCACCTTTAGGGGCTTGACGTCCTCTTTGGCACACCACGACCAGGGTTTGGCTCTAATACCAAATTGTCACATCCCAGCCCGAGCCCCCACCACAACCCGGGCTCGACTCCACCGTAGCACGATATTGTCCGCTTTGGGCCCCGACCATGCCCTCATGGTTTTGTTTTTAGGAACTCACATGAGAACTTCCCAATGGGTCACCCATCATGGGAGTGCTCTCGCGCGCTATTTGTTGGAAATGTGCCCTAAAACCAATCATATGATGATACTTTACGGACATTTCAAACTAATGTAGTTTAAAGGGCAAAGATTATTGTTTGAGCCGTCAAATATAAATGTTATATGCTTAAACGATAAGTCCAAGGAATATGTGATTGGAAGAATGCGATCTAAAGAAGTTAGATTCATGAGACCATTCTTTCGTTGACACATCCTAAACGTTCCTGATCATAGGATTGTCAATTGGGCATTGACAGTCCGTTAAGATCAGTACGTGCTATGTCTTCTCTCAGGGAGAGTGACTAGTCTCGAGTCATTGGTGTGTGTGACATCAAGACAAGTACGTAGGTGCTCAATAGAGAATGAGTTCACTAAACACGATCAACGAAGAGTTCTCATATTCATGTCACATGAGAACTCATGGTTGGGATAATGCAAATTAGTCTTTTGACCTGAGGCATCACATTTGTCTTGTGGTTAGGTCCTTAATCTTTGATTATGTCAACGTCACTCTATCAGGGTGTCCACGACATCGTTGGGGTTAAGCCACTTAGCCATGGAGGCAAGTGAATGTGCAACAAGGGATCTCTAACCTTCAAACTATTTGAGGGAGAATACTCTATGATATGATTTAGAATCTCTGGCCAGAGTATGAATGAGATGTTGGAATGCGTTCCAGATCACATTCAAGGTAATCATATAAGTACAAAGATTCACATTGGATAGTAGACATGAATAAACTATCAAACCAAACAATGTGGTCAAGAGTATTGTATTAGAGAAAGACCGTATTGCATTTGTAATCCTAAACTGAATAGGTTCTCCACCTCTTCTGATTAGCTTGGGTAACCATGATATGCTGCTAGGTGTCACTCATGGTTTGTGGAAGCCCTAAAAGTGTATTATCACTAACGGGAGAATTGAAAGTAAGTTTCAATTAAAATCGATTTGAAAGAGTTTGAATCGCCCACTGCCTCGCTAAAAGGAACCTAATGGATCGTACACCGTGTAAGGTAGAGATTGAAGATTCAACGGAGATGAGTAAGAATAATTAAATGGTTTAATTATTTATCTAAGGCTATGATTAATTAATATGTTAATTAATCAAACGAATAAGTTCGTTAAAGACCTCGGGTTAGTATTGGGCCGCAAGGCCCAATGGGATTTGAATGTCAAGCCCATTAACTCAAGTTGTATGACAACTTGAATAAAACAAAGGACTTGAAAGCCCAATAAACCTATAGGCTAGCCATGTGTAAAAGAATAGGGCTTTTGGTCCATTAGGTCACTTATTTGAAGGGACTATATAAAGGACTTTATAGCCTAAAATTTACTAAGGGTTATTTTTGGGGAAAGGATGAGAACACAAGCTCTCCTTTCTCTCAAAAATTTTGGCCAATCTAGAGGGGAATAGCTAGCAATCTTACTTCCTCTAGGTCACTCATTTCTTCTTCAATATACCTTGGTGTGGAGACTTAGAGGTTCTCAATTTTGGGAACTTGGAGAAACCTTTTCATCCATCCAAATCCATGGATCCAAGATGCAAGAAATGAAGGCCCTCTCTTTGGGTGATTAGCCTTTGCTTATGCAAAGAGGAATCTACAAAGGTATTGATTTCTCAACTCACTTTGTTTTGAGTTGAGTCTTGGTTCACCTATCTACTAGGCTTTGAATTTCATGGGTAAATGTTTTGTTTTAAGTGCATACAAGCATGATTCCGCCTTTAATTGTTAATTGCATGCTATTGATGTTGCTTAAATGAACATGTTTTTCACAAATTTTCCTTCAAGTGGTATCAAGAGCCTAAGTCTAGTAGTTGGTGAATCCTTTTGGGTTTTGTAGTTCATAGTTTATGATTTGAATGTTGTAATTGTTACAAGCTTTATTCTTGCTTCTTTGAATGTAAATTTTGTTAGAAAATTTGCCATCTCAAATGTTGTAGATGTAGTTCATATGAGCATGAATTTTGGAGCTAAAATTTGGTGCCATGTTTTTTGGGAAATTCGGCCAAATCCAAAGGGTGGAATTTTGGGTTCTTGTTTGACTTGTTAAAAGTGTTTTAAAGTGACTTTTGGAACCCCTATGTACCCTAGTATGGTTGTATGTTATTTCCCTTAAGTTTGAGTGGTTTTGGTATGTTTTTGGGTGAAGAATGTTCATGGAGCTCTTATGGGTTTTCATGAATGTTCTTCATTGTTCTTGATATGTTCATGCCAAGAACAAAATGTTTGGTGTTTTGATTCAAAGTTTTGATTTATTTCATAAAGTTTTTGTTTTGAAATATTTCTTATGTTTAAATATATTAGATATTTATTTTGAAAAATTAAAGAAATTTTAGTGGGTTGGTGTGTAATGATTTATTCCATTACACACACCCCACTTACAAAAACTTTGAAATTTTTTTTTATTACTTTGCTTCAAAATCAGCCACCCTACTCAATTAGGGTCCTTGTGGGGCTTTCATGCAATTATATAAAGTTTTGATACTTTTGTGTATTTGCATTTTGACCCAAAAGTTTACGTTTTTACGTAAAGGTCCAAAATCACTAAAAGGACAAATTGTTTTGCTCCTTTAATGAAGTTTTATTTTTTGTGGAAATTATGGGTTCTAGTTGTAATTACATGAAGTAGTGGACTTTTGTGTTTTTACAAAGTGACCCCAAAAGTTTAAGTTTTTGCAAAATAGCCCAAAAGTTGAGGTTAATTGCACTATGGCCCAAACAAGTTGAGGTCATAGCATTTTGGCCCAAATTAGGTAGAGAACAAAATTGTTTTGTCTCTTTAAATGAGAATTGGATTTTCATTTCATTTAGCTCCATTTAAATCAATTCTATGGATACAAAAACCAAATGAAAATGTTGCATTCAAGTTTAATTAGTTAAAGCGTTAATTAATTAAAGAAAGGGTGATTATGAACCTTAGCCTACGATAATTGAGCTATGTGAAAGGCCGTTTCAAATTTGTTTGAACCATGGGAATGTGTAGATTAAATTTTGGTTGTAATTTGATATGATCAATTGTTGTAAAAGAGCATAAGCTCTTCTTTACTTTAAAGTAATGTGATTTGATCAATTGTTGTAAAAGAGCATAAGCTCTTATTTACTTTGAAGTACTCCTTTCTTGTTTTATTCGATATGCATGAAAATGGAGTAGTTGGGTCCAACGCCCAATAAGACAACACGCCTTAATGTGATTAAACGCGTAACTAAAATCAATCTCCATCCCTAGACCGAGATTCAACACTAGGCTCGTGTTTGAATCGAATCAAAGGTTCATAGTCATCCTAAGGCCCTAAGGCAACTATATAGTCCATCAATGAATGCAAACCTTATGTTAGTAGTATCATATACTCTTGCTTTAAAAAACCGTTTTAAAAGCTTAGTGAGAGTATTATATACAACTAAATCAATCAAATGGACCAATAGTTGTAATAGGATCAAAATGTTTTAATTGGATTAAAATGTATGTTTATATGTGATGAGACCTAAAAACCCTCAACCAAATCAATATTAAGTTGATAAGCGAGAGATGCTTTGAATATCTCTTCGTGGCCTTCCACTGTGGTAGGCTCCAATCGTTTGTGACTTGTACACCGGCTTCACCCTATAATGGGGGAGTACAAAGTGCATGCTTACATTCAGGAGGAGTCTATACGCATATGATGAGGTGAGTGTAGACAACGAGTATGGCCAACATGATATAATTCTGAGGTTGTGCTTGAACCTTTACATAAACTAAGCATGGTGGGAATAACTTAACTAAGTGCAATGGTGCCAACATGATATAATTCTGAGGCATTCATTCTCTAGAGGCCAAACTAGATGGGTAATTACAAGAGTTGTAAATGAGTAAAGCGTTATTCTCTCATCATTATTTTTGCTAACCAACATCGTATAATCGTGAGGTGGGCTTGGTAATGGTGAGCCTCCCATACCCTACTAAGAGTTTCCTCTAAAAACTCTCGAATTCCGATGAGGGATATGGAATTTGCCAAAAATAGTGGGTGGTGCTATTTGATTTAAAGACCCGAATCAAATGGCTTAAAATCAATCAATTTATATTCGTTATGTATTTGTTTACCAATATATTTGCAAACGCTATCCAAAACTTGACAAAGAAAAACCGAACGCTTTAATTTCCGGACTTAGTTCTACAATCCCATAGATTGTCTTTAATGGCTTGTAGATGTAACTAAGTAGTCTCATCCTCACAATCTTCCTATTGATAATGTATCATTGGAAGAATATGTTAGATAAGTCTAACATGAGAAGGACAACACTTTTAATGTCATAATTCTTCAAATACAAATTGTTGTATGAAGAAATAAGAGTTGCTTTGAACAACCCTTAATCAACACAAACTTTAGTGCTTGTCTCTTTGTTACACGAACAAGGAACTTGAGAAGCAAGCACAAGGGCATGGACACTTTATGTGCCATGATTCTTCACTTACAAATTGTTGTATGAAGAAATGAGAGTTGCCTTGAACAACTCTTGAGAGTTTGTTGTTATGTTTAGAACATAATGGTTGGTTGACAAAAATAGTCCATTTATATGGACTTATGATGATTTTGAATCATTGAGTGTTGAAGTGTTAAACCACTTAACGAGACGGAAACTAGGCAAGGACTTCACCTTTGTGTCCCTATCCTAATGGTTCACTAAGTTTATTGTAAACTATATAGTGAACAATAACCGCACGCTCTCCAAATCGTTTGATGTGTATAACACATTTGAAATGAGTTTCAAGAGAGATAGTGGGAGTTTAGGGACCATGACTATTGTAATCAAAAGGGAAGTCAAATGAAGAAGGCAAAATAACTCCAAGGGAACAAACTTTCTTTATGAAAGGATGGACATTGGAAGGGGTATTTGCAAGAAATGTCTTGCAAGTGTCAAGAACACACCTTTTGAAGGTGTTGTAATATGTTCTTGAAATAGTTCAAAACAGTTGGTTCTTCTACTTGAATGCTTGATTCCGTATTAGTAACTATGTTTTACAATTGTTGTAAAAGTGTGCTAATAAGAAGTAGAAGATTAAATGAGAGAAGAGAAAGTACTTCACATTCCAAACGTGAATCGAATATAGATCTCTGCGAAAGCGGATTGTACTTACTTCCTCATATGAACTACCAAAGAAATTGGAAAATACTAAAGATTGTCTTTACATTCCAATTTTAAGGAACTTAAATCCGTCACTATAGTAGAGATGGATAAATGTTTTGTTTGACAAAAACATTGTTCTTTATTAATCAATAATTAGATATTTGTAATTTAATTGGTTGTCTCTATAGTAGAGATGATGTGGTAGTTTAACTGTTTAAAATACGATGATGCTTAAAACCCAAAAGGTTGCAAGGTAGTGACTAATCCCAACTGAGTTGTGATACCTCTAAAACATAAGTTACGAGTTGGTCATAGATGGATGCTTTGGATCGTTAGATCCGGATCCAATACCTTCTTGTTAAAATTGCATAGAGGCGAAATGTTCGAATCTTTATTCTTTTGGAAAGAAGAAAGAATCACAAAGTTGTTGAGGTTAATTCACTTAGATGTTAGTGGCACTTGTCCACAACATAATACTACTCATGTTGTATGACATTCACCGAAGATCACTCTCGGTTGGACTATAGTTTATTTTGAATAAACATAAGTCCGAATACTTTGCAAAAGGTTTCAAAGAATTCAAGAAATGTAAGTAGATGAGTAAGACGTCTAAAGTATTTACCTCCTTAGATTTGATCCAAGGAAAAGGTAACACTTTAGATTAATTTCCTTGAAAAATATCAAGGAAAGTAGCATCATAAGATAATGAATTTCTCCATTAGGAGAAGAATGAACATAAATAAGATTTAGTTCGTTGGACATTATCAATTACCCATATATATATATGATGTATATACTTCTAAGACATGTTAGTTGTAAGAAGATCCATCCATCATGGATCTTAGCAAGCTAGTGGGAGCTATAAGCGTCTTATGAGAAAAGATCAATTGTTTGATTTCTCATAAAGATGTAAATGAATCTTTTGTTTACTAGGTTTACAAAAGATTAGTGGGAGTTGATCATATTCCTAAATTAGAATATATATACATGATATATATTAATTTTGAAAATGAAAGGAATTCTTCATCGTTAAAGTTATGACTTTAAACATTCTATAATGATAGAATGTATATGGGAGACATAGTCTATATACATGGGATGGAAATCTATAATGATAGATTTCAAGATATAATTGGATTATATCAATCCCTAAAATAGACAATGAGATGCTAGGAAGTTTCTCATATGATGATAAACTTCAATTATAATGACAATTCTAGTGAGGCTAGGAAGTTGTTCTTCTCAAAGGGAATGTACCCTTTGACTCCCATAGAAATAATGCGTAAATAGAATCCTTTATGCATACGCAGAAAGGTGATTTATGTATTTCATATTGTATGAAAACATTGATATAAGTTGTACCTAGAACGGTACAAGATGATATCAGTGCAAGCCCAGGATCAGAACCATGGCAACTGTCAAGTGAATCCTTAGGTATTTAAGAAATACTAAGGATGGATTCCTCAATAATGAGGAAGAATTAGAGTAACGTAATGGAAGCGTAAATGTATTAGATTATGAATCTAATCCATCATAGAATATCTCTTCATTATGAATGAAGTGATAATGAGATATCTCTTTATTATGACTAAAGAGATATTTGGGTGGAAACGTTAAAAGTAAATGACTTTAATGTGTTCCATCATGTATGCAAAATATATTGCCATATAGAAGCTTACAACATTGTTGTTTGGATGGGAAAGTTCATTCATGAACTCTTCATTCGGTTCCAACCAGAAAGTGTATGACACTAATGGGGCGATAGCTCAAGCCAGGGAATCAAGGTCTCATCAAAGTCCGAACTCAAATGAGAGACTGAACCACATGATTGAGAATCATGTATAATGGTAACGTCGTTATTCTCAAGGTTGCTTCTATGGATAACATATAGATATCCATTGTTTAGGCCTACTACTCAGCCATTTATGAAATGAATTACAGAAGAGGTATCATCAATGATGACTAAGCTGATTGGCTCTAGTGCAAGTGGGAGATTGTTGGAAATGTGCCCTAAAACCAATCATATGATGATACTTTACGGACATTTCAAACTAATGTAGTTTAAAGGGCAAAGATTATTGTTTGAGCCGTCAAATATAAATGTTATATGCTTAAACGATAAGTCCAAGGAATATGTGATTGGAAGAATGCGATCTAAAGAAGTTAGATTCATGAGACCATTCTTTCGTTGACACATCCTAAACGTTCCTGATCATAGGATTGTCAATTGGGCATTGACAGTCCGTTAAGATCAGTACGTGCTATGTCTTCTCTCAGGGAGAGTGACTAGTCTCGAGTCATTGGTGTGTGTGACATCAAGACAAGTACGTAGGTGCTCAATAGAGAATGAGTTCACTGAACACGATCAACGAAGAGTTCTCATATTCATGTCACATGAGAACTCATGGTTGGGATAATGCAAATTAGTCTTTTGACCTGAGGCATCACAGTTGTCTTGTGGTTAGGTCCTTAATCTTTGATTATGTCAACGTCACTCTATCAGGGTGTCCACGGCATCGTTGGGGTTAAGCCACTTAGCCATAGAGGCAAGTGAATGTGCAACAAGGGATCTCTAACCTTCAAACTATTTGAGGGAGAATACTCTATGATATGATTTAGAATCTCTGGCCAGAGTATGAATGAGATGTTGGAATGCGTTCCAGATCACATTCAAGGTAATCATATAAGTACAAAGATTCACATTGGATAGTAGACATGAATAAACTATCAAACCAAAACAATGTGGTCAAGAGTATTGTATTAGAGAAAGACCGTATTGCATTTGTAATCCTAAACTGAATAGGTTCTCCACCTCTTCTGATTAGCTTGGGTAACCATGATATGCTGCTAGGTGTCACTCATGGTTTGTGGAAGCCCTAAAAGTGTATTATCACTAACGGGAGAATTGAAAGTAAGTTTCAATTCACAATCGATTTGAAAGAGTTTGAATCGCCCACTGCCTCGCTAAAAGGAACCTAATGGATCGTACACCGTGTAAGGTAGAGATTGAAGATTCAACGGAGATGAGTAAGAATAATTAAATGGTTTAATTATTTATCTAAGGCTATGATTAATTAATATGTTAATTAATCAAACGAATAAGTTCGTTAAAGACCTCGGGTTAGTATTGGGCCGCAAGGCCCAATGGGATTTGAATGTCAAGCCCATTAACTCAAGTTGTATGACAACTTGAATAAAACAAAGGGCTTGAAAGCCCAATAAACCTATAGGCTAGCCATGTGTAAAAGAATAGGGCTTTTGGTCCATTAGGTCACTTATTTGAAGGGACTATATAAAGGACTTTATAGCCTAAAATTTACTAAGGGTTATTTTTGGGGAAAGGATGAGAACACAAGCTCTCCTTTCTCTCAAAAATTTTGGCCAATCTAGAGGGGAATAGCTAGCAATCTTACTTCCTCTAGGTCACTCATTTCTTCTTCAATATACCTTGGTGTGGAGACTTAGAGGTTCTCAATTTTGGGAACTTGGAGAAACCTTTTCATCCATCCAAATCCATGGATCCAAGATGCAAGAAATGAAGGCCCTCTCTTTGGGTGATTAGCCTTTGCTTATGCAAAGAGGAATCTACAAAGGTATTGATTTCTCAACTCACTTTGTTTTGAGTTGAGTCTTGGTTCACCTATCTACTAGGCTTTGAATTTCATGGGTAAATGTTTTGTTTTAAGTGCATACAAGCATGATTCCGCCTTTAATTGTTAATTGCATGCTATTGATGTTGCTTAAATGAACATGTTTTTCACAAATTTTCCTTCACTATTCGCTTAACTTCGGAGTTCCCATGGAACCCGAAGCCAGTGAGCTCCCAAAAGGTATCATGCTAGGTAGAGATGGGAATATACATATAAAGCTTATAGGATCCACTCCCCTGGGCGATGTTGGATGTTACAATATTCTTCCACAAGGTATAACTTCGTTTTAATTTTAAGGACAAACGCCAAAATGATTTTCCAAAATGTCGTCAAGACCATAAAACTACCTAAAACTGAAGAAAAGCTAACATATTTTTTCGTATTCGATGAGGTGGCAAGATTCGAACATCAGACACAGAACAAGAATACTCACATCACGCGTGGAACTTCGAAGCCAGTGAGCTCCCAAAAAGTCTCATGCTAAGTAGAGATGAGAATATACATACAAGGCTTACAAGATCCACTCCCTTGTGAGATGTTGGATGTTAAAATCCACCCCCCTTAGGGGCCCGACGTCCTCGTCGACACACCATGGCCAAGGTTTGGCTCTGATACCAAATTGTCATATCTCGGCCTAGGCCCCCACCACAACGCAGGCTCGACTCCACCGTAGCACGATATTGTCCGCTTTGGATCCCGACCATGCCTTCACAGTTTTGTTTCTGGGAAACTCACACGAGAACTTCCCAGTAGGTCACCCATCATGAAAGTGCTCTCACGTGCTACTCGCTTAACTTCGGAGTTCCCATGGAACCTGAAGCCAGTGAGCTCTCAAAAGGCTTCGTGCTAGGTAGAGATGTGAATATACATATAAGGCTTACAGGATCCACTTCCCTGGGCGATGTTGGATGTTACATATGCCATGCTCTGAGATCGGTTAAGAAATTTGTCATGTGAATAAAGAAATATAGTAAAAGTTTTAATATCATATATTTGTGCAAGAAAACAAAGTAAGAAAAAGAAATCTTGTTTATTCTCTCCTCAAAATGAAATTAAAGCAATATTAAAAAAGAAATACATTTGTTTTCCGGCAACAATTAACTAAGTGTGCTTACATGTTATATTATTCAACCATTATTTGATGAAAAAGAACTGCCCACTAATAAAATCGTGAACCCAAAAAAAAAAAAAACCAAATATGTTTAAATGACCAACAACTAATTGTGTCAGGCCTAGTACAAGTCTAAATGAGCAAAGACATTATTACTCTAGCCAAGGAATACCACATGACCAAATCCACAAATCCACACCACAGTTAATGTAAGGCCCAAACCTATAATATAACCCATATTTACATGCAAAGGCATTACTTTAGCTAAGCTACAGTGCCACCGCTCTCTTTTTTTTTTTTTTTTTTTTTTTTTTTTTTTTTTTTTTTTTTTTTTTTTTAAGAAATGATATTATCTACACTAAGGGATGAGGGAGTATGTCAAGTCTCACAATGGACTAACAATAATGTAGTTTAAATTCATCTTTGATGAGAATCAAACCTAAGACCTCATACTTACAAGTGAAAAGGAATATCACTAGATTGTAATACTAAAAGCATCTTTAATGGAGTCCTTAAATAGGGACACCACCGTATAAAGTGAGTATAAAACAAATATAGGGACAAAATGAATCTCCAATAGGTTGGAACGTGAATCCTTCAAGTATAAGAACTCATCGGATACTTGGTATATGTACCTACATATAGGGACTGTATAAGGGTTGAAATGGTGGACCCATTGTACAATTTAATTGGAAAAGGTGGCCCACCAAACCGAATGCTGCTATGCAACATGATTCCCCTTATTATTGATGCGCGAGTGGAGTTTTAGTCGTCGACAACAGTTGACGCCAACTACAGGCATGGGTCCCAGTCACATAGGCTTTGTCTTTTTTTTTTCTTGTCAACTGTTTAAAATGGAGGGTCTAGATTGATTCTTACTTTTAAATTTTTTAACCGTTGAATGATCAACAACTCCAATTGAATAATGTTGCCACTCTATTTCTTTTATTTCAAACGCCACCATTTCTATGTTGAAAGATCAATGGCAAGTTGTAATTAATTTTTTTAATGTTGAAAGATCAACGGCTAGTTTTGATTAATGTTTTTACAGTTGAAAGATTAACGGCTCCAATTAAATAACTGTGACTCTCATGTTGTTCTCTCATCCCTATAAATACCAAATTATTTAATCAAAACTACCACAACTCATCTTATATGCTCAATTCACTCATTCTATATAATTATTTTGCTTAGTTTGTTGATTTATTTCATTCATCAATGGTGGGTTCAAATGATGCTCAAATCAAGGGAGGAAATTACTCTGTTGAAGAAGATGTTGCCCTATGTCGTGCTTGTATAATGATTAGTGAAGATCCTATTATTGATAATGACCAAGCTTTAATGAAATTTTGGGATGAAATTTTGGGAACGCGTTTTCAAGGTATTCAACGAGATCATGGCCGGCAAAGGAGAAAAATGAGGTGCTAAAAGTCTTAGATCTCGATGGTATAATACAATCAATTCAAAGTGTACCAAATTCAATGAGTATGTCATGAAGATATGTCAAAGACCTAGAAGTGGGATAAGTGATTTCAATGAGGTGATATTTTGATTAAATTATATTTTTATTAGTTACTTGCACAAATTACTTTGTTTCATTTTTTGTGAACTAACTTAAACTTTTTTTTTTTTTAATCATGCATATATAAAATCATGCAAAAAAAAAAAAAAAAAAAAGAAGTATTGTGAGAAGGTAGGCCATCCTTTTCGCATGGATCATTGTTCGGAGATTACAAAAACTTTAGCGAAGTGGCCGAACAAAGATGGTTCCCAATCCTTCCCATCTCAAGCGTCTCCATATATTGTCGGGGATGACAATGAATTAGAGACTGTTCCTAAAACCCAAAACCTCTGTCATAGGCTTATGGCTAACAAAAGGGCTAAATACAAAATTGAAAAGAAAAGGAGGGGGATAAAGGTAGCGAAGTTGCTAAATAGATGAGAGAATTCAAGAATGTTTTGAGAAAATGGCGGGCTTGAAGACAATGTTGGCCTATACTTCTCATATGAGTCCAGATTTAAAGGTTGTGAATTTCATACCAAAAAGGAAAATAAAAGAAAATAGATAGCTCTTACTATAAACTTTGATGATGACTACCACCCCGCAATGTCACATCCCTGCCCGGGATGTGGTGGGACCCCGGCTAAGTGTCGGTCAGCACGCCTCGATTTGGGATCCTAGTGGACATTTCGGGTCGGGGTGTGTCACGCAACACCGTTATCACCGCCATCTTAAAATATGTGATAATGTATTTCTTATAATCTAAGTATTAAGCTAATGTTTTGTTAGTTAGGTATTAAATCAATGTATTTCTTTTAATTAATAGTACGCTAATATTATCTTATCTTCCATTTTCCTTATATTCATATATGATTTTCAAATTCCAATAAAAGAAAATGATATGAATCTAATTAACCCACAATCTTATTTTTCAATATGTTAATTAAATTGAGAAACCAAAAAACAAAGTGAGAAACTAAATCCAAAAAAATATTCCAATACTAGAAACGCTTGACTATGTGAACGTCCACAATTATCCATTTTTTCTAAAATAGATAAATTACTTATTTCATTTCTCACACATCAGAACCGTTATCCTCCCTCATTTTTCTCATAAAAAAACAAACAAACAACCAAACTCAATTCATATACATTTACTAATTCTTTTATTCTTTTTAAATTACAAACACACCAATTACGTACTTAACCAACAACAATTAACTAAATAACATTAGAATGATATTTCTAGTTACTTATTGAAAGCATAAAAAATTGATTTGCAAATTATTTAATTCTCCACTCTTCGTTTGATCCAAAAGGATTCAACTAGATCATTTTGAAGAGCAATGTGGCCAACTAGATTTGTGATAGCGTTGTGATGATGCAGATATTCATAAATAGTTAAACGATCTTGTTCAATTTTAACTGGGGCACTGTTCATGGTATAACCCATAGATAGTGAAGAACTTCCACTAGAGTCGTGAACATGATCATCATCAAGGCCATCTTCATCATGCTCGTCCTCCATGATGATATTATGAAGAATAATGCAAGCTTGCATAATTTCAGATATCATATTCGAAATGCCATTTTTGCCCAGGTCCCTTAACAATTGCAAAACGAGCCTAAATGATGTAGACCACTCGCCCAACATCCTTGCGGTAAGCCTCTTGTTTCATGGCAAAATATTTTTTTCTTTTCCTCAATAGGCTGTGTGATTGATTGAACAACGGTGGTCCACTTCGAATAGGTACCATCTACAAGATAGTATCCTTGATTGTATTTTTTTTCCGTTAATAAAATAGAACCATTGGAGCACGTACTCTAGTATATCATTAAATAAAGGTGAAAAGTAGTAAAGTACGTTGAGATCGTTATGGGAACCTAGCACTCCAAAGTTAGCATGCCATATCTAAGTATTGAATGATGCCACATCCTCAAGAATGGTCATTTGCCGAACATGGTGACCACCAGATTCCCATTGCAGAAAATAGCATGAATGTGAAAGAGATAGAGACCTCACTTGTAGAGTGAGAGGATAAAAAGATAGATAACAATCCAATGGATGAGATTGAGATAAAAAAATCTAATCCAATGGTTGCAAAGAGTTAAAATCTTATCTAGATCAGAAATAATTGATCATAACACAAGCATGACATAATCTAATAACGAAGCTATGGCATAGGCATGACGTAATCCAATAATGAAGCCATTCTAGTTACGTTTTTTTTGAAGAAAAAAATTTGGTGTCAGAATTTAAATTATTTTGGTCAAAATGTTCACAAAAATATTTATGACAACGTAATGTTAAATTAATTAAAAAAAGTTAACGTAAAAAAAAAAAAACAATTTGCGCCTAATCAAAATATCACATAATATTGTAAAAAACCTGAAATTTACGGATAAAGACTCTCCCGTTGAAGACAATATTCACTTAGGTACACAAAAATTCTCTTTAAATATTTAAATGAGTACTCAAAAGTGGTGGTGGGAAGTCCCCATGAGTCCCAAAATTGGGACTCCCATTGGAAATGCTTTAAGTGGCACCTTTCTCATATTTGTTGAGTACATCGATATTTTTTATACGAAGGGGAGGGGGAGGTTTGGCCAAGCCAGACAATGGGTAACCTAACTTGGTATTGAATTCGTCATCCATGACATTCAAACATAAGACCTCTTACTTTTAAGCGAAGAACAATACCATTGGACCTTAATATTGAGTGGCACTTTCTCACATTTAGAATAAAGTAATTATTGAGGAAAAAAATGAAAAAGAATGAAAACATGAATTAGACCAACCCACCAACCCAATACAAAAGGGCCCAACTTTGTATAAAAGAAAAATCAGAATAAGAAACCCCCAAAATGGGGAAGAAAAAAAAAAAAAAAAAGAAATCCCCAACATTTGTGACTTCTGTCGTCTCGCAGGTTCTCTCTGGTCCATTGAGGTTCATCATTCATCAATTTTGATTTCCCAAAGCAATCAAGGAATCAAGACTCCCCATTTCTTCTTAGGATTCAATTTCCACTCCCTTACTCTGACTTGATTGACTTTCCGCTGCAAAAATTTCTTAGGAAATATAGCAATTTTTAGGCTTTGATTTAAAGGTAAATTTTGCTCGGATTGCTCTTCTCTTAGGTTGTTTTTCGGTATGCATTGTTTCAGCTATTCAGTAATCGAAACCCATTTCGAATCGCTGATATTTTGAAGGTTGGATCGTAGAATGTACTGATTGGGTAGGAGAAATTGACCATTGTAATATTCTCTCCATACCAAAGAATTGGTCTTGTTATCAAACACATTAGTTTAGTGTGTAGACTTTCACTTGGCAATTATCAAATAGTTTCTTAGTGTGTTCAATACAATGCTAACAATTTAGTGTTGTATGTAGTAGCTAATCGAATCACCAATTATGCAGTACCGGTGTCCTTGGACCAGAACAGGGTACCCTTCTCAATTGCACTTGTTGTTGCAAAATCTGTTTGGCATAATACATGAGTGATGAAAATTTCGTAATTAAAGCCAATTCCCATTTCAATTGCACGGTAGCTATAGTGTCACCCTCTCCCAACTTTAGAACAGAGTATTGAATAACGGGGTATTAATTCAAAATCGAAGCACTCATTTAAAGCCAAGATGAATAGTGAAATTAGAAATCCAACTTTAGGGTAGATATAAATTTTATGTATTTTGTTAGTGAATAGATTTACGTTTTTTGTGTGATATTGGTTTGATTTTGATTTCCACTCAGTTGAAGATTTGGGTGGTCTAATTGTGAGTTTCATATTATTTAAGGTTTATATTTATTGAGCAGTCACTGTACTTGAAATTAAGAATTGTGGAATGAAGCTAGTTTAGAATTTAAAAATGTTAAATGCAAAATGTGATTGCATCATTGACAACCAGTTTGTTGCAAAAGCTAATTTGTTTAGAAGCAAATGACAACTTTTTGGCTTTTGTTTAGGGCGAGTTGAATTGCTTGAGTTTGTCCGAAGGGATTTTTGTTTTATTTTGGGGTGGAAGCATCACAAACCGCCGTCAATGAAGAATCACACCAGGCTCCTGGCTTAGGAAACTTTTGACAATGACAGAGGAAGTCGCCTTGACCTACGACAAGGCAGCTTACAAGCTCAAAGGCGACTTTGCCAGGTTAGGTGCATGCACCTTTGCCCATAACATCTTCGTCTTCAGAGGCGGCTTCAGCAAGTTACAAGTCATGCATTCTTTTGTCTATGTTGCAATGAATGGGGTTTACGTTTTTATTTTTATTTTACTATTTTTCCCTTCAAAAATTTCAGGAGTTATGGTGTGTTTGGTTACTGATAATTGCGGGAAGAGAATGGGAAGATTTGGAACGCCATCATTTTCTGCGCATAAGTGACAGGGGCGGCGGGAGGAGTGGTCGAGGTAGGGAATCGAGGGTGGCTGAGTGACAGTGGATTAGTTAATGCTTTGCACAACCGTCCACCATTCTAGAGGTTGGAAGAGCACATAGGTTTCAGCCTTCGAGAGCCAACATCGTGTGATTCACCAACGCTAGAAATCACACACTCCAGAATTACTTCTCCACACCCTCCAAATTACTTCTCCCACACCCTTTTAATTTTGTAATATTTTCCTACATACCACTAGCACTTGATAAATAATATTAAAAAATTAAAAGGTCGTGGGAGAAGTAACTTGGGTGTGTGAATATAATCTCCCTATCAAATACTGGTCTAAAATTCGTCGCCAACTATTGAGCTACCTTGTGGTGGTTATGTAATGCGGACTCTTTCGACGAATTAGATTGCTATATACAAGCATATGCCCCACACTTTGTGTGTGAGTTTTTTTGTTTAAATTTTTTATTTTTAAATGGGAAGTAGAAAGTGCGGAAAAAAGAAAGGTGGATTAGAGAGAGAAGGTTTTTTTTTTTTTGTTTTTTTTTGTTCTTCAAAATTAGAACGGGTGAGACTTTGAAAAAAAAAAAAAATTTAGTTTGTGTGAATTTACTTTACTGCCCATGATTTTATTTTATAGTAAAAGATAAAATTGTATTTTTATTCTCCTTTAGTTTAGGATTAGAGGAGGAGAGAAAATTTCTCTGTCTAGATTCCCTCCGTCTCCGCTGCCAGCTTGGTTTGTTTTGTACCCTCCTTCCCTTCCCTCCCATTGGTCCGATTTCTCCACTGAGACTTAACCTCGACTGCAGACGACCACTCCCTCTCCCTCCTCCTCCTCGTCCAACCTCAGCTTCAAGCAAGTAGGAGAAAAAGCAAACACAGTCCTCCCTCCCCAATAAAAATACTACCATGGCCACTGCTGCCCTCTACCTAATTCATTTATTATTATTTAATTACTAATTAAATCTAACCCAACCAAAAAACAAGAAATTTAAAAGAAAGAATAGAGATTTAGAACTATTTAATACTACGGTTTATTACTATTATTTTTTATTATAACTGATAAATTTTAAATTGTATTATCGTAAGAAACGAATTTGAACTGTATTATTGTTTAAACCTCATCCTATAGATAATATGATTTAAAAAAAAAAAAAAAATTAGAGATTCTGAAGTGCGCCTTTTTGGTTGCTTCCCTTGTCATTCTCCTCCCTGTTTTTTACGTCTTAAGCACGGGGGCACACGGACCAGCGCAGTAACTTTATTGGTAGTTGCTCCTCCTTCTTCTTTTCTAAACTCCAACCATCTCCTCTCTCTCTCTCTAAGTCTTAACCCTAGTAAAGCCCTCTCTCTCTGTCTGTCGCAGAGTTGCCAACACTACAGAGAGTGAAAGGGCTTTTGGTTTTCAGATCGCGTTGATACCCTCAGCTCAGCTCGCTCGCCGGATCTACGCCGTCTCGCCCGAGTTCGCTCAATGGGCGGCTGGACGATTAAATGCTGGCTACTGCTCTCCGCGCCGATTTCGATGGTTAATCGCCCAAAATGTCCGCTTTAGCTGCTTTTGAGCGCCCCTTCGACCTGCGTGCTTCTAACACGGTACTCTTTCTTCTCCCCTCTCCTTTTCTTGCTTAATTAGTAGAGTCGATTTATTTATTTTATTTTGAATATTTGTTTAAATTCGTTTTAGCTGCCTTTCGTGGGAAGCCGCCAAACTGATGTTGTGAAACGCGATTTTCAATTGTTTTTTTTTTAAGATTTTGGTTTTCGTAAATCACGGGTGGGTGGAATGTCGTCGCAAATGTTGTGAAATTCGATTGCATTAGATTGATTTTGTTTCCATGTTCTGTTCTGATTGCTGGAGCAAAGTGTACAAGAAAGGAAATTAAAAGGCAAAGTAAATTCGACGCAATGGTTCCCATACTTGTTGGTGTGGCAATGCACTTGTCGAAATTAATGAAGTTGTGCTTAGCCCGAGTTTTAATCGCCTATTTTATTTTCGAGTGATGTTGATTTGGATTTAGAATGTTTCTTTTCTGTTATGGAACAACCGAACAAGAATTTCATTAAGATGATACCAATAGTGTACAAAACAGGATGTACAAGTTTGGAATGAACTGGCAGTTTTCATTTCATCCGAACAAACACAAACGTGCCCAAGTTTTGAGGGGAATTGATGGAAACTTGGATATTTTAAGTGAAATCAATTTCTTTATACTTGAATGTGTTCTTAACTTCAGATTCTCGAAATCGCAGTCTGTCAGTTATCAATGTAACCTGATCATGTTTCGGTGTTCCTTTGCTTCCTTGTGCTTAATTTTGCAAAGCTAGTTTCCACATTGTGCTTCGTGGGTGGGAAATATTTTCATGCCTTCTAACATATCAGATGAATCCAGCAGGTGTTCAAGAGTGGCCCACTTTTCATATCTTCTAAAGTTGGTATACATCTCCTTGTTCTCCTGTTCGGGTTTCCACCCAATGACAGTTTTGGTCGCATTGCATTTCTAATTTATTCGTTATAACGCTCGTTTGACTTCGACATGATTCATTATCTTAGAAGGAAAAAAAATTGTAAATCTGAAATTTGATAATTGGCCTTTATAATGTTATCTTTACTTGGAAAAGAAATTCTTTACTAGACTTATCAGCATATCAATTTGTTGAATCCATTAATTGCTTTGATCATTGCCCAAGGTGTTTATTTGTTAGACCAATGGATGTGGTACTAGGAACTAAGTTCTTTGGCAAATTTCATAAGATTTAGACTTAATAGAAGATTAATGAGGGAGATAACAGAAAGAAAAATACACATCCGAATGAAAGAGAGAAACGGAGATGACACACTCCGAAAAGAAACACCCAAGGCATATAATTCTTAAACAAACCATTTAATTTCCCAGAGATATTGATATCCTATTTATTTATCTGATTTGTACATTGATAAGTTTCTTTAACCTTATCCTATGTCCGTGCAGCGTCTGACGTAATTCAAATAAACCACATCATAGGTGTTAAAGAGTATTTTTCTGAAAACTGTGTGCTTGTGGGATTTTACTTTTTTCAAGAGAAATAACTAGTTTTGCTTGGTCTAATTATGAACAGCTATTAATATATTTTAACAGCGTAACCATTTTTCTGCTTAGGCATTGGATTTTGAACCAGTTTATTATATTCCTTTTATTTATTGTGGAAATTTGTGTTAAATTGTTGTGCTATTTCTTTCTTTACCCATCTTTGCTTGGTTTGCTGCACTCCTCTTTATTAATTATGTATGATGGTTAGTTTCAATCAGCATTTCCATGTCTTTGCGGAAGAAGAAGTACACTTATCGTTTGGTTAGAGATTACTTCTCATATGGTCTGAGGCTTTGTTGCTGTAGTGTTTGGATGTGTTTCAGCTAAGATTTGTGAATCACGTTAGTATTTGTAAACTTTGTTTGGAAGAAATCCTATAAGAAAAAAGTGTTGATGTGCTGACTGTTGGTTTTTTTGCTTTCTCAAGTGCAGAAATGTTGTTTCTTAAAGCTTTCTTCTAGCGGGAAATTCTGATGCCATCTCCAGAGTCTTCAGAATGTAATGCACTCTATCAACTGTGCAACCTGAATGTGAATGTTACGCCTGGTTCAAAATCTTGTACGAAGAAGCTCACCTACAACCCCTGCACTCTCACCCTCACCCCCCTATCTCGATTTTTCAGTGCATTTGTTGCTCCAAAACACTTGCTTGCAACGTTATTTCTCTGGGGGATCGAAGGCGTTGGCGTCAAGCCCTAGTCTCTCCATATGGAGGCGCAAGAAAGAAATGGGGAAGGAAGGTCTCATGGTGGCTAAGGAGCTCAGAGGCTCCGCTCTCAGCCTCTCCGCCTTGACCACTTCATACGCTCCCATGTCTCCCGCTTGCTCAAGTCTGATCTCCTTGCTGTTCTCGCCGAGTTTCAGAGACAAGACCAGGTCTTTCTCTCTATGAAGGTTTGTTTTCGTTACTTCTTTTTTCTCTCATAAATTTTTGTTCGAATTTTTATTGTCATTATCATTATATTATGGTTCTGCTTGTTGGGCTTTTGAAAAAAAATGTTGCTTTGTTAGATTTTCTAGAAAATTCAGGATGGAAATGTTAAATTTATGAATGTAGAATGATGATTGTTTTGGGCTCTTATGTGTTGGAGCCTTGGAGGCCAATGCATATTGAGAAACAATTCAAAGTTACCTAACCATCTGGAGGTATGAATTCTCTTTTGGCATAGGATAGGCTGGCTAATGTGCACCGCTACACGTGTACAAATTCTTCGTTTTCCATCTTCTGGAGCAGGATTTTGCTATTTCTTTCACTGTGATTCATCTACAGTATTGCTAATCTGCTACTATCTAAAGTAGTGTGTGGCTCAGTTGAATAAAAAGTTGGAATGGAAGATACCTTGTCGAGAACACTTTTTTGGTTAATTAGAAATTTACAAGTTTGCACTATCTTCTAAGTGTAATCACTTATATTTAATTATTTATTCTGGTCAATTACAACATTGTGGTAGGGTATGACTGTAACTAATCAAGTCTTAGCTAGACCATGAGATGATACTGGAAAGGCTTAAATGATATCGGATCCTCCTTTAGGGCCTATTAGATGCACATTAGTTGGACTCATTAGTGCCTATAAATTTTGGTTGGTTGGGGGGGGGGGGGGTGTGGGGGGGGTGATCTCCCATATTTTTACTTTTCTTCTTTCTTCCTTGGGACTCAATAGATAGGAGGAATAAGGAAAGACGAAAGTGTGGCTAGGGTCTTATATCAGGGCCCCACCTTTTCTAATCAGTAGAGCCGCACGATTTCTTGGAGAACAAGAGGGTGATGGTTCTAAGCCCTCACACCCTTGTAAGGGTGCAGCAAAGGAAAATTAAATCCTGTATCTACCTTCTCAAAAGGAAGTCACAGTAAGAGCTCCAGTGCAAGAAGCTCCCTGCTCTCCCCCTTTTTTTATTGCTTGCAGAAAATTAAGAGTTTTCATGAGGTGTGGGGTTTCTCAGTTTCTATTGTACTGTGTATTGTCTTGCATTTTAAGTTTCTAATATGTTCCTATGCACGGAAAACCTGCTACTTTGTCGTGCAACTTTGGCTGCTTGTACTAGGCTTTGTTCTTAGTCATCCAAAAATAAATTAACAGCTTCTCACAAGCATGCATATCTAGATTTGTCCACGTAAAAGGTAGGACAAAATAAAATGAAAATAAGGTGAGCTCGAAAGGACCTTGCAACTATGAGCAGGGATTGTAAATTTGCGTATGTAAGTTCAGGCTACAAAGGGGTTGGAGAAAAAGTAAAGTTGCCATACAAAAAACAAACCTTTGATAGCGACTTCAAAGATACTGGAAAATTTTATGGATCTTTGCTGATTCCTCTCAATGAAATTTGCTGTGTTGCACTAAGTTATCACGGATGTATGCATGCAATCCGGGAACACTTTGGGGTCGATCAACCATAGGACCTGTTTAGAGTTATTTGGTCCTTTATTTTCCGTTTTGTTGAGTTTCTTATATTCTGCATCAACAAGTGCACATGCATATTTCTTCTGAAAGGAAAGGAGCATTTTACTCTTTTTGGCTGGGGTGGGTGAGGAAGGAAGGAATATGCATGTTGATTGGCTATCCTGCAATGTTTTCTTTACTAATACATAATGTTTTTATTTTTCCAGATATATGATGTGGTTCGTAAAGAGATTTGGTATAGACCGGACATGTTCTTTTACAGGGACATGCTTATGATTGCTTGCAAGAAACAAAAAGGTGGATGAAGCGAATAAGGTTTGGGGAGATCTGAAGAGAGAGGAAGTTCTATTGATCAGCATACTTTCGGGACATCATCAGGGCTTTCCTAGATAGTGGTTTTCCTCGGAGGCAATGGAGATATATGGTGAAATGAGACAATCACCTGATCCCCCAATCTCACTGCCGTTTAGAGTAATATTGAAGGGCCTCCTCCCGTACCCAGAATTGAGGGAGAAGGTGAAAGATGACTTCTTGGAGCTATTTCCTGATATGATCGTCTATGACCCACCTGAAGACTTATTTGAAGACGAAGAATGAAAAGAGAGAGTGAAGATGATGACTAAATAGTGCTGCTAGGTATGATGCAATCCGTCGTGTGCGGCGTTTAAGTAGGTCTTTTACTGGTAGATGGTCGATCTGCTGCACGCTACAAAAATTAATCCAGAGTTTGTGTTGCAACGAGTAAATAACCCTGATTCTATTTCAAAGTATTGTCTTGTAAATGCTTTTGGGAAGTCTTATTCAAATAGTTAGACAGAGTTAGGTATGGCGATCCTAGTTTTGGTTTTAGTTATCGTTCTCATGTTTGGGTCGAAAACAATTTTCGTTTCCGAGTTTCAAATTACTACTATCCTACCGCCCTACCTATGTCCCAAATGTCCATGTAAATGAAATAATTTTCCGTTGGCGGGCTATCATCGCCATTGAGGGTTTTGATGCCAAAAAATGGACCAACGCCGTTGGTGAAGACACTGGATTATTCATTCCAATTCAAATGAGGTCATGGAAGAGTATTGATCCCTTTTTATTTACATCAATGTCCTTTTATGGATATATATATACACACACACACACGCGCACACACACATCTATATACATATATAGATATAGCTTCACAGTGGTCAATTGACTAACTAACTAATGTATTTTTACAATTCGAACGTTTATTTTTTAGATAGGCAGGAGCCGAAAACCTCGAGTGTAGCTACCGGCTTTGTCACGGAATATGGGACCAGCTTCCCCTTGACTAGTACCAGCGTGAAAATCTCGGTCGACACGAACATGTAATCATTGGTTAGGACTTCGAAGGAGGGAGCCACCGAGAAGGAGAAGAGATTGGTTTGGCAATCGAGTCGGGCTGAGCATTCAAATAGTCTAACAAATGCGAACCAGCTAGACGGCCCACAACTGCCGGATCTTTTACGAGCACGCCAAATAAAATACAAACCTGATAGCTGCCAAGTACAAGCAATGTGGTGCAACCTTGCTTAGAAGTGAGGAGGAGAACAAAACTGCCTTGGCGAATGGACAACCTTTTGGCCACATGCAGCGGCAGTGCCGACTCCAAAAAGAAACTGCAAAATAGACACATCTAGTTTAGTTACCAAATTCGATCTCCCTAGTTGGGATAATGTCATTGCACAATTTCCATAAGTAAATTTTAATTGGATTTGGAACCTTAGCCTTCCATAGAGCTTTCCAAAGTGTAGAAAAAGCTGCAGAGGAACTAGAGGAAGGCCTCTCATAATTCAAATCAAAACCCACACTTTTCACAGAGATAGAACCCTTAAACCTACTTCAACCTTTGGAGGAAAACTTCAATTTTATGTTCTAAACTTATCTCAACTTGCTCCAACCCTTTGGACAAATGATGTGGTAGAAACTAACACACAAATTAAACCCTGTAAATTATGCAATCGTAGTATGAGTAAGTGGGATCGTTCTATTTCGGAGATTAGAAGGGATGCTAATTAACACAAATTAAACTTGTAAAACTGAAAATTAAGTTAAACTAACAACAAAACAAGTTCATAACGATCAGGTGAAATTCCCTTATATTCTAGCATCAAATCCCTGCATGCAACCTAAGTATGCATCCTTAATAAACATACAAGAATAAGTTCTCCATAAAGCAGAAAAGTAAATCACATTCATGTTTTATGAAACAATAACTGGATGTAATCAATTTATATAAAACATATGATCATGGCTTCGAATTCACCTCTAGCTAAAAAGAAACTTAGTTACACACGTTCATCATAACTGAAAAAGCAATCTAATAAACATTGAAACTTAAAACAAAGATAGAAAGAAACTTTGAAAATTCTAGCAACTTCAATGGATGAATGGTAGGGCGCGGCACACCCAAAATCGTTGCAGGAATTTCATATATATAGATGAAACGGCTAAATCCAAGGAGGAAAGGGTTTGGTGTTTTAAATTATTTTAGAACTTGAATCCAAGGAGGAAAGGGTTTTGACGTTTTAAATTATTTTAGAACTCTAAGAATCAGGTAGAGAGTGTTGGAATGTAATTAGGATTCCTTTTTGCAACTGGAGATAAGATAAGATAATGTTGGATAAGATATGATAAGATAAGATAAGATAGGATAAGATAATGATCCTCTCCAACTAGGATTCCTCTTTCTTGTGTAATTCCTTACCTTACAAGCCTCAACTTTAATTTCTCCAGATTTTAGCACATGTTTAACACCATTTAAACACCAAAAAGGTCCAGCCCATATGCTATCCATGCATGCTATCCAATCCAAGTCCAAAACTGCTCCAAATCGCTCCATTTGGCTATTTATTGTCATCTTTACCAACTGGACCTATAATAATACGAAAATAACTTAAATTACTACAATAAATGAAAATTAACTAAGTAAATACAAAGAAATAAGATAACAAAGTTGCATAACTATGCTCATATCAACAAATATGAGTTTTAACTCAAAACTCATTTCTGAGGCAAATTTAGGCCAACATTTTTCCTGGGTTAGTGGGGCTGGCCCACCATATATGTGTATTTTTTCTTTCAATTTTATATT
Organism: Pyrus pyrifolia; assembly: GCA_016587475.1. NCBI lineage: Eukaryota > Viridiplantae > Streptophyta > Magnoliopsida > Rosales > Rosaceae > Pyrus > Pyrus pyrifolia. The sequence goes on from BNSU01000024.1 coordinate 216,512, forward strand.
TATAAATTCATTGACTCCAATGGCTAAGATCTAATATGATCAAATCCAACGGTAAAAAAAAGATCTAACAGTCCAAATTTAAATCGAACGGTTAAAGTAATTAAGAAAAATTCTTTTATGTGTTTCATATTCTTTCATAGCGTTCCACGAGTTTCATGGTGTTGGTTTAGTGATTTTTCAATATTTATCGAAATCTAAATATTTTTAGGTTAAAATATTCATAAAATAAATCAGGATAGTCTACATAATTTTTTTTTTTTAAAGGAGTTACTATAAGAAAATAAAATTATCAAATAGTCTACATATTTATCAGAATCTAAATATTTTTAAGTTCAAAATTTTAGGTTTTAACCCAAGAGTTTCGAGATAATGGAGGAATGAGTCAAATGGTAATAAATGTACTATTATTTATAACTCAACTTGTGGGCTCTAGATGACGATGAGATCATATTTGTTGATAAAAATTTCTTACCTGGTACAATGTTTTATCTCTCATCCATATTATTGACTTTAAATGTAATGACCCGTCCCCAATTATTATGATTTTTATAATTTTAAAAAGGTGAATTTACGAAAATGCCCTTTGAGATAAAATATTGACTTTTGTTGACTGCCATGTCATGTCACGTAAGGTTCATTTTCTTGATGTATTCCTGTAGTACTCGTCGCTATGGACGCGTGGGCGCAAACGGAACGCAATTTGGAGTTATAACGAAGAAGTTATGGGCGAGTAAAAATAGGGACAAAATGGTAATTTGAATATTATCTGGAAGACTGCAGATTTTTTGAGTAAAATCTAGTGAGCCACGTGTGTGGCCTAGATTAAAGGAAAGAAAGATGGGCGGTGGTGATGAATTATAAAGGAGGGAAGGAGCGGCAGGCCGCCCAATCAGAAAGAAGAGAGAAAATAGAGGACCAATTGGAGATGAACGAAAGGAGGGGAAAGGAGAAAAAGGGGGATGCACCGGATTACCTAACCCGGTTACACCCAGTCAACCCGGGGCGCTAATTCTGACGGGTTTCCGTTGTCTTTCCGGCAAATCGCAGCAATCCATCACTACCACATCACTCACCTGACCTTCCCTCTACCAATTCCACCCCAAAGATGGAAGAAATTGTACCCGATTTCGTGAGGAACCGAATGGGTAGGTCTGGCGGTCTAAGGTGGTGATCCACCATTTCCGAAGGTGATTCCTTCGATCACCACCATCATTAGCCTTCCCTTAAACATAGGAACAAAGCTCAAACAAGTTTGGGGGCGTCAGATTGGATTTGAGGACGAATTGGAGAGCACCCTTTATAGGGTTTTCGGTGGGTTCATGGCAATTCGAAGTTTTTCCCGGCCAAATTGGCTTTAGTCACAGGTATGAAAGTTTCTCTATTTATTGAGATCTTCATTTCTGTGAAGTTTGAGAATTTTTAGAAGTAGTTTAATTTTCTGGCGAGTCGGGCTAGCCGACCGCCACTTGCGGCGGTGCGTGGCCCGAGGCATCCCCTGATCTTCCTAGGCTAAATTTGATTCCCTGATTTCATTGGTGAAGTCCGATTGAAAATTTTCCGTTGTTTAAACGTAGTTCCATTAAGGTCTACCGTTTGATATTTATAGCAATCGACGATCCGACCGTTGGATCGTCACCAAACTTTGATATGTTATAATACATAACATTTGAGGATATTAGAAACTTACGGATCAGGAACCCGGCATACGGATCTTTCCAAAGAGGATATGTAAGTTATATATTCTATTGATAAGAATTCTAAGACATGATTTGATAATTGTTCTAGGTGTTGATTGTTCGTGATGCCTTGATGTTTGTGCTAGGGAGTTGTAGCGTGAACTTCACGTGAGTGGGCTTTTGGTTTTCTATATATACGTATATATGTTTTCTATTTTCTCAAAAATTATTTTAAATGGATTTACGTTTTTAAATGCCATGTCAATTGCATTACATTTTAGTATATGCATTAGTATAGATATGCATATTATTGCATGATGCTGCGGACACCCAGGTAAGCTTCAGGTAAGTACATATTGATGATAGTGATTGCAGTGTGTATGGTTATGTTTAGATGCATTTAGAGCTTATTATCCTGCACCCCGGTGTTAGTGCTCCTGTCCGTGGCTAGGGCACAGTCTTTCACGTGAAGTTCACCTCCCGCACCGCACGCTCTCCTTGGATCCAAGTTTGGTGCACAACCCTGTCGTACATACCACATTAGGTGGTTCCGACTCGTAGGTGACCCGCGATTATTCGTACAGTCTTCACGTGATCATAGAACTTGAGCGTACTTATTTACACCCAGCCCTGTCGTACATACCACAATAGGTGATTTCGACTCATGTGTAGGCATACTTAATAAGCTATAGGTTTAGCCGTACAGGTCACGTTAGGTGACTCCAGCTGACATATCATTTTACATTGATTTATTTCACCTGGCTTAGTTATTTTATTGCTGAGATACTTGACATGGCATATACTTGGTTTTCACTACTCTTAAGCATAATTTCTATATACGTATGTATTATTATTTTCTGAGAAATTATACGGGTTTTACGGCAAGAGGTTATAACATTTTCAAAAGGTTTTTATTAAAAACTTTATTTTTAGGCCCAGTCACCTTTGTTTTTGCGCCCTTCCAGGTTTTAGCTGTTGAGAGTCCGTATCGACGAGGATTCTTGGCAAATCTCAGTAGGTGGCTACCTCCGAGGGTATGATCCTTATCTACAGTATTGTACTTTACTTATGCTCTGATATCGCGTGTGAAATGGGTTCATCCCCGTTTACAGCACACTTTGGTCTTTAGACACTTTTAGGTTTAAATTTATTCATATTTTCCACATCACTATACTTTATGGCTTCGTCACCTTCTAGATGTCGGCCAACACAGCTCGATTCGGAGTCCTAATGGACATTCTGGGTCGGGGTGTGTCATTAAACTTTAAAGTTAACAATTTTTCTTCAATGATAGTTAATATTGATAGTACAGAAAATGAATACATAAAATGAATAGTTTAGATTGAAAATAAAAAGTTTAACAATTATGAAAATCAAATTTAACGATTAAAACACCTATAAAAATGAGTGTTACATAGCATTGAAGCTACTTTCTAAAATTAAACTTCTTGGATGCATGATTTTCATTAAATATAAAATATATTTTTATTAATTAATTTTCTAAATCAAGGCACAACCTTACTTGCGAGCACGAGAACCGACCATAGTGAGTCAATGACCACTCCACTCACTCTCTATGCACATTCTTTCTTCCACTCCTTACAAATTTAGAAATCTCCCACCTCTATATTTAATTACTTTATACAAACAAAATTAAGAAAAAGAAGGGGTCAAGATAATAGACATGGATCCCCTCCGGATCCATTATGTGGGGATCTTAGAGATCCTCAAATCTCAGCTATACATCGTGAATCATGCGGTCAGAAATCATTTTACTTTTATTATTTTAAATTAAACACAAATAGTATCTGACGAAAACTGACCACATGATATACGATGAACGGTTGAGATGTGGGGATCCTTAAGATCCCCACATAATGGATATGGAGGGGATTTGTATTCCAAGATAACCATACTTTCTATAGAGCTCACAACCAAGCAATTTTTTGGTATACTTGGAATATGGTCAGGGTGAGTTATTATTTAATTCAAATTGCAATACGTTAATTTATGTTCAAAGTTATTTTTGACACTTTAAAAAAAAATCATTTGATACTCTTTCTTAATGTTTTTTATCTCTTATAAAAGTGCATATGACTATTTTAGTGAGTCAATAACAAGATTTGATTTGATTTTATTAATATACTGTAGATGTGAAACGTGCTAATTAGTTGCCAACATTTATTATAAAACGTAAAATGATACACTATGCAAGTTGTGTTTTCAGTACTTGAAATTTTTTACAAGTGATAAATTACTAAGTGCCCAATTTCAACACTACCAAAAAGTACTATTTGCCCAACGAAACAAGTTTGTCGAACAAAGTAACTTTATCGATGAATTTAAAAATTTGGTCGGACAAAAGTGGTCAATGTTTTGGTTTTATCAACGACCTTTGCACGACGAAAATACATCGAAGGGCAAAGTATTTGTGCCAAGAGAAAAAAAAATTGGCGCGTAAAATGCCACCTTTTGCAGGCCAAACCTTCAAGTTTCGTCAGGCAAGGTATATTTCATGGTTTAGGGTTTAAGGTTTATGGTTTACAATTTCGTCGGGCAAAAATAAGGGAAATTTTTGAATTTTCAAGTCCTTAGATGATTTTTGCAGTCTACGTAGTTAATTTCAACAATCCAACTGTTAATACAATTGATATATACTCTGAGATGACATATAACCAAAATCACCCAAATTCAAGTTTAAGGGATTAGGTGTCACATCCCAATCCGCATGGTAAGATATTGTCCCTTTTGGGCCACGACCTCATGGTTTTGTTTTTGAGCTTCCACCCAAAACGCGTCTTACTATAAGGAGGTGGGTATGTACATATAAGGCACACAAACCTCATCTCCCTTGGACGATGTGGGATTTTACAATCCACCCCCCTTAAAAGCCCGACGCCCTTATCGGCACACTTCCAACAGGGGAGTGGCTCTGATACCAAATTGTCACATCCCAGTCCGCATGGTAAGATATTGTCTGCTTTGGGCCACGACCTCATGGTTTTGTTCTTAGGCTTCCATCCAAAACGCGTCTTACCATAAGGAGGTGGGCATGTATATATAAGGCACATCACCTCCTCTCTCCCGGGTGATGTGAGATCTTACAATCCAGTTTCCCCTATATGTGAAATAACTATATTTAAATTAATTAAGACACATATACGGAAACTTATCATGAGGACTTAAGGGATCAGGCAAGGCTCGGGTTACGATCCGACGACGTATTTGTGAGTGGGCAGTTTGTTTTTATACCATACATAGTTATAGTTTCCATAAATGCGTATTTACTTCATTTTTATGCTTAGTATTGTTATTGTGATAAATGTTGCTATATGGTTGGGATATTACTGTCATGACATTCATACATATTTGTACATGCTCATCTTGCTGCACCTCGGTGTTAGTACTCGCCCCAGGGCCAATGTCACATCCCGGTCCGGGGCGGATCACTTCCCGAGCCCGCTCCACCACCGTAGCACGATATTGTTCGCTTTGGGCTTACCATTCCCTCATGGTTTTGTTTTTGGGAACTCACACGAGAACTTCCCGATGGGTCACCCATCCTGGGAATGCTCTCGCGCACTACTCGCTTAACTTCGGAGTTCCCATAGAACCCGAAGCCAGTGAGCTCCTAAAAGGCTTCGTGCTAGGTAAGGATGAGAATATACATTTAAGGATCACTCCCTTGGGCGATGTGGGATGTCACAATCCACCCCCCTTAGGGGCCCGACGTCCTCGTCGGCACACACGCAGCTAGAGTTAGGCTCTGATACCAATTTGTCACAACCCGGCCCAGGGCGGATCACTTCCCGGGCCCGCTCCACCACCGTAGCACGATGTTGTTCGCTTTGGGCTTACCATTCCCACGGTTTTGTTTTTGGGAACTCACACGAGAACTTCCCGATGGGTCACCCATCCTGGGAATACTCTCGCGCACTACTCGCTTAACTTCGGAGTTCCTATAGAACCCGAAGCCAGTGAGCTCCTAAAAGGCTTCGTGCTAGGTAAGGATGAGAATATACATTTAAGGATCACTCCCCTGGGCGATGTGGGATGTCACAGCCAGGGCCAGTCCTTCACGTGTATGTTCACATCTGCACCGTTCGCTCCCCTTGGATCCAAGTTTGGTGCCAGTCCTGTCGTACAGATTGCATTAGGCAATTCCGACTCGTATGTGACCATACTTCTGCACCAGTTTTCACGTGATCGTAGTACTAGAGCATATTGATTACACCCAGTCCTGTTCGTAATAAAAATCATCTGTAAGAACTTATGTGTCAGCTTAGATGGATGAGCACTTGTTTATACTTGATTGTCACATGATTATATCATTGCGGCATTTGATATATCATGACTTGGCATATTTCTGGTTATATTGTTGTTGTACTGTTGTTTACATACTTATGTAGTATGTTTTAAGGAAACTATACTTGTTTTACAGCGAGGGGTTACTATGTTCGAAAATAAAGGTTTTTCTTACATGCTTTGTTTTGCTGACCCACTCAACTTTGTTTTTCACCCATCTAGGACCTAGATAGTTGCACTCTTCATGGCATTCGAGCAACCTTCGGCATTTTGACATCATCTCTGTTTAGAAGTATGAACTTATCCATTCTTATGTAATAAGTGTACTTTAGCTACTTTGACTACTTTATTGTAGTCGTACTATCTATTAAGCTTTGAATAATTGTAGTGGGTTCTTCCCACGACTGCACACTCTTTCACTGTTTAGTTTAAATTAGTTCTAGTTTGGTTTTAATATATTCACATTTTCCACATCACTACACTTTATGGCTTCATCACCTTCCAGGTGTTGGCTAGCATAACTTGATTTCGGAGTCCTAGTGGACATTCCGGGTCGGGGTGTGTCATTAGGTAATGGGATGAAATCCTTCGACGGTTAGAAGCTTATCATCATGATTTAACAGTTATTTTAGCTCTGATTTTAATGATTTTTTGTAACTACACTCCTCGACCTTAGAAGAATACAATGAACAAACCCAATCATCAATTTAAAATATTTGCACTAGTAGTTACCACAAATTCTTACATCTACTTAATGGAAGTATAGTCTAAGTGTTTGTTGAATCTATTGTGTTGACGGGAAATGCAGTCTACCAAACTAATTTCAACAATCCAATTGTCACACTTTCACACTTTTTTTTAACATAGTATGAGGTCGCATATGCTAAAAATCACTTAAAACAAACTCTCAAGGTTAGGTAATATGATGAAATCCTTCAATGGTTATAAACATATCATCACGATTTAGCGGTTATTTTAACTTTGATTTTGATGCTTTTTAATAAAGACGCTAATTAAGGGTAAAACCACACATTGAATTGACTTATTGGAATGTGATGTTATTCCAAACGTTCTAAAGTAATCGGGTTAGGGATCAAACAAATTCATTTATTTATGTTCTAATGACATTAGGAGAAGCTGAAAAATTTATGGGTGCATAATGAAATTATGCTATATTAAACTTGTGATTCTTTTGGGTTCTTTTGATCTGAGAATTGTTATTACATTTAATCTGTTATAGGGAAGTTATCTAGAACTATTTGTTGTAAATTCCTTTGGATCTGCTTTCCAGGTAAGTATCAACTATCAAGCAGTGAGAACTTTGATGTCTGCAAGTGAGTTCACCTTTGTGTGTTGTCTTCTTAAAAAAGAGCTTGCTTTCTAAACATGGGTACTCTATCAACCGGTAAGATATTATCTGTTGCCTTCTCTTCAAAACTTACTTAAATTCATTTAATTTCTCATGCTAAATATCATATCAGCTCAGCTTACACAAAAAAATGGAAGAAAATTATCTGCGGCATAGTATGTACATCTGTGATATGTCGTATTTTGCATAGAAAGATATATCCGTCAGTTTCATTGTCTTCCATATGACAATGCTACTTACCTCAATACAAGAAAAGACAAGTGTAATATTTCCAATTTATGCAAAGAATTTGTTGTCTGCTTCCGAGAATATAAAACACCAATATAGGTTTGTTAGGGCCACATAGTATTAAGATATCGTTGTGTCCTCCCTTGTTATATTGAGTAATCCAAACCACTGGAGTAACTTATTTGATTACATTGATATTTGGCTAGCTACATGATGTGATGGTGCTCCATTCCTTCCTTTACCATTTGTTGTTGTCAACATGGCTTTCAACATATATATCATTGCGGCATCTTCTCAAGATATCTTCGGCTGTGGTATATTCCCTCGCATCGACATTTTCAGGTATGTCAATTTTGTTGCACTAACTTCAATACGAGGGATCTGATATTAAAAGAGGGAAAACAAAATCCTTTCGAAAGCTATAGTAAGAAACTGCCATATGTGGTTCATACAAAATGGGAAATCTAATATTTTGGCTTGGTAATGCATCAGAAAAGTAGGTAATGGATCAGAAAAATAGCAACAAAAGCTGTAATTACAACGTCACAAATAGGAGAAGAAATAGGAGAGCAAATTCGATATCATCATATTGAGACTCAAGCCAAAATACAAGGGATCGGTCTCATCATGGTTAAGATGTTAAAACCTAGGTTGAACACTCACGATAAATCACATAAATATATGTTTACTTGAGTACTCGAATGTTGGGAGAATATCTGTTATTCATTCAAAGAGAAAACATGGCATTAAATAGCTTTACAAAGAGAACTGAATGCTGAAAATATGCAGCCCACGTTTACAACCCTAACAACGTGGTATAAGACTAAATTAGAATCAAATAACTTATCCCTAAAGAATAGGTCTTATTAACAACAACTGAAACAACACTACAAACTAGGAGACCTAACCCTTACGGCTAGGAAACCCTAACAACTTCAACATCCTCCCTTAAACTGAATACTATCAGCAATCAGTTTATATCCACGAGTGAACAAACACCCAATAACCCCTCAATTTCTGAAACACGTCTAGCTTCAGAGGCTTGGTCATGATGTCTGCGACCTGCTTCTGCGAAGAACATTGAACCAATCCCACAACTTCATCTTTGGCGAGTTCTCGAAGAAAATGAAACTGAACATCTATGTGTTTATTATGCCCATGCATCACTAGATTATTTGAGAGCTTAATAGTGGAACTATTATCACAATAAATTGTTGTGGACTTACGTGGTTCATGATTGAGCTGCTGCAAGATCGTCCTTAACCAAACTGTTTGACATGCATTCGAAGCTACAGCTATAAACTCCGATTCGGTGGTAAATAACGTGACCACACGTTGTTTCTTCGAGGACCATGAAACTACCCCTGAACTCAACATAAAAATGTACCCATAAGTACTCTTCCTATCATCCTGATCTCCCGCATAATCACTGTCAGTGTATCTAATGAGTTCTTGTTCACCTCCCTTTTTATAGAACAACCCAAAACTCATCGTGCCCTTTAAGTACCTTAACACTCTCTTTGCTGCTTTAAGATGTAACTCAGTAGGTCGTTCCATAAACTACTAATCAAACTAATAACATACATCATATCCGGTCACGTCGCAATCAAATACATAAGACTGCCCACGATTCATTTATACATAGTGCTATCAACTTCTACTCCATCTTCATCCTTCATCAATTTTAAACCAGGAACAATAGGATTATGAACTGCATTACATTTGTTCATATTAAACCTCTCCAACACTTCTTGAGCATATTTTAGTTGACTAACATAGATGCCTTCCGACCTTTGAAGCACTTCTAAGCCAAGGAAGTAGCTCATTCTCCCAAGGTCAGTCATCATTGAATGCTTGAAATCTCTGAATATGGACTCATCATTCCCAGTGAATATAAGATCATCAACATAAAGATAGACAATTAAAATTTTACCTCCATTCATTCTCTTGACAAACAATGTGTGTTCATATGGGCATTTCTCGAAACCTTCCTTCATGAAATAGGGCTCAATGCGACTGTACCAGGCTCGAAAAGCCTATTTAAGACCGTATAGAGCCTTTTTAAGCTTATAAACCTTGTGCTCCTGCCCTTTTTGTTCATAACCTGGAAGTTATGCGATGAACACTTATTCATTTATTTCACCATGGAAGAAAGGCGACTTGACATCTAACTGATAAACAGTCCAATCATTCTAAGCTACAAGTGATAGGATGACATGAACTGTATCCAAGCGAGCCACAGGTGCAAACACTTTTGCATAATCAACTCCATATTACTGGCTATACCCTTTTGCAACCAAGCGAGCCTTGTACTTGTCCACTTTACATTTCTCGTTGAGCTTGGTTTTGTAAATCCATTTTACCCAACTACTTTTCCTTCTGGTGGCATCTCTATCAACTCCCATGTATTATTTCTTTCTATCACTTCAATTTCTGAATCCATGGCCTTCTTCCATTTGTCACTTTTCACAGCCTCCTCATAAGTAGTGGGATCAGACTCGGCAAATAAAGCTATATGAACCTTATCTTCCTCCTGGGAGAGACCTTCTCCACTCACATAGTCTCTTATCCACACTGGTTGTTTTCTAACTCGTCCTTCTATGGCAGTCATTTATGTCTGGTCATTATGATCAAATTCCTCGCCCTTCAGTGTTGTTTCATCAGCCTCAGGCTTTTCTACATTGTCATCATTCCCCGATTCTTCTTCATTCATTTCCCACTCAATATCAGCCATGATTGTTTCTTGATGATTGTCACTCCAGTCCTAAGCTTTATCTTCTTCAAAAAACAACATCTCGACTTATCACTATCTTTGTAGAGACTGGATTATATAGACGATAAGCTTTAGATTCCTTGCTGAGCCTTAGATTCCTTGCTGACTCCAAGTAGATTGCACTTCATACTCTTGTCATCAAGCTTAATCCTCTTGCTATCAGGAACATGCACGTGTGCTAAGCATCCAAAAACCCTGAAGTGCTCCATTAATGGTTTAGAGCCACTCCAAGCTTCTTCTGGCGTCATACTTCTCACTGGTAGAGTTGGACTTCTGTTGAGCACATGAATGGCCAATTAACTGCTTTTGGCTAGAAAGTTCTTGGAATTTTCTTCTCCGTAAGCATGCTTCGAACCATGTTCATAATAGTTCGATTTTTCCTCTATGCGACACCATTCTGTTGGGGAGTGTAGGCAGCTGTCAACTGCCTTTGAATTCCATGCATGTTGCAAAAATCTGTGAACTCGAGTGAAGTGAATTCACCTTCACGATCTGTACGTAGGATCTTTATGCTTGAACTAGCTTCCTTTTCGACCTTAGCCTTAAAATTTTTGAAAGTACTAAGGGCTTTTGACTTCTCAACCAAGTAGTACACCCACATTTTCCTACTGTAATCATCAATGAAAGTAATGAGATACCTCTTTTTGCTGTTGGAGATTGGATTAATAGGCCTACGTATGTTTGCATACACGAGTTGAAGAATCTGAGGTGCTCTCCATGTACTTTCCTTTGGAAATGGATCTCGTTGTTTCTTTCCCACCAAACATTCTTCACAAACTTGCATGTGTGCTTTGAACTTTGGTAAGCCATTCACCATATTCTTTTGTTGAAGGACTTTTAGATCGCTCCAACCCAAATGTCCATATCTACGATGCCATAGTTGAGGTTGATCGTCCGTAATAAAGTTGAAACATTTCTGCCCTTGTGGTTGTGTGTGAGCCAATAGGATAAACATGCGATTTTCTGCCATTGTGGTCTCTCAGATTAGTCCTCTTTCTGGATGATAAATCTTGCACTTGCCATTTTTGATAAAAATGGCAAGACCCTTCTTTTGCAATTGTCCAATGCTCAGTAAATTATTTTTCAAATCCGGCACATAGAATACTTCAGTGATGACCTGCATGATTTCGTTGACTTTCATGCGAACATTTCCCTTTCCTAAGATAGCCAAGCTTGAATTGTTCCCCAACTTCATAGACTTCCTGAAGGTATTATCCAAATATGTGAACATCTCCTTCTTGCCACACATATGATTGCTACATCCCAAGTCCAGAAAGCATAACTCTTCTCTATCATCTTCCTTGGTATCCATGTATGCCATAAATAGCATTTCTTCACTAGTTTCTGCATAAAAACCTTTTGAATCTTTCCCCTTCTTAGGACATTCCCACTGAAAATGCCCAAGTTCAGGACAGTTGTAACATTCGAGGGTAGACTTGTCAGGTCCATTTCTACCCCTTCCTCATCCTCTTCCTTTGAAATTGCTGCGTCCACCTTACCCACCTTGTTGGGCATCATAAGTCACCTTCAGAGCTTGCTCATCCACTATGTGTCTCCCATCCTTTGATCGTGTACTAACAAGTGATGTGAAAATTAACTTGACACACAAATTAAACCCTATTGTTGACAATTGTAGTATATATGTAAGTAGGGATTGTTCTAAACCGGGGATTAACTAGGGATGCTAATCAACACAAATAAGACTTAAAAACACTAAACTAGACTCTATAGACTCAAAACTAACTCAAAACACTTAAAACAGCAACAAACAATAAAAAAAACTCAATTCTAGACCTAACAAGTGATTTTGACGAAAATAAGACTTAACTTGACTCAAAAGACTAAAAGAAAAACAGATTTTGACTCAAATAACAAGACTAAATGAAAGGGGGGTTGTTTTTGACGTATTTAAAACTTAAAATAGAAACTTTGCATAAAACACTTTGTGAAAACGAATTTGGTGAATTGATAAGGGTGAAAGGCTAGTTAGAGGGTTCATCTCCACACATGACATATGCATACAAACCAATTTCTAGTTATTATTCCTTTAGACTATGAATAACAACGCCCCAAGTTAATTGCATCACACAACCAACCATCAGATTTCCCTTATTTCATTGAATAGAATGAATACGCATTACAATCAACTTATCTTTCTCAAGTTCTCTATATGAAATGCATACTAAAGAATTAATTTCTATGAAAATCATAAACATTGACAAGGCATTCATCACTATGAAACGAATGAGACTCATGCCAAGGATTCACTTAACACGATTATGACTAGCAACCTCCACTACTTGTGAATATAAGCAAATAACTATTATGTGAAACTCCCTTATACTCTAGCATTAAATTCATGCATGCAAATTAAGTGTCGACCCTCAACCAACATACATAAACAAGTTTTGATTACTTAGATAAGTATATCACATTCAAGACTTAAGAAACAATAACTGGATGTAATCAATTCATATAAAACATATAATCATGGCTTCGAATTCACCTCCAACTATAAAGAAATTGGTTCCACATGTTCATCATAATTGAAAACCAATTAACATAAACATTGAACTAAAACTAAGGATAGAAAGAACCTAGAAACGCTCCACACTCCAATGACATGCATGGCACTCCCTTTGAATGGTGGCAGATTGCACAAGTCCTCTTCTCCTTCCTTCCTTGCTGCGGCACTAGGGTGATGTGGTGTGAATTATGGTGTTTGATGGCTGAATGCATGAATGAATGAATGAGTGAATGGATGGTGGTCCTTTTTGCGGCATAAGCATGTATATATATATATGTTGCACGGCTGAAACCCTAGGGAAATCAGATTAGGGTGTGGTAGAAATCAGGTGGGAAAAAGATTGCACAATCTTAAGGGAAAAAGACTAGGGTTACACAGCAAAGACCAAGGAGGAAAGGGAAAATGATTTCAGGTTCTAGGGCTTCTAGAAGAGGGAGAGGCACCACCTTTTTAGAGATTTTAGAAACAATGTGTTTTGTGGCAGAAACTGGACTTCTAGAAGGGATAAAGGGTGCGGCACCTATTTAGGAGCAGATAGGGTGTTCTAGAATCATATATCTAGGTGTTCTAATGTGAAATTAAGTCCTCTTTGCAGCTGGAATTAAGGTAGCAAAAGATTAGGATAGGATAAGATAGGATAAGATTTGGATAAGATAAGGTTGTTCGGATAATGTTCCATGTTTCTTACTCTTTCCTTATCTTCTTTGTCTTGAACTTGTTTCTCCAGATTTGTAGCATGTTCCTAGCCTCTTTTGACTTGAGATTCGTCCATCCACCTTGCTCCATATGCAAGCTATCCATTCCATGTCCAAAACTGCTCTAAATGGCTCTAAAATGCACTTTCTTGCTTGCTTTTCCATTAGGACCTACAAACACACAAAAATAGCTTAAAACACTATAATAAGTAGTAATTAGCTCACTAAATGCAAGGAAACAACATAGCTAAGTAGTATAAATATGCTCCTATCAAATTCCCCCACACTTGGCTTTTGCTAGTCCTCGAGCAAAACAAAACAAACAAAACATAACCTAAACCTTCCATCAATTTCCTCAGCGATTTCCAATGCAACATGACATGTTAAAAATCACTACTCCCACAAATTTTAGTTATCCCTACCCTCGAGCATATACTTAACCGTAGTCACCACTCACTAGCTCGCATTTAATCAATTAAAACAACATTTTGAATGTAGTAACATGCCTTAGAGAATCCCTCAATTCCTTACTGGATATACTCTCTATTTTCACACAAATTTTTTTATTACACTCCTTACACTAGGTATATGTGAGAAGATTGGAGTAAACATGTACACTAACACTCACATATGTATAATCAAAGAAGGTACTTTTTGGAATTATTAACATGTATATGTATATGATCTCATGAATGGAATATCACTACTTAGACGCGAGAACCAGGGATACCATATGCTCGTACCAATTTTAAACTCCACATATTGAAACACATAACAATCAAGATAGAAGTCAAAGGGTTGTAACGGTGCTAAGGTATTGGCTAACACAAAAAGGTAAGGATCAACAAAAGTTCTTAAAGCAATAGTAAGCAAAGTAATGATATAAACACTTAGAATTCACTTTTGAATGTAGAAATCAACTTTGAACACCAAGGGAAACTTCACACAACACTTAGGGCCAGATTCAAACTTTTGGAGCCTTTCTTCAACAACCAACACTTGTGAGTTCATTCTCACTTATTTTCAACTCTTTTTCTTTCTTTTCTTCAACCTTTTCTTCTTTTTCACGTTTTTTTCTTTTTTTTATCTTTTTTTTTTCCGTGCCCTTTTCTTTCTTTGGCACACTACATGTACAACCTCATAGAATTCCACAAAAATCCTTCCCCCACACTTGTTTTTCTACAAATTTGTAGAACAAAAGGAATTCCCTCTAAGTCATGCTCCACTATACTTTAAGAACAAGGGTATGGATAGTCCTATTCTAGGCTAGGTAAGGATAATGTGGTTAACAAAGAAAATAGGCTAGCTAAGGCTCAAAGGGGTTAAACCTACAATACATATGCATAGGGTAAGGCTTTTTTTGGCTCTGGTTTAACTAAACAACTTCATCTTATTGTATGTTATGCATCAATATCATGCTTTGAATGAAACGGGCATGAGTTATAGTATTTGGAGCTATAATGATGGAAACGCATTCTAAGTAACAACCAAACAAAGAAATAATGAGATCATGCAACGACTTCAGAAAACAAAAACATCACAGATTAATAACTCTCCAAATACAGTTTAGGCTCAAGTCTCTCAAGGTTGTAGCGTTAGTTTGAGTTTCTTCCTTCAAGCATGTTACAAAAACTAATTTTTTCCTTTGTGATTACATGTGAATTTGTAAATGACAACTACAACTAAGCATAAACCAAAGAGCATATCAAACTTCCATCCATGTTTGTAACTTTTTTTAACAGTCATGCAATTAAAAATCAAATCCTCATCATTGTGTTGGAAGGTATCCTAAGACACAAACAAACACAAAAACAAAAATGACTCTAAAAACAACTTTTCTTGGGTTTTTCAAACACTCTTTTTCGATTTTTTTTTTCAAATTTTCGGATTTTCTGTTTAAGACACATAAAAACATTTCAAAACACACTAAAAACACTTAAAAACAGCGAATAACAACATTAGAAGTGATAGGTGATAAAATCCCACGAAAATCATGCAAAAACAACTTGTTTACCCCCCCCCCCCAACCACACTTAAACCAAACATTGTCCTCAATGTTTTAAGCATAGACTCACAAACAAACAAACAAATAACACAACTAACAAACATGACAATCATGGCAAAGTAAAAACAATAAACAGTAGGGTTTAGGAATGCAAATCTCGTTGTGGAGTGTTGAAGATTCCTAGGTCTTCTTTATTTGCATGCATAGGTTGCCTCCCAAGAAGCGCTTGCTTTAACGTCTTCCAGCCAGACGATACTTCCACTTAAGCTCGTTGGAGCCCACGGCATGGAGGGGTATATCCTCCACTACATGCTCCTCAAAGTGCTCGTAGTATGGCTCAAAGAATGGGAGGGGATAGTGATCCTCCTTGATTTTGGTGTTTTGGTTCCTAAAGTCTATGTAAATGCTCCCATCACCTTGAAATCGATTAGGTACCTGCACCAAAGAAGGTAACAACCTATTAGTTGAAATGGAACTTGGAATTGGGATTGGAGACTTACAAACATATTGTGATGGAGGCTCAAAAGTGGTAGTAATGTCAACAATTTCACTATGGCTGCTTTTGGCCAGATTGGGTGTTTTTAGGGCAGCCATTCCAATTCCTCCTTCGATGATGGTTCTAGATGCATCCTTCTTGATTGGTACTGAACGTTCCTGCCCTATATTTTTAATTACACCAATGACAAAACAAGGACGAACATCATTACGATTCTCAATACGTTCAGAAACTTTAAAGTTAATCATATCACCACCAAACTCCATAGTTAAGGCTCCCTTGGCCACGTCAATCTTGGTGTGGGTTGTTTTCATGAAAGGTCGTCCAAATAAGATTGTCGATGGTAGAGAGTGGGCTGAATCCTCCATGTCAAGCACATAGAAATCTGCAGGACAAATCAAGTGGTCTACCTGCACCAAAACATCTTCCAAAACTCCTCTTGGGTATGCATTAGATCGATCGGCTAATTGAATAATAACAAAATCATTTTTAAGCTCTCTTTGATTCATAGATGCATAAATAGAATATGGCATGACATTCATTGATGCACCTAAATCTAGCATAGCATGTTCAAACCTTGTATTACCAATTACACAAGGGATAGTGAAACTGCCTGGATCTTTGCATTTAAGTGGCAGCTTTCTTTGCAACATTGCAAAGACATTCTCACTTACATGTACCACCTCTTTCTCTCGAATCTGTTTCCTTGTTGTACAAATCTTCTTCAAAAACTTAGCGTACTTTGGGATTTGCTTTATAGCATCAAGGAGCGGGATATTGACGTGCATCTTCCTAAATGTCTCCAGAATGTCTTTTTCATCCCCCTTTTTCTTAGATTGCATAAACCTGTTAGAAAAGGGCACATTTAGTGGAATAGAACTAGAAAAATTCGATTTTGGACTTGCCTTGGTGGTTTGGGACGATTTTGGTGCAATAGGGGGCTGCGGCAAGGTTTTGGCTTCCCTTGCCGTGGCCTTTGCTCCCTGTTCTTCTTCTTGCAGCAACTTTTCCTCCTCGTAAAGGCTTTGTTTGGATGGTTTTGGATGATTTTCAAGCTCCTTACCACTTTTCAACGTAATGGCCTTGGTGGTTTCAAAGCTTCCATTTGGATTCACAATGGTTGAACTAGGAAGTTTGCCTTGTTAACTGCCCAAGGAACTCAGAAATCTGCCCTATTTGCTTCTTTATGTCACGCATCTCCTTTTCTTGGTTCGCTATTCTATTATTTTGATTTTGTAATCCCTGCGATATAGAAGTTAGTAATTAAATAGTTTGATCATTATCAATTAGCGAACCTGAGTTTTGTTGGGCAGTTTGTGATTGACGTTGAGATTGTGCGAATGGCCTTTGATATATCCCAGGGGGTGGCTGTCGAATTCCTCCTTGTTGTTGAGGTTGTTGAGGCTCCATCCACTTGAAATTTGGGTGATTTCTCCATCCCGGATTGTATGTATTTGAGTATGGATCATTCCTTTGCTGATTTTGGCCTTGATAACCTATGGCATTGGTGCTTTCCCATCCTCCATTCTCTATCAATTGAGGACATTGATCATTGAGGTGCCCTTGCATAGAGCACACGCTAAACACACTTGGTGTAATTCCTTGCACTTTGCATCCTTCGGCAACCTGAGATACAAGCATAGTAAGGTTAGCTAATTGAGATTGAATTTCGGCTATTAAACTTACCTCATGGACTTGCTGCCGTGGGGTGTCTCTTTGTCCAACACCTTCGTATTGTTGTGCATTCAAGGCTCGATTTGCAATTAAGACCTTTGCAGCCACCGGTGTTTTGTCAACCAAAGCACCCCCTGCCGAGGCATCTAGCATTTGTCTCTCAATTGGAAGGAGTCCTTCGTAAAAGTATTGAATTAGAAGATCTTCATTCATTTGGTGTTGTGGGCAAGATGCAACAAGGGCTTTGAAACGCTTATAGTACGCTAGAAAGGACTCTCCTTGGCTTTGTTAAATGCCGCTAATTCACTTCCTCAAGAGAATGACTCTCGAAGTTGGGAAAAACTTCTCTAAGAATGCCCGCTTCATGTTTTCCCAATAAGTGATGGTTCCAGGTGCCAATTCATATAGCCAATCTTTAGCCTTTTCCAAAAAAAAGAATGGAAAGGCTTTCATCTTCAAAATGTTCCCATCGACATTGATGGGTGTCATGCTTGAACATACCACTTCAAACTCCTTAAGATGCTTGTTTGGATCTTCCATGGACAGCCCATGGTATTTGGGAATGTGATGCAACAAGCTAGACTTCAATTCAAACTCATCGGTCTTGCCTTGAGCTGCCATAGGATATTGAATGCATAAAGGCACGACATTGTCTAATCCCAAGGCCGAAAGTTCCTTGATTGTTCGATTATCTGCAGCCATGGCTTGTTCTTTTTCTTCCACTTCTTCTTCTTTAGATTCAGCCTTAGAACTAGGTGGACTAGGTTCTGGATGCCTCCTCTTTCTTCTCAAAGTTCGTTCAAAATCGTCGTCAAATTCCAATATGTGCTCACATACAGGTTGAGAACTACGAGTCATAAACTAGTACCTATAACAAAGCAAACAAACAAGATAAAATCAAAAAACAAAAAAGACACACAGATAGAAATAAAAGAAGACATGACAATAAACAAAGAGGGATTAACGCATGCGATGAGATAGCTGAGGGAGTGTGTTTATCCCATACCTATTTTTACAACAATGTAAGATAAGGACATGTTTACTTATCATGAGAAGAAACGTAAATATGAAAGAATGAGAATAGAAACAAGCTCCCCTTTATACATACTCCTTTTAAATCCTTGGTTGTTAGTAAACACGTGAAGAAAATGATACACATTCCTTACAAATTCATTCCATGTAAGTAAACATATTGCATTGTGCATACAATCCATTAATACACAATTAAGAAAATTAGTAAATGTTGACAAAATTGCAAGTATTGTCCAAATTCCAAATTTATATTCTCCTTCCAAGCCTTACCATATGTGCTGCCAAATAAACAAGGAAAATGAAATGCTGGAAGAAAATAATGGCTTAAATGTCAAAATAGTCATTGTGCCAATTTCGTCTCACGTTTTTAACTTGGCCAATTCAGCCATGGTATTTATCTCCCTTAGCTAATTAAGGACATTCTATCCAATCTGAGTTAAAAATTCATAAATAGTTATAAACTTATTTATAATATTATCTATTTAATTTAAAATATTTAAAATAAAATAAAACAGGTTATAATTTTTTTTGACAAAGATTAGATAAAATGTTCTTAATTGACTAAAGAAGATAAGCATGAGGATTAAATTGGCCAATTTGAAACGTGGATTAAATTGGTCAAATGACTATAACACAAGAATCATTTTTGCCATTAAAGCAGCCAAAAAAAAAAAAGAAAAGTGTTTTGTCCCAATTCAATTTTATTTTCTCCATTTGGTCCAACGAATCCATTTGAGTTTATATATTCTTTAACAAAGGGAGATATTACAGAGTAGCATCAACCCCAACCTGCAGTTTATGTACAAAGATTGTGAGTGAAGTTTGAACACCACTACTCTCTGAAACCAAATCTCCCTCAGCCCTAATCTATCAATTTTGAAAGGGGAAGGGCGAAAAATGTTCAGAGCTTCTTGTAATCTGAGACCAATAGCAACAGCGCCTCCAGCTCTGAATGCTCTTCTCACTCCCAACCTCCACCTCTCTTCTCCTTCTAATCTCCCCACAGTCTCCACTTTTGCACCGCTCTGTCACCCTACTTTTCTCTCTCACACCTCCTGCAAACCCGCTTCTTCCCGCGAGAGGCGGCTTCCGCTGCGCCTGATGGGTACTCCCTTTCCCCCCAAGAGCACAGGTGAGGTGACCAAACCATTCGTAAATAAATTTGAATATATTTCCTTCTTCAAATGCAATGTTGGGTAGTTTGTTTTAGATTTTGTTGTTCAATGGTTGTTTGAGAAAAATGGAAAGTATTGAAATGTCTTGTTGCTTAGAAAACTTGGTAATCAAAATACTGAATAGTAATGCCATTAAATCCTCTATTATCCCCACCAAGGAAATGAAAATTAGAATTGAGTTGATTGAACGGATTGAACGGATTGAACATGCTTCCAGTTCCGGGTAAGCGAAAACGACACACACACACACACACACTCCTTTAATGATACAGGCACTGCATTTCCTTGTGGAAGAGTTCTAAGTTGTATTTCTTTCAGCTTCGTTTAGTGCTGAAAGCGGCTCTGGAACTGGAAGGGAAATATTGGTGCAGCACTTGCTTCTTAAGGAAGACAACCTTGAACTTCTTGTGGATCTTCAGAAGAGAGTTTCAGCAGGTTTGTTTTCGTGAGTTTTGGTTGCTAAAAGGGTCAATGCTAATGTTGTTGGTTTATAATTGATCTGTGATTTTTTCAGAAACTTTGAGATTTCAAGTATTGTTGAATGCCTTAATTCCTTCAATCATATTAAGTTTTTTCATGTAAAAAATTTAATCATAATCGTGAAACAAAATTTGAAGTTTGACATTCTCTTCTAAATTTGGTTGTTGCGCTGCTGTGCTGTGCTAATGCAGGTGAGGATCTCAGTGATCTTGCTGCGGAATACTCAATATGTCCATCCAAGGAAGAGGGGGGAATGCTTGGATGGGTGAGAAAGGGGCAAATGGTATGCTGATGACATAAATATTTATCCTTAATGTTTTATATAACATCAGAGACATTGTAGTTACTTTCTTGTTTAATTGTGGTTTTCCGAGTACTGCATACATCGTGGGAGCATTGATAGAATTGAGTAGAAAAATTACCATCCGATTCTGTTATTTTTTCCTGCTTGGAAGTGTGTTTTATCTTCTCCTAAATAATTTCTTGCAGAACTTACAGGAGTTATTTATTTATATTAGGGGAACTAGCTCTTTTGCAATATCTTGCACGTAAAGGGAGTCTAAATGAAAAATGTAGGAAACAGTTTGATGCTAAATTGAAGCATTATATATTTATAACCACTAAGTGTATTTCATACAAAATAAAAAAATATATATCTGATACATATTAGAAGATAGAGGTTTTTGACCACTTTCTTCTGTCGGTCCACTCTAGGCTGTATGGGCCTGTGGGGTCATCATGGAGGTAGCCCTCTCCCATCCCATGTACCCCCTCACACTTAGATGAGATTTTATCCCTGGTCCATCGATACAACACCAAGGGACTTTCTAATTGCGCTAGCTGGCACTTGCAAGTATCACGTTTTAGATCTTTTATGCTTGCCTTTCGATTAGCTCAGCTCTACCATTTCATGATAGATGGTCTGATTTGTTGTAGGGAAAGTCTACAGCTTGTAGTATGGGAGACTATAAATATAAAAGCCAAAGAAACTTAGTATTAGTTGAAACCATCGTTAATTAATCAATCTCTAAAGCACTGTTATTTTTGTATGTTGCTTTATGGATAGTACCCTGCCTTGACTTTTGTTTTAGAACATGAATTTAATGATTTTCAAATTATTTATCGACGATAATGTGTTACTATGTGAATCTGAAATTAATGCCAGTGAAACAGTTGATAGGAAAAATACACTGAATATTAATTTCTGCTATGTATTATGTTTCTTGAACCAATATGATTCCACAGTTGTGTGATGCAAAAATGTGCCAGGTACCTGAGTTTGAGGAGGCTGCTTTTAGTGCATCTTTGAACAAAGTTGTAAGGTGCAAAACACAATTTGGATGGCATTTATTGCAAGTACTTTCAGAGAGGTACGTCCTAAAAGCATGTCTCTTACTAATCTCTTACTTGACAATGCAGTCAAGCTGCTGACTCACACTTGAGTGTACTAATCTATTTCTGTACTTGCACCATATTCTGTTAGGGAAGAATCATTACTTCAAGACATTAAACCTGAGGAGCTTCATGTGAAGATGCAAGATCCCAGTTTCGTAGATGAGGCACAATTAATTGATGTTCGAGAACCTGATGAAGTGTATGCTCTGATATTTTATCTTCTGTTTGTCTAGAGAATCATTTTTTATGAATGCTCTGTTTTCATTTCTAGAAATGAATGAAATGCACTTGATTTATGACATGCTTTCTTTCATCATGTGTATCTGAATTTGGGGGTAGGCTTGAGTAGTGGGTTGATCCATATCTACGATCATATTATAGTGAGAAATTCAAATTTGAAATGAGTTATAACAGTAACCTGGACCTTGAGGAAAACTGTAGAAAATTGCAGTATTTTTGAATTTGCTCAATTTGAGGAAATCTCATATCTGTATTAGTGTGTTTTAATGTGCAAAGCTAGTGGTGAGACAGTGGATCATACTTCTTAACTTCTTTACCTACTCAGTTGCTAGAGATTTTTGTTGCCATTGTATTCTCTAACTAGATAAACACTATGGTCCAGTCTCTGGTTAATTTGCTTCCACTCTGGGTTGTAATGTTCTAAGGCAAGGCATTAATGCGGTGATGTTTGGATCTGATCCCTTGGTGTGCTATGTGGAGGGAGAGAAATGATAGGATTTCTAATACGTCAAAGCTTCATCCTCTAAACTCAAATTTAATTCTATTTGTTCTCTTTCTGAGTGGTCAATGCCTCAGTTTTTATTTATATCCTTATGTTGAGAAATCGTTTGATAAAGTTAACTTTAGATTGCAGCTTTTTTTCTTTTTTGGCGCATCATTTGTGTTTTTGTACTAAGATTCACCGTTTGTTTACTAATTTTTATGTTGTATAATATGAATGTATATTTTTTTCTCAATTTCATGTATACACTGTTAGATAATGTAAGAAAGTGCAAAAATTGTCATAGATTATTATTTTTTTTCTTTCTAACACAGTGAAATTCCTTGTAATGCGTGTGTGTATGTATGTATATAGTTTATACAACTTTGGAGGAGCTTTTGACTCTGGTCAATAAGCACTTTTCTCTTTTGTTTACTTATATTACCTTTGTTTGACAGAGCTCAAGCATCTTTGCTGGGTTTCCAGGTTCTTCCTCTTCGACAATTTGGGAGCTGGGGACCTGAAATAACTACGAAGTTTGATCCTCAAAAGGATACTTATGTTATGGTTGGTACAAACCTTTGGCGCTAACAGTTTTCTCTTTATATTGTATATTTTTGTTTGAAAATAACTTAACATATAATTGTTTTGAAAGATTTGCAAACGTGAAACTATATATGTAAGTTTTTATCAACCTTTTTGTGGGTGGAGACTTGGCTGCGGCACTGTGGGAATAGTGCTTAATCTTGTTTCTAGATTAGGTATCTTCCCAGAATAATAACTTATATTCACTCTGGTGATACTGTAATATGTGTTATACCCAATGCACAACACGAACATGGGTTAACATGGTAGGTATACCATAACTTCTAAATATGATAATAAACTTCTATCTTTGTGGCTTTGGCAGGAATGAAGTAGAATTACTTATATTTCTTCTTAGGTTATGTTTAAAAAATTATAATTTGATAACGAGATTAAAGATCAAATTAAATAGTCGGTATTGTGTATAATATATTATCTAATTTAGATTTCCTAATCGTTCTAGAAGTTTTAGAATTTTATAAATTCTTTGAAGGAAACATAGTGAACCCAACTTAGTGTTATTTTTCCACATATGTATATCTGTGTGTGTGTGTGTGTGTGTGTGTGTGTGTGTGTGTGTGAAGAACATATAGGGGATGGTTTTTAACCATTTTGAGGTTTGAGAGGGAGATTTTTGAAAAGAATCAAGTTCATGAAAAATGACACCTTATGTATGAATTCCCCTTCTTTTTTTGCAAGTCCATTCCTCCATTTGAAAGAAAAGTAGGTCCTATAAGGAGATGGTTTTTCAGATTCAGTTTCTATGGTTTAATTTTTTATTAAAGTATGAGGGTTATTTCTTAGTTTTCGAAACAAAGGGTGTATGTAACTGTGTATTGGTTGATGTGCTGCCTATAGTGCTTACTTTCACTGGACATTGTATATTCAATCCTTGTTTTCACAGTACGATATGTTGACATTTCATGTCCCACAATGCAGTGTCACCATGGCATGCGATCATTACAGGTTGCCAAGTGGTTGCAGACACAGGTACAGCTCTCTCTGCTTTGTTATTTACTATAAATGGAATCCTACTAAATTAGATGACTCCATTTCACTGTGGGATCCAGATACTCCCTCTTACTTATTTTTATATTTCCTTGTGGGATCTAGATACTCCCTAGTGCTTCTTGCATTTTCTTTTCTTTCTCAAAATTCTAGTAGAGTCTAGATGCTCTCTAGTGCGCTTCTGGCAGTTTGTGTAAACCTGAGGAGAGTGTTAATCATATTTTTCTCCATTGTTCTTACTCGATACAGCTGTGGAGGAAATTGTTCAAGGAAGTTAGAGCTAGTTGGGTTATTCCAAAGGGTTGTTTTGAGCTTCTAAGCACCAAGATTGAGGCTTTAGGAAATGGGAGGAAAGCTAAAGCTTTGTGGGGCTGTTTGGTGTTGGCAGTTTTTTGGAACATTTGGTTGGAGCGTAATAGAATAATTTTTGAGGATTATAAGGAAGTGGGAGTAGAGGAACTATAGGGTAGAGTAAAATACTGGGCAGCCCTCTGGGCTTCTGTTTCAAATGAGTTAAGGGATTATTCTCTTTCTTATATAGTGATGGATGTGTTAGCAGCCGTAAAATGAATTTGGTTCAGCTATAGTTACTTGTAAAGTGGTCCAACTTGAAGGGTCTTAGCTAGTTTTAATAAATTTCTGTCGTTTCTTCTAGATAAAAAAACATGTTGAATCACAGCAAGTTATATGGTGGTTGGGCTTTCTATATTTTAATTTATTTTTTTTGTTAAGGATTAGAGAGGGGTTGAGATTGTGGAGGAGAGAGGATGTTTCAATATTGGAAAGTTAAGGGGAATGAAAAGAAGGGAAGGATCTGGATTCTGGAGGGAGGAAGGAGCCGTGGAAAATCTGCAATGGCCAAAGGAGGTGTATGTTGCCATTCCTACCAGGCCATAGTTGTATTTCCTTAAAAAGTAGAACGAACCCTTTTTTTCCTTTTTTATATCGTTTTGATTTTATCTGCCTGAAACGAGTGGAAAGCTGTTTCTGCAGTATCCGGGAAAGATGCAACATGATATGCATACTGCATTGGTTAATATTTATTGTTTCCAGCCTAGTTATATTGATTAAATTATGTTTTGTGAAATTGTCTTGATTGTTAATATTGATTTGTGACGTTCAGGGTTTTAAGAGAGTATACAATGTTTCTGGCGGAATTCATGCGTATGCTCAGAAGGCTGATCCAACAATTCCTACTTATTGATATGTATTTCCTCAACTTCAATCACTTGTGTTTCTTTCTGTTATAAGATTTGGACGTCTAAGCAAGTGGTTCGGGATTATCTGTTTTTCGCTATATATTCAAGTACATTACAGTCCTATATATGTTGGACAAATACAGATGCTGATTAAGCTAAACTAATGCATAGGGTTTCCATGCTATCATGTTCCTTCTTAACAATTTTGTTCCTTACTTTATATTCCTTTGTTGACCAAGAAAAAAGGAGATAGTTTAATATTCGTTTCTTTAATTCTAAATGCTAGTGAAGGTCACAACTGAAGAGATTTTTCACCTTTGTTTTCCCAGAACCGAGTGCAAATTTTCAACTAAAATTTTCCTTTCACAAAACGTTTCAGCTCCACTCACCGCTTTAATGGATTATTGGGGCTTAACTCTCGTGCGCTGCCACTTAATAGTATATAAGCGACAAGTTTTAAGTTCGATTTTTATAGATGACAAGTTCATAACTAATTTATTCTCCGTTGTTTAGTTTGGTAGCCGCACCATGAAAACTAAACGGCGTCGATTTAAATGAGGGTCACGAGTTCATGGTACAAGATTGTCCTCATTTAGACACGGGCCATCTCCCCTCACGCCATCTCTCCACCCAACACCCAAGTTGGGTAAAAAAAAAAAAAAGAAAGGTTTTGTTAATTATTGAAATATAGGATGGGTAGTGTCATTCACGTGCTTTTTTTATTTTACTTCTTACACATTTTTGTTAATTTTAATGTTAATTTTTATCCACTAATCTTCTCTAATTCATTTAATCCGACCATTGAAAATTGAGAGAGATTTAAAAGGTAAAAATAAGTATGTGGATAGGACCACCCATATAGAATTGTTCTTATTTTCATCATCATGTTGATAAGGATAAAGTTATTTCAATTGGTAACAAAGAAATTAGGGTTCACCAATTTGAAGAAATCTAAATTTAGTTTTGTAAAATCTATATTCAGGATATGGCACCAAAAATAGTGCTCGTATGGCGTAAGGTGTATAATTTACGGATAAAAAATAATTCAAAAGTTGATACATGTCTAAGGAACTTACATAACCAGTTTGATGACGAGACGAAATATATGTTCTAGACTACATGTGTTGGCCACTTATTGAATTTGAGTAGTATAAATTTTAATGGTCACATTGTCCATGATATAGTATTGCTGGTAATGACACTATTGCAAACTTCAAACCAAGCAAGACAGATACGTACACAAAGTGTCAAATACAAACGATTTGAATCCTAAGAAGTACTTTCTTATCAAGGCTAATGTAACCGGTAAAATGTTGCAAACCGCATCAATGGCAACCATGATAAGGATGATTTGTTGAAAGGTAATGCTAGTGAGACCAAATCCTCTAAACTAAATGACGTGGCTGATACCTTGGCTATGTCATGTCACTAAACCGTATTTTAAAAACTCTTAATCACTTATTAAAGTAAAAAAATTAAAATGATAATTTTGATTACCCATTTGCACGTTTAACTATGTGGGACTCTTGTTCCTCCTCTCTCGTATCTCCCGATTGCTCTCCCTCCTTTCTCTCCGCTCCCTCCTTCCTCTCAAGCCAAACCTTGAAATAAACTCTATTTTTTGAACTAGTACTGGCCATGATCGAACTCCTTTTTATATTGATTGTTACTCTTATGTTTGTTCTTAAAATAAGATCATTCTGCTTATAGAAAACTAGATTTTAATCCCTAAATAAGATGAAATTTAGAAAAATATCTTATACAAGATTAAAATTTGATTTTAGTCCCTAGACTCTATTTAATGCCACCATATCTATTCAATGTCTCTTTTTTATTTATTTATAATTTTATGAATTTAAATTTTATGAAAATATTATAAATTGTAATTCTCATTATGGTAAGCATCTTATATAAGAAAATAATTTTGTAGAGAGTTTTTGGTACACTTATGTTTTTTTACATATTTTCTTATCTGTCACTAATTCATTACAATATATTTAGGTACAAACATTTCGGTATGCTGGGTTAGTATAATATGTTTAGGTACGGACATTTCGGTACATTTGTTTAGTATAATATATTTAGGTACCGACATATCGGTACACTAGTTTAGTATCATATAGTTAGGTACGGAATTTTCGGTACACTTATGTTTTTACATATTTTCTTATGTGTCACTAATTCACTACAATATATTTAGGTATGGGCATTTCGGTTCACTAATTTAGTAAAATATATTATGATACAGACGTTTAGGTACACTAATTTGAGAAAGTTCAATAAAATTAATGAAGTAAAATGTGTATAATAATAAATTTAAAATTTAATGTAATAACATTACATAAGTTATCTATTAAATATAAAAACAAAAACATAATATGAATTTGAATTAAGTACACATTAAGGGACTAAAATCAATATTCAATCCAATCCCAGATTTTTATTAAATTTTAATCTTCTTGAAGAATTAAAGTTCAAAAACCCCTTTTGCTTACTAGTAACTGTTCCTACGTGACATGTAAAAATCCACTTAGTTATTATAAAGACAGTTTGGTTTGAAAATCGGGGGTTATATTTGAAAAAGAATTATAATGATGATATGATCTTACCGTCCCCGACAGTCAGTTCTTGTCGTTGGTGGACTAGAGGTAGGAGGCAACGGAGAGAAAGGAGGGAGAGCATTGGGAGAGAAGAAAGAGTAGGAGAAGAAGAGTTCCACATAGTTCAACATGCAAACGAGTAATCGAAATTAATTAACATTAATATTTTTTTTAATTTTAATAAGTAATTAAGAATTTTAAAATCTAGGTCAGTGACATGGCATAGCCAACTCATCAGCCACTTCATTTGGTTTAGAGATTTGATTTAGGAATTTTGGTCTCCTCGTATTACCCTTTGTTGAAATTACGTCGTACATTTTGTGATTATGGTAGTTGACCATAATAAACGTAAATGACCTTTACCTTCATGTAGTTGAGGAGATTTTTCAATGCGACCGTCGCATGAGATGGTACATCATGTGTCACTATATAAATGGTAGGATATGTTTGTTAAAATGTTAATAACCAAAAAATTAAAATTTTCCACCACTTACATAAAAACACGTGATGTACTGTCCGTATTCCCGTCACATCTAAAAATTTCTCATGTAGTGGACAGTTTGACAGAGTTCAATTACTATATATCCTTGGCCAATACAAGGACCCGCTAGACCAGCTGGAGAGGCAAGCGACGAATAAGACGTCAACACGTGTAATCCGTCAGTATGTTAGCGTGGGCATGTGTTAATAAATGTGTTTTAAACATCGTTAAAAATGATACAACAGTAAGAAAAACAAACCGCGAGTTGTTACATACTCCTCGTGTAGCCCCATGCATGAAGAGTATGTAGTGTGCATGCAAAGAAATATAGAAAAATGAGAGGCCCCCACGTAGGACAAGGAGCGCGCCCAAGACTGTTTCAAACCCCTTTCCAAGTTTCCAAACTTCCCAAAACTCCTACAATCCCTCATCATCCTTTGTGTTACCCTTGTCAGTCCAACCTGTAGCCCTTGTTTCCTTCGCCACCTCTCTCTCTCTCTCTCTCTTCAGCCCAAAAATTAAACCGACATTGCCTGTCGTGGCCACACCCAACATCCTACCCCCCTCTTTCTCTCTCTTTCTTCTGCCATGGGCAACTGTTGCTCTCAACGCAACACCGAGGATGCCCCAAATGACGACAATAAGGGTGACAACAACAATGCTGCAGACAAAAACCCTACCGTTGCCAATTCCGCCCCCAACCCCAGCCACGCTGATCACCATAAACCTTCCGCCTCCCCAACTCACCTAGGAAAGGCCGCCAAACCGGGCCCTATTGGCCCCGTCCTAGGCCGCCCCATGGAGGACGTCCGCACCATGTACAACATTGGCAAGGAGCTGGGACGGGGCCAGTTCGGTGTTACCCACTTGTGCACGCACAAGGCCACGGGAGAGCAGTTCGCCTGCAAGACAATCGCCAAGCGGAAGCTGGTGAACAAGGAAGATATTGAGGATGTGAGGAGGGAGGTACAAATCATGCATCATTTGACGGGGCAGCCAAACATTGTGGAACTCAAGGGAGCTTATGAGGACAAGCAGTCGGTTCATTTGGTCATGGAGTTGTGCGCAGGAGGAGAGCTTTTCGACAGGATCATCTCAAAAGGACATTACACGGAGCGCGCTGCCGCTGCCTTATTAAGGACGATTGTTCAGATCGTGCACACATGTCATTCCATGGGCGTTATTCACAGAGATCTCAAGCCTGAGAATTTCCTTATGCTCAATAAAGATGAAAACTCTCCGGTCAAGGTTACAGATTTTGGTCTATCCGTCTTTTACAAACAAGGTACGCAGTTAAGTACAACCATATCCCTTCATTTCATTCCATTCCATTTGGGTAACAGTTAAACCATATACATATTTTCAAGCTTTGGTTTTAGTCTTAATAATCATGTCTGTAAATTTAACCTAATTTGATTCTCCAATGTTAATGGTAGCTAGGAATTCTAGTTTGTTCTTTTCAATCAGCCAAATAATAGGGTTTTGAACCGAGCACTAATACCATTAGATTAACTTCCAACCGACGAATATAAAAAAATTAATATTCTATGTGATGATGAGTACTGCAGGAGAAGTATTCAAGGATATTGTGGGGACTACATATTACATTGCACCAGAAGTGTTGAAGAGGAGATATGGGCCAGAAGTCGATATTTGGAGTGTTGGAGTCATGTTGTATATTCTTCTCAGTGGTGTTCCTCCCTTCTGGGCAGGTATAACATAATTTAATCAATCAGTCTATCAATTAATTGAGAGATTGAAACTAATTATCTATGCAAGAAAGAATTTATTATAAATTACAAGCTTAATAATTGATTGATTGACAGAATCCGAATATGGGATCTTCAATGCCATCTCACGAGGCCACCTCGACTTTTCAAGCGACCCATGGCCTTCAATATCGACTCAAGCGAAAGATCTTGTAAGGAAGATGTTGAATTCAGACCCCAAACAGAGATTGACAGCCTTCCAAGTTCTTAGTAATCATACGTTTACATATACAAGTTTCAATTAGTATATGCATCCCATACATCATTTCTAACATGCTTTTGCATATATAATGTAATGGTTTTCAACAGATCATCCATGGATTAAGGAGGATGGCGAAGCACCTGACATTCCTCTGGACAACGCTGTGCTCAGCAGGCTCAAACAATTTAAAGCAATGAACGAGTTCAAGAAAGTTGCGCTTCGGGTATGTCTTTCATCCTTTTATCTCTATCGCTCACTTCACCATAAATGCAACATACATCTACGCATATGCGTTTGATGTTTTAAGTTCTGATGGATTGAAGAAGCGTGTTCAGCATGTTACTTAATTTTGTTGAAATGAACGTACTTATGTATATTATATAGGTAATTGCAGGTTGCTTATCAGAGGAAGAAATCATAGGGCTAAAAGAGATGTTCAAGGGCATAGATACAGATAACAGTGGAACAATAACACTTGAAGAGCTGAAGCAAGGACTTGCTAAGCAAGGGACAAAACTGTCTGAACTTGAAGCTCAACAATTAATGGAAGCAGTGAGTACTATTTTCTTATGCATTACAAGTGCACGTCCAATCGACATACACATGCGTGTAATTTAGTTTTATAAACTACGTTAATTCCTAGTACATTCAGTTCTGGTTAATGTCTTTTTATTAGGCTGATGCTGATGGCAACGGAACCATAGACTATGATGAGTTCATCACAGCAACAATGCACTTGAACCGGATGGATAGAGAAGAACATCTCTACACTGCCTTCCAACACTTCGATGCCGACAACAGCGGGTATGTAGAGATCATAGAGTAGATGTTTATTCTTTTTCTTTTTCATAATCCTCTTAAATTTCAATTACATAACGCGTGAGTAAGGTTATAACTCATCATCATCAACATCTTATTTATAACAATGTTGCCAAAATGCATTCTGGTTATCAGGTATATCACGACGGAAGAACTAGAGCAAGCCCTCCGCGATTACGGCATGCATGATGGAAGGGATATCAGAGAAATCATTGCTGAAATTGACGCTGATAATGTAAGTTCCATATCAATATTTGTTCATGCATGAGTTTTGATTAATTAAATACAGAAAGTTATATGAAATTAATTGTGATGCTAATTCACATATTTATTTTCTGGATAATGTCCTGCAGGACGGTCGAATTAATTACGATGAATTTGTGGCAATGATGAGAAAAGGAAATCCTGAAGTCAACCCGAAGAAGCGGCGTGACGATGTATTTGTTTGATCAATTTTTAACTTGGGAAAATGGCCATCACCGTGCGTAATTTTCACACCAATAAATTAGTTTTTGGGGAGAGAAACTAATTGGGTGCTCATGGATGTTCATCATGTACAGTCTCTATAAAAAGAGAAGAAAATGGGAGGGAATAGGACAGGAGGTGGCTCAAGAAAACTCGATGCGTGTTGGTTGCTGGGGTTTAATTAAACAATTTGAGGGTGGTAATTAAGTTTAATGGATGTCGTATGGTCACAAGGTTCTCCATCTCCCACTTTTGTAAAAATTGTACCTGTCAAATATATTTCATCGCTAACAAATGGTTAGGAATCAGTTTGTACGTGATTAACTAATGTGTAATCTATTCTTGTCCATTAGTAGACTTCTTGTTGACTTGCTGACAAAGACAATAGACAATGCTTGCACAATCTTTTCTAGTTTCTTAGTTTGTGTACTTTTCTTCTTAAACTTCAAGGTAATTCTCAATTTATTATCCATGAGTATAGTGATTTTCAAACTTTCATACATCATGCTTTTCTCATCCCAATTTCATACCTAAAATGAGGATTGTGTTACACTTTCACGCTTTTGGTAGCCTTTCCGTCAAAGCCACCGTTAAAGCATGACGTGTGGCCACATGGGCAATAAAAAATTAGACTAAAAAAATAAAAAATAAAAAATCGGGTGGACATAAAAAAAAAAAATTGCGTTACCCAATAAAAAAATCAAGGGTAAATTACATCTTAACACCTCAACTTTGGGTCGCACAACAATCTCATACCACATGTTTTAAACCTATCAATGTCATGCATCAACTAACGAATTCATTGCAATGTCAAACCTCTATCAACTTTTCTATTAAATGCTGACGTGTAATATGAGGGGTCCACTCCTCACCTAACTGAACACTATGCTGGCTTGGATCCTTTATTGATTGATACGTGGAATAAAAACAAAATCTGAAAATTTGAAAAATTAAAATTAAAAAAAAAAATATTGTGCCCCAACCAAAAACACCATCACTCTCAGGAACCCTAATCCCCAATTTCAAGCAAAAAGCTTCCCCTAGCCGTTCTAAATCTTGATCTTCACTTCCTTTAAACACCATCTCTGATGCAGGACAGAACCAAGGGTATCAAGGAGAGGGGGGATAGATAACCTGGGATTCGCTCAACCAGGGGCAACGAAGCTCGCTCACGTTGCTAATCGTGGATTCACTCACACGACCAAGCCAAAGCTTGATTGGGGAAGGAGAAATCACTCACTTCAATTACACAAAGAAAAATATATTTTAATTCATTCAAGTCTCCCTTCAAGGCTTTCTAGTACAATATTTATAAGGGTTACAAATTAATTAACCTCAAGTTTCTATAACATCCTTACAACTTCCAAAATAACTTAACAAAGTTCCAAATAATTAAAATACAAAACCTTTGTTATTCCAAAGCATATTAAAACTTTCAAATTGTTTTCTCCTAGGCCTGCCTTCCGCATCATTCTCCTTTTCTTCGAAAAAACTCATCCTCGAGTTTCATTCTGTCTTTTCCTTGATCTTTCGGATACCCAACTAACAATTTCCACTTCATCCAATTTAACACAAATAAATTTGAAGACCTTGAAGAATTCTAAGAAACAAAACAATACAGAGAACTTTTGATTTTCCACATTCTTCCAAACGATGCACGCACCAATTTATTTCCCTTAAAAACAATCACTTTGGGAAAATGCTTCTGAATCACTTTATACTGATAACTTGGGATTGAGTGGAAATAATCCAAATCATACTGAAAACTTTTATTCAATGGTTTCCTTCTCATATCTCGAACAATGAAATCTTCCCCATGAATTATACGGATGTCAACAACTTTTGCCTCATTATGTAGTTGTTCTTGGGACTCTTCAACTATTGTAATCACATCTTCATCACCACTGAAATAAAAATTTGATAAAGATTGAAAAACTTCTTGATCAACCACATCAATTGTACGCTCATCATCACCATCGTCATAGACAAAATTATAACAACATATATCACAACAAATTTCACAAGAACCACTTGGACAAAGATCAAACTTCGGAGGAAGATTAAGATTTAGAAATTTGTCACCTACAAAAGGATTCTCCTCCTCATCATTGGATCCATCATTCTCTATTTCATGATGGGGATCATCATGTTCCAGAGGTTCATAGCGCTCAAGACGCTGTTGGAGTTGCTGCACTTGTCTCCTTAGGTCGTCCATCTCAATGTCACGCAGAACTTTTACGAAGTGGTGAGTCCTGGCGAGCTTGTCAGCCTCCACGACGCCCACGCCTACTTGAATATATTAAAATATATTTTTCTTTATGCAATTGAAGTGAGTGATTTCTCCTTCCCCAATCAAGCATTTGGCTTAGTCATGTGAGTGAATCCATGATTAGCGACGTGAGCGAGCTCTGTTGCCCCTGGTTGAGTGAATCCCAGGTTATCTATCCTGCATCAATCTTTAGCTCCACCTCTTGCCTCCTCCAAATTGAAACCTATATCGAGTCCATGAATGGATGAAGAAGCGCAGGCTTCTTGGCAGTGCCCTGGGTTTGGGGCCTTCTTCACTTTGGAGGCCATTATATATATATATATATATATATATATATATATATATATTCTCCTAATTTTACTAATTAGTTTTCTGCAGGTGAATATACTTCTTGAATTTATGCGTCAACCCATATTTGCCTTCTGTGATTCAAGTTTGCATGTCGTCCGCGCCTGCAGTTTTGTGCAGTTAGTGGTGACTACCTATTTTTGGATTTTGCACGTTCTGCCCTCACTTTGTCTACGAGCAAAATTTTCAATCTTAGTTGGCTGTTTTTTTTTTTTTTTTTTGGGGTTTTGTTTCTACCTTTGGAGCTAGTTCCGCAACCTTGCTGCACTTCTCGCTGTGCTTGCTTGCTGCCACTGGCTTTGTTGCAAGAGTGATGCTGCTTTCTCGCTGCAAAGTTGTGGCTGTTACTTGTCATCGTTGCGTTGCACTCTCGAGCCCGCATACCGTCTATAAACATAGTTTCCAATAGTAGGTGGTGACTCCCTATTTTTGGATTTTTGCCGTTGCCTTCGGCCCTGGTTTTGTGACGTTGCAGCTGCTGCCCAATGTCATCACTGCTGCAACCTACTGGGCAACCTGTGTTGTTTCCTGCCATTTCTATAAGCGACGAGGACACACCACTGCCTGCGAGGACAATGACTTACTATTGTCTGTGAAGACGAGGATATGCCATTGCATGTGAGAACAATCCACTACTTGTGAAGACGAGGACATACCACTGACTTGTGACTGTATTGCGTCTGTGATTGCACTTGCTGTTTGTTCGTCTGTGGCAGACACCAATGCATTGAAGACGTTGGAACGCTTGCTCAGGATTTAGCGAAAAAACTTCA
Source organism: Pyrus pyrifolia (assembly GCA_016587475.1). Lineage (NCBI taxonomy): Eukaryota > Viridiplantae > Streptophyta > Magnoliopsida > Rosales > Rosaceae > Pyrus > Pyrus pyrifolia. The sequence continues at coordinate 251,581 of BNSU01000024.1, forward strand.
AAGACTTAGTTTCAAAGTGATGTCTTAATCTTGCCTCTTTGTCTCAAAGGTCGGAACCCTTATTTTTTCAAATTTTTATTATTTTTATTATTTTTTATTTTGATGTGATTGAACTCAAAGTTGAAAGTTCGAGCTGCCTACGTACCCTTCTGAGAAAAGAATCAATTCATAACATAGTTCAAGTGTTTCTTTTGTGTGTCGTATATAGTTTATGCTCATGCGGGCCATAAATGTTTGGTGTCGTCTTTTAGGCTTGTTCGAGCGAAGAAGATCTTGTGTTGCCTTTTAAGATCTTATGAACAAGGAGTATTTGTTAAGGATTTGGTGCCGTTTGCAGTTTCAGCTCGTGCAGGTAAAGAGTATGTTTGGGCTTAATGCAGTTTGAACTCATGTAGGCAAGAAGCATTTTATGCCTTGTGTAGTTTCAGCTTATGCAAGCAAGAAGCGTTTTTATGGTTTTGTCAAGCAGTCTTGGAGATGTGTCCCTTGCAAACTTTATAGCAAGGAGTCCAGACCAATTGATCCTTGAAGAAGTCTTCGGGGAAGAAATCGTGCATCATGATAGGCATGGACGATCTTATTATCAAAGTTTCATCACCATTCCTTACAGCTTTGAAGGTTGATAAGAGCTTCTTTGCCTTCTCTTTGATTGGTCAACTTGTAGACGAGGCGTATACTTCTTATGTGGTTTCTTCGGAGTGACATTAGTCCATCTTTCAACTTCGCTTGGCTTGACTTGCATGGTTTTGGAGCATGCCCCCAATGATTTAGGTGAAGAATTTGAGTTGAAAGAGCCAAAAGTGACGGTGGTATGATTCCTTCTTGGGCCAACTTCATGATGAGATCTTTCAGCATGACTGATGACGCGGTGTTACTTGCAGTATATTGGGTTGTCGATGCGACTCATCTCTTCAGGCCGCTTTCACTCTGGTAACTCAATCACCTTCTTTTAGAGCAAGTTTTCCAACATAGGAGTGACATCTAGTTAATCTGTATTGGTGCATGAATATACTAGAGTTCTCTAGATTTGTGTAGGATCTTTAATGGGCTGAGGTTGGACTATTTTAACACACTTGTAGTGAAGAAAATTGGTGAATAGAGTTATACAAAGAAATACTAAATTTAATCCAATGGTCATATGACTTCGAATTTAGGTAAATTTTGGTAAAGATGATATTTGAGGGAAAACATAAAAGATAGATATGGTTAGATCGTTGAAATACATTACAGAGTGGGCCCCACAAAAAGGTATGCCTTCGAATCCTAACCCGATGTGTGTATATATGTGTTTCAAAACAAACAAATTTTATTAACAACAATAAGAACGAACATAAGGCATGTCAAATGTAATCTTGGAATATAATTTCTTAACTACATATGGAGTACCCACATCCAACTAACAAGAAAGATAATACTTATGATGATTATTAAATTTTGCAAGTTAGGAACTCCCCAAAGACACCATAAGGTTAAAAACCGTATCACACTAATGATCTTGCAAAAAAATCCTGGCTACATAACTAATTTTATGGAGATACCATATGATCCTAACATATTGCAAGTTATGAATTAATTTCAGATGATGAAAGATGCATAATAGATGACTGATAAAATGGGAGAGATAATTATTGGCATTACTAATCTTGGAAAAATTAAAATTCATTGGAAAACCTATTGCAGATACATGGGCTCACTCATCGTCCATCCTTGCACTGAAGGTGTTATTTGGACCATCAATAAAAAGGTGATTTAAGAATAGTTTGACAATCATTTCATTTTTAGTTTTTTAAATTAAAAGGCAAAAATTGAAAACTGTGTCAAATGTAAAAAAGAGTTCTCTAGCCTAGAGAGAGTTGATCAGCTCTAGAGTTTTTCCATATTCAATAGAGAAGTTGCTAGGGTTTTTTCACAACAAACTTCAGTTAATAGAGGAGGAGGAAATGGAGGTAGTCATTAGCAGTCCATTGGCGGAACGGCTTTTGTGCAACAAGTGTGGTGTGGAATCTCTGGAAACCCAAGATCGATGTGAAGATTGTAGTGCTGAGTAGAGGGCGATTCTTGTGTGTTTTCGAGAGGGTGGGGGATCTTCGGTGGTTACAAGGAAGTCCGTGGTATTTCGATAAGTCCCTAGTGCTTCTTGCTGAAATTAAGGTTGTTGAAAATCCATCAGATGTTCTGTTGTGTGAACAAGAATTATGGATTCAAGTTCATAACATTCCACCATCGTTGATGACTTTGTTGATAGGGAAGGAAATAGGTAGGGCTATAGGAATATTGGTGGTAGTTAATTGTCGTCGAGAGGGCATTTGTTCTGGGGAATTCATGAGGACTAAAGTGAGAGTGAATGTTCTAAAACCTTTGCGATAGACACTGCACATTCAATTGCTTCCAACTGAAGGATGAGACATGATTGATGTTTTATTCCAATATGAGCGCCTTTCTACATATTGTTACTTATATGGACTCTTTGACCACAATGGTGTGGAATGTGATTGCTTCAAATGGGGTAGGATTCATGAATTTAATTCACCCTGTATCGAGTGTGGCTTCAGGCGAGGAAACCTGTCCTTGGAGCTATTAATAGTTCAATATCACAGTTTGTAAACTCTAGGAGCTAGCAAGTTCAGGCTCTAGAATTAGGGTCGGATGAGGAGGAGGCTATAGAGGTTTTCGACAATGGGGCACTCGATGAGGCAAGGAATTGAGCGATTGGGAAAGTTGACCTAGGAATGACTAATTTGGTAGAAATGGGGATTCAGAATGGTGACCATGGATAAGGATTGATTGGGCAACGAGATCCTATGTTTAATTTGGAATAGTATTCTCAAGACAGGATTACCTTAATTCCTGCAAGGGAATCAGTGGTAACACGGAAGGAAAGTTCGAAAGTCTGCCCATCAAGAGCGTTCAGGATCTAAAAGTGTTCACACCCCTACCTTTGTGTCTCTAGTCACTAGGAGGTTGGGGATTGTTATTGAGACTAGTATTAAGAAAGGGAGAGAAGTCGTTGGCTTAACTAGAGAGGATGACTTGTCTCTTACGAAGGAATTTTGCTCCAGTCCAGCGGTAGGTGGTGCCATGGAATAACTCCATCGTTCACAACAAATCTCCTAAGTTAGATTTGCAAGGGTCTGGGGAAACGCTTTACGGTTCGGGCATTGTTGGACATAATCCAACAAAAATGTCCCCTGGTCGTGTTCTTATGTGAGACTAAGAGTAGTGAGTTAAAGATGGAATTGGTTCATCAGAGTGTAGATTTTGAGCATGTTTTCAGTGTGCATAGTAGTGGAAGGTTTAGAGGTTTGTGTTTGCTTTGGCAAGAAGAAGTGAAAGTGTCTATTCTATTGTTGTCAGCCTCCTATATTGACATTAGGCCTGGCAATTTCTGACACGACCCGATAACCCGACACGACACGACACGAAATTAACAAGTGTTTGGGTCGACACGATAACGAATCGGGTCGTTATCAGGTAACCCGATAAGCACCTGTTAAGATAACGGGTTGGTTCGGGTATACACGTGGGTAACACGATACACGATAAGCAGAATATTATTTTTATAATTTTATAACCCTAAAAAAATACTATAATAATTATATACATTAATTTTACAATTTTATACCCCTAAAAATTATAATAAATATATATATATATATATATATTAAATTAACTATAAAATTTATAATAATTATATATACTATAATAATTATACCCCCAAAATATTAAGTCTATCTATAATAATTATATATATATATATATATATTAAATTTTATAAAAACTATAATAATTATTAATTAATAATTTAATATGCATGATGCATTGCATGATTTTGCATCCATTGAAATTTGATGTGATTTCTTTCCATTCAAATTTCAATAATCAATTTCTTGCCGTTGCCAACTTGCCGCCCTTTTTGAAAAAAAAAATGGAGGGAAAATGAAAATGTTAAGAAAAGTTGAAAATGAAACAAAAAAGTGAGGGAATTAGGGAAAGATGTTGGAGGGAAAAGTGAAAATGATAAGAAAAAGTTGAAAAGGAAACAAAAAAGAGAGGGAAAAATGAAAATTAATAGAAGTGGTGAGAAATTTTTTTTTTTTTTTTTAAGTTATTAACTTTTTATCACACACATGACTGTCATGACATATCTCACTATTTTTATAATGACACACGTGACACGTGATGTATGTACTATTCCGTGTACTAGTCAATTATAATTTATACATACAAAATAAATAGATTTAAATCTACTTAATAAATATATATACACACACACACACACACACACACGGAACTTGATTGATGGCATACGAATTCTCCAAAACTAATTTCAACGATCCAAACCGTCAAAATTGTTTGTATATGCTTGGAGATCACATCAGCAAAAAATCACAAAAAAAAAAACATTCAGAGATCAAGTAACGGGACAAAGCTTTTCAACGGTTATAAACGAAAAATCACGATTTAACGGTTATTTTAACTCCGATTTTGATGATTTTTTATAACTACAATCCTTGACCCTATATGAATACAATGAATGAATTCGATCTTCAATTTAAAATATTTACACAAGTGGATACCACAAAATCTTATGTTATACTTAATGAAAGTATAAATAAACTCTAAGTGTTAGTCAATCTATCGTTTTACGAATTCTCCAAAACTAATTTCAACGATCCAAACCGTCAAAATTGTTTGTACATGCTTGGAGATCACATCAGCAAAAAATCACAAAAAAAAAAACATTCAGAGATCAAGTAACGGGACAAAGCTTTTCAACGGTTATAAACGAAAAATCACGATTTAACGGTTATTTTAACTCCGATTTTGATGATTTTTTATAACTACACTCCTTGACCCTATATGAATACAATGAATGAATTCGATCTTCAATTTAAAATATTTACACAAGTGGATACCACAAAATCTTATGTTATACTTAATAAAAGTATAAATAAACTCTAAGTGTTAGTCAATCTATCGTTTTACGAATTCTCCAAAACTAATTTCAACGATCCAAACCATCAAAATTGTTTGTATATGCTTGGAGATCATATCAGCAAAAAATCACAAAAATAAAACATTCAGAGATCAAGTAATGGGACAAAGCTTTGCAACGGTTATAAACGAAAAATCACGATTTAACGGTTATTTTAACTCCGATTTTGATGAGTTTTTATAACTACACTCCTTGACCCTATATGAATACAATGAATGAATTCGATCTTCAATTTAAAATATTTACACAAGTGGATACCACAAAATCTTATGTTATACTTAATGAAAGTATAAATAAACTCTATGTGTTAGTCAATCTATCGTTTTACGAATTCTCCAAAACTAATTTCAACGATCCAAACCGTCAAAATTGTTTGTATATGCTTGGAGATCACATCAGCAAAAACTCACAAAAAAAAAAACATTCAGAGATCAAGTAACGGGACAAAGCTTTTCAACGGTTATAAACGAAAAATCACGATTTAACGGTTATTTTAACTCCGATTTTGATGAGTTTTTATAACTACACTCCTTGACCCTATATGAATACAATGAATGAATTCGATCTTCAATTTAAAATATTTACACAAGTGGATACCACAAAATCTTATGTTATACTTAATGAAAGTATAAATAAACTTTAAGTGTTAGTCAATCTATCGTTTTACGAATTCTCCAAAACTAATTTCAATGATCCAAACCGTCAAAATTGTTTGTATATGCTTGGAGATCACATCAGCAAAAAGTCACAAAAAAAAAACATTCAGAGATCAAGTAACGGGACAAAGCTTTTCGACGGTTATAAACGAAAAATCAAGATTTAACGGTTATTTTAACTCTGATTTTGATGAATTTTTACAGCTACACTCCTTGACCCTATATGAATACAAAGAATGAATTTGATCTTCAATTTAAAATATTTACACTAGTGGATGTGGATATCACAAAATCTTATGTTATAATTTATATACTTAATAAAAGTATGAATCAACTATAATATTAATAATTATATACATTAATTTAATAATTTTATATCCCTAAAAAGTAAAAACTATAATAATTATATAGATGTAGGTGTAAATTGAATACAATTTCATGATGATCGATGTAAATTGAAGATTTTGTAAATGGAGGTGTAAACTTTTGAGAAAGACTTATAATCTTAAAAACAAAAACTCTTTATCCTTGCACATTTAATATTTGTAATATATTAGTAGTGTATGTATTTTTTTTTATTAGGCTTTTATTTTCGAGTGTAGATATAGTACTTGAACGAGAAATGTTTTAATGTTTTGAAGTAATATTTATGTGGCAATGTGTGGTATGTGCAAATTTTAAAAAAATATATTTTTTTCTTAACGGGTCATAACGGGTCGGGTCACTTTACCCGTTGGGTAAAGTGACACAACCTGTTAAGGACCCGTTAAGATAACGGGTGTGACACGACACGACCCGTTAAGATAACAGGTGTTACACGAAAACGACACGAACACGATAGACACGACCCGTTTGCCAGGCCTAATTGACATACAGGTTGGCTTTCCAGATGGTGTGATTTAGCGTTATACTAGAATCTACAGATGTCCAGTTATGACAAAGAGATATAAGACCTGGGCTTTGATGTCAGACCTTAGGAGTCAACATTCACTACCATGGCTTTGTGTAGGCTACTTTAATGAAGTGCTCAGTTAGCATAAGCAATTAGAAAGAAACTCATAAGGTGAATGGAAGATGACATTGTTTAGAGGCACAGTTAACTCATGCAATCTAGTTGACCTTGATTTTGTTGGCAACAAGTATACTTGGGGTCAAAATAGTGAGGATGGGGTAAAGTGCCACTTGGATGGAGGGTTTGCTACTCGAGATTGAAAGGACCTCTTTCCAAGTACACATGTATTACATCTGAATCCTTTTAAATCAGACCACTTAATGCTTATCCCTTAGCGCAAACACTGTTGGTTGAGATTCGTCTGGCTAGGGCGAGACGTAAGGCTAAATGATTTCTGTTTGAAGAGATGCGGTTGCAATGAGAGGGTTGTGAAGTTGTAGTAAATGAAGGTTCGAGTTGTGCTAGTAGGGGTGAAACTTTTCCAAGTTTGTTCTAAACTCAAGGCAACTAAGGTGGCTTTGTTAAATTGGCAAAGTAGCACTTTTGGGAATATTAAAAAAGAGATAGGGGTTGTTTGAGATAAACTGGGAGTGCTTTTGAGCAACCATATACGGAGGTTACACTAGTGCATAAAGCAAACTTAATGGAAAAGCTTGATTCATTACTTTATAGTGAAGAAACGTAATAGGAGGCAGCGTTCACGCACAACTTGGTTGAAGAAGGGGGATCGAAATACGAAATGGTTTCATAAAAAAACGTCAAATAGATGAAGAAAGAATGCTATAAAGGGACTGTGGGATGAGTCTGGAGAATGGCAGGAATCTCCCGAAGGTAGCGAAGCTATGGTACTCGACTATTTATCTAATATTTTTAAATCATAGGGTGTGCTGCCAAATGCATTACATTCGGTGTTAGAAGCTACTATACTGTCAGTTTTAAATGTTGCTAATGAGGCTTTGCTTGCCCAAGTTACAGTTGAGGAAGTTAAGAATGTCGTCTTCCAGGTGCATCCATTGAAGTCTTTTGGACCTGACGGGATGCCTTGTTATTTTATCATAAATGTTCGCATGTGGTGGGCGAGGATGATGTAGAGGTAGTGTGATCCTTCTTTAATTTTGGAAGGCTTTCCAATGAGGTGTGCTTTATGCATGTTGTATTGATACCACATGATATGGCACAATTACGGCCAATTAGTTTGTGCAATGTTCTCTACAAGATTTGTCCTAAGGTAATTGCAAACCGTTTGAAGCATTTTATGGCTGCTCTAATTTCTCCTTTCCAAAGTGCCTTCATTTTAGGGCGGTTAATCTCTGATAATTCACTGCTTGCGACGGAGGTTGGGCATTTTTTTCCATAATAAAAAGAGTGGAAGAGAGGATTCATTTCCCTCAAGTTGGACTTGAGCAAAACATACAATCGTGTAAAGTGGGGTTTTTTGGAGGTTATGTTCAAACTGCTGGGCTTTGCAGATGCTTGGGTTCAGATTGTCATGATTTGTGTGACGTCCATATTGTTTTCATTCTTGATAAATTGGGAGTGAAAGGTTATTAGTGCCTTCAAGGGGATTGAGGCAAGGAGATCATCTATCGCCGTACCTTTTTCTTTTTAGTATTGAGGGTTTATGGGCTTTGATAATGAAGAAAAAGAGTAAAGGCTCCCTACATGGCCTTCGTATCGTAGATACCGGACCCAATTTGCATAATTTGTTATTTGTGGATGATAGTTTTCTTTTCACTCGAGCTACGGTGGAGGATTATGGGGTTATTCAACACATTTTAGATGTTTACTCGCAAGCTTCGGGTCAGTTGATTAACTTCAATAAAAGTAGTGTTGCTTTTAGTGCTAATGTAGAGGTCCAAGTACAACCAGCCACGTTTTTGGGGGTGCAGCGTGTAGAAATACATGACCGTTACTTGGGGCTCCTTACTTTCATTGGGAAAGATGAAAAGTAAACCATTTCTTTCATTAAGAAGAGAGTTACAAAGAGATTAAACGGTTGGAATGGTAAGCTTTTAAGTAGTGTTGGAAGATAATTACTTATTAAGCTAGTCACAGAAGCTTTATTGGCACATGCTATGCAAAGTTTCCTATTTCCTAAGTCATTTTGTGAGGAACTCCAACAGTTAAGGGCTAGATTTTGGTGAAGTAGTGATATTGAAGCTCGTAAAATACATTGGATGTCATGGAATAGAATGTGTAGACAGAAGAATGAGGGGGGGGGCTCGGTTTTCGTGATCTTTATGCGTTCAATCTTGTCTCCTCGCAAAGCAAGGGTGGCGTATAGTACATTAACCTCAATCGTTGGTGGCCCGTGTACTTAAGGCTAAGTATTTTCCTAGAGTGTCATTTTGGGATACGAAGGTGTCCTAGTCAGCTTCCTATTGTTGGCGTAGCATTTTTAAAGCTTGCACGGTGCTAGAAAAGGGGTTGAGATAGGCAATTGGGAATGGAGAATCTGTCCATGTGTGGAAGGATAAGTGGATTCCGCAACTCAACACCTTCAAAATTCTTACTCCTAGTCCTCCCAATATGGGTGCGTTATTAGTAAATGACTTGATTGTGCAAGAAAATAGGAGTTGAAGAACTGATCTTGTGTATCAAATTTTCTCAGAGGAGGAGGCGAGAATTATTTGCTCCATTCCTTTAAGGTTTCGAAAGCCACCTGATCGTTTAATGTGGCGCACTTCGGTAAGAAAGTTGTTTCTTTAGCGAAGAGTGCCTATAAGGTGGTGAGGACCTGCTGTTCACCTCATGTCACTTCTACTTCATTGTCTTCGAATGAAGGAAGAGCAAGCATGCCACCAAAGGTCAAGGTTTGTGGGTGGAGAGCGGTGTCTGAATATTTCACCGACGAGATCCAACCTAATAAAAAAATGTATGAGACTGAAGGATTCTTGCCCCTGCTGTAATGTGCCCGGATAAACGGTCAGTCATGTGCTCCGTGAGTGCAATTTTTCGCGAGCGGTTTGGTTTGCTGCCTCGTTGGGGCTCAGAGCGATAATGCAGCGCCATGAACCAATTAAAGAGTGGATGCTTGCTATGGTGAAAGAGAAGAGAGTGGATATTGGTGATGTGCTAATGTTTTTGTGGGCATTATGGACACAAATGAACACTTTTGTAGGGAGGGGTAGTCTGTTGACCTCATGGATGTTGTTCAGCGTGGCTACAAGATTATCATTCAACCAACCTTCAATCGAGTCAGCCTTATCGTCCTAAACAACTGTGGTGGGTGGCCCCTAGTGATGGATGGCTCAAACTGAATGTTGATGGAGCTGTAAAGGTGGTTGACAGAGTTGATGGGGCTGAGGGGGTGATTCTTGATGGTGACGGCCTCTTCTTAGCTGCTGGTTCTTGGAGGTTTCAAGGCAGCTATTCAACCAAGCAGGTGGAACTTTTAGCAATAAGAGAAGGTTTGAAGCTTGCGAAAAGGGTGGGGTTCGTCCAACTATAAGTGGAAATAGATTCTATGGAAGCTGTCTTGGTCTGTAATGGTGTTTCTATCAATTAGTCTTGGATTCATTATTTCCGATATTAAAGAGTTAGCTTTTGAGTTTGGTGGATGCACGTTTCATATGTTGTCGTACTTGTAATGGCGTGGCACATCCCCTAGCCAAGTTAAGTTTACTTGATGGTAATTGATAGCGATTTTACTGTCTATGCAAATAAGGTCAAAATCACATGAAATACTTGCAAGAATACAAGGATGTTGTAGTATAGATGTTCATGCAAGGTTGTTCTCCTCAATGACTATTTAAATAATTTATGCCAAAACAATTCTTAATTAACTACTTGAAATTAAAAATTGAGAAAGATGATTTTGAATTTGGGTAATATTAAAAACGAATTTTAATTAAAAACAAATATGAGAAAAGAAAAGAGTTCAATACCAATTTATAAAAGCACTAGGGTTTCACCATCACCTAGCAATCCTATGAATTCTTACCAACTACTTATGATCTACACATGCCACTTTGAAGGTTTGGTTTTCCTAATTTATATTCTACTTGAAACCTCCAACATAGAACGTATATCTAACATGCAATCCGTCTGGAAATGAAATACTCTTTATGTTTTATGAAAACCCTCTGAAAAACCATGAAACCCTTAAGACGTGGTGTTCATCTTAAGTGAAATTACAATTATTAATCACAAGAAGCCAGTGTCAATTTCAGGGAACCTTCTGACCAAAATTGCATCAAATTACTTTTCTAAAGATCCTAATGGTGATCAAGCATTAAGACAATTTCATAGTTTTAATCACAGTGATCAATAATTCAAAGTATGCATGCAATTAACCATAAGCAATTAAATAAAAATTATAGATTCATGCTAAAGCTCAAGGCTTCGCCCTAGCAAAAGAAATTAGTTACGAACAATCATAAAAATCAAAGAAAATATCATTAACTAGAATAAGAATGAAAACTGACACACCCCAACCGAAATCAAGGCGTGTTGGCCGTCATGTGAGAGTGACTGATAGGAGCATATTTAGGCGGCTTAGTTGGCTTGTTCTTGTGCATTTATGTTGTTATTTCTTAGTTCTTTAAGTCTTTTAAGTCATTTTCGTATGTTTTCAGGTTCTAAGGGCTAAAGGAGCAAAGAAGTGCATTTTGGAGCCTTTTGGAGCACTTTTGGGCTAAAGATGGATAGCTTATGCTTGGAGCCAAAGTATTGGACGAAATTGAAGAGCAAGTGAGCCTAGAATCGAAGAAAGAAGGAGGAATCAAGAATTGGAAACCAGTTTCCATTATGGGGAGTTTCTATTCTTGAAAGGTTTCCAATTGTGCAAGTTTCCAAATAATGTTGGTTGCCTAAATCACATGTTCTAGAAGCCCTAGACATGCCCTAAATTGTGCCGCACCTTACCTTCCTTTTCTCTCCAAATTTCTGGCCTTAAAGTCCTTTCCTTTTCCTTGCAGTGAGTTACCTTTCTTTTCTCTCCCAAAATCTGCAAGATTATGTCACAATCCTTTTCCTAAAAACCTTAGCCGCACCTCCCTAGTCCTTTCCTCTTCCTTGCCGTGCAAGGAAGATAGTTCTTTCCTATTTCTTTGCATTAAAACACATTCCTTTTTCATGCCAATCTCAGCCATAACTCACATACCCTTTCTATTCCAAAATTCTTGCCTAATTTCAGAAATAAAAAGCATTCCTCTCTTACAAGCCTTGGCCGCAACTTTTAATTAAGTTTCCTTTAATTTTCTGATTTGATTTCCTATCTCTAGAGCCTTTGACTTAATTTCTGTTTACCTAAATAACCTAGGGTTTTAATTCCTGAAATCCTATAAATAAGCATCCTTGTTGCAGCCACAAAACTCTCCATTCATTCACCATTCACACCAGAAATTCATCCCACCTTTCTAACACATCCATACTTCACCATTCTTCATATTTTCTGCCCAAAACCAAGCCTTGCCGTCCCCTACATCCATCCCAACCCTAAATCCATCATTCTACATCATCCATAACCCCTAAACTCACCATAATCCCTTGTGCCGCAGCAACTAGGAGAGGAAGGAGGCCTTGAACGTTTCATGCTCGCAGATTGGAGCGTTCTTAGGTGTACTTCGTTCTTGTTTTCAATGTTTACTTTGTTATTATCTTCTAAGTTTGCTGTAATCATGAGTGGCTAAACCCCTAATTAGTTAGGGGAAAGTTTGAAGCCATGAACATGTTTGAGATATGAATTGATTTCTTCCGATTGTGATTTGTTAAGTTGTGATTGCAATTCAATTATCTGTTTTATTCAAAACTTGTTCTTGTATGTTGATTAATGATGCATACTTAGTTTTCATGCATGAACTTGATGCTAGTTTATAAACGAGTTTCACCTAATCGTCACGAGTTTATAAACTTGAGTAGTGAAGGTTGCTAGTCACAACTGCGTTAATTGAATTCTTGGCAAGAGTATCATGCATTCATAGTTACAATTGCCTCATCAACACTTATAATTTTCATAGAGCATAATGATCTCTCATTGTATCTCTTCTATGCATTCATGTTGAGGACCGTTGGAGAATAATATGAATTGTCGCATGCATCATCCAATTCATTGACATAAGGAAAATTTGAAGGTTAATTAGTGCATCACGGTTAACTTGGGGTGTTGAGCATCATAGTTAGTGAAAAGCAATTGGAGAATCGATTCATATACAAATGTGTCATGTGTGGAGAATGGACCTCTAACTAATCCATCCATCATCTTGTTTCCAAAATTCGTTTTACAATCTGCCTAGTTTTATAACTTGTTTTGTTATTTCAATTTTCGTCAAATCAAAACCCCCCTTTACTTTCTTGTTCTATAGTGTTTAGAATCTGTTTAGTTTGTGTTTTAAAGTGTTTTGAATCAACTTAGAATCTTAAATTCGTCCAAATTTGTGTTTAAGGTCAGAAACTGCCTAGTTGGTGTTTTTAGGCAGTTTTGAGTCATTTGAACCTGTTTTGAGTCCTTTGAGTCTTTGTGAACGTTTTTAACTTTGTTTTTATGTTTTTGAGTTAGTTTAGAGGTTTTAGCAAGCCCTCCTAATCCCCGGTCCAAGAGCGATCCCTACTTGCATCCTTACTATAATTTGACAACAAGAGGGCTAATTTGTGTGCTTAACTATTTTCGCATCAAATTTTGGCGCCGTTGCCGGGGATTAGCAACTTTGCTAATCCCTCGTTTTTTTTTATTTATTTTCTTTTCCATTTATTTTCGTTTTGGTTACTGACCTTATTTGTGTTCTTGTTTCTAGGGGTCCTAGTTTATGACTAGAAGTTCAAAACCTGTTCGTGAGCACATCCTTGACTTTGACGACGATTTTGAGCGGACCTTGAGGAAGCAAAAGAATCAACAAAACCCTAACCCACCATTTTCTAGCTCTACATCCGAGTTTGTGGAGGAAGTAGAGGCCACAACACAGTTTGTGGAAGAGGGACAGCCCACGGCATAGTTTGTGGAAGAAGTACAAACCATGGTCGTGGACAATCGAACCATCAAAGAGCTCTCTGCCTCAGGTATGGGCAATGCCGTTCCTTTATGTATACAATACCCCGCGGCGGCTCAAGGTAAGATGGAAGAATTTGAACTTAAGTCTAGTTTATTACATCATATTCCTAAATTCCATGGGCTGTCCATGGAAGATCCTAACAAACATCTTAAGGAATTTGAAGTAGTTTGCTCAAGTATGACACCCATCAACGTGGATGAGAGTATTTTAAAGATGAAGGCCTTCCCATTCTCTCTTGTGGACAAGGCCAAAGATTGGTTGTATGAATTGGCCCCCGGAATTGTCAATTCTTGGGAAAGTATGAAACGTGCATTCTTAGAGAAATTCTTTCCCACTGCAAAGATCATTCTCTTGAGGAAACGAATTAGTGGCATCCAACAAAATCAAGGTGATTCGTTTCCATCTTATTATGAACGTTTTAAATCACTTGTGGCTTCATGTCCACAACATCAAATGAAGGAGGAGCTGCTCATTCAATATTTCTACGAGGGACTCCTTCCCATGGAACGTCAAATGCTAGATGCCTCAGCGGGTGGTGCATTAGTGGACAAGACTCCGGTGGCTGCCAAAACTCTAATTGCAAACCGAGCACACAATGCTCAACAATATGAAGGTGTTGGACAAAGAGAGGGGCCACGGCAACAAAGTGTAAATGAGGTAAGTGCAATTTCTGACATTCAATCCCAATTGGCTAATCTTACTTCTCTTGTGTCTCAGGTTGTCAAGGGGTCAAAGCCACAAGAAAACCAAGTGTGTGGCGTGTGTTCAATGCAAGGGCATCCATCCGAGACATGCCCTCAGCTGATAGAGAATGGAGGATGGGAATCTGCCAATGCCATTGGTTTCTAAGGCCAAAACCAACCCAAATATGATCCGTACTCCAACACCTACAACCCCGGATGGAGAGATCACCCTAATTTCAAGTGGAGAGAGTCCCAACAATCTGCACCACAAAGGGGATTTCAACAAAACCCCCCTGGGTTCCCACGGCCATACCAATCAAACCAACCACCATTGTCCCAAAACAACTTAGGTTCGTCTTTTGATAATTCTCAAGTTATTCAATTACTAACTACATTGGCGCAGGGGCAAGAAAAACAAGCAAAGGACATGCACAATTACGCCAATGAGGTGCAAAATCAAGCTCGAGAGGTGACTGAATTGAAGAGACAAGTGGGACAAATGGCTGAATTCATGGGGCAATTTAGTAGAGAACAAGGTAAGTTACCAAGTTCAACGCAGGTAAACCCGAAAGGTGGATTCGAATCTGCAAAAGCCATAAATTTGCGAAGTGGGAAGCAAGTTGGATCTGACCATGGACCATCCAAACCATGTTCCAATGAGGAGGAAGAGTTGAGAATTGAAGAAGAGGACCAAAGCCTGCCCACGGCAAAGGTGGAAACACCCTTGCCGCAAGCCTTAAGTGATCCTAGGACCTCAAATCGGTCCATTAAAGGTAAAAACGTGTCAAGTTCAGTTCCCACTAATGTTTTTCCTCCGAATGTGCCTTTTCCTAGTAGGTTCATGCATACAAAGAAAGAGGAAGCCGAAAAGGACATTCTTGAGACGTTTCGGAAAGTTCAAGTCAATATCCCTCTTTTGGATGCAATCAAGCAAGTCCCGAGGTACGCCAAGTTTTTTAAGGAACTTTGCACTAATAAGAGGAAGATTTCGACCAAGGAGGTTGTAAATGTGGGTGAAAACGTCTCAACCATCTTGCAAAGGAAACTGCCCCCTAAATGCAAGGATCCGGGTAGTTTTACAATTCCATGTGTCATTGGTAACACTCGTTTTGAATCTGCCATGTTAGATTTAGGTGCATCAATAAACGTCATGCCATATTCAATTTATGCATCTATGAATCTAGGAGCATTGAAAAACGATGGTGTTATTATACAATTGGCCGATAGATCTAATGCCTATCCAAAGGGAGTTTTGGAAGATGTTTTAGTGCAGGTCAATCATTTAATCTTTCCGGCGGATTTTTATGTGCTTGAAATGGACGACTCGGTTCATTCTCCACCCTTGCCACTCCTACTTGGAAGACCGTTCATGAAAACAGCCCAAACAAAGATTGATGTGGCCAAATGAGCACTAACAATGGAGTTTGGTGGTGATATAATTAAATTCAATGTCTATGACTCTATTAAGAATTCTAATGATTGTCATTCTTGTTTTGCCATAGATGCACATAAGGATATAGGGCCGAAAGGATCCGCACCTATCCAGAAGGATGTATCAAGAACCACAATTGGAGAGGAACTTGGAGTGATTGCCCTACAACCACCCAATATGGCCGAAAGTAGCCATAGTGACATTGTTGATAAGGCTGCCGATTTTGAGCCTTCACCACAATATGTTTGTAAGTCTTCAATCCCAATTTCAATTCCCATTTCAACTAATAGGTTGTTACCTTCTTTGGTGCAGGTGCCCAACCGATTTCAAGGTGGTGGGAGCATTTACATGGACTTTCGGAACCAAAACACCACCATTAGGGAGGATCACTATCCCCTCCCATTCATTGAGCCATATTATGCAAATGTTGAAGGGCATGTTGTGGAAGAGCTTCCCTTGCATGCCGTGGCCTCCCCTGAAGCTTGATGGAGTTCTTCGTCTGGCTGCACGACATTAAAGCAAGCGCTATGTGGGAGGCAACCCATCCATTCAACAAAGGAAGCCCTAGGAAACCCCCAAATTCCAGATTTGCGTTCCTCAAACCCTTCTCTTTGTTGATTGTTTCTAATCTGCCATGTTATGTTGTTTACTTGCTGTTTGCATGTTTACTTGTGTTTGTGTGACTTTATGTTTAAAACATTGAGGACAATGTTTGATTTAAGTGTGGGGGGGGTAACTAAGTATATTTGATGCAAATTCGTGGGATTTTATCACCCATAACTTCAAGTGTTGTTCCTTGCTGTTTTAAAGTGTTTTCAAGCTGTTTTAGAGTGTTTTAGTGTGTCTTGTTTTATAACTCCGAAAATCACATAAAAATTTGAAAAACATGTTTTGAAAAACCTAAAAAGAGTGTTTTGAGTCGTTTTTGTGTGTTTGTGTCTTAGGGTACCTTCCAACACAATGATGAGGATTCGGTTTGTAATTACATGGCTGTTAAAAAGAGTTATAAACATGGATGAAAGTTTGATTTACTCTTGGGTTATGCTTGGTTGTGGTTATAATTTATGAATTCACATGCAATCATAAAGAAAAAAAATCAGTTTTTGTAACATGCTTGAAGGAAGGAACTCATAATAAAGCTACATCCTTGTGAGACTCGAGCCATTACCTTCTTTGGAGAGTTATAATCTGTGATTCTTTGTTTTCTTAAGTTGTTGCATGATCTCATTATTCCTTGCTTGGTTGCTACTTAGAATGCAATTGTATCATGATAGAACTAAATGCTAGAACTTATATCCGTTTCATTCAAAGCATGACATTGAATTGCATAACACATATCTGATAGGAGCATGTTCATGCGACTTAAATGGCTTGTTCTCGTGCATTTACATTATGTTTCTTTAGTTATTTTAGTACTTTAAGCTATTTTCGTGTGTTTGTAGGTCCAAAGGGCTAAAGGAGCAAAAAGATGCATTTTGGAGACTTTTGGACCATTTTTGGGCTAAGGATGGATAGCTTATGCTTGGAGCCAAAGTGTTGGACGAAATTGAAGACCTAATTGAAGACCAAAGTGTTGAAACCTTGTTCCCTTTAGTTTTAGGACATTTAAACCTTTCCTATATCCTTAGCCGTGCATAACATTCCAACATTCCACTCCTTCATTTCAGCCACACTCCCACATATCATTACTTATCATCACCACTTATCACTTATCATAATCACATATCATACACTTATCATCACCACTAATCACTTATCAAACCATTCACTTATCACTTATCAAACCATTCACTTATCACTTATCATAACCATTCACTTATCACTTATCATAACCATAACCATACCTTCCTCCTTGCAATTCCACATGCATTCATCACCAACACAATCATCAAATCCACCCATCCCATTCATCATTGCCGTGCATAACCCACCATCATTTCCAACCCATCACTCCCATTCTTTAATCCAATTCAGCCACATGCATTCCACCCTTTAATCACATGCATTCATCAACATATCTAGCTGTCATTCACATGCATTTCATTCATCATTTCCACCCCCACATGTCCCTTTAATCATTCAAACATGCACTCCCTTTAATCACATGCATAAATCAGCCACATGCATCTCCCATCATCATTCCACTTTAACCCACATGCATTTCCACCCACATGCTCTCCCATTTCAGATTACATTCCCATTCACACACCAACAACACAAAACAGCCCATCCTTGCAGTGCATTACCCATCAGATTTCCAACCTAATTCACCTTGCATTTTCAGATTATTCCTTCATCATTGCACCACACATGCAGCCACATTTCCACCCACTTCCTAGCTGTCATGTTCCCTCTTATTTACCTATAAATAAGGATCCATTTCAGCCACAATGGATTCATTCACTCCACATCTCATTTTCATACACAACACACCACAAACACTTCCCTAGCCGTGAGTTTCTCTCCCTTACAATCCAAAAACCATCTTCCATTTCCATCACTCCCCACTCCATTCCACACTTCCATTCACACCATCAAACTATCCTTAGACCTTGTGCTACAACGAAGAGGAAGATAAGAGGGCCTAAACGTTCATACAATTCAAGTTTGAGTTGTTGGAATGTTTAGGTGTTTCTTTGATTTCAATGTTTAATTTCAATACTCTTTGTTTTGTACGAATGAGGAATGGAAGAGAAGAGGGCCTAAACGTTCATACAATTCAAGTTTGAGTTGTTGGAATGTTTAGGTGTTTCTTTGATTCTCTTTGTTTTGTATCATGAGGAACTAAACCCCCCCTTGGCTAGGGGGGGATTCGAAATATATGTTTATGCTTGCATTTTGATTTGATTACTTCTAATTGCGTCTCATAAGTTGTGGATTCAATTTGTTTAACTGTTTGATTGATAACTTATTTATGTATGTTTATTGAGAGTGCACGCTTAATTTTCATGCATGAATATGACGCTAGAATATAAGTGAGTTTCACCTAATAGTTATGAACTTATATTCACAAGTAGTGGAGGTTGCTTATAAACAATCGCGTTAAATAAATTCTTGGCATAAGTTTCATGCAATCATAGTAACGAATGCCTCGTCAACACTTATAATTTTCATAGAGCGTAATGATTCTTGCTTGTATCTCTATTATGCAATCATGTAGGGGACTTGTGGGGAATGTTTTGGGTTGTCGTATGCAATCATCCAATTCAATAATGTTAGGAAGATTTGAAGGTTAATTTAAGCGGACCTAATTAACCCGGGGTGATGAGTTTCATAATTTATTGAAATGCAATTGGAAATCTTTTTATTATGCAAGTGTAACATGTGTGGAGATGAACCCCTTAGCTAGCCATAGCATCCATTCATTCCATTTCATCCATTTCATATTTACATTCTGTTTTAATTGTAATTTGTTCATTTAGTTTAATTTCGTCAAACCCTAAATCCCCCATTACTTTATTGTCAAATTAGTTAGAAATCAATTTAGTTTATGTTTTTAAGAGTCTCGAGTCAAATTACAACTTAATTTCGTCCAAATTCACCAAGGTGCTCAAAACTGCCCAGAAAGTGTTTTTAAGGCAGTTTTGAGTGTTTTGGGTGATGTTTGAGTGTTTTGGTTTGTTTTAGTGTTTTAAGTGTTTAGTTTTGTATTCTTTGAGTCTAGTTTAGTGTTTGAGTGTCTTAATTTGTGTTTTAAAGTGTTTTGAATCAACCTATAATCTTAAATTCGTCCAAATTTGTGTTTAGGGTCAGAAACTGCCTAGTTAGTGTTTTTAGGCAGTTTTGAGTCTTTTGAACCTGTTTTGAGTCCTTTGAGTCTTTGTGAACGTTTTTAACTTTGTTTTTATGTTTTTGAGTCAATTTAGAGGTTTTAGCAAGCCCTCCTAATCCCCGGTCTAGAACGATCCCTACTTGCATCCTTACTACAATTTGACAACAAGAGGGTTTAATTTGTGTGCGTATCTATTTCGCATCAATATCAAGATGAAGTTGTGTAGTTGCCACCATAGCCAAATAGCCTTACTTCCCATATGTCGTATGTTTTGTAAGTTTTAACCCCGTTGAGCCTTGTTTAGCCTTTATTCTTTGTTAACCCACATTATCCTCACCTAGCCTAGTTTAGGACAGTCCGCACCCTTGTTCTTAAAAGATGGCCAACCTTAGAACTTGCTATCTCGACGTCCAAAATCCTTCAAACTTGTTCCCCAAGCTTTGTGAGAAAATTATAAAGCTCCTTATAACCTCAAAACTCGATGAAACCTCCATGATCATGAGTGCATGAACAGTGCATGAAAACTGGGTTCTCGGGTTTTCAAAGGTTTCAAGTTCTAAAAATGGTATGGATGAACTCAGGAGCTTGCAAGGAGTTCGAATCTTACCTTCTAGATGTCGATCCGTGCATGAAAGGTTAGTTTTGAAGTTCGTCCGTACACTTGCAAGGGAAATGGAAGAAAATCCGAGAGAAAGAAGAGAGAGGGAGTCACGGGGAAAAAGGGATGGGTGTATGTGAGTGTGCGTGTGGTCCAAATGGCAGCCCACCAACCAAAACAAATCAAACACCCTACAACACTAATTAACATCCAGGGGCAAAATCATCTTTTCACACTAACGTTACAAATAATTCGGAATGGGCTGTCACAAAAACACCTTGTAGGTAAAAAGTTCGAAATTCTCCAAAGCTTTGCTAAATTTTCTCAATGTTGCGTAAAGAACCCTAATGGCTAAAAATCTTATTTATACTACTACAAAATAAAACGGTAAAAGGTCTTAGAATAAAATTAGGAAACATAATAAAATAATAAAACAGAAAATAAAAGGTTTCCTATTTGAACTAAAATTCGGACTTCTTAGAAAATCAGACTTTTAACCGACCAAATCAACTACGATTTGGTCCCAAAAGGTTTATTTTGAAAGCTTAGGTCGTCCCCTACAAATCCTTAGAAGGAATCTTCCTTAAAATATGCCATCTTGACCTCCAAAAATTCTTAAAACGTCCAGAAACGTCAATCTGGTAAAGCTGTGTGCTGGGCCTTTATTTCATTGTCACGGTCAAATGGCTTAGTAGAAAAATCTGAAATTTTGATACAATAATCTTGCAAGATTATTTCGATTGGCTGTGCATGAAGTAGTGGTTCAACCCCACCCCACCAACAAAAGAAAAAGAAAAAAAGGGAAATAATCAAATCTTATTTCATGTTTTTAAATTGATTGATGCAGTATGCGGAGGCCAATGCAAGGCCAATACAACCACACAAGGGTGGAGTCAAGATTTTTTTTCTTGGGAGGGGGCTAGCTGAAAATAATACCATAAAATCATGTGTTTATTTTTTTGCTTATATAAAATTATATAATAATCAATATAAAAGAATAAAAATATAAAATAAACTATTCTCAAAATCATAATGACACACCCCGTCCCGAAGGAGGGCATGCTGGCCGTCACGTGAGAGTGACGTAACCATTTACACAGTTCGGAAGCTTTAAAAATATACAACTTCTAAGATGAACCACCCGAAAGTGAGTCCTCATTCGGTCCATTCTGTCAGAACACCGTTGAATTTCCTCGTAGTTACCACACCTTTGCAATTCTTGAACCTGGAAGGGCGCAAAACCAAAATTGAGTGGGTCAGTAAAACAAATCTTTTCCAAATCCAAACACTTCTCAAAACTTTGTAACCCCTCTCCGTAAAACTTGTATACTTTCCCAGAAATAAAGTATATACTCATATACGTAATATATCTCAAATTATGCTAGACAATATGAATGTATGTCATGCCAAGTATCATAACAGAATGCTCATCATCTCTATGTGAATATGATGGAATAACATATAATCAATTCAACATTCGGCTATAAACATAGTTCATACTCTTTCATTCTAATCAACTCAGCCCTCGGCTGCATATATAACTCATAATTAACTCATCATAATCAACTCAGTCAGCGACTGCATATATAGCTCATAATCAACTCATCACATCAACAGCATAACATCTGGCAGCCGGAGTCACCTAACGTGACCTGTACGGCTGCATATAGAGCTCATATCACACTCACAATAACTAAACAACTGAACCTGCCCACGAGTCGGAACCACCTAATGTGGTCTGTACGACAGGCCTGGGTGTTACGTATATATACGTTCTAGTGCTACGATCACGTAAGACTGGGCGAATAATCGCACGTCACCTACGAGTCGGAACCACCTCATGTGGTCTGTACGACAGGCTATGCACCTAGCTTGGATCCAAGCTGAGCATAAGGTGCGGGGAGGTGAACATCACGTGAAGGACTGGCCTTGCTCAGGGCGAGCACTAACACCGGGGCGAGCACTCATTCTTCATATCTCAATCGTATTTCAATCATATCACAATCATATTTCAATTATATCACAAACATATCTCGATCATGTCAAAATCGCATCTCAATCATATCACACTCATATTTCATTTGTATTTCCATAGTATTTCAATCGTATACCAAACGTATTTCATGCGTATATCGAATGTATTTCATACGTATATCAAATGTAGCTTACCTGGGCCTCCTCAGCACCATGCAACAATATGCATAATTATGGTAATGCACATATTAAAATATGATGCATGTATGACAGGATATTTAATTCGTATTTCTTTTAAAATACGTTTTCTGGGAAATACGTCAAGTATATATATATGGAAAACAAAACTGCCCACTCACAGATCACATCGACGTCTCGTGGGTCCCTGAGCCTCCCCTAGATTGGTTACATTCTTCTTCTGTATAATTTTCACCTATACAAAAAGTAACCAAATTGACGTTATTTAACGCGCATACACCAAACATTCGTCAATAACTTTCTCATACGTTGCTCGATTTAGGTATGTCAATATACCACGGTGATCTACACGACGTCACGAACGCGTGACAATTTTCAGAACTCAATTTGGAGGTCCCACGCGCCCTCACGCGCCCCAGTCTACGCGTTGCCCATGCGCGCGTCTTCTTCCTCGCGTCGCCGGACTGGTTTCGCCGGAGGTGGGTGTTTGCCGGAATTTCTGGGTAAATCTCAAAGTGTCATAACTTCTTCGTTTCTTAACCATTTTCGACGTTCTTTATATCAAAATGAAGGTATTGACGAGACGAACACATCCATACCTGCCTTGACCCCTAACTCGCCGTGGATTCGCCGGAAAAAGCCTCGAAAGCTCCGGCCAACTTTGAACCAAGCTATCCCGACGTCCAAATTTGTCCAACGAAGCACTCCGAGCTTCCTTAGGACCTCACCAAGCTTCCTACAAGCTTCAAAATCCCAAAAACATCAAGTTTTACGTGTGCATGAACAGTGCACAAGCACAGTGAAATCGAAATCCATGTTTTCCGAAGTGAAACTCACCTGAAATTGGTACCATCGTGTTCGTGTGGTCCTCAGGAATACGATGGTGGTCTTAGATCCTTCGTTGGTATAGTTTTAGGGTGGTTTGTGGGTGGTCCGTGTGAGTTCGAAGGAGAGAGAGAGAGAGAGAGAACTCTGAGATTTGTGAGGGAGAAGAGAGAGAGAGACAAGGTACGGGAATGAGGGAGAGATTTGAGGGATGTGAGATCCTACCCAATCCCCAAATCATCAAGTTACAACATATTTTACGCCCCTTAGTCCCGTTTAAGGGCATTTTCATAACTTCACGTCCTCGGAATTAAAATTCCGGGACGGGTTGTGACACATAACCCTAACTGGTAAATTCAAGGATCATATAAATAATTAACCTACTAATTAAATCAAGAATAAGTAAATAAAGAGATTAAGAATGTATAAAAGGTGATTCATTGGAAAATAGCAAAGAAAAATAAGGAATTGCGGAGATAGAGGTTTAATTGTGGATTTAAAAAAATATTTTTCATTTCTTGAGTAAGAAGCATAGAGGCTAAATTACATAGGGTAAATGGTCTTTTTACTTTAAAGAGTAGGATAAAGGGGGACTGGAGATAGAACTAATTTATAATTTTTAGCATAAAATGTATTATTTACTACCTATCCTCTACTAAATATGCATTAAATAATAATCTGTATTGAAATTGAGTAGGCTATAAGCATGAGTTTACAAAAGAATAATTCTATTCACAAACCCATTTTTAAGTCCAACACAACCTTATTAATTTTTTGTCAGTGATCATCTTCAATTCATTCGATCCGAACAACCAAAAATTGAGAGGGAAGTATGAGAAGTAAAAATGAGTGTATGGATAACACTATCCTTACAGAAAATCCCCTTAAAGTATAGTCCACCTTAGCCTTGTGGGTGGCTACGCCATTGCAACCACACAACCTTCGAGAGACCAAGGTCTATGACAAAAGCACAAACAAGTATTGATCATATCTCGGGATGACAATTTCCCCCATGGATTTGAGTACTCGTGGGGCTTCGATCTTAATTGGTCGGGTTCTGTTGACTACAAAAATTACAAAACCTACGTGGCGCGCAGGCCGAGTAACTAATGAACTAACTACGTCCTTCGGTTGAATGCGGGGTGTGCCAACTCGTCGGCCGAGCTCGGCCGAGGAGTAAAATGTGATGTCGCGTTGGGTGCGCTATCGACTTCTGTATCTTGCGATTGCGACCGAGGAAGGAACGCTCTCGGTCTCTGGGTTCTATAGCCTGAAGACAAGGCTACTAATTCTACGGAGTTCACAGGTCGTCGGACCCTGATTCGGTCACTGTGATTATATTCGTAAGAGTATAAGCACGCCGAATCAAGACCAAACTATATGGGCACAGGTACTCGAATGTGATGTATGTCTTGATGGTAAACGTAGTTCGGCCGTCGGAATGCCGAACCTTGAAACTTACTTGCGAGTATCCAATCATAAACTCACTCGGCGTCCAATACGCCGAGCAATGCAACTCGTAACACCCAACAACGCCGAAAAGGCTTAGTTAGATGACCTCTACCAACAAAGGTTCGAAAACCCTTCTCGGCCGAGACTTAGATAGATAATCGGTCGACCTCGACGCAGTGCTGTTTATCCAAACTGAAGGTGTTTCTCGGTCGGCTGATTCTGCGGCAGCAGTGCTGTTTATCCAAACTGAAGGTGCTCACCGGTTGCTTCCACAGTGCTGTTTATCCAAACTGAAGGTGTGTCGGCAGGAAACGAAAAGGAAAAATCTCAAGGTGTTTGAGAGGTTTTGCGCAGGGCAATTGTATGCTGATTATGAAGTCCCTTTCTATTGCGTAATTTCTTGTATTTATAGCACCTCGCTCCTTGAATCCCATTCTGATTTGGATTGGGAGTCCTTGTCCCATCTCACCTTTAACTCGAACAATCCTAGTCCTACTGGGATTCTGAATTCTCCTCCTTTTGAAGCTTTATCCCTTGCCGGTCGAGAATCCTGGTCGCACCAGGATTTCCTCAACCTTTCCTCATTCATCTGGACTACTTAAGATAGGATATGGCCGACCCTGCCAGCTGGTCCGGGTTTCATTATTTGGCCCATAGCATGTGTCATTACCTTGGGCCGAGCACATCTTGCTGCTCGGCCCAATCATAATATTTTGGGCCCAAACATTGCCCCCTCGCTTCTGAGGTCGCCGACTGTTAACTCTTGGTCGAGCCTCGGCCTTGAAGAAGCGAAAACATTTATTGCTTTTTTGGACCTTACTTCAATAATGACCATTATTCCTGTATATTTATGAGACATGATTGCACCTTCCTCGTTGCCCCCAACACGTGGCCACGTGTCAATCTTCCGCCGCTCTTAAAAGCTTCAATCATGGGCCTCGAAACCGTGCACTAACTGAACCGTCTCATCCTTATTAATACATTGAACCTGTCGCCGCACGCCATCGTGCGTCCTGGATTTTCGACTCCTCGATCCCAATTTCGCAGGTTCCCAAAATATCCGAAATGATTGCAGGCTTTCCCGGTTACATTTCCCCCCAATTTGAACTAACGCTTTTCGAATTCCAATCCCTTTCGAAATTCAGGCGTTTGATCTTCAATCTGAAAAGCTTATAAATACCCACACTTTACTCTATTCGTATCTTACGCTTTCAAAAATCCCAAACTCTCAACTTTTAATCATCCTTGCTCGTTCAGACCAAACCCTCTAGTTTTCTTTTCTGCAATCTTTCCAGTTCTTCCAGATTACTCTAATGGCTTCCTTTATCGCGAAACTTTCCGAGGAGATCAACAAGTGCAAAGACTTCATTGATCGGAGCACCGTCAAAACGCTTCGATTTGAAGAGGACATGGCCACCACCCACCAGATTCTGGGTCCCCTCTTTAGAGACGCAGTGCCATCGTCCGTTACAGACCTGCTCAAGGAGCAGTGTTTAACACCCCTGCTGCAGGGGTTTGACTGGTCAAAGTGGGTTCTGGCGCGGCCTCAGGGAGCCTGGCCCTCGACCACCACGGCCTGGGCTGTCTGGGTCGACCGGATGAGCACATTCTTCTCCAAGGAGTGGAAGGCTCTTGGCATCTACGATGCCATCATGCTGTCAACCATGGAGATTGCCATGGATAAGGAGCTGCTCCTGGCGGCCCTGAGTCTATGGTGTTCGGCCACCAACACCATGGTCTTACCTTTCGGCCCCCTCGGCCCCACAATCCTCGACGTCTCGGCCATCCTTGGGACTTCCCCGACCGGCCTTCCCATTGACACCGCCCTTTCTGGATACCCTTCTCCTCTCGACCTGCAGGCGCTATTCGACGAAAGGGCCGTCGAAACACTGAGCCGGGGCGACCGGGAGCCCTCGAGGGAAGAAGTTCAAAAACTCTATAAGAACTTCTTCAACTACAACACCCTCATCCTGCATTTCGCCGGTCGAGGCGAGGAGGGCCTGAGGAAGGGAGAGCACGAGGCCTTCCTCTTCTACTGGTACAACAAATTCATCTGTTGTACCAGGTCGAACAAGTGCCTGGTGGAGAACATGCCGGTGGCCCAGGCACTGGCCAATGGTTGCTCGCTGGCTCTCAGTCCAGCCATACTCGCCAACCTCTACCATTGCCTGGCTGAGGCGACCATTGGCACGATTGACCCGCACCAGAACGGACCCCTCTGGGTGTTCCAACTCTGGTTGCAGGTCTACTTTTCCACCCTTCGACCGGAGGTTCCTGCCTTCGACCGAACGGCCGCCCTCGGCCCTCAATTGGCCTCTCGACCGGCGCCTCCCCACAGAGCCGACGAGGTCTTCAGACACTTCTTCAGCCTCGACGTCCTCTCGGATGACGAGTTCCTGGTGTGCCAGCACCAGGAGTACCCTTCCTCGCTCGGGCTTCCTACGGCAGCGTGGGCCGCGTCCGAGGATGCGGACATTCGTCAACGATGGGGGTCGTTCGTTGTGGCTCGTGACCTTCCACTGGGTTGCGATGCCCGCCGAGCGGGCTGGGAGGTGTACCACCCCAATTTTGTTGCCCGGCAGCTCGGCTATCTCCAGGGCAGCCCAGTCCCCCTGCTCGCTTCTCGGTCACTCCTGAGTCGGGGACGTCTTATCGACTCCTCTGAGAGGGAGTGCAAGACGTCCGACCAGGAGTTTCAAGAGAAGTGCAGGAAGTTCCGGATTCGGCCGGCGGTTCCTGAATCTTTGGGAACCGACACCTTCGGGGACTGGTTGGAGGAGTACACAGGCGACTTCTTCGGCGCCCCGGCCGAAGATCTGGTGAAGAAGATCTTCGGCGACCGTCCTCGGTCGACGTCTTCGGCTCAACCTAAGGAGCCGGCCCAAGGTAGTATTTCCGCCTCTTTTTTTTTTTTTTATTTTTTTTTATTTTTATATATAACTTGATCCTTGTTACTAATCACCTTGCCCTTCAGGGAGTCGTGTGCCGAGGAAGGTAGAGGTGGTCGCCGCGGTGGCGAAGGCGAAGAAGGTGCAGAAGCCTATCGCCACCGAGCGGGCAGTTCCGGCCAAACGCCCCCACCGAGCGGCCGAGCCGGAGGTTGATGCCCTTCGCCCTTCTAAACGCGTCAAGAAATTGACGAAGAAGGGCGACCTGGAAATTCATGTCGTCCCTAGTGATACTACAGGGACGGCTGCTTCTGCCGGCTCTCCTCCTTTGCCAGGTGCCCCGACTCCTCCGGCCGTCTTTCCTCCTGAGGCCACGGCCGACCCTATCGGCGAATCAACTACTGCCCCAGAGCCGGTCGTGGCGCCTGCCGCGGGAAAGTCGGCTGCCCCTGTCGAGGGACCTTCTTCTCCAACGGTCATCCTGGAGGTACAATTCTGCTTTTACCCTTTTTCCTTTAGGTTTTTTGGTCGTAACGCAGAACGTTTTTTTCTTTTTGTTCAGGATGTCGAGAGCGAGAGCGAGGAGATCCCCCTGGAACGCCGTCGCCGACCGGTTAGCTCCCCTCCCGTCCGTCCTCCTCCGGCAGTCGAGGCGGCCGCTCGACCGAGTCCTCCGGCGGATCGCGGCAAGCGCCCCATGGCCGAGCCTGAGGCTACGGCCGAGTCGCCAATCCACCCACAGGATGAAGATCTCCCCATTCCTCCGCAGGAATTCTCCTCGGCCTATGTAAGTCTTCTCTTTTTTGCATTAATTTTCCAATGACACATGTTCTTAAAAGACTATTAAAATGTCAGGTGCCCGAACATTCATTTCACCGGCAATTTTATGCGTCGAGGGGTGTTGTTTATATTTCCTGGCCGCCGTCGTGGCCATCCAATATAGATAACCTCCATCGGCCGCGTGAATTGCGTAGCGGTCTAAGGCACTGGGCTCGGCCATTAAGTTCCCTGGGTTCGAGCAATGACCCAGAGGGCATGGCCGAAGTCTCCTCTCGGCAGGTCTAAAACGATCCCCTTTTTCCTTTATGCACTATATCACGACGTCTGTCTTTTCTTCACAAAGTTCTCCTTTTATGTGCAGCCGTCGTGGGAAGTGGAGCTTGATGCCCTTCTTCAGAGCACGACCGGTGAGGCCGGTTCTTCTGCTGCTCCGGCCGAATCGGCGGGAGCCACGCCCGCCGAAGTCTTCGTGAAGCTGCACGAAGTCTTGTCTCTGACTGTCTCCCAAGCTCTCCGGTGCAAAGGCCTCGACTCTGTTGGAGAGTGTCTCAATGACCTCACCAGCGGTGGTCATCTGAGCCCGGAAGGTATCTCTTTCCTGACCGACCTCCTGGAGCGAACTCGGCAACACTTCTACATCTTCGAGCGAGCCCTTCAAGCCGAGGATGACTTGAAGGCTGCCAAGGTCGCGCAAGAGGCCGGCCGAGCTGAGATGGAGGCACTCAAAGCTAAGAAAGCGAAGCTGACTGAGTTTGATCGCCAGATTTTTGACCTCCAGCGTCAAATTTCTGACCTTCAACGGCAAAGGTCCGCTTCCGCTGCCGAGCTTGAGAAGGACTTCGAGGCTAGCAAGGCTCGGCTGACGGCCTTTGCTGCCGGTGCACGGCATGTCCAGCAGTTGCAGCTTAACAAGAAGACCAGGCAGGCCGAAATCATCCTGGGCGAGGCGAAGTGGCTGGAGCTAAAAGCTGCCCTTGAGACTTTTCTCCCCTCGACCCCTTAGCCGGTCTATCATTGTATTTGTACTTGTTCTTGTAATAATCTTTTTGATATTAATACAATGGTCGTTTTGTTATCGATACAATGGTCTTACTCTTGCATTTCCCATGTAATTGGATACTACTTCTTTAAAAACTTTCCATTAATCGGTAATTTGTGAACTGAACCCGTCCGATCTCTAAGATGATATGCCCCCTTGCCGAGGACTTTGTGAACGACGAATGGTCCTTCCCAATTCGGCGACCACTTCCCAAATCTTGGGTCTTTAATCCCAACAGGCAACACAGTTTGCCAAACCAATTCTCCTTCGCCGAACGTTTTTTGTCTTACACGCTGGTTATACGCTCGTTCGGCAATTTTCTTTTGCGCTACCAATAAGTTACCCGCGTCGATTCGGCTTTCTTCTAAATCTTCTAATTCTTGCCGCATCGCTTGACAATATTCAATACTGAACAAGTCACTCTGCTCGATTACTCGTAACGAACTTATACTCAACTCGATCGGTAACATGGCGTCGTGTCCATAAGTTAACGCGTAAGGGGTGGTTCCAGTGGCCGATCGGGGTAAAGTTCAGTATGCCCATAACGCTTCATTTAACTTCAAGTGCCACAACCCAGGTTTCTCTTTTACCATTTTTTCAAGGATGCCGATCAACACTTTATTGCTTGCCTCGGCCTGCCCGTTTGCCTGTGGGTAGTACGGCGTAGATTACTCGAGTCAGATGTTCAAACTTGCCGCGTATTCCTTAAACCTATCAGCCGTGAATATAGTGCCATTATCAGTTATGATCATTTCTGGCACGCCGAATCTGGTCACAATATTTTCCTCTACGAAATTGCATACCTCCTTGGCCGTTAATTCGGCGTATGATCTTGCCTCGACCCACTTAGTGAAATAGTCAGTTGCTACCATAATCCACGCGTGTTTCGCTGCCCCCGATGATGGCGTGATTTTGCCAATCACGTCCATTGCCCAACCTCTGAACGGCCATGGTTTAGTGACCGAATGTAGCAATTCGGCCGGGACTCTCTGTACGTGTCCATGAATTTGGCATGGTACGCATCTCCGTGCATATTCGATGCAATCCTTTAATATATTGGGCCAAAAGTAACCGTGTCGTCGGAGCAACCAACGCATCTTTCGTCCAGACTGGTGTGCTCCGCAAATTCCTTCATGTACCTCGGCCATTGCTTGGGCAGCCTCGTCTGGGCCAAGGCACAATAGCAGTAAACCATCCTCGCCCTTGCGATATAATTCATTTTGATACGACACGTAATTCGTGGCGAGGACCTTCGTTCTCCGGTCGTGTTTCCCGTTGGGATTATCGAGGTACCGTAACATCGTTTTTCTCCAATCATCTGGTTCTACCTCGACGGCACATATTTCTACGGGGTCTCCTCGTTCTAGTAGGGATGGGAGCGACATTACCCTGGTACGTATTACGTGTGTGCGCTGGAGAGTTTGCCGATTGATCAAGGCCGGGTACGATTGCAGGCCTGTGGTTGCGATTCGGCCGAGCTTGCCCCCCATGAGTTGTGCTCCAGAGGCGATCTGGGCGAGTTCATCGGCATCGGTATTGTGGACTCGTGAAATGTGTTCAAACGTGATCCGTTCGAATGACTCGGCCAGGTATGTGGCGACCATGTGATAAAGCGCTAAAGTACAACTCATGCAACGAAAAATGCCGTTCAATTGGTTAATCACAAGTTCGGAATCACCAAGGACAAGAACACGAGAGGCCCGTAGATCGTGTAAAACGTGTAGGCCGATAATGAGGGCTTCATATTCGGCCTGATTATTCGTGTAACTGAAATCCAATTTGAGAGAAAAATACCATCGGCAGTGGTTGGGCGACTGAATTGCAATGCCGACACCCGCCGAAGTCGAAGTGCTGGAGCCATCGAAATGCATGGTCCAATGGTTATCGCGTATGGTGACTAGACCGATGTCGACATCGCCTCTTTCAAAACCATATGGGGATGGGTGTTGGGCCAAGAAGTCGGCGAGAGCCTGCCCTTTGACGGCCTTTTGGGGTACGTACTGCAGGCTGAATTCGGACAAGGCGAGCGTCCATTTCCCGATTCGGCCTTTGACGATAGGCCGAGTGAGCATGTACCGAATTACGTCTGTTTGAGCAATGACCTGCGTAACTGATGGGAGCATGTAATGCCGAAGCTTGGATGCGGCGAAAAACAAAGCTAAGCAAAGTTTTTCGACGGGTGAATAATTGAGCTCTGGGGAATTCAGATTTCGGCTAAGATAAAAGATAGCTTGTTCACGTCTTACATTGTTGTCTTGCGCGAGGAGACACCCAATGGATTCGGCGGCTGCCAAAATGTACAATTTAAGGGGTTTGTCGCGACAAGGTGGAACCAGTACGGGTGGGGTCGAAAGGGCCACCTTGATTTGCGTGAATGCACTTTGATGCTCTTCGCGCCAAACAAATTTATCGGTATCCTTAAGTTTAAGGAGAGTGGAAAATGCCTTCATTTTCCCGGCCGAATTGGCGATGAAGCGGCGAAGGAAGTTTATCTGCCCGAGTAGCGATTGCAGCTGCTTCTTTGTCGTGGGAGGTGGGGCGCTAATGATGGCGCGGGCTTTATTGGCGTCGACCTCGATGCCGCGATGGTGCACCAAAAACCCTAGGAAATTGCCGGCCGAGACACCGAAAGCACACTTGGCTGGGTTCATCTTGAGATTATTCTTGCGCATGCGAAGGAACGCTTGTCGCAGGTCATCCAGGTGTGTTTGGCGGCGTTTCGACTTTACCACCACATCGTCGATATAAACTTCGACGATGGTCCCAATTAAGTCGTGGAAGATCATATTCATGGCTCGTTGGTATGTGGCGCCGGCATTCTTGAGGCCGAATGGCATGACTACCCATTCGTACGTGCCGAGTGCCCCTGGGCAACGGAAAGCCGTTTTGTGGACGTCGGCTTCGGCGATGAAAATCTGGTTGTATCCCGCATGACCGTCCATAAAAGATAGTAGTTCATGATTAGCTGCGGCATCAATGAGCAAATCTGAGATTGGCATTGTATATTCGTCCTTGGGAGTAGCCAGATTTAGGTTACGGAAATCGATGCAGATGCGGAGGGCACCGTTTTTCTTCAACACGGGGACGATATTGGCCAACCATTCGACGTACCGAGCGGTCCTAATAAATCCGGCCTTAAGAAGCCGAACCAATTCTTCCTTGATGCCGAGTTGTACCTCGATCGAAAATCGGCGAGGAGGTTGCCGAAAAGGCTTACAGCCATCTTTGATGCGTAGCTCATGTTCAACCAAGTTTCGATCGAGGCCTGGCATTTCATGGCAACTCCACGCGAAGCAATCTTTAAATTCCCGGAGTAACTTATGGAGTTCGACCTTCGTGGCCGGTGGGAGTAACGCGCTTATAAACAATATGTGAGGATCATCGGCCGTGCCGACGTTAACTTCTTCTAATGGGTCCTTGACTTGAGGCCGATGGTCCTCGAGTTCGGCCGGTGCAGCCCGAACTTTATCAAGAGACAAAACAGGGCCGTCATCTGCTTCGGCCAAAAATTCAATTAAATTGATGCCGGAATGTGGTTGTTTGGTAATGGCGTACCAATGGGCCAGCAGACGTTCCATTGTTGACGAAACCGCGGCCTGACGCTGTTCTTGTTTGGTGTGCTCAATCATCGGCATTGGTGACTAAATCTGCCAAGCCAAGTCTCGCCGAATCCTGTTGGACAGTCTCGGCGCCGACCTCAATCACTTTCTGCACTGAAATTCGCGTCGGCCGCCCATCCTCGTTAAGGCCTTGGAGGGTGATGTAGCCGACGTGATCGTCATAATAGCGAGCCTGAATCATGTTGGTCTCAAATGGTTGATTATCGGCTGGATGGACGGTGACCGATTTGCCGTCCCAAAAGATGAGAACTTGGTATAGTGATGAAGGAATGCAACTGGTTTGGTGGATCCAGTCTCGGCCGAGTAATGCGTTATAGTCGGTCTTGGAATCAATTATGAAGAATGCCGTCATGTGTTGACGACCGGCAATGCTAACTTCCAATGGTAGCACTCCTTTGGTCTGAGACTTGTCACCAATGAAGCTGCTCATAGTGATCCCTGACGGAATGAGTTCATTATCAGAACGGCGTAAAGCCTTCATGACAGATATTGGCATAATGTTGACTGTAGCTCCACAGTCGACAAACACTTTGGAGATAGGGAATCCTTCGATGTGAGCCGTGACGTACAACGGCTTCAGGTGTTGGAGATTAACCGAATGGGAGCG
This sequence comes from Pyrus pyrifolia, assembly GCA_016587475.1. Classification (NCBI taxonomy): domain Eukaryota; kingdom Viridiplantae; phylum Streptophyta; class Magnoliopsida; order Rosales; family Rosaceae; genus Pyrus; species Pyrus pyrifolia. The sequence continues at coordinate 285,042 of BNSU01000024.1, forward strand.
AGGAAATAGCTCGGCCAAAGCTACCTTAAGATTGTCCGTGCTTCGGGTTTCTCTGTCGTCGTCGTTTGCAACGAAATCGACTTGTGTTGCTTCTTCGGCGACTATATTTCCGTCCAAGAAATTTGATTGGTGGGTACTGGGTTGAAATTCAGCTGGTAACACGTGGACCATACTGATCTCCATTTGTTCGAGAACCGAAGGACCCATTGGATCGTGGTCGTCGTCTTCTGCCGAACTAGCCACAGTATCGGCCGGCGGAACATCCTCGATCAAGCTTTTGAGTGCCTCGGTAAGAGCCGGTATCCGAGACGTGGGAACCAAGTCGAGTGTTGTGCGGCTATTTTCCTCGACCAAGTTGACTGTCGAAGGTTTATGTTGGTCCCTTGTTATACGGGCTCGTTCTTCATAGGCAATGCGGGCGTTCCTTGTGTCGAGATATGTATCCAACCGTGCTATCCGTTTTTCTTCGTCGGCCGTGAGGCCGAAGAGCGATACCGCCGAGAAAACTTCGAAATGATAGCGCAAATGCTGAAGGTCATCGAGCGAGAAAGGTAATTCGGCGGTGTCGATATCTGTATAAGGGTCAACTTCAAAACCAAGTACCCGAGCTTCCCGTATATGTTGGAACCTTGCCTTAATTGTTGGGTCGGAGGTTTTCTGAATGATTTGCTCGGCATCGGGGCAAGTGAGAGCTAGGTCGAGGGCTTCCTGACACGCCTTGGGTAGTCCGTACAAGTCATTGGCGGAGTATTTCTTATGAAATTCTCGCATGTATTCCAAGGACTCACCGAGGAATGGAGGATGTAGGTTGCGCAGTACTTTGATAAACGGTTCGCGCGGTGGTAACGGGGAAAGTTTCCTCTCGGCCTCTTGCGTGAAGTGTTCTAGCCGAGCTCTAGTTTCCCCAGGACGGAGAAGTATTTTGATACGTTTCTCAGCATCCTCAATGGTGGTCTCAAAATTGGCAGCGGCTACTTTCTTCCCTTCGGCTAACTCGGTCATGATAGTCGGGGTTGGCCGTTCACTTACGCTTTCCATGGCCTTCTTTGGTTGCCACTAGTTGGCGGGACTGGCCTGCGCTTCTCGTCGCCGAGCCATGCAATCGATCCGTTGACGGCGACGTTTTTGGGATTTAGATAACGCCGTGTATAAACCTGTCGGGGAATTGTAACTGTACCAGCGTTGATCCGATGTCCTGGGCGGTTTGAAAGTTTTGCGATCGGCTGATGAGCTGGAACTGTTGGTATTGCGTGAGTAATAATCCTCATTATAAAAAGGCGCGTCGAAGTCAAGATGCCGCCTGACCGAGGCCTGGTCTCTCGGCCGTACTTGTGGGCCGAGTCGATCAAACACTTGACGTCGCGACCCAAGTTCCTTTGGTGATGTCACTGGCACGGTAAGGGCCTTGGGTGGTGTTGAAGATGTTTTCTTCCCAGGCTCAACTGGTGTTTTACAATGGTCACATAAAATCTTTGATCCATGAGAATCGTCGGTATTTGATCTCGTCATAGGCTCATCGGCGAGCGGTCTCGATTGTTCCGTGGGTGGTGCATTCGAAAATATATCAAGCTTTAGCCTTGTTCGACCATTCTCTTTACGGATATGCTGCACCGGGACGTATTCGGCCTTCCCTTTGTTTTTAGGAAGATGAGCATCCACCATACCAATTGTTGTTGAAGGGAAGGGATTGATGTCGACCGCCATCTGCTTTTCCGGAAATTTCAACTTTCCCTTCTCGATCCAACTTTGGATTGTATCCCGGAATACGACACAATTATTGGTTGCATGCTTATTAGAATTATGATACTTGCAGTATATTTTTCCCTTCAATTCATCGGCCTTAGGGATAATATGCCCTGGCCGAAGCTTGATGATCTTTGCCGCCAATAATTGATCGAAAATTGCATCGGCCTTGGTGATGTCGAAAGTGTAGACTTTCGATGACTTACTCATCTCCTCGGTGGTCGAATGGGCTTTGGTGTCTTTGCTATTTACTTGGGCCAGAGCCTTGCAGACGTAAGGTTTGTCTATTACTATCTCGGCCGCATCCACACTGACATACTGAGGGTCCCCGCTTTCGGCCGATGCATAGCTGACCATGGGGTTCTTATACAACGTTCCCCGGGATGGTGACTTTGAGATCTTTTCTTCTCGGAGCAGGTAATCATACTGTTCGACATGTTGAGCAAGTTCGTACATATCGCGGATGTTTGCCCCCAGGAACTTCTTTTTGTACTCCACGTCTAATCCGTTGAGAGCGATCCTGACGAATTCCACCTCGGGGAGCGGGACTCGGCACCAATTCCTGGCCGACTTAAACCTTGTTAAGTACTCCATTGGAGATTCGTCGGATGCTTGAGCCATCCTGGCCAAGGATGATACGGACATCTCCATCCCTGGCCGATAGAATTGTTCATGGAACTTTTCGACTAACTCTTCCCAACTCTGCACAGAATTGGGTGGAAGATTAATGTACCAGGCGAAAGCGGAGCCTGTCAATGAAAAATTAAACAACCGTAGTTTGTAGAAGTCGCTATTGACGTCTCCACACTGAGCTGTGAACCGAGCCACATGTTCTAACGAGGACAGAGACGATTCCCCGGCGAAAAGGCTGAAATCAGGGATCTTAAATCCTCGTGGGTATTCAAACCTTTCAACATAAGCCGGGTATGGATGAATGAATTTTGGAAACTTCGGCCCTTTCTTTAGGGCCGAATCAATCATTCTTTGGACTTCGGTCATGTTTACGGAAGCGGCTTCTTCTCCCTGGCTTGGTCCCTCGGATCTATTTCCTGGTCCTCTTCTTTCTACGGTGACTGGTTGCGGTCGAGCAGACCCTCTCTCGGCCGGTATGGGAACATTCGTCGAGAGCTGCCGAGGTTGGCCGACCTGGCCATCTTCGAAGGCTTTACTAACCAATAACTCGAGCATTCTGGTCTGTGTATCATTGTTACTCCGTATTGCTTCTAGCAAATCATTCATCCTTTGACCAATCGAGTGCTCGACCTGACGATACTGTTCATCAAGTCGTCTCCGAAGAAATGATCTAGTTGGTGGATCAGAGCCTTCTCCACCATCGTCGTCGCAATCTTCCACTATCCCTTCCACGAACATACCTGTCGTTGGATTTGGGATCGCCGCGTTGTGTGGTTGCCCGCCGAGACAGATTTCGTTTTCTCGGCGTGTCACACTTGTAGCCTCGGGCGGCGCGGCAATTATCGGATTTTTTGCTGGGTGCGAATCCTGCCCAAGGCCTTGCACTGGTAAGTCAGCTGTTGACTTCCCCATGGTTGTTTTCTTCTTGGTAGACCGTGTCTCAACGGTCATCAACTCCGAAGGTTTAGCACAATCGTCCCACTGGGCGTGCCAAAATGTTGACTACAAAAATTACAAAACCTACGTGGCGCACAGGCCGAGTAACTAATGAACTAACTACGTCCTTCGGTTGAATGCGGGGCGTGCCAACTCGTCGGCCGAGCTCGGCCGAGGAGTAAAATGTGATGTCGCGTTGGGTGCGCTATCGACTTCTGTATCTTGCGATTGCGACCGAGGAATGAACGCTCTCGGTCTCTGGGTTCTATAGCCTGAAGACAAGGCTACTAATTCTACGGAGTTCACAGGTCGTCGGACCCTGATTCGGTCACTGTGATTATATTCGTAAGAGTATAAGCATGCCGAATCAAGACCAAACTATATGGGCACAGGTACTCGAATGTGATGTATGTCTTGATGGTAAACGTAGTTCGGCCGTCGGAATGCCGAACCTTGAAACTTACTTGCGAGTATCCAATCATAAACTCACTCGGCGTCCAATACGCCGAGCAATGCAACTCGTAACACCCAACTACGCCGAAAAGGCTTAGTTAGATGACCTCTACCAACAAAGGTTCGAAAACCCTTCTCGGCCGAGACTTAGATAGATAATCGGTCGACCTCGACGCAGTGCTGTTTATCCAAACTGAAGGTGTTTCTCGGTCGGCTGATTCTGCGGCAGCAGTGCTGTTTATCCAAACTGAAGGTGCTCACCGGTTGCTTCCACAGTGCTGTTTATCCAAACTGAAGGTGTGTCGGCAGGAAACGAAAAGGAAAAATCTCAAGGTGTTTGAGAGGTTTTGCGCAGGGCAATTGTATGCTGATTGTGAAGTCCCTTTCTATTGCGTAATTTCTTGTATTTATAGCACCTCGCTCCTTGAATCCCATTCTGATTTGGATTGGGAGTCCTTGTCCCATCTCACCTTTAACTCGAACAATCCTAGTCCTACTGGGATTCTGAATTCTCCTCCTTTTGAAGCTTTATCCCTTGCCGGTCGAGAATCCTGGTCGCACCAGGATTTCCTCGACCTTTCCTCATTCATCTGGACTACTTAAGATAGGATCTGGCCGACCCTGCCAGCTGGTCCGGGTTTCATTATTTGGCCCATAGCATGTGTCATTACCTTGGGCCGAGCACATCTTGCTGCTCGGCCCAATCATAATATTTTGGGCCCAAACAGGTTCGAAGGACAAAAAACGAAAATGGGGAAATTCTCAGATAAGATGTTCGGAGCGGAGTGTGTATGGTATCTTAACATGCAATCCGAACCTGCCCCATATGGAGTATATATAACTATCTTTTGTCATGGTGATATTGATTCATATATTTTTGGAATTTTAGGACCATATAATTGTGAAATGGTGACCACATCTTAGATGTTATATTTCCTATATTTTGTGGACTTAAAATATTGAGAAACATTTTTATGTTTGGATTTACTATTGTTGATTATTTTGAAAGGTATTAATTTTTAGTTGAATAAAATATTTTAATTTTAATATTTTGCAACCGTACCCTTTAGGGGTGGGGTTGGAGAGAATCCTCAATTTAAACAAGAAAAACTAATGAAAATGATTCCAAAACTTTGAATTTAACTAAAAGTTATCCTATAACTTTATTTAATGATAAGAACAAGAAAAAATAAAAAATAAAAAAGAAAAAAGACCTTATTTTTTTCGCGTGCAACTCAATGGCAAAAGGCCGCGGGCTTTGGTCCTCGCCAAGGAGCTGCTCAATTAGCACTCTCAGGCACTTGCATCAATTTCTTCAAACATTGGCGTTTTCTGGGTTTTCACCCACTTCAATTTTGCTTCTTTTTTTATTTTTTATTTTTATTGGGTATTATGGAATTTCTTGTTCACCGCCGCTGGGTGATCTCCAACTTTCTCAAGAATTTTTTCACCACTGCAACATTTTTGTTCAGTTACATTCCAACATTTTTCTGTGAATTTCAAAGCTCTGCAACTTTGTAGCAAGGTTGGGTTTGATTTGGGTATCTCATGAAGAAAAAGTGGAAAAGAAGGGAGGAACGACTAGGTATCTCATGAAGAATGCCATGGGCATGGGCATCACCACCATCATGAAGGTCGTTGTTGCTCAAGGGATGCAACGAAACCGAAGAAGGCACTATTTCTAAAATTGAACCAAAAAATTAGATCAAGAAAGAGACATTATTTATGAAACTGGACCAAGAAAAAGAAACTATTTATGAAACTGGACCAAAAAGAGACATTATTTATGAAACTGTACCAATTACTTTACACTATTTATGGAATTGAACCAAGAAGTAGACGCTATTTATAAAACATGACCAAGAACTAGGCACTATATATGAAAGTGCTCTAACAACTAGACACTATATATGAAACTGGACCAAGAATGAGACATTATTTATGGAAATGTACCAATTACTATACACTATTTATGAAACTGGACCCAATAACTAAACACTATTTATAAAAAGCGAAACAAGAACTAGGCATTAGTTATGAATCTGGACCAATAAATAGTGTAGTACCATTCTATTTCATAAATAGTATAGTACCGTATAGTTTGATAAATAGTGTAGTACCGGTCAGTTTTATAAACAATGTTCAGTTTTATAAATACTATAGTACCGTTCAATTTCACAAATAGTGTAGTACTGTTAAGTTTCATAAACAATGTAGTACTATTCTGTATCATAACACTAGTAGAAAAATCACTTTGCGCGACGTAGGTACCTTCGTCGCGCAAAGTAAAAAATTGTTGCCTAAGGGTTTGCGCGACGCAACTTCGTCGCATGCTGACCGTTGCGCCAAGGCAATGACAGTAGGGTTTGCGCGACGAAGAAGCAACATACGTCGCGCAAGCCACTTTGCGCAACGCACATCCTACGTCGTGCAAAGCGGCTAAAGTATTTAATTATAGAATATATGAAAAGTATATACAAGATGTCCGAACAAAAAAGACAAAAACTACAACAAGTAGTCTTCTAGGTTTGATACAACAAGCTACTCGGTATCGGCTAGGCAATGTGGCTGAGGGTGAAAGACAGAGCAAGATCAGGTGTTGGCATCGGGATTTGAAGGCCGGACATGTGTAAGGCCCGTAAGATCATACTCATCTTCTCGTCCTAGGCCGATAACTGGGTTGCAATCTGGGCTTCCCGGACTGCTTCTTGGACCGCAATCTAGGATGCCGTAAGAGTAGCCTTAGTAAAAGGTGTAGGCTCCCCAATCAATGGAGCACTCACGACTAAAGCAGTAGCTGCTGAAAATGCGGAATGCACATTGGTCACACTCCGACGACAAGTGATCAACTGCGACATCTATACACTTTTTGAACCATAGAAATATAATTATAAAATGACTAGGCATAAAGTCATAACATACCCGCTGTATTTTAGGAACTTCTTGTTACATAACATCAGATTTTAAGCGTCTCAAAATAAAGGGTCCCAATATAGATTTCATGCGGCCAATCAAATCTCTATCTTCACCAATTAATAGCTTTTTCAAGTCAACATCCTTAGTAGTGAAAAGATCTGGCATCATAAACTCCAGCATAGACCAAAGCTCCTACAACAGAAACATACAAGTCAATGAGTCATTTAACAACAAAACTAAAATCTAAAAGAAATTAATAAAAGCATGAGTTCCACTACAAAATCAATAGTAATCTATTAAACCTAGAGTAATACCATTCCTTGATTCTCTTCCCTCCATTGAATACCTTCATTCTCAACAATTTCAATGACCTACACAAACCAAGCAGTAAGAAAAATTTTGAACGAAGCTTATATTTATAAAGTTGAGAGATCAAATAATCTAATTAAAGAAACCAAGATATACTTTGGACAGTTCTGAGATTTCTTCTTACAATGTTTCCATAAAAAGATGGGAAGGTAAAATTCAAAGATCATTACTTTCATTATAGCCAAATACCCTCATGGCAGGGGAAGAAGAGAAAAATAAAACCTCCGGTAATTGTTATCAAAACTCAAACTTCCCAAAAAGAAAACAGAACAACAATAGCAATATAAAATCGAGTTAAATAACACCAAAACAACAGTAGCAATATACAAAAAAGGCACCATCATAAAGTAAGAGACATTTTATTTACACATACATTAACTCGGCCACCAGTTTGATCAGTTTAATATGCATTACCAAGCATTCCACTATTTCCCCAAAAAATTCATGCCAAATAGAATTTAAAACCCCTACCGATTGCTTCATAACCATGCGACCCGCACCCTGTGATAACCCTGAGGAATTGAACCGCTGTACCAGAGCAGACAAGTAAATAGACCATACCTAATAAAATTGTAGACCAAAATTGTTCAAAGAGAAAGCAAAAAGAAAATTGCAAACAATTACATTGTGCATAAGTTCCAAACAGTAGATGGATTTTTAAAAGTTTCTTGGCTTGTTTGACATGTTGCCCATGCAAATCAATTGTTATCACATTTTCTATGCCCTTGTTTTTGCAGATTAGAACATTAGCTTAATTTGTCTACACTTGTGCCAATTTAGTTTGCACCTTCCCCTAGCCAATCGAAAGATAAGAGGTAACATTAATATCTCAACTTGAATTCAACTCCTTTTATATCAAATATAACTAAATACATTACAAAACACTTGTCCGTGAGGCTTAGCCCTCTTGGAAATAGAACCTTAAACTAACACTCAAGGGGCATCAACCTAGGGTAAGGTTTTTCCTAGACCATTGGGCAGATGAGGAAATTGATAGAGGGAAACTAATGGATGTGCAAGGTGCAAACTTTGAGTTATTGCGAAGTATTTACTGCTGCTTTCTTGGATGTAAGCCCACAAATCTAGCGAACACATTGGACAACCACTCCACGACCAATAGCAAAAACTGACATGCATGCCTCAAAGCACAACATTCTTTTCAACACGCAGAAAGCACACTTCCCAAACAACAAAACAACATTGTGCTCTTAGAGAAGCCCAGACCTGCTCAGCGAGGTAACCTGCATGTTGCCGTGCTCCTCTTGAATATGTCGTTGCAGCCTGCAGAAAAATGTTCCCTCATCAGTAAGTTACTAAAATAACCGCTGAAAGTAAGGTGTTAAAACCATCTTACTTTCTGATAGTAGAACCACATTGAATCCCAGTGCTCCTTTGCAGTTCCTCCGAATGCATGATATTCATCTCCTTGAGCTACACTAAAAAATAAAGAAGGAAAGAACAAAGATAAGACATTGATATAAATATAGAGATTTACATATTTGGGTAGATAAGGGCATTGCTATAGTAGGATAGATAACAGCTCGTTCAAAAGAAAACAATAGGATACATTCAATAAATAAATAAATCAAAACCTTCATTCTGAGCAACATAAACCACTACTATAAAAGGAAATTAATCCCTATCACAAGAGAAGATGTAAATGCAAAAGAAGCATAAGGAGTTCCAAGTTCAGTACCAAAATTGACCTGCTGTGCTTCCACTGAGCCAGAGGTGCCAATGACTGCAATTTAGTTGCAACATTCTTCCAATTCATGGTTTTTGGTTCATATTTAGGACTCTTGGAGATGTTAAACAAAGATTCCAACACCTTTTGAGAGAGATCTACTTTTGGGGCTAACAGGAGAATGGGGCTTCAGAATCAGTGAGTACCTTCGCATAATTCCTAAAACAAAGAAAACAACACCAGGTTGATAAGCTTCTCACAGTAAGTATAGTCAAAGTTAACATCTGTCCATTAAAATAGAAAAGATAAAAAACAAAGCTATAGGGATAAATTACTGTAAAAGGCATAAGCATTCATCAAGAAAAATTAAAGTTAAAACGAAGAGTCAATCAGAATAATTTAACTGTAAGCGTATCCAGCATACCATATATTATCTTGCTCATATTCAGACGAATGAGAAGTGCAATCAGATGCCCTATCTGTCAGCTATCACAAAATTATGTCATCAGTACATATACAATGAAGCACAGAAATTTAAACAGATAGATTTCAATTTTTAGTTGTTTCTAGTCTTACCTTGGTCAAATTGCAATGTGCAAATACCATTTCTTTTCCATTAAACCTCGTCTGCGTCGTCATCCTCCAATTCGTTCTTAATAACGATGCAATCGGAGTCGTTCTCCTCCAGTTCGTGTTTAATCTCGACGCAATCGGAATCGAAGTCCTCGTCATTGTGGGAGCGTTGTTAGGGCTTGGAGGCTGATCGGAAGCTGAGGAGGAAGGCTACGGGAGAGGATGAGGCGAGGATGAGGAGAGGATGAGGAGGAGACTGGCTGGGTATAGTCGGGAGAAGGACTCTTTCCCATTTTGTTCAGTGTAATGTGGGAAAATTCAAAGTAAGCGCCTATTTTTAACAATTGAACCGCCACAATTTTAAGAACTTACGCGACAGAGGGATAGATGCTGATGTCGCGCAAAGTGTTTTTGCGCAACGACCTCTTTACGGCGTCGCACAAGTTATAATTTTTTTACAAAAAAAAAATTATAAAATTTATTGAAAACGTGACTTTACTCATTTTAAATTTAATTTTTTTTACATAAAACCCATAATAATATATTTTTCTAACAAAAACCCGATCCGAACTACAATAATAAATTTAAAGTCACTTAATAAATATACATACTATTTAATTTCTTAAGTATTATACGTACAAAATAAATAAATTTAAAGCTACTTAATAAATATATATATACCATTGAAATTGATGGGAAACACATTTTACGAAACTAGTTTCAATGATCCAACCGTCAAACTTGTTTTTATATGCTTCGAGATCGCATACGCCAAAAATCGCAAAAAACAAACATGCAGAGGTAAAGTAACGGGACAAAAATTTTCAACGGTTATAAATGAAAAAGCACGATTTAACGGTAGTTTTAACTCCGATTTTGATGATTTATAGCTATACTCCTGGATCCTATATGAATACAATGAACTAATTTGATAGTCAATTTAAAATATTCACCCAAGTGGATACCACAAAATCTTATGTCATACTTAATGAAAGTATAAATAAACTGTAAGTGTTAATGAATTTATCGTTTTGATGGGAAACGCATTGTACGAAACTAGTTTCAATGATCCAACCATCAAACTTATTTGTATATTCTTCGAGATCGCATATGCCAAAAATCACAAAAAACAAACATTCAGATATCAAGTAACGGGACAAACCTTTTCGACGACTATAAACGAAAAATCACAATTTAACGGTTGTTTTAACTCTGATTTTGATGATTTTTTACAGCCACACTCTTTAATCCTATATGAATACAATGAAATAATTTGATCGTCAATTTAAAACATTTACACAAGTGGATACCACAAAAGAAAAAGGTAATGCAAGAACTCCAAAAGAAAAGCAAAAGGGGCACAAAAGAAAAAAAAAAAAACAAACAAACAAACTTTGCGAGGCGTAGGTACGACTGCGTCGCACAAAACATCTTTGCGCGACGCATTTGTGCGACGCAGTTCTACCTACATCACGCAAAGTTTTTTTTCTTTTTTTTCGCCCTTTTGCTTATGAGTACAAAATAAATAACTTAAAATCTACTCAGTAAGTATATATACCATTGAACTTGATGGGAAACACATTGTACGAAATTAGTTTCAACGATCGAACCGTCAAACTTGTTTGTATATACTTTGAGATCGCATACGCCAAAAATCTCAAAAAAAAAAACATTTAGAGATCAAGTAACGGGAAAAAACTTTTTGACGGTTATAAACGAAAAATCACAATTTAACGGTTATTTTAACTCCGATTTTGATGATTTTTTACAGCTACACTCCTTGACCCTATATGAATACAACGAACTAATTCGATCATCAATTTAAAATATTTACACAAGTGGATACCACAAAATCTTATGTTATACTTGATGAAAGTATTAATAAACTGTAAGTGTTAGGGAATCTATCGTTTTGATGGGATACGCATTACACGAAACTAATTTCAACAATCGAACTGTCAAACTTGTTTGTATATACTTCGAGATCGCATACGCCAAAAATCGCAAAAAATAAACATTCAGATATCAAGTAGCGGGACAAAACTTTTTAACGGTTATAAACGAAAAATCACAATTTAACGGTTATTTTAACTCCGATTTTAATGATTTTTTATAGCTACACTCCTTGACCCTATATGAATACAACGAACTAACTTGATCGTCAATTTAAAATATTTACACAAGTGGATACCACAAAATCTTATGTTATACTTGAACTAATTGTTAGGGAATCTATTGTTTTGATGGGATACGCATTGTACGAAACTAATTTCAATGATCGAACCGTCAAACTTATTTGTATATACTTCAAGATCGTATACGCCAAAAATGGCAAAAAACTAATATTCAGATATCAAGTAACAGGACAAACCTTTTCGACGGCTATAAACGAAAAATCACGATTTAATGGTTGTTTTAAGTCTAATTTTAATGATTTTTTACAACTACACTTTTTAACCCTATATGAATACAATGAATTAATTCGATTGTCAATTTAAAACATTTACACAAGTGGATACCACAAAACAAAAAGGCAATGCAAAAACCCCAAAAGAAAAGTAAAAGGGAAAAAAAAAAAAAAAAACTTTGCACGACGTAGGTAGAACTGTGTCGCGCAAAGATGTTTTGCGTGACGCAGTTGTACCTACGTCGCGCAAAGTTTTTTTTTTTTTTTTTTTTTGCCCTTTCGCTTATGAGTACAAAATAAATAAATTAAAATCTACTTCGTAAATATATATACCATTGAACTTGATGGGAAACGCATTGTACAAAATTATTTTCAACGATCCAACCGTCAAACTTGTTTGTATATACTTCGATATCGCATTCCCCAAAATTCTCAAAAAACAAACATTCAGAGATCAAGTAACGGAACAAAACTTTTCGATGGTTATAAACGAAAAATCACGATTTAACGATTGTTTTAACTCCGATTTTGATGCTTTTTTACAGCTACACTCTTTAACCCTATATGAATACAACGAACCAATTCGATCATCAATTTAAAATATTTACACAAGTGGATACCACAAAATCTTATGTTATACTTGATGAAAGTATTAATAAACTCTAAGTGTTAGGGAATCTATCGTTTTGATGGGATACGCATTGTACAAAACTAATTTCAACGATCGAACCGTCAAACTTGTTTGTATATACTTTGAGATCGCATACGCCAAAAATCGCAAAAAACAAACATTCAGATATCAAGTAGAGGGACAAAACTTTTTGACGGTTATAAACGAAAAATCACAATTTAACGGTTATTTTAACTCCGATTTTGATGATTTTTTTTATAGCTACGCTCCTTGACCCTATATGAATACAACAAACTAACTCGATCGTCAATTTAAAATATTTATACAAGTGGATACCACAAAATCTTATGTTATACTTGATGAAAGTATTAATAAACTGTAAGTGTTAGGGAATCTATTGTTTTGATGGGATACGCATTGTACGAAACTAATTTTAACGATCGAACTGTTAAACTTATTTGTATATACTTCGAGATCGCTTACGCCAAAAATTGCAAAAAACAAACATTCAAATATTAAGTAACAGGACAAACCTTTTCGACGGCTATAAACGAAAAATCACAATTTAACGGTTGTTTTAACTTTGATTTTGATGATTTTTTACAGCTACACTCGTTAACCCTATATGAATACAATGAACTAATTCGATCATCAATTAAAAACATTTACACAAGTGGATACCACAAAAGAAAAAGGCAATGCAAGAATCCCAAAAGAAAAGCAAAAGGGCAAAAAAAAAAAAAAACTTTGCGCGACGTAGGTGCAATTGCGTCACGCAAAGTTAGGGAAAAAGTGGTAAAGCATTCCTTGTTTGGCTCCAAAATTTTGCGTGACGCACAAAACGTCGCGCAAACGGTCTTTGTGCAACGGCACTTTGCGTGACGCAGGCTAACATCGCGCAAAGGTGTTTTGCGTGACGCAGGTGTACCTACGTCGCGCAAAGCATCTTTGCACGATGCAGGCTCTTTGCGCGACGCCAGCCTGCGTCGTGCAAAGTGCTGTTGCGCAAAGGTTGTTTGCGTGACGTCTTTTTTTGCGTCTTGCAAACATACTTTGCACGACGAAATTTGCTCCGTCGCGCAAACATGTTTTCTACTACTGTAAATAGTGTATATGATGGATGTGCATCAGGTTTTTTTTATTATATATATATATATATCATAATTGTGTCATATTCATTAAAAATTAAATTATTTTGTCCTCTATATTAAAATTTGAGGGTTTTTCTTTAAAATTTAAGTTTTTTACATTAAATAAAATTTTAGCATGATTTTTTGTTAAAATAAATTTAGCCCAAACCCTTTTCATGAAAGCTCCCATTGAAATATGGGTAAGAAGGCGGGGATGAGGATTGTAATGACATTCTCATTAACGCCACTATAGAAAAAATGTATTACGAGATGGAATAGCATCGTCTGCAAAAAATTTGAACAACAGAGGATCGTCGGTCAATTTTCGTAGGGTCAAGATTGTCGCACAGAGTTTTACCCATAGACACGAATGTCCGTTGGCTAAGTTCATTCTAACCCGACGAATACATTCGTCGTGTAGGACAAAAATAACACGACAGAGGTGATTTCAAACAACGAACTGTACCTTGTCGCCGTTTTATATTAAAATAATACAATGAGATAATCCGACGAACACTCCGTCAAGCAAAAAGAGTTTATGTAGATAAAAAATATTAAACACAAAGATTAAAAACAAAAAAATATTAGAACCCAAAAAAATTTGTAAAATTGAAACTAAATATATCCAACCCAAAAAACTTGTTGGTTCTACAGGAGGTCTTGATCACTGATGGGGCGGGTCATTGGACAGCTACACGGGGGGGGGGGGGGGGGGGCTCCTAGGACAACTGCTGGGGAGGCTATTAGGATGGCGACACAAGCTCAGACGGCGGCAATGGAATCATAATGCTAGAAGCTGATAAGCTCTGGGATACGACCATGAAGTACTGGCAGACTAATTACCTTTGGCGTGCCAACTCCTCCTCACCTGCTAAAGTCGAGAGTCGGTCTCGGTTGCTGCAGTGGAACTCGACGAAGAACATGAACTGACCCTTTCTTCGGCCCCGAACTTCCTTGCCCTTCCTTCGGCCAACCCTATCCATCAGCATCTGAAGAGACACCTCTGAGTTAGGTGTCAGCTCCTCAATAGGTAGGTTAGGATGCTACTGAAATGGAGTGGCGAGATACTCGTCCTTCTTTTGTACCATTGAAGCCTACAAAAAAAAAAAATATATATATATATATATATATACACACACGAAGTTAGTCAATTGGAATTTAAACCATAATTATAGTAATTAAAAATAAAATACTAAGTTATGCAAGAATACTTACATAAATCTCATCCGCAATATCGTTGCCATAGTTGGCATGGGTCTACCCCCGACCACCACCTCCGGGAACTTCTCCCTAGCCTCCCGCCGTTCCTCGACCCAGTAAGATAAGGTTCGAGAGCCTGAGTGGTGCTCGTACGACTTCTGTTCTCGGCTTCCCTGCCAATCTTTATGTACATTAAAAAATACATTACAACTTTATAAATCATGCAAAAATGCTCTGATTCCTGACCACACAGAAATGCTCGAAGTCTTGACCACACAGAAATGCTGTGATTCCTAACCAAGCAGGAATGCATTAAAAAAAAAAAAATTAAAAGTTTAAATTAAAAGCTCGATTGTGAACTCACTAGGAACACTTGCTTCGATGTTACAGTGGTAACCTCACCATGTTCTTGAACTCCCTAGACCACGGCCACAATAGACATGCGTTTGCTAATGATGCTTTTTCATAAACTTATGTTGAGGGTTTAGGCACATGAATATATGGGAGGAGATGACGGAGGAAAATGATTGTATGGATGAGAAAAATGAAGGGAGGCATGGACTTATAAACTGCAACTAAGGGTTTACCCGACGAAATACTCTGTGAGGTAACTAAAAACACACGTCGAGTAATATTCAGGTGGTGGATTTTTTTGACATGAGGCCGATGGACTTTTGACCATCTTGAGAAATGTTTCCTGATGCACAGTTAATCATTTTTCCATGACAACACATTTGTTTGTCGGTTAAAACTTCTCCTTGACATTGAAATTTGACTCGACGAATTGTCCTTGCACCTAAGAACTATGTTCGTCGTGTAAGGAAGATTTAACCGATGAAATTGTTTCCGTCGCTCAATATTTGGTAGGGCAAGCTAAAATTTCTGATAGTGCGCTTCGATACACTGTCATTCCTAACCATATCAACTACGTAGAGGGTTTGTCACTACATCAACATCAGTTTGTTGTTTTCCCTTACTAAAATGAAACCCATATACGTTCAACAAAGTTAATTGATTAGCCTATGCCACTTAGCATTCTGCGCCACAGTAGTGATGCTCCCAAGAATAAAAAGTAGATGGTAGTACAAAACAATGGAAGATGATTCCTCTTCTGAGCTTAGAATGAGGATTCTCCTAACTAGCCCATCTGAGCCGCTCAAATTTAATCCAACAGCTTCAAACAGGGGGATCCTCTAAAATTATAATAATTACAATCGTTGGATTAAAGTTTGAACGGCCCAGATGGGCTGGTCAGGAGGATCCCCATCTTGAGCTTAAGAGAGGATCCTCTTCCCAAAACAATCGAGTAGGATCCTCTCCGGATCCTCTTTGTGGGGATCCAGATGATCAATCAATCATGTTCATTCATCGTACATCGTACAGTCAGTTTTCGTTAAGTGCTATTTATATTTAATTTAAAATTTAAAATGATTTCTAACAGCACGATGTACAATAAACAGACGCAATTGATTGATCCCCGAATCCCCACAAAGAGGGGATCCGGAGAGGATCCTTGTCCCAAAACAATAATGCTAGTCATACAATCATTTTGCACCTAGAAGGATCCTCGCTGGATCCTTTTTGTGGAGATCTTGGGAATCCTCTAATCACATTTATTCATCGTACATCGTGCGGTAAAAAATTATTGTAAATTTTTATTTAAAATTGAATATAAATAGTACCTGACAAAAACTGGTCACATGATGTACAATGAACGGATGTGATTGGAGGATCCCCGGGACCCTCACAAGGAGGATCCTGCAAGGATCCTCTCTCATTTTGCACCACATCTGAATATCAGATGATGTGATAAAAATAATTTTATAATTGGAATGAAAAATACATTTGGCATTCCAAACTTTCTATAATTAGAAAGAAAAATACACTTGTGAGAAGTGTATAATTAGATTTTTGGAGTGTCAATAACAGTTTCCATTTAATATTACTTTAGTAAATCATGTATCACATATATTATATGATAAAATATTGTGATAAGTCTACATTACTCGTATAATACAACGACGTGACTATCATGATAACCAATTGATTCTGCTCAACATATTTAGCAAGTGGGAGAGCAATAACAATGGGAAACATTTCCGATTGTACATTAAAAAATGTGGTGAGAAACTCTCTTTTGATAGGAGTTGAGATATCATCAGTTATTTGTGCTCCCTTTTCTTCTGTCAAAGACCTGGATCTCTCGAAGATTAAGTGGTTGTACTGGCCTTGCATTCATCTCTGCATACTGATCCAAAAAAGAAACAAAAAAGAAAATCAGATATATATGTGAAACTTGGCTAAGCACATACGATTAATTCATTTACTATCCAACAGTCAGATCTGCAAAGATATGATATTTTTGGGTTGGAAAGGGCTTTCCGAAAAAGAGTAGAGATGTGGAAACACTTACATCATGCACAGCGACTCGAAATAGCTTTACTTGATCCCTTGAGACTGTTCTTATCTGTTGGAAATATGTAAAATGAATTTGGTAAAGAGCCACATACTAAATTGATGGTCCAAATTAAAAAGGAAGCTTCATATATGAACTTTATATGATTTTGAGGGTTTTATTAAGGAGGACCAGTTAATTAATCACCTTTTTATTGATGGTCCAAATAACGCCTTCAGTGCAAGGAGGAACAGTGAGTGAGCCCATGTATCTGTAATAGTTTTTCTTATGGATTTTAATCTCTCGGGGATCAATTGTCCCTATGTTTCTCTCTTCCATCTGATCCATCATTGACTTTACATGCCCTGTCAACTGAAATCAATCCACAACTAGCAACATGTTAGGACAAATGTACTTTTCAATTTTCATAACCTACAACAGTTATGTTGAGATTTGGACGATCATTCAAGGCAAAAAAAATTTACCAGCATTTACAATCTGGCAACATATGTATTCATGTTTATTGGAACTTAAGCAATCGAGAATTTGTTTTTTGATCTATGGAGTACGTATGTACCTTAGAAAGGAAAGAGTCAGGGCGACCAATCTTGTATAGGACGCCAACAACAGCGATCTTGTTTGTGACATTGGGATCGGAGCTTAGATGAACCATGTGGAGCTCCATGTCGTACCTCCTGCCATTGACGGAATGCTCGGAAGGGGAGTGCCAGTGAGATTGTTTCAGCAAATACTGAGTACCATTTATGTGAATTGATCCAGCGTTGCCCTCCCAGTAAATCGAAATATCGTGGCCTCTATTCTTTACGGTGGCATTACAAGGATTGTAAGAGATGTTGAGCTTGCCCAAGTTTGGGACTAACGTGACCCTGTGACTCGATAAATCAATAGGAGATTGCATGCCTCCATTCTTGCAGGCTGACCATTCTTTCTTCATCGCTCCCCACTGCTTCGGTCCCTTTCCACTTCCCTGAAGATAATCGAACTCTCGTTCATCTTCTGCAATACCAATATGAGTGTATCCACTTGTGAATAAACTTGGGACGAAAGAAACAAACAAACAAACGGAACAAGAACATATAGGTATGTACTGTAATTTGTTGTGCTTACCAACTTCTTGAGCTGTGATCGATGTTGCGGAACATAAAAAGAATACTAAACAGAAAATGTATATGGGTTGGCTTTGATGCGACTTCTTCATGTTTATGTTTGTATCAAAGAGCGGATCAGAGATAAGTGGTAATTGCAGTAAACCTCTTCCCTTTCCGGCGAGGCTTCTATGTGTCGCAGAATCGGAAAAATGCTTGGACTAGCTAGTATAATATTACGGTGGAGGAGGTCAGGCGATCAGAGTTACAAAATTATGCAGATGGGTTTTAATTTAATTAGTACATGTATTTATATATAAACATATATGGATGAGAAAAACAGATATGTAAAGCGTGTACTATGACGTATATATAGCAGTGAAGCTTCTTACCTGTTTCTGTGTTTCTCGCCCGCGTCTGAACGCGGCACTCGGATGTCAATATATAAAGAATGAACAAGGACAGGTTGTTTACAACAATAATGGACATAGACATCGGTGTTTTCGGCCACTTTCTACTTAGACTAATTATTCAAAGGAATTTCACCCTTTTAGTTTAGACTAGTAATCGTTTGATCCTTGTTTCTTAGAAATCAACAAAAATAATTCATAAACTAGAATGTTTTTTTTTTTTAGGATCATAAAGTAAAATGTAATTACGCTATTGTTTTTCGGTCTGACTAGCTATCAAGTTACCACTATTTTCATACTACCAATCAGTGACGATATTTTTAGCTCATTTAAATGTTTCATTGGTGTTATGTGAGTCATTTTTCATATATGCTGGATTGAGGTTGATTTTAAGTAAAAATAGACGTAGCATATGCGATGAATGATAATAGAGTAGAGAGATTTTAACTTTAGGATGGTTGTAATTGGTGGACGGTCCTATTAAATAAAATCTTTCTCTTCGCCTTCATTTTTATTTTATTTTATAATAATGTAGATATTAGATTAAAATACTGTCGTGCATGTGGGCATAAGTTGATGGGTTAGTCAGGGAGTTGGAAGAAATGGACAGAAACAAAAGGCCTCACCAAGGTGTCGTGGCACACTAGCAATGTTGACATTTGTTAGACTTAGACTAACAGTGTAGGACAGGGGCACATTAATACGTAACGAGTGACGAAACTTTTAGAATCAGATGAACACCTGAAAGTGACTACAAACTTCCGACATTCCATCAGTCATCGTTTTAGCTCTTTCATTTTATACAACCATTGTCCGTGACCACGGTCAGTTTTTCTCTCAATCATCGGACAGTCGATGATCATTTGGTCTACTAGTAAGTCACTTATTTTTTAGGATGAAAATCAAATCTCATATCACGAATTTAATTTAATAGATAAAAATAATATATGTTCCTTATGATACGAACAACTATAAAGCAAATTGTGATATAGTTGTCATTTTTAAAATTTTGTAGGATTTGTGTGAAAACTTATTTTCCACGAGCACCAAGAAATTGTTCAGAAAAACACATCCAGGAGTTTTCTAAAAGCAAAATTAGTTTTATCATATTTTATGGATAAGACTTAGAAAAAGAAAATCGGTTCACACGTTTTCCTGGTTGTTAGCAACCTGCACGTTGTAATTGTCCAAGAAAAGATCTACCAAACCTTTGAAAAAATTTGTATACATAGAAAAGTCCTTCAACATGTGGCTGTGGAGAAAGGGGTGTGATATTCACACACCTTTTTTTACTTCTCACACATCTTTTTAATTTTCGACCGTCGGATCAAATGAATTGAAGAAGATCAACGGACAGAAATTAACAAAATGTGTGTGAGAAGTAAAAAGGAGTGTGTGGATAGCACATCCCATAAAGAAATTCTTTTGTCCGGAGACCAGACCAACTGGCCATACGACCCTCACACACAAAATCGTCGCTACCCTACTACTGATTTTTTTATGTTCATTCGGCCCTATTTGTGTCTTATCCCTCTCACACAACACATGGACCCACCACCGACGGTGGCTGCACTTAAGACCTTCTCGTGACGGTGAGGTTGGAGGAAAGGAAAAACTACATCTAAGCTAAGCAACCAAATTACGTGCACTGAGCTATCATATAATTGGATACAGATATCCGATTACGTGCAGTTATATATCATCTTCCGCATTGCTACTCCGACAACCAAATAGTAGGCATTATTTTGGGGAGAAAAGAAAAAAAATGGTGGGTAGTGTTTTCTTTTTCTTTTTTGGGGTGAAAGTAGTCGGTAGTTTTTTTTTTTTTTTGATACGCGCCAGCAAGGACTTTTGGAATTATTAATTAGTTGATAGTTGAATTTGCCATGCCAACCAATAAATATATTTTATACAGGAGCTTGTAAATTTGCTCGATATAAAGGATTAGGTTCCCTCAATTTAGTAGTGGACTCAACGTGGGTTATTGGTTGTTCATGACTCTAATAGTTTCATGATCTCAATGTATACACAACTGAGATAAACTAAAAGAATAAGTAAAAATACTAAATTATTCAACGTGCTATTTCTTTTGTGCAATCCTATGTATAATTATTTGTAAATTTACTTCTTTCTCTTCTTTTGTCTTTCTTCTCTTATTTCTTGTGTGCGACCTTATGGTCCCCATGTTGCGTTTGATAAAATGTCTTGCTCGACAGGTCTCGGCAGAAATCGACAAGACACAGCATAACTCGGTAGGTAACAATTAGGAGCTCGACCAATGAAGTTTTTTGGTTGAAATTATGATTATCATTTTAAACTTTTGACGATCGAATGAAATATATGTTGCGCGCTTCAATAATCTTTTACGAGGTCTTAATGTATAGTTATGTTTGTCTAATCTCTATTACCCTCAAAATAAATTGACAAAATTATTAAAAAAAATCAATTCTAGGAGCTTACACAAAAAGGGATGTAATCGGAATCTAGGCATATCTCGCTACACAAAGAGAAGAATCAAGCTTCTCTACAATTGAGTTAGTAAGAGTACAACACATATGAATACACGAGTGTCTACCTGTGCACAACTAGCTTCTACTAGCATATCTAGCCCCTGTTAGAAATATTGTATCACATGTAAATATCCTATGGCTACATATATCTATACTCAATATCTAACAGACCATGTGGTGAAAATAAATCACCAACATAAGTAAATCATTTATGTGGTCATCTAACCAATTTCTATTTAAGTCTCATCCAAGAATACTTAAAAGCATTTAATTCATCAATACAGTGTAAAAAAAAATAAAACAGGTGAGTTTTGAAGAACAAATGCTTTAAATTTATATAAAAATAATAGTTAATTTGATGGAATATTCGATTTTTTTATACTGGAATTTGTACTCATCTTTATCATACTTCTTTTGTTTTCCAAGAAGATTGGATCATTAAAAAAAGGAGTTTATAACTTAGCTCCTTCCTTTTTTTTCATTGAGCTTCTATTGTTTGTTGGGTTTTTTTAGATCCTCTTACAGAAATTATGTGTGTTTCTCTTTGCCTTTGCCTAGGCTACTCAAGCTTGCACTGTAAAACATTACTTTAGTACTAATACTAAGTAAATTCTAAGGTTCACTAAAACTTTAACTCAAATGTGATAAGCGGCTCCAAATTTGTACAAATGAAGTGCAGACGTGATTTGTGACATTGAATAACCTTGGGTTAGGTCTCAGGTCCTCACGCATCACTTCATGCACTATTGCACATGCCACCATCGTCATTGACATCACGGGCATACGCACTACCATACTCACCGCCATCGATCGGCGAGTACACGTTGAAGTGGCCGAGGCCACGCTCCGGTCGTCGGTTTATAGATTGAAGGTTAACAGAATATACCTTTGCCAGTAGAGATCCGTTATATCTAACGAAATCCATCGTTGTTACCGTTAAATAACGGAGAGCGTCGTGATCGTTGTGTTTCATCGTCGAAGTGGAAATTACAATTTTTCCCTTCAAACTTCAAAAATTATAACTCGATCTTCGTGACTCTGAATTCAATTTTTCTTTTGCCCACATACTCGTGAGTACGTAAACTAATTCAATAAAATAAGAAAACATGAGAAATTGAAATTAAACTCAAAGGTCCATAGTTATCCAAGATACCCACACTAGGGTATGTTGGTCATTTCACACTTATCAAGAATAAAATATATTATTTTAAGGTACAGGTTATAACAGCACACTACCATCAAGAGTGCCTTATAACTATGTTCCTAATGATCATTAAGATCCGGGTCATCCACATTAATTTTGGTGTATGCGTACCCCCAAAGGGAATTTCGAGTCTTTTCCTTGGTATTTACAAACTTTGGGTAGTTTAATGATTAGTATAGTGTTTTTCCACATGGAGAGACTTATCCTGAGGATTACAAAGGCAAGCAAGGCTAGAAAGTTATGACCCAACTATGTATCAGTGAGTGGGCTTTGTTTGTCAAGCGTGTATTTATGTGTGTGTGTGTGTTATTTGATGATGTTCATAATTATGAAATTATGGTGGCATGATCACACATACTTTATCTGCTCAACATATATTTTATCTGCTCATCATGCATTCTTGCATCGATATCTATAATACTCGTTCGGATCAGAACTAGCTTCACGTGTATGTTCACATTGCACCGTTACGCTCACCTTGGATCCATTGTAGGTGTCGACATGTAGTAGTTGCACTTTACTTCTAGGACTTGTATGTGATGCACTATGACCCAGGTTCATGTGTATGTAGTACAAGAGCGTAGTATTTTATACCCAACCTATTCATGTAGCTACTTTATGCATGGATTTGTGTGTCTACATATGTTGATGAGCGCATTATACTATATTGTTGAGATATTGTCGTTTACCATATACTTGAAATATTGTCGTGTACGGTACTTCGTATTCATACTTATCTGTAGTACGATTTTAGAACTGTATGGGTTTTATGGCCAGGGTTATTATATTATGAAAAACAAAGAATTTATTAAATCCTTTTTTTATTCGTACTCACACTTTCTATTTTGTGCCCCTCCAGGACTTAATAGCTGGATTTCTATGGCGAGTGAGGGATTACTAGAAGATTATGGCCTCCACTTCTAACAAAGTAGGAATTTGTTTTCTATTAGTCGTGTAATATCCATCATTCTAAGAAGAAGAATAGTCTTCACTTTACTGCACTATTATCTATAGTCTGGCACTCAATGCATTTGTAATAGGGTTCATCCCGCATTGTGCACTCTCACTCTTAGTTTAATTTAACTTTAGACTTCAATTTTAATTTATTCACACTTTTTACACACTAATTGTGTTTATGGCTTTGTCACCCTTCAAATGTTGGCCAACACACCTTGATTTCAAGCAACGTTTTGAGAACAAGTATTTATCTCTAGAGTATAAGGCAAGGAAAATGGATGAGTTCATAAGCCTGAAGCAGCGGAAGATGTCAGTCGCAGAGTACGACCAAAATTCATTGACCTATTCGGCTATTGTCCTGCCATTGCCACCAATCCCTTTGAGATTCACTATCAGTTTAAGAAGGGAACCCGCAAGAGACTTCGTTCTTTTGGCGGCATTGCATGATGTAACACTTATCAAGAGTTCTATGAGCCTCAGCTGCTTGTCGAGGACTCTAAAATGGCCCTGGCGACGATGAAGTTGATGAGGGTGCTAATACTTAGCAGAGAAACAGCAGAGGACAATCATCTTTTGGTCCATAGAGAAGCCATAATTTGTAAAGGAGATAACAGTTTGGGACTTTCCAGTGGGGGTTATAACCCCAATATACTCCGAGAATGAGGTAAGTCTACTAGCAGTTCCTATTTCCATAATCAAAGGGATTCAAACAATTCTGGTGCTCGGTTATACCATAGGTGTAACAGTCTTACCAACAATGAGTGTAAGCAAATGAGCAACAGATGCTACACTTGCTGTCAACATGGACACAGAGCTAGCCAATGTCCCTCCCGAAACCAACAAAACTAGCTCACGCAAGTAATCAATCAGCAACCGAATATACTCTTGAGACCATGCCCCTACCAACAGCTAGGGTGCGTATGTGCCTTCTACACCAGGGCGATACTATTTAGTATCCATGAGGTGTTTATCAGTTTTCGGTTGACATCACGCAGTATCAAGGTGGTTATCCATAATATCAGAGAGGTGATCCACAGTACCAAGGTGGGGGCGTCTAGTGGTATGAAGGTGGGCAACACCATACTATTGATGTAGTGTTCGATAGTGTGGGATGATAGTAGACACACGGCCGTGTCAACAACATCACCATCCAGGATGAATAGTTTAACCTCGACTTGATCATGGGTACGTTGAACATTCTAGGCCTCTTTGATAAACTCTTAATTGATCTGGGTTCCACCCACTAGATCATATCTTATTTGTTTGCTCAAAAAATTTAGCCATACTCTACTCATGGAAGTGAAGTCCGCTACGTCTAATAGGAGTACCAAGTAGACCTGACATTTGTGTCGTGTTTTTTGTGTTCATGTCGTTTTTGTGTCATATACGTTATCTTAACGGGTCGTGTCATGTAACACCCGTTAAAGTAAAAGGGTAACATGATCCGACCCGAAATTAACCCGTTAATATTATCAGGTAATATGACTTGACCTATTACCCATTAAAGAAAGTAAAATTTAAATCAATAAATAATGAAAATGAAAAACATAATGGAACCCAAAAAAAAAACATAATATTAAATTAGTATATGCATACCACATTGTCACGTAAAAATTACTTCAAAACATAAAAATTAAAAAAAAATTAAAAAAAAAATCATCTTTCAAGTATTACATACTCTAAAATAACCAAAAAACATTAATACATTACTATAAAATACCAAATATTGAAGGATATGCAAAATGAATAGAGTTGCATTTCAAGGTTTAGGAACCTTGCACGTTCATATATGCCTTCATATTTTTTAGACTTATATATTAATGATTATGAATTTTATTTATTTGGAACTCCCTTAAAAATACTATTCATGAGGGTTTGTATGGTTTTAAAAATTCAAACAATGATGTACCCATATTCAACGAACATGATGCGATCACGAGCCTTTGCATGTTTTTTTTTACATTTGTCGCACTTGTAAATTAACTATTATAATTTTTTAATGTGTTTGATATTTTTAAATTACTTGATACTTTTATTTTTAATGTATTTTAAAAATTTTTAATCTCATTCTTTGACTACAGTATACTATAAAAATAAATAAATAAATAAAACTTAAATTTTTTAATTTTATATAGAATAATAATACAATAATTATATATTTAATATATAATATATACATATACATTATGGCTACTGTATTTTATAGTAAGTTTTTTTCGTAGTTTAAAAAATTAAGATCATCAAAATAACTTTTTTTCTTAACGTGTTGAAATAAGTTACCCATGTGTCACCTTCGTATAAGCCTATTAAGGACCCGTTATTAACGGGTTCTTATTGTGTGACTCGATAACGACCCGTTTAGTTATCGTGTTGACCTGAAATCCATTATTTTCGTTTCATAAGAAACTACCAGATCTAGTACCAAGGATGTCTCATCCTTGTTGAAGATGAAGTGATGCCAACCAATTGTTCCCCTAGTATCGCGAATTTCGAAGTGATCCTAGGAATGGATTGGCTACGTCAAAACTTTGCTATGGTAAATTGTTGTAAAAAGGTGGTTACTTTCTAACGACTCGACATGCTTACTATGACCTTCATTGAGGAATGCAGCAGCTTGAGGCATGGACTAATTTCCACCTTGAAAGCAAAGAAGATGTTGAGGAAAAGGCTGTCAAGGTTATTTAGCTCATGTACTGGTGAAAGGACATACTCCTACACAAGTTAAGGATATGCAAGTAGTCAATCAGTTTTTGGATGTTTTTCCTGATGATCTACCTCACTTGCCATCGGAACGAGCACATATATATCTCATTTTGCATCTCGGGAGATGTGAATGTGGATTCTACTCTAATGGGAAGATGTAAATTTGAGATCTCATTATTTTTTTGTCCAATTCACAGGCTACTTAAATGTAAAAAATGATGTATACTTACATTTTTAGTAAAGATGAATATTTTTCAATCTTTCATTCAGAAACTTTCTTATTGAAGTTGATCTAACAATACCAAAAGTGTTGTAAAAACAGTGTGAATGCCCTGTATAAAACAGTACCCACTTAAAGACTTTGGACATCAAGTCGTGGTTGGTAGGATGAAGAAAAGATGATTGGCCATCTGCCTAGAATACCAAGAGGAGAAGTAGCATAAAGAGTAGAAGAGAAGATACGGAAGAAAGAAAAGTAATAGAGGAGAGAAAAGAAAAGGTAGAGAGATACACTACTACAAAAGTATCCAGCAGTGTCACTTTAAAAAGCGACAAGACGAGCCCATTTATGTCTGATATTTAGGAAAAATCCAACATAAACTCATGTAATGTCGGATAAAAGAACCGACACCATTGCTAGCGTCACAAAAAGGCTTTTGATGTTGGTTAGTCCCCTTAATTCGCCAAGAAAAAGGAAAGCTATATAAAATAAAAAAAAGAATAGCAGTGTTGGATAAAAACGACGCCACTTAACTATTTAATAAATAAATTAGTGTCAGCCCTAATCGACACCACTTAACTATTTAATAAATAAATTAAACAACTATACTTTCACCCATAACTAACACCACAAACCATTAATAAAAAAAATAAATAAAAAGCTTGTCTCAGTTTCTAACTGATAATAATTAAAAAAAAATTTAAAAAGTTCATTAATTATACAATTTGTAAGAGGAGAAGAGACTAATGAAGGATGTGATCCAGATTCCAAAAGTAAGAGGATATTCAAAAGAGATTCTTGGAGACCATCGAGAAACGTGAACAAGAAAGAATTGTAGGAGAAGAAGCTTGGAGAATGCAAGAGATGGCAAGAATAAATAGAGAGCGCGAGATTCTAGCTCAAGAACGATTAATCAAGGCAGCCAAAGATGCCGCGGTCATGTCATTCTTGCAAAAGGTATTCGAGCAATAGCAAAACCAAAATCAAAACCAAAACCAAAGCATGCCGAACCAATTATAGCTACTACCATTACAATCCGCACCACTTCCTCTTCCATCGCGGTAGCCTGCACCACCACCACCACAAGCATAACCGTAACAGAAGGTGACAAACTTTGACATTGTTCTAAAATGAAACAGCAACAGGGAGAACAATAATTTGATGATGCCACCAAGCTTATCAAGATGGCCGAAAGTGTAGGTATAAGTGTTGATCAAGCTGAGAACCAGCCTTGATTCGAAGTAGCAAGCGAATGGACCGAAAGGGTTGCTTCGCAAAAAGCTGCAAAGAGAAGTAGGAAAACATTAACAAGTACTTCAAGAAAACGAAGGAAAGCAACAAGAGAAGGCCCAAGGATTCAAAGACATCTCCCCTTCTCTTCTCCTCTTACAAATTAAAGAAGCTCCTCAAATTGTTCATCCATGGTAATTGAAGCGAGAAGGAGAAGAGGACAAGAGAATGAGAAGGAAAGAAGGAGGAGAGGAGAATGAAAAGGGGAAGGGACAAGGCAGTGATGCAAGGAAGAGGGGGAAGGGTTTTATTCTGGAAAATTTGTATTACTATCGGTTAAAGCCGACAACAAGCTTTTTTTTATAAAAATATTAAACTATTACCATTGGATATAACCGATGGCACTAAGAATGGCAACAAGAGTCCCACAAAATTCCCTCCCAAAATTTTAAATTTCCCCCCAAAATTTTAAATTTCTTCCAAAAATTCCCTCCCAAATTATAAACATTATTTATTTGCATTTTCTCATAACAATTCAAGTGACAAAATCAATTAATTTGACTAAATATTTATTAGTTTAACATAAATACTACAAATTTATCTAATTACTTCAATTAAAAATTTTAACTAAATAAACTTGTCTATTATACAGTTTAAAAATTAAGGAATTTATTAATAAAAACCTGAATTATGGAAGAATTCCGTCGTCGATCAATTCTTTATGTACTTAACCAGCTTAAATAAATTTCCCTACAAAATTAAATTGTAAACAAAAATTAAACATAAGAGGAGAAAATAAAAATAATAGAAGAAGAAGAAGACACGGGGCAGGATATATATATATATATGTATATAGAACAAGACCCTATGGGCTACAACCGACAGGAAGTTTTAAAATATTTAAAAATAATTATTAATGTTGGCTAGAAGCGACACCATTCTCTTTTTAACCGACAATAACTTTATGTCGGTTGGAAACGACACGATTCACCATTTAAAAAGATTAAAAACTATGTCGGTTATAAGCGACATGAACAGTCTATGTTGGTTATAAGCGACATAAACAGTTTATATCGGTTATAACCGACAGTAATTCTAACACCATGTAAAGTGGCCATCGGAAATGTCTTATCCGCCACTATATTATATAAAACCGACACCAACTGCCGACACTACGCCACTTTTTTAGTCGTGATAGAGAGAAAAATAGTGATGATTATCTTTGTACTCCTATTATTTTAGATAACAAGGGAAAGTACTACTGCTACCCTGAAAACATAGGCACACATGCCGAACCTTATAAATATTGTGTCTATTTACTTTATATTCCACTCCACACATATCTTCAATTTCACGACACGTTGGCAGCACGAGAAACTATTGTCAGTGGAAGACACAACGTTATAAATCTGGTGAAGCACTACTTACCACTCACCCCTGTCGGTTGAAATCTCACAGATAAAGAAATCCTTTTGTTTTATTTGTTGGAAATGTGCCCTAAAACCAATCATATGATGATACTTTACGGACATTTCACATGTTAAATTAATCTAGTTCAAGATATAGGGCAAAGATTATTGTTTTAAGCCGTCTCATATAAATGTTATATGCTTAAATGATAAGTCCAAGGAATATGTAATTGGGAGAATGTGATCTAAATAAGTTAGATTCATGAGACCATTCTCTTTCGTATACATATCCTAAACGTTCCTGATTATAGGATTATCGATTGGGCATTGACAGTCCATTAAGATCAGTACGTTCTATGTCTTCTCTTAGGAAGAGTGACTGGTCTCCAATCATTGGTGTGACTGACACCAAGACAAGCATGTAGGTGCTTAATAGCGAATGAGTCCACTAAACGTGATCAATAAGGAGTTCTCATACTCATGTCACATGAGAACTCATGGTTGGGATAATGCAAAGTAGTCATTTGACCTGATGCATCATAGTCGTCTTGTGTTAGGTCCTTGATCTTTGACTATGTCAAAGTCACTCCATTAGAGGATGTCCACGGCATAGTTAGGGTTAAGCCACTTAGCCATGGAGGCAAGTGAATGCGCAATAAGGGATCTCTAACCTTCAAACCGTTTGAGGGAAAATACTCTATGATATGATTAAGAATCTCTGGCCAGAGTATGAATGAGATTTAGGAAGTCGTTCCAAATCACATTCAAGGTAATCATATAAGTAAGAGAATCACATTGGATAGTAGACATGAATAAACTATCAAACCAAACAGTCAAGAGTATTGTATTAGAGAAATATTGCATTGTAATCCCAAACTGAATAGGTTCTCCAACCTCTTCTGATTAGCTTGGGTAGCCATGACATACTGCTAGGTGTCACTCATGGTTTGTCGAAGTCCTAAAGGTGTATAATCACTAAAGGAGAATTGAAAGTAAGTTTCAATTCACAATTGATTTGAAGAGTTTTAATGGCCCACTGCCTCGCTAAAAGGAACCTAATGGATCGCACACCGTGTAAGGTAATGATTGAAGGATATAATGGAGATGAGTAAGGACAATTAAATGATTTAATTATATATGGAAAAGATTAATTAATATGTTAATTAATCAAACGAATAAGTTTTTAAACCTTGAGTTAGTGTTGGGCCTTAAAGCCCAAATGGGCTTTGAATTGTCAAGCACATTAGCTTAAATTGTATGACAACTTAACAAGCAAAATTCAAGAAGCCCAGAACAGCCCAAAGGCTTGGGAAAACCGGCCATAGAAAGAGGAAGGGCCTTTTGGTCCAATATGCACACAAAAGTTGAAAGCATGGAAATGGTATCTTTGCTCCATCCTCATTAGGGTTTTCCAAGGATGAAAAGTGAGATCAACTCTCTCTCTTTTCTCTCTAGGACAGCCAGCCACCATGGGAGAGTTTACTAGCATCTAACTCTTCCATGGCCACTCATCTTTTTCCTCAACCATCCTTGGTGTCGAAACTTAGAGGTCTCCAACTTTGGGGACTTTTGGAGAAACCAATTCTTCCATCCATATCCAAGAAGGCATGAAACCAAGAAGCAAAGTTCCTCCATCCACATCCTTGGAGCCAAGGAGCAAGGGGACAAAGGAAGAAGGCCCTCATATAGGTGATTAACCTTTGCTAAGCAAAGAGGTGCTTCAAAGGTAGAAAGAAATCTCAACTCTTTCTCTTAGATCTTGAGTTGAGTCTTGGTTCACCATAACTACTAGGCTTTGAATTTCATGGGTTAAGTTTTGTTTTTGAGTGCATACAAGCATGATTCCGCCTTTAATTGTTAATTGCATGCATATATGTTGCTCAAATGAACTAGTTTTCACAAATAGTTCCTTCATTATCCTCATACATTTGTATGATTAATTTTCTTAAACCAAGTATATATCTTGTTGTACAATTCTGTATCATTATTTGTAGAAGCAGAAAAGGCATAGACTTGAAATTCACAGAAAAACCTAACAATCATCTTATGAGCTTTAAAACTCTGACTTCATGTGCTAAAACATAAATTTCCTTCATAAAAGTTGTTCCATATCCTCTCTCTTGTAACATATCAGAATCCCAGAAAGATCCAACGGTTAAATCATTCCAGATCTTAGAAATACTACTATAAACTTGAAATCCGCAGAAAATTTGGCAGTTAGGTTAACGACTTTTAAACTCCAACTTCCTAACCTCAAATGGAAACGTTTTCTTCATTGACTTTGTTTAATACCCTCTTGTCGATAGAATACTAAAATTTGGATCAGATCCAACAATTTGATCTTCCTATAATTCTCAAACACTATTGTTGATACATGACCATAGTCAAAAAGAAAAACGAAAGTATAGTAAGTTAATATTTACTTTTTCCTTATTATTATTAATTTTTTATTAATGTGATTGGTGCAATATAATTGCCCATCGTATACTATTTATTTTAATATGAATGATATGGATTGATCATCCTCACCCTTCATATATTAATATGTGTGTGTGTGTGTGTGTGTGTGTGTGTGTGTATGGCGCGACACTGTCACCCTTCTTATAATAACAATTATTATCATTATGTTTTGATATTTATGTAATGGTGCTGAATTAAAGCATTTGTCACTATCTTTACTTATTTAAAAGAACTTTATTTATAGTGGCAAGAATCACTGCCCTCTGCTTTAATTTATTTCTAGTACTATATTTTGTTATGATGAGTATATACCAGGACCCGAAGTTCCTTGATCAAATTAGAACCTGAAGTTCCTTGATCGCCATCATATAAAAAAGATAGGACCCGAAGTTCCTTGATTAAAATTAAAACCTAAAGTTTTTGAATCAATTGAGAAAGCATCGTTTCCTCAACTAAATTAAAAATGACTGCCATTAAGCGCCTCAGTCCACATACTAATAAATGAGGGCCACAAATTCCTTGATTTATGTAAATAAGGACCACAAGTTCCTTAATCCATGTATAGATTAAGTATGGCCAAGAATTCCAAAAATATGAACCCAAAGGTTCTAATGATGTCGATATCGAGATTAAATTTCGAGTACATATGCATAATGTTTCAACATGAAGTTCAAAATATAATTAATGTTAAGAACTTGAAGTTCTAGCACTTTTGTGTAGACATGTGTTTATATGGTATGAATTAATTATCGCAAGTTTCGTCATACCTAAATTTCTTCCTTTTTGGAATAAGAAAATGATGAACTTAGCAAAGCTTAATTTCGTTACCATCAACATCTTAGGCAAGAAATACTTTCATGGATTCATGATGCTCGAGATTTCATGTGGAAGCATATGATATTAGGAAACATCTTTGCTTAAAAGTCATGACTCATATTAATGGGACTAGAAGTTTTCATAGATTCCTATATTTAACAAACTAAACTAGAAGTTTCAAGCATGTATAAAAGTCATGTATAAAACTAGAAGGGAGGGAACTTTTTTATACATAAACATGCATATACATGAGTTACAACTACAACAATTAAAAAAAAGAGGATCTTTCACAAAGGTTGATCATGTGAAGCCTTAGTACTTGGTAGAACCCAAGGGGGTGAAGGCAACGGGTGCTTTCATAATAAGCCACGAACCTTTGGTTGTTACTTTGAATCCGACTTTCAGATTCATGTAGCTGGTTGAGCTTTCTCTTCATGATCGTTGAGTGATTATTTGCAAGTATGTGCAATTCTCTATTCTCATGCTTGAATCCTCTAATCTTT
Source organism: Pyrus pyrifolia (assembly GCA_016587475.1). NCBI lineage: Eukaryota > Viridiplantae > Streptophyta > Magnoliopsida > Rosales > Rosaceae > Pyrus > Pyrus pyrifolia. Next base: position 317,640 of record BNSU01000024.1, read on the forward strand.
TGTTTAAGACTTGCCACCTCAGCCATTAATTCACCTTGGTGAGTTCAAGCAAGTAGACGTTGACCCATGTTGGATAAAGAACATGCACTTAACACTAAGAGCCAAAAAGTATCGAATGGTCAATTCATCAGACCATTTTGAAAGTATTCTTTTATCTTTGGGAGTAAGAAAGTTCATAGCTAATACTGTGGCGATTATATCATTCTTCATCACAGAGTCTCTAGTCGTAAGAGGACCATTAAAGGATAAGAAGGATGGGTGCCATGTATTATCCTGAAAAGGAACGTTTGCATCTTCCACAACATTCAAATCAAAACAACATTCAAATGGGCAAGCCATTTTTAGAAATGATGAAAGAAAGGAAATCAAATAAATTGAAATCTTAGAAGTGCAACATGGGCAATTTCCATAAACGGGCAACTTTCCAAGCATGTGTTGGATACAATTGATGCCTCTATAAAAGAAGAAGAAACACAACACTTGTTTAAAAATCGAAGAGACACCACTCTCAGAATTTCAAAAGCCCAAATTTTTCTGAATAAAGTTCTTAGGAACATTTTAGACGTAACTCCGCTTTTTGGATATAAAAGACAACTCTGTCAAATTATCTCTCGACAAAGTTGAAATGCGTGAATCTACATTGTTCCAATTGCACCACTGTTGCCGACAAGTGTGGATGACAAGGTCCCAACAGCACAACCACCTGCTATTGGGTGTTGATCTCTATCCTCTATATGGCGAGGTAGACCTTCAAAAATGCCTAACTCTTCTTCCTAGCTAAGAATGCATCTTCAACCAAGCTTCTCAAAATACTTAGCCTTCCTCATCTCTGAGAACACCTCTTCAACCAAGTCCATCCAAATGCCCAACTCATTTCTATGGGAAAAAATGTTTTTGGTTGGGAAGTTTTACATCATCATCAAATTCTTCTCTTATTTTTCCTCAAGAGCAAAACAATCTCATATTACCAAGGTCGAAAGCAAAAGTATCTCATATCATACTTTTTCCCTGTCTTTTCATTTGTGATTTCTCTTGCCTGCAAGACAAGGAGAAAGAGAACAATCAGTCGGAATCTGAAATCAAACTTTCGCCCTAAAACTAATTGCTTGGAACTTTTGCCTGATTTTTTACCTTGTATTGCTCCCATGTTATCATCTTTAATTACTGTTGGAGCCAAGTTTCAAGTTACCAATGCCGCATAACAGTCAGTATGATGTTTATCTTTATATTGAAGCTACCAAGCATGGATGAGTCACTAAGAAGTGATGTTTTAAAAGATCATTCAAAGGAAAAGGTTGCACACCACTTTTGTTATATAAAAAGCTGAAGGATCAACGTTGAACCCTATAAGTCCAAAAGGAGAGAATGAGTAGCTAACTAAGTGAATGGAAGACCAAAGTTCAATGATGGGAATCCTACTCACATCCCCAACAAACTCTATCTAAGTCTATGACGGCCAAACGACAAGAATGACTTTAGCTATTACTCTATCTCACCAGTCTGCATCATTAATTATGATATAGAAAAGGTAATATAATCTTCACAATTACTTTTAATTACCAAATATATTAACAAGTTATAATGATGCCACATGGATTGAAACTATCCATGGACTTGGCACTACTAAATTGTTACACGCCCGAAGCATGAGAGTCGCTGCATGGATTCAAGTTCTAAAAGTACAATCCATGAACATGACAACTTTAATATATTTCATGCATGAAGCATGATAGAAGTATAGGTTCAAATGATTCAACTCCTCGGAAGTGGAGATTAAAAATTCAAGCTTTATAACACTTTAGATTAGATTATGATCCAAATTTTCCAAACAATTCATCTGATAAGAGATGACTGTCTTAGAAGAAATAATGTAAAGCCCTTGAAGAGGCAAGGATATCCAAAGTAATGAAATATGCATGCACATGCACATGAGAATTATGAGATCACAAATTGATGATAACCAATGTTAATTTTGACTAGATTCATCAATGAGTTGTGTTGATATTGAGCTACGTTCTTTTGTTCATTGACAAAAAGAAAAAATATTATTGGCCAAAATGGAAGGAGTCAATTCCAATACAATTTAGTATACACGCGTAAAAATGGACCTATAGTACAATTCACTAAATGATGTTGAACCCAGAAGGTTACATATGGGCATTTGTAATATAGTGAAGTACACTCACACGATAGGACACATGGTTCCTAGTTGAAACCTGAAATTGTGATATACTCCTATAAACATGATTTCCCATTGTGAAAATTGTTCATTTCACTGGAGAATTATATATGATGTGAAGGCTTATGGAATGCCGGAAGCATATCTTCATAAGTATTCCCTCAAGTATAGCATAGAAACAAATTGCTTTGTATAAATTTTAAATAAGAATGTGTCATGAAGTGTAGGAAATCCCTGAAGGATTCAAATTGCTTAAGGTAAGCCCTAAAAATATAAAGCACAAATTATGTACTCAATACCGATGGATGGTATCAATTACCTTATTGAGTACTTTCATTATAATATTATTGCAACATACTAAATCTCTTGCAAGAGTTGATATTAGATTGGGACTCCTTAAGAGTCTAGAAAAATTATAAAGTTTCAGAATGAATATTGTCTTGAGCTGCAGATCTAACAATATGCCAAAAACGAATTCTTATCCACCAAAAGGTTTATGGTATTAAAAGCTATGTGGTTGAAGATCATGAGTTGAACAGTCAAATGGCTTAATTAATTTTTAGGCACTAAGAAAGATCATTCATTCTCGTGAGGGAAATGATAAATTGATATTTGGTACCGAAGTACCACATCTTAGCAAAGTATATGCCTTATTGTATTTAGCAAAATACTCTTAATCAGTTATTACATTTCTTGTGAAGCACAATATTAACAAATGCGTATTGAAATGAAATAAAGTTTATCTATTGATATCTCCAAGAAATTATAGACATGTGCTTATTCTATTCCAAAGAACTCACCAAAAGCTATGGTCTTATTAGGCAAGCAAAATTTGAATATCTATCTAGCCTACATACAGATCGCTCACATAAAGGATTTATATTTACATATGGAAATAAAGTAATCCAACAACGGTCAATGAAGCAAAGTTTTAATGTGGCAACCGATATGACGTATGGGCATTCAATGCGGAGTGTTGTAAGAGCAGTGTGAATTCCCTCTATAGAAGCAGTACCCACTTGAAGGCTTTGGACATCAAGTTGTAGTTGGTAGGTTCATCACCTCACTTGTGTATTTAATATTATTAACTAATGAAAATGTGAGGCATAATGAAGAAAAGATAGTTGGCCATCTGCCTATAAAACGAAGAGAAGTAGCACAAGGAGTAGAAGATAAGATATGGAAGAAAGAAAAGAAATAAAGGAGAGAAAAGAATGGCTAGAGAGATAGAGAGAAAAATAGTGATAATTGAGAATTATCTTTGTACTCCTATTGTTTCAGATAATCAGAAAAAGTAGTACTGTTGCCTCGAGAACGTAAGCACACTTGTCGAACCTCGTAAATATTAAATCTATTTCCTTTATATTGCACTGTACACATCCTCAATTTCACAACAAAAAGATAACTTTGAATCAGTTATTGCTCTTCTCATATCAAAGGAAATGATGTCTATTCCTTTTTTATTTTTCATACAACCCGTTAAAATATAAAAAATGACTAATATATTATCGATTTTTTATTCAAAAAATAATTAAGAAGAATGACATGGCAGAAATTGGGGTGAATTACAACGGTCGAATATCTTTATGTGAAATATCCAATGATTGTGGGCAGACTTAGAGTTAGAGAGCTATGTAGTACAAATAGACATGCATTTTAAGCAGTACAGAGTAGTACTCACCCCCCAAATCCTAACATGTACTGCGGCGTAGTACAAGTACAATTGAGTGAAGTACTCTGTTCAGCCGGGGATATAAAACCCACGGGATATCACTTGTGGTATCACCAAGCGGTCCGCATAAGCCATATGTCATGAAGGGTAGAGGAGTCCCACGGGGGTAACCTGAGATCACATACATGCAGGATCTCCAGAACCCCAAGCCTTTGGTGTTCATCGCCTTCAACGTGTTCTCAGGTCGCCCCTGCAGGGCTTCCCTCTACTACACGATCATGCTTAATAAGGATTTGACGAGAAAACGTCCTCCCCTGGATTGCAAGTAATTTTTTTATACAAATCTTGTCATTGTATTTGAGGTAAATAGCTAATATATTTGTAATTCGTGAATGTACTAGTGCTTGCTGGCATTGGTACTACTTCTCTTGAATATCAAAGCACAATGCGTTGATGAACTGAAATGCTCCGACCTGCCAACTTTATGAAACTGAACACTGATTGTTTCAGGTATATATGCCTCGCAATGTTCCGAATAGCAATAGGCATCGATATAAAGAGAAAATATGACACCGAATATGACTAGAAACATTATTCAATGATTTTTTATTTTCCCTTCGTCTTTCATCGGTTGTATTTCTCTTTTCTCTTTCATCCTGCTTTTTCCATTTAATTGTTTATATATCATCATGTTAAACTTCTTGTACTGTTCGATGCATATTTACATTTTTTTTTTCATTATCTTTCCAGTTTCCACAGTCTAAATCCCCAATTTGCATTATTTTATTTTATTTTTTGGATTTTCACAGGTTGGCATTGGTGAAATTGTGATAATATGATTACTTTTGGTTGCATTTTGTATGTTTTTATTTTTATGTTAAAACTTATTGAAAATAAGGCATGAAACTAGCTTGGTTTATACGAATTTATTTATATTTTATTTCTAGAAAGACTAGAAGCTGAATATATACCAAAACAATTGATCATCACATAACTCTTCTCTCCTTTGTGAGAGCATTTCTCTCTGCTTGGAAGCCTTTCTCACCGTCTTGTGTGAGTAGTAGCAATTTCGTCAATTTTTGTTGTCGTCGACTCTCGCTCTGGCTGGGTCGATGGCAGTTTTTTTTTTCGTTGTGTTTTTTCTGCTATGTTTTCCCCTTCCTCTCAATCCTATTCTAGTCTGGTCTCCGGGCGATTAGAGTGGGGATGCTTCGTCGAGAGTCTGGAATCGGACCAGACAGATTTTTCTGCGGAAGCGCCTGCAGCAGAGTTCTAGGTTGTTCTCGGTTTTTCCTGATTTGGGCTCAACCTTTTTTGGGGCCTTTTCTGTTTTTTTTTTGCTATTATTTTTGGTTTGTATGATTTGTCCCAGTGTTTTGTAAGTAGGTGTTGCTTGTTTAATAAAGGTAAACCTTTGGTTGACCAAGAAAAAAATATAAAAAAATTTAACGAAAAGCTCCTGTACTAGTTATCCCACCCGTTTGGAAATTCCATATTTTGCAATATTAGTGCAGGGAGTATTTAGCTTTCTTTGTTTTATTCTCCATATATTTATTTTGATATAGGTTGGCCTTAAATCTTACTACAAAATAAGTGTTGGGTCTAAAATTTGAATTCATCCGGAAAATTTGTAAAAAAAATAACCAGAATTTGTACTTCATATATAATTACAGCCATCATTTTAAGTTTATGATAATTATAACTAAAAGTTGAATATAAAAGTACTAATATATCCTTAATGATTAAAAACTTCTCCATTAAGAGTGAAAAAACCATAATTTGGAATTTTTAGACGTTACAATTGATGGTTTGCATACAGACAGCGTGTTGGAGAGAGAGAGAGAGAGGGCAGTGAGGAGAAGGGGTTCCTAGAGAAAATTTCGAGTACACATTCTGTTGGACTCGCCGCAACTTGGTTTACTTGTATCTCAGTAAAAGTAGTGTGTTAGTAGTGTTTTAACAATTCAGTTGCTCAAGACACGAACACCAGAGGTAGAGGAGAAGAAAGAGTTTTAACTTAAGGTTAATTATGTATTTTTCCCTTAATTTTGGTTAATTTTATAAGAATTGGAAGCTATATTTCATTATGTGGATTCCCAAAATAACTATATTTCCTAATTAGTCCTAATAAATAATCTAATTTTCCAACTCCCTTTTTACTTGGGAGTACTGAATACGCCCATAATTCTGAGTTTCATGTTACTCTTACTCCTACCAAGATACATGTTAGATCCAGGATATTCCAATTCGATTGAATGGAATGACAGTTTCTCATTTGGAATCTATAAAAACAAAATTTTGATCAAATCACACATCGCAAGTATACTAGGTCTTTTAATTCTTTAAGAGGTTTATCTAAAAGATTCGCAATATAACTAGAAAGACGTTTCAAATACCACACATGGGTTACTCGGCATGCCAGTTTGATGTAGCCCATTTGATATCTTCGTATTCGAGAATCAACAAATTCAACTCCATACTGTTCACAAAATCTTGGATCTTTTTTCATCTCCAATTACTCGATAATTTCCACAAGCACAAATCTCACTTTTTATAGGCCCAAAAATTCTTTCACAAAATAATCCATCCTTTTTCGGGTTTATTGGTTTTGTAATGAAAAGTATAGGGTTTTCTTAACTCTCCAACAACCTCTCCATTAGGTAGGGGCCAAAGCACTTATTTGGTGAGGAGAAACCAATCTAATTCGAAGTTGTTGATGTTTATACCGATCGATCATAGAAGAAAAATTTTGATTACTTAATCTTTCTAGATTATGGAAAGGCCATGGCCAAATTTGTAACAAAAGGTGTTTTTTTTTTTTTTTTTTTTTTAAATGTACGATATTTAACAAAAGGTGCTTAAGCAGTTTGGTTTGACGGAAGACACGGCATGTTGGGGTTCATAACTATCCAGACAATTTTGGAGATAAGGTTTTGAAGATTCTGAATGCGGATTGGACATATTGTTGACTTAAATTTGGGTTGTAATGGTACATATGGAACGCTCTTTTTTTTCACATCTAATGTTTCCCAATTGATTTTCTTTGGGAATGTTTTTTAACGAGGCCCACATTGCATGTCTGCGAGTTCTTTTGGCATTGGAAGACCTATTGCAGATAGGATTGATTGTTATTGCAGATAGGATTGATTGTTTGTGTATCTTTTACTTTTTTTTGTTATGTCCCGTAATACCATCTCATGGTATTTAAATAAAACATCTATTCCATAAAAATTGGCTAATGAGAACACCATCACATTCATAACGAATTCGAATGCATATCGACTTTGAGTCACCAAAACAAATCGACAACATTCCAAAGCAAACTAAAAAAAAACCTTTATGTTTGCATAAATTTGCAAAACCATCCTCTAGTGTCGTACCTATCACCTTCTTACATGTCAAAACATGTGTCACAAAATGGATGTGTCTAGATCCTAACCCGTCAAAGGATTGAGGAGGAATTCCTTAATTGCCGTGTCTCATTCACTACACTTCGTACTTATGATCAAAACATTTATATTATAATCACTAACTTTACCAAAAATCAATTATAACTAAGATTGTTTTCATTAGTTATCAAACTGTACAAATATAAACTAATTTAGTAAAAACATAACAAATTGTCTATTTATTTGGTACAATTATTTGACTAAACATTATTAGTTTTATTGATTTTACAAAGATGATTTTTACAAAGTGATTTGTAATATGAACAATTATTATAAACACAGAATTATGTAAATAGACCACGAGGTATTTGAGGAGGCATTCCTCCCCAATATTTGAGTAGCCAAGCTCTTCTCATCAAATAATGCATGGTGTACCTCACATTTTTTATGAACAATGCTTAGCTACTTAAGAATGAGTATGAACTTCTGCTCAAACTCTTTGTGAATCACGTAGCTTTGTACTTATGATCAGAACCGTTCATATTATGAATCATTATATAAGGGCCATTTATCTAAATATGAATTAAAAATAAGATCGTTTAGTCAATCTATTGTAGCAAATACATAAACGGTTCCTAATGCTTTTACCATTTTGTTCATTTATTTTTAAACAGTTTGATGACTAAAAGACCTTAGTTTTAATTGATTTTTGCAGAGGTAATTTTTATAAAATAATTTATAATATGGTTTTATAAATCGACAATGAATAATTTTGTGTAGACATTCTCATCCTTTTTCAAGTAGACGCCAGGCAATAGGCAACTACTATTCTTTTTTATTTGAAAGGTACTAAAGAACGACAAGGCGCCCAAAAGCCAAAATGAGAATTTAGAGATCACACTCCCGCATTTTCAGACTTATCCCAGGACCCAGAGGTTAAGGAGTAGTGAAGCTTGAAGTATCCAATCCATGGCCTCCAGCTCCAGTCCTCAACGGCTCGTCTCTGTGTTGCTTTTGTTTCTTCTTCTCTTCTCCTTCTCCTCGATCTTGGAATCAAGCCAGGTATTCACTTTCCGTTTGGTTCCCGAGAAAATTAAAAAGAAAAACCTCAGTCCTTTTGACTACTTTGTTATTTTAACGTGTTTCAGTTCTGTGATGCAGGAATTGGACATGGTGAGTCGACCTGTGGGGTATCGTCGTCTTCGTCGTCCACCAAGCTGTTGATCAAAGGCGGGACTGTAGTGAATGTTCATGACATGGAGGTCGCTGATGTTTATGTGCAGGGTGGAATCAATGTTACTGTTAAGCCTATTATTAAGGTGTAATATTCAGTCTTTCTTCTTTCTTTATTTGTATTCTTGTTTTTGTCAAAATTGAACTTATTCATGGGTTGTTAATTATGCTGGCTGCTCATTGACTTTCAAAACATAATTTTTTGAGGGTTGAATCTAAAAATATCTTAGTATTTTTTTTCTTTATATATTTGTTTCTAGTTGAGATATTGGGATTTTTCAGGTTTGCTGGATATACTTTGTATTGGCTGTTAGTTTCTCAGTCCCTTAAAACAAGTTTCCATCTAGTTTCTCTATTAGTTCTGGACTACTGGATCAGTGGAATCCATTGTCACCCTTCTATTTTCCGCCCGATAAAGTACCATAAGTTAATGTGATTATAGGAGGACCTTTTAGCCTGTTAGTGTAATTCATTCAGCTAGTTTTATGGTGGTGACTTTAGGCACACTGGATATCGTTACTTCTCAACCCACCCCCTCGAAATCCCATGATATTTTTTTGGAAAAATCTTGAAAATGTTCAACACGTGTGATGTGCATCTGTATTTAAAGATGTATTTGTAAGTTTAGGGAGAAATTTGATCTTGTTTTATTGTGGAAGTTGGTTGACAAGATTGTTCAAATTTGGTTGCGAGGTAGGTTCCTCCATTTTGTGTCATTTTTCTTGTATTTGTTAAAGAGAATGTTGAAGTACGTGTAAGTGGCAAGGCAGCAAATAATTCTCATGTATATGTACATGGATGATGTTATTGGCACTCCAAAAATGTCATCGTCCACTCCTCTATACAAATTTTCCCTTCTGTTTTATATAAATTTGGAGTGTGGGATAATGACCTCTTTCAGAGTGCCAATAACAGGTCCCATATATAATAGACGTTTTTGTGAACAATGTGAGCTTGGCGCAAATCATACTTATGTGTGTATATAACTTCTCATATGCTCCAAGCCTCCGAATGCTTTATGTACTTTTCTTTCCTTTTCTTTATGCTCTACTTGATTTGATGTCAATGTTTTACTCTACTTTTGTTTTTGTTTTGTTTTGTTTTGTTTTTTTTTTTTTTTTTTTTTTTTTTTTCCCAAATGCCATTGGCAGGTAGGTGATGATGTTATTGTGCTTGATGCCACTGGAAAGCTTGTCATGCCAGGTCATTTTCATACTACACCTATGTAATAAGATTACTCCTGCTTTTAACCACTCAGAATTGGGGGAGTCTATAATAAGGGACATGATGTGTGATTAGGGAATTGAATTTTTATGTAAAAAGCTCCCAACGCTGTTTTTGGCACAGGGTCTCGCCACTCTATCATGTGTCTTCCAGCTGTTCTTGTTATGCAGTATTAAGTATCCTTGTATACTGAATAAAGACTTTCATTATGTAATACCCACCTAGGCATGGAATTCATGGGTACAGAAACCATGGATGATTTCTTCAGTGGTCAGGCCGCAGCATTAGCTGGTGGAACAACAATGCACATCGACTTTGTTTTGCAAGTTAATGGAAGTTTATTGTCAGGGTGGGAAGCTTATGAAAAAAAATCTACGGAGTCCTGCATGGGTTATGTTTTCCATATGGCAATTACAAAACGGGTTGAACTTCAAAAGAAATGGAAATAATGGTCAAGAAGAAAGGTAGGCTCTTATAGTAGTTCCAGCTTTTATTAAGTGGGGTTAATTATTGACTGTGCTATTTATGTAATTCGTATCCTATACTCAGGTATAAACTCCAATTTTTCATGGCCTACCAGGGGTCCTTCATGGTCAATGATGAGCTTCTACTAGAAGGGTTCATGAAGTGTAAGTCTCTTGGTGCGTTAGCTATGCATGAAGAAAATGGAGATGCTGTATTGAAGGACAGAGAAGAATGATAGACATGCTCTTTCAAGGCCCCCAGTGGTAATTATAGAAGTAAATTATTCATGCAAACATAATTTGGATAAAATGAAAATTTCTCTCAAGTTTAACTATGCTGTATGAGTTACCGCTTCTGTTGCATGGCCTTGTGGCAACATAAACATACAATTTTATTAATCTTACAAATCAGTAGTCTGCCTGCTATATCAGGTCCATCTTATGTGTAAAAGAATTTTGTTTTGAGGGTCTTACTTCTTTGAGAGACTACTACAACAAACAGGATAGGTGCTTCTATATTATCCCCTCTTCAGCTGCATGCAAAGTAATAATTGTCTTAATACCGGTTCTATTAGGACATGAATATGAGACTATTTAAGCACTTATGCTTTTATGTTGATGTCATATTAATGGCAATTCATTTGGTAAATTTGTTCTTCCTATGATGTTGTTCTTTTAGTTATCTAATAGTTATTTCCAAGTATATGAATCGCACATGGTAATGTCTGATTCAATATAAGTGCCCATGCAGCTGGAAGGAGAGGCAACTGCTTGAGCAATTCGACTTGCAGGTTTTGTGAATACTCCCCTTATGTACTTCACGTGATGAGCATTCATGCTATGGAAGAAATTTCTAAAGCTCGCAAATCAGGTCCATAGTATCTTATATTTCTTGTTGTGTTACATTTATTTCTCAGCAGCTTTAGCTTTCTTCTGTTGGTTTGGAACTATCTTGTTCTTGGTAACTAGAAGCTCTACCATTTCATTTGTTGGTTCTCAAAATTCTTAGATTGGCTACTTGAGTAACTCTGTAGTAGATCATGGTATTCAACCAATTTCATCATCTCTTTTTGTTTTGTCCGAACCAAGTTCATCGTCTAAAATTATTGTTTCATGTCTTAATCATGTTCGATCATCCTTTCCCAAAGTTCCAAATGTGATTTGGACCGAGTTCTTATTTTTCGGTTAAAAATACTGAGTTGTTGAAAGGGTTCCATATATAGTATTGCAAGAGTTTATGCATCAAGCCAGAGTACAATTTGGCACGTGAAAGGAATTTCTTATCTATGCTGGTGTAGTTTTCAGTAGTTCTAAGAAGTGACCATTATTAGACTTGTCAATTGGGATATGTGCCTCTTCATCATATCCTAGATCAAAAAGATAAAATGAAGACTTAACAGATAGAGTACAATGAACAAACTAAGAGAATAAGTTGCAAAATAAATGTGGTTAATAAAGAGCGAAGAAGCTCATTAAAATTGAATATTATCTTTTCTACAATTTTTTTTCCATCGGTTATTTTGAATAAGTCATTTCATTATGCGTCCTCAAACTGTTAGTTTTGAGTTAAGTACACTCCAAATATATCTTCCTGACAGAACACCCTATTTGTTTGTTTTTTAACTTCATCTGGGTAGAAAAATAAATGACTACTAAATTGCAGCGCAGAAAGTGATTGGCGAGGCAGTAGTTTCTGGGCTTGTGCTTAATGATTCTTGGCTTTGCGATACCAACTTTATCACTGCTGCTAAGTAGGAATTCTCTCTATTTAATTTATGGTATGTTCTGCCAGTCAATAGAGCTATGTTATGTTTCAGGCATGTCATGAGTCCTTCTATAAGGGCAGCAGAGCATGACAAAGCTCTTCAAGTTGCTATTTCAATGGGAGTTCTGCAGGTTTTTCTTATTGCCACCTTATTTTGGGAACTATCTGATTTGGTCCGCAGGGCCTCTTGGTAATGTTGTGATTTATTCCCTTGTATAAGGAGTTACTGTAAATAAAATGACAAGTTTGTGGTTGTCCCTTGACAGTATTCAGAGCCAGATTTTGACCTAATATCTAGAGTACTTATAATTTTCAGTCGCCTAAACTTAATAGTGAACAAATTTGTTTTATGAAAATATGGATGCTTCTGAAGATAGATTCTGCAATGTGCAGCTTGTAGGAACGGATCGTTGCATCTTCAATTCAACACAGAAAGCTCTTTTGGATAATGGCTTTTTGTAAATGATGCTACTCTCAGGAATCTGGTCAAATTTCTCTCACTGATTATGTATGGTTGACGAATACTGAATGGTATGCTTGCTGTGGTTTCCTTGTTTATTATATGATTCTGAACTTCTAAGATAAGCTTTACTACATAATATTCATTATGCTGTCTAAATGATGTGAAACTGATTTCAATGTCAACGGTACTTCAGTGCTAGGGCTTTCAATATATCTCCTAGGAAGGGAGGAGTTCGCGCAGGTTCTGATGCAGATATAATTATACTAAACCCAAACTCAAGCTTTGGGATCGTGCGAAGTGGCACCACTCTAGAACAGATACCAATGTCTACGAGGGATGGAAAGGGAAGGTAATCATTTTCACATGAGGGATATGCTTGATGAGTCAATGTCATTTTATATATTTTACTTTATTCTTGGTATGTTATGGTAGAATTTTGATTACTTTGCTTTATATTTTCAATATAGGATATTCGACTTTGTCTGGATCAAAACACGATCAAACGAACGAATGTTGGGGTGATTCAAATTGGAGGACGTTCATGTGTCCCTTGGCGTGTTCATGTCAAAATTTCGACTTTTTTCTACCAAACGGTTATTTTCTGGCGATGAAATAAAGAAATAGTGCGCGGTGTTGGAAAGTAACGTTTCTGAGCTTAGTTGCGATTTTTGGAGCCCAACCTCTGATGGGTTCGTGGTCTTCTGGAGAAGTGTTCAGAATATTACAAACTTTAAATCTAGCTATATTGGGCTTGTTTTGGGGCAGATATGGGTTCAAAACATGGTTGTGCAGATTTTGGGCGAATTTTATTATTTAATTTAGGGTTATGCTTCATATTTTAATTTAATGTATTTGGTTTGCTAGTCTTGATGGAAGACCTTTTATTAGGAAGATTTAATTTAGGGATCTTTTGATATAGGCATGCCAGTTTTGAATTTTCTAGATCAAACATTCATGTCTTTTAGTGATTTGATTGAACTTTTTTTTGTCATAATTGTGGTGCTATATGCACATTATATTGTATCAGATTTCCTATATCTAGCCTTTTGATTACAGTCTCCTCCATTAAAGATAATTGTAACAAAAAAAAAAAAAAAAAAGTTGGTTAGATTCAATTTATTTTCACAATAATGCTACAATTTAGTAATAATTATCTATGATTTAAGATATTTTCTTTCTAAAATAGTTTAAAATATTATTAAATCCCCCAAAATCAAACGTACCGAAATAAGTTTTTCTTTTAATACGTGTTGACCCTAAAAACTACCAAGCCTACGTGGCGCACAGGTCGAGTAACTAATAAGCTAACTACGTCCTTCTGTTGAGTGCGGGGTGTGCCAACTCGTCGGCCGAGCTCGGCTTAGGAGTAAAATTTGTTGGTGTTGCGTTGAGCGTGTTACTAACTTCTTTATCTTGCGATTGCGGCTGAGGAAGGAACAAATCTTGGCCTTTGGATTCTTGAGCCTGAAGACAAGGCTGCTAGTTTTGCGAAGTTCACAAATCGTCGGCGCCGGATTCGGTCACAGTGATTATATTCGCGAGAGTATAAGCACGTCGAATCGACACCAAACTGTAGGGACACAAGTATTCAAAGGTGATGTATGTCTTGATGGTGAATGTGGTTCGGCCGTCAGAATGTCGAACTCTGAAACTCACTTGTGAGTATCCAATCATTAAATCCTTCGATGTTCAATACATCGAATGTCGTAACTCGTAACACCTTACTTTGCCGAGAAGGCTAATAAGATGACCTCTGCCAATAAGGATTTGGAAACCTTTCTCGACCGAGACTTGGATAGGTAACCAGTCGGCCTCGACGCAGTGCTGTTTATCCAAATTGAAGGTGCTCCTCGGTCGGCTGATTCTACGGCGACAATGCTGTTTATCCAAATTGAAGGTGTTCGCTGGTTGCCTTCACAGTGCTGTTTACCCAAACTAAAGATGTGTCGGTGGGAAAAAAAAAATAAAAAAATCTCAAGATGTTTGAGAGGTTTTACGCAGGGCAGTTGTGTGTTCAATTGGAGGTCCTCATTTGTTGCATGATGTCTTGTATTTATAGTACCGAATCCTTCTTGAGATCGAGTCAAAATCATATCTGGATTGGGACTTCTTATTCCGTTCCAACTTTGCTTCGACCAATCCTGCCCCCATCAGGACTTTGAACTCACCCCTTTTTGAGGCCTTATTCATTGTTGGTCGAGAATCCCAATTGCCCTAGGACTTCCTCAACCCCTTTACTTATCCGAACTACTCATTCTTGTGATAGGACTCGACCATCCTTGCTGAATGGCCCGGGATCACCATACAGCCCACAGTATTTTTGAAACGGCTTTGGGCCGAGCATAAACCTACACTTGGCCCAACAATATTATTTTGGGCCCAAACATTGCCCCTTCGCTTCTGAGATCGTCGACTGCCAACCTTTGATTGAATCTTGACCTTGAAGAAGCGAAATCATCTTTTGCCTTTAGACTTAACTGTTCTCGATAACCATCACCATGCGCATTTATGGCATGATCTTTGTTATTCCCGATGTCCTGCCACATGTTGATTCTATAATAAACCTAACAACTCTCAATCATGGCTCTCGAAAACGTGCGCCTGCCGAAGCGTCTTCTTCATCAATGCATTAAATCTGCCGTCGCACGCAATCGTGCGTCCTAAAACCTCGAGAACTTTGATCTTATCCTTGGTGGTTTTCGAGATATCCAAAATGATTGGCCATTTCCCGATCGATTTTTTCCCTCAAATTTTGAAAATCAAAGCGTTTCTGAATATCAAATGTTTGATTTTCCCTCTGAAATGCCTATAAATACCTGAGTTTCCTTTATTTGCATTCTACGCCTTCAGAAACCTCGAACCTCCTCTTGCCATTCCTGCTTTCTTGAAAACAGAAGAATTCAAGCTCATCCCTCACAAACATCTTCCAAACCCACACAAATCTTTGAATCTTCATCAATGGCATCCTTCATCTCGAAACTCTCTGACGAGTGCAACAAATGTAAGGATTTCATTGATCGGAGTGCCATCAAAACACTGCGCTTCGAGAGTGACCTAAACACCACTCATCAAATTCTAGGGCCACTTTTCAAAGACGCAGTGCCATCGTGCATCACCAACCTCCTTAAAGAGCAGTGCTTGACACCCTTGCTACAAGGGTTTGATTGGTCAAATTGGTGCTTGGCACGACCGCAAGGAGCCTGGCCCTCGACCACTGCAGCCTGGGCAGCCTGGGTTGAATGAATGGAAACATTTTTCGGCAAAGAATGGGAAGCTCTTGGTATTTACGACGCCATCAAGCTTTCGACTATGGAGATCACAATGGATAAAGAATTGCTTATGGCGGCTCTGAGTTTGTGGTGTTCGGCCACCAACACCATGATCCTTCCTTTCGACCCTCTCAGCCCCATTGTCCTTGATATTTCGGTTATCCTTGGGACTTCCCCATCTGGCCTCCCAATAGATGTTGCCCTTTCTGGGTGCCCGTCGAATCTCGACCTTAAAGCACTGTTCGATGATCGGGCCGTCGAGACGCTCAACCGAGGAGGTCAGGAACCCTTAAAAGAAGAAGTTCAAAAATTGCATAAGAACTTTTTCAACTACAACACCCTCATCCTCCACTTCACTTGCCATGGGGAGACGAGTTTGAGGAAAGGCGAGCACGAAGCCTTCCTATTCTACTAGTACAACAAGTTTATCTGTTGCACCAAGTCAAATAAATGCTTGGTCGAGAACATGTCGGTAGCTCAAGCTTTGGCTAGTGGTCACTCCTTAGCGCTCAGTCCAGCCATCCTCGTCAATCTCTTTCGTTGTTTGGCTGAAACGACCATCAACAAAATCGACCCACACCAGAACGGACCCCTCTGGGTATTCCAAATCTGGCTTCAAGTTTATTTTTCCACACTTCGGCTCGAAATCCCAGTCTTCCAATCTACTGCTACGCTTGGTCATCAATTGGCCTCTTAACCGGTGCCTCTTCACCGGGCTGATGAAGTTCTTAAACACTTTTTCAGCCTAGACGTCATTTCTGACAACGAATTCTTAATATGTCGTCGTCAAGAATACCCCGCCTTGGTGAGGCTTTCGAAGTCAACATGGGATGAGAATGAAGATGCTGATCTTCATTAACACTGGGGGTCATTTGTGTTGACACGCGACCTTCCCCTCGGCTGAGATGCTTGCCGAGCCAGTTGGGAGGTCTATCATCTTCATATTGTTGCCCGGCAGCTCGGTTACCTCCAAGGTTGCCTAGTACCCCTACTGGCTTCTCGCCCTTTCTTAAGTCGAGGATGCCTTTCTGGCTCTTCCGAGAGAAGGTGTAAAACGACAGAAAAAGAGTTTCAGGAGAAGTGTAAAAATTTCGACTCCGACCGACCATTCCTAAATCTCTTGGACCTGACACCTTTGGGGACTGGTGGGATGAGTACACTCATAACTTCTTTGGCGTCTTAGCCGAAGACGTGGTCAATAAACTCTTCGACGACCGACCCAAACAAGTTCCTGCTGCCCAATCCAAAAAAATGATCCAAGGTATATTATCGTTTCTCCTTTTGTCCTTCAATTGCTTGCTCAATGTTATTAACTTGACTTCGCTTTCTCAGGTGGTCGTGTGTTGAAATGAGCGGACGTGGTTGCCGCGACGGCGACTAAGAGAAAATTAGCCCCCTATTAAAACCGCCGCATAAACCCCGTCGACCAAACTACCCCGTCAAGATGGCGAGACGGGAGATGATGCTCCTCGACCTCCAAAATGTGTCAAGAAATTGGCGAAGAAGGGGGAACGGGAGATTCACGTTATCTCCAACCATACCATGGGAGTGACCGATCCCAGTTTCTCTCCTCCCGTTCCGGTTGTTCAGGCCTTGACGGAACAACTGCCAATGCCATCCTATCACCTGGCCGCAACGATCCCTAGGGTCGTGGTTGGACCAGCGGCCACTCCACCTGCAGCTTCGGAGCCGGCCGTTGCGCCCATTTTGGAAAAGACGGCTGCTCCCGTCGAGGCATCCCCCATCAAACGGTCGACGACCATTCTGGAAGAGGTATGATTCTATTGCTAATGATCTTCATTTATCATACTTTCAAGTCGTAACAGCTTTTATTTTAGGGCGACGAAAGTGACGAGAGTGACGAAGTTCCGCTGGATCATTGTCCTCGACCAGCCAACCCTTCTTCCATCAATCCTTCCCCAGTGGTTAAGGTAGCTGTTCAACCGAATCCTCCTATGACCGATCGTGGGAAGAGACCCCTAGTTGAGCCTGAGGTGACGGCAGAAACGCCGCTCCATCCACAAGATGAAAACCTTAACATTCCTTCACAAGATGTTACCTCGGCTTTTGTAAGGCTCACTCCCCTTTCTTTATTAATTTTATTATGACGCATCTAAACCTAAGAAAATATTAAATGTCAGGTGCCCAAACGTTCATTTCACCGACAATTTTATGCGCCGAAGGGTGTGATCTACATTTCCTGGCCACCTCAGTGGCCATTAAATGTAGATAACCTCCATCGGCCGCGTGAATTGAGAAGCAGTCTTAAACACTAGGCTCGGCCATTAAGTTCTCTAGGTTCGAGCAATGAACCAGAAGACATGGCCGAAGTCTCCTCTCAGCAGGTTTAGAAACAAATTCCTTCTAGTATGCATTCCATATAACTTTCCTTCTGTTGACATTTTCTCTTCCTGTGTAGCCTTCATGGGAGGTCGAGCTCGACCCCTTGATCGCGACTACCTTAGGAGTGGCTGGCTTTTCAATGACCACAACAAAACCTTCCGCGTCAACGGCCGAACCAAATGCCCTCGTCAAGCTGCAGGAGCTGCTATCCCTTTCGGCGTCACAAATTCTTGAGTGTCAAGGCCTCGACTCCGTAGGGGCATATTTGAACGATCTTGTGGTTGATGGTCAGTTAAGCAACGAAGTTATTACTCGAGCATCTTCCGCTATAGAACAAACTCGAGAGTATTTTGGTATTTTCGAGAGAGCTCTTCGGGCCAAAGATGACTTGAAAGCTGTGATGGTCATTCAAGAAGCTTTGTGTCTATGGGTCAACATGCTGAAGACGAAAAAAAAAAGCGCTGACCGACCTTGATCGTTAAATTACGGAACTTCAAAATCAGAGGTCGGCAGTTGCTTCTGACCTAGCAAGAGATTTCAAGTCGAGCGGCAAATCCTGCCTGACCGAATATGCGGCTAATGTGCGGCATGTCGAGTAGCTGAAGATGGACAAGAGGAATCGATAGGCCGAGGTCACGATAGGTGAAGTGAGGTGGTTAGAATTAAAGGCTGTTCTTGAAACTCTCATTCCCACCTCACCTTAAGGGTATTTAGTTATAAATGAATCAACCATCTGTGCTTGTATACTCATTTTTTCGAGCTTATTAATAAAATAGACTATTCTTGCATTTCCTACGTGACCGGATAATACTTCTTTAAAAATTTCCCATTGATTGGTAATTTGTGAATTAAACCGGTCCGATCTCTAAGATGATATGCTCCCTTACCGAGAACTTTGTGGACGATGAATGGTCCTTCCCAATTCGGCGACCATTTGCTGAACTTGGGGTCTTTAATCCCTACGGGTAACACAGTTTGCCAAACCAATTCTCCCTCGTCGAACGTTTTTTGTCTAACGCGTTGATTATAAGATTGCTCGGCAATTTTCTTCTGTGCTATTAATAAATTACACGTGTTGAGCCCAATTTCTTCCAACTCTTCTAACTCTTGTCTCATGGCTTGACTGTATTCGGCACTGAACAAACTACTCTGCTCGATTACTCGTAATGAGTTTATACTTAGCTCGACTGGTAACATAGCGTCGTGTCTGTAAGTTAACGCGTAAGGAGTTGTTCCAGTGGCGGATCGGGGTGAAGTTCGGTAGGCCCATAATGCTTCATTTAGCTTTAAATGCCACATCCCCGGCCTTTTTTTTACCATTTTTTCAAGAATGCTGATTAATACCTTATTGCTTACTTCGGCCTGTCCGTTTGCTTGTGGGTAATACGGCGTAGACTGCTCGAGTCGGATATTCAGGCTCGCCGTGTATTCCTTAAACCTATCGGCTGTGAAAATTGTGCCATTGTCAATTATGATCGTTTCTGGCACGCTGAATCTGGTCACAATATTTTCCCCTACAAAACTACAAACTTCTTTGGCTGTTAATTCAGTGTATGATTTTGCGTCGACCCACTTAGTGAAGTAGTCGGTTGCCACTAGTATCCATGCATGTTTTGCCGCTCCAGAAAAATGGTGTGATTTTGCCGATTACGTCCATTGCCCATCATTTGAACGACCATGGTTTGGTAACTGAGTTGAGTAATTCGGCCGGGGCTCTTTGTACTGGTCTATGAATCTGGCACTGTATGCATCCCCATGCGTATTCGATGCAATCCTTTAATATACTCGGCCAGAAGTAACCGTGCCGTCGGAGTAACCAACGCATTTTGCGTCCTGATTGGTGAGCTCTACAAATTCCTTCATGTACTTCGGCCATTGCTTGGACAGCCTCCTGTGGGCCAAGGCACAGTAATAGTAACCCACCTCACCCTTCCGATATAATTTATTTTGGTATGACACGTAATTTGTGGCGTGGACCTTCGTTCTTCGTTCTTGTTTCCCGTTGGGGTTATCGAGATATCGTAAAATAGTCTTTTCTCCAATCACCTGGTAATGTCTCGATGGCACATACTTCTACGGGGTCTCCTCGCTTTAGTAACGATGGTAACGACATCACCCTCGTGCGTATCACGTGATTGCGCTGGAGAATTTGCTGATTGACCAAGGCTGGGTAAGATCGCAAGACTGTGGGTGTTACCTAGCCTAGCTTGCCCCCCGTGAATTGTGCTCCAGAGGCCATTTGGGCGAGTTCGTCGGTGTCAGTGTTCTGAATACGCGAAATGTGCTCAAATGTAATCCGTTCAAACGACTCGGCCAAATAGGTGGCGATCATGTGATAGGGCGCCAGAGTAATACTCATACAATGAAAAACGTCGTTGAGTTGGTTAATCACCAGTTCAAAATCACCAAGGACGAGGGCACGGGTTCTCTTAAATCGTGCAGGATGTGAAGGCCGATGATAAGAGCTTCATACTCGGCTTGATTATTTGTATAGCCGAAATCTAACTTGAGAGAGAAATACCAGCTGTAGTGGTCGGGGGATTGAATAGCAATACCAACACCAGTTGAGGCCGAGGTGCTGGAGCTATCAAAATGCATCATCCAGTGGTTGTCGCGTGTTGTGACTAGGCCGATGTCGACGTCGCTGCCCCCAAAGCCATAAGGAGAAAGGTGTTGGGCCAAAAAATCGACGAGGGCTTGGCCTTTGAAGGCTTTTTGGGGTATGTACTGCAAACTGAAATCTGATAAAGCCATGGTCCATTTCCCAATTCGGCCTTTGACGATAGGTCGAGTAAGCATGTAACGAATAACATCTGTTTAGGCAATGACCTGTGTGACTGATGGGAGCATGTAGTGCCGAAGTTTTGATGCGGCAAAATACAAAGCTAAACAAAGTTTCTCAACAGGTGAATAATTGATCTTTGGTGAATTTAGATTGCGGCTGAGATAAAAGATAGCTTGTTCATGCCCAGCATTGTTATCTTGCGCGAGGAGGCAACCGATGGACTCATCGGCTGCCGAAATGTACAGCTTGAGAGGCTTACCGCGAAGAGGCGGTACTAGTATTGATGGCGTGGTAAGGGATACCTTGATCCGCGTAAAAGCTGTTTAGTGTTCTTCACGCCATTCAAACTTGTTGGAGTCCTTAAGTTTAAGGAGCGTAGAGAATGCTTTCATTTTGCCTGCCGAATTAACGATAAAACGGCGGAGAAAATTTATTTTTCCGAGCAATGACTGAAGTTGCTTCTTGGTCGCCAGGGGTGGAGCGCTAATGATTGCGCGAGCTTTATTTTTGTCGACCTCAATGCCACGATGGTGCACCAAAAAACCCAAAACATTACCGGTCGATACACCGAAGGCGCATTTGGCCAGGTTCATTTTGAGATTATGTTGTCGTATGCGAAGGAATGCTTGCCGAAGATCATCCAGGTGTGTTCGGCGACTTTTCGATTTCACAACCACATCATCGATATAAACTTTTACGATCGTACCGATCAAATCATGGAATATCGTATTCATGGCTCGCTGGTATGTGGCGCCAGCGCTCTTGAGGCCAAATGGCATGACGACCCATTCGTAGGTATCGAGTGCCCCTGGGCAACAGAAGGCGGTCTTGTGAATGTCAACCTCAGTGATAAAGATTTGGTTGTAACCGGCATGGCCGTCCATGAAGGACAACATTTCATGATTGGCTACGACATCAATTAGTAAATCTGAGATTATCATTGTGTATTTATCCTTGGGAGTGGCCAGATTTAAATTACGGAAATCGATGCAAATGCGTAGGGCTCCACTTTTCTTTAACACTAGGATAATATAGGCCAACCATTTGACGTACCGAGCTGTCCGAATAAACCCGGCTTTTAGAAGCCGAGCTAATTCGTCCTTTATGCCGAGCTGTACTTCTGTCGAGAAGTGGCGTGGGGGTTGTCGGAAAGGCTTACACCCCTCTTTGATGCGTAACTCATGCTCGACGAGGTGTCGGTCAAGGCCTGGCATCTCATGATAATTCCATGCGAAACAATCTTTAAATTCATGGAGCAATTTACAAAGCTCGACCTTCATGGAGGTGGCAATAACGCACTGATAAACAACGGTCATGGTTCGTCGGCTCTGCCAACATTGATTTCTTCCAATGGGTCCTTAACCTGGGGCCGATTATCTTTGAGTTCGGTCGGTACGGCCTGAACTTTGTCGAAGGATAAAACGGGGCTGTTATCCGCTTCGGCCAAAAATTCTATTAAGTTTATGCCTGAATGTGGTTGCTTGGCAATGGCGTACCAATGAGCCAGCAGATGTTCCACGGTCGATGAAACCGCAACCTAACGCTTTTCTTGTTTGGTGGCCTCAGTCATCGGCATTGGTAATTAGATCTGCCAAGCTGAGTCTCGCCGAATCCTGTTATACAGTCTAGGCGCCTACCTCGATAGCTTTCTAAACTGAAATTCTGGTTGGCCGTCCATCCTCGTTAAAACCTTGGAAGGTGATGTAGCCGATGTGATCGTCATAATAGTGGGCCTGAATCATGTTGGTCTCAAATGGCTGATTATCGGCTGGATGCACTACGACCGATTTGCCGTCCCAAAAGATGAGAAATTGGTATAGTGATGAAGGAATGCAACTTGTTTGATGGATCCAATCGCGATCGAGCAATGTATTATAGTCAGTCTTGGATCAATCATAAAGAATGCCGTCATGTGGTTACGACCGGCAACGTTGACTTCTAACGGGAGCACTCCTTTGAACGGGAGCACTCCTTTGGTTTGAGACTTGTCGCCGATGAAGCTACTCATTGTTATCCCTGACGTATAAGGGCTTTAGATGTTGGAGATTAACAGAAGGGGAGCAGGGAAATAATTCGGCCAGGGCTGCCTTAAGGTTGTCGCCTTTACTGATTTCCCCATCTTCTTCAGTAGCGATGAAATCCACCTATGTTGCTTCTTTGACAACCACGTCCCCATCCAAAAAATTTGACTGATGGGTTCTTGGTTGAAACTCAGCCGGTAGGACATGGACCATTCTGATCTCCATATGCTCGAGGACCGAGAGACCCATCGGGTCTTGGTCGTCATCTTCCAGAGTAGTAGATGTAGTATTAGTCGTTGGAGTGTCCTCAGTTGGACTATTTAGCACTTTGGTATGAACCTGCTCCTGGGCCGCATGGATTGAATCTATTTTATTCTGGTTATCTTCCTCGAGTGCGTTTACTGTCGAAGATTGATTTCGTTCTTGTAGTGCTTTACGAGCTCGTTCTTCATAGGCGATTCGGGCGTTCCTTGTGTCCAGCTATGTGTCTAAATGCGCCACACGATTTTCCTCATCGACCGTAAGGCTGAAAAGAGATACGGCCGAGAAAACTTCGAAATGATATCGCAAATGCTGAAGGTATTTGGGTCGACCTCATCGTCCGTAAGGTGTTTATATCTGTGTATGGGTCCACCTCAAAGCCGAGAACCCGAGCCTCTCGTATATGCTGGAACCGAGCTTTCATTGCTGGATCAGAAGTTTTTTGGATAATTTGCTTGGCATCAGGGCAAGTTAGTGTTAGGTTGAGGGCTTCCTAACATGCCTTGGGTAGTCCGTATAAGTCATTGGCGGAATATTTCTTATGAAATTCTCACATGTACTCCAAGGATTCACCGAGGAATAAAGGATGCAGATTACGCCGTACTTTGACTAACGGTTCCTGCGGTGGTAGCAGGGGAAGTTTACTTTCAGCCTCTTGGCTAAAATGCTCGAGACGAGCTTTCATCTCTTTGGGCCGAAGAAGGAGCTTGATGCGTTTCTCGGACTCTTCAATAGTGGTCTCAAAGTCACAAGCAACTACCTTTTTCCCTTAAAGTCATTCGGCCATGATAGTCGGGGTAGGTTGATCGTCACAGCTTCCTACTGCCTCTTTTGGCTGCCACCGGGTAGTCGAATTATCCTGTGCTTCTTGTCATCAAGCCATGCAATCTATCCGCTGGCGACATCGTTGTTGAGACTTAGATAAAGCCGTATACAGGCCAGTTGGAGAATTGTAACTGTACCAACGTTGGTGTCGTGGCTTAAGCGGTTTGCAGGTTTTTCGATCGATTGATAGGAGCATATTTAGGCGACTTAACTAGCTTATTCTTGTGCATTTGTGTTATTATTCCTTAGTTAATGTAGTATTTCAACTCATTTTCGTGTGTTTGTAGGTCCAAAGGGTTAAAGTACCAAGAAAGTGCATTTTGGTGCATTTTCGAGCAGTTTTGGGCACTAAATGGATAGTACATGTATGGGCCAACATGGATGGACGAATTTGGAGTTCAAAAGGCTAGAAATCTGATAAGAAGATGAAGAAATTAAACTCAAGACAAAGTGGATAAGGAATTAGCTCAAAAGAGGAAACATGATCCAAAACCTTATCCAACCTTATCCAACATTATCCAAAACCTTATCTTATCTTATCCTATCCTAACCTTATCATGCCTTAATCCTAGATGCAAGGAGACCTAAATATATACTTCTAGAACCTATTTCTAGAAGCATTCTCTTCTAGAAGGCCCAAATAAGCCATAAAGCACATTAGTTCTAGAAACCCTACAAAGGTGGCGCCTATTCCCTTCTAGAATGCCTTGCCTTGCCTTGCAAGCCAATTTCCTTTCCCTCCAATTGTTGCCGCACCTCTCTAGGCCTTATCCCTTTTGGATTCTGATTTGTTAGGCCTTATTCCTTGTGGATGTGGGTTACACAAATCCTTTTCTGAAACTAAATAGGCCAAACCCTCTCCTAAGTTGATTAAATCAATTGTGCCGAAACCTAAGGCCCTAATCCTTCAAAATCTGCTAAGTTGTAACCCTAATCTAATTAACCCTAGGGGTGGGCGAACTATATATTGATATTTTCAGCCACAAATTCGTATGAACCCCTTATGCCATTCAGAAAATTCTCGCCGCAAGCCCTAGCCTCCATTCTCCATCATTCATTCAGCCCATACACTTCCATCTATAACCTGCAGCACCCTTTCACCCTAATCAGCCATCATTCATCATCCCAAGCAAGAATACATCGTTCAAAACCCCCAAAACCATCACCTACACCTTGTGCCGCAGCAAGGAAGAAGGAGGAAAGCCCTAGCTGTGCATGCCATTCGACTTGGAGTTGCTGCAACGTTTTAGGTGTAATCTTTCTTGTGTTGTTCAATGTTTAAATTCAAGAATCTTTGTTTTGTGAGTATGAGGAACTAATCCCCTCTTAGCTAGGGGGAATTTCGAAACCATGGCTATATTTGCATTATGATTTAATTACTTCCAGTTGTGATTTCATGAATTGTGAATTCAATTTACCTATCTATTGGAATTAAAACTTGTTTATGCATGTGGGTTAAGAGTGCACACTTAATTTGCATGCATAAATCTGATGCTAGGATATAAGGGATCTTCACCTAATTGTTGTGAACTTATATTCCTGAGTAGTAAAGGTTGTTAGTCACAATCATGTTAAGTAAATTCTTGGCATAAGTATCATGCGCTTTCATAGTTATAAACGCCTCGTCAACACTTATGATTTTTATAGAAATTAATGATCTTTGATTGTTTCTCTATTATGCGCTTTCATGTAAAGAACTTTTAAGGAATAATTTGATTGCAATGCGCTAATTACATTCAATTCAATGACTTAAGGAAATCTGAGGGTTAATTTAAGCGTACCTAATTAACTTAGGGTGTTGAGGTTCATCGTTCATTGGAAAAGCAACTGGAGATTGTTTTGTATGCAAGTATGTCATGTGTGGAGAAAGACCTCCTAGCTAGCCCATCATCCATTTATTTCCACCAAATTCGTGCAAATCTGCCTAGTTCTAATTTCTGTTTTGTTTACTTTATTTTCGTCCAAAACCAAATCCCCCTTTATTTTAGAGTGTTTAACTAGTTAGAATCTATTTTAGATTGTGTTTTCAAGTGATTTGAGTCAAGTTAAAACCAAAATTCGTCCAAATTTGTGTGTAGAGTCAAATATGCCCAGTTTGTGTTTTTAGGCAGTTTTGAGTGTTTTTAGCTTAGTTTGAGTCTTGAAAACTTGTTTTGAGTCTTTTAAGTTTAGTTAAGTGTTTTAAAGCTTAGTTTTATCTATTTGAGTCAGTTTAAAGTGTTTAGCAATCCCTCCTAATCCTCGGTTTAAGCCCTACTTATATATATACTACAATTGTCAAAAGAGGGTTTAATTTGTGTGTTAAGTTAATTTTCGCATCAAATTTTGGCGCTGTTGCCGGGGATTAGGAACTTTGCTAATCCCTTGTTATTTCTTTTTGTTTATTTTCGTGTGTATTTGGTTCTAGTTTCTGACCTTGTTTTGTTTTCTTGTTTTTAGGGACTAGTTTATGACTCGGAGTTCTCAACCGGTTCATGCGCATATCTTAGTCTTTGATGACGATTTTGAGCGAACTTTGAGAAGGAAGAAGAATCAGCAAGAGCCTCAACCACCTCAACCTGCACCAGATCTTGAAGAAGATGAAATACAAGTGGGAAAGGAGGCCACGGCTCAGATTTTTTAGGAAGAACAAGCTATGGCAGCCGACAATCGAACAATCAAGGAGCTTTCCGCTTCGGGATGGACAATGCCATGCCACTATGGATTCAATATCCAAGGGCAGCCGCAGACAAGACCGATGAGTTCGAACTCAAGTCTAGCTTATTGCACCATATTCCTAAGTTCCATGGGTTGTCTATGGAAGATCCTATTAAGCACTTGAAGGAGTTTGAGGTTGTTTGCTCAAGTATGACCCCAGTGAATGTTGATGGGAGCATTTTGAAGATGAAGTCTTTTCCCTTTTCTCTCTTGGAAAAGGCTAAACATTGGTTGTATGAATTAGCCCCCGGAACTGTCACATCTTGGGAGAGTATGAAACGGGCGTTTTTGCAGAAGTTTTTCCCAACTTCTCGAGTCATTCTTTTACACAAAAAAATTAGTGGCATTCAGTAAAACCAAGGTGAATCATTTCCAACTTATTATGAAGGTTTTAAAACTCTTGTTGCTTCATGTCCACAGCACCAAATGAAGGAGGAGCTTTTTCTTCAATATTTCTACGAAGGGCTTCTACCAATTGAACGCCAAATGCTAGACGCCTCAGCAGGAGGAGCTTTGGTGGACAAAACGCCCATGGCTGCCAAGACGCTCATTGCCAACCGAGCTTTAAATGCTCAACAATATGAAGGCGTTGGTCAAAGAGACATACCACGGCAGCAACAAGTCAATGAGGTAAGTGCTATTTCTAAACTTCAAAATCAAATGGCTAATCTTACTTCTCTTATTTCACAGGTGGTTGAAATACCAAAGGTACAAAGTGTGGCTGTTTGTGACGTGTGCTCCATGAGTGGACATCTCACGGATAAGTGCCCTCAATTGATCGAGAACGGATTGTGGGAATCTGCCAATGCCGTGGGTTATGGGAGCCAAAACCAACCAAGGAGTGATCCTTTCTCTAATACATACAATCCCGGTTAGAAAGATCATCCAAATTTCAAATGGAGGGAGCCCCAACAACCCCAACACCAAAGCGTATGTAGGCAGCAACCTCCGGGATTCTACCAAAGGTCGTATGCACCCACACAACCTGCTCAATCCAAATCAGGTTCGTCCATAGATAACGATCAAAATTTTCAATTACTAACTTCTATGGCGCAGGGAATGCAAAATAGGGACAAAAAGGTTGATGAATTAGAGAAGTAAGTAGGGCAGATTGCGGAGTTTATGGGCCAATTCAGAGAGCAAGGCAAGTTGCCTAGTTCAACCGTTGTCAACCCAAAAGGAGGATTCGAATCTGCCAAAGCAATCATGTTGCGAAGTGGAAAACAAGTTGGAACGGCCTCACAACCATCTAAATCAGCCCTAACTGAGGACGAAAAGTTACAATTCGAGGAGGAGGAACAAGAGCAAGCCACGACAAGGGTTGCACTACCCATGCTGCAGCCACCCAAACAACCCCATTCGGCTTCCAAAGGTAAGGAGGTTCCAAATTCGATTATTTCTAATGTTATTCCTCCAAATGTACCCTTTTCTCGTAGATTCATGCAAACGAAGAAGGAGGAGGCTGAAAAGGACATTTTGTAGACATTTAGAAAAGTACAAGTCAATATACCACTCTTGGATGCAATTAAGCAAGTTCCAAGGTATGCTAAGTTTTTAAAAGAACTTTGCACTACTTGGAAGAGAATTTCGAACAAAGAGGTTGTCAAGGTAAGTGAAAATGTCTTAGCCATCTTACAACGTAAAATGCCCCCTAAATGCAAAGATCCAGGTAGTTTTACAATTTCTTGTGTTATTGGCAATAATCGTTTTGAACATGCCATGCTAGACTTAGGTGCATCTATTAATGTCATGCCTTACTCAATTTATGCATCTATGAACCTAGGTGAGTTAAAAAATGATGGTGTGATTATTCAATTGGCTGATAGATCTAATGCCTATCCAAAGGGTGTTTTGGAAGATGTTTTGGTGCAGGTCAATCATCTAATCTTTCCGACGGATTTCTATGTGCTTGAAATGGAAGAATCAAACCATTCCCCTTCGTTGCCAATCCTTCTTGGACGCCCATTCATGAAAACTGCCCGCACTAAGATTGATGTGTTTAATGGGACGTTGACAATGGAATTTGATGGGGAAGTTATTAATTTCAATCTTTCTGAATCTATCAAGTATCCTAGTGATGATCATTCATGTTTTTCTATTGATGTAATTAATTCCTTGGCGCAGGACCATTTTGAACAGTTGAATGAAGATGCACTTGAATTGGTCATTACAAGAGGAATGGAATTCAAAAATAATGGACCAGCCATATTGGCCACCTACGGCACGCATGGAGAACACCATGTCGTGCCCCCTAATGTAGATATGATTGGGATAGTGGCTGCCCTTGAGTCATTGCCACTACAATCTGGTAATTCTTTGGACCCAATTTCAATTCCAATTTCGACTAATAAGCCCATTCCTTCAGTTGTGCAACCACCCTCCCTTGAACTTAAACCATTACCAAGCCATTTGAAGTATGTTTTCTTGGGAGACCAAGAGACCTTGCCCGTCATTATCTACTCTTCACTCACGGCACAAGAAGAAGGTAAGTTAGTGAGGGTGTTAAAGGAGTACAAAACAGCAATTGGTTGGACCTTGGCCGACATCAAGGGAATAAACCCTACCACGTGCATGCATCGTATACTTTTGGAGGAGGGGTCGAAAGCATCTCAAGAGGCTCAACGCCGACTCAACCCTCCAACGATGGAAGTTGTGAAGAAGGAGATAATCAAGATCTTGTATTGTGGAGTGATCTATCCAATTTCGGATAGTCGTTAGGTGTCTCCAATTCAATGTGTTCCAAAGAAATCCAGAGTAACTGTGGTGACAAATGCCGAAAATTAGCTTATTCCTACTTGAATCCAAACATGTTGGAGGGTTTGTATTGATTATAGGAAGCTCAATGCCACTACAAGGAATGATCATTTTCGCATGCCATTTGGTTTATGCAATGCACCTGCCATATTTCAAAGATGCATGATAAGCATATTTTCAAATTATATTGATAAAAGTATTGAGGTTTTTATGGATGATTTCAGTGTTTTTGGTGATTCATTTAATGGTTGTTTGAATAATCTCAGTTTGATTTTAAAATGATGCATTGAAACTAACCTTGTTCTAAATTGGGAAAAGTGTCATTTCATGGTTAAACAAGGCATTGTTTTAGGTCATATCATTTCTGAAAAGGGTATTGAGGTTGATAAATCAAAGATAGATCTTGTGCGCCACTTACCCTCTCCTACTTCGGTTAGAGAGGTTCGTTCTTTCCTTGGACATGCAGGTTTTTATCGAAGGTTCATTAAGGATTTCTCAAAGGTCTCCCAACCTCTATGCCGTCTTCTACAAAAAGATGCAACTTTTGATTTCAACAAGGAGTGCACAGCAGCCTTCCAACACCTCAAGGACTTGCTAACCACGGCACCCATCATTGTTCTACCGGATTGGAGCTTTCTGTTTAAGCTCATGTGTGATGCATCTGATTATGTATTAGGGGCTGTTTTAGGCCAAAGAAAGCACAAGAAGCCGCATGTTATCTACTATGCATCCCGGACATTGAATGATGCTCAATTAAACTATTCGACCACTGAAAAAGAACTTCTTGCCATTGTCTTTGCTTTAGATAAATTTCGATCATATCTACTTGGTACTAAGGTTATTATTTTCACTGATCATGCAGCTTTAAAGTATTTGTTCACCAAGAAATAAGCCAAACCAAGGCTGATTCGATGGATGCTGCTTCTTCAAGAGTTTGACATCGAAATTAAAGACAAAAAGGGGAGTGAAAACGTGGTGGCTGACCACCTAAGCCGTATGGTACATGGGGAGGAGCCCTTACCTATTTCAAAAACATTCCCTGATGAGCAGTTGTTATCCATTAAGGTAAGTGAGCCTTGGTATGCGGATTTGGTGAATTATTTGGTGGCTAAACAAGTTCCAAACACTTTAAACATAAACCAACGTGATAAATTAAAAAAAGATGCTAGATTTTATGTTTGGGATGATCCATACTTGTGGAAATATTGCTCGGATCAGATTATACGTAAGTGTGTGCATGACATGGAATTCAATTCTATTTTAACATTCTGTCACACTTATGCATGTGGGGGACAGTTTGGGACACAACACACAACCCTTAAGGTTTTAGAATGTGGATTTTAGTGGCCAACTTTATTTAAGGATGCTAGAACCTTTTGTATGTCTTGTGATCATTGCCAAAGAATGGCTAACAT
Source organism: Pyrus pyrifolia (assembly GCA_016587475.1). Classification (NCBI taxonomy): domain Eukaryota; kingdom Viridiplantae; phylum Streptophyta; class Magnoliopsida; order Rosales; family Rosaceae; genus Pyrus; species Pyrus pyrifolia. The sequence goes on from BNSU01000024.1 coordinate 348,399, forward strand.
AAGTGCAAGGGATCAAATGCCGCAAAATGTTATACTTCCTGTTGAAATTTTTTATGTTTGGGGCATTGATTTTATGGGTCCCTTTCCTTCCTCACATGGTTTCCTTTATATCTTACTTGCTGTGGATTATGTGTCGAAATGGGTGGAAGCAAAAGCCACCGGAACTAATGATTCTCGAGTGGTTGCAGATTTCATTAGAACTAACCTATTTGCAAGGTTTGGAATGCCACGAGTAATCATAAGTGATGGAGGGTCTCACTTTTGCAATCGAACCATTGAGGCTTTGCTCAAGAAGTACAACCTTACGCATAAGGTTTCAACACCTTATCATCCTCAAACCAATGGGCAAGCCGAGGTTTCAAATAGGGAGATCAAGCAAATTCTAGAGAAGACCGTTTGGAGGATGCATTGTGGGCATATCGCATGGCATATAAGACACCCCTAGGCATGTCCCCATTTCGGCTCATTTATGGCAAACCATGCCATCTTCCTGTAGAATTGGAGCACAAGGCGCATTGGGCCGTCAAAACATTCAACATGGACTTTGATGCCACTAGAATTCATAGGAAGCTCCAATTGAATGAACTTGAAGAGATTAGGAATGAGGCTTATGAAAATGCTCGAATTTACAAGGAGAAGACAAAGGTTTTCCATGATAAGATGATTCGAGGCAAATCATTCTCCATTAGGCAAAAAGTGCTACTCTTTAATTCTCGCCTTCGATTGTTTCCTGGAAAGTTGCGTTCTAAGTGGGTTGGCCCGTTTGTTATTACTAATGTCTTTCCTTATGGTGCAGTCCAAGTTCAAAGCTTGAAAACAGGACAAGAATTCAAAGTGAATGGCCATCAGTTAAAGACCTACTATTAGAATTTCGAGGAGCATGTTATGGATGATGTACCCCTCCATGCCGTGGGTACTAGTGAAGCTTAACATGGCATATTCGTCCGGCTGGAAGACGTTAAAGCAAGCGCTTCTTGGGAGGCAACCCATGCATTCAACAAGGAGAAGATGGAATTTCCACTCCAAACCCATATTTGCGTTTCTAAACCCTTCTCTTTGCTGCTTTATTTTATCATGCTTCGTTGTTGTGTTTGTTTGCTTTTGTGTGAGTCATTGTGTGAAACATTGAGGACAATGTTTGATTTAAGTGTGGTGTGGGGGGGGGGGGGGTAAACAAGTGTTTTTATGCAAATTCGTGGGATTCTATCACCTATCACTCCTAATGTTGTTTCTCACTGTTTTTAAGTGTTTTTAGTGCGTTTTGAGCTATTTTGGTGTGTTTTGAAGTTAAAATCCGAAAATTTAAAAAAAAATTGAAAAAAGTGTTTTGAAAAAGCCACAAAAGAACAGTTTTTGTGTGTGTGTTTGTGTCTTAGGGTACCTTCCAACACAATGATGAGGATTTGGTTTTTAATGCATGACTGTTAAAGAGAGTTACAAACATGGATGGAAGTTTGATTTGCTCTTTGGTTTATGCTTGGTTGTGGTTATAGTTTCCGAATTCACATGTAATCACAAAGAGAAAATCAGTTTTGTAACATGCTTGAAGGAAGAAACTCAAACTAAAGCTACATCCCTGAGAAACTTGAGCCTAAAACATTCTTTAGAGAGTATAATCTATGATTTCTTGTTTTCTAATGTCGTTGCATGATCTCATCATTCCTTGCTTGGTTGCTACTTAGAATGCATTTCATCATTATAGTTCCAAATACTGGAACTCATGCCCATTTCATTCAAAGCATGATATTGATTGCATAACATACAATAAGATGAAGTTGTTAGTTAAGCCAAAGCCAAAAAGCCTTACCCTTTTGCATATGTATTGTAGGATTACCCCTTTTGAGCCTATTTAGCCTATTTTCTTTGTTAACCCCATTATCCTTACCTAGCCTAGATTAGGACTTTCCATACCCTTGTTCTTAAAGGATAGTGGAGCATGACTTAGAAGGGATTCTTTTTGAGTGACATTATTGCAGAAAACAAGTGTGGGGGAAGGGATTTTTGTGTGTATGTGTGTGCCAAAGTCTTAAAGGAGGCACGGGAAAAAGAAAAAAAAAAATGTGAAAAAGAAGAAAAAGAAGAAGAAAAGAAAGAAAAGGAGTTGAAAATAAGTGAGAACAAACTCACAAGTGTTGGTTGTTGAAGAAAGGGTCCAAAAAGTTTGAATATGGCCCTAAGTTTTGTGTGAATCCCCCTTGGGTGTTCAAAGTTGATTTTTGCATTCTAAAGTGAATTCTAAGTGCCTACTTCATTACTTTGCTCACTATTGCTTTAAGAACGTTTGTTTATCCTTTACCTTTCGTTGTTAGCCAATACCTTTGCCCCGTTACAACCCTTTGACTTTGATCTTGATTGCTATGTGTTTCAATATGTGGAGTTTAGAATTGGTTTGAGCATATGGTATCCTTGGTTCTCGCATCTAAGTAGTGGCATTCCATTCATGAGATCATACATATACATGCATTAATAATTCCAGAAAGTGCCTCCTTCGTTTAAAACATATGTGAGTGGCTCGTCTACTGTTTACATCAATCTTCTCACATATACCTAGTGTAGGGAGTGTAGTCAGAAAATCTGAGTGAAAATAGAGAGTATATCCGGTAAGGAATTGAGGGAATTCTCTAAGGCATGTTACTACATTCAAAATGTTGTTTTAATTGATTAAATGTGAGTTAGTGAATGGTGACTATGATTAAGTATGCTCGAGAGTAAGGATTGCTTAAATTTATGTGAGTGGTGACCTTTGACATGTTATGTTTCATTGGAAATCCCTGAGGCAAACGTTGGAAGGTTTAGATTATATTCTTTGTTTCTTTTGCTTGTTTGTTTTGCTTGAGGACTAGCAAAAGCTAAGTGTGGGGGAATTTGATAGGAGCATATTTAGGCAACTTAGCTAGCTTATTCTTGTGCATTTGTGTTATTATTTCTTAGTTAATGTAGTATTTCAACTCATTTTCGTGTGTTTGTAGGTCCGAAGGGTTAAAGTACCAAGAAAGTGCATTTTGGTGCATTTTGGAGCAGTTTTGGGCACTAAATGGATAACACATGTATGGGCCAACATGGATGGACGAATTTGGAGTTCAAAAGGCTAGAAATCTGATAAGAAGATGAAGAAATTAAACTCAAGACAAAGTGGATAAGGAATTAGCTCAAAAGAGGAAACATTATCCAAAACCTTATCCAACCTTATCCAACATTATCCAAAACCTTATCTTATCTTATCCTATCCTAATCTTATCATGCCTTAATCCTAGCTACAAGGAGACCTATAGATATACTTCTAGAACTTATTTCTAGAAGCATTCTCTTCTAGAAGGCCCAAATCAACCACAAAGCACATTAGTTCTAGAAACCCTACAAAGGTGGTGCCTATTCCCTTCTAGAATGCCTTGCCTTGCAAGCCAATTTCCTTTCCCTCCAATTGTTGCCGCACCTCTCTAGGCCTTATCCCTTTTGGATTCTGATTTGTTAGGAAGAGAATTTCGAACAAGGAGGTTGTCAAGGTAAGTGAAAATGTATCAGCCATTTTACAACGTAAAATGCCCCCTAAATGCAAAGATCCAGGTAGTTTTACAATTCCTTGTGGTATTGGCAATAATCGTTTTGAACATGCCATGCTAGACTTAGGTGCATCTATTAATGTCATGCCTTACTCAATTTATGCATCTATGAACCTAGGTGAGTTAAAAAATGATGGTGTGATTATTCAATTGGCCGATAGATCTAATGCCTATCCAAAGGGTGTTTTGGAAGATGTTTTGGTGCAGGTTGATCATTTAATCTTTCCGGCTGATTTTTATGTGCTTGAAATGGAAGACTCAGTTCATTCTCCACCCTTGCCACTCCTACTTGGAAGACCATTCATGAAAACAACCTAAACAAAGGTTGACGTGGCCAAGGGAGCATTAACAATGGAGTTTGGTGGTGATATAATTAAAGTCAATGTTTATGACTCTATTAAGAATCGTGATGTTTGGTCTTGTTTTGCCATTGATGTGCATAAGGATATAGGGTAGGAACAATCCACACCTATCAAGAAGGATGCATCAAGAACCATCATTGAAGAGGGAATTGGAGTGGTTGCCCTAAAACCACCTAATCTGGCTGAGAGTAGCCATAGTGACATTGTTGATAGGGCTGCCACTTTTGAGCCTCCATCACAATATGTCTGTAAGTCTCCAACCCCAATTCCAATTCCCATTTCAACTAATAGGTTGTTACCTTCTTTGGTGCAGGTACCCAATCGATTTCAAGGTGGTGAGAGCATTTACATGGACTTTAGGAACCAAAACACCACAATCAGGGAAGATCACTATCCTCTTCCATTCATAGAGCCATACTATGAGCAACTTAAGGAGCATGTTGTGGAGGGTATACCCCTCCATGCTGTGGGCTCCAATGAAGCCTAAAAGAAGGTATCGTCCAGCTGGAAGACGTTAAAGCAAGCGCTTCTTGGGAGGCAAACCATGCATTCAACAATGAGAAGATGGAACCTCCACTCCAAACCCAGATTTGCGTTTCTAAACCCTTCTCTTTGCTACTTTATTTTATCATGCTTAGTTGTTTGTATTTGTTTGCTTTTGTGTGAGTCGTTGTGTGAAACATTGAGGACAATGTTTGATTTAAGTGTTGGGAGGGGGGCGGTAAACAAGTGTTTTTTTATGCAAATTCGTTAGATTCTATCACCTATCACTTCTAATGTTGTTTCTCAATGTTTTTAAGTGTTTTTAGTGCATTTGAGCTGTTTTGAAGTAAAAATCCGAAAATTTGAAAAAAAATTGAAAGAAGTGTTTTGAAAAAGCCAAAAAGAGTTGTTTTTGTGTGTTTGTTTGTGTCTTAGGGTACCTTCCAACACAATGATGAGGATTTGGTTTTTAATGCATGACTGTTAAAGAAAGTTACAAACATGGATGGAAGTTTGATTTGCTCTTTGGTTTATGCTTGGTTGTAGTTATAGTTTACGAATTCACATGTAATCACAAAGGATAAAATCAGTTTTTGTAACATGCTTGAAGGAAGGAACTCAAACAAACGCTACATCCCTGAGAGACTTGAGCCTAAACGTTTATTTGGAGAGCTATTATTCTGTGCATTCTTGTTTTCTAAAGTCTTTGCATGATCTCATTATTCTTTGCTTGGTTGCTACTTAGAATGCGTTTCATCACTATAGTTCCAAATACTAGAACTCATCCCAATTTCATTCAAAGCATGAAATTGATTAGCATAACAAATAACAAGATGAAGTTGTTTAGTAGTCACCACCATAGCCAAATAGCCGAATCCACCCTTGTCATTTGTATTGTAGGTTTAAACCCTGTTGAACCTTGTTTAGCCTATTTTCTTTGTTAACCACATCACCCTTACCTAGCCTAGAATAGGACTTTCCATACCCTTGTTCTTGAAGTATAGTGGAGCATGACTTAAAAGGAATTCCTTTTGAGTGACATTCTTGCAGAAAACAAGTGTGGGGGAAGGGATTTTGTGTGTGTGGGTGTGCCAAAGTCTTAAAGGAGGCACGGATAGAAAAAGAAAAAAAAGAAAAGAAAAAAAAAAGTTGAAAATAAGTGAGAATGAACACACATGTATTTATTGTTGAAGAAAGGGTCCAAAAGTTTGAATTTGACCCTAAGTATTGCATGAATCTTCCCTTGGTGTTCAAGGTTGATTTCTGCATTCAAAAGTGAATTCTAAGTGTTCATTTCATTACTTTGCTTACTTTGCTTTAAGAACTTTTGTTTATCCTTACCTTTCTTTGTTACCCAATACCTTTGCCCCATTACAACCCTTTGACTTCGATCTTGATTGTTATGTGTTTCAATATGTGGAGTTTAGAATTGGTTTGAGCATATGGTATCCCTGGTTCTCGCGTCTAAGTAGTGGCATTCCATTCATGAGATCATATATAGACACGCATTAATAATTCCAGAAAGTACCTCCTTCGTTTAAAACATATGTGAGTGGCTCGTCTACATGTTTACATCAATCTTCTCACATATACCTAGTGTAGGGAGTGTAGTTAGAAAATCTGAGTGAAAATAGAGACTATATCCGGTGAGGAATTGAGGGAATTCTCTAAGGCATGTTACTACATTCAAAATGTTGTTTTAATTGATTAAATGTGAGTTAGTGAATGGTGACTATGATTAAGTATGCTTGAGGGTAAGGATTGCTTAAATCTATGTGAGTGGTGATCTTTGACATGTTATGTTTCATTGGAAATCCCTGAGGCAAACGTTGGAAGGTTTAGATTATATGTTTTGTTTCTTTTGTTTGTTTGTTTTGCTTGAGGACTAGCAAAAGCTAAGTGTGGGGGAATTTGATAGGAGCATATTTATGCGACTTAGTTAGCTTGTTCTTGTGCGTTTGTGTTGTTATTTCTTAGTTAATGTAGTATTTCAAGTCATTTTCGTGTGTTTGTTGGTCAAAAGGGTTAAAGTACCAAAAAGTGCATTTTAGTGCATTTTGGAGCAGTTTTGGGCACTAAATGGATAGCTTGTGTATGGAGCAAGGTGGATGGACAAATTTGGAGTTAAATGAGGCTAGGAACATGCTACAAATCAGAAAAGGAAAGTTCAAGACAAAGAAGATAAGGAAAGAGCAAGAAATATGGAAACTTACCCTAACAACCTTATCTTATCCAAACCTTATCCTATCTTATCCTAACCTAATCTTGTTCCACCTTAATCCTAGCTACAAGTGGACCTAAAAACATGATTTCTAGAAGCCTTATCTAATCCTAGAAGGGTGCTGCACCCTTCCCCCTTTTATCTCTTCTAGAAAACCCAAAATCGGCCACAAAACACTTAGTTTCTAGAAGGCCCAATTTTGGACGAATTTCCAAAACCTTTTTCCTTTTGGATTCTGATTCATTAGGCCTTATTCATTGTGGATTTGGGTTATATAAATCATTTTCTAAAATTAATTGGGCCATACCCTCTCCTAAGTGGATTAAATCAATTGTGCCGAAACTTAGGGCCCTAATCCTTAAAAATCTGCTAAGTTGTAACCCTAATCTAATTAACCCTAGGGTGGCCGAACCTGTATATTCATCTTTTTGGCCACAAATTCCTATGAACCCTTATGCCATTCAGAAAATCCTTGCCGCAACCTTCCACCCTAATTCTACATCATTCATTCACTCCATACACTTCCATACACAATCTGCCGCAACTTTCCACCCTAATCAGCCATCATTCATCATCCTAAGCAAGAATACACCGTTCATAACCCCCAAATCCACCACCCACACCTTGTGCCGCAGCAAGGAAAAAGGAGGAAAGCCTTAGACGTGCATGTCATTCGACTTGGAGTTGCTGGAACGTTTTAGGTGTAATCTTTCTTGTGTTTTTCAATGTTTAAATTCAAGAATCTTTGCTTTGTGAGTATGAGGAACTAATCCCCTTTTGGCTAGGGGGAATTTCAAAACCATGGCTATATTTGCATTATGATTTGATTACTTCCAGTTGTGATTTCATGAATTGTGAATTCAATTTACTTATATATTTGAATTAAAACTTGTTTGTGTAAGTGGGTTGAGAGTGCACACTTAATTCGCATGCATAAATCTAACGCTAGGATATAAGGGAGCTTCACCTAATCGTTGTGAACTTATATTCATAAGTAGTAAAGGTTGTTACTCACAATCATGTTAAGTAAATTCTTGGCATAAGTATCATGTGCTTTCATAGTTATGAACGCCTCGTCAACACTTATGATTTTCATAGAATTTAATGATCTTTCATCGTTTTTCTATTATGCGCTTTCATGTAGAGAACTTTTGAGGAATAATTTGATTGCAATGCGCTAATTCCATTTAATTCAATGACTTAAGGAAAATCTGAGGGTTAATTTAAGCGTACCTAATTAACTTGGGGTGTTGAGGTTCAAGATTCATTGAAAAAGCAACTAGAGATTGTTTTGTATGTAAGTATGTCATGTGTGGAGAAAAACCTCCTAGCTAGCCCATCATCCATTTATTTCCACCAAATTCGTGCAAATCTGCCTAGTTCTAATTTCTGTTTTGTTTACTTTATTTTCGTCCAAAACCAAATCCCCATTTGTTTTAGAGTGTCTAACTAGTTAGAATCTGTTTTGGATTGTGTTTTGAAGTGCTTTGAGTCAAGTTAAAACCAAAATTCGTCCAAAATTGTGTTTAGAGTCAAATCTGCCCAGTTTGTGTTTTTAGGAAGTTTTGAGTATTTTTAGCTTATTTTGAGTCTTGTGAACTTGTTTTGAGTCTTTTAAGTTGAGTTAAGTGTTTTAAGCTTAGTTTTTTCTATTTGAGTCAGTTTAAAGTGTTTAGTAACCTCTCCTAATCCCCGGTTTAAGAACGATCCCTACTTACTTATATGCTACAATTGTCAAAAAGAGGGTTTAATTTGTGCATTAAGTTAATTTTCGCATCAAATTTTGGTGTCGTTGCCGGGGATTAGCAACTTTGCTAATCCCTTGTTATTTCTTTTTGTTTATTTTCGTGTGTTTTTGGTTTTAGTTGCCGACCTTGTTGTTTTCTGTTTTTAGGTACTAGTTTATGACTTGGATTTCTCAACCAGTTCGTAAGAATATCTTAGACTTTGACGACGATTTCGAGCGAACTTTGAGAAGGAAGAAGAATCAACAAGAGCCTCAACCACCTCCACCTGCACCAGATCTTGAAGAAGACGAAGTACAAGTGGAAGGGGAGGCCATGACTCAGATTTTTTAGGAAGAACAAGCTATGGTAGCCGACAATCGAATAATCAAGGAGCTTTCTGCTTCGGGATTGGACAATGCCATGCCTCTATGCATTCAATATCCAAGGGAAGCCCCAGACAAGACCGACGAGTTCAAACTAAAGTCCAGCTTACTGCATCATATTCCTAAGTTCCATGGATTGTCCATGGAAGATCCTAATAAACACTTGAAGGAGTTTGAGATTGTTTGCTTAAGTATGACCCCGGTGAATGTGGATGGGAGCATTTTGAAGATGAAGGCTTTTCCCATTTCTCTCTTGGAAAAGGCTAAAGATTGGTTGTATGAACTAGCCCCCGGAACTGTCACATCATGGGAGAGTATGTAACGGGCGTTTTTGGAGAAGTTTTTCCCAACTTCTCGAGTCATTCTTTTACGTAAAAGAATTAGTGGCATTCAACAAAACCAAGGTGAATCATTTCCAACTTATTATGAACGTTTTAAAACTCTTGTTGCTTCATGTCCACAGCACCAAATAAAAGAGGAGCTTCTTCTTCAATATTTCTACAAAGGGCTTCTACCAATTAAACGCCAAATGATAGATGCCTCAGCGGGAGGAGCTTTAGTGGACAAAACGCCCATGGCTGCCAAGATTCTCATTGCCAATCGAGCTTTAAATGCTTAACAATATGAAGGCGTTGGTCAAAGAGACATACCACGGCAGCAACAAGTTAATGAGGTAAGTGCTATTTTCGAACTTCAAAATCAAATGGCTAATCATACTTCTCTTCTTTCACAGGTGGTTGAAATACCAAAGGTACAAAGTGTGGCTATTTGTGGCGTGTGCTCAATGAATGAACATCTCAAGGATAAGTGCCCTCAATTGATCAAGAACGGAGGGTGGGAATCTGCCAATGCCGTGGGTTATAGTAGCCAATACCAACCTAGGAGTGATCTTTTCTCTAATACCTACAATCCCAGTTGGAAAAATCATTGAAATTTCAAATGAAGGGAGCCCCAACAACCCCAACAACAAAGCACATTTAGGCAACAACCTCCGGGATTCTACCAAAGGCCGTATGCACCCACACAACCCCAAGCACAACCTGCCCAATCCAAACCAGGTTCGTCCATAGATAATGATCAAATTTTTAAATTACTAACTTCTATGGCTTAGGGAATGCAAAATAGGGACAAAAGGGTTGATGAATTAAAGAAGCAAGTAGGGCAGATTGCGGAGTTCATGGGCCAGTTCAGAGAACAAGGAAAATTGCCTAGTTCAACCGTTGTCAACCCAAAAGAAGGATTCGAATCTGCCAAAGCAATCTTGTTGCAAAGTCGAAAACAAGTTGGAACAGCCTCACAACCATCTAAATCAGCCCCAACTGAGGATGAAAAGTTGCAATTCGAGAAGGAAGAACAGGAGCAAGCCACGGTAAGGGTAGCACCACCCATGTCGTAGCCATCCAAACACTTCCATTCGTCTTCCAAAGGTAAGAAGGGTCTAAATTTGATTATTTCTAATGTTATTCCCCCAAATGTACCATTTCCTCGTAGATTTATGCAATCGAAAAAGGAGGAGGCTGAAAAAGGATATTCTGGAGACATTTAGAAAAGTACAAGTCAATATACCACTTTTGGATGCAATTAAGCAAGTTCTAGAAACTGACGAACTCGAACTGCTTAAGTTACGCGAGTAATAATCCTCATTATAGAATGGTGCGTCAAAGTTAAGACGTCGTCTGATTGGGGCTGGGTCTTTTGCTTGTACTTGTGGACCGAGTCTCTCAAACACTTAATGTCGTGGGCCGGCACTTAGTTCCTTCAGCGGTTTTGCAGCAGCTGTGGATGGCGGGCTTGAAGTTGGTGCCGGAGATGCTTTCTTCTCTGGTTCAATTCGTGTTTTAGAGTGGCTGCACAAAACCATTGGCTCGTCAGTTTCTTTGGAACTAGAACCTGACATGGATTCAACGATGGCCGGCCCTAAAGACTCCATGGGTGGTGCGTTTGAAAATAAATCAATCTTAAGTCTCGGCTGACCATACTTCTTGCGGACATGCTGTATCAGAATGAATTTGGCCTTCCCTTTTCCTTTGTTTTTAGGGAGATGAGCATCCACCATACCAATTGTCGTTAAGGGGAAAGGATTGATGTTAACCGCCATCTGTTTCTCAGGGAATTTTAACTTACCCTTCTCAATCCAATTTTGAATCGCATCACGTAACACGACGCAATTATTGGTAGCATGCTTGTTGGAATTATGGTACTTGCAATATGTTTTGCCCTTCAATTCTTTGGCTTTAGGAATGCTGTGTCCTAGCTGAAGTTTAATGATTTTTGCGACCAACAACTGGTCGAAAATTGCATCGGCCTTGGTGATATCAAAAGTGTAAACCTTTGATGTTTAAATCATCTCTTCAGAGGCCGAGCGGATCTTGGTATCTTTGGGGCTGATTTGAGTTACTGCCTTGCAAACATATGGCTTATCTATCACTATTTCAGCCGCATCCACACTGGCGTATGGATGGTCCTCGCTTTCAGCCAATGCATAGCTAACCGTGGGATTCTTGTATATTGTTCCCCGGGATGGCGACTTTGATATTTTTATCCTCTCGGAGCAAATAATCATGCTGCTCAACGTGCTGAGCAAGTTCGTATATATCTTGAATATTTGCCCCCAAGAATTTCTTTTTGTATTCCACGTCGAGGCCATTTAGGGCGATTCTGACGAATTCAACTTCAAGGAGAGGTACTTGGCACCAATTCCTGGCCAATTTGAACCTTGTTAAGTATTCCATTGGCAATTCATCTGAAGCTTGAGCCATCTTAGTCAATGATGAAATGCACATTTCCATCCCTGGTAGATAGAATTGTTCATGGAATTTCTCGACCAATTCCTCCCAACTCTGAACGGAGTTTGGTGGAAGATTAATATACCAAGCAAAAGTTGATCCTATCAGTGAAAAGCTAAATAGCCGTAGTTTATGGAAGTCGCTATTGATGTCCCCACATTGCGCCGTGAACTGAGCTACATGTTCTAACGAAGATAAGGACGATTCTCCGATGAAAAGATTGAAGTCGGGGATCTTGAAGCCTTTAGGGTATTCGAACTTTTCCACATAAGCCGGGTACTGATGAATGAATTTTGGGAACTTTGGCCCTTTTTTTAAGGCCAAGTCAATCATTCTTTGGACCTTGGTCACATTGACAGATACGGCTTCTATCCCCTGGTCAGGTCTATCAGATCTACTGCTTGATCCGCCTCTTCTTTCCAAGTCAATTGGTTGTAGCTGAGCAGATCTTTTTTCGGCTTGCAATGGAATATTCTTAAAAGGATGCTGTTAAGGTTGGCCGACGTGGCCATCTTCGAAAGCTTTACTGACCAATAATTCAAGCATCATTGTCTGTGTATCATTATTGCTTCGTATTACGTCAAGTAAATCATTCATTTTCTGGCCAATCGACTACTCGACCTGCCGAGATTGTTCATCAAGTCGTCTTCAAAGAAATGACCTAGTTGGTGGATCAGAACCTTCCTCACCATCTTCGTCGCAATCCTCCACTATCCCTTCAACGAAAATACTTGCCGTTTGGTTGGGAATTTCTAGATTGCGAGGCTGTCCGCCGAGACAAACTTCCTTCTCTCGGCGTGTCGCATTTGTAACCTCGGGTAGTGCAACAATGATGGGATTCTGTGCCTGAGACAAATCTTGTCTAGGGCCTTACACTGGTAAGTCAATTGCTGACTTTCCCATGATTGTTTTCTTCTTTACGGACTGTGTCTCAATGGTCATAAACTCCGAAGGTCTAGCACAGTGTCCCACTGGGCGTGCCAAAATGTTGACCCTAAAAACTACCAAGCCTACGTGGCACGCAGGCCAAGTAACTAATAAGCTAACTACGTCCTTTGGTTGAGTGCGGGGCGTGCCAACTTGGCCGAGCTTGGCTTAGGAGTAAAATTTGTTCGTGTTGCGTTGAGCGCGTTGTTGACTTCTTTATCTAGCGACTGCGGCCGAGGAAGGAACAAATCTCGGCCTTTGGATTCTTGAGCTTGAAGACAAGGTTGCTAGTTCTGCGAAGTTCACAAATTGTCGGCGTCAGATTCGGTCATAGTGATTATATTCGTGAGAGTATAAGCACGTCGAATCGACACCAGACTGTACGGACACAAGTATCCAAAGCTTTTTCAAATATACCATGGGCTGTTTGGTAGTCTTGGGCCATTCAATAAAAGTGGTCGAGTCTTATTACCAGAAAGAGTAACTTGGATGAACGGATGGGTCAAAGTCCCAATACGATAAGGAGTCATAGTGCAGTATGGATTCTCAACCGGCGATGAATACGGCCTCAAAAAAGGGGTGAGTTCAAAATCCTAATAGGAGTCGGATTGGTCGAGATAAAGTTGGAACAGAATAAGAAGTCTTAATCCAGATATGGTTTCAACTTGATCTTAAGGAGGATTTGTTGCTATAAATACAAGGCATCATGCAACAAGCAAGCCACCTCCAATTCAACACATAACTACCCTGTGCAAACTTCTTTAACATCTTGAGATTTTTTTATTTTCTTTTTCCACCAACACATCTTCAGTTTGGATAAACAACATTATGAAGGCAACCGGTAAACACCTTCAGTTTGGATAAACAGCACTATTGCCGTAGAATCAGTCGACCAAGGAGCACCTTCAGTTTGGATAAACAACACTGGGTCGAGGCTAACTGGTTACCTATCCAAGTCTCAGTCAAGAAGGGTTTCTGAATCTTTATTCGCAGAAGTCATCTCATTAGCCTTATCAGCGAAGTAAGGTGTTAGAAGTTACTACATTCGGCACATTGAAAGCCGAATTTGATATTGAACTCAGAACTAGTAGCTTTGTCTTTAAGCTCGAGAATCCAAAGGCCGAGACTTGTTCCTTCCTTGGCCGCAATCGCAAGATTAAGAAGTCAGCAACGCACTCAATGCAACATCAACAAATTTTACTCCTCTATCGACGAGTTAGCACGCCCCGCATACAATTAAAGGACGTAGTTAGCTCATTAGTTACTCGGCCTGCGTACCACATAGGCTTTGTAATTTTTAGGGTCAACATTTTGGCACGCCCAATGAGACATAGTGCTAAACCTTCGGAGTTCATGACCATTAAGACACGATCCGTAAAAAAGAAAACAATGATGGGAAAGTCAACGACCCACCTGCCAGTACGGGACCCTGGGCAAGATTTGTCGTAGGTACAAAATCCCCTCATTGTTGTGCCACCCGAGGCTGCAAGTGTGACGCACCGAGAGAAGGAAGTTTGTCTCAACAGACAGCCTCACAACCCAGAAATTCCCAACCAAACTGCAGGCATTTTCATCGAAGGAATAATGGAAGATTGCGATGAAGATGGTGGGGAAAGTTCTGATCCCCCAACTAGGTCATTTCTTCGATGATGACTCAATAAACAATCTCGGCAGGTCGAGCAGTCGATTGGCCAGAAAATGAATAATTTGCTAGAAGAAATACAAAGCAATAATGATACACAGATCAGATTGCTTAAACTATTGGTCAGTAAAGCCTTCGAAGATGGCCACGTGGACCAACCTCGCCAACTTCCATGTAAGAATGTTCCACTACAAGCCGAGATAGGATTCGTTCGACTCCAAATAATTGACTTGGAAAAAAGAGGGGGATCTAGTAGTAAATCAAATGGGCTTGACCAGGGAGTGGAAACATCAGTCAATATGACTGAGGTCCAAATGATGATAGATTTGGCCTTAAAAAAGGGGTCGAAGTTCCCAAAGTTCATCCATCCATACTCGGCTTATGTGGAGAAGTTTGAATATCCTAAAGGCTTCAAGATCCCAAACTTCAGTCTTTTCGCTGGAGAATCATCCTTATCTTCGTTAAAACATGTAGCTCAGTTCACTGCACAATGTGGAGACGTTAATAGCGACTTCCATAAAATGCGACTATTCAACTTCTCACTAACAGGTTCCGCATTTGCTTGGTACATCAATCTCTCACCTAACTCTATCCAGAGTTGGGAGAAATTGGTCGAAAAATTCCATGAACAATTTCATCGACCGGGGATGGAAATGTCAGTTTCATCTTTAACTAGGATGGCTCAAGCCTTAGACAAATCACCAATGGAATACTTGACAAGGTTCAAGTCAGCCAGAAATTAATGCCGAGTACCTCTCCATGAAGTTGAATTCGTCAGAATTGCTCTAAACGGCCTGGATGTAGAATACAAAAAGAAATTCCTAGGGGAAAATATCCGAGATATGTAGAAACTGGCTCAACATGTTGAGCAGTATGATTATTTACTCCGAGAAGAAAAGATCTCAAAGTCCCCGTCCAAGGGAACGATATACAAAAATCCCACAGTTAGTTACGCATTGGCCGAAAGCGAGGATCCCCAATACGCTAATGTGGATGCAGTCGAAATAGTCATAGACAAACCATATGTTTGCAAGGCATTAGCTCAAATCAATTCCAAGGATGCCCAAACCCGCTCGACCTCTGAAGAGACGATTAAAACATCAAAAATCTACACTTTCAATATCACCAAGGCCGATGCAATTTTCGACCAGTTGTTGTTAGCAAAAATCATAAAACTTTAGCCAGGACACAACATATCGAAGGCCGAAGAGTTGAAAGGCAAAACATACTGCAAGTATCATAATGCAAACAAGCATACCACCAATAATTGCATTGTGTTCCGTGATACAATTCAAAGTTGGATTGATAAAGGTAAGTTAAAATTTCCTGAGAAGCAGATGATGGATGACATCAATCCTTTTCTCTCAACGACAATCGGCATGGTGGATGCTCACCTACCCAAAAACAAAGGGAAAGGGAAGGCTGGGTTCGTCCCGATGCAACATATCCTTAAGCGGAACTCTCAACCGAGACTCAAGATTGATTTTTTTTAAAATGAACCACCCATGGAGTCTTCAGGACCGGCCATAGTAGAATCTATTTCAGGTTCCAGTTCCGAAGAAACTGATGAACCAATGGTTTTGTGCGGCTGCTGTCAAACACGAGTTGTCCGAACCGAGCCTGAAAAGAGCACACCTCAAGCCCTAACTTTATGCCAATTGTCCACGGCCGCAGCAAAACCTCTGAAGGAACTTGGTGCCGGCCAACGCCAGTAGGTGTTCGAGAGACTCGGC
Organism: Pyrus pyrifolia; assembly: GCA_016587475.1. Taxonomy (NCBI): domain Eukaryota; kingdom Viridiplantae; phylum Streptophyta; class Magnoliopsida; order Rosales; family Rosaceae; genus Pyrus; species Pyrus pyrifolia. Next base: position 364,223 of record BNSU01000024.1, read on the forward strand.
TCACAGGTACAAACAAAAGATCCAAACCCAATTAAACGATCTTGACTTTGATGCGCCATTCTATAATGAGGATTATTATTCGCGTAACTCCAGCAGTTTGAGTTTATCAGTGGGTCAAAAAACCTTCAAGCCACCTAAGCCACGTGACCAACATTAGTATAGTTACAATTCTTCTACTGCTATGTACACGGCGTTATCCAAGTCTCAAAAACATCGTCGCCAATGGATAGACTGCATGTCACAACGACAGGAAGCACAAGCTCATTCGACTACCCGGTGACAGCCAAAAGAGGTAGAAGCAAAAGACGACGACCGACCCATCCTAACCATTATGGCCGAATTACTTCAAGTGAAAAAGGCAGTTGATCACGACTTTGAAACCACCATCGAGGAGTCCAAAAAAAGTATCGAACTCTTTCTTTGGCCTGGAGAGATGAAAGCTCGTTTCAAGCATTTCAGACAAGAATCCGAAAGCAAGCTTCCCCCCTTACCCCTGCAAGAACCGTTAATAAAAGTCCAGCGAAATTTACACCCTCCATTTCTCGGTGAATCCTTGAAGTACATGCGAGAATTTCATAAGAAATATTCCTCCAATGACTTGTACGGACTACCCAAGGCATGTCAAGAAGCCCTCGACCTAACACTAACTTGTCCTAATGCTGAACAGATTATCCAGAAAACCACCGATCCAGCAATAAAAGCTAGGTTCTAGCATATACGCGATGCTCGAGTCCTCAGCTTTGAGGTCGACCCATACACAGATATAGACACTGTCGAGCTCCCTTTTTCCCTCAAAGACCTTCAGCACTTGCGATATCATTTCGAAGTCTTCTCGGCCGTGTGGTGCGTTTAGATGCATACCTAGACACAAGGAATGCTCGAATTGCCTACGAAGAACAAGCCCATAAAGCACTACAAGAACAAAATCACTCTTCAACGACAAACAAGTTCAAGGACGACGACCAGAATGAAATAAATTCAGTCAACACGCCACAAAAACAGGTACATAACGGGGCGAAAGATGATCCGGTTGAGGATACTCCTAAGATTGATACCACACTTGCTAACCTGGAAGACGATAACCAAGACTCGATGGGTCTTTCAGTCCTCGAGCATATGGAAATCAACATGGTCTATGTCTTGCCGGCTGAATTTTAACCAACCCCTCACCAGTCAAATTTCTTGAATGGGGATGTGGTTGCTGAAGAAGCAACGCAAGTCGATTTCATCTCTACCAAGGAGGATAAGGAAATTAGTAAAGATAACAAACTTAAAGCAACCTTGGCCGAATTGTTTCCCCACTCTTCTTCTGTTAATCTCTAACATCTAAAGTCGTTATACGTTACGATTCATATTGAAGGATACCCCATTTCCAAGCTATTTGTCGATTGTGGAGCCACAATCAACATCATGCCAATTTCCATCATGAAGGCATTACGCCGCTCCAATAACGAGCTTATACCTTTAGGAATAACAATGAGTAGCTTCATCGGCGACAAGTCCCAAACCAAAAGAGTGCTCATGTTAGAAGTAAGTGTTGCAGGTCGCAACCATATGATTGCATTCCTTATAATTGACTCAAAGACCGAATATAATGCATTGCTTGGTCGTGACTGAATCTATCAAATGAACTGTATTCCTTCATCGTTACACCAAGTTCTCATCTTTTGGGACGGCAAATTGGTAGTAGTCCATCCAGCCGATAATTAACCGTTCAAGGCTAACATGATTCAGGCCCACTATTATGACGATCACGTCAGCTACATTACCCTACAGGGCTTTAACGAAGATGGACGATCAACTCGGATTTTAGTTCAGAAAGCCATCGAGGTAGGCGCCGAGACTTGGCTTGGCAGACCTAATTACCAACACCGATGACTGACGCCACCAAACAAGAAATGCGTTTAGCCATAGTTTCAACCACCATGGAACGTCTGCTAACTCATTGGTATGCTATTTCCAAGCAACCACTCGAGCATAAACTTAATCGAATTTTTGGCCGAGGGAGATAACGACCCCGTTCTATTGTTAGACAAAGTTCAGGCCGCACCAGCCGAACTCGAAGACAATCAACCCAAGTTAAAGACCCATTAGAAGAGATAAATGTTGGCATAGCCGATGAGCCTCAGTCATTATTTATTAGTGCGTTATTGCCTCACCCAATGAAGGTCGAACTTAGTAAATTACTCAATGAGTTTAAAGATTGTTTCACGTGGAATTATCATGAGATGCTGGGCCTTGATCGAAACCTCGTCGAGCACGAATTACGCATCAAGGCTAGTTGTAAGCCTTTCTGACAACCCCCTCGCTGGTTCTCGACCGAAGTACAACTCGGCATAAAGGACGAATTAGTTAGGCTTTTAAAAGCCAGGTTTATTAGGACCGCTTGATACGTCGAGTGGTTGGCCAATATCGTCCCGGTGCTAAAGAAAAATAGAGCCCTACGCATCTGCATTGATTTCCGTAATTTGAATCTGACAACTCCCAGTGATGAATACGCGATGCCGATCTTAGATTTGTTAATAGATGTCGCAGCCAATCATGAAATATTGTCTTTCATGGATGGCCATACCGGTTATAACTAGATCTTTATCGCTGAAGATGACATTCACAAAACCGCTTTCCGTTGCCCGGGGGCACTCGGTACATATGAAAGGGTCGTCATGTCATTCGGCCTTAAGAACGCCGGTGCCACATACCAATGAGCTATGAATACGATATTCCATGATTTGATCGGTATGGTCGTAGAAGTATACATCGATGATGTGGTTGTGAAATTGAAAAGCTGCCGAACGTATTTGGATGATCTTCGGCAAGCATTCCTTCGTATTTGTCAACATAATCTAAAAATGAACCTAGCCAAGTACGCCTTCAGTGTTTCGGCCGGTAACTTCTTGGGTTTTCTTATGCATCATCGTGGCATCAAGGTCGACAAAAACAAAGCCCACGCAATCATTACCGCTCTACCCCCAACGACCAAGAAGCAACTCCAGTCGTTACTCGGGAAGATAAATTTTCTCCGTCGTTTCATAGCTAATTCGGCAGGCAAAATGAAAGCATTCTCTACGTTCTTGAAACTTAAGGACTCATATAGGTTTGAGTGGCGAAAAGAACATCAAGCAGCTTTCATGCAAATCAAGGTCTCCCTTACCACGCCATCAGTATTAGTACTGCCTCGCTGTGGTAAGCCTCTCAAACTGTACATTTCGACAACCGACGAGTCCATCGGTTGCCTCCTTATGCAAGATAATGATGTTGGGCGTGAACAAGCTATCTTTTATCTCTGCCAGAATCTGAATTCGCCTAAGATCAATTATTCACCTGTCGAGAAACTTTGCTTAGTGTTGTTTTTCGTCATGTCCAAACTTCGACATTACATGCTCCCATCAGTTACACAAGTCATCGCCCAAACATATGTTATTTGTTACATACTTACTCGGCCTATCGTAAATGGCCGAATCAGGAAACGGACAATGGCATTGTCAGAGTTCAGTTTGCAGTACATACCCTAAAAGGCTGTTAAAGGTCAAGCCCTAGCCGATTTTTTAGCCCAACACCCTTCTTCTTATGGTTTCGGGGGCAGCGAAGTCGACATCGATTTAGTCAAAACACGAGACAATTACTGGACAATGCATTTTCATGGTTCTAGCACCTTAACCTCGGCTGGTGTTGGCATCGTCATTCAATCTCCCGACCACTACCGTTGGTATTTTTGTCTCAAGTTAGATTTCAGTTGTACGAATAATCAAGCCGAGTATGAAGCTCTCATCATCGGCCTTCACGTCCTTCACGACTTAAGGGCAGCCTGTGTTCTCATCGTCGGTGATTCTGAACTGGTGATTAACCAACTAAACAACATTTTTTGTTGCATAAGTTGTACTTTGGCGCTCTATTACATGGTTGCCACCTATTTGGCCGAATCGTTTAAAAGAATTACGTTTGAGCACATTTCGTGTGTTCGAAACACTGACGCAAACGAACTCGCCTAAATAGCCTCCTGGAGCATAACTCCCGGGAAGCGAGTTAGGCTGGGTAACACCCACAGAACGGCGGTCTTACCTAGCCTTGGTTAATTAACAAGATCTCCAGCGCAGTCAAGTGATACGTACACGAGTGATGTCTTTACCGTCATTGCTAGAGCGAAGATAACCTGTAGATGTATACGCCGTCGAGACAATGCTAGACAATTGGAGAACGACAATTATACGATATCTCGATAACCTCAGCGACAAACACGACCGCAGAACGAGAGTACATGCCACAAAGTACGTGTCATACCAGAATGAGTTGTATCGCAAGGGTGAGGATGTTTTATTGTTATTATGCATTGGCCCACAAGAGGCTGCTCAAGCAATCGCCGAAGTACACGAAGGAATTTATGAGTCTCACCAATTCGGGCGTAAGATGCGCTGGTTGCTTCGCAAACACGGTTACTTCTGGCTGAGTATATTGAAGGATTGCATCGAATATGCACGGGGATGCATACAGTGTCAGATTCACAGACCTATACAGAGAGTCCCGGCCGAATTACTCCACTCAGTTACCAAACCATAGCCGTTCAGAAGATGGGCAATGGATGTAATTGGCAAAATCACGCTGACTTCTGGAGCAGCAAAACATACGTGGATATTAATGGCAACTAATTACTTCACTAAGTAGGTCGAAGCGAAATCATACGCCGAATTAACAACCAAAGGAGTTTCCAATTTTGTAGAGGAAAATATTGTGACCAGATTTGGCGTGCCAGAAACGATCATAACTGACAATGGCACAATCGTCACAACCGACAGGTTTAAGGAATACACTGCGAATCCGAATATTCGACTTGAGCAGTCTACGCCGTACTACTCTCAGGCAAATAGGCACGCCGAAGCAAGCAATAAGGTATTGATTGGCATTCTTGAAAAAATGGTAAGAGAGAGACCTGGGATGTGGCATTTAAAGCTAAATGAAGCATTATGGGCCTACCAAACTTCACCCCGATCAGCCACCGGAACAACTCCTTACGCGTTAACTTATGGACACGACGCTATGTTACTGGTCGAGCTAAGTATAAACTTATTACAAGTGATCGCAAAGTAGTTTGTTCAGTGCCGAATACAGTCAAGCCATGAGACAAAAGTTAGAAGACTTGGAAGAATTTCGGTTTGACGCTTGTAATTTATTAGTAACACAGAAGAAAGTTGCCGAGCGAGCTTATAATCAGGGAGTCAGATAAAAAACGTTCGGCAAGGGAAAGTTGGTTTGGCAAACTGTGTTGCTCATGGGGATTAAGGACCCCAGGTTCGGAATTGGGAAAGACCGTTCATCATCCACAAAGTTCTCGGCAAGGGGGCTTACCACCTTAAAGACCGAACTGGTTTAGTTCACAAGTTGCCAATCAATGGAAAATTTTTAAAGAAATATTATCCAGTCATATGGGAGATGCGAGAATAAAGATTATTGTATTAAATTTATCTAAGGATGCACAGGTACATATATAAAAGGGTCCTAAAATTCTAAGGGGTCGAGGGAAGAAAGGTTTTAAGAGCGGCCTTCAACTCCAGCCACCTTACTTCGCACAGTATGATCTCGGCCTGCCTCATCTTCTTATTAAGTTGGAGCTGCTGGATCCGCTTTATGCCAGCTATGAAAGACATCAGTCGAGCCTTATTCGTCTCGAAATCCCTCTTGAGCTTTGAAGCAACAGTTGACCTTTGTTGTTGAAGCTCGGCAATTTGACGCTGAAGCTCAGAAATTTGGCGATCAAAACCGGTTAGCTGCACTTTCTTCATTTTTATTGCCTTAACCTCTGACGGGCTGGCTTCATGAGCAATCTTTGTCGTCTTCAGGTTATCCACGGCTTTGAAAGCTTGTTCAAAAGTGATAAAATATTGCCGAGTCCGCTCCAAAAGATCAGACAAATAGGCGACATTCTCCGTGCTTAAGAAACCGTTGTTTGCAAGGTCGTTCAGGCACTCCTCTACGGAGTCAAGGCCCTTGCACTGAAGGACCTGAGAGGCAGAAAGAGATAGAAGTTCTTGCAGCTTGACAAAAGCTTGGGACTCGACCACAGTCTCCACAGGCTCGGCCAAAGTAACAAAAGAACAAGCCATGCCAGTGGTGCTCTGAAGAAAAGCGTCAAGCTTGACCTCCCACAAAGGCTGCACAGGAAAGAATTTTAAGCAGAAGAAAAATTATAAGGAATGCATAAAGGAATTTGTTTTAAACCTGTCGAGAGGAAACTTCGGACATATCCTCTGGTTCATTGCTCGAACCCAGAAAGCTCAATGGCCGAGCCCAGTATTTAAGTTTGCTCCTCAATTCACGAGGCCGATGGAGGTTATCCACGTTCGACGGCCATTGAGGTGGCCAGCTGCGCCTTCTTCATTTTTATTGCCTCAACCTCTGACCGGCTGGCTTCATGAGCAATCTTTGCCGTCTTCAGGTTGTCCTTGGCTTTGAGAGCTTGTTCAAAAGTGATAAAATGTTGCCGAGTCCACTCCAGAAGATCAGACAAATAGGCAACATTCTCCTTGCTCAAGAAACCGTTGTTTGCAAGGTCGTTCAGGCACTCCTCTACGGAGTCAAGGCCCTTGCATTGAAGGACCTAAGAGGCGGAAAGAGATAGAAGTTCTTGCAGCTTGACAAGAGCTTGGGACTCAGCCACGGTCTCCGTAGGCTCGACCGAAGTAGCAGAAGAACAAGCCATGCCAGTGGTGCTCTGAACAAAAACGTCAAGCTCGACTTCCCACGAAGGCTGCACAGGAAAGAATTTTAAGCAGAAGAAAAATTATAAGGAATGCATAAGGGAATTTGTTTTAAACCTGTCGAGAGGAAACTTCGGCCATATTCTCTGGTTCATTGCTCGAACCCAGAGAGCTCAATAGCCGAGCCCAGTATTTAAGTTTGCTCCTCAATTCACGAGGCCAATGGAGGTTATCCATGTTCGACGGCCATTGAGGTGGCCAGGAAATATATATATAACACCCTTCAGCGCGTAGAACTGTCGATGAAATGAATGGTCGGGCACCTAACATTTAATATTTTCTAGGTTTAGATTTGTTGCAGTAAAATTAAACAGTGGAAGGGATCGAGCCTTACAAAAGCCGAAGTGACTTCTTGAGGAGGAACGCCAAGGTTTTGGTATTGCGAATAGATCGGCGCCTCTGTCGTTGCTTCAGGCTCAACGAACGGCCTTTTTTTCGCAATTTACTACAAGAGGATTAACTTGATTGGCCGCCTCAACCACAAAAGGGGGATTTACGGTAAGGGTTCTGGTTGGTCGAGGGCAGCTTGTCAACGGGATCTTATCGTTTTCGTTATCCTAAAATAAAAAGCTGTCAATACTTGTGAATTCGATGAGATGAATGGAGTTACCAACAACATAATCATACCTTTTCCAAACTGATCGTCAGTTGTTTGTTGGGAGTTGTCTCGACGAATGTGGCCATCTTTTCCAAAACAGGCGCAACGACCGGCTCCGAAGTTGCAGATAGAGCGACAGTTAGTCCAGCCACGACCCTGGGGATTAATTGGTCGTTCGATGGGATAACGTTGGCCGTTTTTCCGTTAAGGCCTGGTCAACCAGAATGGGAGGAGAGACACTAGGATCGGTCGCTCCCGTGGTTTAGCTGGAGATGACATGAATCTGTCGTTCTCCATTTTTTCGCCAATTTCTTGACGTGTTTTGGAGGTCGAGGAGCTTCACCTTCCTTCTCAGTGTCCTGGTGGGGCCGTTTGCTTGTCAGGGCATGGGCGACGGTTTTGGTTTTCTTGGAAAAAGGGACCGACTTCTTCTTGACTGCAACCGCGACAATTACGTTTGTCATTTTCAGCGCTTGATCGCCTAAGGAAACCAAAGCAAGTCAGCAAAGTTGAGTTAGGTATTTGAGGAATGAAAATAGATATACAAATACCTTGGGTTTTTTCTATTAGTGTGGGGGCGGAAGTCTTTTTCGGGCGGCCACCAAATATTTTCTCGATAACATCTTCGACGGGCACGTCGAAAAAGTCTTGAGTATAAACGGCCCACTAGTTGACGAAGGTGGCAGTCTTAAGAGTCTCAGGGACATTCGACCAAAGACAGAATTTCTTACATCTTTCTTGAAATTCTTGCTCGGCCTCCCTACATTCTCTTTTCGAAGAACCAGAAAGGCATCCTTGGCTCAGGAGAGAACAGGATGTTAGTAGGGGCAACGGATAACCTTGAAGGTATCCAAGTTGCCGTGCGATGAAGTGGGGTTGGTAGATTTCCCAGCTTACACGTTTGGCGTCACAGCCGAAAGAAAGGTCGCGAGTCAGAACGAACAACCCCCAGCTCTTTCGGAAGTCAACATCTTCGGCTTCATCCCATGTCGACGATGGGAGCTTGATGGAAGGGGGTATTCTTGATGACGGCAGATCAAAAATTCATCATCAAAGAGGTCTTCTAGGCCAAAAAAGTATTTGAAGACTTCTTCGGCCGAATGAGGAGGAGTGGGTTTAGAGCCCAATTGAAGACCTAAGACTTCGGTGGGTATGAAGTTTGGGGTTTCTGGCCTGAGGGTGGTGAAATAGACCTGCAGCCAGAGTTGAAAAACCAGAGTGGGCCAGTCTGGTATGAGTCAATCTTGTTTACCGTAGCCTCGGCCAGATAACAAATAAGCTGGGCAAGGACAGCTGAACTAAGGGCTAGGACGTGACAACTGGTTAATGCCTCAGCAACCAGCATGTTCTTGACCAAACATTTATTTGATTTGGTACAATAAATGAATTTGTTGTACCAATAGAAAAGGAAGGATTCATGTTCCCTCTTCCTGAGGTTTTCTTTGCCTTGGCCAGCGAAGTGCTGAATAAGGGTGTTGTAGTTGAAGAAGTTCTTATGTAGTTTCTGAATTTCCTCTTTTAGGGGCTCTTGGTGTTTCTTCCTCACTGATTCAACAGCACGTTCGTCGAAAAGCGTCGTGAGGTCGAGATTGGATGGACACCCAGAGAGAGAAAGACGTCGACCGGGAGACTCGAATGAGAAGTCCCAAAAATGGCCGAGACGTCAAGAATAGTGGGACCAATGGGGCCGAGTGGAGGGACCAATGGGGCCGATTGGAAGGACCAAGGTATTGGTGGCCGAACACCAAAAGCTTAGAGCTGCCATAAAAAGCTCCTTGTACATAACAGTCTCGATACTCGAGAGCTTAATGACGTCGTAGATACCAAAAACCCTCCATTCTTTACAAAAGAACTTCTCCATCCTTTCGACCCACGCTACCCAGGCCACGGTGGTTGAAGGCCAAGCCCCTTGGGGTTTAGTTGATTCCTACTTCGACCAATCAAAACCTTGATGCAGAGGTGCCAGGTAGTGATATTTGAGAAGGTTAGTGATGGGTGCCGGAACATTGTCCTTGAAAAATGGTCCCAAGATTTGATGGGAGGCACTTGAGTCACCTTCAAATTGCAGGTTTTTTATGGTACTCCGGTCAGTAAAGTCCCGGCACTTAGCACATTCATCGGAGAGTTTGGAAATAAAGGTGTTGGAAGCCATTGTAGAGAGCTTGGAAAGATTCTCGAGAGGAGAATTTGGAAAGATTTCTGAGATGAGAGCTTGAGACTTTCTGGGATTTTTGAAGGCAGAAATGGCGAGTGGAGTTTCAAGGTTTTTAAAGGTGTAAATTGCAAACGAAGGAAACGCAGGTATTTATAGGCATTTCGAGAGGAAGATCGAACGTTTGATCTTCAAAAAACGTTTGATTTTCAAATTTTAGGGAGGAGAATTTGGAAAGATTTTTGGGACGAGAGCCATATAGGCTTTGTAATTTTTAGGGTCAACAGGGTGAGGATTATATGGTTTTTCAAAAGGTTTTCACAAAACTTAATGAGTCTTGCATGTTCACATTCGATCTGGACGCCACAAACGGGTTGCATGTTAGATATACGTTCTATATTGGAGGTTCCAAGTAGGATATATATTAGGAAAACCTAACCTTCAAATATGCATGTGTAATTCATAAATAATTGGAAGAACTATAAAAAATTGTTAAGGCGACAGCGTGTCACATCATGGCCCGGGCCCCCACCACATCTCGAGCTTGACTTCAAGTAGCACGATATTGTCCGCTTTGGGCCCTGGCCACACCCTCACAGTTTTGTTTAAGGGAACTCACACGAGAACTTCCCAGTGGGTCACCCATCATGGGATTGCTCTCACATGCTACTCGCTTAACTTCGGAGTTCATACGAAACCCGAACCCAGTGAGCTCCCAAAAGACCTCGTGCTAGGTAGAGATGGGAATATACATATAAGACTTACATGACCCACTCCCCTAGGTGATGTGGGATGGAACACGGCAGATCCCTAGTGGCTTCTCAATTTGATTTATAAAAACTGTTTCTTTTCCCTCATCTTTAATATTTCAGATTGTTTTACTCTCATTTATTAAATTCGTTTTTTATTTTATTTGGTCATAAAATCAATCATCCCAAATCTTTGCTTTACAATAATTAACTGAAATTTGGTTTGATACGAATTATTTAATAATCCTTGCAAAGAATAACCTTACTAGATTTATACTACAATATCCTTGTCATTCTTGCAAGTATTATAGTTGTTTTTAACCTTTTTACACTTGTGGTAAAAATCCTATCAATGCTTTTTTTTCCGGAATACAGTATATTATTACTTGAGGGTTTAGAATTATAAAGCTAGTGATCCCTATATGGGACACATTGGTTCTAGATCCACAGACATGAACATATTTCAGATGTCTGATACAAGCAACAGCAAAATTTTTATGAGGTTTCTAACATGACTTAATGTTATATGTGTGTGTGTATATACATATATACTATACGCGTGTCCAGCTAATGGAGCCGAAACCAAAATGTGATACGAAGAATTTTGACATTTAACATACTCTGAACCTGAAGTCTAAATTCCCTATAAAGTACAACTGGTTATTTTGGATTTGGTTCTCTTTGGACTGGGGTTCTAATTCAATGTTTCATTTTCAATTGGAAAAGGGAAAAACCTATTTTGGAAAATCAAGTTGGTGGGCCGTGTGATGGTAAAACTTCCCATACAGTTCGGAGAGAAAATTTTCCTTAAGTAATAAGATTCATATGAAAAAAAATATGGAAGTCTAGAACAATATTAGTTTAGGTGAAGTTTAGACTTCACCTCGATACTGACAAAACTAAGAATAGAAGTATAGAACAAGAAATGGTTGGTTTACTTTATCTTTTGATTGCTTTGTGTTCTTTGCCCTCATTAAATCCAGTGTTTATTTATGTTAATTTTACTGTAATTTTAGATGGTGTGGTACAATCGCCCATCTTAAACTGCATATTTAATTTTATTGCAAATTTAGGTAGTGCAGTATAATCGCCATCCTACACTGCATATTTAATTTTCTTGCTGCTTGAGTGGTGCGGTATAATCGCTCAATACTATATTATTTAAACAAGAGTGGTGAGGTACAATCGCCTTCCTCATTAATTTTCTTTCTTTATGGTAGTAGTACTCAATATTGATATATAGTAGTGGTTGTGTATTGAGTATTACTAACTACCTAATAATTTTTAGTTAATGTCTAAATTATGTAAATCTCGAGCATGAAGTTTCAAGTGCTTATCATTTTGGCCTGAAGTTCAAAAATGAAAAATTTGTAAGAACCAGAAGTTCTGACACTATACATTCCTCCAGAATCCATATTATTGCAAGTTCTTACACAACTTATTTTTCTTTCAGAAAAAGCAAATGGCGAATTGGGCAAAGCTTGATTTTGTTGCCCTTTATATCATTGTGGACTTAAACAATCTAGACGAATGTGGTATAATCGTCTTAGTGAGTATTTGATCAAGGAAGGATATACCAATAATATCATTTGACCTTGTGTGTTTATTAAGAAATCAAACTCTAGATTTGCTATAGTGGCAGTATATGTCGGTGACATGAACTTACTTGGAACTCCTGAAAAGCTCAACAAGACTGCTGAATATTTGAAAAGCAAATTTGAAATGAAATACCTTGGAAAAACAAAATATTGTCTCGGCCTGTAGATCGAGCATTGTGCTAATGGAATTTTGGCCCATTAATTAGCTAACATTAAAAAAGCCCCAAAGCGATTTGGCATGGACAAGGCTTATCCACTTAGCACGCCAATGGTCGTTCCATCTCTTGACATTAAGAAAGATCTATTTCACCCAAAAGAAGATGATGAGATGGTGCTTGGTCCAAAAGTAACATATCTGAGCGTAATATGTGTTTTATTGTATTTAGCACAATGTACTATACCAGATATATCTTTTCAGTCACCTTGTTACCAAGGTATAACTCTGCTCCAACATTTGAGCATTAGAAGGAGTCAAAGATGTTTTCCGATACCTTCGTGGGCCAACGGACATGGGCCTCCTCTACTCCGAGAAACACACAAATGATCATAATCATGTTGGATATGTATATGCTAGTTTTCTCTCAAATCCGCATAAAGGCAGCTCACAAACTGGATAAGTGTTCACTAATGGAGATACAATGATCTCATGGTGCTCAACAAAGTAAACATTAGTTGCTACATCTTCCAATCACTCAGAAATACTTGCTCTACATGAAGCAAGTTGTGAATGTTCTTGGTTAAGATTAGTGACCTGTCACATCCAAAATCGTGTGGTCTACCTTCAAAAACAGACACTCCAACTATCATTCATGAAGATAATGCAGGGTGTGTTGCCCAACTAAAGGAAGAATTCATCAAAGGCGATAAGACTAAACACATATCTCAAAGTTTTTTAGTGCACATGTGCTTCAGAAGGGTAATGTTATTAAAGTCAAACAAATCCATTCTAATGACAATCTAGTAGACTTATTCACCAAATCTCTACGAAGTGTATATTTCAGAAGCTAGTACATGGTATCAGATTACATCGGCTTATCAATCGGTCAAATTGAAGAATGTGAAATCAGAGGAAGATATATATCAGGGGGAGCATTCATGATACATGCATGTTCTACTCTTTTTCCTTCGACTAGGATTTTTCCCACTGGGTTTTTTCCGATCACAGTTTTAACAAGGTGACATAAACAAGCCTAACACTACATTAATAATCCAAGCAAAGTTGTACTCTTTTTCCTTTGCCACGGTTTTTTTCACTGGGTTTTTCCTAGCAAGGTTTTAACGAGGCAACTAATATTGATATGTGAATGTGGGCATCCAAGGGGGAGTGTTGTGAAATGTGGTGTGAATGCCACACTTGTGTTTATGTAGGAAAGCTAACCAAAGTGGACTTTGGTGCAAGTCTTTAAATGCATTAGATGAAAATGTCATAGGGAGGTGAAATATTTTCTTCATGTATGTAAGATGTTGTCAGATCAAAACCCCCATAAGTAAAGGTATGTCTGTAACCTCATTACGACATACAAAAAAGGAGTGAAAATAATAATACCAATATCCCTTCCTCTCTCTTCCTGCTTCCATTTTGTGATACAATTAAATAAACAATGTAATACAACCGTTCCACTTGTATCTCTAGCAAAAGTTATCTCTCAATAATAATACCAATGTCTCTTTCTCCCTCTCTTTACCTGCATCCATTTTGAGATACAGTTACGTGAATAAACAATGTAATACAACCGTTTCGCTTATACGTCTAGGAAAGGTTACGTGAATAAACAATGTAATACAACCGTTTCGCTTATACGTCTAGGAAAGGTTATCTCACTCATTTTCAGTTAGAGTATTTTATTTTGTTTTTGGTAAAAATCAATTATCAGAGGAGGCGGTCTAAATTTTCATGCACTTTGGAGTGTTAGTCTCAGCGACTGCTGGCTGGCTCTCTATTAGAATTTTTCATTTGAATTAATCTTTTTAATTTGACTCATACAAAGCACATGTATACTCTTTATATTTTGGTTGTTGACAAAAAAAAAAAAAAAAAAAAAAAAAAAAACTGCTTTGGTTTGAAAGCCGAACATGCAATGATCAAACATAAAATTCTGGATCAATTCATTCCAAGTTCTTGTTTTATTTTTCTAATTTACAATACTAACCCTTGTTAATTCTTGACACATCCCAACTCGGTATGTCCATTAGGATTTCGAATCGAGTTGTGCTGTCTGACACCTGAAAGGTGACGAAGCCATAAAGTGTAGTGATATGAAAAATGTGAAAAAATTTAAACCTAAAAGTGCTTAAATATAAGAGTGCGCTGGTGAGCGGGAATGAACCCATTTGACACGTGACGTCAGAGCATAAGTAAAGTACAATAGAGTGGATAATGATTATACCCTCAGAGGTAGCCACCTATACTGAGATTCGCAAAGAATCCTTGTTGATACAAAACGTTCAGTAGCTAAAATCTGGAGGGGCAAAAAGCAAAGGTGAGTGGGCTTGAAAATAAAGCTTTAATTAAAAACATTTGAAAACGTTATAACCCCTCGCCGTAAAACATGTATAGTTTCCAGAAAATCATACTACATATAGGTATGTTATCAAATACAAATCAATAGTAAATCCAGAAGTATGCTACAACACGGTATCACATCACCACTATAAATATAAGCATATGCTCAATAATCCATACTAGCACGCAAGTTGGAGTCACCTAAAGTGACATGTACTACTGCACCTATGGCTCATCAATATATGCTAGCACACAAGTCAGAGTCGCCTAATGCCACCTGTACAACAGGCTAGGTGTAATAATATACGCTCTAGTGCTTAGATCAAGTGAAGCTAGCACTATGCGAGGTCACTCATGAGTACGAGTCGCCTAATGCGACATGTACGACAGGCTAGCACCTACTTGGATTTAAGGCGAACGTGTGGTGCGGGAGGTGAACATACACGTGAAGGATTGGCCTTGGCCTGGGGCGAGAGCACTAACATCAGGGTGCATCAATGATGAGCACAACATGAATATATGCATGCCATAATGATTCAATGAGTGAAATCAACATAATAAACTTACCTAAACTTACCTGCACGTCCCATAGGATTATTTTAGCGTCTCACCACAGTGCAACATTTCACATAACATAATTTAATCATTGTATGAAATGCATAAATCAATTCAAAATCATTTGTGGAACTATCAACTATATATATATATATATAGAGAGAGAGAGAGAGAGAGAGACACACACACACACACACACACACTATAAAAAGGAAAAGACCCACTCACCTAGAGTCCGCGCTACAACTCCCTAGTATGAATATCTAGGTGTCTTGAACGATCAGCGCCTAGAACAATTATTAAATCACGTTTCAGAATTCTTATCGATAGAACAAGTAACTTACATAAAACACATCCCCAAGGACGTTCTAAAATGATTTAAAACTCATTGACTAAAAGTCAACCGTTGGTCAAAGGTTGACAGTGGGGTCCACAACCCTAGGTAACTCAATTTAGAAGATCTGCACCTTGGATTTCTGATGATAAGCTTCTAGAACAACATCCTAAAGTTTCGGAATGATCCAACGGTTGGATCTCCGCCAATTGCTAAAATTAAGTGGCGACTGATGTTTTATTTTACGAACTTATAAATCCAATTCGGGAAGATCCATAAATCGGATTCCTGATCCATGAGTTCCTATTATTCTCAAATATTACGTACTATAATATATTAAGGTTTGGTGACGATCCAACGGTCGGATCGTCAATTCTTATAAGGATCAAGTGGCGGTCTCTATCAAAACTATGTTCAAACGATGCAATTTCATCAATCAAACTTCACACATAGAATTGGGGCATCCAATTTAGCCTAGAAAGGTTAGGGGGTGCCTCGGTCCATGCACTGCCGCACGTGGCGGTCTGCCGCTCCGACCTGCTGGAAAATTCAACTATTTCTAAAAATTCTCAAATTTTACGAGAATGAAGATCTCAACGAGTAGAGCAAGTTTCATATTTGTGGCCAAGTCTAATTTTGGCTGGGAAAAGCCCCAATTTAGCTTGAACTAGTAGGAAACCCTAAGGTAGGTGTTCTTCGATTCTCCTTCCTCAGTGTTCCAACTCCCTTACCACTGGTTAGGTCTTGTTCCTAGGTCCAAGGGAAGTTTATTAAGGGTGGTGGTGGGTGGTGCAACTCGCCGGAACGGAGGAATGGCCATTGAGCACCTTCGGTGCTCTGGTGGAGTTCTACACAAAATAGGACCTAAAACCCTTCGATCTTGGGCGGAAATGGTAGATGAGAGGTTGTGAAAGAGGTTACAGGTGATGGATGGGTGTAGTTGGCCTGAAAAAATGGTGGGGGTGGCTGGAAATCACTTCTGTTCGAACTGGGTTGCTGTGCGGGTGTACGGGTCTAAGGGAAAACTAGGAGCTTTCTCTCCCTTTCCTGATTGGTCCCTCTTTCCTCCCTAATTTTTGATTGGCCCATTACTCTTTTAATTTGATTGGTCTCTTCAACAATACATACCTAATTGGGCCGAAACCAATCCTCTAATTGGTTTTCATTCCCACATAGTGGAGTAATTTTTCGGTGTACCCGGCACACCAAATTTTTTTGGTGTACCCTCACTCATAATGGTGAGGGTGCACCAAAAAAATTTGGTGCACCCTCACTTTTTGTACACCAAAAAAATTCTAATGAGTGAGGGTACACCAAAAAAATTTGGTGTACCCGGTACACCTAAAAATTTTTCCACATAGTGGGAGTTTAATTAATTCAAAACCTATAGTTTAGTAAAACGACGTCCGTAACTATACCGTTATAATCCGAACTCACAAACGGTTTTCATCTCTGCGTTCGTGGCGATGATTACTACGCAAATACTCCAAAAGAATGACTCATACTTCTCTCTAAACAATGGTCAACGAAAGTCAAAATCCTTGCCTCTAGGGCATTTTCGTCAATTCACGCTTTTCAAATTTATAAAACGTAAAATTAGGGACATGTTATCACAATTCTTCTAATAATTCTATTTCTTTTGTTTTTGGTTTATTGTTTAAGGGTTATGTTTATCCTAATTTTTTTAGCGACGCATTGTAAAACCAGACATCATGCCTCCATATTTTTTTTGTTACAAGTAATATTTTTTGAATGTGAAAGTTTAAAACTAGACATTACTACTCCATTTGATTCAGGTCCTTCAGAGGTTGGTGAGTTCATAACCGGCCGTTTGATGTATCGATATTCGGATCAACCGTACTTTGACCCTAACAAATATGGTCCCATAGTTTTATGCTTGTTCTAATATTTTTAGTAACGCCTTGTAAAACTAGACGTCACACCGTCATTTTTCTTTTTGTTATTTATTTATTTATTTTTGTTACAAGTGATATTTTCTTAATGTGTACTAACATGAATGAGAAAGTTGAAACCCGGGAAACAGTAGGCCAGTAACCTCACACCTCCAATTATTTATTGTGGATAGTAGTCAAGTAGTAGATCTTAAAATTGTACGTGCAGGTGAACGATTGGCTTGAAAAGGGCTGCTAGCGGTGGAGGCCTCTTTGATAACAGGACCCTCCATCGGTTAACCATCAATGAACGTCACCCTGCTAACGGCTTCCTTTCTGGTTATACGGATTTTCCTCCATGTCCCAACTTGTTAGAGAGAGAGAGAGAGGGTTTGTTTAATATCCACACAAATGAAAAGGCACCAGAGTACTATTTAAAGGTAACCTCCAATTTAACAATTATATAAGCATTTCTTCCTTTTTTCTTCTAGGTAATTTCAACTACCTGTTGGTTGATTTGCCTGTGAGAGAGAGAGGGAGGGCAGTTGAGAGGGTGGGGGAGGATTCCGATGAAGATTCTGCCGAACCAATCCTCCTTGCCAAGTTCAGTTCTTCATAAAATAAAATAAAAACCCCTATTATCCCTTATCTTTCACTTCCACCCCCCCCTCCTCATCTCCTTCTTCTGTCCCTATCTTTCATTTCTTTTAGGTGGTGGGTTTCACCTAATTTTTGGTACAATCTCCACAACAACCCAGATCTGTTTTTTTTGCATTATTTTCTTTTCTCCGTTTCAAAAGAGAATCAAAGATTTTGGAGATATGGGTCTCTGCATCTAGACTTATCTTAATCTTTTTATTTTTCTTGGGAATTCCAGGTGTCAGAAAACCCATATCAAATCTGGGTGAGTGCCCCCACCTCCACTAGCTCTCTCTCCTCCTTCCTCCTTCCTCCGTCCTCCTACCTCTGAAGGCCAGCTGTTTAAGCTGTCTGTACGGCTGGGGTCCTTACCATTTTCTTTCCTTTCCTTTCCATTGAGCAAACTTCAAAGCATTTGGCTTCCCTTCCTTCTAGTTGTTGCTGTTGCAGTTTGATCGTTTTCGGTCAACGCGATTCATTCATTCGGTCCATGTCATATTTATGAATAATAAAATTTAGCCTTCTCTGTTCTTAGGTTAGATTGGCTTTAAGGGACTGATTTCCCAATTCCACCACCAATAATTTAGTTGATTTGTTGTTTTGGTAATTAACGACGAAGAGGAGGCCCACCGCTGGGTTTTGGTGGGCTTCGTCGGAACCAATAAAAAACCCATATATTGAAGGGAGGAGGGTTGTTCAAGATCCTTACTTTTGCCTTGTACAATTTTTTTCTTGTTGGGGGAGGAACAAGTGGAGACAATTTCCTCCCAAAACATCAAATGTTTGATGTTTCTCCACCATTGAATTTGAGCGTGCTTATAAATTTGTAATGCTACTTTACTTGTTGATAACTTGCCTCTCCTTTCTCTTTTTCAAGACTCTTCCTCTCAAACCCCTCCCACCATGGGCTTCTGAGACTCCCTTGTTGTCACTCTTCTTCTGGAAAGATTTCTCCTTCTTTGCCCTCTCCAAGTTCACGAAGCAAGGCCTTTCGATTGTCTTTCGCCCTCGAATTCCTTCCAGAATGTCCCTCGTCAGGAGAACTCTATCCCTTTCTTCTTCCAAAGTAGAGAATGTTGACGACACGCCGGAGATGTCCGTGTTGGACTTGCCGGAATTGGTGTTGGAATGCATTCTCGACAAGCTTCCTCCCGACGCGCTTTTTCGAATGACGGGTGTTTGTTCTTCTTTGAGGGAGAGATGCAGGAGTGATCACCTTTGGGAGAAGCACATGAAGATGAAATGGGGCAGAGTGATTGGCCCTGCTGCCTACAGGGAGTGGCAGTGGCATATTGCTTCAAAAACCGATTTGATTGATGTGAAGCAGGGAAAGCAGAAGGGCCTCATGAGAATTCTATCTCTTGGTTGGCCTTTCTCATGGATTAGATCCAAGGTTGATGATCATGGCAGCAAGCAGAGGTCTTCCTTGCCAGCTGATTCCATCATGTCTTGGTACCTTGCACTCGAGACTGGCAGGTTCTGGTTCCCTGCTCAAGTCTATAACCGCGAGGTATCCGCCAACTACGATGTGCCAATATGTTTCGATTACGACACAAAGTGTGTTTATTAATTTGGTTTGATGTTTGTTTTGTGTTGCAGAATGGGCATGTTGGTTTTGTGTTGTCATGCTATGATGCTGAGCTTAGCTATGATCCCTGCACTGACACCTTCCAAGCCAGGTAATTCGACTTCCACCGTCCATTGATTTTTCTTATTCCTTATGTGTGTTGTTGTTGGTGTTAGCGTTTTGGTTATGGCGAGTTGATTTGTTCAGGTATCCGCCACACGGGAGGAGAGCGGTTGCGATTGAGAAGGGTGTGTCGTGGGAAAGGCTTAGAGCACCGCCGGTTGACACTCCGCCTCATGATCTTCACGTCTCCGACTGTTTGAATGAGTTACGGCCTGGTGACCATATTGAGATTCAGTGGAGAAGAAACAAAGAGTTTCCTTATGGTTTGTTCTTTTCCACATCCCTTTCTAATTCTGGGTCATTTGAGTCATCTAAATTTGAAGCTTGTGTAACATCCAAAGTTAACTTACCATAAGAGAACCAAATTTTTTTTATTTTTATTTTTTACGAAATATTTCTTTGGAGTTTTTAGAGCGAGTTTGGTATTACTTTTTTGATCAAGTATTTCTTGTTTACAGAACCAATGAGTACTAAGTAATTTAGTTACATTTATGGTGGTGTAAATTATGTTGAAAATGAATAGCAAACAAATTGTTATGTTTCATTTGGTTGTATTGCAGGTTGGTGGTATGGCGTAGTAGGTCACCTCGAATCATGTGATGGAAATGAAAATTACTGCCTTTGTCATAATAGTGGTGAGTTCATTGCTTTTCTGTTTTCTCCCCGTTCTCGTCCCCTCCCCTCAAAGTAGTAGGATCTTATGCTCTCTACGATTGGCAAATATGTGATCCAAAACTTATTTTCTTGTTGCTGTTGCTGTTGTTGTCGCTGTCTAGCTCGAAAACACTATTCTATGATTCCTACAACTTTCACCTTTTTTTTCCTTTCCCCAAAACATTTTCTCATCAATTGGACATAGCAATTTAGGATAAGAAAGTTTCTTTTTTTGAGGTTTTTTTTTTCTTTCTTTTTTTTCCTTCTTTTTTTCCCCTAATGGGAGTAGAAATATGAAGTAGCTAGAATATTATGAATTCATTAGCAAGTGATAGACAGCAAGAAGAAAATAAGAATGCAATGCTCACTTCATTTCACAGAATAAAATAGATGCCCACAATTGTTGATTTTTTTTTCTAATGGGGTAAGGGCTAAGTGGACCACCTTTTATGCCATTTGATCGGACACCAACACAAATCATTGTCAGCATGTCATTATTTCCACCAACATTGTGCTAACTTTGTCTCGCGAGAATATTTATGGCCAACCACATTCGAACTAGTCAATGTTCCCTCTGTCTCTGCTTTTTTATGTTTTGAATTGTGTTTGTTAGAGAGATTGCATATTTGTATTACGTTGGTGTATTATATAATGTTGCAAATAATGCATATAATCAACGTTTCAATAAGATAAATTCATAAATTAACTTGACAGACATGTGCACATACATTACTTGTTGCATTAAATTGTTCACTAATGTTGTCTTCCTAATTAATCTGTAGGGATTACAATTTATATATAGGCATAAAATACCTTATTCTCGATAGAAACTAATTACAAAAGATTAAAATCAATTACAAATCCTAGTCCTACCAAATACAAGACTATATCTACAACATAAAAGACTCACGTGAACACTTTTTTTCCTAAATTTTTTGTATTTTGCTTTTTATTGCAAAGTTGGAGTTGGAATATTCTTAATGCTTTTGGGGGTCTGCATGCAAAATGCAATGGTCAACCTTGGCCTTCCAATTTGTTATTTAATTAGTCTCCATCACACACACCCACCCACCAGCCAAGCAATCTTGCAAGAGATTTGTGTCCTCTTCTCACCACAATCAGACATTAACCTTTAAATACTAGTAAGAATTCCTAACCACTTTATTCAATGCAATCATATGTTTTGCAAGGGATGCAATCCCTTTTGTTTCCTTATAATAAATATGTTGGGGTGCTTGGAGAACACATACAACAATGGAAAATACATTTCTCTTATATTAATTTTGCTTAACAAGGCAATTGGAAAAGCATCATATATTATCTCTCTTAATTTACATGGTGATTTATGCTTGATCTTGCCAGTAGTCAAATGCTTGTCTCAAGGATTAAGCCATGCATGTGTAAGTAATGAACAAATTCAGATTATGAAATTGCGAATCACTCATTAAATCAGTTATAGTTTGTTTAATGGTATCTGCTACTCGGATAACCATAGTAATTCTAGAATAACCTTCACTTTTTGAACAAAATAACCGTATTCCCAAACAAAAACTTGACTCGAAGAGATGCTGCCTGTATATGTCATTGTCAACAAATACCCTTCCCAATTTGTTTAGGACATGTCCCCAAGTGTTTCTTTATGTTAGCTTTCAGTTCAGAATATTTATGATTATTTGGGTTAAGGTAGCATGTCTCTGCCCTTCTTGTACTAAGTTCGAATCCCTTTTTCCTTCTCCTAGATCATTCGATCGGCAATTAGGGCCTTGAAAATTTGTGACAAATTTGATGATTTATGGTTTTGGACAGGCACAGTGGTGCTGGAGTTCAACCAGTACACACATGGTTCAAGGTGGAGATGCACAAACATCAGCAGAAGAGATCATCGAGAGGAGGGGAATGAGGCAGATGGGTTTTATGGGGGCATCAGGAAGCTCAGAAGCAAGCAGGAGATTTCCATGTGGAAGCTTATTTGGCCTACCCAAGTCTTGGAATAGTATAATATTTATATGCAACTATTAATCCACTTGCATTACGTGCACGTAAGCAAGTGGATATCTGAAGCTAGAAGTTTGGCATCAGATTCAATGGCATTGCCTCCAATTATTGTGGATTGGGGAGGAGGCGGCCGTGGTCTTTAGCTATTTTGTTCCCATTTTATTTTTCTATTTTTTCATCGGATGGATTCTGATCCCTGTACATCGCCTCCAATTCATGTAACATAACTTATCCCACGGTTTGTAAAAGTGTAGTTGATAAATATTCAAAATGGTAATGCAGTTGCAATTTCTCATCTTGTTTTTCAATATTCAAGCTATTACTTTGGTGCTTGGTAATAAGGTCTAGTTATATTTCTTTTCACTTATAAGATGTTTTATTATGGTTGACCTTTTGTGTAACGAAGCTACCAATGCAATAATGGCTTTATGCTTCAAGGCACTCCACAGGTGATTGGGGTTATCATTGAATAAGTAAATGGTGTATTCAATACCAATTTATTATTGTTAACACAAATCTAATGAGTTTAGACCAGTTTCTTGATAGAGATTTTACCACACATGCAAACGGGTTAAAAACTCCTATATTACTTGCAAGAATGACAAGGTTGTTGTAGTATAAACGGTTCTCGCAAGATCGTTCTCCACAGGGATTATTCAATAATTCAAAACAAACCTAATTCCAATTAATTATTGTAAAGCAGAAAGTTGAGATGTTTGGTTTTATAACCTACTTAAATTAAAACGAATTTAATTAATAAAAATAAACTAATATGCAATATTATAGATGAAAGGAAAAGAAAACTGTTTTCGAAAAATCAAATTAAGAAAACACTAGGGTTTCACCATCACCTAGCAATCCTATGTATTTTTATCAATTACTTATGATCTACACATGCCACTTTGAAGGTTAGGTTTTCCTAATTTATATTCTACTTGGAACCTCCAACATAGAACGTATATCTAACATGCAACCCGTCCGGACGTTCGGATCAAATCTAAACATGAGAGACTCATTATGCTTTATGAAAACCCTTTGAAAAACCATGCAACCCTTAAGATGTGGTGTTCATCTTAAGTGAAATTACAATTATTAATCACAAGAAGCCAGCATCAATTTCAGGGAACCTTCCGACCAAAATTGTATCAAATTACTTTTCTAAAGATCCTAATGGTGATCAGGCATTAAGACAATTAGATAGTTTTAATCACGGTGATCAATAATTCAAAGTATGCATGCAATCAATCATAAGCAATTAAATAAAAATCACATATTCATGCTAAGGCTTACGGCTTCACCCTAACAAAAGGAATTAGTTACGCATATTCATAATTGAAATCATAAAATATTATTAAGAATAAAAGGAATGAAAACACCTTAAAGTAGAAAATTTCCAAGAACCCTAGCCAAGTTCTCTGTCTCCCCAAAATTGCAAAAAAGAAAAGCCTCCCACAATTCCGAACGGCCAAGCCTTTTAATATCTCCCTTAAAAGCCAACCCACAAACCCTAACCCTCAAGTCTTTTATTCCCACTAAGAAACTAAATAATAATAAAATAAAATAGAAAATAAATTCCTAATTAACCTAGGAAAAACTGCACAGAAACTGTTCAGCCACGTTTTAACCTCAAATCTCCTCCAAATCCGGCCCAAGATAGCTTGTTTTAAAGATAAGAATATTCTAAACACATCTCCAGAAGGCCACAAACCCATCCGAGGTCATCTTGGGCTCCAAAAACGCAATTTAAGCCCAACACGTCACTATTCCAGCACTGCGCATGGCTCCTTTATTTTATTGCCAGAAAATCATCGCTCGGTAGAAAAAACTGATATTTTGACACGATCAAGCTAAGTGACTCACGAACATCCTCCAATTGGAATTACTCCAAAATTCATCCATTTGATCACGTTTTGCTCCAGAGGAAGTCGAAAATCCTATATTGGAAATATAATTCAAAGTATCAAAATTCTTCCAAATTATTAACCAAAATATACTAAGAATAGGGTAAAATATATAATATAAAATATACTCATCAAAATACCCCCAAACTTAGCTTTTTGCTTGTCCTCAAGCAAAACAAAACTAGAAACCAACAATAAACACTAACAAACTAGAACTTAACTAAAACTAACTGGCAAAAATTTTCACCTTCAAAGTTGCAATCCATAGAACATGTTAAAAATTAGAACATCTTTTCAAAAGTTCCAACCAATCCCACCACAGAGTCTAAGCCATTTAGAATCAATTCGAAAAGAATTCACGAACTTCCTTTGGTGTAAAGTGAATCAACATAGCTAAGGAGACTCGACTAAAACCCTTACCTCTTGTCCTTCTTTATTTCACAGATACTAACTTTAAATATAACTATTTTTCTTTTTCTTCTTGATTTTTTTTTTTTTTTTTTTTTTTTTTTTTTTTTTTTCAGTAACAGTAGTGGTCGTGCAATGTCGGTTCACTTAAGCTTTCGATCCAACCCATGTAGCGAGCTTTAGGTCAATGACTCCCAAACCACTAGGGCTTTAGGGCACTAGGTGTAGAACACCCCTAAGGACTTATTAACCCGAGCTGAAAAGGCTACGAAACCAACTAACCACCCTGCCCCATGCCAAAACTCTACTGTTTGACGCGAGAATCACTGCTGATTAGGCAGGACTGGCCCGGTTACTAGGCAAAGTCTCGGGTGAGACAATTATTACTTTATAACACAAACTAACTTTACTTTATGTAGAACAAAAATTAAAAATGAAACTTAGACTAAAAGTAAGTGTTTCAATCTCACTCCCCACAAACCATGTTGATGTGAATGTGCAAGTTGTCAAAGTATAATTCATGAATTAGTGTCTAAGCAACGATAAGTAGAAAAGACTCTAATGTGGGATTAATCTTCACCATGTCCATTTGTTATAACGTTTAAAATAATCTATGGATATTAACTTACAAAGAATGAAAATTTTAACTTGACACAAAAATTAAAAACCTAAAATGTTATTTCCCACCCCCAAACTTATTTCACACTTTGTCCTCAAGGTGTGGAAAATAAATAGAAGAGACAAGAACAGAAACAAAACTACTAAATTCTAGAAAATGTAAAACAAAAATAAAAAATAAAGAAAATACCCTAAGCAAACAAAATAGGAAAGAGAAACAAGAAAATAAAATAAAATAAAACAGAAAACAAGAAAGAAAAGAAAAGGAAAAAGAAACTAACACACCAGAGATTTGAAGAGGGAAACTGTGAATTTGCCAAGGTGTGCTGACCAAAAATGTGGAGAACAAAAACACTACTGGACACTTCGGGGATTCAAAAGCAGGACCTGGTGGTTGGGAACTTGTGAAGGCGCGCTGGCCAACACATACAAGTCCACGCTTGTGTCAAAACCTAGCAACAGCTACAATATAAGATGGTGTAGCAGCTGCATCTGTCATTTGAAAAAAAAAAACCCTAGCTATTCTCGAACACGCTTTGGATTCCCTTTCACTAGCCTCGAGCCCAAAGCCAAACGGCTTTCTTGAAGGAAGATTTGTGAAAAACAAGTTCATTTGAGCAACATCAACAACATGCAATTAACAATTAAAAGGCGGAATCATGTTTATATGCACTCAAAAACAAAACTTAACCCATGAACTTCAAAGCCTAGTAGATAGGTGAACCAAGACTCAACTCAAAACAAAGTGAGTTGAGAAATCAATACCTTTGTAGATTGCTCTTTGCATAAGCAAAGGCTAATCACCCAAAGAGAGGGCCTTCATTCCTTGCATCTTAGATCCATGGATTTGGAAGGATGAAAAGGTTTCTCCAAGTTCCCAAAATTGAGAACCTCTAAGTCTCCACACCAAGGCATATTGTAGAAGAAATGAGTGACCTTGAGGAAGTAAGATTGCTAGATGTTTTCCTCAAGGGTGGCCGGCCTCTTTGAGAGCAAAGGGAGGTTTGTGTTCTCATCTTTACTCCTTAGAAAACCCTTAGGATGAAATGGCTATAAAGATGTCTTTATACCACCTCACAATGGAGTGGCAAACTTGCAATTAAGCCAAGTTCACTACCCTCCTCTAAATGGCGGGCCATATGGGATTTATTGGGCTATTTGGGCCTTTGTGAATCATTATTCATTAAGTTGTCATACAACTTAAGTCAATGGACTTGACGTTCGAAGCCCATTGGGCCTTAAGGTCCAAAACTATCCCGAGGTCTTTTAACGAACTTATTCGTTTGATTAATAATCATATTAATTAATCCTTGCCATAAACAATTAAACCATTTAATTATTCTTACTCATCTCCGTTGAATCTTCAATCTCTACCTTACACGGTGTACGATCCATTAGGTTCCTTTTAGCGAGGCAGTGGGCGATTCAAACTCTTTCAAATCGATTGTGAATTGAAACTTACTTTCAATTCTCCCGTTAGTGATAATACACTTTTAGGGCTTTCACAAACCATGGTTGACGCCTAGCAGCATGTCATGGTTACCCAAGCTAATCAGAAGAGGTGGAGAACCTATTCAGTTTTAGGATTACAAATGCAATACGGTCTTTCTCTAATACAATACTCTTGACCACATTGTTTGGTTTGATAGTTTATTCATGTCTACTATCCAATGTGAGTCTTGTGCTTATATGATTACCTTGAATGTGATTTGGAACACATTCCTAAATCTCATTCATACTTTGGCCAAAGATTCTTTAATCATATCATAGAGTATTCTCCCTCAAACAGTTTGAAGGTTAGAGATCCCTTGTTGTGCATTCACTTGCCTCCATGGCTAAGTGGCTTAACCTCAACGATGCCGTGGACACCCTCCTGATGGAGTGACTTTGACATAATCAAAGATTAAGGACCTAACCACAAGACAATTGTGATGCCTCAGGTCAAAAGACTAATTTGCATTATCCCAACCATGAGTTCTCATGTGACATGGATATGAGAACTCTTCGTTGATCGTGTTCAGTGAACTCATTCTCTATTGAGCACCTACGTACTTGTCTTGATGTCACACACACCAATGACTCGAGACTAGTCACTCTCCCTGAGAGAAGACATAGCACGTACTGATCTTAACAGACTGTCAATGCCCAATTGACAATCCTATGATCAGGAACGTTTAGGATGTGTCAACGAAAGAATGGTCTCATGAATCTAACTTCTTTAGATCGCATTCTTCCAATCACATATTCCTTGGACTTATCGTTTAAGCATATAACATTTATATGAGACGGCTCAAACAATAATCTTTGCCCTTTACATTTAAACTACATTAGTTTGAAATGTCCGTAAAGTATCATCATATGATTGGTTTTAGGGCACATTTCCAACAATCTCCCACTTGCACTAGAGCCAATCAGCTTAGTCATCATTGATGATACCTCTTCTATAATTCATTTCATAAATGGCTGAGTAGTAGGCCTAAACAATGGATATCTATATGTTATCCATAGAAGCAACCTTGAGAATAACGACGTCACCATTATACATGATTCTCAATCATGTGGTTCAGTCTCTCATTTGAGTTCGGGCCTTGATGAGACCTTGATTCCCTGGCTTGAGCTATCGCCCTATTAGTGTCATACACTTTCTGGTTGGAACCGAATGGAGAGTTCATGAATGAACTTTCCCATCCAAACAACAATGTTGTAAGCTTCTATATGGCAATATATTTTGCATACATGATGGAACACATTAAAGTCATTTACTTTTAACGTTTCCACCCAAATATCTCTTTAGTCATAATAAAGAGATATCTCATTATCACTTCATTCATAATGAAGAGATATTCTATGATGGATTAGATTCATAATCTAATACATTTACGCTTCCATTACGTTACTCTAATTCTTCCTCAATCTTGAGGAATCCATCCTTAGTATTTCTTAAATACCTAAGGATTCACTTGACAGTTGCCATGGTTCTGATCCTGGGCTTGCACTGATATCATCTTGTACCGTTCTAGGTACAACTTATATCAATGTTTTCATACAATATGTAATACATAAATCACCTTTCTACGTATGTATAAAGGATTCTATTTACGCATTATTTCTTTGGGAGTCAAAGGGTACATTCCCTTTGAGAAGAACAACTTCCTAGTCTCACTAGAATTGTCATTCTAATTGAAGTTTATCATCATATGAGAAACTTCCTAGCATCTCATTGTCTATTTTAGGGATTGATATAATCCAATTATATCTTGAAATCTATCATTATAGATTTCCATCCCATGTATATAGACTATGTCTCCCATATACATTCTATCATTATAGAATGTTTAAAGTCATAACTTTAACGATGAAGAATTCCTTTCATTTTCAAAATTAATATATATCATGTATATATATTCAAATTTAGGAATATGATCAACTCCCACTAATCTTTTGTAAACCTAGTAAACAAAAGATTCATTTACATCTTTATGAGAAATCAAACAATTGATCTTTTCTCATAAGACGCTTATAGCTCCCACTAGCTTGCTAAGATCCATGATGGATGGATCTCTACAACTAACCTGTCTTGTGATTTATAGTTTTAGACATATATTATCAAGACTATCTTAATAATGGTTTCGGAAACCCATATTATGTCCAAACCATTCAACTGAGACGGTTTATAAATCCTTCTGGACTACCTTGGAGCTTGTGGTATAGGAACTAGGTTGTCTTAGAAGTATATATCATATATATATGGGTAATTGATAATGTCCAACGAACTAAATCTTATTCATGTTCATTCTTCTCCTAATGGAGAAATTCATTATCTTACGATGCTACTTTCCTTGATATTTTTCAAGGAAATTAATCTAAAGTGTTACTTTTACCTTGGATCAAATCTAAGGAGGTAAATACTTTAGACGTCTTACTCATCTACTTACATTTCTTGAATTCTTTGAAACCTTTTGCAAAGTATTCGGACTTGTGTTTATTCAAAATAAACTATAGTCCAACCGAGAGTGATCTTCGGTGAATGTCATACAACATGAGTAGTATTATGTTGTGGACAAGTGCCACTAACATCTAAGTGAATTAACCTCAACAACTTTGTGATTCTTTCTTCTTTCCAAAAGAATAAAGATTCGAACATTTCGCCTCTATACAATTTTAACAAGAAGGTATTGGATCCGGATCTAACGATCCAAAGCATCCATCTATGACCAACTCATAACTTATGTTTTAGAGGTGTCACAACTCAGTTGGGATTAGTCACTCCCTTGCAACCTTTTGGGTTTTAAGCATCATTGTATTCTAAACAGTTAAACTACCACATCATCTCTACTATAGAGACAACCAATTAAATTACAATAATCTAATTATTGATTAATAAAGAACAATGTTTTGTCAAACAAAACATTTATCCATCTCTACTATAGTGACGGATTTAAGTTCCTTAAAATTGGAATGTAAAGACAATCTTTAGTATTTTCCAATTTCTTTGGTAGTTCATATGAGGAAGTAAGTACAATCCGCTTTCGCAGAGATCTATATTTTATTCACTTTCCGAATGTGAAGTACTTTCTCTTCTCTCATTAATCTTCTACTTCTTATTAGCACACTTTTACAACAATTGTAAAACATAGTTACTAATACAGAATCATTCATTCAAGTAGAAGAACCAACTGTTATGAACTTTTCAAGAACATTTTACAACACCTTCAAAAGGTGTGTTCTTGACACTTGCAAGACATTTCTTGCAAATACCCCTTCCAATGTCCATCCTTTCATAAAGAAAGTTTGTTCCCTTGGAGTTATTTTGCCTTCTTCATTTGACTTCCCTTTTGACTACAATAGTCATGGTCCCTAAACTCCCACTATCTCTCTTGAAACTTATTTCAAATGTGTTATACACATCAAACGATTTGGAGAGCGTGCGGTTATTGTTCACTATATAGTTTACAATAAACTTAGTGAACCATTAGGATAGGGACACAAAGGTGAAGTCCTTGCCTGGTTTCCGTCTCGTTAAGTGGTTTAACACTTCAACACTCAATGATTCAAAATCATCATAAGTCCATATAAATGGACTATTTTTGTCAACCAACCATTATGTTCTAAACATAATAACAAACTTTCAAGAGTTGTTCAAGGCAACTCTCATTTCTTCATACAACAATTTGTAAGTGAATCATGGCACATAAAGTGTCCATGCCCTTGTGCTTACTTCTCAAGTTCCTTGTTCGTGTAACAAAGAGACAAGCACTAGAGTTTGCATTGTCCTCTTCATGGTAGACTTATCTAACATGTTCTTCCATTGATACATTATCAATAGGAAGATTGTGAGGATGAGACTACTTAGGTACTTTTACAATCCATTCAAGACAATCTATGGGATTGTGGTACCAAGTTCGGAAACTAAAGCGTTCGGTTTTTCTTTGTCAAGTTTTGGATAGCGTTTGCAAATATATTGGTAAACAAATACATAACGAATATAAATTGATTGATTTTAAGTCATTTGATTCGGGTCTTTAAATCAAATAGCACCACCCACTATTTTTAGCAAATTCCATATCCCTCATCGGAATTCGAGAGTTTTGGAGGAAACTCTTAGTAGGGTATGGGAGGCTCACTATTACCAAGCCCACCTCACGATGATACGATATCGGCTAGCATTAATAATAATGAGAGAGTACGCTTACTCATTTGCATCTCTTGCAAGTACCCATCTTATTTGGCCTCTAGAGAATGTTGCCTCACAATGATATGATATCGGCGCCATTGCACTTAGTTAAGTTATTCCCACCATGCTTAGTTCATGAAGGGGTTCAAGAATAGCCTCACAATGATATGATATTGGCCATCCTCGTTGCCTACACTCACCTCATCATATGCGTATAGACTCCTCCTGAGTGTAAGCATGCACTTTGTACTCCCCCATGATAGGGTGAAGCCGGTGTACAAGTCACAAACGATTGGAGCCTACCACGGTGGAAGGCCACGAAGAGATATTCAAAGCATCTCTCGCTTATCAACTTAATAATGGTTTGGTTGAGGGTTTTAGGTCTCATCACATATAAACATACATTTTAATCCAATTAAAACATTTTGGTCCTATTACAACTATTGGTCCATATGATTGATTTAGTAGTATATAATACTCCCACTATGCCTTTAAAATGGTTTTTAAAGCAAGACTATATGGTACTACTAACATAAGATTTGCATTCATTGATGGACTATATAGTTGCCTTAGGGCCTTAGGATGACTATGAACCTTTGATTCGATTCAACACGAGCCTAGTGTTGAATCTCGGTCTAGGGATGGTGATTGATTTTAGTTACGCGTTTAATCACATTAAGGCGTGTTGTCTTATTGGGCGTTGGACCCAACTACTCCAATTTCATGCATATCGAATAAAACAAGAAAGGAGTACTTCAAAGTAAATAAGAGCTTATGCTCTTTTACAACAATTGATCAAATCAAATTACTTTAAAGTAAAGAAGAGCTTATGCCCTTTTACAACATTTGATCAAATCAAATTATAACCAAAATCTAATCTACTCATTCCCATGGTTCAAACAAATTTGAAACGGCCATTCACATAGCTCAATTATCGTAGGCTAAGGTTCATAATCACCCTTTCTTTAATTAATTAACGCTTTAACTAATTAAACTTGAATGCAACATTTTCATTTGGTTTTTGTATCCATAGAATTGATTTAAATGGAGCTAAATGAAATGAAAATCCAATTCTCATTTAAAGAGACAAAACAATTTTGTTCTCTACCTAATTTGGGCCAAAATGCTATGACCTCAACTTTTGGGCCATTTTGCTAAACTTAAACTTTTGGGGTCACTTTGTAAAAACACAAAAGTCCACTACTTCATGTAATTACAACTAGAACCCAAAAATTTCCACAAAAGCTAAAACTTCATTAAAGGAGCAAAACAATTTGTCCTTTTAGTGATTTTGGACCTTTACGTAAAAACGTAAACTTTTGGGTCAAAGTACAAATACACAAAAGTATCAAAACTTTATGTAATTGTATAAAATCCCCACAAGGACCCTAATTGAGTAGGGTGGCCGGCCATTGAAGCAAAGTATATAAAAAAATTTCAAAGTTTTGTAAGTGGGGTGTGTGAAATGGAATAAATCATTACACACCTACCCACTAAAATTTCTTTAATTTTTCAAAACAAATATCTAAGATATTTAAACATAAGAAATATTTCAAAACAAAAACTTTATGAAATAAATCAAAACTTTGAATCAAAACACCAAACCTTTTGTTCTTGGCAAGAACATATCAAGAACAATGAAGAACATCCATGAAAACCCATAAGAGCTCCATGAACATTCTTCACCCAAAAACATACCAAAACCACTCAAACTTAAGGGAAATAACATACAACCATACTAGGGTACATAGGGGTTCCAAAAGTCACTTTAAAACACTTTTAACAAGTCAAACAAGAACCCAAAAATCCACCCTTTGGATTTGGCCGAATTTCCCCAAAAACATGGCACCAAATTTTAGCTCCAAAATTCATGCTCATATGAACTACATCTACAACATTTCAGATGGCAAATTTTCTAACAAAATTTACATTCAAAGAAGCAAGAATAAAGCTTGTAACAATTACAACATTCAAATCACAAACTATGAACTACAAAACCCAAAAGGATTCACCAACTACTAGACTTAGGCTCTTGATACCACTTGAAGGAAGATTTGTGAAAAACAAGTTCATTTGAGCAACATCAACAACATGCAATTAACAATTAAAAGGCGGAATCATGTTTATATGCACTCAAAAACAAAACTTAACCCATGAACTTCAAAGCCTAGTAGATAGGTGAACCAAGACTCAACTCAAAACAAAGTGAGTTGAGAAATCAATACCTTTGTAGATTGCTCTTTGCATAAGCAAAGGCTAATCACCCAAAGAGAGGGCCTTCATTCCTTGCATCTTAGATCCATGGATTTGGATGGATGAAAAGGTTTCTCCAAGTTCCCAAAATTGAGAACCTCTAAGTCTCCACACCAAGGCATATTGTAGAAGAAATGAGTGACCTTGAGGAAGTAAGATTGCTAGATGTTTTCCTCAAGGGTGGCCGGCCTCTTTGAGAGCAAAGGGAGGTTTGTGTTCTCATCTTTACTCCTTAGAAAACCCTTAGGATGAAATGGCTATAAAGATGTCTTTATACCACCTCACAATGGAGTGGCAAACTTGCAATTAAGCCAAGTTCACTACCCTCCTCTAAATGGCGGGCCATATGGGATTTATTGGGCTATTTGGGCCTTTGTGAATCATTATTCATTAAGTTGTCATACAACTTAAGTCAATGGACTTGACGTTCGAAGCCCATTGGGCCTTAAGGTCCAAAACTATCCCGAGGTCTTTTAACGAACTTATTCGTTTGATTAATAATCATATTAATTAATCCTTGCCATAAACAATTAAACCATTTAATTATTCTTACTCATCTCCGTTGAATCTTCAATCTCCACCTTACACGGTTTACGATCCATTAGGTTCCTTTTAGCGAGGCAGTGGGCGATTTAAACTCTTTCAAATCGATTGTGAATTGAAACTTACTTTCAATTCTCCCGTTAGCGATAATACACTTTTAGGGCTTCCACAAACCATGGTTGACGCCTAGCAGCATGTCATGGTTACCCAAGCTAATTAGAAGAGGTGGAGAACCTATTCAGTTTTAGGATTACAAATGCAATACGGTCTTTCTCTAATACAATACTCTTGACCACATTGTTTGGTTTGATAGTTTATTCATGTCTACTATCCAATGTGAGTCTTGTACTTATATGATTACCTTGAATGTGATTTGGAACACATTCCTAAATCTCATTCATACTTTGGCCAAAGATTCTTTA
The DNA here is from genome assembly GCA_016587475.1 of Pyrus pyrifolia. Classification (NCBI taxonomy): domain Eukaryota; kingdom Viridiplantae; phylum Streptophyta; class Magnoliopsida; order Rosales; family Rosaceae; genus Pyrus; species Pyrus pyrifolia. The sequence goes on from BNSU01000024.1 coordinate 398,150, forward strand.
ATCATATCATAGAGTATTCTCCCTCAAACAGTTTGAAGGTTAGAGATCCCTTGTTGCGCATTCACTTGCCTCCATGGCTAAGTGGCTTAACCTCAACGATGCCGTGGACACCCTCCTGATGGAGTGACTTTGACATAATCAAAGATTAAGGACCTAACCACAAGACAACTGTGATGCCTCAGGTCAAAAGACTAATTTGCATTATCCCAACCATGAGTTCTCATGTGACATGAATATGAGAACTCTTCGTTGATCGTGTTCAGTGAACTCATTCTCTATTGAGCACCTACGTACTTGTCTTGATGTCACACACACCAATGACTCGAGACTAGTCACTCTCCCTGAGAGAAGACATAGCACGTACTGATCTTAACGGACTGTCAATGCCCAATTGACAATCCTATGATCAGGAACGTTTAGGATGTGTCAACGAAAGAATGGTCTCATGAATCTAACTTCTTTAGATCGCATTCTTCCAATCACATATTCCTTGGACTTATCGTTTAAGCATATAACATTTATATGAGACGGCTCAAACAATAATCTTTGCCCTTTACATTTAAACTACATTAGTTTGAAATGTCCGTAAAGTATCATCATATGATTGGTTTTAGGGCACATTTCCAACATTTCTTCTGTCCATTCCTATCCCCTGTGCAGAAGGATAATAATACTATTTGTTGTAAACCCCGAAGCCCTTTGTTCTCTCTAGAAAAATAAGAGACATCTCTCACTACTCTCATTTCAAACCTATTCCTCTTAGCCCTCTCTCTCTCTAAAAAAATCTGGAAAGGCTTTCTTTTCTCCATTTCCTCTCAAGTCCAGCGCCCATTTGTACAAACCTCCTATATGCAGCAGTTTCTTCACTCGTTCTGCAACCAAAAACCAAGGAGTATACACACTTCCGTGTCTCTCTAACCCATCCATGGTGGAGTAAGCAAGAAAACTGAGATGCCTGAAAGTAAATCCCTCCTCCATGTGTGTCTGTATTTTTTTTCTTTTCAGATTTATGTGGTAAACTAACACATGCATGTGTTTTCATCTGTGTGAGGACCCCCAATTGTTGCAAATCCGAGACAAACAACACAAGAAAAACACCCTAAGTCACCAGCTCTTCTCAACCAAACCGTGTGTCGCCTAAGTTCAAACCATCACAGATTCGAGTTCCATTCATGCAGATCGAGACCATTTCGCACATGCAATGGTAATCATCTCCCACTTGGTTCAATATGCATGTTGCTCAGCTTGTGAAAAATCTCTTAGAGCTATTTTTTTTTTATGATGAATCTCTGAAGAAGCTGACACTGATGTATTTCTATATTAGATACCCGAGATTCACAAAGAGACTGAAAAGACCCACTCGAATAGTCCACAAACTCACGGATTTACAAATTTTGAGGTAAAAATCGTAACCCTTTTGATTGATCGACTGGGATCTGGTATTTTAACAATGAACCCACTACTGTGACTGAAAAAATTAGTACTCAAATCCAAGGTAGAGCCGAGAGAAAACAACCCTTTAGCTGCCGATCCAGTGGTCCCAGAAGTAAAAAATAGACAGCAAAGGCATCGGCCACGGCAAATGAGGAAGGTAAAGATCTTGTTCATCTGCTTTCGCTCAGCTTAACATTTACGGATTCAACTTCATTTCATTTATGATGCCATATTTACCGTGTATACCCTCCCAAAATGACTTTGTAAGAACTGAAAACATACATACGCTGTGTGTGGGGATATGTGGATCCATGATAGCGCCGAGGGAAAAGGGAGGTAAACACATAAGCTCGCTGGACAAAACAGGAAAGGCCCTCAGGACCCAGATCTGTGCATCTGGGAGGTAAAATTCGAATCCCTGCAAGTTTAATTGTTGTAGATCTAGTAATAATAGCTGTACTCAGTTCTATGGTGTATGGATATGTGATTTAACTGTGCTTCTCTCATCCATGCATCGCAAAACTGAGCTGCAGAAAAGTAACTGCTCAAAATTATGTTTATGCGCTGGATCTGCAACAACTACCCCCAAACTTGCCTCTGTGAATAACTTCGTGCAGACTGCTTTAAATTTCCAGCATAATGTAGATGTGGTGATGTTAATGTAGATTTGTTGCTGGGTGCATGATTCAGTATAGGATGCTCTTTATTTTCCATGCGCTGCAACCTGCAATTAACCAATATGCGTTAAAAAAAAAATGAAACTAACTGGGTAAATAAAGAAAGCATATTTTTGGAATTTTTTTTTTTAATTTTAATTTTTTTTTTAATTTTTTTTTTTATTAAATGAACTTAGGTATGTAAATGTATCTAGAAATTTAACTAATAAAAAAAAACTCAAACAAAAAGCAAAATAAGGAATGAGTTTAGAAAAACCTTGAGCACACAACCCCTGCCCTCTTTTTCAATATCCACGTTACCGTTATGAAAAACCTGCTTAACCATATAAGGGCCTTTCCACCGAGACTCTTGTCTCCCTGGAATTGACTTGAAATTTGAACTTAACAACCATACTTTGTTTCCAGGTTGTATTTTTTTATAACTTGGACTACCATGCAACTTTTTATTCTTGCTCTTGACATTTTGGTGTTTTTGGTCCATCTGGTTGCTTGGATCTGTTTTTTATTTTTGCACTTCAAGCAATTGAACTTTGTGTTGCTATGCTTTACTATCACACTCGAGAATCACATTTTGAGTCTTTATGGGCAGATTGTCAATTGATGATCTGGTCACAAATTTGGCACAAGGCAAACCATCTAATGCATCAACACGCATGCATTCTTGCTTATCACATGGATGTGTGGTAGCTTCAAACAACCTAAAAACAACCGTTTGATCTTCAACCCGGAATGTTAGAGTTCTGGCTTCAACATCAATAAGAGTCCGGGCTGTTGCCAGGAATGGGCGGCCCAAAATGATGGGTGTTGTCAAATCCTTATCCATGTCCAACACCATAAAATCAGTTGGTAAATATAGATTGTCAACCTTAACAATAACATCTTCAATGACTCCTCTAGGGTAGGTAATTGAACGGTCAGCCAATTGAATAATGCTGGAGGTTGGCTTCAGCTCTCCTTCACCTAAACGTTTAAAAACAGAATAAGGCATTAAGTTAACACTAGCACCTAAGTCAATTAAAGCACTACTAAAATCACAATTTCCAATGGTGCAAGAGATAGTAAAACTCCCTGGATCTTTCTTCTTTGGAGGCAATTTATGCAATAAGACCGCACTGCACTGTTCTGTTAGAATCACTTTTTCGGAATCCAGAAGCTTCTTTTTCTTTGTGCAAACGTCTTTCAAAAACTTGGCATAAGATGGAATGTTCTTGATTGCATCAATTAATGGTAGATTAATCTGAACTTTAGCCAAAGTCTTCATAAAATCTGTCAACTGTTGATCTTTAGCTTTAGGCCTCAACCGTTCAGGATAAGGCATTGGAGGCACATAAACACGTTCTGCAGTTTTTGTGGTAGCTTCTGCAGTATTTTCGGATCTGTCTTGTGGCTGCCCAGAATTTGCAGAATCTACAAAATATTAGATTTTTCAACATTTCCCGAATCTATTTGTGGTTGTGGTGTTGCCTGTGAATTTCCAGCACAATTTTCATGTATGTCGTCATAACTTTTGCCAGATCGTAAAGTCCGTATAGCGTTGCATTCTTCTCGTCCTCTTGGATTAGGTACTGTTTGACTAGGAAATGTACCCGGTGCTCTTTCTGAAACCTGCAATGCAATCTGCCCAATTTGTTGTTCCATATTTTTCATTGTTGCATGCATATTTTGGATTTCTTGATTGGTCTGTTCAAATCTTGCATTTGTAGTAATTGCTAATTTTTCAATTGCAATCTCCCAAGCAGCCCTAGGTGCAGCAGGTTGCTGTACCTGTTGTTGAAATTGTGGCTTTGCATGTTCATCTCTATCCCACTTCAAATTAGGATGATCTCTCCAACCAGGGTTGTAGAAATTTGAATATGGGTCATTTCGGGGACGCTGAAAATTATTAAATGCATTAACTTGTTCCGCTGCAAACTCCGGATAAGCAGCTTTATGTGGACAGCTCAAAAAATCATGGGTTGTCATGCTGCAAATACTGCAGGCAGCTTGTAAGGGTTGCTGTATAGCAACTTGTGAACCTGGAATTCTTTGTAATAACATGTCAAATTTTGCATCAAATCTTTCAAGCTTTTTCTCCATTTTTTCAATTTGTGCTGACACATATGGAGAACCATTAGACATCTCAAAAACTAACCTAGATTGTGGCTGCTCAATTGCCCATTGCTGTGTATCTGTTGCCATTTTTTCAAATAACAAACATGCCTCTTGTGCATTTTTATCCTTGTACGAACCTCCGCATGAAGCATTGACAAGAGTTTTTGTAGTCATATTTAGACCTCGGAAAAATATATGCATTTGATCAGTACTATTAATACCAGAATGTGGACATTTTCTAATCAACTCTTTGAACCGTTCCCATGCTTCATGAAACTCTTCATTTGGTTTTTGTGCAAAAGATAAAATCTGAGTTCTCATGTCAAGAGTCTTCGAAGCTGGATAATACTTGCTTAAGAATTTTTCACTGAGTTGGTTCCAAGTGCTAATGCTTCCAGATGGAAGTGTGAGGAGCCATCTCCTTGCTTGATCTTTCAGAGTGTGTGGAAATAAACGGAGCTTAATAGATTCGGCTGAAAATCCTCTCACCAAAATATTCTTGCATCCCATTAAAAATTTGCAATGTGCATGTTAGGATCGTCGGTTGATAACCCATGAAATGTAGGTAGAATATTCAACATGTGTTGCTTTATTTCGAATGCAGACCCTTCCTCCACTTCCGGATAAGTAATACAACTTGGTATGTTAGTGGCATGAGCTGTTAATGAATCCCCTAAAGGTTGACCCCCCTCTGGAATAACAAATGCCATTGTTTTTTCACTGTGCAGATCCTCAGAAAATAAAGACTGCAAAAAAGTCCCCTGCAGGGAATGAAGCTACTGCAGATTTTGTTTCCTGCGTCTCCTCCTTAAAGATTGCTCAGGTTCTAGAGCAAATGGAATCAATTTTTGTGCTGCTGATCTAGTTCTGACCATGCACAGATTGTTGTAATATGCAGTACTGCTGTAATCTGTAAAAATAAAATAAAAACGAAATGTAAATTTTTTTTTTTTTTTTTATGTGTATAGACAGCAATAACTAACTGTAAATTTGATTAGAATGAATTATTTTAAATAATCCCCGGCAACGGCGCCAGTTTCTTGATAGAGATTTTACCACACATGCAAACGGGTTAAAAACTCCTATATTACTTGCAAGAATGACAAGGTTGTTGTAGTATAAACGGTTCTCGCAAGGTCGTTCTGTAGACATCAAAATTTCGGTGAAATGAATGTTGACCAATAATTAAAATTTCAACGCTCACGTGTCACATAAATTTTACATGTAGCGTGTGACTCAACGAAAAATCGAAATAAATTGGAAAGGTCATCAAATAGGACACGTGTCAATACCTGGCAGAAATGATTTATTTCATCTAATTATTTAAATCCAAAATCAAGTTTTGGAATTCTATAAATAGGAAGCCAAGGCATTCATTTTCGGGGGAGGAGAGAAGAAAGAAGGGAAGAAAGGAAGAGAAATTTACATTACACCAAAACCTTGAAGCCTTGAAACTCTAAAGCTCTCAAGCAAATCCCGAAGGATCAAAAAAGCTCTCTTCGTTCTTCGTTAAGTCTTCCTTCAAGATCAAGCCCCGACGGCCCTTGAAGAAATCCGCACAACCATTCTTCAAGATCAAGCCCCAACGGCCCTTGAAGAACTTCCACCAACTCAAGATCAAGCCCCGACGGCCCTTGAGGAAAGTGTTCATCGTTCATCATCCGTTCATCCTAAGATCAAGCCCCAACGGCCCTTTGGATCAACAACCTCAACAAATCCACACATCCAATCGTTCTTCAAGATTAAGCCCAAAAGCCCTTGAAGATTCGCTCATCCACCAACCTTCAAGATCAAGCCCCAACGGCCCTTGAAGAACTTCCACCAACTCAAGATCAAGCCCCGACGGCCCCTTGAAGAAAGTGTTCATCATTCATCATCCGATCATCCTAAGATCAAGCCCCAACGGCCATTTGGATCAACAACCTCAACAAACTCATACACCCATTCTTCAAGATCAGGCCCAACGCCCCTTGAAGATCCATTCATCAACTGTTCATCCTTAGATCAAGCCCCGACGGCCCTTTGGATCAACAACTCATCCACAAACCTACACCCTACGAAGATAGAATCAGAGGACCAAATTACAAAGAGATTGTAACCCCAAAATCATTAATACAAAAAAATATATTTTGTACACGTATTCTTGTCTCTTGTTTCAGGAATTTTCGTGTTTACAAATTTGGCACGCCCAGTGGGACCTCTCTACCTCTCATCCTTATCCTCAAATCATCGAAAAACACAAATGGCATTAAGAAAGGATCAAGCTGTTCCTGCAATCAAAGCAAAGAACAAGAACATCATCGCCGCAAGTGGTGATATTTCGGGCATCATAACCCGAAGTAAGGCAAGAGATCTTTTTGCCGCAGATTCCGCCCCTGCATTAACTCTGTCAAAGGAACAAGAGCACCTGAGGTACGAGCCTGTGATCACCCTAGCCTCGCCAAGGGCATCAAAAGGGGAGAGCCCGAGGAAATACTCAGAGTCCCTACTCTCCGACGCTGATTCGAGCGGCAGTACAACCATGCAAGTCATGACCACCGGAGCAACTTCAATCGAGGAGCAGCTAGCTCAGATGAATGAAGCAATCGCAAAGCTCACACGGACTGTGGAAGAGAAGGACTTGCAGATTGCCGCACTTGTCAACCAACTAGATGCGCTGCCCGACGTGAAAGTCGACCCAAATGTTGGCCTATTAGAGAAAGAAGTCGACGAAGAAGAGGAGCCACCAGCGGAGAAAGTTGAAGAGAAGCCGAAGCTAGACCAAGCAACGACATTCATGGGATCTCTCTCTATCCAGCAGTTACAGGAGATGATCGCAAGCACTATCAAGACACAATACGAAGGAAGCTCGCATGACTCCGTACTGTACTCAAAGCCTTACTCCAAGAAGATTGATGCTTTGAAGATGCCAAGGGGTTATCAGCCCCCAAAATTCATGCAGTTCGATGGAAAAGGCAACCCGAAGCAACATGTCGCCCATTTCATTGAAACTTGCAACAATGCTGGGACAGAGGGAGACTACCTCGTCAAACAGTTCGTGCGTTCGCTGAAAAGTAACTCTTTTGACTGGTACACTGACCTCGAACCTGAGTCTATCAACAGTTGGGACCAGCTAGAAAGGGAATTCCTCAACCGTTTCTACAGCACTCGTCGTACTGTAAGCATGCTAGAGCTGACCAGCACGAAACAGTGGAAAGATGAACCTGTCGTCGACTACATAAATAGATGGCGTTCTTTAAGTCTGGATTGCAAAGATCGGCTTTCTGAAACCTCTGCCATTGAGATGTGCGTTCAAGGCATGCAGTGGGGACTACACTACATCCTTTAAGGCATCAAACCACGAACATTTGAGGAGTTAGCCACCCGCGCCCATGATATGGAGTTAAGCATCACCCGTCATGGGAAGAAAGAACAGATCGCCGACTATAAGAATGACAAAGTTTTGGGGCCAAAGGTGGATAAGGCTACGTGGAAACCCACCAAGGAAGCAATGACGGTCAACACAACTCCAGTCAAAATCCCTACACGAAGCAAGGCGATTCAAACCGAAGCTTTTCGTGATCAAGAGATACGTAGACGCATTTTGAAGGAGCTTGAGGAGAAGACTTATCCATTCCCCGACTCTGACGTGGTTGCCATGTTGAAAGACTTGCTTGACAAAAAGGTGATCGACCTACCTGAGTGCAAACGACCAGAAGATATGAACCGTACTGACAGTCCAAGGTACTGTAAATTCCACCGCTTCATTAGTCATCCGACGGAAAAGTGCTTTGTGCTAAAAGATCTCATCATGAAGTTGGCTCAGAAAGGGATCATCGAGCTAGATCTTAATGATGTGGTGAAGTCAAACTATACCACCGTCACTTCTAGCTCTTTGAACTCAAAATCTTCACCTCAACCGCTGGGGGCATGCTCCAAAACCATGTCAGTCAAGTCAAGTAAAGTTGAAGGATGGACTTATGTCACTCCAAAGAAAATGCACAAGAAACATAGGTCTCCTCCACAAGTTCACCAATCGGAAAGGGGGCAAAGCAGCTACCGTCAACCTTCAAAGCTACATGAAAGTGTTGAGGATGATGAAGTTATGACACAAAGATCGTCCGTTGCCATCACGATGCGCGATTTCTGCCCCAAAGACTTCTTCAATCACTCAGTCAAGACTCCTTGTTATGAAGATGGCAAGGGATGCCCCTCTAAGATTGTTTGACAAATTTAAAAAGCTCCTCGTTCGCACGAGCCTAAAAGGCGACAACCAAAGCTCCTTGTTCACACGAGCCTAAAAGGTGACAACAAACGCTCCTTGCCTGCACGAGCTGAAACTGCAAACGGCACCAAACGCTCCTTGCCTGCACGAGCTGAAACTGCAAACGGCACCAAACGCTTCTGGCCCGCAAGAGCATAAACTGTGTACGGCAAAATCATCATCAAAACCATCACTTATTTGAACTACATCATGACTTGATCCCTCCTCAACCAAGGGTGCGTAGGCAACTTGAAACTTCAAAACTTCAAGTACAGTCACACCGTCATAAAAAAAAAAAAAAAAAAAAAAAACGTTTGAACTACGTTTCGACTTGATCTCTTCGTTGGAAGGGTACGTAGGTAGCTCGAACGTTTAATTTTGAGTTCAGTCACATCAAAATAAGGTTGTAGTAAAAGTGACTAATGAAAGTCAATATTATTACGTTCTTTGTACAAAAAATTACATGTTGTTGGTAACAAAAAAAAAAACAAAAAAAAATACATATATATATATATATAATATATATTTCTATATTATATATATGTTGAAGTGTCCACTTAAAAGCCGCAAGAAGCAGCAACCATCATTGCCGCTGTCAATTCCTACAACCGTAACGGTCGCCGTCAAAAGGCCAGCCACGAATAACAGCAGATATCAACTCTGCCTTCCCCCGACTGCAGTGTACCGCTCTCTCTCTCTCTCCCTCTCCCGGATTATTCACCCAGACCCACAAAGAATGCTTGGGAAATCTCCCTCTTCCCTGCTCAGCCGATGGCAGCAGTGTTGATGCAGCACCAACCGTTGATCAACGCTGACGACAAAACCCAAGCCACGAGTGGCGGCAACGGCGAGCCGATTTCCCTAGAGTCTAGATCGCAGCAACGACCTACAACCATCACCGGCGCAGCGAGACATCAAACGAAAGCCAAGACGGACGCAACACCCGTGCGCCATGATCCCTGGAAGATCAATAGCCGGGAACCGCCGCAACCCCATCAGCCGACAGCAGCAGAAGACAGCCCCAAGGCCTCCAAGACGCTGCAATGGCTCTAGCACCACCTGTTCAGGCGTCAGCAGCAGCGCCAGCTCCTCTTCTTCTTCCTCCGTCACCAAATCCCCAGCCGAGATCGATGGCTATTTGGCGGATGCGGGATACAAGGTCCGCGCCTCCGACCTACGACACGTCGCTCAGCGACTTGAGCACCTCGAAACCGTCATGGTCAACTCTCCCAGCGACCTTTCCCAGCTTGCCTCCGACGACGACGTTTCGAAGCTCAAGTACCCGGGTCACCAGCACATGGGTGAGCGGTACCTGTTCCGGGACCTGCTCAAACCTGAATCGGAACGGGTCGGTTCGCCCGTTGAGAGGGTATTGGATCCGGAAGAGGCAGACTTATTCTACGTGCCGTTCTTCTCGTCATTGAGCTTGATTGTTAACCCGGCGCGACCGGCTTCCCGGTCGGAGAAGCCGTTGTACAGCGACGAGGAGAATCAGGTGGCCTTGATTGAGTGGCTGGAATCGCAGGAGTACTGGAAGAGGAACAATGGCCGAGACCATGTGATCATGGCTTCGGACCCCAATGCTCTGTACAAAGTGATTGACAAAGTAAAAAATTGTGTACTGCTTGTTTGCAATTTTGGGCGGTTGAAGGAGGACCAAGGATCGCTTGTGAAGGACGTGATCATGCCATACACTCACCGCATCAACACTTACACGGGTGACAAATGGGAACTCACTGCTACCTGTGCTCAGTGGCTGTGCTCCTTGCCTGTGCTCAATGGTGATGGTGGAGCTCCTTCCTCTGTCTCCTCACGCCTTGCACTACCTCGAGTTCGTTATTCTGGCCACCTTGATCAAAATCAACGAAGAGCTTCATTGACCGCTGTCAAACGACTAGCCGGTCTTCAAACTCGACGCCTTACACTCTGTCTCAAGCTCTGGCTGTTTCTGCACCTCCACCATGGCTGCTGCCTTTGAATATGATCAACAAAATCAAAGTTTGTCAACTCACACCCAAAGATCTCATCCGTCTGCTTGCCTCTGCTGCTGCCTTTGAATGTGATTGACAAAATCAAAGTTTGTCAACTCACACCCAAAGATCTCCTCCGTCTTCTCTCGGACTCGGCCTGGGTTTTCACCCACGAACTCAGCCTTGCAGATGGCCATATAAAGAAAAAAAAAATGATGATGCGGGGAAGCATCTTTCAAAAGAATAATTAAAAAAAAAAAAAAAAAAAGTAGCAATGATGATGCTGGGAAGCATCTTTCAAAAGAATAATAAAAAAAAAAAAAAAAAAAAGTAGCAATGATGATGTTGGGAAGCATCTTTCAAAGACAGCACCAGCTGCCAATTGTTTAAATTAGCAAATTGGAAGATGCAAGGCAGTGAGCAAATGCAGTGGCCTATATGCGTGTGTATGTGTACAAGATTGTGGAATTAAAAGTAAAGAAAGTAATGAAGGCCATCATTCATGTGTGGACATATTTGTTATATACAAGTTGTAATTTTGTAGAGTTTGAAACTCACACGGTGCCAGGCGCACCGAGAGCAATTATATTAAAAAAAAAAAAAAAAAAAAAAAAAAAAAAAAAAAAAAGAAGAAAAAAAAAAAAAAAACATCTTGGTGATGTACATGTTTTCTCTGTATTTAGCACAATACACTAAATAAAACAAAGCATGTTCATTGATTTTCGAGAAATTACAAGTGCGAAAAAAAAAAAAAAAAAATGTATCTAACAAAGAAAGAGAAAGATGGAGCTTTCACAAAGGTTGTTTACGTGAAGCCCCACTACGTGGCAACACTCTAGGAGCGGGAGGCATCGGAGCGAGAGGCATAGGAGCGGGAGGCACTGAAGATAGATCATTCGAGGCCCCAATACTTGGTGGAACGCTAGATGACGCAGGAAAAAGGTGCCTCTGGAAGAAAGACGCAAGCCTTTGACGGTCACTTTGAATTCGACCTTGAGATTCTAGCATCTCATCAAGCTTCCTCTTCATGCCTGTCGAATAATTATTTGCAAGCACGTGCAAACTTCTATTCTCGTGCTTAAGCTGTTTGATCTCTTGCTTAAGATTTTCCACCTCCGCCATCAATGATTCAACCTGACGGGATCGAGCCAGTAGGCGTTGGCCCATGTTGGACACAGAGCCCGCGCACTGAACACTGAGAGCTAGGGACTCTTGAACGGCCAACTCTTCAGACACAATCTCGGCTTTCCAGATAAAGCGTTCAACTTTGTCAAAAGATCTCTGACAAAGTTGAAGACGCGTGGAGGTTGCCGACAAACGTGGGTGATAAAGTCGCAATCTCGGCTTTTCAGATAACGCGTGCAACTTTGTCAAAAGATCTCTGACAAAGTTGAAGACGCGTGGAGGTCATTGCCGCATCCGCACTACCACTTGCTATTGGGAAATCCCTATATATGTCTACCTTCATCTTTTATGGCAAGGCAGACATGCAAAAAAAAAAAAAAAATGCCTAACTCTTCCTCACCTCCGAGAGTACACTCCCAGCAAAGCATCTCAAAATGCTCAGTTTTCTTCCTCTCCGGGAATACCCTTGCAAACAAAATGACACCAAGGCAAAAGTATCTCATATCATCAAGGGTGAAAGCAAAGGTATCTCATATCATGCTTTTTCCCTATCTTTTCCTTTGCCCTTGTTCTCACCCGCCAAGACAAGGACAGAGAAAGCAATATGTCAGAACCTCCACTCAAACTTGTGCTGCCACCAAGAAGTGATGGTCCATTCAAATGCAAGGTTTGCATTCCACTCCTATATCAGAGGACAAATACTACAAGAGAAGATGCCAAACCTGCATAAGGAAAAACCACTTCTGCAAAGGGAGCAAGTAAGGCAAGTGAAAATGATACACCGAAGCATGTGGAGACAAGCACAACAAATATATGTGCTGATTCATTCGCTGCTTCTTCAAAAGCAAAGGTATCTCATATCATGCTTTCTCCATGTCCTTTCCTTTGTCCTTGTTATTACTCGCATGACAAAGTGAAAAGAGCAATCAGCCGGCACTTGGAGTCAGTCGTCCGATCTGGAACCGACTACCTGGAATCTATTCCCTGGATGCTTACCTAGCGTTGCTCTCGAGTAGTCATCTTCAACGGTTGATACACTTCCAGAGAAGGGACCATATCTGCTTGGAGAACAGCTAAGACAAGTGACAATAAAAAATCAATCTTTCTAATTCGTACTCTTCAATACGAATTGGACAGATTGAACAAAGAAACAGGTCATCACCTCCACCTCGTGCTTGCCTGCCATGTGTCTGAATCCTGAAACCACTCATGGTCTTATTTCCAATTCAAGATCAAGCCTCGATGGCCCTTGAAGAAATCACAAGTTCGATTCAAAATCAAGTGTTCACCACCCTTGAATCAAATTCAACTCCAGATAAAAGGAGTAAGTTCAGACCTTCGGAGGAGACCAAAAGAATCCTTCAGCCCAGTTCAAGATTAAGCCTGCGGAAAATCAACGATTGGAGGAAACCAGAAAATCTTCCAGTCGAACTCAAGATCAAGCCTCGATGGCCCTTGAAGAAATTTCCAGCCCAATTCAAGATCAAGCCTCGACGGCCCTTGGGTTGACATCTACATTAAGGGACTTCAAAACGCATCTTCTACACGTGACAAGCACATGTCTACGACGCGCCTTGAAGTGGGGGCATTTGTAGACATCAAAATTTCGGTGAAATGAATGTTGACCAATAATTAAAATTTCAACGCTCACGTGTCACATAAATTTTACATGTAGCGTGTGACTCAACGAAAAATCGAAATAAATTGGAAAGGTCATCAAATAGGACACGTGTCAATACCTGGCAGAAATGATTTATTTCATCTAATTATTTAAATCCAAAATCAAGTTTTGGAATTCTATAAATAGGAAGCCAAGGCATTCATTTTTGGGGGAGGAGAGAAGAAAGAAGGGAAGAAAGGAAAAGAAATTTACATTACACCAAAACCTTGAAGCCTTGAAACTCTAAAACTCTCAAGCAAATCCCGAAGGATCAAAAAAGCTCTCTTCGTTCTTCTTTAAGTCTTCCTTCAAGATCAAGCCCCGACGGCCCTTGAAGAAATCCGCACAACCATTCTTCAAGATCAAGCCCCAACGGCCCTTGAAGAACTTCCACCAACTCAAGATCAAGCCCCGACGGCCCTTGAGGAAAGTGTTCATCGTTCATCATCCGTTCATCCTAAGATCAAGCCCCAACGGCCCTTTGGATCAACAACCTCAACAAATCCACACATCCAATCGTTCTTCAAGATTAAGCCCAAAAGCCCTTGAAGATCCGCTCATCCACCAACCTTCAAGATCAAGCCCCAACGGCCCTTGAAGAACTTCCACCAACTCAAGATCAAGCCCCGACGGCCCCTTGAAGAAAGTGTTCATCATTCATCATCCGATCATCCTAAGATCAAGCCCCAACGGCCCTTTGGATCAACAACCTCAACAAACTCATACACCCATTCTTCAAGATCAGGCCCAACGCCCCTTGAAGATCCATTCATCAACTGTTCATCCTTAGATCAAGCCCCGACGGCCCTTTGGATCAACAACTCATCCACAAACCTACACCCTACGAAGATAGAATCAGAGGACCAAATTACAAAGAGATTGTAACCCCAAAATCATTAATACAAAAAAATATATTTTGTACACGTATTCTTGTCTCTTGTTTCAGGAATTTTCGTGTTTACACGTTCTCCACAGGGATTATTCAATAATTCAAAACAAACCTAATTCCAATTAATTATTGTAAAGCAGAAAGTTGAGATGTAAGTATGTAAGTATGTAAGTAGGGATCGTTCTGGACCGGGGATTAGGAGGGATTGTTAATCACTTGGATTTGACTCAAAAACGTAAAAACAATTTTAAAACTCTATACTAGACTTAAAGAATGCAAAACTCAAAATAAGATAGATTAAGACTAAGACTTAAACAAAATATGGGGAGGGGTTGAGGTTTGGACGAGATTAAACTAAAATGGATAGATTGCAAAGAAAACAAATTGTAAATACGATTTTGACGGAAATGAATGGATGGGATGGCTAGCTAAGGGGTTCATCTCCATACATGTTATACTTGCATATAAAACGATTTCCAATTGCTTTTCAATAAACCATTAATTCTCAACGCCCCAGGTTAACCGTGATTGCACTAATTAACCCTCAGATTTTCCTAACGTTATTGAATTGGATGATTGCATACGACAACCCAAAACATTTCCCACAAGTCCCCTACATGATTGCATAATAGAGATACAAGCAAGAATCATTAAGTTCTTTGAAAACCATAAGTGTTGACGAGGCATTCATTACTATGATTGCATGAAACTTATGCCAATAATTTACTTAACGCGATTGTTTATAAGCAACCTCCACTACTTGTGAATATAAGTTCATAACTATTAGGTGAAACTCACTTATATTCTAGCGTCATATTCATGCATGAAAATTAAGCGTGCGCTCTCAATAAACATACATAAATAGGTTATCAATCAAATAGTTAAACAAATTGAATTCACAACTTATGAAACGCAATTAGAAGTAATCAAATCATATTGCAAGCATAAACATATATTTCGAATCCCCCCCTAGCTAAGGGGGGTTTAGTTCCTCATACGTACAAAACAAAGATAATTGAAATTAATCATTGGAATCGAGGAAAAGAAACACCTAAACATTCCAACAACTCAAACTTGAATTGTATGAACGTTTAGGCACTCTTCTCCTCCTCTTCGTTGTAGCATAAGGTCTAAGGATAGGTTTGGATTGGTGTTTGTATGGAGAATGGAGTGGGAAATGGTGTGAAGTGTGTTGGGAAAGATGGAAATGGAAGTGGAGGAGAGAATGATGCAGAAAATGGATGGGAAGTGCACGGTTTTGGATTCTAAGGGGAAGTGTTGTGGTGTTGTGTATGAAAATGAGATGTGGAGTGAATGAATAATGCATGTAGGGTTAGCTAGGTTGGCTTTGTTTGGGTGCATGTGGGTTGGAAATGATGAAGGAAATGCATGTGTTGATGAAATTGCATTTGGAAAGGTTGGAAAGTGGAAGGGAAAGGCACGACAACAAGGAAGTGTTTGGGTGCATGTGTGTGAATGGTGGTTTTGCATGTGAATTGATGGATTGTTTGATTGGGCTAGGGTTTTTGCATGGCTCAAAGGATTGTTTGATTGGGCTAGGCCCTTTGTTTTATGTCCTAAAGAGCATGCAAGGCTTCAATTTCGTCCATCCTCTTTGCTCCATGATTAAGCTATCCAATCCATGCCCAAAAATGCTCCAAATAGCCTCAAAATGCACTTTCTTGCTCCCTTTGCCATATGAACCTAAAAACACACGAAAATGGCTTAAACTACTAAAACAACTAGGAATTAACAATATAAATGCATGAAAACAAGCTAAGTAAGTTGCCTACTTATGCTCCTATCAGCCCCGACGGCCCTTTGGATCAACAACTCATCCACAAACCTACACCCTACGAAGATAGAATCAAAGGACCAAATTACAAAGAGATTGTAACCCCAAAATCATTAATACAAAAAAATATATTTTGTACACGTATTCTTGTCTCTTGTTTCTGGAATTTTCGTGTTTACACGTTCTCCACAGGGATTATTCAATAATTCAAAACAAACCTAATTCCAATTAATTATTGTAAAGCAGAAAGTTGAGATGTTTGGTTTTATAACCTACTTAAATTAAAACGAATTTAATTAATAAAAATAAACTAATATGCAATATTATAGATGAAAGGAAAAGAAAACTGTTTTGGAAAAATCAAATTAAGAAAACACTAGGGTTCCACCATCACCTAGCAATCCTATGTATTTTTATCAATTACTTATGATCTACACATGCCACTTTGAAGGTTAGGTTTTCCTAATTTATATTCTACTTGGAACCTCCAACATAGAACGTATATCTAACATGCAACCCGTCCGGACGTTCGGATCAAATCTAAACATGAGAGACTCATTATGCTTTATGAAAACCCTTTGAAAAACCATGCAACCCTTAAGATGTGGTGTTCATCTTAAGTGAAATTACAATTATTAATCACAAGAAGCCAGCATCAATTTCAGGGAACCTTCCGACCAAAATTGCATCAAATTACTTTTCTAAAGATCCTAATGGTGATCAGGCATTAAGACAATTAGATAGTTTTAATCACGGTGATCAATAATTCAAAGTATGCATGCAATCAATCATAAGCAATTAAATAAAAATCACATATTCATGCTAAGGCTTACGGCTTCACCCTAGCAAAAGGAATTAGTTACGCATATTCATAATTGAAATCATAAAATATTATTAAGAATAAAAGGAATGAAAACACCTTAAAGTATAAAATTTCCAAGAACCCTAGCCAAGTTCTCTGTCTCCCCAAAATTGTATAAAAGAAAAGCCTCCCACAATTCCGAACGGCCAAGCCTTTTAATATCTCCCTTAAAAGCCAACACACAAACCCTAACACTCAAGTCTTTTATTCCCACTAAGAAACTAAATAATAATAAAATAAAATAGAAAATAAATTCCTAATTAACCTAGGAAAAACTGCACAGAAACTGTTCAGCCACGTTTTAGCCTCAAATCTCCTCCAAATCCGGCCCAAGATAGCTTGTTTTAAAGATAAGAATATTCTGAACACATCTCCAGAAGGCCACAAACCCATCCGAGGTCATCTTGGGCTCCAAAAATGCAATTTAAGCCCAACACGTCACTATTCCAGCACTGCGCATGGCTCCTTTATTTTATTGCCAGAAAATCATCGCTTGGTAGAAAAAACTGATATTTTGACACGATCAAGCTAAGTGACTCACGAACGTCTTCCAATTGGAATTACTCCAAAATTCATCCATTTGACCACGTTTTGCTCCAGAGGAAGTCGGAAATCCTATATTGGAAATATAATTCAAAGTATCAAAATTCTTCCAAATTATTAACCAAAATATACTAAGAATAGGATAAAATATATAATATAAAATATACTCATCAGTGTACATAAAAGCTTTGTGTCAAAACACAAACTCTCTCTCTCTCTCTCTCTCTCTCTCTCTCTCTCTCTCTCTCTCTCTCTCTCTCTCTCTCTCTCTCTCTCTCTCTCTCTCTCTCTCTCTCTCTCTCTCTCTCTCTCTCAGAGGTCATAGGGCTCTCTTGGGCTTCTTTGGGCCTTATTTTACATTTAAGTCATACATGACTTAAACGTTAGAAGCCTATATGGAATATAGTGGTAAATCTACTTTGTTAAATTTACAATGCAATGCGTTTTTAATCTAATTTTAGTATTCAATGTAAGATATTATATGTCAGCCACCTAAGTGATTGGCTAATGACTACTTCGTTGTGATTTTTAATTCATTTCCTTAAATCACCTTTACGTGCCTTAGTCAGGGGCTACCAAGTCACCACACAATGACATCACACAAGCCATTATCGACACAATATACAATAGTTTTAGCAGATAGTCAACGCCCAATTGATAATCTAATGACTAAGAATGTTTAGAATATATACACTATTTGGGTTTGGTCTCAACAACCTCAATTATCACAACCTATATTCGTTTAGACTTGTATTGTCTAATTATTAGCAAATAATAAGTAGATTCAAAGAGTCAATTCTCTGATTATCATTGTTCTTCCTTCGCTTTAGACAATTACCTTAAAATGTTTAGCTTCCCCGCAATGGAAACAACTATTTTCTTCACCTTGTTTTGTGTAAACTCTTTAAAGTTTCTCCTTTTAATTATTCTTTTTGAACATTGGCTGGTAAAGGACTGCCCTCTCTAGTAGTCTTGTCATTATCCTGCCTCTGGTTTATTCTTTCTCTAAAGCCAATATCCCAGCTGGTAATGGGTTCGTAGTTAACTTCTTTTTATTATAATTCAAAGCTCTAATACCACTATAAAATATCACAGGATCAATCTTGGTCGCCGTTAGTTTGTTAATTGCTTTGAAGCATTGTCAAGGGAGAAATAGCACACCTACGTTGGATGATTTGTGTGGAGAAATGAATTCTACTTTTTAGACATTTATCATACTCTTTGTTGAGAGTTAATAGACTTCTCTAGATGTAATTCTTTCAGGATGAAGTGCCGATTTAGTCTCTGAACTATCACCTCAGTAAAAATTAGGTCCTTAAATTATTATTTTTGATAAAATAAGTCCATAAATTCATTTAAAATTGCTAATTTCATCCCTACTATTATATTCAAAACTATTTGATCCAGTTTTTCATCAACTTTAGTCACTTGACACGCTTTAAAGTGTAATACCATCATTTCTCGTCTATAAGCCCTTAGCATTTTATATACATTGCGAAGCTAACGTCTAATTTACTCTCTAAAATTAAACTCATACACTATTTCTTTATGAAAAATTACCAGTTTACCCTCAAATTTGTATCACATGCAAGTAATGTGACTTGAACTGAAGGAAAATTGAATATAGTAGCTTTGAATCTAATGTTAGGGATGTAATGGTAGAATTTTATAATTCAATTACTGATTTTTCTTAAAAAAAAAAAAAGTTTAGGGACCTATAATTTTTGCTCATATGATAATTCATAGACTGCATTGACAGTTCACCTTTTTTTTTTTTGTGATAAGTCACTTCACTTGTAGAAGGGTTGTTGAACGATATACGATGCTCCTTTCTTGCAACATTTTCAAGCTGTCATAGTTCAAATATCCAAATCTCCTATGCCATTTCCAAGAATTGTCTTCAAGAGTAACATTTTTCCATTATAGGATCCACATATTCAAATGTAGGGGAAAGCACCTATTAGCCTTCATTTTTATTGTGGCAATATGATCCTGCAGATTTCTGCCACCAAAAATACAAACCATGAAGTGCCCAAAAAGCAACCAATATCCATGTTCAACCATTTGTCCCACATTGAGAAGATTTCCATCTAAACCAGGTACAATCATCACTTCTGATGTGTACCTAGTTCCTTTTCTGGTTTCCATTATCAGAGTTCCTTTGCCAATAGAATCCACTAAGCCACCAATGCCCCATTTTGACTTTGCACTTCACACTTCTGTCAATAATCAGCAGTGATTCAATACAAGTCACGTGGTTGCTGCAACAACTGTCTTGATTCCAAATTCCACAATTTCGATTGTACTAAGGCTTTGTGATAGGCATAAAACATTATGGCAGTGTCATGAACCAATTTGCATAGTTTGCTACTTAAGTCTTCTTTGGTTGGTGATAGTCTCTCATCGTGTGCCCAAATTTGTTGCAATTGTGACATTTAACCTCATTTTGAACCATCATTCTCCATAGTGAGCTTTATCACAGAAGTTACATTTCTTTTTACCCATTTCTTTATTCTCACCTTGCCTGTCAGCATGTTGTAATTTATTATCCCAATTTTTAGGCTTAGACTTCCAATTCTTCTTAGTTTTGCTAAAATTTCCTTGCACAAAGGACTTGTTCTGTGAATTGGAGTAAGACTCATACTAGCAAAGGCCTTTTCTAAGCCTATAGTATCATCTACATGTCTACTTAGTTGTAACTCACAGCTCTTAAGAGAACCAACAACTTCTTGTACAGTCACAGTATTCAAATCAGATGTTCTCTCAATTACAACACAAATTGGATCATACATACTAGATAGGTTGATAAGAACTTTTTAAACTTCTATTTGGTGAGAGAGATTTTCACCATAAGACTTCATTTGATTTATCAACTTAAATAATCTAGTATGATAATCAGATAGAGACTCATTTTCTTTCATTCTTATGTATTCAAATTCACGACGCAAACTCTTAAGTTGCACAGACCTTGCCTGTCCACAGTGGCCAAGCCAAAAATTGTTAGGGGATGGGGTGAAATTTGAAAGGGTAAAAGTTCAAAAATAAAACTGGACATCCATTCGAGGTCTAAGTCTAGTGGTTGCAAGAAGATTATGTGAATTACCTGGAATATTCAAAGAAAGATTTGGACTCTGAAATATTTGAAGGAGGATTTGGACTAACCGAACTAATTGAAAGAGGTTTTGGACTACCATAATATTCAAAGGAGGATTTGAATTAACAATAATATTTGAAGGAGGATTTAAGCACCATTTTCTTGTTGTATAATTCCATTACATAACTGTATTATGAGCAAAGTTCTAAAAGACGCTAAGCACTAGTCGTCAATTGACATGGCCTAACATTTAGGCAAGGACCTAGGCAGATTAGACAATTTTAAATAATTTATTATATATCGTATAAATAGTGCATGTTTATTATATATCACATAACATCTAAAAATATTGACAATAAACATATAATATCTAAAACTATTGATAAATTTTCTTTTGTTGAATTTGATGGTAAAATATAAAAATACAAATGATTATGAGTTCGTAGTAATTTACGAAATACTTTTTGAAGCTCATATAAATTTATACTGAGTTCTAAGAGAAATAACGGTGTTACATACAAGACTTTTTTTTTTTTTTGAACAATTGATATTATCTATACTAAGGGGTTGGGGGTGAGCTAAGCCTCACAATGGGCTTGCAATAATATGGTTCAAATTCGCATTTGATGAAAATCGAACCTAAGACCTCTCACTTACAAGTGAAGAGGAATACTACTAGACCGTAGTACTAAGTGGCAAAATACAAGACTTAAAAACATTGGAAAAGTGGACAAATTAATTGGACAATAATTTAAAAACAAAACAAATCTTAGTATAATTTAACCTATGTAACTAGAAAGCTAGGTGGAGCAAATTGATTGGCCAATAATAAAAAAACCAAAACAAATTGGATATTTTATGAAGGGCACATGGGGTGGGATGGGAAAGAGAGAAGGTCTCCTTTCTTCTTCATTGGAACTCAAACCAAAAACTCCAACTCCATTTCCAGAAGCTGTAGATTGCGGCTCTTCAGACTCCATTCCTCCTTTCTTTGGCTTGGGCATTTTGGAGAAAAAGAGATCTCGTGCACAGCTTGTATGCGCAGCCGAAACCATCGCTCCTGGGCAGGTATTCCAACGAGACCAGAGGGGTAGACCATCGATCTTGGGCATGTTTTCCGACGAGGGGAGGTATGGCCGCACCTCCATTCGCCTCTGTAGCTTCACCACTGCTTGTCCATTACCTTGAAATTCTTCTTGAAGAATATCACAAGCACCTTTGGACGTCTCTTGGTTCACGATCCAATTCGATTTTGCAATCACTGTGGATGCAAATTTTTGCCTTCTTTTGATTGATGAATCTGCACCTGCAAAATAATAACACCTAAGATTAAGGCCAAATGCCTCATGTGCCCACAATGAATTGGGGATGGGGGCTTTGGCCGAAGAATTTCCAATGCCAAAGTTAGAATTCTGAAAAGAATGTGTTTGAGTGTTTGTGGGAAGCAAAAAGTCTCTTTAAGGGTAGCTAAAGCTTCTCAAAATTTGGAGATAAATGGAGAATTTATAGGAGACGAGAGAAGCGTGGGTCAACCCTCTAGGGTTTAGAGGTGGTTGGCCCTAGGTGGTATTTTGGGTGAGAATATTCTAAGATATTTGTGTAAATAAATATCCTAGAATAAATAGGTAAATATCCTAAATAAATGGAATTAGGATAACTTACTAGAAATAGGTCTTCTTTGATTAAGAATGTATTTATGATAAGAATAAGGGATTATTTTATCATAAATACCTTTGACTTTTCCTACAGGCAGAGGTGCCTTGAGCAGTCGTTGATCTCTGCCTGCTTTACCTCAGTTGCACGTGGTGAATGAGGCTGCTCCCTGCTCATTTAATAGGGGCAATCCTGTATTTCTTGAAAAATAATCCACATGTCAGCTCCATGATTTTTGGGATTATTTTTGGCTCCACAAATGTCAACCACACCTATTGGGCTGCTCGCAAGAAAAGGTAAGAGGTGTAGGAATCCAAAGTTGCAATGGAGTTTGTTAATGTAGATTCCCTCTTTGACTTGGAATTTAAATTCTTCCAAGAAAGGGAATGTAATTGCCACCAAAACCTATTTAAGTCTGTGTCAAGCAAGGGGATTAAATAAATTTGGAGTGCAATTAAAACCCCACAAGAAAGATAGAAAGCCAGAAGATATTTGTTCCCTTTCCTCTAATAATCTTCTTCGCTTGCCCGTGCAAAGAAATGTGTTTCGTTGCTTTTCTTCTTTTACTCTTTTCCAAGGGAAAAAAAAAAATAAAAAATTTCTCCTTCTTCTTGATTTTTTGGAGCCTCGGAGAGTGAATTTGTGGCTTAACGAGGGTCGTGGAATAGTGAAAAGTGGTAGGCGTAGGGCTGCTGTGGCTCCAATCTTGGGTTGCTGGGCTTAAGCCCTTGCAGCAAAGGCGGCGTGAGGAAGAAAGAGGAATGCGCAAGGGTGCCAACCTTTTCCATTTAGTTTGGGCCATGAAGGGTTGTTGGGCTGCGAGGGAAAAAGATTTAGCGTTAGGGTGCCTGCCCCCTACCATATAATCTAGGCTGCTGCAACCTTTAGGTTGAGGAAATGAGACTAGGTCGTGGGCCTTGGCGCAACTGCTGGGCTCCTACGGTCTTGGTCTTGATTTTTTAGTTCATCGTTGTATCATTAAGGTGGATGTGCAAGTAAGCTAGCTTGCGTTAGAGCTACTCATGTCAAGGTATTTTTCGATGAGCAGTTTAGGGACTTCCTTAAGATGCGTAAGCATGTAATTCCATCTGGGGTTTGTGTGAAGCATGTCAAGGATGGTAGCAGCCGTGAACCTTGTGGCTTTACTAAAGCTATCAAGTTTGTGATAGAAAAAGATATTCGTCGCCTGCTCAAGAGCCGTCAGTGGAGAAAAAGCTGAAGATTTCCTTTACTACTCATGAGGGTTCGTCCACTATTGGGAGGCTTGTGATTGACTTGATTTCTTGAAAAGGAAAGAAAAAAGCTGCAAGATCTGAGCCTATGAAGCCTACTGCTTCAAGAATTGCTAGAATTGTTGCTGATAGGATTGCACAGTAGAGGAGTTCTACCATGCCTCATGTGCCTGGTTTTATGTCGAGATAGCTTTTCATGCCCAAGTCTGATCCGATTCCAAATGTGCGTGCATTGGCTAAGAGCGAGGATGATGATTCCATATGATGTTGAAGACCGATCTACTTGAAGACATGAAAACATGTGCTTAGTTTGTTGATGGCGTAAGCAAGGTTGTTGACTTTAGTTTCTTCACGGGCATGAAGCATAATTGCGAAGGGGTTCCCTGCTTGCTATGATGCAAAAATCTGTGATCTTAGCAACCGAGTACACGCATATGGAGTAGGATGACACCAAAGCTACTAGGAAGATAGCAATAGCTATGGTAGCAGATGTTTGCTTGGCTGCTGATAAAATTAAAGAGTTGGAGTCTGAACTTGCCTTTTTGAAAGGATATGATGCCTCTGCCCACACTGCTTAGCAGCTTGAGACCGCTCGCCAAGAGATCAATGGCTTGAAGACTCAGCTTGACGCGAATCGGGGGAAGTATGGTGTTGCAGAGAATGAGATTGAAGTCCAAGAGTTACTAGTGTAGGGCCTTGAGTGTACTATTTTAGAATTTTGATTTGCCGTGATGCCAATGATGTAGAGCTACTAGCCATGCATAATGATGTTGTTCGACTCAAGAAGCCCGTTAGTAGACTTAAGTCCAAGGAAATGGAGCTGGAAGGAGCGTTGTCTGCTAGCGAGAATCTGAAGAAGGAACTAGATAAGTTGTAGAATGCTTGTACTAACCGGATTGAGGAAAATAAGCAGCTGAGGAGCGAGAAGTTTAGTCTTGAGGTTGTCCTTGCCCAAGGTCAAGCTAACTTCTACAAGCTTGGCTATATTGATCATTTTCTTGGCATGCCATCTGACTTCGCCTTCTCTTATAAAAACCTTGAGCTTTTTGCTATTTCTTTTGAGGATTTGCTTAAGTTTTCCTTCGAGAGCATCGTTGGTGGAGCAGCTAAGGATTAAGCTACCCAGGTAGGTGCGGCTGAAGGTGGTGCTACCCAGGTATGGGTGGTTGATGACAGTGCTGCCTAAGATGGGACAATTGTAGGTAAAGATGTCCAAGCTGCTAAGGAGTAGTATTTTTAGATAGACATTAGGATTTACTTTCTTTTTCTTTCCTTTTTGATTTTTCCTTTGGTTGAACTCTGTCGGCCTTCGTGCCAGCTTACCAATTTGCTAGAAATTAATAAACTATTTTTCTTCGCTTTACTTCATCTTTGTCTCTTTGCCTTACTTCAAGCTTTGGCCGTATAATGAACAACTGAGCAAGCTGTTTTGAACAAAGCAGTCAAGCCCATCTCCATTGCTTTAGGCATTAACTTCGGGTTGTCGGGTGTGAATCTTTGCTTGCTTGAGGCATCTTTTGAAACTTCTAACTTGCAGGGCCTTCTTAATGGGCCTTGAAAAAAGGCTTGCATCAATCGGTTGAGCGTAAGAGGAAACAGTTGAGTGCGGCTGCTCGTCCGGCCATACTTTAGATCTCGGAAACAGTTGAGTGCGGCTGCTCATCCGGCCATACTTTAGATCTCTTTCAAAGTGGTGGGGGATTTCATCTCCAAGATTGCTTTAATTTGCTTAGGATGTGCCTCAATTCCTCGTGGGTTATGAGGTACTTTAAGAATCAGGCTGAGGAGACTCCAAAGATGCATTTGGCAAGGTTGAGCTTCATCTTGTACTCCCTAAGGATACTGAAAGTCTTTGCCAAGTATCTAAGGTGGTTTGATCGCTGCTTTCCTTTTACCATGTTGTAGTCGACATAGACCTCCAGGGTAACCCCTAATTTGCTTCTTGAACATCATGTTTACTAGCCTTTGATTAGCTCCAGTGCTTTTGAGGCCAAAAGGCATAACCTTGTAGCAGTAGGTGCCTCGCTCAATCACGAACATAGTTTTCTCTTTGTTGGGCTTAAACATGGCGATCTGATTGTAGCCGGAATATGCGTCTAAGAAGCTGAGTAGCTAGTTCCATGTGGTTGAGTCCTCCAGTAAGTTAATTCAGGGGACAAAGAACTAATCTTTCGAGCAAGCCTTGTTGAGGTCGGTGTAGTATACGTATACTCTCCACTTGACCTTCTCTTTCTTCATTACCAGCATGATGTTGGCTAGCCATGCTGAATAAGCCACTTCCTCAATAAATCTGGCTACTAATAACTTATCTATTTCTGCCTCAATGATTGCTACTCGTTATGGAGCGAAGTGTCTTCTTTTTTGGATCACCGGTTTGGTAGTAAGGTCGACATGTAGCTTGTGGTAGATTACCTTGGGATCAATGTCGGGCATGTCAAAGGGTGACCATGCAAAAACATCACGGTTTTCCCTAAGGAAGGCTGTGAGTTCTTCTTTTTCCTTTGGGCTCAGTCGTGAACCGATTTTAGCCGTCTTTTAACTGCTCGGGGATCAAGAATGATGTATTCAACATCCTTTTCTACCTTCTATCCTTTTTCCTCTGGCATGTCTTCTTGAACGCCATTATCTTGATCCACCTGCTGTAGTTGCTATTTAGTAGTAGGCTTTGTCTTTCTCAACCTTGGTAGTTCCTATGGAGGTGAAAGACTTTTTTTTTTTTTTTTTTACTCCTTCAGCATTCGTTCTCTGCATTGTTGGGATGCGGCTTCGTCAGAGTTAATCTCTCCAACTCATTTTCACAAGATGTGAAATCAGATTTTCTTGTACTCGACGGAGGTTACAGCACCAAGTTTTGCTAGCCAGGGCCTTCCCAGAACCCTATTATAGGGAGATGGGTCGCTAACTATAATGAATGTCTGCTTTGACATTACTGGGGGCAAATATGCCGTTCATTCTAATGGTCTTGGCAGACGACTCCTCGTCAGCGTCTGCGTTCTTCCTAGGCTGCGCAACTGGCTTATCCACGTATTTGTTGCATTTACCCTCTTCCACTATCTTCTCTAGGTATTCCCTCTTGGTATACCAAGTGTTTTTCATGTGATCGGGAACTTAGTGGAATGCACAGTACTTGGTGTGATCCAGCTTGGAGGTGTCTCATCTGGATTGTCTTAGTAGCTTGAACCAAGGCTCACTCTTAAGGTCGCAGAAGATCTGGTTTATCGAGATTGAGAACTTAGTATAGTTCTTTGTGGCTTGGCCTCCTCTTGCTGGGGGCCGGTCTTTGTGTTTGTCCTCCTGTCTACTTCGGTCATTAGACTGCTTCTTATCTACTTTCTTTTAGACTGCCTCAGACTCATTTTGAGGCTATTCAAGTGCCTTGATTGCCCATCAGGCCTCATCCCAAAATGCATGCTTCTCTGCTAGAGAGAATGAGTCTACTAGAGTCAGGTCTTCTTTCATGATCAATTCTCCAAATAGGGGATGATCTGCTAGGAGTCCCTTTTGGAAGGTTGCGCTGACGATCAAGTCGTTGCAACCAACTATCTTTGCCTTCTCTGCCTTGAACCTCTTGACATAATTGCGAAGAGACTCATTTAGATTCTTCTTGATGTTAAAGAGATGATCAGACTTCTTCTTGATCGAGTGGTAGGATGAGTACTCCTTAGTGTAAACTATGGAAAACTCATTGAAATTCCGAATAAAATGTGGAGGCAGGGTATGGAACCAATCATGCAACTTGCCCTACAAAGTAGTGGCAAATATCTTGCACATTAAGGCGGCATTGGCTCTGTAGAGGATCATTGTGTTGTGGTAATGCTTCAAGTGTCTTTTGAGTTTCAATCTCCCTTGAATAGGGTGAAATGTGGCGTATTGAACTTACTCGGGGGCTCCGTCTGCTCAATCTCATTTGTGAAAGGTAATCTGCCCATGTGAGCCATGTCTCTGCGGAGAGTTTTGGTTGTGGTCTCGATGCACTGGACTCCACGCAATCGCTTAGTCATAAACCTCTCCACTTCTTCCTAGATTTGCTTCTATTCGGGCAACAAGGTTTCTGGCTACCTCTGGTCATGACGTGCTGGTCTCGGCTGTCTCTCCTTATGTTTGGC
Source organism: Pyrus pyrifolia (assembly GCA_016587475.1). Lineage (NCBI taxonomy): Eukaryota > Viridiplantae > Streptophyta > Magnoliopsida > Rosales > Rosaceae > Pyrus > Pyrus pyrifolia. The sequence goes on from BNSU01000024.1 coordinate 425,524, forward strand.
TTGTCTATGTCGCAGCTACTGTGAAGTACGTTCCTGGTAGATGAGCAAATTACTCGTAGGCTGTGAGTTGAACTTAAGCTGGATTATGCAACTGCTTCTCCCTGTTTACCGTGCTGCCTACTCCGATGTGAGGTGGATGATGCTCCTTACTGGCCGCGTATGAACACTTTTCCTGGAAGGTTATCCATATTGATTATCAGAGTGTGGCCCCAACCACAAATGTATGCTCGTCCAGAGGCCTAACCAAGAGTGCAAGCTATTCTATGTGCTAAGACGAGAGTCCACGCTATCTCGGAGCCTAGATAGGAGTGTACACTACCAGAACGCTCTGTTCGTGGTTGGTAGAGGAGCTACTTACCAGGACACTGTTGGAGAGAAACGTCATCGCCTGCTCTTGTCCTGCTTCGTGACACTTCATATAGGGCATGTTGCATCTTAGTGCGTTACAGATGTTGATTCACCAAGGTAGTCTGTTGTACTAGGGCATTTGTCAGCTCGGCGACCTATCGTGATGGGTATTGTTTGCCATTTAGAGTGGAAGAGTTGGGACAGTAGATATCTGCTTGAGTTATGGAAATGTAATGGACTCTGGGTGCAAAGCTTAAGCCAGGATGAGTCAGATCTGCAGTAACGTAGGGTGAAAATACCTTTAGTTTAACCATCGACCTTGGGATCTGGATATGGGCTGGTTGAATTGGTCTAGGACCATGCTGGACCATTTAGAAGGCTGTATAAGCAGGTCGGACGAAGGAGGGTGGGCCACCTTAGTTGGTGTGACTTGGGCTGCCTCAATCTGCGCAGCTTGCGTCCAAGTGAAGGTGGCAGGTGCCAAAGGTTGCTGCCGAGGGCGAGCAGCTGCTTGGGTCTGCGTCTACTGGCTGCTTATGTCATCGGCCTCCTGCCCTAGGGTTTCTTTGTGTTAAGCGGAGGCTACCTCGTAGGCTACTACATCGGCCGTTGTGCTACTGGCATGGCCACGGTACCTTGTGGTGGCAAAGGTGCAGTCTTTACTGTGGTAAGCCTCGAAGAGCGATGACGTGGAGCCATGTCGCGATCTCCATCAGTTGGTCCATGTCCTTCAACGTAAGAGGCCCCATTGGTTGTAGTTTCTGAATTTCCTGTCATCGTAGTTGTGGATCTATGAACGAAGGACGTTGAAAGTAAGAGTCTTCTTCGAGTCTTCGAATCAGAGCTCTCAATGAACGCACCAATTTATGGATGCAAATTTCTACCTTCCTTTGATTGACGAATTTGTAACTGCAAAATAATAACACCTAAGATTAAGGCCAAAAGCCTCACGCGCCCACGATGAATGCGGGGGATGGGCTTTGGCCGAAGAATCTTTGATGCCAAAGTTAGAATTCTGAAAAGAATATGTTTGAGTGTTTGTGGGAAGCAAAAAGCCTCTATATAGGTAACTAAAGCTTCTCGAATTTTGGAGATAAATGGAGTATTTATAGTAGAGGAGATGAGCATAGGCCGACCCTATAGTGTTTAGGGGTGGCCGGCCTTAGGTGGTATTTTGCGTGAGAATATTCTAAGATATTTGTGTAAATAAATATCCTTGAATAAAAGATAAATATCCTAAATAAATGGAATTAGGATAACATACTTGAAATAGCTTTTCTCTGATTAGGAATGTATTTATGATAAGAATAAGGGATTAATCTATCATAAATACCTTAAACTTTTCCTATGGGTAAGGGTGCCTTGAGTAGTCGTTGATCTCTGCCTGCTCTACCTCAGCTGCGCTTGGTGACTAAGACTGCTCCCTGCTCATTTAATAGGGGCAGTCTTGTCTTTCTTGGGAAATAATCAATGCGATAGCTCCATGATTTTTTGGATTATTTATTACTTCACGATCACGACGCCCAGTTCAGAATTGAACCTAAGCTTTCGATACCATGTTGATTTTTTGTATTGATTTGGCTACTGAATTTGATGATGTGTGTTCATAGAAGCAAATAGAATGGAAACAAAAATGAAGAAGAATGGTGATCTCAGAGAATCTCAAAATTGCACTCACAATCATGCTCTTTGTGTGATGCATATTCATTTCACAAGCTTCCAAAAAGAGCCGTTAGGCTATTACAAAAGAGAGAGAGTCTATGAACTCATCTCAGCCATTTATTGGCTTTGCCCTATAAGACAATGCCAGATGCTCACAATTGAGCCTAAAACAATTAGATACAATCTCAGCCCTTGATTTATAATAGCCTAACAACACAAGCATTTCAGTAATTAAATCAATTAATTGTTAAGGCATAATTCCAATACAAGCATTACTCCTTGTCATCGTCTTTGTTGAACTCCGACAATAACAAGAAGTCCAAGCACATTGCCACCGTCAAAGCCAAGGTTGAAGACAACTAGCTGTCGGCCCACATTTCCGTCAAATCCAAATCCCTCAAGTGGTACAAAAACCACGAAAGCTTTTCAATGGATCATGGTCATCCTCAAAAACCTGTGTGTTCCTCTTTGCGACAAAAACTTGAAGAGGCAAAGTTCTCTAGCAAGCAAATAAATAAGAATTGAAAGAAAGAAGTCTCCTGTAAACAAAATTCCCAAATCAAGTGGGAATGATGGTCGCATGGAAACCAAAAGGAAAAAGCCATCTCAAAGGCTTTCCTTTTAAAACAAGTTGTTGTGTTGTTCTATTACACCAGGAACTTAAGAATATCACATTATTCACAAAGAAATAATGTAGAGGGAGGATGCCTCACGTCGTTGGTATGCGAAGAGGAGAATGTCGTAATCTTCCAAGAAGACAAGCTCAAGCTGTTGGAATGTGAGTATGTTTTCACACGGTTAAGTTATTGTAGATTAACATAAAGAAGTCTCAATATGTTTATGAGAGTGAATCCTATTTGATTTTGGATTAGAGCTCTATTTTGGGACATGAGTTTAGTACTCATGATTATACAAGGATTTAGTTTCCTTGTAGGATTGTTATAGGTAGTCCAGAACTTGTAGTATAAAACCACAATCCCTACTCTCACAAAGGCTCACTCATATTGTTCCAATAGCCTATAAGTTGGAGAGTATTGTGCTTTGCAGAGAGAAGAAGGTTGTGTGCAGATTATGTAATAGCCTTTACATCGACAAACATGTCTGCAGGTATGCTTCGATCAACATGTTTTGTATCTTATTTGCTTCTTGTTTACATAGTTCAAGATTTGTGATTTACTTGATCAATCCTTGTGTTCCTAGTGGTTATATTGAATACTTGTTTACTCTTACATGTGGTATCATAGCCAATGGTTTTTTCATTTAAATTCATTCTTGAATGAGTTCTTCGAATCTGCAAGAAGCAATTGCAGATTGAGTAAATAAGAACAACCTTATACTATACGACATCGTTTTGTGCCAATAATTTTTAATTAAGTGACCGTTGACTACCCAAAAAGAAAACTAGGTAATTTTGACCATTATCGAGTTAATAGAGGAAAAACAACCCTTGATCCTTCAAAAATGTCTGCAGACATCTTCATCTTGCTTATTTCTAGAGGATCCATGTTGTGATCTGATAAAATCAAATCTCTTAGAAATATTATAATTTAAATATTTCTAGTATCTATTGCTTCCGCTGCGATGTTAATGATGTCTGCAACTCAAGGTATTTTTTCTGTTTTCCTGATCTCTCTCGTATTGATAATAGTCTTATATACAGATATGTCTTCTAGGTTTCACACCACAATGTTTAAGATCATGAAGCTTATGAAATATTTGGATTCTTTGTTTTCAATTTATTGACTTACATATTTTTTTCTTTTGGTTTTTATGTTTCAATTGAAATTATGATCTGCGTAATGACTGAGATTCACAAATGAGTTGTTTAATTTGTATATGTTTTTTCATGACTATGAGAAATCCATATATATGACTAAATTGATTCATAAGTGTTGTGAATTAAGTGAAAGTAAATTGAAATCAAGAACTTTTGGTTCTTCTATTTAGATTTCATTTCAAACATGTCTGCAGTTTCACTTAAGACTTTCAATCTTACAACTATGCCAATTCTCATTGGAGGCAGTAATTACAAGAAATGGAGACGAGAGATAGGTTTCTTACTAACTCTCAACGAGTTTGACATTGCATTAGACACTCCCAAGCCACCACTGTTGACAGATAAGAGCACCAAATCCGAGAAATGGATGAGAGCCAACAAAATTGCTTTATTTGTTCTTGAAAGTGCAATGACAGACACGAAAAGGGAAGGCATTAAGAGACATGATCTTGCAGTGGACTACCTCAAAGCTATTGAGAGCAAATTCAAAGAATCTAAGAAGGCAGAGACTAGTCAATATATGTCAATGTTGACAACCTACAAGATAGATGGAAACACATCTATAAGAGATCATATCATGAGAATGACTGATGCAGCTGAGAAACTCAATTCAATGGATGTCACTATTGGAGAAAAGCAACTTGTCTTTATGATTCTATAGGCACTTCTAGCAAAGTACAGTCAATTGAAGGTATCTTACAATACTCAAGATAAGACACTTGGACTGTGGATGAATTGATTGCTCAGTGTGTGCAAGAGGAATCTCGACAAAGACAAGAGAAGGGCAAAGAGATTGAAGCTGTGAACCTTGTGCATGTTGGGAATAAGGAGACCACTAGCGCTTCTGGTACGACATCTAAACCTCCTAATAATTCTGTTAAGCCTAGTAGAACTACTAAAAATACTAAATCCTCTAAATCTCACAATCTTAATGTTAAGCCTAAAGATGTTTCTAAAATCAAATGTCATCATTGCAAACTCAAGGGTCATTATAGGAAGGATTGTGAAAGATTTAAAGACTGGCTTAGGAGTAAAGGTAGAACTGATGCCTATGTGTGTGTAGAGTCAAATTTGATTGAAATTCCTGTTAATTCCTGGTAGTTTGATACTGGATTTTCAGTTCATATAACTAACACATTCATGGTTTTCAAAAACAAAAACAAACTGCTAAGGATTCTTATAATGTTTTTGTGGGAGAAGGGTCAAAGGTTGCAGATGAGTTTATTGGAATTGTGAAATTAAAAATGAAGTCCGGTTTTGTTCTTCAACTAAATGATGTTTTGTATGTCCCAGCCATGAGAAGAAATTTGGTTTATGCATCAAAATTAGTAAAATTTGGGTTCGTTTGTGATGATAACTGTGTGAACTTTTTCCAAAAAAATAAGAAAGATTTTTTGTTATGGACTGCTGTTTTACATGAAGAGTTATGGAAAATAGATTACATTGTTGAAGAAAAACCAAGCTTTGTTTTAAACACTAATGTCAAAAGAATGCATGACACTGAGTTTTCATATGATTTATCGCATAAAAGGTTGGGACATATCTCAAAGGATAGATTTTTGCAATTAACCAAGTCAAATTTGATTCCTACACTCGATTTTAAAAATGCAAAGGAATGTGTTGACTGCATGAAGGGAAAATTGACTAACACAAGAAACTTGGAAGCTAAAAGAAGTCAAAATCTCTTGGAAATTATCCATATCGATGTTTGTGGTCTTTTTCCTGTTAAAACCATATGTGGAAATAACTATTTTGTGAATTTCATTGATGACTTCTCTAGATATGGTTATACTTTTCTCATTAGTGAAAAATCAGTAGTACTTAATTGTTTCATAATCTTTAAGATTAAGATTGTGAGATCCGATAAAGGAGGAAAGTATTTTGGCAGGTACACTGAGGGTGGACAACAGAATGGGCCTTTTGCCCTCTATCTTCAGCAACAAGGCATTATAGCACAGTACACCACACCTGGGACACCATAACAGAATGGTGTCTTTGAGAGGAGGAATAGAACTCTTATTAGGATGGTCAGAAGCATGATATCAAGATCAAAATTGCCTAGTTTTCTATGGGGTGAAGCACTCAAGACATCCAATTACATTTTGAACCAAGTACCAACCAAAGCCATCAAAGGTACACCATTTACAGTATGGACTGGCAGAAAGCCGAGCTTTAGACACTTTCATGTATAGGGATGCAAGTCTGAGGGCAGGTTTTACAATCCTAGTGAGAGAAAGTTAGATTCAAGAACAACAACTTGCTATTTTATTGGATATTCAGAAAAGTCCAAAGGTTTTTAATTCTATTGTCCACAAGCACATTCAAGAATTCCAGAGACTCATAATGTAGTGTTTTTAGAAGATCAAGATGTATCTGGTTTAACAGTTGAGGAATTTGAATCTGAAGAGATAGACCAAACTGCCATTGCCACTTCTTCAAGTGATTACATCCAAATTCCGATTTACATCAACCCTTCAACCGTAATTGAAGAAGAGGACACTCCAATGACTGAAAATAATTTGCAGCCACATATTGATGATCCTATAGAGATTGTAGATGAAGAAGTTCAAATATAGAATGATCAACCAGTGCAACAACCATTGAGACAGTCAATGAGAATAAGAAAACCTGCGATTTCCAGCGATTATGTGTATCTTCAAGAAACTGAATATGATTTTTGGGGATATTGATGATCCATTAACATTTCCTCAAGCAATGTCAAGTCCTTAAGCATCCTTATGGAAGAAAGCCATGGAGGAGGAATTGGGATCTATGTCTAAAAACAATGTTTGGACATTGGTAAATTTTGATTCAAGCATCAAACCAATAGGCTGTAAATGGGTCTATAAGACCAAGAGAGATGCCGAAGGCAGAATAGAAAGATACAAGTCTAGGTTGGTGGCAAATGGATTTACACAAAGGGAAGAAATCGATTTTTCTAATACTTTCTCTCCAGTCTCTTCAAAAAATTCTATGAGAGTAATCACACCTTTAACAGCTTACTTTGACTTAGAACTACATCAGATGGACGTCAAAATAGATTTTCTCAATGGAGAGTTGGAGGAGGACATTTACATGTGCCAAACAACTAGATTTGTTGAAGGGGTGAAGGATAATATGGTCTGTAAACTGAAAAAATCCATTTATGGAATTAAACAAGCAAGTAGGCAATGATATCTCAAGTTTGAAAAGGTGGTTGCAGCATATGGCTTCAAAGAGAACAAGTTAGATGATTGTATGTACTATAAGTTCAAAGGTACCAAGTTTATTTTTCTGGTGCTATACGTGGATGACATCTTGGTAGTAAGTTCTAATTTGCAGTTGCTACAAGAAACCAAGAAAATGCTTAGTGCCAATTTTGAAATGAAAGATATGGGGGAAGCTCATTATGTACTTGGCATAGAAATAATTCGAGATAGGAAAAGGAAGCTTCTAGGGCTTTCACAAAAAGGGTACTTTGAGAGAGTCTTGGCAAGGTTCAACATGGAGCAATGCAATTGTGCTAATGTTCCTGTGAATAAAGGTGACAAATTTTCTCGATAACAGAGTCCAACAAATGAGTTAGACAAAGAAAAGATGAAGTTGAAGCCATATGCCTCTCTTGTAGGTAGTTTAATGTATGCTAGCATTTGCATAAGGCCCGATCTTGCATTCATAGCTGGATTACTTGGGAGGTTTCAATCAAATCCTGGTGAAGCACATTGGGTGGCTGCAAAGAAAGTTTTGAGGTACCTACAGAGAACAAAAGGTTACTCGTTGGTATATGGAAGAGAGAATACACTAAAAGTTGTTGGATACACAGATTCGGACTTGGCTAGGGACTTGGATGAGAGGAAATCGACTGATGGATGTATATTTATGTTGAATGGAGGTGCCATCTCTTGGAAAAGTGCCAAGCAATCTATAATTTCTACTTCTACTATGGAAGCCAAATTCATAGCGTGTTTTGAAGGTATGAAGCAAGCGATGTGGCTTAAAAACTTCATTAATGAATTGAAGGTTGTTGATTCAGTTCAGAAACCATTGAGAATGTTTTGTGATAATAATTCAGCCGTGTTTTTCTCAAACAACAATAAAAGGACTTCGGCTTCTAGGCTAATGGATGTGAAGTTTCTTAAAGTTAGAGAGAAAGTGAAAGAAGGTGCCATTGTTGTGGAACATTTGTCCACAAATATGATGATTGCTGATCCACTAACAAAAGCCTTGCCTAATGGGATTTTTAAAGCACATGTTTCTCATATGGGAGTTGTCGATGCTTCTGATAAGTGGGAGTAGTTGATATTGTCGAGCTTCTCGAAGATAGCTATAGGATGCTTTTTCATGAAGAAGTGTGTTGCAGTAATGTTTTCTAGAGGCTAGGTATTTTGGTTTATCTATTTAGATTTTGTTTGCATTTTAGAAGTTAGTTGAGGTTTTCTTTTGGTTCAACTAGTTCAGATAAATCTGTGATTAGTTGTTCACAGGAAACATTGTGATAATTCAATAAAAGCTCTTGAGTCAATTTTTGTTTTTTTTTTTTTTTGTATTATTATTTTTTTTTTTTTTGACAAAGCTATTGTGAGAATTATATTCAGTTGTTCTTTTTGGTGAATGACTAAAGAACTTGTGTTGTATTTTGGGCAATATGAGTGGGAGTAAACTTTTGGTTTGCTCGTATGCATAGTCACTTTTCTGTGAACATGTGTTAGACATTGTGATTTATAAGTTGATTTTGCACATTGTATTGCAGAGGAGATTATGAGTTCATTGCCTTGACACATGTTTTCAGTTTTGTGCTTTACTGGAGAAACATTGTTGTGAGACTTATGTGATAATTTTATGTTAATACTTTACCTTTTTAAATCATACTCAAGTGGGAGAATGTTGGAATGTGAGTATGTTTTCACACGGTTAAGTTATTGTGGATTAACATAAAGAAGTCTCAATATGTTTATGAGAGTGAATCCTATTTGGTTTTGGATTAGAGCTTTGCTTTGGGACATGAGTTTAGTACTCATGATTATACAAGGATTTAGTTTCCTTGTAGGATTGTTATAAGTAGTCCATAACTTGTAGTATAAAACCACAATCCCTACTCTCACAAAGGCTCGCTTATATTGTTCCAATAGCCTATAAGTTGGAGAGTATTGTGCTTTGCAGAGAGAAGAAGGTTGTGTGTAGATTACGTAATAGCCTTTATATCGACAAACATGTTTGCAGGTATGCTTCGATCAACATGTTTTGTATCTTATTTGCTTCTTGTTTACATAGTTCATGGTTTGTGATTTACTTGATCAATCCTTGTGTTCTTGGTGGTTATATTGAATACTTGTTTACTCTTACACAAGCAACACCCTCATTGACCACAAAGAAGAATTAGGAGGAAACTAATTTTCTACAACGACAAGTTCTTTTCCGAACTTGTCGAAAGAAGAAATATGCAACTGATGATGACACTTTAATCATCACTTGTTTATCTTTGGCTGCTTGTTGCTGCTCTGTGCTTCAAACAATGCTCAAAAAAGAAGAAGCAGAAAAGTCTTTCAGATGACTTGAATGTGTAAGAACCATGTTTTTTTATTTTATTTTATTTTATTTTATTTATTTATTTTTGAGCTAATGATATTATCTACACTAAAGGGGGAGGGGTGGGCTTAGCCTCACAATGGGCTAGAATTAATGTGGTTCAAATTCACTTTTGACGAGAATCCAATCTAAGACCTCTCACTTATAAGTAAAAAGGAATGTCACTAGACCGTAGTACTAAGTGGCGTGTAAGAACCATATTGAGTTGCCAAGGGTTGCATTGTGAATCACACGAGAATGAAAGCAGGGCAAGTAATTTGCCTTCAGTGTGATTGAATGATTGATTGGCAAGAATCATGGAGCCGTTGAAACATTTGTTGCGGTTGGCGTGTAAGAACCCTATTGAGTTGCCAAGGGTTGCATTGTGAATCACACGAGAATGAAAGCAGGGCAAGTAATTTGCCTTCAATGTGATTGAATGATTGATTGGCAAGAATCATGGAGCCGTTGAAACATTTGTTGGCTTTGGTTAAAACTAATTTGGAAGATATCTTGTACATGCCTCAGTGAGACAACATTAAGAATTGAATAGTGATTAGGTGTATCAATCCAATCACCATGATAGGCGGTATTGAAGGAAACCCTAAAGTTATAAGTAAGGATTTCCCTGCTCTCCCTAGAACATGTTCCATTCTTGAGCAATCCGTATTCGTTGCTAGAACAATATTAGTAGAGAGTAGGAGACTTCTTGCGAAGAGATCAGTGAAGCATGGCTCCTCTTAGTGCAGTTTAGTATTCTTTCATGCAAACACTTCACTCCATAAACCCTAGCAGCCTTTGTGTGGTGCTAGTTGCATGTTGATCCAAATGAAATCTTGCAGAATGAGGTCACAGTGGACAAAGGCACATCAACTCGTAATCAAATACAAATGTAATAGGTGTGGAAACAAAATGACAAAAGCTACAAGATAAAAGTTAAAAAAGGGGAAAAAGCCAACAAGACATATTTGCTCTCTTTTATTGACTAAACGTGTGGGATTCTAAATCCCACAAAAAGTCTTTCGGATTTTCAACTTGGGGTCACAGAAAAGGAACAAAAAGCCTCTTGAAGGGAAGATGTCAATTGCTGTCTCTGTGTTTCCTTTGTCCAAGAAACAAAAGGATGGCTGAGGGACACCGTCGAGTGATAGGGTGCTTACATTAGGCCTTAATAAAAAAAACCAAACAGGAATTAAAACCTAATTATGTCCAAATACATAACTTAAAAAAAAAACCTCAAATTTAAATATTGTCATACAAAACATAAATTTAAAACTACTATTTCGATGGTCCTAGTCCATTTTGTAAGACTTCATAATGCCACCAATTTGTAACCTTCCTTCAAAGCATCCTCCATCAACTTCATCAACTGTTCGTTCGTATCATCATCTGGAGTATACTTACACTGTTACACATATATGCAAATAATTAATTCCAACATATAACTAAAAATTTCACAAACTTAATTATTGATCCATCAACAATATACTTACTAATAGTTCATCCATTACAACCTTCTTCACATTCTCGGGCACATTTTTCCAAGAATGCCACTCAGCAGTGGGACAATTATTCCCCATGGCTCACATGCGCAAACTCAAAATGTTGCCTCAAATCGTTCGGGTTGGCGGCGGGCACGCTCTGATCCTTTTTTTTATCCTCCATCTGTTCTTGAAGAATAAGGAGAACAAAATTGTGAAGAATAAGGACAGTAGAAGCGCATATTTATAGGAAGGTTAGCGCCTTTGCGTGATGAAGGCTTTGTCACGCAAACATCTGTATTAAATGCGATATTGATTCCTCTGATTCACCTGCAATGAATGGTCTAATTAAAAATTTACAGGAACTAGCCCGACGAACCCTTGGTCGCGCAAATGTCTCCTTTTCCTCGCGCAAGTTTTTCACGCCAAAAAAAATTACCCCGTATTTTATTGCTGATTTTACGCAAAGACAACAAATATTCGTCATGCAATTTTTTTTTCTTCTTATCCTGTCTATTTTGCACAACGAAACAATTTTTTCGTCGCCCAAGTATATCTTGTGCAACGAAATATTGTTCGTCGCGCAAACTTTTTTTTCTACTAATGAGAGGAAATATTTTCTCTATTCCAAGTATGATTCTCTACAAATTTGTCAGGAGAAAGAAGTTGCAAAGGAAGAAAAAAAATAATCAAATGCCTCTACCACTCAGTTGCGTCTTTTATAATCATAATCCAACAATTAGTAATGATTTTTCCATGTACAATGTGACATCCCACATCGCCCAGGGGAGTGATCCTTATATGTATATTCCCATCCCTATCTAGCACGAGGCCTTTTGGGAGCTCACTGGCTTCGGGTTTCGTAGGAACTCCGAAGTTAAGCGAGAAGGGGGCTAGAGCAATCCCATGATGGGTGACCCACTGGGAAGTTGCTCGTGAGTTCCCAAAAACAAAACCGTGAGGGAATGGTAAGATCCTTATATGTATATCCCATCCCTACCTAGCATGAGGCCTTTTGGGAGCTCACTGGCTTCGGGTTCCGTAGGAACTCTGAAGTTAAGCGAGAAGGGGGGTAGAGCAATCCCATGATGGGTGACCCACTGGGAAGTTGCTCGTGAGTTCCCAAAAACAAAACCGTGAGGGAATGGTAAGCCCAAAGCGGACAATATCGTGCTACGGTGGTTGAAATGGCAACATAAGTAGACTAAATCAATTATTGATCGAATACATCACTCTCTTAAGTAGACTAAATCAATTATTGATCGAATACATCACTCATGAGAGACTACAACTACTTGTTTTCCAAAGTTACGACCCTTAAAAAGTCCAACAAGCGCTGCTGGACCATTCTCAAGCCCTTCAACTATGTCTTCCACATAAACAATCTTCCCTTGTCTAATGTGAGGCAACATAAACTCAAGGAATTTAGGATAGACGTGATAGTGATCAAGAACTGAAAATCCATGGAAACGAATGCGCTTGTATATAAGTTGCATCAAATTAGTTACCCCTTCAGGCTTGTCAAGATTGTACTGTGAAATCATTCCACATCCAGAAATGCGCCCATGGAGTCTTATGTTAAGGAGCACAGCATCCAGTGTTTTACCCCCAACATTTTCAAAGTATATATCAATGCCTTCCCGGAAATATCTGCAATCGTAATCACAAATATATATTAAGCATGTGTTTTTTTTAATTACATGCGATATTCTATACTAATCTACTATACTAAGTTCGAAGGGAGAGTAATAAAAAAAAAACAAAAATGATTAAATCCTTCCTAAAATCATGCAAAGATTAATACCAAATAGGGTTTTATAAAAAAAATTTCATCAAATTCGAATTGTGTGAAATCTAATCAGATTTTGTGTTTTTTAAAATAAAATGTTTTATTTTTATTTTTAAATATTGGTAGGTTTAAACTAAAAAAGAGTACATTTTATTATAAAGTATGGGTACATTATAAATAAAAAAGTGAATAGATTTTACATTTAGACCATCTCTAACACTTAGGTTAAAACCTAAAATTTTTAGCCTAGAAAATTTAGGTTTTAATCCAGAAACTTTTTTGCTCCAACTCTTCTGGATTAAAATTTTAGCCCTAGATGATTAAAGAATAAATTTAGGCTATTTTTTTTTCTTAAAGTAACTTTTCTAAAAGAAAAAAAAATATATAGACTATCCTAATTTAATTTTATGAACATGTTAACCTAAAACTATTTAGATTCCAAAAATATTGAAAAATCACTAACCGACACCATGATACTCGTGAAACACTATGAAAGAATATGAAACACATAAAAGATTTTTTTTTTTAATTACTTTAGCCGTTGGATTTAAATTTGGACAGTTAGATTTTTTTTTACCGTTGGATTTCATCAAATTAGATCTTAGCCGTTGGATTCAATAAATTTATAAATATAAAACTAGAAAAAAATATACATATATGGTGGGCCAACCCCATTAACCTAGGGGGAATCCTAGGCTAAATTTGGTCCATAAATGAGTTTTGAGTTTTAATTCATAGTTGCCCCAAGGGTTGGAGCAAGTTAGGGTAAGTTTAGAACCTAAAATTTGAGTTTTACTCCAAGAGTTGAAGTAAATCAAAAGAAAATGGGTACATTATAAATCAATTATGAGTACAAATAAAAGATTAAAAAAACTATGAGTACAATGAGATTTTTGAAGTGACAATAACAAATTCTTTAAAAAATGGGTACAAGTTAAAAGTTAAAATATATGATACAAAACTTAGTCATAAATATAAATATATCAGATTCAATGTTTCTAAAAATTGAAAAATTAAAAAAGAATAAGGTTTTACTGAAATACAAAAATGAGGGATGGTATATTATGTAGGAAACGTAACGAAATATACATTACCTTTTCAAAGCCACATTCAAGTCATTTTCTTCTTTGTAGTTAAAAGCCTCGTCAAATCCAAACTTATTCTTCAAAAGATCGACCTATAACAAGATCAGCCCAGAAGCCGAATATACTTAATTTTCATGTGAATGAAATGCTAATCTAAAAGAACCGTGTTCTACAATGAAGACCGAAATGAAATGGTTATGAAGCGGATTGGTTTTAGTACCTTTTCGTTACTACCAGCACTTCCAACAACATAACAACCCATCAATTTTGCAAGTTGTCCAACAAGCTGACCAACAGCACCAGCTGCTGCTGAAATGAAGACGTATTCTCCTTTCTTAGGATAACATATTTCGTAGAAACCAACATAAGCGGTCAAACCAGGCATACCTGCAAATTGCAATGAAAATTTCTCGATTCATTAGTAGAGAAGTTACAGTACATATCGGATAATAGGGGTGTATTCGACCAATAGTATGCGATAGGTACGTATACTCTACTATACTATACGATGTATACAAAGAAAGGTATATATACTGTGCGTGGACTTAAATTATTACCTAAAATTCCAGTATAATAGGATAGGGGTATATCGGTGTGGTGGATTTTGAAGAGGACTTGGGGTGTAGTGATTAGACTGTACTCTTCCCAATTGGTCGTCCCCCAAACTAAGTCTCCTGCCTTAAAATCTGGGTGCCTAGAGTCCAAAACTTGAGCCACTCCATATCCGTGTATCGTCTGCACGAAGAAATTATGTTAAAATGTGTTTCACGCGTTTCACCTGCCTTAAACTGTACACACACACACATATATATGATCGATGGGTTTACTTACAGAGCCTGGTGTATAGGAGGATATTGGTGGGACGCTGTGCACTTGGACGCTTTCCATAAGGAGTCGTTGGTAGGGATCGCAAGACAAGTAGAGGTTCTTAAGTAGGACTAGTTGTTCCTTTGAGGAAGTAACCGCATCAGCTGGCTGATCAGTCTCTGCGGGAAGCTTCAACTTGATAGTAGCGGTGTTGATCACACACAAGTCTGACTCTTTGGGAAAAGCCTTGACTACATAATCCCTCAGTATCACCTGCTTGTTACTCACTTCTGCCATTGCTCCTCTCTCTCTCTCTCTCTCTCTCTCTCTCTCTCTCTCTCTCTCTCTCTCTCTAATCAATATCTTTTTACGTGATCTGCCTGCCCTTAGAGATCGACCAAACCTTATATATAGCAGTGGAGGACGTTCTACTAGAGCAACAGCTTTCCTTAATTTGACTAAAGAGGTATCCATCAATTTCCCCCATGAACTTGTGACCATTGGCCAATTTCCCCCCTCAACTTTAATTTTGGCCAATTTCCCCCCTCAACTCTCATAATTAGTCAATTTCTCCCCTCAACTTTAATTTGGCCAATTTCCCCCTCAACTCTCAAAATTAGTCAATTTGCACCCTACAATTAATTTTTCTTTTAAACAATTAATTTTTCTTTTAAATTTTCCATCTATTCTTTTCTTAATTTTCAATCTTTCTAATAACTTCCAACAAAGTACTAAAATTAACATAAACTCACCTGCATAATATAGGGTAAAATGTACAAAAACATAATACAGTTAGTATGTGATATGGGTTGATTATAAGAAAAAGTTATGAATCGGGTTTAAAGCATGTAGAAGAAGAAATAATAACAAAAAGAAATAATAATCCCAAACTCATGGATCAGACCTATTTCAATAAAATGGGTTATTCTTAATAAAGAGTCGAAAATTATGAATAGACTAGCCATTTTTTCACTAAAGCCCGATTCTCCGCAATTTACTTGAACTTAGCTTTCACTTTTATAAAGAAAATTGTATTCACATACAAAATTTTACACATCAATCCTTTTCGTTATCAATTTTGTATAGTCAAAAATCAAATAAAATTACTCCATGCTGATTTATTATGACTAATAATATTATCTATGATAAATTGTAAACTCTAAATTTTAATCTATTTGTAATAGGATTAAGATATAGGAACATGATTAACATACATCTTATTTAGTTTCTTACACACACTTGTTTAATTATGATCAAATTAAAAAATTAACAGTAGGGTGCAAATTGACTAATTATAAGAGTTGAGGGGGGAAAATTGGCTAAATATGAGAGTTGAGGGGGGAGATTGGCCAAAATTAAAGTTGAGGGGGGAAATTGGCTAATGGTCACAAGTTCAGGGGGGAAATTGATGAATACCTCTTGACTAAAAGCACCTTCATACGTATGTGGTGATGAAAGTTGCACCGTATGAAAAGCACCTTCATACGTATATGGTGATGAAAGTTGCACTATATGCTTGAAGTGTACAATGAGTTTGAAGTGTACAATTTTTCTTTTATCTCATATATATATATATATATATATATATATATAATATATTCACCACATCATATCAAGATAAAGCATAATGAGTTTGAAGTGTACAATTTCAACAATAATTTAATTTACAAACACAACATTAACATATTATTAGCTGACACTCTTTAATACAAATAAGAATTATCATTGTATATGGGATAAACATATATTAGACAATATCATTACTTTTTCATATAAACTGAGTAAATTGTCGACTTAGTCACTAAATTAGTATTCAAGTAAAAATTAAGTCTTTAAATTATTATTTTTTTGAAAAATTAATCCCACTTAAAGCACTCCCACTTAATACCATGCAACAAACGGGGCCTAACTACATAACGCCGGGTTGTCGTACGGTTTCCCTGTACCACGTAATTGCTCACCCTCTAATGCAGGTAATTGCTTGCGTGCTGATTATTTTATTAGTCAATGTGCCACAAGTGATGAACTAGAGATGACGTGTTGACCAAAATGTTGTCATGCGGAAAAGTCAAATACGATATCAAATTGAGTTTGAGATTGATGTACATTTAAAAAAAAACTGTTTTTATGTACTTTAAAAATAATTAGCTATAAAAATAAAGCGGTTGAGCATTTAATAAATTGTATTTTTTAAAGTGTTGTGAGTATAAAAATTAATGTAAAAGTATTTGAAAATTTTTAATACAAAAAAATATATAATAGTATATAATGATAAAAATGAACATAGTAGTGAGGCCGATGGCAATGAGGTGGCAAGGGTTGTGATGGTTGAAATGGTGGTGGTGGTGGTGCGGCCAATAGTGTGATGTGGTGGTTGTGGTGCAGAAGTACAAAGGCGCACTAGTAAAAAAATCTCTTGCATGACAAAATTTTAGACTTCGTCACACAACATGTTTAAAAAATAAAATAAATAAATTTTTTTTTTTTAAAACCTTGCATGACAAAATCCAAATATTTTGTCGCCCAAAACCAGTTCATTTTCTTTTCTATTTAATTTTATATTTTAAATTGTGAAAAAATTATTTTCATAGTTTTTATTATTTTTTGAAAACTTTGCGCGACGTATACTAATATTTCGTTGCCTTAACCCTTTTTATTTAATTTTATATTTTAGATTGTTAACCTAAATTATTTTCTTTATTTTTTATTATTTTCTTTGCGAGACGAATCAACATTTCGTCACCTAAACCCTATTCATTTTATTTGATTTATGTTTTAAATTGTAAAATTAAATTATTTTCTTTATTATTATTTTTTAACAACTTTGTGTGACGAATACTAATATTTCGTTGGTTTATTTAATTTTTTATTTTAAATTGTCTAATAAAATTTATTTCTATAAATTTTGAGCGACGAACCAATATTTCATCATGCAAAATAGTTAAATTTGGGCTAGTGCCGAAAATGGGACACGGGAAATTTAATTTTTAATTTTTTTAAACACTTTGTGGGACCAATCTTTTGTCCCGCAAAGTTTTGCACGATGAACAAATGTTTCATAAGGAAAAACCCTAAAGATTTGGGTGGGTGTGTGACAACCCGTCCCTAATTTTACGATTTTATTTAAAAGAGTGAATTGACGAAAATGCCCCTAGAGGCAAGAATTTTGACTTCCGTTGACCATTCTTTTGTGACATGTACAAGCTACTATTTTACTGTATTCTTGAAGTACTCAACGATACGAACTTATAGACGCAATCGAAATGGAATTCGGAGCTATGATAGAGATTTTATGGACTTACAAACGTAAAGGGCGATTTGGTAATTTCAATTGGAGGGATATTTTGTGTCTTGTTTTGTGAGCCACATGGAGCCCACACACCACTCCTCCATTGTCCCCTGGTCCCCTTCCATAAATTTGGACATTCCCTCTCACTAGTGTATTAATTTTTTTTTTAAAAAAAACTCTCTCTCTTTTTCTTCTTTCCCTCACACCGAGTCTCGCTCTTTCTTCTGCAACAACTAAGAACACTCATCAAACCTCATGGATCGGACCTTGAGTCACCACCATTGTACTCCTCTCATCCCCACAAGTCCATCCATACAAGCCGATTAAAAAATGACCGAGTTTTAAGCTTCCAACTCGGACCTCTGATCGGGTGTAGGTTCTCCGGTGACCTTCTGTTCGATTTGCAAGGTTTTGGAAGGTATAGAAGCAACTACACAACTCCCTGAGGTCATTCGCCTAAGTTTGAAGTCAAGCCAACGTGTAAACAAGCAACTTTGGGACGTTTGAAATAGGGCTGAGATCTTCGAGGCATTTTCAATCCATTTCCGTCCACTTTTTGGACTTTTAAAAGGTACAATCTTGTTTTTTCTCTTCCCAAGCTTCATTACCATATAAAGTATGTTGAAAATGGTTGAGAAATGAGAAAGATATGAAGTTTTAAAGTTTTTACAAAAATTTGGCCAAAGTTTTCCAGATTCCGACGAACCAGATGGTGGCAACGGTGACCGAAAAATTGGAGAAGATGCAGAATATTCTGTTAAGGATGACAAAATATTCTGATGCTGTTAAGGTACCACCGTTAGACTTAACGTAATATTTTGTCAAATATGACGGAATATTCACCTGGGATCTGCAAGCGCGTGCAGGCGCATAACTTGCACGTGTGGCATTAATTAATTACTATAGTTGTTTCACACATAGGAAAGAATTATCCTGAGGAGGTACGAGGCCAAGCAAGGCTAGGAGGCTATGATCCAACTATGTATCAATGACTGGGTCTTTTCTTTTATATAATGTATGTATATATATATATATAATTGTTAGTTTCCATTTATACATTTCTTAAAGAGTTTTCTATAGTACACCTAGATTAGGATAACGTGTATATAAAATTACCAAATTGACGGAATTCATATGCGTATTAGTATGGATGCTTTAATAGTAATTACGGTCATGAATAGCATTTCATTGACTAAGGATATTGAATTATCGATTTACCATTGCATAATGATATTTGGGTTACCTACTTATCGTTTGCTACACCGGTATTAGCACTCGCCTGGGCCAAGGCCATTCTTTCATGTGTATGTGCATATCGCACCGTACGCTCACTTTGGATCCATTGTAGGTGCCAGTCCTATCCTAGATTGCTATAGGCAATTAGGGTTTGTATGTGTTGCGCATAGCACCAGTATTCACGTGATTGTAGTACTAGAGTGTATATCATTGTTACACCCAGTCCTGTTCATATCAGAATATCTCTGCATGAACTGTGTGTCAGCATGTGTCGATGACCACTCGATATGATATGTTTTCTTACGCAAGATTATGTGATTACGGACGTCATACGCTTATTTACGAAATATTAGGCCGTATTGAATTCTTGAGATATTGCAGGCTACGGTAAGTATTTTCTTATTAGACGTAGTATGTATATTTTGGAAACTATACTTGTTTTACAGCGAGGGGTTACTATGTTTTCGAGAAGGTTTTTAAAAAGTTTTAATTTTAGGCCCACTGATGCGAACTAAGTAAGCACACAAATTAAAACCCTCTTGTGACAATTGTAGTATATAAATAAGTAGGGATCGTTCTTAACCGGGGATTAGGAGGGATTGCAAAATCACTTGGAAACTGACTCAAAAACGTAAAATAAAGTTTGAAACACTAAACTAGACTCAAAGAATGCAAAACTAACAATAAAAACACTCAAACAAATCAAAAGACTCAAAGAATACAAAACACTTATAAACACAAATTAAGACACTTTCTAACTAAATTGGACACTAAAGTAAAGGGGGATTGAGATTTTGAGGAAAATAAATTAAATGCACAAATTGTAATTTAAATGCAGAATTTAAATATGAATGTGATGAAATATGTAATGAATGCTAGCTAGAAGGTTCTTCTCCACACATGTCACACTTGCATACACTTTGATTTTCAGTTGGTCTTTCGATGAATTATGAAACTCAACACCCCGGGTTAATTAGGTCCGCTTAAATTAACCGTCAAGTTTTCCTTAAGTTAGTGAATTGGATGGGTTAGCGCAACGCAATTCAAAACATTCTCCAAAAGTCCTTTACGTGAAAAGCACAATAAAGATACAATCAAAGATCATTAAGCATCATGAAAACTATAAGTGTCGACGAGGCATTCGTTACTATGATGAGCATGAAACTAGTGCCAAGAATTCATTTAACGCGATTGTTTATAAGCAACCTCCACTACTTGTGAATATAAATTCATAACTATTAGGTGAAACTCACTTATATTCTAGCGTCATATTCATGCATGAAAATTAAGCGTGCACTCTCAATAAACATACATAAATAAGTTATCGATCAAGCAGTTAAACAAATTGAATTCACCAATCATGAAATTCCAACCAAAAGTAATCAATTCATATTGCAAGCATAAACATGGTTTCGAATCACCCCCTAGCTAACTAGGGGGATTTAGCCTCTCATATTCATAACAAGAAAAATAAAATTGAATTTAAACATAAAGAACAAAGGATGGATTACACCTAGAACGCCCAACGAATCCACTTGAATTTCTGCGCGTCGAAGCTCCTCTTTCCTCTTCTCCTTGCAAAACGGGAAACTTAGGGTCAACTTTCCTAAAATAGGAAGCCTTGTTTGAGTAGGATTCTTCGTTTTGGTAAGAATTCATCGTTGGCGTAGGAATTCGTCGTTTCTTCAAGTCTTCAACTCATTCATTCCTCTTTCGCTCCAAAAGACTCCAATTTGCATCTTCTTGCACACTTTGGCCTTATAATCTGAAAATACACAAAAGTGGCCTTAAACACTAAAACAACTAAGTAAACACAACATAAATGCACGAGAACAAGCTAATTAAGTCGCATGAATATGCTCCTATCAAATTCCCCCACACTTAACTTTTGCTAGTCCTCGAGCAAAATAAACAACTAAAGTAAACAAGACGAAACAAAACAAACAAACAAAACATAACCTAAACCTTCCAACGTTTGCCTCAGGGATTTCCAATGAAACATGACATGTCAAAAATCATTACGCACATAACTTTTAGTCTTCCTTTCCCTCAAGCGCATACTTAATCATAGTCACCATTCACTAGTTCGCATTTAATCAATTAAAACACATTTTGAATGTAGTAACATGCCTTAGAGAATTCCCTCAATTCCTCACTAGTTATGCACTCAATTTTCACTCAGATTTTCTGACTACACACCCTACACTAGTTATATGTGAGAAGATTGATGTAAACATGAAAGACTAGTACTCACATACGTTATAACAAAGAAAGCAATTTCTGGAGTAATTACACGTGTTTAGATATGATCTCATGAATGGAATGCTACTACTTAGATGCGAGAACCAGTGACACCATATGCTCATACCAAATTCAAACTCCACAATTGAAATGCACACCACTCAAGATAGAAGTCAAAGGTTGTAACGGGGCTTGGGGTTGTGGCTAACAAGGGAAGGTAAGGATAAACAAACGTTCTTTAAGCAATAGTAAGTAAAGTAATGAAATTAAGACCTAGAATTCCCTTAGAATGTAGAAATCAACTTTTAAACAAATAGGGGAGATTCAAACAACTCTTAGGGCCTAATTCATTGTTTTGGGCCCTTACTTCAACAACCAATACTTTTCAACTATTTTCAACTCTTTTTCCACTTTTTTTCTTTTCTTTTTCTTTCTTTCTTTCTTTTTTTTTTTCTTTTTTTTTTCTTTTTTTTTTTCTAACCGTGCCTATGGCACAAAAACTCACATGAATACACTTTCCCCCACACTTATTTTCTGCACACATTAATCAAAGGGAATTCATTCATGCTTACTATGCTTCAAGAACAAGGGTACGGATGGTCCTAATCTAGGCTAGGTGAAGATAATGTGGGTTAACAAAGAAAGTAGGCTACACAAGGCTCAACGGGGTTAAATCCTACAAAACAAATGAAAAGGGAAATATGGCAATTTGGCTATGGTGTTCACTACACAACTTCATCTTGAATACGTGTTATGCAAATCAATGACATGCTTTGAATGAAATGGGCATGAGTTCTAGCATTTGGAACTAAGTGATGAAACGCCTTCTAAGTAGTAACCAAGCAATGAATAATGAGATCATACAACGACTTAGAAAACAATGATGCATAGATTATAACTCTCCAAATAACGTTTAGGCTCAAGTCTCACAGGGATGTAGCGTTTGTTTAAGTTCCTTCCTTCAAGCATGTTACAAAAACTAATTTTTTTCTTTTGTGATTACATGTGAATTCGTAAACTATAACTACAACCAAGCATAAACCAAAGAGTATATCAAACGTCCAACCATGTTGGTAACTTTCTTTAACCATCATGCAATTAAAAACCAAATCCTCATCATTGCGTTGGAAGGTACCCTACAACACAAACAAACACACAAAAACAACTCTTTTTGGATTTTTCAAAACAATTTTTCAAATTTTTATGGTATTTTCGGATTTTTAAGTCAACACACACTAAAACACTCTAAAATAGCTTAAAAACACTTAAAAACAGCAAAGAACAAGTTTAAACATGTTAGGTGGTAATACCCTACGAATTTCATGCACAAAGTCTCAAAACAGAATGCTACCCCCCCCACACTTAAACTAAACATTGTCCTCAATGTTTTAAACACAATTAAAAAAAAAAAAAAATTACACAAAACATAAAGTAAGCAACAAAGGAAAGAGTTTAGGGACGCAAATCTGAGTGTGGAGCGATTCCCAAGTTCTTCCTTTGTTGATTGCATGGGTTGCCTCCCAAGTAGCGCTTGCTTTAACGTCTTCCAGCCGGACGAAACCTTCTTCAAACTTCCCTAGGTCCCACGGAATGGAATTGATCCTTGAATGGAAGGTGATACTTGAAGTGAACCGGCATTGGTTTGAATTCTAGTGTGGGTGCCTGGATCATTAACAACATATTAGTATAAAAGAAAATTGAAATTTGGGGAGGCGGCTTACCTGTGTGCTCCGACAAGAACTCAAGGATAAATACATCTTCTTTGAACGTTTCAGGGACTTTGCACTCGCCCAGATTTGGTGTGAGGATTGGTCCTTGTCCTGTGTCATAACGTTCAACTTCTTTGGGGTTGTTTGCCTCAAGTATATTCTCTTTGATGAATTCTAGACATTCCCCAGTCACATCTTGCTCTTGATTCTTTGGAAAGGATTCGAAGATGCCTTTCTCACCCTCTTTTTCCTTGGATTGCATGATCCTGCAAGGAATAGGGACATTCAGTGGAATGGGGTTAGAACTAATTAAATTTGGAACAACCTTACTTGAATTAGATGGCGTGAAAGCAATAGATGCCTCCGGCAAAGGTGTTTCCACTCTCGCCGTGGGTTGGGTGTATTCCTCTCCCTTGTGATTTGATTTTGATGGTTTAGGGTCCGTTCCAACCTCCTTGTCATTTCTCAACATCATTTCCTTGGCAGTTTCAAATTCTCCCTCCGGATTTGCAATGGTTGAAATAGGGAGATTGCCTTGATCTTGAAATTGTCCTACGAACTCCGCTATCTGCCCAATTTGCTTCTCCAAGTTGTCCACCCTCTTATCTTGGATTTGCCTTTCTTTGCTTTGAGTTTGGACTTCCTGCGTCAAAGTAGTAAGTAATTGAAAAATCTTATCATTATCACTTGAAGTACTTACATTGCTTTGGGCAGGTTGTGGTGGCTGCATAGGCGTTGTATAGAACTCCTCATGTGGTTGCCAATTTTCTCCTTGTTGAGCCTCCTCGACTTGGTTTTGTGAGCCCTGCACCAAACAAAGTAATTCATTAAGCTTTTGATTATAATCTATTGACGAACTTGAGTTTGGTTGGGCATATTGAATATGAGGTTGTGGTGGATGCATAGACGTTGAATAGAACTCCTCATAAGGCTGCCAATATCCGTCTTGTTGAATATGTTGAGGTTCCCACCATATAGAGTTTGAATGATCACTCCAATCCGAATTGTAAGTATTGTAAAACACGTCATTCCTTGATTGATTATGATCAAATGTACCAACTCTTTGCGTTTGGTACTTTTCCTTAAGCTGTGACAAAAGAGAAGCACAATCAAATGCCATGTCTTGCGTCTAAAATAAAACTATAAATATATACACACAAATGAAAATAAAACAATCCAAGAGATTAGCAAAGTTGCTAATCCCCGGCAACGGCGCCAAAAATTTGATGCGAACTAAGTAAGCACACAAATTAAAACCCTCTTGTGACAATTGTAGTATATAAATAAGTAGGGATCGTTCTTAACCGGGGATTAGGAGGGATTGCAAAATCACTTGGAAACTGACTCAAAAACGTAAAATAAAGTTTGAAACACTAAACTAGACTCAAAGAATGCAAAACTAACAATAAAAACACTCAAACAAATCAAAAGACTCAAAGAATACAAAACACTTATAAACACAAATTAAGACACTTTCTAACTAAATTGGACACTAAAGTAAAGGGGGATTGAGATTTTGAGGAAAATAAATTAAATGCACAAATTGTAATTTAAATGCAGAATTTAAATATGAATGTGATGAAATATGTAATGAATGCTAGCTAGAAGGTTCTTCTCCACACATGTCACACTTGCATACACTTTGATTTTCAGTTGGTCTTTCGATGAATTATGAAACTCAACACCCCGGGTTAATTAGGTCCGCTTAAATTAACCGTCAAGTTTTCCTTAAGTTAGTGAATTGGATGGGTTAGCGCAACGCAATTCAAAACATTCTCCAAAAGTCCTTTACGTGAAAAGCACAATAAAGATACAATCAAAGATCATTAAGCATCATGAAAACTATAAGTGTCGACGAGGCATTCGTTACTATGATGAGCATGAAACTAGTGCCAAGAATTCATTTAACGCGATTGTTTATAAGCAACCTCCACTACTTGTGAATATAAATTCATAACTATTAGGTGAAACTCACTTATATTCTAGCGTCATATTCATGCATGAAAATTAAGCGTGCACTCTCAATAAACATACATAAATAAGTTATCGATCAAGCAGTTAAACAAATTGAATTCACCAATCATGAAATTCCAACCAAAAGTAATCAATTCATATTGCAAGCATAAACATGGTTTCGAATCACCCCCTAGCTAACTAGGGGGATTTAGCCTCTCATATTCACAACAAGAAAAATAAAATTGAATTTAAACATAAAGAACAAAGGATGGATTACACCTAGAACGCCCAACGAATCCACTTGAATTTCTGCGCGTCGAAGCTCCTCTTTCCTCTTCTCCTTGCAAAACGGGAAACTTAGGGTCAACTTTCCTAAAATAGGAAGCCTTGTTTGAGTAGGATTCTTCGTTTTGGTAAGAATTCATCGTTGGCGTAGGAATTCGTCGTTTCTTCAAGTCTTCAACTCATTCATTCCTCTTTCGCTCCAAAAGACTCCAATTTGCATCTTCTTGCACACTTTGGCCTTATAATCTGAAAATACACAAAAGTGGCCTTAAACACTAAAACAACTAAGTAAACACAACATAAATGCACGAGAACAAGCTAATTAAGTCGCATGAATATGCTCCTATCACCCACTCACCCTTGTTTTTCACCTCTCCAGGTTTTAGTAACTGAGCTTTCATATCGATGAGGATTCTTGGCAAATCTTGGTATAGGTGGCTACCTTTGACGGTATAATTCTCATCCTACTTTACTGTACTTTACTTATGCTATGACATCACGTGGGAAATG
Source organism: Pyrus pyrifolia (assembly GCA_016587475.1). Lineage (NCBI taxonomy): Eukaryota > Viridiplantae > Streptophyta > Magnoliopsida > Rosales > Rosaceae > Pyrus > Pyrus pyrifolia. The sequence goes on from BNSU01000024.1 coordinate 451,243, forward strand.
GGTTCATCCCCGTGTGGCAAGTGTTTTCCTTAGAATCAACAGAACCACCTCATAGGACCAGTTCCTTACCAGTCATCCGAAACTATCCACCTGAGCGGGCTCTAATCTGTAATCAGTCTATTGTGGCGGTACTAATTGATGATACTGTCCGATATCCAAGAATTGTCAACCACTATTCAGGTTGTATGATTTCTGATACCGTACACATGCTAGTATCTGGGAGTGATACCTTTGTGCCAGAACACCAGTTCACAATTTCAGGGTAACGAATAATATCAAGTTATCATATATGCGTTAATTAGCGGTGCGACTAATAGATTGATTAACAATGACTATCTAAGCTGAAGAAATTAAATCGTGGAAACTTAGAAGCAATGTTGTGTTAGGACAGTAAACTCATAGTTCTTTTTACCTTATCACCTATCTAGGTAAACAAAACCTTTTCGACTAGCCACCTTTTTATCACTTCCACAGGTAGATAGTAGAATCGAAGTACAAGTTAATTTCTCACTGTTAGGGTGAATTAGGCATTGAGAAAACTGTGAAGACCTTTTAGTTCGTGTCATATAGTTGGGAAGTAGTATGGTATGTTTTGAGGACATATATCCAGGCGTTATACTCCAAAATTTTACCAGAGTTATCACTAAATTGTGAAGTATGATACATTATCGACCTATTTTCTAATACAACACCTATTCTCCTTGCATCTTATCGAACGTTTCTTATAGCTTTGAGAAAACTTAGTTACAAAAGCTTATTGATTAGGAATTATCTTACCCAACACTTCACCTTAGGGAACCTCAAACCTAACCGCGAAGGCAAAAGACAAAACTTTAGGTTTGTACCTAGACTTTAGCATTGATCAAGTGACGATTAAAACCATTAACCCCTACTTCAATTTAATGGTCTTTCCGACCAACTTTTGGAACTCGAGTTTTCTTCCGTAGCTTGTCAAATTCGTAGTGGTCTTACCGATGACTTTCTCACCTTCCCTAGCAACTAGAGCAAATTTTCTAAACACCAACAATCAGCTTTATACCAAATTCCCAAAATATTACCTTTGCTTAGATTGGTACTTTTCTTGGGAGACATGATCTCAGCAGATGACATTCTTGTCAATTTCCAAAATGGTTTCAAATGTAGAAAATTTCATATTCCATAAATCGTTGTGAAATATGCGATATCCTTGGCCTTGTTGATGTTATCAGTAGTTTGTTAGTGACTTTTTAGTGGTGGCGTTTTTCCTTTCATGTTGGCTGAGGAAAAATCAGTTTAGCTGAGATGTGGAATATGGTTAAAGTTGTGACAACTGAAGTGTTGTCTATTTTCTACCCTTGTTCGTACATTTTGATGACATCGATGATTTCGAAAATCCATGATAACGTTTTTTCTAGATGTTTTGGCTGTGTAGGTGCAGCATGACAGGGTATCACTTTTGTTCCCAAGCGTTTGGAATTGTTCGACATGAACCATCTTATTCATGACCTGGAGTCAACAGTTATCATCTTCATTTGAAAACCGGATGACACTTCTCGGTGAAGAAACGTGTCCAGTATCTTCACTAATCTCACAAACTATAGATTAGGATAACATATATATATATATATAATTACTATATTGATGGAATTCATGCAACCATACTACATCCTACGGAATGCACAGGTAAGCGTATTAGTATGGATGCTTTAATAGTAATTACGGTCATGAATAACATTTCATTGACTAGGGTTATTGAAATATCATATTATTGATTTACCATTGCATGATGATATTTACGTTATCAGCTCATCATTTGCTGCACCGGTGTTAGTACTCGCATATACACATTGGACCGTACACTCATTTTGGATCCATTGTAGGTGTCAATCCTATCCTAGATTGTTATAGGCAATTAGGAATCATATGTGTTGCGTAAAGCGCCAGTCTTCACATTATAATACTAGAGCGTATATCATTGTTACTCCTAGTCCTGTTCATGTCAGAATATCTCTATATTAACTCGTGTGTCAGCATGAGTCGATGAGCACTCAATATGATATGTTTGCTTATGCGAGATTATATGATTATGGACGTCATGTGCTTATTTACGAAATATTGTGCCGTATTGAATTCTTGAGATATTGCAGGCTATGGTAAGTATTTTCTCACTATACGTAGTATGTATATTTTGGAAACTATACTTGTTTTACAGCGAGGGGTTACTATGTTTTCGAAAAGGTTTTTACAAAGCTTTATTTTTAGGCCCACTCACCCTTGTTTTTCATCCCTCCAAGTTTTAGTAGTTGAGCTTTCGTATCGATGAGGATTCTTGGCAAATCTTGGTATAGGTGGTTACCTTTGATGGTATAATTCTCAACCTACTTTATTGTATTTTACTTATGCTCTAACATCACGTGTGAAATGGGTTCATTCCCGCTCACAAGCGCACTCTTATATTTAGGCACTTTTAGGTTTAAATTTATTCATATTTTCCACTTCACTACAATTTATGGCTTTGTCACCCTCCTGGTGTCGACCAGCATAGCTCTATTCGGAGTCCAGGTGGACATTCGGGGTCAGGATGTGTCAAGGCCCCAAAAATAGGGTGCCAGAATTTTTTTTAAATTTTTTTTTAAGATTTTGTGTGACCAATGTTTCATCACGCAAAATCGTATCCTTTGTCGCACTAAGTGATATGATTTTTTAAACCAAAGTAACTCCTCCACAATTTTCTCAATGTATCTATCTAGTTCTCTTACATGTCCTCTCTTTCCCTCTCCCAAAATCAGACCCCATCTCTCACACTCAATCTCTCTTTCTCTCTCTCTGTGTATCTCTCACTCTCACTCACTGTGACATCCCACATCGCCCAGGGGTGTGATCCTTATATGTATATTCCCATCTCTACTTAGCACGAGGCATTTTGGGAGCTCACTGGCTTCGGGTTCCGTAGGAACTTCGAAGTTATGCGAGAAGGGGGCTAGAGCAATCCCATGATGGGTGACCCACTGGGAAGTTGCTCGTGAGTTCCCAAAAACAAAACTGTAAGGGAATGGTAAGCCCAAAGCGGACACTATCGTTCCCAAAAACAAAACTGAGAGGGAATGGTAAGCCCAAAGCCAAAAACAAAACTGTGAGGGAATGGTAAGCCCAAAGCGGACAATATCGTGTTGACCCTCACGGTAAGATGGGTAACCCACTGGGAAGTTGCTCGTGAGTTCCCAAAAACAAAACCGTAAGGGAATGGTAAGCCCAAAGCGGACAATATCGTTCCCAAAAACAAAACTGTGAGGGAATGGTAAGCCTAAAGCGGACAATATCGTGCTAACCGTAACGGAATGGTAAGCCCAAAGCGGACAATATCGTTCCCAAAAACAAAACTGTGAGGGAATGGTAAGCCCAAAACGGACAATATCGTGCTAACCGTAGCACGATATTGTCCGTTTTGGGCTTACCATTCCCTCACAGTTTTGTTTTTGGGAACGATATTGTCCGCTTTGGGCTTACCATTCCCTCACGGTTTTGTTTTTGGGAACTCACGAGCAACTTCCCAGTGGGTCATCCATCATGAGATTGCTCTAGCCCCTTTCTCGCTTAACTTCGAAGTTCCTACAGAACCCGAAGCCAGTGAGCTCCCAAAAGGCCTCGTGCTAGGCAAGGATGGGAATATACATTTAAGGATCACTCCCCTGGACGATGTGGGATGTTACAATCCACCCCCCTTAAGGGCCTGACGTCCTCGTCGGCACACCACAGCCAGGGTTAGGCTCTGATACCAAATTGTCACATCCCAGCCTGGGGGGGACCACTTCCCCGACCCGCTCCACCACCATAGCACGATATTGTCCGCTTTGGGCTTACCATTCCCTCGCAGTTTTGTTTTTGGGAACTCATGAGCAATTTCCCAGTGGGTCACCCATCATGGGATTGCTCTAGCCCCTTTCTCGCTTAACTTCGGAGTTCCTACAGAACCCAAAGCCAGTGAGCTCCTAAAAGGCCTCGTGCTAGGTAGGGATGGGAATATACATATAAGGATCACTCCCCTTCAGGTTTTAACTGCTGAGTTCGTATCGATGAAGATATATGGCTAATCTTAGTATTGGTGGCTACGTTTAAGGGTATAATTCTTACCCACACTACTGTACCTTACTTATGCTCTGACATCGCGTGTGACATGGGTTCGCTCCTACTCATAACGCACTCTGGTATTTAGACACTTTTAGGTTCAAATTTATTCACATTTTATACACTATCACATTTTATGGCTTCGTCACCTTCCAGGTGTCGGCCAACACAGCTCGATTTGGGGTCCTACTGGACATTCCAGGTTGGGGTGTGAGTAAGATCCCACATCACCCAGGGGAGTGATCCTTATATGTATATTCCCATCCCTACCTAGCACGAGGCCTTTTAAGAGGTTACTGGCTTCGGGTTCCATCGGAACTCCGAAGTATTGTAAGATCCCACATCGCCCAAGGGAGTGATCCTTATATGTATATTCCCATCCCTACCTAGCACGAGGTCTTTTGGGAGCTCACTGGCTTCGAGTTCCATAGGAACTCCGAAGTTAAGTGAGTAGTGTGCGAGAGCATTCCCAGGATGGTGACCCATTAGGAAGTTCTCGTGTGAGTTCCCAGAAACAAAATTGTGAGGGCGTGGTCAGGACCCATAGCAAACAATATCGTGCTATGGTGGTGGAGCGGGCCCGGGAAGTGGTCCCCCCTGGCCGGGATGTGACAATTTGGTATCAAAGCCTAACCCTGGCCGTGGTGTGCCGATGAGGACGTCGGGCCTCTAAGAGGGGTGGATTGTAGGATCCCACATCGCCCAGGGGAGTGATCCTTATATGTATATTCCCATCCCTACCTAGCACGAGGCTTTTTGGGAGCTCACTGGCTTCGAGTTCTGAAGGAACTCCGAAGTTAAGCGAGAAGAGGGCTAGAGCAATCCCATGATGGGTGACCCACTGGGAAATTGCTCGTGAGTTCCCAAAAACAAAACCGTGAGGGAATGGTAAGCCCAAAGTGGACAATATCGTGCTACGGTGGTGGAGCGGGCTGGGGAAGTGGTCCCCCTAGGCCGGGATGTGACAGTTAGGGTTTGTAGTGTTAGGTGGTGCTTATCACTTTGTTCTTCAAGGGACAAATGTGTCTAGAAGGACAAATAATATCATTTTTAAAAACTTATAAGGATATTACACAAATTGAAAATATTCACTAAAGGCTAAACTTTGCTTTTTATTAAAGTGCTTTTAAAAGCAATTTACGTTTTAAAAGTTGTATGGAAGCCATTACTTTTATAATAAGCAAGATACTGTTGTAAGCTTAGTTAACTAATGAATTATAGAGCAAGAGAGAGGCGTAAACAAGAGAAGAGAATTTAGTGTAAGTCTGAGGTGTGTACTATCTCATCCTATTCCGCCTCTATTTATAGTAGTAGGTGCGATCAACCTTCCTTTTGGGACGACTCATCCCTTTGCATGTGTCAGGTAGTGATGATTGTTCATGGGCTTAACAACTCGAACACTCGCCGAAATATTATGACGGTAGCTCTACTTCAATTTTTGAGCTTCGAGAGATCTGCACATTAGTGACTGTTTCAATGGGTAGTGCTTGGAAACTAGCCTTGGAAAACTCGCGATAATAGAGCTTGTGAGTTCATCATCTTCTCAATGTAGAGCAATGGTGGTGAAGTTTGGGTCTCGAAAATGGAAAGTCCTCGAGTTTGTTGGTGTAGATGATTTCTTTTATAGTCAAGGAGTCCTAAGTCGCGGATCTGCAATTTGTCATGGGTTTGGTGTTCCACCTCCCCTCAATACAACAAATGATTTGCATAAAGCCCGTCTTGCTTGAGAATGAACAAAAACAGAAAGAGAGATAATAAGAAATCTTTGATTATTGACCATAATGAAAATAAAGAAAGAAAGTTCTTATCTTTCACTATTGGTCTAGTACTGCAACATACAATGAATCATGGAATCTATGATAGGGAAGAAGTTGTTGTGAAAGAAACAACCTAGTCACAGTGAAGTCACCATTTATGTTGGGTGTTTTTCATTTGAAGCCCTTGATGGATTTGTGTTTGTAAAGAGGTAGACAAAGCCTTTGTGGCCCCCATTTCTAAATTAGTGAGACCTAGGCCCAAAGCATCCTAAAGTTGAAGCGGGTCCAATGGAATGCGTTATTGTTTTTGTAGTAACTCCTACGTATTTAATATTACGTCATTGTAATTTCGTATTTCATATTTACGTCATTGTAATTTCGTTAATTTTACAATTTTAATTACATAGTTACAAAGTTTGATTTTTCATAATTAGCCATCAAAGTTTCGTAGACCTTGCAAGGTTACTTTTAATGTTTTTGGATAGAGCTCAGTCCCACGACCACGTAGATGAAAACCGTTCGTGAATTAGAGTTGAGACAAAGAAACTAGAAGCGTTTTAGTTGGAAGATATTTTTGCCTTTTGGTCATATTTTATAATTTGGGATTTTTTTTTCTACAAAAAAAAAAAAAAGAAGATGAGAAAAGTCTAGAAGCTACCAGATGGCAATAGGGGAAAGGGAGAAAATAAGGGATAACAGGAAAAAAGGGGAAAATGGGAGGGGGTAATTCCCATATCATTTGATAGTTTTTCGATGCAAATTCTAGTCAACCTTGGCGGAGTTTCTCGACGCCACCACCACCATCTTGAAGCTCTCACTTCCTTCTACAAAACCCACCCAAGAACCATCATGAAAAACAAGCAAACCTGGCAATGTGAGGCCACAAAAGTCAAGGGTTTCAGTGGTACTCTAACCACCTTTCTCAATTTTTTGGCAAATCGGCGAAGCAACGACCGACGCTACCACTTGGGTTGTGTAGCCTATCTTCCCGGGAGAATACCCGACCAACCCCGACCTCATTAGACCACCATGGGTGACGAATCGACACCGGGAAGTTTTAAGCACCCGCTAGCTTTATTGACGAAAATTGGCCATGTTCCGTCCACTTTTGGACTTCATTGTAGGTAACAATGGTACTTAGATAGTACCACTTAGTTAATCCACATTGGGGGGCCATGTGCACTCTAGGGATAGGCCTACCTGGTCAATTCGCATTAGGGAACTATGCACATTCTAAGTGTGGTCCCGCCTTGTTAATCCACATTGAAGGACCACGTGCGCTCTAAGGGTGACTTTGCATGCTTATCCACATTGGGGGAATCACTGCCTACTTGATTACGTGATTCTCATAGGTGGTTCCGCCTAGTTAATCCGCATTGGAGAACCACACTATTAGAGGCATGTCTATGGTCCTGCTAGGTTATTCGTATTAGGGGACCATGCACACTCTAGGGGTGGTCATGCCTGCTTAATCAGCATTGGGGGACTATCCACACCTTAGGGGTGACTCGACCTGGTTAATCTGTATTAGGGGGGTCATTACCTCCTCTGTTGGTGTGAAAATTATGTTGACACACAAATTAAACCCTATTTGTGACAATTGTAGTATATATGCAAGTAGGGATCGTTCTAACCGGGGATTAACTAGGGATGCTAATCTACTCTAAACTGACTTAGAAACACAAAATTAAACTTTAAAACACTTACCTAGACCTATATGACTCAAAACAACTTAAAAAGACTCAAAACAACCCAAAACACTCAACTAGACTCAAACTAGACTCTAAAGGGTGATTTGGACGAAATTTAACTAACTTAGACTCAAAACACTAATTTGGACAGATTCAAACACTTTTCTAACTAATCTAACACACTTAATAAAATGGGGAATTGATTTGGACAAAATTAATTAAAATGGACAGATTGTAAACTAGACAGATTAGGCACTAAACTAGGTGAATTGAATGGGAAAAAGACTAGTTAGGGGGTTCTTCTCCACACATGCACATATGTAACATAAATTGATTTCCAGATTTTATTCCTTTTAAACCATGAATGACAATGCCCCAAATTAATTGTGAAAAGCACAAATTAACTCTCAGATTTTCCTAGTTTCATTGAATTGGATGGAATACGCATCAACAATCAAATTATTCTTATCAAATTCCCTACATGAACTGCATAATAGAGATAAAATCAAAGATCATTAAGCTTTTTGAAAACCCTAAGCATTGACTAGGCATTAGTAACTATGAATTGCATGATACTCTTGCCTAGAATTTACTTAATACAATCATGACTAGTGATTTCCACTACTTATGAACATAAGGTCATAACGATTAGGTGAAATTTCCTTATATCCTAGCATCAAATTCATGTATGAAAACTAAGTATGCATCCTTAATCAACACACAAGAACAAGTTCTCAATAAATCAATTAAGTAAATCACATCCACAATTCAAGAAACAAAATCTGGAGGAAATCAATTCATATAAAACATATGCCCATGGCTTTGAATTCACCCCTAACTAAGAAAAACTTAGTTACACATGTTCATAAAAATTGAAAAACAAATAAAATAAACATGGAAACGAAACAAGGGAAAAAAGAACTCTGAAAGACTCCAATGGATGTAGATTCCTTGCGGCACAAGATGGTCCTTCTCCTATGGAAGCCACGGTGCTCCTTCTTCTCCCTAGGACTTGCGGCACAAAGTGTATTTTTTGAATGAATGGTGGCTGCTGTGAATGGATGAATGAATTGAAGGATGGATGGCTGCCTAGGGTCTCTCCCAAGGTGCGGCAACTTTAGGTTTTATATATATAGCATGGCAAAACCCTAGCAATCAGATTTAGGGTTAAACCTAGCCAATATAAGTGTTTAGGGCCCCTAAGTTGCGGCATAGGTTTGGGGAATTAAGTCCTAGCCCAATCAATCTCAGATATGGACTTATACAATCCAAATCCAAGACAAAAAGGGCCAAATAAAATCAGAATCCAATCAGAAATAGGTTTAAGAATTTTCGTCCAAAATTGGGCCTTCTAGAAACTAAGTGTCTTATGGCTGATTTTGGGTGTTCTAGAAGGCATAAAAGGAGGGGAAGGTGTGGCACCCTTTTAGGGTCAGATAGGGCTTCTAGAAATTAGGTTTTTAGGTCCACCTGCAGCTAGGATTAAGGTGGAACAAGATTAGATTAGGATAAGATAGGATAAGGTTTGGATAAGATAATGTTGGATAAGGTTTTGGATAATGTTTCCTCTTTTCTTGCACTTTCCTTATCTTCTTTGTCATGAACTTTCCTTTTCTGATTTGTAGCATGTTTCTAACCTCTTTTGACTCCAAATTCGTCCATCCATGTTGCTCCATGTACAAGCTATCCAAAATAAGCCCAAAACTGCTCTAAAAGACTCAAAATTGCCTTTTCTTGCCAAGTTTGTCATTAGGACCTACAAACAAACGAAAATAGCTCAAAACACTATAATAAGTATTAATTAGCTCACTAAATGTAAGGAAATAACATAACTAAGTAGCATAAATATGCTCCTATCATCTGTTTACTTCCATAGGTGATCCTACTTGGTTAATCCACATATGGAAACCATAAGCATTCTAAAGCAAGATTCTGTTGAGTGATCCGATACCCTGCTTCACCTTGATTCTCTTAAGCGATCCAGAATCGTATTCTATTCGGGACTTCCAATGAGTTGTTATGAATTTATAAGGTATCGATATGATTGTTATTATTCTGATTAGATTAGTTGATTAATATGGCTAGAGAATGGTATTGTGCCTCATTGGTTCTTTGATATGTTACATGATGTGAACTGCGGTATTGTGTTGAAAACCTAGTGATTTATATGATGATGGAATGGAAATCTTCAAGTGGGTTCGTTATGTAGCCCTAAATCTAGTATTCATGCTTGTCGATTTCCAATAATTGATCAAGGAATGCTATGCCTTTATACTAGAACGTACTACGATAAACGTCATAGTGTAGTGATTGGTAAACTACGAATGGCTTAATCCCATCTAAGGGTACGTAGGCAATCTAACAGGGAGCTTATATGCAGCCATAAAGTAAACAAAAAGTTATTCCTCCATTGGATCTTGAATGTTGTCTTGTTTGTGTTTCAGAGTCGAGGCATAATGGTGTTTTGGTCATGTCTCAGAGGCATGATATGAGAGACGTACAGGTACTTGGTGATGTCCCGTGTCGATCTATGACATATCTCGGGTTCGGGGCTATGACGTATCTCAGGATCAAGCCTGTAGTAGGCAAAATAGAGATTTTCAAAAAACAACGAAAATGGCCTAGAGCTTTGCTGAGATGCTCGCAACAAGCATGAGCTTTCCCGTGTCTGAGTTATAAGGCCCAATTTATAGAGAGTGAGGGCACTATCTTGTTATTAGTGAGTAGAAAAGTGTGCTAAAAATATTTTATTTCCAGTAGATAAAAGGGAGTATTGGAAACAGATGATGTCCCATAAGTAAAATGGGGTGCCGGAAACATCATATTTTTAGTGGGTAAAAAGGTGGAGTAGAATCTTCTTAGTAACCTATGGACCAACGGGTGGTATGGCTTTGCAATAGAAATATGTTCATGGTAACATGTCTTGGTGTAGGAGTGGGATGAAAAACCATGGAGTTGGGGCAATGACAATGCATGACTAAAAGAACATGTACGAAAATATCTCATTTGCTTACTTAGCATGGGATCACTCTAAGTTGGGCTTGGACCTTGGTGCTCCCAAGTAGACCAAAGTCTCCATTATCAAAGATTTTCCATGGGCTTTGTGGACCTATGTCACATTTCACACCTGAACTTCTCTAACAAGCCTCGTGAAACCACATTTTGGGTCATGTGAGCTTGGTAGATGTTGTGCTTGTTAAAGAAGATATCTCAAATTGATTAAGTAAATATTGTAAATTGGTAATTAGTTATTTACTTGTTATGTATTTGACTCCCTGGTTTGTAGGCTTTAGTTTAGGATCAGGAATATATTTGATTTCCTATATATTTTGTAATCCTTGTTTCGATCAATAAAAGTGAAAGAATTCTACCACACTACGTTTCTTTAGAGGGTTTAAACGAATGTGCTTATCATGATGTGATATATTTCCTTGTTTGGCATGACCTGATAATTAATTAAAACTTGTGTAAATTCTTGCATAACTACTAATTATTCAGGTAAATACGTATAATACAAATGAGATTAGCATGAAATTCAATATTTCCGTGAAGTTTTTGGGCCACGTAAGAAGTTTTAAGTTCAACTCTTGTTGATGATGAATTGGATACCATTTTATTATGAGTTAGGAACCTTTTTGACCACTGTGCTTATGGTCAAGTTCTGCACAACCCATGCAATTGAATTGCATTTGCAGACAGTGTAATCCGCAAATATCCATTTTTCGAAGCAAAAGGACATACTGTTGCGATTGCAATAAACTTTTAATTTGAATTATTAGTTTCCAACAATAACATAAATGACAAATTGATGATATAGAATATCAAATTGAATTATCGTCCACGTAGTTTTTGTAATAGAATATCAAATTATCCTTTCAATTTCTTTTAATTAACAAAAAAGATTTTGACAGTAGACACAAACCCTTCCTACTTGCACTCTAGAAATATTCTCATTGGGCCCAAAAAGGTGAAAAGACTCTCATTGGGCACGGTAGAATTGAAATGACAAATTTGCCCCATCATGTAGGAGCTATGCGAACCGCGTTGTTCAGAATCATAAGGTGGATGAGGAGGCATGAGAAATTGAGAAAGTTTTGGTGAGTGATAAAATGGACTGGTAAGTCTTGATGAATGATTGTTTAAGCATCTCTCCAATTGGATTTCGTCTATGAACTTTACTTTTGATCTCATTCTCCATAGGTGTTTTCCAGCAGAGCTTCTTCTACGCATAAATGGCGACCCGCCATCTTCATTCTTCACTGAGGTATGATATAATGCTATTAGTGTCATTTGATATGTGTTTTAGTGCTTCATTAAACATGACTACTTCCTTGATGCTCTTGGTGGTACGAGAAACACCCTCCTTCTCTGTATCCAACTTAGTTGCAGGGCTGCCCTTGGTTTTCAGCACTGCTAGTCAGCAGGGTTGCTTGCTCGCGAGCCATATCTTCTTTTTCTCCGTCCTCATTGGAAGCTGTTGCATTTGAATTTGGGGAAGTGGCTTCCAGTTTCTGCCCAGCTAGATGTTCTAGGTACCAGGTGAATTGTGAATGATCCATGGGGCAATCAGAGTTGATCGACCTGGATGCAAAGTCCGAGCTTGTCATCCGATTAGTTTGATCTTCTATCCTCTGGTGCTCTGACATATGAGCATCCAGGTTTTCAGAGAACACAAATTCACACGGGCATTTAGGACATGTGTAGAGAGCATATTTGCTCTTGTTCAAATGCCTTTTTGTCCCTATTCTGGCAGTTAGGCTCTGATTGGAACCCACATTTTTCGCTTGCTGAGCAGCTGGGAGATTAACCATAGGATGGCTCACTTTGTAGCTTCTGACTTCCGACAAGTTTGATCTCTCCATATAAAGATGAGCTTCATTCCAAGTGAAAAAGGACAAGTTTGAGTCAGGAAAAGACGCACTTACTGGTGTACGACCAAACTCCTTATTGCCTCTAAACTCAATTGCATTGAGATTGATAACATCTCTGAGCTGGTTATGAGATGAGGTATTATAACAACAGAATTGAGAAACCTTAGAAGCTGCAAAATAAACGAATCCATTGAATGTTATTAAACTATTGAGTATTAAGTAACTTTCAGTCATCAATTTTTTTTTAAACAAAAAATTGGATCCATAAAGTATACCAAACACACCCTACGGGATCATTTAGTTTAAATACCAATTCTACAAAAGCTTTTAGCCAAAATACTATATTTTAGTTTAGGTACCATTTGAAGAGTCAACCAAAACAATTCTCATTATAATACTATAATTCAAATCTTTTTGCCGACCAGCCGATCAAATTTTCTTTTCTCAAGGTCACTGTCCAATGGTGACTTTCAAAAAAAATATGTAAAGTGATGAATATTCTCACAATTTTATAGTGTATACATGGAAAAAAAAAACAATAAACTCACATAAAAAAAAAACATAATTGAAAATGAAAGTTGCACCTATTGCTGTTCTTTTTATTTTATTTTTTTTATTTTTTTTGTCATTGTTGAACAATGACTTGAAAAGTTTTGGCAACCAGAATAATTTTTCAACACATATACAATGACCTACACTGGCGCTGGTGGCACGTGGGCCGTGTGCAAAAAGGGCAAAAACTATGTCTTGGGCCACAAATTATGGCTTAATCCAAATGAAATGGGTTGGACTTAATAATTTTTCTTAAAATTGATAGCGTGAACACCTATATTAAAATTGGTATTTATTTCACTTCAAAAACAAAATTGGTACTTAATCTGAATTTGCTTGGTTTTTAATTTATGTATAAAAATAATTAAAATAAATAAATTCTCTAAGCGACAAAGAAGTTGAAAAGTGAAATCTCTGAAAAATGCAATTCGACTGAAATTACGTGGAGAAAACGATGGCTGCATAAACCGAAAGGTTATTCTCATTTTTTTTAAGGCAAATAGTATGTGACAGATGTGCATTAAGTTGATTTCTTTTGGATGCTGCAACAAATTGACTCAGGGTAAGTTGGCCCATGCCAACTTGCATTAGCTGCTTTTCAGAGGGTCGATGGTCATTTGATCCTGAAGATCGAGAAAGTAGTCACCGTTGTGGTAACTCTTTTGGATGAGGCTTTGGGCCGTTACTGATGGTGTCCGAGTCCAACCCACCCCATTCCCTGTACGGACGTACTGCCCATGGTCATGATGGTGGTTTCTTGACAATGAATGAAGGGGCACTGCTGCCCTCTCTGCACAAGGAGGGGAGAAATGTGATGCCCATAATCTTATCCTAATTTCAGTATGCTTGCTGATCCTCAGTATGTTATACATGCTTCATCCTACCAAATGGATTCTATAACTAATTTTTCTCTTACTACTAAGCCTTCAATAGTTAAATTTTTCTTTGCCCGGGAGTTCCTCTTTCGGTCATACAATAAACTCAATGTCGGTGTCTGCAGAAGAGGTGAGAGTCATCTCAGTGCTGTTGGTCTCGTTTGTGATAGTAATGAAGGATGGACCGCAGGGGTTTGCTGGTAATCTTGGCATGGGAGAGGTACTAACTGAAAATGCTGAGGGTTTGTTTTATAGCCTCCATTTAGCCGGGAATAAGGTTATTAAGAAGCTGAAAAATGAAATAGCTTCAGCTATATATAGAAGTTACTTTGATGATCAAAGTTTACAAGTAGAAAAAAGAAATAATGTAAATATTGATTGTGAATTTGTGAAGATACATCTAATAATTGGTAAAGAAGCCAAAATGAAATCCACCTCACAATTTTTCTGCAGTTCCTTCGAAAGATTTCCACTTTTGTTTTTGGTCAATAGATTTTCACTTTTGTTTTTGGTCAATAGATTTCCACTTTTCTTTATGGTCACTAGTTTTTCACTTTTAATTTACAATGAAGTTTTATTTTCTTTTTATTATGTTCAAAATTAGTTTCACTGGTATGGCTCGACGGTTTACTTCACATTGGGAGTGAATGATTACAATCTAAAACACGTAGTTTCTTCTATAAATCCAGTTTCCAGGTAAAGAAAAGGAAAAAAACATAGTTTACACAATCAATTGAAATGTTGATGCCTGTAAAAGAATAGTAAGCAAAAACATTATATAAGTGACAACAATAACTTCTTTTTTTTCTCCTTTTGGCAGTTCAAGACATGAATGCAGGAGTTTAAAGAAGACAATATTTTTGCTATGGCACTGGCTGGTTCACTTTTCATACCTTGCCTTATAACCCATACAGAGTAAGAGCCTCGGCCTGAATTGTACTAGCGGCGTCTTGGTGAGTTGATTAGATATCCTCTTCTCGGCTTTGCAGCTGGTTAATCTTCCTGACTTGAAGCTCAGTCTCCTTAGAAATGTTGGCTTTTTCAATATTTCGGAAGTTTGATCTTTTCCCTTTTTGTCTTCATCATCTGCCTTCCCAAATGACACACTCAATAAAAGCCTTCCAATTTTCTGCCGCTTGGTTTGCTTTGTACATGGACCCCCACTTTCTTGAGCAATGTTATTCTTAGGCGTCCTCGTCTCCAATTTGGGGTCACTGCATCTCTCGGAATGATCCATTCGGATTAGTCTAACTTGTCTTGCAAACTCCAGTCCTCTGGGCAGAGCCAGCCTTTTTGGACTTTGTAGCAGACTTGGGGAGTTCACAAAAGGTGAGGAAATTGGTGTTGGCAGGCCAGTTTGTTTATTCTGTTGGTCTTTCAGGTCGGACATGTCACGAGCCTGTGTCTTTGCTTTTCCTCTCTTTTCCTCCTTCGTGACATGCTGCAGAGCCACCATGAATGGATCAAAATCATCATTCCACAACGTCCTATGCGAAAACGGCATTTTGATCCCAAAACTCGGTGACCCTGGGGTAGATGGGGTTGGGCTTCGGTTCGTATATCTTTGTTGACCAAGACGGGGTGGAAGTTTGAGTGGAGGTGCAAGCGGGATAACTTTTCCGCCGCAGAAAAGGTCGTCAGCAAATGCCATGGTTTGCATTTGTTCGTGCTGCTTGTGCTGAAGCAAGTCTTTCACCTTCTGGCTAGTCACATTACCAACCGAACCAAGATTGAAACTGTGACTGGTGTCGAATTCAAAGTCGTTGAGGTCGGAATTGGCATCGTGATATGGTGTCATGGGTGGTGTTGGATAGTCATCAGAAGTTGATGAAATGCTCCTTTTCCTAGGACTAGTTGGGACACTAAAGAAGCAAACATTGTTGTTATTGGCTGAGCTGCAATATCTACCAGGACTAGCGGGTGCACTAACATAGGAGCAGAAATCATCTGGGATTTCCATTTCCATTTGAGAGAGAGAGAGAGAGAGAGAGAGAGAGAGAGAGAGAGAGAGAGAGAGAGAGAGAGATTAATAGGATTGTATAGGATCGCCTGAACGAGTGAGTCATATTTATATATCTTAGGATTCATTCCATTTCCCAAACTAATCTTCAAACATAAAATAAAATCTTGCTTGTTTGTCTTTTGTTATTGTGAATTACAATTGGGGGGTCAAATTGGAATCTTCTTGTGAGAATTGCGAGCATAATTTTGTTTCTTTCTAATCAAACCTCCCACCCTCCCTAATCCAAACATTTGTCTTTATTATATTTTCTAGCAGCAGCTTTGGTTTTCTTGAAGAAATGTTTAGTTTTTTTTTTTTTTAATCAAGCAATGGATTTGTTAAATTAGAGAATCGACATAATTCGAACACATGCCGTGGTGTAAGGGCAACACTTATCTCCACTACTGTGGTAGAGGGTCACTTGCGAAGAAATATTTAGTTGTGTTGTTAAATAGTATGTTGTGTAAAACAGTCAGAAATGTGAATCAAATGCCGGAACCTTGTACAAAGATTTCATTTATAAGTCAAGTCACGCACTAAATTGTGCTTGAAATAAGCACTTCTTAAGGGTCAAGATAATTATGAGGGAAAGCAAATGGATACTAGCCAAAATACATGTCTATCACATCATCATTTTACTGTCTTGGAAACTTTTTCATTAGGCAATATTTTGTGGGGCTTTATGACACCTTAATTTCTCAGGTTTCGTTCGGAAAAAAAAAAAAAAAAAAACATCTTAAGAGATATTCCAGTAAATGAACATCTCCAAATCGCAATAATTGAATAACATAACAAAAATTTAATCTCATTCTTATTTCAAATCTGCATAAAAGATCTTTGAAGGTCGGATTCTAAAAAATTTTGGGTTCAGGCAACGGTTTTTCTCTGTTGCCTGTTTTGTATAAAAACCCAAGTATTGGCGGGTTATACCTATCGTTAGAGAAGGGCTAAATTTGCCAAAATACCATAAAAATTGAAGTGCCAAATAATTGATAGATTTCTAAATGAGCTTCCACATATTTAAGCTCTCCTTTATAGGAGGAGGATGAGTCATCACTTTACCCTCTTACAACTACTGTTCGTAGTGAATAGTCAGCACAACTCCACTGCCTTGTCCTTTCCCTTGATCTCTTAGAACGGGTGGACTTGATCTTCCTCGAGTGCATACAAAACAGAAGTTTGAATGTTATCATCACCAAGGGTTAGGCAGAGTAGGGGCCACATGATAGGAGCATATTTATTCGACTTTATTATCTTATTTCTTTATATTTACTTGGTTAATTTCCATTTATTTTGGTAATTTAAGTTATTTTTGTATTATTGTAGGTTCAGTTGGTAAAGATGACAATAAATAGCCAAATAGAGCAATTTGGATCAGTTTTGGACTTGGATTCGATAGCATGTGTGGATAGCATATGGGCTGAACGTTTTTGGTGTTTAAATGATGCTAGATATATGCTAAAATCTGGAGAAATTAAAGTTGAGGCTTGGAAGGCAAGGAATTACACAAGAAAGATGAATCCTAGTTGGAGAGACACATTATCTTATCCAACCTTATATTATCTTATCCAATCTTACATTATCTTATCTCCAGCTGTAAGGAGGAATCCTATTCACAATTCCCTCCCTATACATATGAAATTCCTGCACGTTTTAAAGGGTGCCATGCCTACCATTCATCCATTGAAGTTTTTGGAATTTTCGGAGTTCTTTCTATCTTTGTTATAAGCTTCAATGTTTATTTTATATTGCTTTTCAGTTATGATAAACATGTGTAACTAAGTTTCTTTTTAGCTAGAGGTGAATTCGAAGCCATGATCATATGTTTTATAGAAATTGATTACACCAAGTTATTAGTTCATAAGACATGAATGCGATTTACTTATCTGCTTTATAGAGAATTTATTCTTGTATGTTTATTAAGGATGCAGACTTAGTTTGCATGCAAGGATTTGATGCTAGATTATAAGGGAATTTCATGTAATCGTTATGAATTTATATTTGTAAGTAGTAAAAGTCACTAGTCATGATTGAGTTAAGTAAATTCTTGACACGAGTATCATGATTTTCATAGTTATGAATGTTTTATCAATGCTTATGATTTTCACAAAACTTAATGATCTTTGAGATATATCTATATCATGTTTTTCATAGTTAGGGAACTTGAGAAGAATAATTTGGTTGTGTCACTGAGTCCAATTCAATGAATTTAGGAAAATCTGAGAGTTAATTAGTGCTGTTCACAGTTAATTTGGGACATTGTCATTCATGGTTTATAGGAAGAATAACTGGAAATCGATTTGTATGCATGTGTTTCTGTTGACTACAAAAATTACAGAACCTACGTGGCGCGCAGGCCGAATAACTAATGAGCTAACTAATGTCCTTCGGTTGAATGCAGGGCGTGCCAACTCGTCGGCCGAGCTCGGCCGAGGAGTAAAATTTGATGCGGTCGCGTTGAGCGCGATGTTGACTTCTGTATCTTGCGATTGCGACCGAGGAAGGAACGTTCTCGGTCTCTGGATTCTATAGCCTGAAGACAAGGCTACTAATTCTACGGAGTTCACAACTCGTCGAAGCCTGATTCGGCCACTGTGATTATATTCGTAAGAGTATAAGCACGCCGAATTGAGACCAAACTATACGGGCACAGGTACTCGAATGTGATGTATGTCTTGATGGTAAACGTAGTTCGGTCGTCGGAATGCCGAACCCTGAAACTTACTTGTGAGTATCCAATCATAAACTCACTCGGCCTCCAATGCGCCGAGCAGGGCAATTCGTAACACCCAACTATGCCGAAACGGCTTAGTAAGATGACCTCTACCAACAAAGGTTCGAAAACCTTCCTCGGCCGAGACTTAGATAGATAATCGGTCGACCTCGACGCAGTGCTGTTTATCCAAACTGAAGGTGTGTCTCGGTCGGCTGATTCTGCGGCAGCAGTGCTGTTTATCCAAACTGAAGGTGCTCACCGGTTGCTTCCACAGTGCTGTTTATCCAAACTGAAGGTGTGTCGGCGGGAAAAGAAAAGGAAAAATCTCAAGGTGTTTGAGAGAATTTGCGCAGGGCAATTGTATGCTGATGTTGAAGGCCCTTTTTCATTGTGTGAATTCTTGTATTTATAGCACTCGTTTCCCTGAAACCAATTTGCACTCTGATTCGGATTGGGAGTCCTTATACCATTTCGCCTCTAACTCGAACATTCCCACTCCTACTGGGATTCTGAATTTTCCTCCTTTTAAGGCTCAATTCCTTGCTGGTCGAGAATCCTGGTCGCACCAGGATTTCCTCGACCCTTTCTACTCATCTGGATTACTCAGGATAGGATTTGGCCGACCCTGCTGGTTGGCCCGGGTTTCATTATTCGGCCCATAGCATCTGTCATCACCTTGGGCCGAGCATATCTTGCTGCTCGGCCCAACCATAGTATTTTGGGCCCAAACATTGCCCCCTCGCTTCTGAGGTCGCCGACTGTCACCTCTTAGTCGAGCCTCGGCCTTGAAGAAGCGAAAACATTTATTGCTTTTTCGGACTTTACTCCCTTAATGACCATTATTCCCGCATATTAATGAGATATGATTGTACTTTCCTTGCTGTCCTCAACGCGTGGCCACGTGTCGATTCTCCGTCGTTCTCAAAAGCTTCAATCATGGGCCTCGAAACCGTGCACTAATTGAACCGTCTTATCCTCATTAAATACATTGAACTTGTCGCCGCACGCAATCGTGCGTCCTGGATTTTCGACTTCTCGATTCCATTTTCGCAGGTTCCCGAAATATCCGAAATGATTGCAGACTTTCCCGGTTAACTTTCCCCCCAATTTGGAACCACGCTTGAGATATGATTGTACTTTCCTTGCTGTCCTCAACGCGTGGCCACGTGTCGATTCTCCGTCGTTCTCAAAAGCTTCAATCATGGGCCTCGAAACCGTGCACTAATTGAACCGTCTTATCCTCATTAAATACATTGAACTTGTCGCCGCACGCAATCGTGCGTCCTGGATTTTCGACTCCTCGATTCCATTTTCGCAGGTTCCCGAAATATCCGAAATGATTGCAGACTTTCCCGGTTAACTTTCCCCCTAATTTGGAACCACGCTTTTCGAATTCCAGTGCCTTTCAAAATTCAGGCGTTTGATTTTCCATCTGAAAAGCCTATAAATACCCACATTTCAATCTATTCTCTTCTTACGCCTTCAGATATTCCAAACTCCCTTGCTTGTTCAAACCAAAACTTCTAGTCCTTCTGCAATATTTTCTCCAGTTCTTCTTCCTGCAATATTTCCTTCCAACACACCTTTCTTTTCCACAAATGGCCTCCTTCATTTCGAAGCTTTCCGAGGAGATCAACAAATGCAAGGACTTTATCGACCGGAACACAATCAAAACGGTACACTTCGAGGATGACATGGCCGCTTCTCATCAGATCCTGGGCCCAATTTTCAAAGATGCAGTGCCGTCGTGCATCACCGACCTTCTCAAGGAGCAGTGCCTCACACCCCTGCTTCAAGGGTTAGACTGGTCGAAATGGTCCTTGGCTCGGCCTCAAGGAGCCTGGCCCTCGACCACCACAGCCTGGGCCGCCTGGGTGGACCGAATGAGATCATTCTTCGGCGAGGAGTGGAAAGCTCTTGGTATCTATGATGCCATCCTGCTCTCGACCATGGAGATTACCATGGACAAGGAGCTGCTCATGGCGGCCTTGACCCTGTGGTGCTCGGCTACCAACACTATGATCCTTCCATTTGGCCCCCTTGGCCCCACAGTGCTCGACGTCTCGGCTATCCTTGGGACTTCTCCATCCGGCCTCCCAATTGATGCCGCTCTCTCAGGATGCCCCTCCTCTCTTGACCTGAAGGCGCTTTTCGACGAGCGGGCCGTCGAAACGCTCAGCAGAGGCGATCGGGAGCCTTCGACAGAAGAAGTTCACAAGCTTCACAAAAACTTCTTCAATTACAACACCCTCATCCTCCATTTTGCCGGCCGGGGGGAAGAGAATCTCAGGAAGGGGGAACATGAAGCCTTCCTCTTCTACTGGTACAACAAATTTATTTGTTGTACCAGGTCGAACAAGTGCTTGGTCGAGAATATGCCGGTGGCCCAGGCCCTGGCTAGTGGTCACTCTTTGGCGTTCAGCCCGGCTATTCTTGCCAACCTTTTCCGTTGCTTGGCCGAGACGACCATCAACAAAATTGACCCGCACCAGAACGGGCCCCTCTGGGTCTTCCAACTCTGGCTGCAGATCTACTTTTCCACTCTTCGGCCAGAGATCCCCGCTTTCCAGCGCTCGGCCGCGCTCGGCCCCCAACTGGCCTCCCGACCGGCACCTCCTCACCGGGCTGACGAGGTCCTTAAGCACTTTTTCAGTCTCGACGTTCTTTCGGACGACGAGTTCCTGGTGTGCCGGCGCCAGGAGTACCCTGCTTCGATTGGGCTCCCGACGGCAGCCTGGGCCGAGGCCGAGGATGCAGGCCTCCGTCAATCCTGGGGGTCAATCGTACTGGCTCGCGACCTTCCCCTTGGTTGCGACGCCCGCCGAGCCAGCTGGGAGGTCTACCACCCCCACTTTGTCGCCCGGCAACTCGGCTACCTCCAAGGTTGCCCCGTTCCTTTGCTCACCTCCCGTTCCCTCTTGAGCCGGGGGCGTCTTTCCGGTTCTTCCGAAAGGGAATGCCGGTCGATGGAGCAAGAATTCCAAGATCGGTGTAAGAAGTTCCGTCCTCGGCCGATCATCCCGGAATCCTTGGGCACCGAGACCTTTGGGGATTGGTGGGACGAGTACACCTGCGACTTCTTCGGCACCTCGGTCGAAGACGTGGTGAGCAAAGTCTTTGGCGATTGGCCCGAACTAGCGCCCTCGACCCAACCTAAGGAGTCGGCTCAAGGTATATTGTTGACTAATTACTTTGTCATTTCAAAAACTTGCCCTTGTTAACAATTACTTTGCCTATTTCAGGGGGTCGTGGGGCGAAGAAGGTTGAAGTGGTTGCCGCGGCGGCGAGGGTGAAGAAGCTGGCGCCCAAGAGGAAAACCATCGCCACTGAGCGACCAATCCCCTCCAAACGCCCCCACCGAGAGGCCGAGCCGGAGATTGATGCCCTTCGCCCTTCTAAACGCGTCAAGAAATTGGCGAAGAAGGGCGACCGGGAGATTCATGTCGTCCCCAGTGACGTTACTGGGACGCCTGCTTCTGCCGGTTCTCCTACTGTGCCGGCTGCCCCGGCATCTCCACACCCGATCTCTCCAGTCGTTCCCCTCCCTGGAGCCACGGCCGATCCAATCGTCGCACCAGCTCCAGCTTCGGAGCCGGCCGTGGCGCCTGCGATGGGAAAACCGGCTGCGCCTGTTGGTGCGCCCTCGACTCCCACGGTCATTTTGGAGGTAAAATTCTACTTCCACTTGTTTCCTTAGGTCTCTGGTCGTAATGCTAAATGTTCTCTTTATGTTCAGGATATCGAGAGCGAAAGTGACGAAGTCCCGCTGGAACGCCGTCGCGGACGAGTTAATTCTTCTCTCGTTCATCCTCCTCCGGTTGTTGAGGCGACCGCTCGACCGACTCCTCCTGCGGCGGATCGCGGCAAGAGGCCCATGGCCGACCCTGAGGCCACGGCCGAGTCGCCGATCCATCCGCAGGATGCAGATCTCCCCATTCCTCCGCAGGAAGTCTCCTCGGCCTTTGTAAGTCTTTTCCTTTTGCGTTTAATTTCTCATCACACATGTTCTTAAAAGACTCAACTGTCAGGTGCCCGAACGGTCATTTCACCGATAATTCTATGCGTCGACGGGCGTTGTCTATATCTCTTGGCCACCGTCGTGGCCATCAAATGTAGATGACCTCCATCGGCCGCGTGAATTGAGAAGCGGTCTAAGGTACTGGGCTCGGCCATTGAGTTCTCTGGGTTCGAGCAATGACCGAGAGGGCATGGCCGAAGTCTTCTCTCGGCAGGTCTAAAACAATCATTTCTTTTTATGCATTTGATCACGATATCGTTACTGTCCTTCACAAAACTTCTCTTATATGCAGCCATCGTGGGAACTGGAGCTCGACGCCGTCCTCCAGAGCACGACCGGTGAGGCCGGCTCCTCCGCTGCTTCTGCCGAACCAGCGGGAGTCACGCCCGAGGCCGAAGTCTTCGTGAAGCTGCACGAAGTCCTATCTCTGACTGCCTCCCAGGCCCTTCGATGCAAGGGCCTTGACTCCGTTGGAGAATGTCTTAACGACCTCGCCAGCGGTGGTCACCTAAGCCCGGAGGGTATCACTTTTCTCACCGACCTCCTGGAGCGGACTCGGCAACACTTCCTTATCTTCGAGCGGGCCCTACAAGCCGAGGATGATCTGAAGGTGGCCAAAGTTGCGCATGAGGCCGGCCGAGTGGAGATGGAGGCAATCAAGGCGAAGAAAGCCAAGCTGTCCGAGTTTGACCGTCAGATTTCTGACCTCCAACGTCAGATTTCTGATCTTCAACGGCAAAGGTCGGCTGCTGCTTCCGATCTTGAGAAGGACTTTGAGGCCAACAAGGCTCGGTTGACGGCCTTCGCTACCGGTGCACGGCGTATCCAGCAACTGCAGTGCAACAAGAAGACACGGCAGGCTGAGATCATTTTGAGCGAAGCTAAGTGGCTGGAGCTAAAAGCTGCCCTCGTGACTTTCCTCCCCTCGACCCCTTAGGGCCCTATCATTGTATTAGTATTTGTTTTTGTAGTGACTTTTGCTATTAATACAATGGTCGTTTGATATTAATACAATGGTCTTACTCTTGCATCTCCCATGTAATTGGATAGTACTTCTTTAAAAACTTTCCATTAATCGGTAATTTGTGAACTGAACCCGTCCGATCTCTTAAATGATATGCCCCCTTGCCGAGGACTTTGTGAACGACGAACGGTCCTTCCCAATTCGGCGACCACTTCCCCAATCTGGGATCTTTAATCCCGACAGGCAACACAGTTTGCCAAACCAATTCTCCTTCGCCGAACGTTTTTTGTCTTACACGCTGGTTATACGCTCGCTCGGCAATTTTCTTTTGCGCTATCAACAAGTTACCCGCGTCGATTCGACTTTCTTCCAAATCTTCTAAATCTTGCCGCATCGCTTGACAATATTCAATACTGAACAAATCACTTTGCTCAATTACTCGTAGTGAGCTTATACTCAACTCGACCGGTAACAAAGCGTCGTGTCCATAAGTTAACGCGTAAGGAGTGGTTCCAGTGGCCGACCGAGGTGAAGTTCGGTATGCCCATAACGCTTCGTTTAACTTCAAATGCCACAAACCGGGTTTTTCTTTTACCATTTTTTCAAGGATGCCAATCAAAACTTTATTGCTTGCCTCGGCCTGTCCGTTTTCCTGTGGGTAGTACGGCGTAGATTGCTCGAGTCGGATGTTCAAACTCGCCGCGTATTCCTTAAACCTATCAGCCGTGAATATAGTGCCATTATCAGTTATGATCGTCTCTGGCACGCCGAATCTGGTAACGATATTTTCCTCTACGAAATTGCATACCTCCTTGGCCGTTAATTCGGCGTATGATCTTGCCTCGACCCATTTAGTGAAATAGTCAGTTGCTACCATTATCCACGCGTGTTTCGCTGCCCCCGATGATGGCGTGATTTTGCCAATTACGTCCATTGCCCAACCTCTGAACGGCCATGGTTTAATAACCGAGTGTAGTAACTCGGCCGGGGCTCTCTGCACATGTCCATAAATTTGGCATGGTACGCATCTCCGTGCATATTCGATACAATCTTTTAATATACTGGGCCAAAAATAACCGTGTCGTCGAAGCAACCAACGCATCTTTCGTCCAGACTGGTGTGCCCCACAAATACCTTCATGTACCTCGGCCATTGCTTGGGCGGCCTCATGTGGGCCGAGGCACAATAGTAGTAACCCGTCCTCGCCTTTGCGGTACAACTCATTTTGGTATGTCACGTAGTTCGTGGCGAGGACCTTCGTTCTCTGGTCGTGTTTCCCGTTGGGATTATCGAGGTACCGTAACATCGTCTTTCTCCAATCATCCGGTTCTACCTCGACGGCGCATACCTCTACGGGGTCTCCTCGTTCTAGTAGGGATGGGAGCGACATTACCCTTGTTCGTATTACGTGTGTGCGCTGGAGGGTTTGCCGATCGATCAAGGCCGGGTACGATTGCAGGCCTGTGGCCGTGATGCGGCCGAGTTTGCCCCCCATGAGTTGTGCTCCGGAGGCGATCTGGGCGAGTTCATCGGCATCGGTGTTGTGGATTCGTGAAATATGTTCAAACGTGATCCGTTCGAATGACTCGGCCAGGTAGGTGGCGACCATGTGATATGGCGCCAAAGTACAACTCATGCAACGAAAAATGTCGTTCAATTGGTTAATCACAAGTTCGGAATCACCGAGGACAAGAACACGGGAGGCCCGTAGATCGTGTAAAACGTGGAGACCGATAATGAGGGCTTCATATTCGGCCTGATTGTTTGTGCAGCTGAAATCCAACTTGAGAGAGAAGTACCATCGGCAGTGGTCGGGCGACTGAATTGCGATGCCGACACCTGCCGAGGTCGAAGTACTGGATCCATCGAAATGCATAGTCTAATGGTTATCGCGTGTGGTGACTAGACCGATGTCGACATCGCCCCCTTCAAAACCATATGGGGAAGGGTGCTGGGCCAAGAAATCGGCGAGGGCCTGCCCCTTGACTGCTTTTTGGGGAACGTACTGCGGGCTAAATTCGGATAAGGCGAGTGTCCATTTCCCGATTCGGCCTTTAACGATAGGCCGAGTGAGCATGTAACGAATTACGTCTGTCTGGGCGATGACCTGCGTAACTGATGGGAGCATGTAATGCCGAATCTTGGACGCGGCAAAAAACAAAGCTAAGCAAAGTTTTTCGACCGGTGAGTAATTGAGTTCTGGTGCATTCAGATTTCGGCTAAGATAAAAGATAGCTTGCTCACGACCGACGTTGTTGTTTTGCGCGAGGAGACAACCAATGGATTCGGCGGCTGCCGAAATGTATAATTTGAGGGGTTTGGTGCGACAAGGTGGAACCAGCACGGGTGGGGTCGAAAGGGCCACCTTGATCTGCGTGAATGCACTCTGATGTTCTTCGCGCCAAACAAATTTATCGGTATCCTTAAGTTTGAGGAGAGTAGAGAATGCCTTCATTTTACCGGCCGAATTGGCGATGAAACGGCGGAGGAAGTTGATCTGCCCGAGTAACGACTGCAACTGTTTCTTTGTTGTGGGAGGTGGGGCGCTAATGATGGCGCGGGCTTTATTGGCGTCGACTTCGATGCCGCGATGGTGCACCAAAAACCCTAGGAAATTGCCTGCCGAAACACCGAAATCACACTTGGCTGGGTTCATCTTGAGATTATTCTTGCGCATGCGAAGGAACGCTTGTCGTAGGTCATCCAGGTGTGTTTGGCGGCGTGTCGACTTTACCACCACATCGTCGATATAAACTTCGACGATGGTCCCAATTAAGTCGTGGAAGATCATATTCATGGCTCGTTGGTATGTGGCGCCGGCATTCTTGAGGCCGAATGGCATGACTACCCATTCGTACGTGTCTAGTGCCCCTGGGCAACGGAAAGCCGTTTTGTGGACGTCGGCTTCGGCGATGAAAATCTGGTTGTATCCCGCATGACCGTCCATAAAAGATAGTAGTTCATGATTAGCTGCGGCATCAATGAGCAAATCTGAAATTGGCATTGTATATTCGTCCTTGGGAGTCGCCAGATTCAGGTTACGGAAATCGGTGCAAATGCGGAGGGCACCGTTTTTCTTCAACACTGGGACGATATTGGCCAACCATTCGACGTACCGAGCGGTCCTAATAAATCCGGCCTTGAGAAGCCGAACCAATTCTTCCTTAATGCCGAGTTGTAACTCGGTCGAGAATCGGCGAGGGGGTTGTCGAAAAGGCTTACAACCGTCTCTGATGCGTAGCTCATGTTCGACCAAGTTTCGATCGAGGCCTGGCATTTCATGGTAACTCCACGCAAAGCAATCTTTGAATTCCTGGAGTAACTTACGGAGTTCGGCCTTCGTGGCCGGTGGGAGTAACGCGCTTATAAACAATATGCGAGGATCATCGGCCGTGCCTACGTTAACTTCCTCTAATGGGTCCTTGACTTGAGGCCGATGGTCCTCGAGTTCGGCCGGTGCAGCCCGAACTTTCTCGAGAGACAAAACAGGGCCGTCATCTGCTTCGGCCAAAAATTCAATTAAATTAATGCCAGAATGCGGTTGCTTGGTAATGGCGTACCAATGGGCCAGCAGACGTTCCATCGTTGATGAAACCGCGGCCTGACGCTGTTCTTGTTTGGTGTACTCAATCATCGGCATTGGGGACTAAATCTGCCAAGCCAAGTCTCGCCGAATCCTGTTGGACAGTCTCGGCGCCGACTTCAATCACTTTCTGCACTGAAATTCGCGTCGGCCGCCCATCCTCGTTAAGACCTTGGAGGGTGATGTAGCCGACGTGATCGTCATAATAGCGAGCCTGAATCATGTTGGTCTCAAATGGTTGATTATCGGCTGGATGGACGGTGACCGATTTGCCGTCCCAAAAGATGAGAACTTGGTACAGTGATGAAGGAATGCAACTGGTTTGGTGGATCCAGTCTCGGCCGAGTAATGCGTTATAGTCGGTCTTGGAATCAATTATGAAGAATGCCGTCATGTGTTGACGACCGGCAATGCTAACTTCCAATGGTAGCAATCCTTTGGTCTGAGACTTGTCACCAACGAAGCTGCTCATAGTGATCCCTGACGGAATGAGTTCATTATCAGAACGGCGCAAAGCCTTCATGACAGATATTGGCATAATGTTGACAGTGGCTCCACAGTCGACAAACACTTTGGAAATAGTGAATCCTTCGATGTGAGCCGTGATGTACAACGGCTTCAGGTGTTGGAGATTAACCGAAGGGGAGCGAGGAAATAGCTCGGCCAAAGCTGCCTTAAGGTTGTCCGTGCTTCGGGTTTCTCGGTCGTCGTCATTTGCGACGAAGTCGACTTGTGTTGACTCCTCGGCGACCACATCCCCATCCAAGAAATTCGACTGGGGGGTACCTGGTTGGAATTCGGCTGGTAAGACGTGGACCATACTGATCTCCATTTCTTCGAGGATCGAGGGACCCATTGGATCGTGGTCGTCGTCTTCTGCGGAATTAACCATAGCATCGGTCGGCGGAACATCCTCGATCAGACTTTTGAGTTCTTCGGTAAGAGCCGGTATCCAAGACGTATTAACCAAGTCGAGTGTGGGTGGGCTATTCCCGTCGACCATATGGACTGTTGAACACTTAGGTTGGTCCTTCGTTATACGGGCTCGTTCCTCATAGGCAATACGGGCGTTCCTCGTGTCCAGATATGCATCCAAACGTGCTATCCGTTTTTCCTCGTCGGCCGTCAGGCCGAAGAGTGATACAGCCGAAAAAACTTCGAAATGATATCGCAGATGCTGAAGGTCATCAAGCGAAAAAGGTAATTCGGAGGTGTCGATATCTGTATAGGGATCGACTTCGAAACCAAGTACCCGGGCCTCCCGTATATGTTGGAATCTTGCTTTAATTGTTGGGTCAGAAGTTTTCTGAATGATCTGCTCGGCGTCAGGGCAAGTGAGAGCGAGGTCGAGGGCTTCCTGACATGCTTTGGGTAGTCCGTACAAGTCATTAGCGGAGTATTTCTTATGAAATTCTCGCATGTATTCCAAGGATTCACCGAGGAATGGGGGATGTAGGTTGCGCCGTACTTTGATAAACGGTTCGCGTGGTGGTAATGGGGAAAGTTTCCTTTCGGCCTCTTGTGTGAAGTGTTCTAGACGAGCTCTCGTCTCCCCAGGCCGCAGAAGGATTTTGATACGTTTCTCAGCATCCTCAACGGTGGTTTCAAAACCTGCAGCGGCTACTTGCTTCCCTTCGGCCAATTCGGTCATGATAGTTGGGGTTGGCCGTTCACTTATGTTTTCCGTGGCCTTCTTTGGTTGCCAATGGTTGGCAGTGCTGGCCTGCGCTTCTCGTCGCCGAGCCATGCAATCAATCCGTTGACGGCGACGTTTTTGGGACTTAGACAGCGCTGTATATAAACCAGTCGGGGAATTGTAACTGTACCAGCGTTGATCCGACGTTCTAGGTGGTTTGAAAGTTTTGCGATCGACTGACGAGCTGGAACTGTTGGTATTGTGCGAGTAGTAATCCTCATTATAGAAAGGCGCGTCGAAGTTAAGACGCCGCCTGACTGAGGCCTGGTCTTTCGGCCGTACTTGTGGGCCGAGTCGATCGAACACTTGACGTCGCGGACCAACTTCCTTTGGTGATGTCACTGGCGCGGTAAGGGCCTTGGGTGGTGTAGAAGATGTTTTCTTCTCCGGCTCAACGGGTGTTTTACAATGGTCACATAAAATCTTTGATCCATGAGAATCGTCGGTATTCGACCGCGGCGTAGGCTCGCAGGCAGGTGGTCCCGATTGTTCCGTGGGTGGTGCATTCGAAAAGAGATCGATTTTTAGCCTTGTTCGACCATTCCCTTTACGGATATGCTGCATTGGGACGTATTCGGCCTTTCCTTTGTTTTTTGGAATATGAGCATCCACCATACCAATTGTTGTTGACGGGAAGGGATTGACGTCGACCGCCATCTGCTTTTCTGGAAATTTCAACTTTCCTTTCTCGATCCAACCTTGGATTGTATCCCGGAATACGACACAATTATTGGTTGCATGCTTATTAGAGTTATGATACTTGCAGTATACCTTTCCCTTCAATTCATCGGCCTTAGGGATAATATGTCCTGGCCGAAGCTTGATGATCTTTGCTGCTAATAACTGATCAAAAATTGCATCGGCCTTGGTAATGTCGAAAGTATAGACTTTCGAAGACTTATTCATTTCTTCGACGGCCGAATGGGCTTTGGTGTCTTTGCCATTTACTTGAGCCAGAGCCTTGCAGACGTACGGCTTGTCTATGACTATCTCGGCCGCATCCACACTAACACACTGATGGTCCCCGCTTTCGGCAGAGGCATAGCTAACCGTGGGGTTCTTGTACAACGTACCCCGTGAAGGCGATTTTGATATCTTTTCTTCTCGGAGCAGATAATCGTACTGTTCGACGTGTTGAGCAAGTTCGTACATATCGCGAATGTTTGCCCCCAAGAACTTCTTTTTGTACTCCACGTCTAATCCGTTGAGAGCAATCCTGACGAATTCCACTTTGGGGAGTGGTACTCGGCACCAATTCCTGGCCGACTTGAACCTTGTTAGATACTCCATTGGAGATTCGTCGGATGCTTGAGCCATCCTGGCCAAGGATGATACGGACATCTCCATTCCTGGCCGATAGAATTGTTCATGGAATTTTTCGACCAACTCTTCCCAACTCTGCACAGAATTGGGTGGAAGATTGATATACCAAGCGAAGGCGGAGCCTGTCAATGAAAAATTGAACAAACGCAGTTTGTAGAAGTCGCTATTGACGTCCCCACATTGCGCTGTGAAACGAGCTACATGCTCTAATGAGGACAAAGACGATTCTCCGGCGAAGAGGCTGAAATCAGGGATCTTAAACCCTCGTGGGTATTCAAACCTTTCGACGTAAGCTGGGTATGGATGAATGAACTTTGGAAACTTCGGCCCTTTCTTTAAGGCCGAATCGATCATTCTCTGGACCTCGGTCATGTTCACGGAAGCGGCTTCTTCTCCCTAGCTCGGTCCCTCGAATCTGTTTCCTGGCCCCCTTCTTTCTAAGGTAATCGGTTGCGGCCGAGCGGACCCTCTCTCGGCTGGTACGGGAACATTCGTCGAGAGCTGCCGAGGTTGGCCAACCGGGCCATCTTCGAAGGCTTTGCTAACCAATAACTCGAGCATTCTGGTCTGTGTATCATTGTTACTTCGTATTGCTTCTAGCAAATCATTCATCCTTTGACCAATCGAGTGCTCGACCTGACGATACTGTTCATCAAGTCGTCTCCGAAGAAACGACCTAGTTGGTGGATCAGAGCCTTCTCCACCATCGTCGTCGCAATCTTCCACTATCCCTTCCACGAACATACCTGTCGTTTGATTTGGGTTCGCCGCGTTTTGTGGTTGCCCGCCGAGACAAATCTCGTTTTCTCGGCGCGTCACACTTGTAGCCTCGGGCGGCGCAGCAATTATCGGATTTTTTGCTGGGTGCGAATCCTGCCCCAGGCCTTGCACTGGTAAGTCAGCTGTTGACTTCCCCATGGTTGTTTTCTTCTTGGTAGACCGTGTCTCAACGGTCATGAACTCCGAAGGTTTAGCACAATGGTCCCACTGGGCGTGCCAAAATGTTGACTACAAAAATTACAGAACCTACGTGGCGCGCAGGCCGAATAACTAATGAGCTAACTAATGTCCTTCGGTTGAATGCAGGGCGTGCCAACTCGTCGGCCGAGCTCGGCCGAGGAGTAAAATTTGATGCGGTCGCGTTGAGCGCGATGTTGACTTCTGTATCTTGCGATTGCGACCGAGGAAGGAACGCTCTCGGTCTCTGGATTCTATAGCCTGAAGACAAGGCTACTAATTCTACGGAGTTCACAACTCGTCGAAGCCTGATTCGGCCACTGTGATTATATTCGTAAGAGTATAAGCACGCCGAATTGAGACCAAACTATATGGGCACAGGTACTCGAATGTGATGTATGTCTTGATGGTAAACGTAGTTCGGCCGTCGGAATGCCGAACCCTGAAACTTACTTGTGAGTATCCAATCATAAACTCACTCGGCCTCCAATGCGCCGAGCAGGGCAATTCGTAACACCCAACTATGCCGAAACGGCTTAGTAAGATGACCTCTACCAACAAAGGTTCGAAAACCTTCCTCGGCCGAGACTTAGATAGATAATCGGTCGACCTCGACGCAGTGCTATTTATCCAAACTGAAGGTGTGTCTCGGTCGGCTGATTCTGCGGCAGCAGTGCTGTTTATCCAAACTGAAGGTGCTCACCGGTTGCTTCCACAGTGCTGTTTATCCAAACTGAAGGTGTGTCGGCGGGAAAAGAAAAGGAAAAATCTCAAGGTGTTTGAGAGAATTTGCGCAGGGCAATTGTATGCTGATGTTGAAGGCCCTTTTTCATTGTGTGAATTCTTGTATTTATAGCACTCGTTTCCCTGAAACCAATTTGCACTCTGATTCGGATTGGGAGTCCTTATACCATTTCGCCTCTAACTCGAACATTCCCACTCCTACTGGGATTCTGAATTTTCCTCCTTTTAAGGCTCAATTCCTTGCTGGTCGAGAATCCTGGTCGCACCAGGATTTCCTCGACCCTTTCTACTCATCTGGATTACTCAGGATAGAATTTGGCCGACCCTGCTGGTTGGCCCGGGTTTCATTATTCGGCCCATAGCATCTGTCATCACCTTGGGCCGAGCATATCTTGCTGCTCGGCCCAACCATAGTATTTTGGGCCCAAACAGTTTCATGTATGGAGAAGAATTCTTTAGCTATCATTTCATCCATATTTCATTCATAACTTAATTTACTTGCTGCTTGTTACTTTTGTTTTTATTAAATTCGTCCAAAATCCACCCAGTCATTGTTTTGATGTTAGTTTAACTTAGTTTTCAGTTTTATAAGTTTAATTTGTGTTGATTAGCATCCCTTCTAATCTCCGGAATAGAATGATCCATACTTACTCATACTACGATTGCATAATTAAAGGGTTTAATTTGTGTGTTAGTTTCTACCACATCACCACACTCACAAAGTCTTTTCCTCCCATGAAACCGTCACTAATACTTGTACGGTTAGTATAGAACCATACTGAGGCAATTCTTTCCGGTACATCAATATAAGCACGGAAAATAAAGGTCTCGAGACATACAACAAATTTCAAGAAATCTTGCTTCTTTACCTGCGCCTCTAAAATCTAACGGCAATCAATGAGAACTTATCTGGCATGTAGGAATCCTTCATGATGATGTCAATAAGCTCTTTGGCGCTTTTGTAAGGATGTGGACTCACTCCAACATCTTTTAAACGTTCACAGAGAACTTGCAGGTTGCTCCAACTTAGAATGCACTGTCAGCTGCATGTTCCTCAAGTTTACGGATTTCATCTAATTTGTGCAGGGGAAGCAATATGTTATTCTCATCTTCCTATCAACCAACTATCTAACACACTAACGCTATCGCTTTAGGAAAAAAAAAATTAATCTCGTCTAATGGTGAAAACTTTCAGATGGGAGAAGCATTGGAGCTATATATATATATATGAATTGGCATTGGGCTCGAACTTTATACATTGGTTTAGTACTAGTAGTTTCATGAACAAAATAAAAACTTTATTAAGACGATCAGAACTATAACAAAATAGAAACGAGAATTCACAACATAATCAATTATTAATCGAATATATCACATTCCTCGCTACTAGTGATTAAGTAGTGCTAGCACCTATGTATGTGTTCTTTCCAAAAAAATCTATGGTGCAAAGTTCTCTCCGATTCATGTCTTGTAACTTCCGAAACACATTCTCTCTCAACTTATTTAGCAAAGTCTTATATTGTATGAGTTCATGTAGTTCCAATTGTTCACCAACAAGCTCATCCCACCAAAAATTGACCTTTGCATCATTCATCTCATCCTCCTCTTGTTTATATTCCTCTTGGTTGTTTTCTAAATCTTCACGGTCATCTACACCATGAATGGAT
Source organism: Pyrus pyrifolia (assembly GCA_016587475.1). Lineage (NCBI taxonomy): Eukaryota > Viridiplantae > Streptophyta > Magnoliopsida > Rosales > Rosaceae > Pyrus > Pyrus pyrifolia. The sequence continues at coordinate 484,763 of BNSU01000024.1, forward strand.
TCAAAACTCTCATCCTCATGATCATTATCTGTGCATGGAGCTTGTTGGGCAAGAAAGCGATCTATGACGGTTTCCGCAGAGGGGTGCCCAAAGAGGAACAGTCTGCTACCAGGCGAAAAGACGATAATGGCGATCTGGCAACCAGTCAAACGGGAAAGATCAGTGGCTTTGCCGCAGAGACCCTTGCGCCGCTTTGAGTAGGTGGCCTTGAGGTAGTTCTTGTCGGTTATTTTTTTGATTTCGATCTTCACGCGTCCCATGGTTTCTTTATGATATGTATGTATGTATCTTCTTGATCAGTAGTATACGTACAACGGTATCAGCGGCTGAGCTGATGCTGGTGATTTATAGAAATATTACTGATCAAGTGAGCACTGATGAGTTTATATATATAGCCAAGAATTAGGTTCCTATTCATGCTTGGGAACTTTTTTTGCTATCCAAACTCAAGCCCACCTTATTACTATTAACGATTGGAAACCAGTATTTATAAATAATAGCCAAGAATTAATTTTGTTTGATATAACTGGAAAGTAATTTCTGTTCCTTTTCAAATTAGGAAAATTCTCGTCTTCTCAGCATCTTGTCCGCATTCCTTCTAAATATTGGATATTTGGTTGTGGAAATTAATTTATAATCTGTTTGTATGTTTGTTTGTTTATTTTTTTTTTTTTATGAGTACATCGATATTTTTATACTAGTAGGGGAAGTTCGGCTAAGCCACACAATGGGCAACCTAATTTGGTATCGAATTCGCCGTAGCACAATATTGTCCGCTTTGGGCTTACCATTCTCTCATGGTTTTGTTTCTGGGAATTCACGACTAACTTCCCAGTGGGTCACCCATCCTGGGAATGCTATCCCCCGAACGCGCTTAACTTCAGAGTTTCGATGGAATTCAGTGAGCTCTCAAAAGGCCTTGTGCTATAGGGAGGGGAGCATGTACAAATAAGGCACATCACCCCCTCTCCGTTGGTCAATGTGGGATCTTACAATCCACCCCACTTAAGGGGAACTCGACATCCTCGCCGGCATATCCGCACCGAACGAAAAAGTAGCTCTGATACCAAATTGTCACATCCCAGTTCCGACACCGTCGTAGTACGATATTGTCAGCTTTGAATCCCGACCACGCCCTCACGGTTTTGTTTCTGGGAACTTACACGAGAACTTCCTAGTAGGTCATCCATCCTGAGAATGCTCTTATCCAAACTCACTTAACTTCAGAGTTCCGATTAACTCTTGTGAGTTCCAAGAAACAAAACCGAGAGGGCGTAGCCGGGGCCCAAAGTAGACAATATCGTGCTACGGTGGAGTTGGGACTGGGATGTGACAATTTGGTATCAGAGCGATTGTGTCGTTCGGTGCGGATATGCCGACGAGGACGTCGGGTTCCCCTTAAGTGGGGTGGATTGTAAGATCCTACATCTACCAACGGAGAAGGGGTGATGTGCCTTGTTTGTACATGCTCCTCTCCCTATAGCACGAGGCCTTTTGGGAACTTACTGGTTTTAAGTTCCATCGAAACTCCAAAGTTTAGCGAGTTCATGGGAGAGCATTCCCAGAAACAAAATTGTGAGGGAATGGTAAGTGATGCGAGATTTATACGCGCACAAATTAAACCCTCTTTTTATCAATTGTAGTATAAGTATAAGTAGGGATCGTTCTGGACCGGGGATTAGGAGGGATTGTTAATCACTTGGATTTGACTCAAAAACGTAAAAACAAGTTTAAAACACTATACTAAACTCGAAGAATGCAAGACTAAAAGTAAGAAAGATTAAGACTTAAACTTAAATAAAATAAAGGGGGATTGGATTTGAACGAAAATTGAAATAACGAAACAAGTAAATAAACTAGATAGAATGTAAATATGAAATTGATGAAATGGAATGAATGGATGCTAGCCAAGGGGTTCATCTCCACACATGTTACGCTTTGCATAATAAAAAGATTTCTAATTGCATTTCAATAAATCATGAATTCTCAACGCTCCGGGTTAATTAGGTCCGCTTAAATTAACCGTCAAGTTTTCCTTAAGTTAATGAATTGGATGATTGCATACGACAACCCAAAGCATTCCTCACAAGTTCCCTACATGAATTGCATAATAGAGATACAAGCAAGAATCATTAAGCAACGTGAAAACTATAAGTGTTGACGAGGCATTCGTTACTATGATGAGCATGAAACTCGTGCCAAGAATTCATTTAACGCGATTGTTTATAAGCAACCTCCACTACTTGTGAATATAAGTTCATAACGATTAGGTGAAATTCACTTATATTCTAGCGTCATATTTATGCATGAAAATTAAGCGCGCATTCTTAATAAACATTCATAAATAAGTTATCAATCAAACGGTTAAACAAATTGAATTCACAACTTATGAAATGTAATTAAAAGTACTCAAATCATATTGCAAGCATAAACATATATTTCGAATCACCCCCTAGCTAAGGGGGGTTTAGTTCCTCATACAAAACAAAGAGAATTGAAATTAAACATTGAAATCAAAGAAACGCCTAAACATTCCAACAACTCAAACTTGAATTGTATGAACGTTTAGGCACTCTTCTCTTCCTCTTCGTTGTAGCATAAGGTCTAGGGATAGTTGGTTGGGGGAATGGAAGTGTGGAATTATGGAAATGGAGGAAATGGAGGAAAAGTAGAAGGGGAACCCAAAAACAACAACAAGGTTGCTGTTTTTGTGTTTGTGTTGTGTATGAAAAATATGAGATGTTTTCGTGAATGGAATGCAAGGGTATTTATAGGAGGAGTGGAGATGTATATGGCTATTTGTTTAATGTGTTTGTGTAAATGTGTGTGAATGCATGTAAATGTGTGTGAATGTGTGTGAATGCATGTAAATGTGTGTGAATGCATGTAAATGTGTGTGAATGTGTGTGAATGCATGTAAATGTGTGTGAATGCATGTAAATGTGTGTGAATGCATGTAAATGTGTGTGAATGTGTGTGAATGCATGTAAATGTGTGTGAATGCATGTAAATGTGTGTGAATGTGTGTGAATGCATGTAAATGTGTGTGAATGTGTGTGAATGTTTATGAGTATGATAAGTGATTAGTGTATGGTTATGATAAGTGATAAGTGAATGATATGTTAAGTGATAAATGAATGATATGTGGTGATAAATGAATGATATGTGGTGAGTGATAAGTGAATGGAAGTGATAAGTGAATGGTTTGATAAGTGATCTTCAATTTCGTCCATCTACTTGGCTCCATGGATAAGCTATCCAATCCATGCACAAAAATGCTCCAAATAGCCTCAAAATGCACTTTCTTGCTCCCTAAGCCCTTAGAACCTGAAAACACACAAAAGAAGCATAAAGGACTAAAATAACGAGAGAAACATAACGTAAATGCACGCGAACAAGCCATTTAAGTCGCATGAATATGCTCCTATCAAACTCCCCCACACTTATCTTTTGCTAGTCCTCGAGCAAAACAGAAAAACAAAACAAAACAAAACGAAACGAAACGAAACAAAACAAACTAAAGACAATCTTAAACCTTCCAACAATCGTCTTAGGGATTTTCAATGCACATGACATGTTAAAAATCATCATTCCCACAGATTTTAGTCATCTTCACACTTAAGTACATTCTTAATCATAGTCACCGCATACTATTTCACAATTAAGCATTTAAAACCATATTTTGAATGTAGTAACATGCCTTAGAGAATTTGCTCAATTCCTCACAAGATATGCACTCGATTTTCACTCAGATTTTCTGACTACACACCCTACACTAAGTATATGTGAGAAGATTGATGTAAATATGAAACTAAACACTCACATATGTATATCACAAAGAAAGCAATTTCTGGAGTTAATAAGCATGTTTAGATATGATCTCATGAATGGAATGCTACTACTTAGACGCGAGAACCAGTGACACCATATGCTCATACCAAGTTCAAATTCCACAAATTGAAACACATAACACTCAAGATTGAAGTCACGGGTTGTAATGGGGTTCGAGGCGTGTGGATAACAATGAAGGGATATGGAAAACAAAGGTTCTTAAAGAAATAGTGAGCAAGGCAATTGAATCAATTTAGAATTCTCTTTTGAATGAAAACATCAACTTTTGAACAAAAAGGGAGAATTTAGACAATTTAGGGCCAGAATTGGTGTTTTGAACCCTTTATTCAATCACTCATTCTTTCATTTTTTTTCAAGCTTTTTTTTTTTTTTTTCTTTCTTTCTTTTCTTTTTTTTTTTTTCTTTTCTTTTGAATCTCAAAACATACTTAAGAACAAGCATTCCTTCCCCCACACTCATTTTCTTACATAATGTAACTCAAAAGGAATTCATTTAAGTCATGCTCACTATCTTTTAAGAACAAGGGTGTGGATTGTCCTAAACTAGGCTAGGTGAGGATAATGTGGGTTAACAAAGAATAAAGGCTAAACAAGGCTCAACGGGGTTTAAAACTTACAACATATACGAAATATGGGAAGTAAGGTTATTTGGCTATGGTGGTGGTCACTACACAACTTCTTCTTGAATATGTGTTATGCAAATCAATAACATGCTTTGAATGAAATGGGCATGAGTTCTAGCATTTGGAACTATGTGATGAAACGCCTTCTAAGTAGCAACCAAGCAAAGAATAATGAGATCATGCAACGACTTTAGAAAACAAGAAATCACAGATTATACTCTCCAAAGAACGTTATAGGCTCAAGTCTCTCAGGGTTGTAGCGTTTGTTTGAGTTCCTTCCTTCAAGCATGTTACAAAAATGAATTTTTTTCTTTTATGATTGCATGTGAAGTCATACATTATAACCATAACCAAGCATATACCAAGAGTAAATCAAACTTTTCTCTATGTTTATAACTCTTTTTCACAGTCATGCACTTACAAACCAAATCCTCATCATTTTGTTGGAAGGTGACCTACGACCCAAACACACAAAAACAACTTTAAAACAACTCTTTTTGGGTTTTTCAAAACAATTTTTCAAATTTTTATGGGATTTTCGAATTTTTAAGTCAAAACACACTAAAATAGTTTAAAAACATTTTAAAACAGCAAGGAACAACACTTGAAGTTATGGGTGATAAAATCCAACGAATTTGCATCAACATACTTAGTTATCCCCCCCACACTTAAATCAAACATTGTCCTCAATGTTTTAAGCTTAAAACACACCAAACAAAAGAAAACATATAAAACAGTAACTAAACATACTAAACATGGCAGAATGTATCTAACAAAGAGAAGAGTTTTAGAGATGCAAATCTGGTTATGGAGTGTAAATTCCATCTTCTCCTTGGTGATTGCAGTGAGGCTTCATCTTGAGTGATTCCACAGGCTTACTCTTGAACTGCGCTGCTCCCATCGTTGATTTTCCTTTGTGCTACTCTTGAACTGGGCCGCAGGCTTCCTTTGGTCTCCCCCGTAAGTCTGAGCTTCCTCCTCTTATCTGTTTCTTTGTTCAATCTCTCCAATTCGTATTGAAGAGGGTTAGAGGATAGCTCAGCATATGCTTGTCTCCTCATGCTTCAATGTATCATTTTCCTTTGCCTTACTTGCTCCCCTTTGCAGAAGCGGTCCCTTCTCTGGAAGTGTATCAACCGTTGAAGATGACTACTCGAGAGCAACGCTAGGTAAGCAACCAGGGAATAGAGTCCAGGTAGACTCCAAGTGCCGGCTGATTGCTTCTTTCACTTTGCCATGCAAGTAATATCAAGAGCAAAGGAAAAGATAGGGAAAGAGCATGATATGAGATACCTTTGCTTTCACTCTTGATGATATGAGATACCTTTGTTTTCGAAAAAAGCGGTGAAAGAATCAGCACATGTATTTGTTGTGCTGCTTCCTTCTGGGTCATCTGTACTCCAAGCATCTGGTATCATCTTTGGGGAAGAAGACAGAATGGAGTATTTCGAAAGGCTTTGCTGGGAGTGCGCCCTCAGAGGTGAGGAAGAGTTGGGCATTTTTTTTTTTTCAGGTTTGCCTTGCCATAAAGGATGAAAGTCGACATATATAGGGATTTCCCAATAACAAGTGGTGGTATTGTTCTTTTACCCTTGTCGACAAACGTTTTGATCCCGCAAATCCGGCTTTTTGGAATAGTGACGACTCTTCGATCTTTGAAGACGCCTCTTCGATTTCTGAGCAGTCGCCCCTTCGATTTCTGAGCGATGCCCTTCGCTTTCTGAACGACACGTAGTAGTGCAGATGCGGCTCTGTCTGAGATTTTTTGACAAGTGGCACGCGTTTTCTGCAAAGCCGGGAGCTTTCGGCTTTGTCATCCACGTCTGTCGGCTAAAGTGTGCAACTGATTTCTCGCCTTCCACGCGTCTTCTGAAAAGCTGGGATTGCGTCTGACGAGCTGGCGATCTTTACGCCGGAAATTCCGGTTTTGAAGAGTGGTGTTTCTTCATTTCTGAATCGGTGAACACATTTCCTTTAATAGAGGTGATCGATCGCCTCTATCTGCACACTTTGAAGACTTCCCAAAAATCATCTTCGGCCCGTCGAGATTTCACTCCACCCAACCCTTCTCTTTTAACTTCTTGAAATGGCTAGCTCATCTAACCCATCGAAAATTTGCTTAGATTTGAGTCTGAGCAATGATCCGGTTGCGCCTCATCAGGGTAAGGTATGGTGCCCGTCTTTCTTATCTTTTCATGGCCCTCTTACAGATGAGGACTCTGTGATGACGGATCCAACAACGGCTACGATAGTGGCTCGGAACCTCCTCACTCCCAAAGATAGTCAGCTGCTTTCTGGACGGTCCGATGAGTTGGCCGTTCAAGAATCCCTGGCTCTGAGTGTTCAGTGCGCTGGCTCTGTGTCCAACATGGGCCAACGCCTTCTTGCTCGCTCCCGTCAGGTTGAATCCTTGATGGCGGAGGTGGAGAGTCTTAAGCAGGAGATCAAACAGCTTAAGTACGAGAACCGAAGTTTGCACGTGCTTGCTGATAGGAGCATATTTAGGCGACTTACTTAGCTTGTTTTCGTGCATCTATGTTGGTAATTCATAGTTATTTTAGTCCTTTATGCTTCTTTTGTGTGTTTTCAGGTTCTAAGGGCTTAGGGAGCAAGAAAGTGCATTTTGAGGCTATTTGGGGCACTTTTGGGCATGGATTAGATAGCTTAATCATGGAGCAAAGAGGATGGACGAAATTGAAGCCTTGTATGCTCTTTGGGGACATCAAACAAAGGGCCTAGCCCAATCAAACAAATCCTTTGAGCCATGGAAAACCTCTAGCCCAATCAAACATATTATGCCATGCAAACCAACCTATTTTAGGCCCATTCTATGTACTTAAACCCTAGCCCTTTAAACTAGTCCATTTATCACTTATCACTTCCATTCACTTATCACTCACCACATATCATTCATTTATCACTTATCATACTCATAATCATCTACACATTTCAAACATATGCATTTCATCTCACATGCACACCCACCTCTTTCCAAACTAATTCACATGCATACCTATTCTTTAAATCAACACATGCATTCACACACATGCACATCATTCACTCACATTTCCACCATTCATTCTTTATTCCACAAACAAGTCACATGCATTTCCACCTTCCTACTTCATCATTTCACCACATTCTCCCTCTTTAACTCATTTCATTATTCATTCACTTTGCATTCATTCAATTCCACCCCACATGCACCCTTTATTCTTCATCATTGCAACCATGGCACATTTACACCAACAAAACAACTCCCATGCCATGGCCTACTCATATTCCCATTTCCTTTCCAACATCTCACATGCATTTCCACCTTCCTACTTCATCATTTCACCACATTTTCCCTTTTATTTCCACATGCAATTCTTCATCATTGCAACCACAAACACCTTAAACAAATAGCCATATACATCTCCACTCCTCCTATAAATACCCTTGCATTCATTCATTCAAAAATCATCTCATTCACAACACAACAACACACCACAAACACATTCCTTTCTCCCTTAGAATCCAAAAACCATCTTCCATTTCCACCAATCCTCATCCATTTCCATAATTCCCCAACACTTCCATCCCCCCAACCAACCTATCCTTAAACCTTGTGCTACAACAACGAGGAAGAGAAGAGTGCCTAAACGTTCATACAATTCAAGTTTTGAGTTGTTGGAATGTTTAGGTGTTTCTTTGATTTCAAAGTTTCATTTTAATTCTCTTTGTTTTGTACGTATGAGAAATGGAAGAAAAGAGTGCTTAAACGTTCATACAATTCAAAGTTTTGAGTTGTTGGAATGTTTAGGTGTTTCTTTGATTTCAAAGTTATGAGGAACTAAACCCCCTTTAGCTAGGGGGTAATTCGAAACTATGTTTATGTTTGTAATATGATTTGATTACTTTTAATTACGTTTCATAAGTTGTGAATTCAATTTGTTTAACTGTTTGATTGATAACCTATTTATGTATGTTTATTAAGAATGAACGCTTAATTTTCATGCATGAATTTGACGCTAGAATATAAGTGAGTTTCACGTAATAGTTATGAACTTATATTCACAAGTAGTGGAGGTTGCTTATAAACAATCGTGTTAAACATATTCTTGGCATAAGTTTCATGCAATCATAGTAACGAATGCCTCGTCAACACTTATAGTTTTCATGATGCTTAATGATTCTTGCTTGTATCTCTATTATGCAATTCATGTAGGGAACTTGTGAGGAATGCTTTGGATTGTCGTATGCAATCATCCAATTCATTAACTTAAGGAAAACTTGACGGTTAATTTAAGCGGACCTAATTAACCCGGGGCGTTGAGAATTCATGGTTTATTGAAAAGCAATTAGAAATCATTTTGTATGCAAGTATAACATGTGTGGAGATGAACCCCTTAGCTAGCTTCCCATCCATTCATTTCCGTCACATTCATCTTTACAATCTATTTTGTTTCCAAGTATCCATTTTATTTCAATTTTCGTCCAAATCCAATCCCCCTTTATTTTGTTTAAGTTTTAGTCTAAGTCTTCCTTACTTTAGTTTTGTTTTCTTCGCATTAATTAGTGTTTTAAACTTGTTTTTACGTTTTTGAAGTCAAATCCAAGTGGTTAACAATCCCTCCTAATCCCCGGTCCAGAACGATCCCTACTTATACTTATACTACAATTGTCAAAAAGAGGGTTTAATTTGTGTGCGTACAAAACTCGCATCAAATTTTGGCGCCGTTGCCGGGGATTAGCAACTTTGCTAATCTCTTGGATTGTTTTATTTTCGTTTGTGTGTATATATTTTTAGTTTTATTTTGTTGATTTTAGAAGCACAACATGGCACTTGATAATGCTTATCTTTTGTCACAGCTCATGGAAAGGTCCCAAATGCAAAACGTTGATATAGTTGATCTTCAATCAAGGAATAACGTGTTTTCCAATACTTACAATTCGGATTGGAGTGATCATTCAACTTCTATGTGGTGGGAACCTCAAAATGTTCAACAAGAAAGATATTGGGAGCCACCTCATATTCAATATGCCCAACCAAACTCAAATTCGTCAATAGATTATAATCAAATTCTTAATGAATTAAACTGTTTGGTGCAGGGTTCACAAAATCAAGCTAAGGAGACTCACCAAGAAACATATTGGCAACCATATGAGGATTCATATGCACCACCACAGCCTTCCCCTCAATCTTCACATCTAAATTCAGGTATATCAAATTATTATAAGGAAGTTATTCAACAACTGAATTCTGTGGAGCAGGGCAGGGAAGCTCAACCATTTCAACAAGACGCATTTTGGCGACCAATTGAGGATTTCTATCAAGCAAAAAAGTTGGCTGAGTGGAACAGTCAATTTAGGCAGAATGCAGAATGCATGGAACAAATTCAAGAACAAATGGTTGAAGATGAGCCCATGGATGAATTGCTACTGCTCGAAGAGGAGGAGGAGGCACAAGGCACGGCAAGGGAAGAACAACCATTGCCGCAACCTCCCAATATTCCTACACCACCCCATTCAAGTAAGGTTGTTCCAAATTTAATTATTTCTAACTTTGTTCCCCCAAATGCACCCTTCCCTGGCAGGTTCATGCAATCCATGAAAGATGAGGGGAAGAAAGACATCTTGGACACCTTTCCAACAATTCACGAGGAAAAAGTGGTTGAGGAGCATCTTGAATTCATCAAGGAGGAAATTGGAGTGGATCACACAGCCACAACCTTCAGAATGTCCAATTTGAATGAAAACATCCCTTGTGCATTTGTTGAATGTGCTGCGACTTTAGAGCCAATATTGCAGCCCATAGGTAAGCCACCAACTCAAATTCCAATTCCCACTTCAATTAATCGTGTGTTACATTCTTCATTGCAGGCACCTACTCAAATCCAATTTGGTGAAAGAGTTTACATGGATCTTAGGACAGATCTCTATTCCACTCCATACAAAGATCCAATTCTTGAATGTTTTGAGAAGCATTTCGTGGAGGATGTACTTAAGTTCTTACTGGAGCATGTAGGTAAGCCACCAACTCAAAATCCAAAGTCGTTTTTGACTAATATGTTGTTGATGTCAATGATTAGGGCACCCACTCTTGAAATTCAACCATTGCCGGAACATTTCAAGTATCATCATCCATTCAATGATCAACTCCATGCCGTGGGTTCCATTAAGGCATGATTGTGTTCTTCGTCCGGCTGCAAGACGTTAAAGAAAGCGCTACTTGGGAGGCAACCCAATACAGTGAATAAAACAAAGCTTTTTCATTAATTTTCGAGAAATTACAAATGTATCTAACAAATGGAGCTTCACAAAGGTTGTTTTTGTTTTTGTTTGCGTGAAGACCCACCACGAGGCAAAACTCTAGAAGCGGAAGTCATTGAAGCATGAGGCATCGAAGTAGGAGGCATCGGAGCAAGAGGCATCGGAGTGAGAGGCATAGGAGCGGGAGGCATCGGATATAGAGCATTCCAGGCCCCAATACTTGGCGGAACGCTGGATGACCCTGGAAAAAGGTGCCCCTGGAAGAAAGACGCAAGCCGTTGACGGTTACTTTGCATCCGACCTTGAGATTCTTGCATCTCATCAAGCTTCCTCTTCATGCCCGACGAATAGTTATTGGCAAGCACATGCAAAGTTTTATTCTCGTACTTAAGTTGTTTGATCTCTTGTTTCAGGTTCTCCACCTCCACCATCAAAGATTCAACCTGACGGGAGCGAGCAAGGAGGCGTTGGCCCATGTTGGACACAGAGCATGCGCACTGAACGCTGAGAGCCAGGGACTCTTGAACGGCCAACTCATCGGACCGTCCTGAAAGTAGCTGACTATCTCTGGGAGTGAGGAGGTTCCGAGCTACTATCGTAGCTGTTGTGGCGTCCTGCATCACAGAGTCTTCACCTGTAAGAGGACCGTTAGAAGATAAGAAAGAAGGGCGCCATACGTTACCTTGACGCGGCACGCCCGTATCACTGCGGAGACTTAATTCTAAGCTAAGGTTCGATGGGTTTGCCATTTTTCAAAAGTGTTCAAAGAGAAGGGGTGGACGGAGTAAATTTTCAAAAGGGCCGGAGACGAGTATCAAGAATGGGAAATCTTCAGAGTGTGTAAGTTGGCAGTGATCGATAGCTCTATAAAAAGCCAAGGCAACGCGTCCACCGATTCAAAAAGCCGGAATTTGAGGCGTAAAGTTCGGCGACGCTCCCTCGGCTTTTTCAGAAAACGCGTTCGACACGTGGAGGCCACCATCACAACTACACGTCTTTAGCCGACAAGCGCAAAGTTCGGCGACGCTTTCTCTGCTTTTCAGAAAGCGCCTGCTCAGAAATCGAAGAGGCATCTTCAAAGATCGAAGAGTCGTCACTATTTCAAAAAGCTGGATTTGCGGGATCAAAACGTTTGTCGACAAGGGTAAAAGAACAGTACCACCACTTGCTATTGGGAAATCCCTATATTTGTCGACTTTCATCTTTTATGGCAAGGCAAACCTGAAGAAAATGCCCGACTCTTCCTCACCTCTGAGGGCGCACTCCCAGCAAAGCCTTTCGAAACACTCAATTCTTTCTTCTTCCCCAAAGATGATACCAGATGCCTGGAGTACAGATGACCCAGGAGGAAGCAGCACAACAAATACATGTGCTGATTCATTCACCGCTTCTTCAAAAGCAAAGGTATCTCATATCATCAAGGTCAAAAGCAAAGGTATCTCATATCATGCTCTTTCCCTGTCTTTTCCTTTGTCTTTGTTATTACTTGCATGGCAAAGTGAAAGAAGCAATCAGCCGGCACTTGGAGTCTATCTGGACTCTATTCCCTGGTTGCTTACCTAGCTTTGCTGAGCTATCCTCTAACCCTCTTCAATACGAATTGGAGAGATTGAACAAAGAAACAGATAAGAGGAGGAAGCTCAGACCTTCGGGGGAGACCAAAGGAAGCCTGCTGCCCAGTTCAAGAGTAGCACAAAGGAAAATCAACGATGGGAGCAGCGCAGTTCAAGAGTAAGCCTGTGGAATCACAAAGATCCAAGCCTCACTGCAATCACCAAGGAGAAGATGGAACGAACACTCCATAACCAGATTTGCATCTCTAAACTCTTCTCTTTGTTAGATACATTCTGCCATGTTTAGTATGTTTAATTGTTGTTTATATGTTTGTTTGTGTTTAGTGTGGTTTTTAACATTGAGGACAATGTTTGATTTAAGTGTGGGGGAGTTACTAAAGTGTTTTGATGCAAATTCGTAGGGTTTTATCCACCATAACTTCAAATGTTGTTTCTTGCTGTTTTTAAGTGTGTTTAGTGTGTTTTGACTTAAAAATTCGAAAATCACATAAAAAAAAATTTGAAAAACATGTTTTGAAAAGCCTAAAAAGAGTGTTTTGAGTCATTTTTGTGTCGTAGGTCACCTTCCAACACAATGATAAGGATTTGGTTTCTAATTGCATGACTGTTAAAAAGAGTTAGAAACATGGAGAAAAGTTTGATTTACTCTTGGTATATGCTTGGTTATGGTTATAATGTATGACTTCACATGCAATCATAAAAGAAAAAAATTAGTTATGTAACATGCTTGAAGGAAGGAACTCAAACAAACGCTACAACCCTGAGAGACTTGAGCCTATAATGTTCTTTGGAGAGTATAATCTGTGATTTCTTGTTTTCTAAAGTTGTTGCATGATCTCATTATTCTTTGCTTGGTTACTACTTAGAAGGCGTTTCATCATATAGTTCCAAATGCTAGAACTCATGCCCATTTCATTCAAAGCATGTTATTGATTTACATAACATATTCAAGATGAAGTTGTGTAATTGCCACCATAGCCAAATAACCTCACTTCCCATATTTCGTATATGTTGTAAGTTTTACCCCCGTTGAGCTTTGTTTAGCCTTTATTCTTTGTCAACCCACATTATCCTCACCTAGCCTAGTTTAGGATAATCCACACCTTTGTTCTTAGAAGATAGTGAGCATGACTTAATTGAATTCCTTTTGAGTTACATTATGCAAGAAAATGAGTGTGGGAGAAGGAATGCTTGTTCTTAAGTATGTTTTGAGTTTCAAAAGAAAAGAAAAACAGAAAAGAAAAGAAAGAAAGAAAAAAGAGCTTGAAAAATGAAAGAATGAGTGATTGAAGTAAGGGCTCAAAACACCAATTCTGGCCCTAAATTGTCTCCCTTTTTGTTCCAAAGTTGAGTTTTCATTCAAAAGTGAATTCTAAGTTGATTCAATTTCCTTGCTCACTATTTCTTTAAGAACCTTTGTTTTCCATATCCCTTCTTTGTTATCCACATGCCCCAAGCCCCATTACAACCCGTGACTTCAATCTTGAGTGTTATGTATTTCAATTGTGGAGTTTGATTTTGGTATGAGCATATGGTGTCACTGGTTCTCGCGTCTAAGTAGTAGCATTCCATTCATGAGATCATATCTAAACATGCTTATTAACTCTAGAAATTGCGTTCTTTGTGATACATATATGTGAGTGTTCGTTTTCATGTTTACATCAATCTTCTCACATATGACTAGATTAGGGTGTGTAGTTAGAAATTCTGAGTGAAAATCGAGTGCATATCTTGTAAGGAATTGAGCAAATTCTCTAAGGCATGTTACTACATTCAAAATATGGTTTTAAATGCTTAAATGTGAACTAGTATATGGTGACTATGATTAAGAATGTACTTAAGTGTGAAGATGACTAAAATCTGTGAGAATGATGATTTCTAACATGTCATGTGCATTGGAAATCCCTAAGACGGGTGTTGGAAGGTTTAGGTTGTGTTTTAAGTGTTTAGTGTCGTTTTGTTTATTTGTTTTTATTCTGTTTTGCTCGAGGACTAGCAAAAGTTAAGTGTGGGGGAGTTTGATAGGAGCATATTTAGGCGACTTACTTAGCTTGTTTTCGTGCATCTATGTTGGTAATTCATAGTTATTTTAGTCCTTTATGCTTCTTTTGTGTGTTTTCAGGTTCTAAGGGCTTAGGGAGCAAGAAAGTGCATTTTGAGGCTATTTGGGGCACTTTTGGGCATGGATTAGATAGCTTAATCATGGAGCAAAGAGGATGGACGAAATTGAAGCCTTGTATGCTCTTTGGGGACATCAAACAAAGGGCCTAGCCCAATCAAACAAATCCTTTGAGCCATGGAAAACCTCTAGCCCAATCAAACATATTATGCCATGCAAACCAACCTATTTTAGGCCCATTCTATGTACTTAAACCCTAGCCCTTTAAACTAGTCCATTTATCACTTATCACTTCCATTCACTTATCACTCACCACATATCATTCATTTATCACTTATCATACTCATAATCATCTACACATTTCAAACATATGCATTTCATCTCACATGCACACCCACCTCTTTCCAAACTAATTCACATGCATACCTATTCTTTAAATCAACACATGCATTCACACACATGCACATCATTCACTCACATTTCCACCATTCATTCTTTATTCCACAAACAAGTCACATGCATTTCCACCTTCCTACTTCATCATTTCACCACATTCTCCCTCTTTAACTCATTTCATTATTCATTCACTTTGCATTCATTCAATTCCACCCCACATGCACCCTTTATTCTTCATCATTGCAACCATGGCACATTTACACCAACAAAACAACTCCCATGCCATGGCCTACTCATATTCCCATTTCCTTTCCAACATCTCACATGCATTTCCACCTTCCTACTTCATCATTTCACCACATTTTCCCTTTTATTTCCACATGCAATTCTTCATCATTGCAACCACAAACACCTTAAACAAATAGCCATATACATCTCCACTCCTCCTATAAATACCCTTGCATTCATTCATTCAAAAATCATCTCATTCACAACACAACAACACACCACAAACACATTCCTTTCTCCCTTAGAATCCAAAAACCATCTTCCATTTCCACCAATCCTCATCCATTTCCATAATTCCCCAACACTTCCATCCCCCCAACCAACCTATCCTTAAACCTTGTGCTACAACAACGAGGAAGAGAAGAGTGCCTAAACGTTCATACAATTCAAGTTTTGAGTTGTTGGAATGTTTAGGTGTTTCTTTGATTTCAAAGTTTCATTTTAATTCTCTTTGTTTTGTACGTATGAGAAATGGAAGAAAAGAGTGCTTAAACGTTCATACAATTCAAAGTTTTGAGTTGTTGGAATGTTTAGGTGTTTCTTTGATTTCAAAGTTATGAGGAACTAAACCCCCTTTAGCTAGGGGGTAATTCGAAACTATGTTTATGTTTGTAATATGATTTGATTACTTTTAATTACGTTTCATAAGTTGTGAATTCAATTTGTTTAACTGTTTGATTGATAACCTATTTATGTATGTTTATTAAGAATGAACGCTTAATTTTCATGCATGAATTTGACGCTAGAATATAAGTGAGTTTCACGTAATAGTTATGAACTTATATTCACAAGTAGTGGAGGTTGCTTATAAACAATCGTGTTAAACATATTCTTGGCATAAGTTTCATGCAATCATAGTAACGAATGCCTCGTCAACACTTATAGTTTTCATGATGCTTAATGATTCTTGCTTGTATCTCTATTATGCAATTCATGTAGGGAACTTGTGAGGAATGCTTTGGATTGTCGTATGCAATCATCCAATTCATTAACTTAAGGAAAACTTGACGGTTAATTTAAGCGGACCTAATTAACCCGGGGCGTTGAGAATTCATGGTTTATTGAAAAGCAATTAGAAATCATTTTGTATGCAAGTATAACATGTGTGGAGATGAACCCCTTAGCTAGCTTCCCATCCATTCATTTCCGTCACATTCATCTTTACAATCTATTTTGTTTCCAAGTATCCATTTTATTTCAATTTTCGTCCAAATCCAATCCCCCTTTATTTTGTTTAAGTTTTAGTCTAAGTCTTCCTTACTTTAGTTTTGTTTTCTTCGCATTAATTAGTGTTTTAAACTTGTTTTTACGTTTTTGAAGTCAAATCCAAGTGGTTAACAATCCCTCCTAATCCCCGGTCCAGAACGATCCCTACTTATACTTATACTACAATTGTCAAAAAGAGGGTTTAATTTGTGTGCGTACAAAACTCGCATCACTTGCCAACAATTATTCAACAGGCATGAAGAGGAAGCTTGATGAGCTTGATGACCGTCAACGGTTTGCAGCTTTCTTCCAGAGGCACCTCTTTCCTGGGTCATCCAGCGTTCCACCAATGTTTGGGGCCTTGAATGATCTATCTTCGGTGCCTCCCGCTCCTATGCCTCCTGCTCCTATGCCTCCTGCTCCGATGCCTCTTGCTCCGATGCCTCCTGCTCTGATGCCTCCTGCTCTGAGAGTGTTGCCACGTAGTGGGGCCTCAAGTACACAACCTTTGTGAAGGCTCCATCTTTCTGCCATGTTTTTTTTTTTTTTTTTTTTTTTTTTTTTTTTTTTTTAATAAATCACTCGGAAATCAATAAACAAGCTTTATTCAATGTATTGGGTTGCCTCCCAAGTAGCGCTTTCTTTTACGTCTTGCAGCCGGACGAAGAACCCAATCACTCCAAATTGGAGCCTACGGCACCCAAGGGGGTGTCATCCACGGTGTGCTCCACAAAGTTCTCATAATAGGCCTTCAAACGATGCCCGTTCACCTTAAATTCATGTCCCATTTTCAAACTTTGGATTTGGACTGCACCATGAACAAAAACATTAGTAATAACAAACGGTCCAATCCACTTGGAACGTAACTTACCGGGAAACAAACGTAAACGGGAATTGAACAATAGCACTTTCTGCCCAATGGAGAAGGATTTCCCACGGATCATGTTGTCATGGAAAGCTTTGGTCTTTTGCTTGTAAATGCTTGCATTCTCGTACGCCTCGTGCCGTATTTCATCAAGCTCATTCAATTGGAATTTCCTATGGCTTCCCGCTTCATCTAAGTGCATGTTGAACTTCTTGACGGCCCAAAGAGCTTTATGCTCCAACTCCACGGGAAGATGGCACGCCTTGCCATAGACAAGTCGAAAAGGGGACATCCCAATGGGGGTTTTGTATGCCGTTCGATACGCCCAAAGTGCATCATCTAACCGTAAACTCCAATCCTTTCTTGTTGGCCCAACGGTCTTTTCTAGGATTTGCTTGATCTCTCGGTTGGAAACCTCGGCTTGGCCATTTGTTTGAGGATGGTAAGGTGTAGAAACCCTATGGTTGACACTGTATTTCCTCAATAATGCCTCAATGGTCCGGTTGCAAAAATGGGACCCTCCATCACTAATGATCACTCGTGGCATGCCAAACCTTGCAAAAATGTTAGTTCTAATAAAATCTGCAACCACTTTAGAATCATTAGTCCGGGTGGCTTTTGCTTCCACCCACTTTGACACATAATCAACCGCAAGCAAAATATACATAAAACCATATGATGATGGAAAGGGACCCATAAAGTCAATACCCCAAACATCAAAAATTTCAACATTTAGGATAGAAACCTGCGGCATTTGGTCCCTTGCACTAATACCACCCATTCTTTGGCATTTATCACATGTTAGGCAAAACGTTCTAGCATCCTTAAAAATACTAGGCCAATAAAATCCACATTGTAACACTTTGAGGGCCGTGCGTTGTGTGCCAAAGTGCCCTCCACATGCATATGTATGACAAAAACTCAAAATTGAATGACATTCAGAATCATGCACACAACGACGTATAATCTGATCGGGACAAAATTTCCATAAGTACGGATCATCCCATACATAAAACCGTGCATCATGCCTAAGTTTGTCACGTTGGTGCCTATTGAGCTCACTTGGAATACGTTTTGACACCAAAAAATTGACTATATCGGCATACCAAGGTGTACTAACCTTTATGGACAGCAATTGTTCATCGGGGAATGTCTCTGCAATGGGTAGGGACTCCTCATTATGCACCATTCGGCTTAGGTGGTCAGCCACCACGTTTTCACTTCCCTTCTTGTCATGAATCTCGATGTCGAACTCTTGAAGTAACAACATCCACCGAATTAGCCGAGGCTTGGCCTCCTTTTTGGTGAGCAAGTACTTTAGAGCTGCATGATCAGTGAAAACAATTACTTTAGTACCAATTAGATATGATCGAAATTTATCTAAAGCAAAGACAACGGCAAGAAGTTCTTTTTCCGTAGTGGAGTAGTTCAACTGGGCATCGTTCAACGTCCGTGAGGCATAGTAGATGACATGCGGCCTCTTGTCCTTTCTTTGTCCCAAAACAGCCCCTAAAGCATAATCGGACGCATCACACATAAGCTCGAACGGGAGGCTCCAATCCGGGGGAACAATAATGGGTGCCGTGGTCAATAACTCCTTGAGTTGGTTGAATGATGCCGTGCACTCCTTAGTGAATTCAAACGCTACTTCTTTTTGTAGGAGACGACATAGTGGTTGTGCAATCTTGGAAAAATCCTTGATAAATCGCCTATAGAATCCTGCATGGCCAAGAAAAGAACGGACCTCTCTAACCGAAGTAGGAGAGGGTAAGTGACGTACATGGTCTATTTTAGACTTATCAACTTCAATTCCTTTTTCAGAGATGATATGACCCAAAACTATACCTTGTTTAACCATAAAATGGCATTTTTCCCAATTCAAAACAAGGTTAGTTTCCATGCATCTGATGCGAGTTTTATGCGCACACAAATTAAACCCTCTTTTCGTCAATTGTAGTATAAGTATAAGTAGGGATCGTTCTGGACCGGGGATTAGAAGGGCTTGTTAACCTCTTGGATTTGACTTCAAAAATGTAAAAAAACAATATAAAACACTAAACTAGACTCAAAGAATGTGAAACTAAACGTTAAAACACTAAGACAAAACAAAAGACTCAAAATGCTTTAAAAACACAAACTAAAATGATTTCTAACTAAATTGAACAATAAAGTAAAGGGGGATTGAGTTTTGGATGGAATTAAACTAAATGAACAAATTGCAATTAAAACATAATGTAAATATGAAATTAATGAAATGGAATGAATGGATGCTAGCCAAGGGGTTTATCTCCACACATGTTACACTTGCATAATAAAAAGATTTCTAATTGCATTTCAATAAACCATGAATTCTCAACGCCCCGGGTTAATTAGGTCCGCTTAAATTAACCGTCAAGT
The DNA here is from genome assembly GCA_016587475.1 of Pyrus pyrifolia. Lineage (NCBI taxonomy): Eukaryota > Viridiplantae > Streptophyta > Magnoliopsida > Rosales > Rosaceae > Pyrus > Pyrus pyrifolia. The sequence goes on from BNSU01000024.1 coordinate 504,337, forward strand.
TTTCCTTAAGTTAATGAATTGGATGATTGCATACGACAACCCAAAGCATTCCTCACAAGTTCCCTACATGAATTGCATAATAGAGATACAAGCAAGAATCATTAAGCATCATGAAAACTATAAGTGTTGACGAGGCATTCGTTACTATGATTGCATGAAACTTATGCCAAGAATTTGTTTAACGCGATTGTTTATAAGCAACCTCCACTACTTGTGAATATAAGTTCATAACTATTAGGTGAAACTCACTTATATTCTAGCGTCAAATTCATGCATGAAAATTAAGCGTGCACTCTCAATAAACATACATAAATAGGTTATCAATCAAACAGTTAAACAAATTGAATTCACAACTTATGAAACGTAATTAGAAGTAATCAAATCATATTGCAAGCATAAACATATATTTCGAATCCCCCCCTAGCTAAGGGGGGGTTTAGTTCCTCATGATACAAAACAAAGAGAATCAAAGAAACACCTAAACATTCCAACAACTCAAACTTGAATTGTATGAACGTTTAGGTCCTCTTCTCTTCCATTCCTCATTCGTACAAAACAAAGAGTATTGAAATTAAACATTGAAATCAAAGAAACACCTAAACATTCCAACAACTCAAACTTGAATTGTATGAACGTTTAGGCCCTCTTATCTTCCTCTTTATTGTAGCATAAGGTCTAGGGATAGTTGGTTGGGGGGATGGAAGTGTTGGGAAATTATGGAAATGGATGAGGAGTGGTGGAAATGGAAGATGGTTTTTGGATTCTAAGGGAGAGAAACTCACGGCTAGGGAAGTGTTTGTGGTGTGTTGTGTTGTGAATGAGATGATTTTTGAATGAATGAATGCAAGGGTATTTATAGGAGGAGTGGAGATGTATATGGCTATTTGTTTAAGGTGTTTGTGGTTGCAATGATGAAGAATTGCATGTGGAAATAAAAGGGAAAATGTGGTGAAATGATGAAGTAGGAAGGTGGAAATGCATGTGAAATGTTGGAAAGGAAATGGGAATATGAGTAGGCCATGGCATGGGAGTTGTTTTGTTGGTGTAAATGTGCCATGGTTGCAATGATGAAGAATAAAGGGTGCATGTGGGGTGGAATTGAATGAATGCAAAGTGAATGAATAATGAAATGAGTTAAAGAGGGAGAATGTGGTGAAATGATGAAGTAGGAAGGTGGAAATGCATGTGACTTGTTTGTGGAATAAAGAATGAATGGTGGAAATGTGAGTGAATGATGTGCATGTGTGTGAATGCATGTGTTGATTTAAAGAATAGGTATGCATGTGAATTAGTTTGGAAAGAGGTGGGTGTGCATGTGAGATGAAATGCATATGTTTGAAATGTGTAGATGATTATGAGTATGATAAGTGATAAATGAATGATATGTGGTGAGTGATAAGTGAATGGAAATGATAAGTGATAAGTGAATGGAAGTGATAAGTGAAAGGTTTGATAAGTGATAAATGAATGATATGTGGTGATAAATGAATGATATGTGGTGAGTGATAAGTGATAAATGGACTAGTTTAAAGGGCTAGGGTTTAAGTACATAGAATGGGCCTAAAATAGGTTGGTTTGCATGGCATAATATGTTTGATTGGGCTAGAGGTTTTCCATGGCTCAAAGGATTTGTTTGATTGGGCTAGGCCCTTTGTTTGATGTCCCCAAAAAGCATACAAGGCTTCAATTTCGTCCATCCTCTTTGCTCCATGATTAAGCTATCCAATCCATGCCCAAAAGTGCCCCAAATAGCCTCAAAATGCACTTTCTTGCTCCCTAAGCCCTTAGAACCTGAAAACACACAAAAGAAGCATAAAGGACTAAAATAACTATGAATTACCAACATAGATGCACGAAAACAAGCTAAGTAAGTCGCCTAAATATGCTCCTATCAAACTCCCCCACACTTAACTTTTGCTAGTCCTCGAGCAAAACAGAATAAAAACAAATAAACAAAACGACACTAAACACTTAAAACACAACCTAAACCTTCCAACACTCGTCTTAGGGATTTCCAATGCACATGACATGTTAGAAATCATCATTCTCACAGATTTTAGTCATCTTCACGCTTAAGTACATTCTTAATCATAGTCACCATATACTAGTTCACATTTAAGCATTTAAAACCATATTTTGAATGTAGTAACATGCCTTAGAGAATTTGCTCAATTCCTTACAAGATATGCACTCGATTTTCACTCAGAATTTCTAACTACACACCCTAATCTAGTCATATGTGAGAAGATTGATGTAAACATGAAAACGAACACTCACATATTTGTATCACAAAGAAAGCAATTTCTAGAGTTAATAAGCATGTTTAGATATGATCTCATGAATGGAATGCTACGACTTAGATGCGAGAACCAGTGACACCATATGCTCATACCAAGTTCAAACTCCACAAATTGAAACACATAACACTCAAGATTGAAGTCACGGGTTGTAATGGGGTTCGGGGCGTGTGGATAACAAAGAAGGGATATGGAAAACAAAGGTTCTTAAAGAAATAGTGAGCAAAGCACTTGAATCAACTTAGAATTCACTTTCAAATGAAAACTCAACTTTTGAACAAAAAGGGAGAATTTAGACAATTTACAGCCAGAATTGGTGTTTTGGACCCTTTCTTCAATCACTATTTTTTTTTTTTCGTTTCTTTTCTGTTTTTCTTTTCTTTTGAATCTCAAAACATACATAAACACTTACATTCTCTCCCCCACACTCATTTTCTTTCATAATGTAACTCAAAAGGAATTCAATTAAGTCATGCTCACTATCCTTTAAGAACAAGGGTGTGGACTGTCCTAAACTAGGCTAGGTGAGGATAATGTGGGTTAACAAGGAATAAAGGCTTAACAAGGCTCAACGGGGTTAACTTAAACATAAAATGAATGAAGGGCACATGGCTATTTGGCTTTGATGGTGGTCACTACACAACTTCATCTTGAATATGTGTTATGCAAATCAATAACATGATTTGAATGAAATGGGCATGAGTTCTAGTATTTGGAACTACATGATGAAACGCCTTCTAAGTAGTAACCAAGCAAAGAAGAATGAGATCATGCAACGACTTTGGAAAACAATAATGCACAGATTTTAACTCTCCAAATAACGTTTAGGCTCAAGTCTCACAAGGTTGTAGCGTTTGTTTGAGTTCCTTCCTTCAAACATGTTACAAAAACCAAATTTTCTTTTATGATTGCATGTGAAGTCATACATTATAACCATAACCAAGCATATACCAAAAGTAAATCAAACTTTTCTCCATGTTTATAACTCTTTTTAACAGTCATGCAATTAAAAACCAAATCCTTATCATTGTGTTGGAAGGTGACCTACGACACAAACAAAAAAAAACGACTCAAAACACTCTTTTTAGGCTTTTCAAAACATGTTTTTCAAATTTTTATGTGATTTTCGGAGTTATAAAACAAAACACACTAAACACACTTAAAAACAGCAAGAAACAACATTTGAAGTTATGGTGGATAAAACCCTATGAATTTTGCATCAAAACACTTTAGTAACTCCCCCACACTTAAATCAAACATTGTCCTCAATGTTAAAAACCACACTAAACACAAACAAACATATAAACAACAATTAAACATACTAAACATGGCAGAATGTATCTAACAAAGAGAAGAGTTTAGAGATGCAAATCTGGTTATGGAGTGTTCGTTCCATCTTCTCCTTGGTGATTGCAGTGAGGCTTGGATCTTTGTGATTCCACAGCCTTACTCTTGAACTGCGCTGCTCCCATCGTTGATTTTCCTTTGTGCTACTCTTGAACTGGGCAGCAGGCTTCCTTTGGTCTCCCCCGAAGGTCTGAGCTTCCTCCTCTTATCTGTTTCTTTGTTCAATCTCTCCAATTCGTATTGAAGAGGGTTAGAGGATAGCTCAGCAAAGCTAGGTAAGCAACCAGGGAATAGAGTCCAGATAGACTCCAAGTGCCGGCTGATTGCTTCTTTCACTTTGCCATGCAAGTAATATCAAGGACAAAGGAAAAGACAGGGAAAGAGCATGATATGAGATACCTTTGCTTTTGCCCTTGATGATATGAGATACCTTTGCTTTTGAAGAAGCGGTGAATGAATCAGCACATGTATTTGTGGTGCTGTTTCCTCCTGGGTCATTTGTACTCCAGGCATCTGGTATCATCTTTGGGGGATACATCCATGTTTGAAAGTGTGATATCAAGAGAAGGAGAAATCTGAGCATGTTTGGGAGGGTTGGTTGCAGCTTACATTTTTCGGCCGAGAAGGAAAATTATGCATTTGTGGGTGTATGCCTTGCCATGAAGGTTGATGTATATAGGAATTGTAATGGCAAATGGCAGTGCGGATGCGGCAATGTCCTCCACGCATCTTCTGAAAAGCTGGAAGCTTTTGACAAAGTGGCACGCGTCTTCTGAAAAGCCAGGAGCTTTTGACAAATTTGCACTCGCTTTCTGGAAAGCCGGGAGCTTTCGGCTTTGTCACCCACGTTTGTCGGCTAAAGTGTGCAGCTGATTTCTCGCCTTCCACGCGTCTTCTGAAAAGCTGGGACCTTTTGACAAATTTGCACACGCTTTCTGAAAAGCTTGGATTGCGTCTGAAAAGCTGGCGATCTTTACGCCAGAAAATCTGGTTTTTGAAGAGCGGTGTCTCTTCAATGCTGAATTGGTGATTGTGTCGCCTATCCTTTAATAGAGGTGATCGATCACCTCTATCTGCACACTTTGAAGACTTCCTAAAAATCATCTTCGGCCCGTCGAGATTTTCCTCCATCCAACCCTTTTCTTTTAACTTCTTGAACAATGGCTAGCTCATCCAACCCATCAAACATTTGCTTAGATTTGAGTCTAAGCAGTGACCCGGTCGCTCCTCGTCAGGGTAAGGTATGGTGCCCGTCTTTCTTATCTTCCCATGGCCCTCTTACAGATGAGGACTCTGTGATGACGGATCCCACAACGGCTACGATAGTGGCTCGGAACCTCCTCACTCCCAAAGACAGTCAGCAGCTTTCAGGACGGTCCGATGAGTTGGCCGTTCAAGAATCTCTGGCTCTGAGTGTTCAGTGCGCTGGCTCTGTGTCCAACATGGGCCAACGCCTTCTTGCTCGCTCCCGTCAGGTTGAATCCTTGATGGCGGAGGTGGAGAGTCTTAAGCAGGAGATCAAACAGCTTAAGTACGAGAACCGAAGTTTGCACGTGCTTGCCAACAATTATTCGACAGACATGAAGAGGAAGCTTGATGAGCTTGATGACCGTCAACGGTTTGCAGCTTTCTTCCAGAGGCACCTCTTTCCTGGGTCATCCAGCGTTCCACCAAGGTTTGGGGCCTTGAATGATCTATCTTCGGTACCTCCCGCTCCTATGCCTTCCGCTCCGATGCCTCTTGCTCCAATGCCTTCTGCTCCGAGACCTCCTGTTCCGATGCCTCCTGCTCCGATGCCTCTTGCTCCGAAAGTGTTGCCACGTAGTGGGGCCTCACGTACTCAACCTTTGTAAAGGCTCCATCTTTCTGCCATGTTTAGATACAATTGTAATTTATCGAAAAAAATCAATGAACAAGCAAAAGTTTTATTTACTGTATTGGGTTGCCTCCCAAGTAGCGCTTTCTTTTACGTCTTGCAGCCGGACGAAGAACACAATCATGCCTTAATGGAACCCACGGCATGGAGTTGATCATTGAATGGATGATGATACTTGAAATGTTCCGACAATGGTTGAATTTCAAGAGTGGGTGCCCTAATCATTGACATCAACAACATATTAGTCAAAAACGACTTTGGATTTTGAGTTGGTGGCTTACCTACATGCTCCAATAAGAATTTAAGTACATCCTCCATGAAATGCTTCTCAAAACATTCAAGAATTGGATCTTTGTATGGAGTGGAATAGAGATCTGTCCTAAGATCCATGTAAACTCTTTCACCAAATTGGATTTGAGTAGGTGCCTGCAATGAAGAATGTAACACACGATTAATTGAAGTGGGAATTGGATTTTGAGTTGGTGGCTTACCTATGGGCTGCAATATTGGCTCTAAAGTCGCAGCACATTCAACAAATGCACAAGGGATGTTTTCATTCAGATTGGACATTTTGAAGGTTGTGGCTGTGTGAACCACTCCAATTTCCTCCTTGATGAATTCAAGATGCTCCTCAACCACTTTTTCCTCGTGAATTGTTGGAAAGGTGTTCAAGATGTCTTTCTTCCCCTCATCTTTCATGGATTGCATGAACCTGCCAGGGAAGGGTGCATTTGGGGGAACAAAGTTAGAAATAATTAAATTTGGAACAACCTTACTTGAATGGGGTGGTGTAGGAATATTGGGAGGTTGCGGCAAGGGTTGTTCTTCCCTTGCCGTGCCTTGTGCATCCTCCTCCTCTTCGAGCAGTAGCAATTCATCCATGGGCTCATCTTCAACCATTTGTTCTTGAATTTGTTCCATGCATTCTGCATTCTGCCTAAATTGACTGTTCCACTCAGCCAACTTTTTTGCTTGATAGAAATCCTCAATTGGTCGCCAAAATGCGTCTTGTTGAAATGGTTGAGCTTCCCTGCCCTGCTCCACAGAATTCAGTTGTTGAATAACTTCTTTATAATAATTTGATATACCTGAATTTGGATGTGAAGATTGAGGGGAAGGCTGTGGTGGTGCATATGAATCCTCATATGGTTGCCAATATGTTTCTTGGTGAGTCTCCTTACCTTGATTTTGTGAACCCTGCACCAAAGAGTTTAATTCATTAAGAATTTGATTATAATCTATTGACGAACCTGAGTTTGGTTGGGCATATTGAATATGAGGTTGTGGTGGATGCATAGACGTTGAATAGAACTCCTCATAAGGCTGCCAATATCCTTCTTGTTGAATATGTTGAGGTTCCCACCATATAGAGTTTGAATGATCACTCCAATCGGAATTGTAAGTATTGGAAAACACGTCGTTCCTTGATTGATTATGATCAAATGTACCAACTCTTTGCGTTTGGTACTCTTCCATAAGCTGTGACAAAAGAGAAGCACTATCAAGTGCCATGTCTTGCTTCTAAAATCAATAAAACTAAAAATATATACACACAAACGAAAAATAAAACAATCCAAGAGATTAGCAAAGTTGCTAATCCCCGGCAACGGCGCCAAAATTTGATGCGAGTTTTATGCGCACACAAATTAAACCCTCTTTTCGTCAATTGTAGTATAAGTATAAGTAGGGATCGTTCTGGACCGGGGATTAGAAGGGCTTGTTAACCTCTTGGATTTGACTTCAAAAATGTAAAAAAACAATATAAAACACTAAACTAGACTCAAAGAATGTGAAACTAAACGTTAAAACACTAAGACAAAACAAAAGACTCAAAATGCTTTAAAAACACAAACTAAAATGATTTCTAACTAAATTGAACAATAAAGTAAAGGGGGATTGAGTTTTGGATGGAATTAAACTAAATGAACAAATTGCAATTAAAACATAATGTAAATATGAAATTAATGAAATGGAATGAATGGATGCTAGCCAAGGGGTTTATCTCCACACATGTTACACTTGCATAATAAAAAGATTTCTAATTGCATTTCAATAAACCATGAATTCTCAACGCCCCGGGTTAATTAGGTCCGCTTAAATTAACCGTCAAGTTTTCCTTAAGTTAATGAATTGGATGATTGCATACGACAACCCAAAGCATTCCTCACAAGTTCCCTACATGAATTGCATAATAGAGATACAAGCAAGAATCATTAAGCATCATGAAAACTATAAGTGTTGACGAGGCATTCGTTACTATGATTGCATGAAACTTATGCCAAGAATTTGTTTAACGCGATTGTTTATAAGCAACCTCCACTACTTGTGAATATAAGTTCATAACTATTAGGTGAAACTCACTTATATTCTAGCGTCAAATTCATGCATGAAAATTAAGCGTGCACTCTCAATAAACATACATAAATAGGTTATCAATCAAACAGTTAAACAAATTGAATTCACAACTTATGAAACGTAATTAGAAGTAATCAAATCATATTGCAAGCATAAACATATATTTCGAATCCCCCCCTAGCTAAGGGGGGGTTTAGTTCCTCATGATACAAAACAAAGAGAATCAAAGAAACACCTAAACATTCCAACAACTCAAACTTGAATTGTATGAACGTTTAGGTCCTCTTCTCTTCCATTCCTCATTCGTACAAAACAAAGAGTATTGAAATTAAACATTGAAATCAAAGAAACACCTAAACATTCCAACAACTCAAACTTGAATTGTATGAACGTTTAGGCCCTCTTATCTTCCTCTTTATTGTAGCATAAGGTCTAGGGATAGTTGGTTGGGGGGATGGAAGTGTTGGGAAATTATGGAAATGGATGAGGAGTGGTGGAAATGGAAGATGGTTTTTGGATTCTAAGGGAGAGAAACTCACGGCTAGGGAAGTGTTTGTGGTGTGTTGTGTTGTGAATGAGATGATTTTTGAATGAATGAATGCAAGGGTATTTATAGGAGGAGTGGAGATGTATATGGCTATTTGTTTAAGGTGTTTGTGGTTGCAATGATGAAGAATTGCATGTGGAAATAAAAGGGAAAATGTGGTGAAATGATGAAGTAGGAAGGTGGAAATGCATGTGAAATGTTGGAAAGGAAATGGGAATATGAGTAGGCCATGGCATGGGAGTTGTTTTGTTGGTGTAAATGTGCCATGGTTGCAATGATGAAGAATAAAGGGTGCATGTGGGGTGGAATTGAATGAATGCAAAGTGAATGAATAATGAAATGAGTTAAAGAGGGAGAATGTGGTGAAATGATGAAGTAGGAAGGTGGAAATGCATGTGACTTGTTTGTGGAATAAAGAATGAATGGTGGAAATGTGAGTGAATGATGTGCATGTGTGTGAATGCATGTGTTGATTTAAAGAATAGGTATGCATGTGAATTAGTTTGGAAAGAGGTGGGTGTGCATGTGAGATGAAATGCATATGTTTGAAATGTGTAGATGATTATGAGTATGATAAGTGATAAATGAATGATATGTGGTGAGTGATAAGTGAATGGAAATGATAAGTGATAAGTGAATGGAAGTGATAAGTGAAAGGTTTGATAAGTGATAAATGAATGATATGTGGTGATAAATGAATGATATGTGGTGAGTGATAAGTGATAAATGGACTAGTTTAAAGGGCTAGGGTTTAAGTACATAGAATGGGCCTAAAATAGGTTGGTTTGCATGGCATAATATGTTTGATTGGGCTAGAGGTTTTCCATGGCTCAAAGGATTTGTTTGATTGGGCTAGGCCCTTTGTTTGATGTCCCCAAAAAGCATACAAGGCTTCAATTTCGTCCATCCTCTTTGCTCCATGATTAAGCTATCCAATCCATGCCCAAAAGTGCCCCAAATAGCCTCAAAATGCACTTTCTTGCTCCCTAAGCCCTTAGAACCTGAAAACACACAAAAGAAGCATAAAGGACTAAAATAACTATGAATTACCAACATAGATGCACGAAAACAAGCTAAGTAAGTCGCCTAAATATGCTCCTATCAGCATCTTTTCAAGATTAAAGTGAGATTATGCAAACAAGCATCAAATGAGTCTCCAAACACACTAAAATCGTCCATAAATACTTCAATTATCTTTTCAACATAATCAGAGAAGATACTTACCATGCATCGTTGGAAAGTGGCCGGTGCATTGCATAAACCAAATGGCATACGACGATATGCAAAAGTACCAAATGGACAAGTAAAGGTGGTCTTTTCTTGATCATCCGGTGCTATGACAATTTGATTATAACCCGAATAACCATCAAGAAAGCAATAAAAAGAATGACCGGCTAACCTTTCAAGCATTTGATCAATGAATGGCAAAGGGAAGTGATCTTTCCTTGTTGCGGCATTTAGCTTCCTATAGTCAATGCACACCCTCCAACCGGTTTGAATGCGTGTAGGCACAAGTTCATCTTCTTCATTCTTCACCACCGTGACTCCGGACTTCTTGGGAACCACTTGGACCGGTGAAACCCAACAACTATCCGAGATGGGATAGATGACGCCACAATCTAGCAACTTGATGATTTCCTTCTTCACTACTTCCATCATTGGTGGGTTGAGTCGACGTTGGGCTTCCCTTGATGGTTTGGCGCCTTCTTCCATGAGAATTCGATGCATGCACGTGGTAGGGCTTATACCCTTGATATCGGCCAAAGTCCACCCAATGGCTGTTTTGTGCTCTTTGAGAACCATCACCAACTTCTCCTCCTCTTGTTCTGTGAGTGATGAAGCTATAATGACGGGTAATGTGTCTTGCTCTCCCAAAAACACATACCTCAAGTGATTTGGCAACGGTTTGAGCTCAAGGGTAGGTGGTTGTTCTATAGAAGGAAGCAACTTATTAGTTGAAATTGGAATGGAAATTGGACTAGGGGACTTACCTTGGAGCCGTGGCAATGACTCTAGGGCTGCCACAGTCTCTATTACATCTTCATCAAAGGCCACGGCATAGTTGTTCAATTGTATGTCGTGGGTTGCTATGGTGCCCTTCATGTGACCCTTCGTTTCTATGCCATTTGTAATGACCGTTTCAAGTGCATCTCCATGTAATTGATCAAGGTGTACCTGCGCCAAAGAATCAAGAATATCAATAGAGAAACATGAGTGATCATCATTAGGAAATTTCATAGTTTCAGAAATATTGAAATCAATCACTTCCCCATCGAATTCCATCGTTAAAGTGCCTTTAAACACATCTATCTTTGTTCGGGCTGTCTTCATGAAGGGCCTCCCAAGAAGAATCGGCAAAGATGGAGCATGACTAATTTCTTCCATTTCAAGAACATAGAAATCTGCCGGAAATATCAAATTATTCACCTGCACTAAGACATATTCCAATACGCCCTTTGGATAGGCATTAGATCTATCGGCCAACTGAATAATTACACCATCATTTTTCAATTCACCAAGGTTCATTGAAGCATAAATAGAATATGGCATGACGTTAATTGAAGCTCCTAAGTCTAACATAGCATGTTCGAACTTAGTTTGACCAATAATACACGGAATTGTAAAGCTACCTGGATCTTTGCACTTTGGTGGTAACTTCCTTTGTAAAACAGCGGAAACGTTTTCACTTACCCTTACTACCTCTTTATGTGACGCCCTCTTCCTTGTAGTGCACAATTCCTTCAAGAACTTAGCGTATTTGGGCACTTGCTTTATGGCATCTAGGAGCGGGATATTGACTTGCACCTTCCTAAACGTTTCAAGAATGTCTTTCTCATGCTCCTCCTTCTTTGTTTGCAAAAATCTGTGAGGAAAAGGAACATTGGGTGGAACGGGGTCAGATTTAATCAAATTTGATCCCAACTTGCCTTTGGTGGCCGAATGGAATGGCATGGATGAGTTTTGGTCCTTTTGGGCTTGCGGCAATGGAAGTTGTGTCCTTGCCGTGGGCTTCCCTTCAGCCTCTTCTTCATGTTGCAATGTTTCTTCTTTGTTAGGACTTGTTTTGGCTGGTGTGGATGTAGTGCCAACTTCTTTTCCACTTCTCAAGGTAATTGCTTTGGCAGATTCGAACCCTCCCTTTGGATTGACAATGGTTGAACTTGGGAGCTTGCCTTGGTCTCGGAATTGTCCCACAAACTCCGCAATCTGCCCTATTTGCTTCTCTAATTGGTCCACCCTTGTGTCTTGGTTTTGCATCGCCTTGTTTTGATTTTCTTGTCCCTGAGACAGATTAGTAAGTAACTTAAGAACTGTAGCATTATCTAAAGATGTACCTTGATGGTTTTGGCTGGATTGTGGTTGGTTTTGGTCTTGGCTATGGGTTCTGGTGTAAAACCCCGGGGGTTGTTGTCTAAAACCTCCTTGTTGTTGAGGTTGTTGGGGCTCCCTCCACTTGAAATTTGGATGGTTTTTCCAACCTGGATTGTACGTGTTGGAATATGGATCATTCCTTGGTTGATTGTGGCTTGGAAATCCAATGGCATTTGCACTCTCCCATCCCCCATTCTCAATCAATTGTGGGCACGTGTCTGTAGGGTGTCCTTGCATGGAACATACGCCACAAGGAGCTACGGGTTTGACTTTTGGATCTTCCACCACCTGAGAAAGCAACGTAGTAAGGTTAGCCATTTGATTTTGAAGTTCAGTTATGGCACTTACCTCATTGACTTGGTGTTGCCGTGGGGGGTCTCTTTGTCCAACACCTTCATATTGTTGTGCATTATGTGCTCGGTTGGCAATTAGAACTTTTGCATCCCTCGGAGTTTTATCCACCAATGCACCTCCCGCCGAAGCATCAAGCATTTGGCGTTCCATGGGAAGGAGTCCTTCGTAGAAGTATTGAATGAGCAGCTCCTCTTTCATTTGATGCTGTGGACAAGAAGCAACAAGTGATTTAAAACGTTCATAATAAGAAGGAAACGATTCACCTTGATTTTGTTGGATGCCACTAATTCGTTTCCTCAAGAGAATGATTCTTGAAGTTGGGAAAAATTTCTCCAAGAAAGCTCTTTTCATACTATGCCAAGATGTAACCGTTCCGGGTGCTAATTCGAAAAGCCAATCCTTCGCTTTTTCCAAAAGTGAGAATGGAAAAGCCTTCATCATCAGAATGTTCCCGTCGACATTTATGGGTGTCATGCTCGAACAAACAACCTCGAACTCCTTCAGATGCTTGTTGGGATCTTCCATGGAAAGCCCATGGAATTTCGGAATGTGGTGCAACAAACTTGACTTCAACTCGAATTCATCGGTCTTGCCTTGGGCAACCACGGGGTATTGAATGCATAATGGTGCGGCATTGGCCAATCCTGAAGCGGAAAGCTCCTTGATTGTTCGGTTGTCTGCTGCCATGTCTTCTTCACCTACTGTTGTCTTGGGTTTTTCTTCAGATTCAGCAACGAACTCGGAGCTTTCACTTGATTTGCTAGGTTCTGAGTTCTTTCTCTTTCGTCTCAATTCTCGCTCGAAATCGGCGTTAAAGCTCGAGATATGTTCAAGAATCGGATGAGAACTCCGAGTCATACACTAGTACCTAAAACAAGAAATAAAACAAGATCAAGAATCTGGAATAAAATAAAAACAAAAGAAAATAAAACAATCCAAGAGATTAGCAAAGTTGCTAATCCCCGGCAACGGCGCCAAAATTTGATGCGAGATTTATACGCGCACAAATTAAACCCTCTTTTTATCAATTGTAGTATAAGTATAAGTAGGGATCGTTCTGGACCGGGGATTAGGAGGGATTGTTAATCACTTGGATTTGACTCAAAAACGTAAAAACAAGTTTAAAACACTATACTAAACTCGAAGAATGCAAGACTAAAAGTAAGAAAGATTAAGACTTAAACTTAAATAAAATAAAGGGGGATTGGATTTGAACGAAAATTGAAATAACGAAACAAGTAAATAAACTAGATAGAATGTAAATATGAAATTGATGAAATGGAATGAATGGATGCTAGCCAAGGGGTTCATCTCCACACATGTTACGCTTTGCATAATAAAAAGATTTCTAATTGCATTTCAATAAATCATGAATTCTCAACGCTCCGGGTTAATTAGGTCCGCTTAAATTAACCGTCAAGTTTTCCTTAAGTTAATGAATTGGATGATTGCATACGGCAACCCAAAGCATTCCTCACAAGTTCCCTACATGAATTGCATAATAGAGATACAAGCAAGAATCATTAAGCAACGTGAAAACTATAAGTGTTGACGAGGCATTCGTTACTATGATGAGCATGAAACTCGTGCCAAGAATTCATTTAACGCGATTGTTTATAAGCAACCTCCACTACTTGTGAATATAAGTTCATAACGATTAGGTGAAATTCACTTATATTCTAGCGTCATATTTATGCATGAAAATTAAGCGCGCATTCTTAATAAACATTCATAAATAAGTTATCAATCAAACGGTTAAACAAATTGAATTCACAACTTATGAAATGTAATTAAAAGTACTCAAATCATATTGCAAGCATAAACATATATTTCGAATCACCCCCTAGCTAAGGGGGGTTTAGTTCCTCATACAAAACAAAGAGAATTGAAATTAAACATTGAAATCAAAGAAACGCCTAAACATTCCAACAACTCAAACTTGAATTGTATGAACGTTTAGGCACTCTTCTCTTCCTCTTCGTTGTAGCATAAGGTCTAGGGATAGTCGGTTGGGGGAATGGAAGTGTGGAATTATGGAAATGGAGGAAATGGAGGAAAAGTAGAAGGGGAACCCAAAAACAACAACAAGGTTGCTGTTTTTGTGTTTGTGTTGTGTATGAAAAATATGAGATGTTTTCGTGAATGGAATGCAAGGGTATTTATAGGAGGAGTGGAGATGTATATGGCTATTTGTTTAATGTGTTTGTGTAAATGTGTGTGAATTGATAGGAGCATATTTAGGCGACTTACTTAGCTTGTTTTCGTGCATCTATGTTGTTAATTCATAGTTGTTTTAGTAGTTTAAGCCATTTTCGTGTGTTTTTAGGTTCATATGGCTAAGGAAGCAAAAAGATGCATTTTGGAGCATTTTGGAGCAAAATTGGGCTTGGAATGGATAGCATATGATTGGAGCCAAAGTGTTGGACGAATTTGAAGGCCTTGTATTCATTTTGGACATAAAACAAAGGGCCTAGCCCATTCTCTCTTAAACCAACCCCAAGGCCATGCATTTCCTTCCAATTCCAAAGCCCACAATCACTTCAAAAGCCATGCAAAGAACCATCCATTCCATAAAAAACAATCCATCAATTCACATGCAAAACCACCATTAACACACATGCACCCAAACAAAGCCAACCTAGCTAACCCTACATGCATTCTTTATGCAACTCTTCATCATTCCACCATTCATTCTTTATTCCACAAACAAGTCACATGCATTTCCACCTTCCTACTTCATCATTTCACCACATTCTCCCTCTTTAACTCATTTCATTATTCATTCACTTTGCATTCATTCAATTCCACCCCACATGCACCCTTTATTCTTCATCATTGCAACCATGGCACATTTACACCAACAAAACAACTCCCATGCCATAGCCTACTCATATTCCCATTTCCTTTCCAACATCTCACATGCATTTCCACCTTCCTACTTCATCATTTCACCACATTCTCCCTCTTTAATTCCACATGCATTCACTTCATCATTACACCACCACTCATTCTTTAATTCCACATGCAATTCTTCATCATTCCTTCACACAAATGCTTAAACAAACATCCATATGTTCCCTCCACTCCTCCTATAAATACCCTTGCATTCCCATTCAATCATCTCATCTCATTCACAACACAACACTCCACAAACACATCCATTCTTTCTCTCTAGCCGTGAGTTTCTCTCCCTTAGAATCCAAAAAACCATCTTCCATTTCCATCACTCCCCACTCCATTCCACACTTCCATCCCCCCAACCAACTATCCCTAGACCTTATGCTACAATAAAGAGGAAGATAAGAGGGCCTAAACGTTCATACAATTCAAGATTGAGTTGTTGGAATGTTTAGGCGTTTCTTTGATTTCAACGTTTAATTTCAATTCTCTTTGTTTTGTAAGTATGAGGAACTAAACCCCCCCTTTAGCTAGGGGGTGATTCGAAATATATGTTTATGCTTGCAATATGATTTGAGTACTTCTAATTACGTTTCATAAGTTGTGAATTCAATTTGTTTAACTATTTGATTGATAACCTATTTATGTATGTTTATTGAGAGTCGACGCTTAATTTTCATGCATGAATTTGACGCTAGAATATAAGTGAGTTTCACGTAATAGTTATGAACTTATATTCACAAGTAGTGGAGGTTGCTTATAAACAATCGCGTTAAACAAATTCTTGGCATAAGTTTCATGCAATCATAGTAACGAATGCCTCGTCAACACTTATAGTTTTCATATTGCTTAATGATTCTTGCTTGTATCTCTATTATGCAATTCATGTAGGGAACTTGTGAGGAATGCTTTGGATTGTCGTATGCAATCATCCAATTCATTAACTTAAGGAAAACTTGACGGTTAATTTAAGCGGACCTAATTAACCCGGGGCGTTGAGAATTCATGATTTATTGAAAAGCAATTGGAAATCGTTTTATATGCAAGTATAACATGTATGGAGATGAACCCCTTAGCTAGCCATTCCATCCATTCTATCCCTTTGTTTTATAATTCTTCCTAGTTTATTAACTTGTTTTGTTATTACAATTTTCATCAAAACACAATCCCCCTTTATTTTGTTTAAGTTTTAGTCTTAATCTTTCTTGCTTTTAGTTTTGCATTCTTCGAGTTTAGTATAGTGTTTTAAACTTGTTTTTACGTTTTTGAATTCAAATCCAAGTGGTTAACAATCCCTCCTAATCCCCGGTCCAGAACGATCCCTACTTATACTTATACTACAATTGTCAAAAAGAGGGTTTAATTTAGGTGTTTCTTTGATTTCAAAGTTATGAGGAACTAAACCCCCTTTAGCTAGGGGGTGATTCGAAATATATGTTTATGCTTGCAATATGATTTGAGTACTTTTAATTACGTTTCATAAGTTGTGAATTCAATTTGTTTAACCGTTTGATTGATAACTTATTTATGAATGTTTATTAAGAATGCGCGCTTAATTTTCATGCATGAATATGATGCTAGAATATAAGTGAATTTCACCTAATCGTTATGAACTTATATTCACAAGTAGTGGAGGTTGCTTATAAACAATCGCGTTAAACAAATTCTTGGCATAAGTTTCATGCAATCATAGTAACGAATGCCTCGTCAACACTTATAGTTTTCATGATGCTTAATGATTCTTGCTTGTATCTCTATTATGCAATTCATGTAGGGAACTTGTGAGGAATGCTTTGGATTGTCGTATGCAATCATCCAATTCATTAACTTAAGGAAAACTTGACGGTTAATTTAAGCGGACCTAATTAACCCGGGGCGTTGAGAATTCATGGTTTATTGAAAAGCAATTAGACATCGTTTTGTATGCAAGTATACATTATGTGGAGATGAACCCCTTAGCTAGCTTCCCATCCATTCATTTCCGTCAAATCCATATTTACAATTTGTTTTGTTTCCAAGTTTCCATTTTTAGTTTAAAGTCGTCCAAATCCAATCCCCCTTTACTTTATTGTTCAATTTAGTTAGAAATCAATTTAGTTTGTGTTTTTAAAGCATTTTGAGTCTTTTGGTTTGTCTTAGTGTTTTAACGTTTAGTTTCACATTCTTTGAGTCTAGTTTAGTGTTTTATCTTGTTTTTACGTTTTTGAAGTCAAATCCAAGTGGTTAACAATCCCTCCTAATCCCCGGTCCAGAACGATCCCTACTTACATCCATACTACAATTGTCAAAAAGAGGGTTTAATTTATGCGCGGATAATTCTCGCATCATGAATGCATGTGTGTTAGGTGTAAATGTGTGTGAATGCATGTAAATGTGTGTGAATGTGTGTGAATGCATGTAAATGTGTTTGAATGCATGTAAATGTGTGTGAATGTGTGTGAATGCATGTAAATGTGTGTGAATGCATGTAAATGTGTGTGAATGTGTGTGAATGCATGTAAATGTGTGTGAATGCATGTAAATGTGTGTGAATGTGTGTGAATGCATGTAAATGTGTGTGAATGTGTGTGAATGCATGTAAATGTGTGTGAATGTGTGTGAATGTTTATGAGTATGATAAGTGATTAGTGTATGGTTATGATAAGTGATAAGTGAATGATATGTTAAGTGATAAATGAATGATATGTGGTGATAAATGAATGATATGTGGTGAGTGATAAGTGAATGGAAGTGATAAGTGAATGGTTTGATAAGTGATCTTCAATTTCGTCCATCTACTTGGCTCCATGGATAAGCTATCCAATCCATGCACAAAAATGCTCCAAATAGCCTCAAAATGCACTTTCTTGCTCCCTAAGCCCTTAGAACCTGAAAACACACAAAAGAAGCATAAAGGACTAAAATAACGAGAGAAACATAACGTAAATGCACGCGAACAAGCCATTTAAGTCGCATGAATATGCTCCTATCAGTAAGCCCAAAGCGAACAATATCGTGCTACGGTGGAGCCGAGACTGGGATGTGACAATTTGGTATCAGAGTCACTCTGCCTTGTGGTGCGGGTATGCCGGCGAGGATGCTGGGTTCCCCTTAAGTGGGGTGGATTGTAAGATCTCATATCGACTAACGGAGAAGGGGTGATGTGCCTTATTTGTACATGCTCCCCTCCCTATAGCATGAGGCCTTTTGGGAACTCACTGGCTTCAGGTTCCATTGGAACTCCGAAGTTAAGCGAGTTCAGGAGAGAGCGTTTCCAGGATGGGTGACCCATTGGGAAATTGGTCGTGAATTCCCAGAAACAAAATCGTGAGGGAATGGTAAGCCTAAAGCGAACAATATCGTGCTATGGTGGAGCCGAGACTGGGATGTGACAATTTGGTATCAGAGTCACTCTGCCTTGTGGTGTGGGTATGCCGGCGAGGATGCTGGGTTCCCCATAAGTGGGGTGGATTGTAAGATCTCATATCGACTAACGAAGAAGGGGTGATATGCCTTATTTGTACATGCTCCCCTCCCTATAGCATGAGGCCTTTTGGGAACTCACTGGCTTCAGGTTCCATTGGAACTCCGAAGTTAAGCGAGTTCAGGTGAGAGCATTTCCAGGATGGGTGACCCATTGGGAAATTGGTCGTGAGTTCCCAGAAACATAACCGTGAGGGAATGGTTAGCCCAAAGCGAACAATATCGTGCTACGGCGGAGCCTAGACTGGGATGTGACAAAAAAAGCTTTGATTTTGACTTTTGAATCACCTAAAAAAGTTAAGAAACGAAGATGTTAGAGGTAAATCTTTATCAACATCCAAACAGTTTTTTTTTTTTTTTTTTTTTTCTCCCAATTTGGGCGTCCCTATGAGTTTTCCGATAGCAAAAAATAATCGTGAAACTCTTTATTTCCCTTTGTTCAAATTGGTCTTATAGTTATACATAATCCTAACATCTATTTTGAACTTCAGTGCTTTATTTTTTTAAAGTCTTTTATCACTAAAAACCATAATAAATAAATAAAAACCATTCAAGAACAACCTAGTAAACTTTGCCGGAAAACTAATCATTTTTACATGATTTGTTTTGTTTGTAACTCACTCATTTCTCAACCGATTTTAGTGAACTTTATATCAATCTAAAACTTATAATGTCAAGTTTTGATTTGGAAACTTTGGTGACTGAACACATAACGTACAAAGAGAAATTAAGCTCGAAAGTTACCTAGTGCGGTCCTGTTTTACTACAACTGTCATCCATTTTGTTTTGGCCATATCTCAATCGTTTCTGATCTTTTTATCATTTTGAAGCTTATAACCTTAACTTTTAAATCTGGAAATCTTGGTGATTAAACATTTTCTACACAGAGAGCAGGGTACCACAAAATCAACTATGTACAGAGTCCTTTTTGAATACTATCCTCCATTTTGCATCAATCGTTTTGTCTCGTTTTCAAATCGTTTTATTTTCCCCTTATATCAACTTAAAGCCTATAATTAGCACTAAAAATCAAAGAGATTGTGGGGTTCAGAATGACACTTAAATGGGGAACATAAACAATTGTACGAAATGTTTTAGATGGCTTTTTTATACTAGTATGTTGGAAAGTCTTTGTCAAATTATGTTTTATGTGTTTATTTGGTTCAAACATTAATGCTTGTGCTTATATACTCATAAGTAGCATTGACGTTTCACATACATATATGTTTACTTGCAACTTGTATTTCAAAGAAATTGTTGTTGGGGAATGAATTGGACCAATTGGTGTTGTGGTGTGGATTGTGTGAGAATTTGAAATTTGAAATTAGAATTTGATGGAAGCTGTCAACCGCCAACTTCATCCCCAACTCATGATAAGACCTTATCTCTCATTCTCTTCCAAATTCAACCTCAAATGGTGTTTTTCTCTTTACTCTCACTCGACGACACCCTTCTCCTCCGCTTCCGCTTCAACAAAATCCGTAGGGGTTGGTGATAGGGCCGCCGCCGCCAAGGTTTCCGACGCTGCTCAGCTCAAACACAACTGGTTGGCCTCTCTCTCTTGCCCTTTTCCTCAGAACCCAGACACCTTGGATTCGACCAGTACCAATTCGGATTCCAGTTGGGTCATTGGGGTCGACCCGGATGTTTCTGGTGCTTTAGCCCTCTTGAAAGGGGATGATGACCCCGCTTCTTCTTCTGCTCAGGTTAACTAACTAACTTAACTGCCTTCCTGCTTCAACCACTACTCTTTGATTTCATAATATCTTAATTTTTAAGAGCAGTTAATTTGTCAGTTAGTTATTCAGTTTAATGTTATTATTGTTTCTCATTCTGGACATGAACTGTTTCTGTTTCGGTTTGTTTCGATTCAAGGATAAATTCTTGGCAGTTTAACATAAATTATTTTGTACATTGAGAGATTTTTTCATGAGTTTGATAAATCTTGTTACAATGCCATGGATTTTCACTTGCTAATCCTGCTCTGCTTGTTGGCCCTGTCAATTTATCCAATCTCTTTTTGTTTTTTCGATTTCTCAGGTATATGACTCTCCACATTTAAAAGTTCTGGTGGGTAAAAGAGTTCGGAGGCGTTTAGATGCAAAGTCTATTGTTCAGTTGCTCGGCAGTTTCGATGCTCCCCCTGGTATGCTCTCCTATTCCTGTCATTATTTTCCTCTATCCTCCAGTCCTTTTGGCATACTCAATTGCGTTTTCATGTCTCAGGCACGGTTGCATATGTAGAGCAGTCGACCCCCTTTCCAAAAGATGGAAAGCAGGTTAGTGTGATATCTCTGAGTAGAGTATTCCTTGGTATTGTTTTACATCTGGTTCCTTTGTTGTTTTTGTTTTCTTTTGTAAATTGTGCATATGAGAATTGCTCGGGAATTCATTGATAGAAGAGGTTATTCCATATTGACTCACCCTTGTACCAGGCCTCGGTACGGCCTATACATGATTGGGCCATGACGGTTTTGGCAAGGTTAAAAATGGATGGTACTTATAACCAGACCCAACCGTTGGAGTACCTTATAGGAAAGAAAAAATGATTTTCTTTTGATCTCAAGGTTGCTACCGAATCCTTACCAGTTATCCTGACGTCTTGTATGATTGCATCATTGTCATCCCCAGTATTACAAAAACTTGGAAAGAATCAGAGCCATTAAAACACTTATCTTTGATTTCAGCATAAGAGATTACTAGCAGGCTAGTTAGTCTTTACCACCGGCTCTGCTACCGTGTTAGATAACCATTGACTTTGAAATCTTAAGTCTTCAGGGAATGGACCAGCAATGCATATCAAGTTAACCGCCCTTCCTCATGTGCAATCCCATCTTGCATGTGTAGGGCCAACAGAGGGAGGGAGGGACTTAAACCGATGGGTGCAACTTATCCTTGCAAAACTACTACTACATACTCCTAGTAAATGTGAGACTATGCTAAAGGAAATTTCCATCAAATTTTACAAACTGATTTTCAGTTCCAGTAGATTCTGTAAGTGAATATTTTTCCATATTTTCCAGTTTATCTGAAGATATTTATCATTAGGCTTTTCGGTCAATTATTTTAGTTTTAAGAACTTAAATTTCACCAATTCTCTTATCCATTACTGCTTTTTTTTAAAAGTTCTTCTTTCGTGAATGTCCTAGACTACTGTGATCATTTTCATTTTGCTTGACTGATTGCCTTCCAAATGAAAAGGGACAAGAAAACAGAAATCTGTTTAAATTCTTTTGGTTCTTGCTGAGAGTTTTTTCCTGGATGAAGGGATGGTGGAGTGGAGGTTTCGGGTATGGACTATGGATTGGGATCTTAGTTGCCATGGGGTTTTCGGTTGTTCCAGTGTCATCTATTTTGTGGAAGAACAAATTTGAAATCAGTGGAAGCATGTATACAAAGGTTGGTTGGTCCCAACTATTTATGCGTTCACTGGCTATTTACAGCAGTTTAAGTTCAGAATTCATCATAAATCTATTTGAATAGAAACAATAGGCTAGCCAATGGTTTGATTCCTTCCAATGTATGAAGTACCAAAAAAAAAAAAAAACTAGGACAACTTTTTTGTTTTGACATTGCTTAATTTAATTTTTTAGAATATGTCCTGTGCGAGAACTTTTCCATTGAAATTTGCAAATGCTAAGTATTGACATGATAGGATGATATCCAGACAGTTGCAATTTCATCAGTGAGTTCTATGTTGTAAAGCAAAACAAATATGGTATATTAATTCTAAGTTTTGACTTGATAGGATGATAGCCGGAGGGTTGCGTCTGCATTATTTCCCTCATTGAGTTCCATGTTGGAAAGGAAAAAAGATCATGGTATGTATGTATATATAATATGTATATAATGTTTCTATTATTTGTGATAAAAAAAATTCTCTTGATTGAGAAAGACAGATGGAACTAAAGAAATAAATGCGAAGCTCCCAGTCTACTTTTACTTAATCGAGGAATACAGGAATGTTGGACTGCATTTTTCAAAGGGCCCCTTTAGCTTTGAGCTGCTGTAATGTAGAAGACATGTTTGCTCATATCACCTATCTTGTGCTCTGTGGTATAAACGCCTGTGCTAATCCTTGCAAAAACATATTCAAAGTCTATTCGAGTGTATGATCCTTTTAATCTACATGAATCTTATATGATCTAATTCTGTGATCAAAAGAAAAAAGGATTTTAGTGTTCGATTTACTGCAATGTTCTTTACTCTTCTCTTTTGAAAGGATAGTAAATGATGTTCCATGTTGTGAATTTTCCTGATATTTTAGGGAGGGCTGATGCACTACTCATTGCCGCATACGGAAAGGGGATAAAGTCAGACTTATCATCCAATCCAGAGATACCATAAATCCTACAGATTGCCCTTCTCCGAGAATCACACTTCATCCCCATTCCTTGTTTTTGTTGCTGTTGGCCGTCTGTTATAAACGAAAGAGAGGAATGATGCGTGCAGAATGCAGCAGCTTGGGCAGATTCAGATAATTGCAAAGACAGTTGGATTATTGGCTTCACGGCTAACAAAGGTTTTCAGGAACTAATTCTGGCAGGGCTTTTGTGGTTTATACTTTGGTCGGAGGCTTGATTGGGATGAAAAGATGAAGAACATTATGTTGATCAACGGCACTTTAATCTCGAGTCATCAGCTCAATGTTCCGATTTTAATATAGAAGCCTGTAATAGTTCAGCTGAGCTGGGTCTAGAACATTATTGTGTACTACTATTAGCTGTTAATCCTCATGAGACTTGATTCATCTTCATCAATAGAGTGTAATGTAACGTTGCTATTATTCTAACCGTACTAATTTGCAAGGGGCTTGTAGCAACAATTATTGGCGTCACACTGAAGGCGTAGCTGCTTTTGTGTAGAAGTGGCAGGGCTGAATAGATTGTAAAATTTTAAGTCCGTGGAGGCATTCACGAGGGATTTTTGGTTTACGGCCATACTGCAAACAGCCCCGTTGGGCTAAAGAAACAACCAAATCGCTTGGTTAGCCTGGCCAGCCGGCCAGTCTAACAGGAGAGGTTTACCGGTTAAAGCCAGAATTGAAGGATAGATCACTGGACCATAAACAGAAAACCGTTGGGGAACCAAGGAGAGGATCGAGACGATCATTTTACGACACAAGATAATGATATTCACACACTAATAAGCTCTATACATAAAACATATTTTGCATCAGATTCCTCTTGCTAGCAAAGCCAGGCAATTTCCCCAAACATTAGACCTCTCCTTACAAGCAATGAAACAAAGCATACTTGGAAACATATATCATCATCCAACGAACGAGATTACTTCCATCCGACCCCATTGGCAGAATATAGTTGAAACGAAAACTTTACAAGGAAACTGCAAAATGCAAAATCCAAACCTAGGCAAGCTTCTCTCGAAGCAAAATACAGAATGAATTATCCATTTCTGGTTCAACATGGAAAGGAAGAAAATACACTTGAAGCTCTCGTGATTTGTCGCCCATAAAATGTGAACGTTGTAGTTACTCATGCTGTCTTTTAAGGGTCACCTCAAAGATGACTCCTTCAAGATTTCCAACCACAGAACGAGTCCCAACTACTTCATTTATCTGCATCCCACACCGTGCAGCTTCGCTAATGACCAACGAATCCATACTGCGCACAGAAAAATCCAATTGCATAAGAGAGGGAAGGGAATTATAAACAATAGAACTCTAAGCACATTGAAAGTCATGATATCAGCAGTGATGAAACTTCTTCACATGATATGATCTTGAACTACACCAAAGCATATGAATTCTAGGTGATAATGTTAAGAGTAACAACTGGTGCAAGATAGAAAACATCGATGACATGGTGGAGATCTGTAGCTTTTACTCCCACTCCAACCAGTATAGGACATAAGCACGGAAAGCAAATCAGTCATCTTTTAACGGGATTATGATCAAAGAACCCTAAACCCTAATTTCTATCTGCACTGTCTTTCAAATGGATCCTCAATTTCTGAAATCACGGAAAAGAACCGCCTGGAAAAGTGATGAAAGAAAAATGTTCAAACTGTGTATACATACCAAAGAAAATGCTTTGTTCTAAGGTTTTTTTCATTTATGCTCGAGAGCATGAACAATCAGCAAGAGCCACTGACTTAGGCAAAACACTAAACCAGACAGCACAGCAATAGACGATCCACCACCTCCTCACTTCCTCAACACATACAGCATTACTGAATACAATGATGTTTCCATTGAAAAATTTGGCAATTTAAAATTAGCAGTGATATTATTTGACTTAAACATTCAGAACTAAATTAACAAACAAATTTTCAGAATAAAATACCTTGGAATCTTTAGTTATGAATGCATAATGGCATCTACATGAGTAGATTTTGAATATGAATGATAATACCAACTACAGCAGCAGTTATATAACTCTCTGGTATTACATTCAATAAAGACCTTTTCCGAAAATGTGAAGCAAAATGCAAACTAATAACAAGTTGCCGCTTACGTCTTCGTTCGGGATACATAGGCTAGTATGAATTTGCATTGCCCATCCCTTCTAGCTTGAAGAAGTTTTTCCACAGTGTTGAAAAGCAAACAAATGCTCGATTGTTGAAAGCGTATGCATTGTCAAGGGTTATTCTTTTTCTTTTCTAAAATATGCTGGATGAGGAACTTAATGGTAGGATGAAATGTATGTCTACTTATTTCCTACAAAAGAAATATTGAGCAGATAACAAAATCACAATTTAATAAAAGGTGGAAACAGAAGGTACAAAATCATGATTTTCAATTTTCAATAGATGAAAATAAAGAACGCATTAAACTGGTTTCTATCAATGTACAGTGTAATCCAAACGACTCTAAATGCAGGTGCACTGACTCAGTTATGTAGCGAATAATGTAGTCATGCTGCTCAACTATGATAAAAATTAACAATTGTGGATATATATGTCAGCTCCAAGAATCAAATCAAATCCATTTGTATACGTCTGTAAAATGTGGCAGATCCGCTCCGAATTTCCCCATTCGAGTTTCTCAGCGACTAATTCTGCATACACATAACCAAATCGAATTATCAAACAAGTACACTACACATCATATGTTTTGAGATTATTGTCTCACCAGAACAGCAGTTAGACATCTCGGAAGATGCATGCAGATCTATATTTTTCTTCAGGATCTGCGACGAAAAACATATAATAGTCAAATAAGATAACTAGCAGACTAGAGATGATTCATCAAAATACCATGACCTTGCCTTGAGAACTTCATCATTATGGTCTGTCAATACAACTTTGCTGCAAAACCTGCTGCACAGTATTCCAGTAATACCTGTAAATTGTAAAACGGAAGTTACAGAACCAAGACAGATATCGCGCACGCTTACGTGCAGATACATATACATATACATAAACATATAAAAATGTGGTATACCAACTATCTTATGCAATGATGGAGTCAAGAATTACATAAAGGGAGAGGAAGAAAATTGTTGAAAACTACATACCGACCCCTGAGCCTAATTCCAAAACAGTGCATCCTTGCAGAAGCACCGCATTGTTTGAAAGGTAATCGTTCAACAGCATTGCTCCAGGCCATACCAATTGCCCTGTGAGATCAAAATCGGCTGTTCCAAGAATAGTTAGAACTACAACAATGCATTATGTATAAAGGAACCTATGTGACCCCGTTGTCGACTTGTAAACAAAATTTAAAGTACTGGCTTCATTCAGATTAGGCACTTACCCATGTTATTCAAAATCCAATACATTCAAAAGGATCATTACTTAAGACAAATTTAAAGTAATGGCTTCATTCGATTTTCGTACTTTCTCTCAAAAACATTTTGTTTTCGGAAATTTCCTGATTTCTTTTAAGACAAATTTCCTGGTTTTAGGAAAAACTTGAGTTTTAACCTTAAAATTGTCGAGTCACTTAGAGAGAGAAGCCAATAAAACTTACTAGAAGCAGAGTGGAGGCAAAGAAGCTCGATAACTTGAGATCCAAATATGAAGGTGGTCAGCTGGTAACTGCACCATTTCATTCACCACTGTGATTTCTGAACGGAAATTATACGGAAGAAGAGCAACAGCAATATCAAAAGAAGAAAACCCAGAAAAATGAAAGGGACAGCGTCCTTAATCTTACTTGTCATCGATGAAGAAAGATTCGTCCAAGCAAACTATGTCATCTTCTCCTCCTCCTCCTCCTCCACCTCCTTCCATCTTAAATATCCGCTGTAGGAACGTGATACTCGTTTCTTGCTTCTTCCACAACGAGTCTAATGTCTATGTAGGCGCCGGCTTCTGCTTCTCTATGAGTTTTGTGCTATTGTACTGTCGCTAGCGACGACACAAAATGAAGGAAGACTGTTCCTCTTCTGAGAGAAGAGAGAAATTTTTGGTCTTGAAATGAAATCCTAGGTTGAAGGTTAGATTGTTGAAGGCATTTGGTATTTATACCATCACCTTCAAATCCAATAAAACTCATCACTCATTAAAATCTAGCAAATCTTTGGTGTTTTGACTATACTTAGACATGTGTGGACATTTTTTAAATCTTAATCGACTACCCTGAATTTGAAAGTATTTTTAAAATCCTCTTAAATCTTAATTTGACTATAACATGATTTCAAAATCCTCATTTAAAATCCTATTTGACTACTATCAGATTTTAAAGTCTATTAAAATCTTATCAACTCCTAATTTGACTACCCCCTCCTACAATTTGTGATGGATGCGCTTAAAGTTCAAACAAAACACAAAACCTTACATAAAACAAAGCAAAACATAAAAAATAAAACATGCTCAAGCAAACAAGAACTACAATCCAAAACACAAAGAAAAAAAAAACAACAAAAACCATAATCTCTAGCAGCGAAAAAACCACTGCCGTTGCCGCTTCCACCGTAAAAACCCTAGTACTTTTTAGGCCCACTATTAATATTAAAGAGCGTTTGTTTGCTCTCACTAGCTGTCATTGGACTAGACTCCAGTTCGATCGATGTTTGCTACCATGCAGTCTTAATGAAACTAGCCCGGATTCGCTTCGACTAAGTCCTTCGCAAGAAGTTCTTAGCGAAGCCCCCATTAGGCAGGGGACTGCTAAGACCGTTCGCGTCTTCCTCCTTGCGTCCTCGTCCAGTCGTCCTCCTCGCGGCCTCGTCCTCGTGCTGCTTGACCGACTTCGCCGGACCACCCACCGATCGTCTACGAGTATACGAGTTCTCGGCTCTGCGCTTCTTCGACTTCATAAAGCACGACAGCGACGATGACAGGCGCAAGGCCGAGCTATGGTTCGACTCCGCTCTCGCCTATGCTCCTCACGTATGTCTGCTTCCCTAATTCTTCTTTCTTGAATTACAGTTGATTCGGACCTTAGGGCCTTTTGCTTTTCTTTCTCAGAATTGCGCATATTCTGTATTGGATTGTTTGTATGATTTCTCAATTGGATTTATGGAAGTTTCTTTGATTTCTCAATTGGGTTTCTGGAATTGTTTCGTAGATTTCTCAATTAGGTTTCTTGAATTGTTTCTTTGATTTCTCAATTGTGTTTAGATACAACTCATATGTCAAGGCTAGAAGCAGGATAGATCAGCTGAAGAGATTGGGTCACAGTGTGGACAAGGTTTGGCATGTTTCTCTGTTTAGAGCTTACAGAATTTATTTTCGGGTTTGCAGATTTCCATGATAGAGTAATATGCATAGTTGTCGCCTCCTTACAGTGACTGAATTTGTGTTTTCAGGTCGACTTCATCTTAATGGGTTGTACTTTCATGTCTGTTGCCCGCGGATTACCGTGATTACTTCATTAGAAAACTGCACGATGCCTACAATTTTCGCTTCACCATATTTAGATGAACTTAAGAGCTCACTGTTCCAGAACTTTCTATATCTCTGATTTCTGATTTGCATATCCAAACGTCCCGTACATGTTGTTTACGCTAATCTGCCCACACGCCCTTTCATTCAGACCAGTTATACTTCCAGATTCTGCAAAACTTGAATTAAAGGTGAATTTGGTTTTTCCCCATGTATCTAGCATTAACTATAGTCAAATCCAAAGGAAAAAAGAGATGATTATTATAATTGTAGCTACCGGTTGTCTGCATGGGACAGCTCATTGATTTGGACAGGTTTCAAGCGATGCTCGAAGCAATGCCTGGTTTCTTTTGATGGAAAGAGAGGGCAGCAACTCTCAAGAGGAGACGTTGTCCCAATATCTATGTGCCAACGCCCACTTCCAACTGTCAACAAACGTGAACAAACAGGTGATTGGTTTCGAAGCTTGATTCGTTGCCTAAACTGGAATGAAAAGGCCCTTCAAATACTCTTCATTCTTTATTAATGATTCTGTATATTATTGTACATACTGTACATTATAGGAAATCAAATGGAGAGTAACTAAATATATAGATGAACTTAAGATGTGTTCCAGAACTTCTTGTTCCTCTGATTTGCATAGTGACTTGTGACGGTGTCTTATGGCTTGAGTTTTCCCCCTTTGAGCAGGTTCTACCTCATCAAACTCCAATCCGTAATTGTTTCAAACATGGTTATGGTACCCTTTTGATGGAGGAGGCCCAGCGGATCGCTAACAGGAAGCATAGATCGAAGGTATTGCCGTTATTTCGGGAGTAGGAACTAGTCATTACTTTAGGAAATTAGGTTACGAGTTTGAAGGGCCTTACTTTGTGAAACATCTTGTATGACGAGATTAAAAAAAACAAGTTTTCATACAATTTTGTAACATTATCCTAAATAAGTTGTAATTCATTGCATAACCAGTCTCTTTGATTTGAGACTCGAATACAGTTCTTTTGTTATATTCCCGAGCTCTTTTCTAAATTTGGTCTATATTTTTTACTGTGTCTCGCTCATCCAATAATATTAATTTTGATAATATCTTAATAGAAAAAGAAATTAAAATGGAATTATTTTTATTATCCTGCTTCTTAGTCCGACATTGTTCCAAACGCTTCATTAAGTCAGTCCAGCTTAGTCTAGTCGAAGCCAGTCCAACTTAGTCCCTAAAGCTAGTCTAGTTCGAGATAGTCCGATGCAACAAACGCACCCTTAAGGGTTAATCTCAATTTATTACCCATAAGTTTCTTGGTTTTCAACATTTGATACATCAAGTTTTTCTTTCATCCCAAAGTACTACCTAAAGTCATAATTTTGGGACACATTCATACATCCATTAAGGTTGCTGTTAAATCAGCCGTTAACTGGAGATGTGGCGTTCACGTGGATAATGGTTGAGCGTCACGTGTCAATATGGGTCCACATGGATATTAAAAAATTTTAAAAATTTTAAAATTGAAAAAAATAAACTTTGGTTCGTCTCCTACCTCTCTCGACCCTCCCTTCTCTCCTCTGCACCCTCACTCTCTCACTCCCCTGATCCCTCCCCTCCACCTCCCCGTTGGAATTTCAGGGTCGTCGAAGAGCAAGGTCGTCGAAACCCGCAGGACGACGCTAATGGTGAAGGTTTAAAGCAGTAGGAATTGGAAGAGTAGCCATGGCAGCATCTGTGTTTCTGGCAGCGCACGGCGTCCTCGTGGTTGCCCAGCAGCTCATCAACTTCTCTGGCGGTCAAGCCCAGCAACCCCGCTGCCTTCCAAGCCTTCAAAGTGATAATTTGGGCGTCAGGTTGGGGTTTCTACTTTTAGGTTATTAGGTTTTTAAATTTTAAATTTTAAATTAGGTTGATCTGAGGAGAGAGAAGGGAGGGGAGGTGAAGATAGTGGAAGAGATGGAGGAGGTCGGTCGGAGAGGTGAAGGGAGGGATTTGGGAAGTGAGGAAGTGAAGGTGCAAAGGAGAGAAGAGAGGGAGAAGGGAGGGAGGGTTGGGGGAAGCAGGAGACGACCCAATTTTTTAATCCATGTGGCATCCATTCATTATCTATGCGCGCACCATGTTATTAATTAACGGCTGATTTAACATCAACCTTAACCGATATATGAAAGTGTCCCAAAATCATGACTTCAAGTACCATTTTAGGATGAAAAAAACTTGATGTATCAAATGTTGTAAATCAAGAAATTTCGGGATAGTAAGCTGAAATTAACCATAATATTAAACTCATTAGGCCCACCCTAGATATCCTCTTATGCATTTTTCTTTTTTGAACAAACAATTTTGTTTATACTAAGGGGGAGGGGTGGGCTTAGCCTCACAATAGGCTAGCAATAATGTGGTTCAAATTCGTCATTGCGAGAATCGAATCTAAGACCTTTCACTTACAAGTGAAGAAGAATACTAGTAGACCTAGTACAAAATGGTAGATATCCTCTTATGTATTTAAACTTCTATGTTCATCTGAAAAAGTATGAATGAAGAATATTGTAGTTTAATTTCTTGCATTTTCTCTTTCTCCCTTTTAACAAATGGGTTTCATGGTATTGTATCTTTATCGGTTGTACTGCTACGTTCTAACGCCATCGCATAGATTTTGGGTGTATCTCAAGTTCGAATTTGCCTTATAATTGGTAGTCATTTTGTTTAACAACCAATCATACATAAAATTTAAAGGAAGTTTAATCAAAAGGGCTTCACCAAACTTTTTCTCAACCAAAAAACACCTCATAATTGTATTTAATAAAAAAAACTTAAAATTTAATGAAAAGATGAAACAAAAACATTAAAAAGTTGGCACAGGTCTTACACGTCCCATCTCTCTCTCCCCATTCCTCACCCATCCACATCACACAAACACTATTTCTCTCCCTCCCCCACTCCACCAGTTCCCATTTATCAACTCTCTTTCTCCCTCTCCTCTTTCACCTATCCCCATCAACTTTCTCTCCTCTCGTCTATCATTTTACCCATTCTAACTTTCACTCTCATATCAAACTAATCTCACTCCATAAAATAATATATTTCAAAATAGTGATTTTAACTTTAGTTTGTGTCACTTAGTACTGCGATCTATCGGTATTCTTCTTCATTTGTAAGTAATAGGTCTTAGGTTTGATTCGCGTCAAAGATGAATTTGAACCACATTATTACTAGCCCAATGTGAGGCTTAGCCCACTCCCCCACCCCTTATTGACACACCTTGACTTGATATGTACATTAGGACTCCAAATCGGGCTGTGCTGGCCGACACCTGGAAGGTGACGAAGCCAGAAAGTGTAGTGATGTGGAAAATGTGAATAAATTTAAACCTAAAAGTGCCTAAATATAATAGTGCGCTGGTGAGCGGAAATGAACCCATTTCACATGACGTCAGAGCATAAGTAAAGTACAGTAGAGTGGATAAGGATTATACCCTCAGAAGTAGCCACCAATACTGAGATTCACTAAGAATCCTCATTGATACAACCGTTCAGGAGCTAAAACCTGGAGGGAAGAAAAATAAGGGTGAGTGGGCCTGAAACTAAAGTTTTAATAAAAACCTTTTGAAAACATTATAACCCCTCACCGTAAAACCTGTATAGTTTCTAGAAAAATAATAATACTACGTAAGTATGAAAATAAACGTACAAGTGTAGTAAAAACAGAAGTATACCATGCCACAATATCTTAGCAATAATAAATGTAAGCCAGGTGTGAGATCAGTCTTAACTAACATGCTAGTTGGAGTCACCTTAATGTGACCTGTACGACTAGACCTATTTCTCATCAGTTTATGCTAGCACACGAATCAGAGTCACCTAGTGTAACATGTACGACAGGCTAGGTGTAAATATGTACACTCTAGTGCTATGATCACGTGAAAGCTAGCGCTATGTGTGGGTCGCCTACAAGTCGGAACCACTTATTGTGGTCTATATGACAAGCTGGCACCAAACTTGGATCCAAGGCGAGCGTGGGAGGTGAACAATCACATGAAGGCTGTGCCCTAGCCCGAGGCGGGAGCACTAACACCGAGGTGCAGCAATGATGAGCTCTAAATGAATATATGCATGCTCATATAATTCAACCATTTCAATCACATAATAACTCACCTGAACTTATCTGCGCCTCCGTATGATCATTTGGCATAACCAGAAATCTCATCGCAATGCAATATTTAAATATAACACATTTAAATCATGGCATGCTATGCATAATCAATTTAAAACATTTCTGGAAAACTGTAAGGTATATATATATATATATGTATATGTATATGTATATTATTAAAAGGAACAAAAAGACTTACTCACCTGAAGTCTACGCTACAACTCCCTAGCATAAATATCGAGGTGTCACAAACGATCGTCACCTAGAATAACTATCAAATCATGTCTTAGAATTTTTATCGATAGAACACTTAACTTACATAAAAAGCATCCCCCAAGGATGTTCTAGAATGATTTGAAACTCATTGTCCAAAATTCAATCGTCGGTCAAAGGTCGGCAGTAGGGCCCATAACCCTACGTAACTCAATCCGGAAGATCCACATCTCGGATTTCCGATCCGTAACTTCCAAAGATCCACATTATGTTTTTAGAACATCATACTAAAGTTTCATTACCATCCAACGGTTTGATCTCCGCCAATTGAAAATTCAAGTGACGGTTAACGTTTTATTTTACGAACTTACAAATCCAATTTGAGAAGATCTGTACGTCGGATTTTCAATCCGTAAGTTTCCAAGATCCTCAAATATTATGAATAATAACCTACTTAAGTTTGGTGACGATCCAACGGTTAGATCGTCGATTCAAATAATGACCAAGTGGCAGACCATAGCGAAATTGTACCCAAACAATGGAATTTCTTTAATCGCACTTCACATATGGAATTAGGGCATCCAAACTAGCCTAGGATGTGTAGGTGGGGTCTCAACCCACACGTCGCAGCCTCGCGCCACACCACAAGACTGTCGGCCACCCCGACTCGTCGAAAAAAATCAACTATTTCTAAAAATTCTCAAATTTCACAGACATGAAGATCTCAATGAGTAGAGTAAGTTTTATACCTGTGGCCAAGTCCAATTTGGCTGGGAAAAGCCCCAATTTAGCTCAAACCCGCCAGCAACCTTAAGGTTGGTGTTCTTTGATTCTCCTTCCTTGGTGTTCCAACGCCCCTACCACTGGTTGGGTTTTGTTCCTGGGTCCAAGGGAAGTTGGTTAAGGGTGGTGGTGGGTGGTGGAACTCGTTGAAACGACGGAATTGCCGTCGAGCACGTCCAGTGCTCCAGTGGAGTTCTTCACAGTTTAGGCCTTAAAAACCCTTGATTTTTTTGGTGGAGATGGAAGAGGAGAGGTTGAGGAAGAAATTGCAGGTGGAGGATGGATGCAAATCACCTGAAAAATGGTAGAGATTGGCCGAAATTTGGCCAGGTCGAAACTGGGTTTGTGGTGTGGACGGGTTGAAAGGGTAGGAGATGAGGTTCTTCTCTTTCCTTCCTAATCGGCCGATCCCTCCCTCTCATTTCTGATTGGTCCTCCTTCTCACATATCTAATTGGTCACTTAAACAAAATAGCTAATTGGTTCCCTTATTCTTGCTTAAAATCTGATTGGTTTCTTTCCCACAAGGTGAGAGTTTAATTTATTTATAACTAAACTTTAAATAACCAAATTTCAAACGTCCATAACTATACCGTTATAATCCAGACTCACAAATGGCTTTTGCTTATACGCTCGTAGTGATGAGTAGTACTACTAGGATACGCTAAAAGAATGAGTCATGCATCTCTCTAACCGATGGTCAACGAAAGTCAAAATCTTTGCCTCTAGTGGCATTTTTCGTAAAACCACTATTTTAAAATTTATAAGACTTAAAATTAAGGGCGGGTTGTTACACTTAGTATAGATAATATCCTTTGTTAAAAAAAAATTTGTTTGTTTAATTTTTTTTGTTTATTGTTTGTGTTATTTGACTATTGTTCCATGAATTTTTTAAAACAAAGAAAGTAATAATATTACCATCTAAAAAAAGGAAGGAAAAGTAGCATTTTTTAGTTTAGTAAACAGTGCTTATTTTATTTTTGAAACAGTCATTTTAATTTTAGTTTGGATAAATGTTTTCAGTTTGTGTATGTCATATGAGTTCAATAATACAACCATGCATCATTTAGAACAAACCAAGTAATAACATTACAATCCAAAAAAAATAAAGAACAACTTTTATTTTTCAGTTTTATAAACAGTTTCCTTTTTAATTTTGAAACTGTGATTTTAACTTTAGTTTGGACAATTTTTTTTTTAGTTTGTGTCATGTCATATGAGTTAGTAATAACCAGACATCATTTATAACAAACTATATAATAATATTACAATCTAAAAAAATTACGAACAACGTTTATTTTTCAATTTTGTAATATATGCTTATTTTAATTTTGAAACAGTGATTTCAATGTTTGACACACCCCGACCCGGAACATCCGTTAGGGCTCCCAATCGAGCTGTGTTGGTTGACACATAGAAGGTGACGAAGCCAGCACAGCACGATTCGGAGCCCTAGCTGACGTTCTGGGTTGGGGTGTGTCAATTTGGTATCAGAGCCAATCCCTGGCAGGATGTGTGCCGACAAGGACGTGGGGCCTCTAAAGGGGGTGGATTGTAACATCCCACATCGCCCAGGGGAGTGGATCATGTAAGCCTTATATGTATATTCCCATCTCTACTTAGCACGAGGCCTTTTGGGAGCTCACTGGCTTCGGGTTCCATCAGAACTCCGAAGTTAAGCGAGTTCGCCTGAGAGCAATCCCAGGATAGGTGACCCACTGGGAAGTTCTTGTGTGAGTTCTTAGAAACAAAACCATGAGGGCGTGGTCGGGGCTCAAAGCGGACAATATCATGCTACGGTGGAGTCCCACCTGGGATGTGGTGGGGGCCCGGGCCGGGATTTGACAATGTTAGTTTGGACAAATTTTTTGAGTTTGTGTTATGTCACATGAGTTAAATCATACAACCATGCATCCTTTAGAACAAACTAAGTATAATATTACAATCCAAAAAAATTGAAGAAAAACTTTTATTTTCTAGTTTTATAAACAATGCTTATTTTAATTTCGAAACAGTGATTTTAACTTTAGTTTGGACATTTTTTTAGTCTGTGTCATGTTCTGAGATAAATAATACAATCATCCATTATTTAGAACAAATTAAGTAATAATATTACAACAATTTTAGAAACGATGTCACTATTTTAGAAACAATTGTCACCATTTCTAGAAATAAAGTAGAATTTGGACTGACTTATTCGTGAATATATAAGTGTGTGTATATATTGTGTAATTTGTATTTGGGTGTGTTATGGATATTTTTGGTTTCTAGTATATATCATTTTTGTAGTACACCACAAAGTTTATGTAAGCTTTTCGTTTTGGTTAATCTATCTGATCTTTAGCTTGTAATTTTAGTTTTCTCTGGTGGTCTGTACTCCTTATTCCATGTTTTAGGTATGTTTTGCTTTTTCATAGGCCTATGTTTGTGGGTCTAATCCAATTTTGTAGCATATATATTGTAAGTATTTTTGTGGCTCATTTTTACTCCTCGATTTCAAAGTGCTATTGTAGGGTGTAATGTTTGTATTTGACATATTTGATGTTATATATTAATGTTTATATTTGACATATTTGATGTTATATATTAATGTTTATGGTGTCTGACAGATATGCAATCAACAGCCATTTGAAAATCAACCAGTTATTACTTGTTATAACATGGCTTATAATATTGAAGGAGATGTTGTTGACCGTAGGTAGGGCCCTGCACTCATAATCTTTAGTTTGCGTCATGTGTGTGCTTGTTTTTTTTTCTACCCTGAAGTATTGTTTTATGTGGCTTTCTTCTGGAAGGCTTATTTTGCAGCTACCCACTTTGTTTTGGTTTTTTTTTATTCTTCGTGATACTTTTCGAGCAGCGTATCTTTGATAAGTAGGTTGGTCCTGAGATTTCAGAGATCCTGTGTAAAAGTTAATTGGAGGCCCTAAAAAGTACTAAAAATTTAATTATTTTATTTTTTTGTTAAAAAAAATAATTTTAGTTTTCAATTGAGCTTCTATAAATTCTAAGAACTCAAACAAATTTAACAAATGGAAAGGTGACATATTGTTTTTCCTTAACTATTTAGAAGGTTAGGGCTCGAATTTTCATGTCATTGTGTGAAATTTTTATATTATTTAGTGGAAGCTTATGCATTTAATCAAAATAAACTGAAAAAATGATGGAAACGAGTTTCGAACCCATCTCCTAGGTTGATCTAAAAACGCAGTAATACCACTTCCGCTAGGACTCAAGTTTGTAATATTTTGCACATACTACTATATATATGTATATGCATGCAAATTTGAAAATTTTGGGCCCTTCTGATTTGGGGGCCTTGTGCAATGACACCACTTACACCCTGTCAGAGCCAGCCCTACTTATAAGATGCAGCTTTAGTTCTCAATATTCATGTTAGATTTTAGATTGTCTTTCTTTGGCCATCCTTTATGCGATATCTTATGGCATTTTAATAAAAAACATTTCTTTTTTTTTTTTGAAAAAAAAAAAACCTTTATAAGTCGAACCAAATTTATGCATACAATTCTATTCAATGGCGTTTCATTTTCTTAACTTGTGCATAAGTTCTGGTTCATACAAACTATGTTCATGATTGTAAATTTGAGTATAACTAAGTTGGCTAAAGCAGAGTGTCTTCCACTATTCACTTAATTTGAATTCATTTTCTCGAAGATTAGATTAATTAGACTATGTATAAAATAATGAAAGAACATTTTTTTTTTTCTTCGATGATACATAGCATCAAGTGATACCGAAAATGAGTGGTTGAGGTTGAAAAAAATAAATAAATAAATAAAACCATGTATCACATAGTTTGTTTTTGTAACTGTATCACATAAATTATGTAGGTAAAGAGAAGGGAGGGATATAGGTATTATTACTTTTCACTCTTGAGCTGGTGTGCTGTGATAAAGTTACAAATATACCTCTATTTATAGGGATCATTATCTGACACATCCTTACGTGCATGGAGAAAAAACTTACGATGCCAAGACTTAAAAGTTGCTATCAAAAGTCTAACTTGGTTTGCTATCTTACATAATTACATATGTAGCATTCACACTAAGTTTCATAACACTCCCCCTTGAATGCTCCCATATCAATATTAGTTGCTTCGTTAAAACCTTACTAGGAAAAACCCAATGGGAAAAAACAATAGCAAAGGAAAATGAGTACAACTTTGCTTGGATTATTGACATAGTGTTAAGTATGCTTATGTTTCCTCATTAAAACCTTGATAGGAAAAACCCAGTGGGAAAATTTCTAGTTTAAGGAAAAAGAGTGCAACATGCATGTGTCCTGGATGCTCCCCTTAATGTGTATCTCCCCCTGATTCCACATTCTTTAATTTGATTGATTGATAAGATGATGTAATCCGATACCATGCACTAGCTTTTGAAACATGCACTTTGGTAGAGATTTGGTGAATAAGTCTACCAAATTTTCATTGAAATGAATTTGTCTAACTTCAATAATCTTAGACTTCTGAGGCTCATGTGCCCTGAAAAACTTTGGAAATATGTGTTTAGTCTTATTGCGCTTAATAAATGATTCCTTCATTTGGGCAACACAAAATGCATTATCTTCATGAATGATAGAGTATTTGTCTTTGAAGGTAGACCACATGAATTCCGGATGTAATGGATCATTGATCTTGTCCAAGAACATTCACGACTTTCTTTATGTAAAGCAAGTATTTTTGAGTGATTGGAAGATGTAGAAACTAATGTTTACTTTGTTGAGTGACATGAGATTGTTGTATCTCCATCAGTGAACACATATCTAGTTTATAAGTGGGCTTTATGCAGATCAGAGAGAAAACCTGCATCTGCATATCCAATAAGATTCTAATCATTTCTAGGTTTCTCGGAATAGAGGAGGTCCATGTTTGTTGTCCCACGAAGATATCGTAAAACATCTTTGATTCTCTTCCAATGTCAAATTGTTGGAGCATAGTTATACCTTGCTAACAAGTTGACTGAAAAAGCTATATCTGGTTTAGTACATTATACAAAATACAATAAAGCACCGATTGCACTTAGATATGGTATTTCTGAACCAAGGACCATCTCATCTTCTTTTGGGTGAAATGGATTTATCTTAATGTCAAGAGTAAGACTTTTTCGATGTAAGCTGATTGATGGACCAAAATGTCATTAGCATAATGCTCGATCTATAGGTCGAGACAATATTTTGTTTTCCCAAGATCTTTCATTTTAAATTTGCTTTTAAAATATTCAACAGTCTTGTTGAGCTCTTCAGGAGTTCCAATTAAGTTCATGTCATCGACATATACTGCCACTATAGGAAATCCAGAGTTTGATCTCTTAATAAACAAACAAGGGTAAATGATATTATTGGTATATCATCTTGATCAAATACTCACTGAGACGATTATATCATATTTGTCCAGATTGTTTCAGCCCATATAATGATCACCTTAATTTGATTTAGAGCATACCTCGTGGTCATATAGATATCAATATCTAATTCTCTAGATAGATATGCGGTGACAACATCCATAAGTCGCATATCATGTTTTACTGAAACCACTTAACTTAATAAGTAATGGAATGTAATTGCATCCATTACAGGCTCCTCGTAATCAATTCCAAGTCTTTGTGAAAAAGCTTGTGCAACGAGTCGTGCTTTATATCTTGCAATCTCGTTTTTTTCATTGCGTTTTCTTGTGAATACCCATTTGTAACAGGGTTCACGCCAGGCGGGGTTTGGACTACTGGTCCAAAAACACTTCACCTTTCCAAGGAATTGAATTCTGCCTAGATTGCATCTTTCTACTTAGGTCAATCTTGTCTTTATTTGTATTCATCAACGGAGCAGGGCTCAATATCATCACTTAATATGATTTCAATGGTTACTGCAAATGCGAACATGTCGATGATTATTTCATTTCAATCCCACAAGTTTTTATTAAATGCATAAGTTATGGAGATTTGTTTGCTTTCATGTATTTTTTTCTCTTTAAGGACATGTTTCTCATGAAGGACATTTTCTTTTTCTGGAAGTACAGAATCATGAATTCTAGATTCGTTGTTCATTTCATTTTCATATATGATTTCATTTGGATTCAATTGTGCCTTCATCTTTCTCTTTCGAGGAGCTAAATTTTTTGAACCTGGGGTTTACGATGTTTCAGGCATGCACCAGATGAATCATTTGCTACCACTTTATTTTGTTCAATAGGGACATCAATTCTTGCAGGCGCATTTCCAATAGGTATATGTGATTTTGTCACTTTCGTTGCATCATTAAATGCATCTGGAATTTTATTAGCAATACTTTGTAGATGAACGATTATTTTCACATTGAGTGCTTCATGGATTGAAATGAGACAAAGGTGGGTTCCTCCCATATTAATTCTTGTTGTTCTTCTAGAATGGTTTTTTCTCCCCTTAACGGTAGGAAAATTGTCTCATCAAAAAGACAATCCGCAAAACGAGCAGTAAAGATAACACCCATCAAGGGTTCCAAATATCTAATGATAAATGGTGAATCAAAACACACATAAATTCTCAGTCTGTGCTGAGGTCCCATTTTAGTACATTGTGGCGGTGCAATAGGCACGTAAACAACACAAACAAAAACTCGCAATTTTGGCTGATGTCCCATATAGAAAATGGCAAAGTTTATTTTCATGAGCAGAGCGTGAGCAATTAACTGAAGCCGCTTGATAAATGCTTCTGCTAAACCATTTTGAGTATTGACATGAGGAATAGGGTGTTCAACATCAATGCATAGTGTCATGCAATACTCATCAAAAGTTTAAGACATAAATTCACCAGCGTTATAAAGTCGAATTGACTTAATAGGATGATCTTGAAACTGTGCTCGTAATTTAATTTTCTGAGCAAGAAGTCTTGGCAAAAAGATACATTTCAAGTAGACAAGAAGCAAACGTGTGACCATTGGGTAGATGCATCAACCAAAACCATAAAATATTGAAATGGTCCACAAGATGGTTGAATAGGCCCACAAATATCTCCTTAAATTCTTTGCAAAAATGGGGGGGATTCAGTATCAATCTTTGATTGTGATGGTATAATTACCAACTTCCCTTAAGAAGAAGCCTTGCAAGGGTTATCATTTGATATAGCTTATAGGGATTTTATCACACACGTAAAAGGGTTAAAAACGCCTATAATACTTGCAAAAATGACAAGGATGTTGTAGTATAAATGGTTTTTGCAAGGTTGTTCTCCACAAGGATTATTAAATAATTTGAAACAATTAATTATTGTAAAGTTAAGATTTGGGATGATTGATTTTATGACCTAATTTAATAACAACAAATTTAATTAATGAAAGTAGACAAATCTGCCATATTAAAGATGAGGAAAAAGGAAACAGTTTTGGAGAAATCAAATTAAGAAAGCACTAGGGATCCGCCGTCACCTTAACAATCCTATATAGTTCTCTCAAATACTTATGACCTATACATGCATATTTCGAAGGTTAGGTTTTCCTAATTTATGCATACTTGGATCCCTAGTATAGAGCGTATATAAAACATGCAATCCATCTAGGGTATTCAGATCAAATCTAAACATGCATGACTCATAAAGTTTTGTTAAACCTTTTGAAAAATCATGCAACCCTTAAGACGTGGTATTCATCCTAAGTGAACTTGCACATATTAATCACAAGAAGCCTTCGTCAATTTTAGGGACCAACCTCATACCAAAATTGCATCAAATTACTTTTCTAAACATCCTAATGGTCGCGAATCACTAAGATAGATAGATAATTTAAACTGGGGATTAACAATTCAAAAACCTGCATGCATATAATCTCAAGCAAATTGAAGAGAAACTACATATTCATACTAAGGCTCGTGGCCTCATTCTAGTAGAAAAGAAATTAGTTACGCATATTCATAATAAAAATCACAAAGTTCTTTATTGAAATAATAAAAGATCAAAATACCTTGAATGTAAAAGTCTGAAAATCTCTACGCTTGGACAATTTTCTCTCTCAAAGAATGCATGGAGAAGTTGCAATAATAGGGCTTGCCAAGCCTATTTAAACTAGTAAAAATTAAATCCTCCTAATAAAAGGTCTTCCAATCAAATTAGGAAACTAAATAACTAAAATAAAATAGGAAACATAATCCTAAATTAAATGGTAAAATTCGCCTAAAATCTCCACAGCCAAGTTTTGGACCCTTAATCTGCTCCAAAACTAGCACAATATTGCTGAATTTAAAGTTTTGAATATTCTGAACACTTCTCCAGAAGGCCACGAACCCATCAAAGGTGATCTTGGGCTTCAAAAACACAATTTAAACCCAGAAACCTCATTTTCCAACACAATGCACTGCTCCTTTATTCTAATGCCAGAAAATAACCGCTTGATAGAAAAATCCCAAATTTTGACACAAACATGCCAAGAGACACACACGAACATCTTCTAATTTCAAAATTCATCCATTTGGTCACGTTTTGCTCCAAATGAAGTAGAATGTCCTATTTTGAAAATATAAAGCAAAGTGTCAAAATTCTATCAAAATAATTATCAAAACATACAAAGAATAGGGTACAATACATAATATGAAATTGACTCATCAATAGCGATGTGACTACTCAATAATGGATGTCCATTAGAGTTGGTAATGATCCTACATATCATGGTGGATTCTGGATGACCCAGACAGTCATGCCAAAGCATGTAAATTTTTGGATCAATGAACTTCTGGTCCATGACAGTATGTGCATCAATTGTCTTTATGTTATATAATACAACCTACCTGATAAACCACACAACTTCTATAATGTATGCTTCTGGGTATCATTAGAGGTAATGCATAAATATCTCACATTATATGCACTTTTCATTTCAATGTTGTATCCATTCAAACATATATCTTTAAAACTCAACAAATTGCAAGTAGATCGTGTAGCGTACAACGCAGTTTGTATGGACAATATTGTTCCATTTGGTAACATGACCTGGGCTTTTCTTGAGCCTTCAATTACATATGATCGGCCTGATATTATTGTTACCTTTACTTTGGTAAGCATCAAGCTTGAGAAATATTTTCGATCTCAAGTATTGTATGCGTGATTGTGCCGTCTGCATGTCAAATATCTTTGATATTGTTCTTGTTTTGAGAACAACTATAGTTTATATCCATGCTTACTGAGCAAGAGAATCAGAGTTAACACAATTT
Organism: Pyrus pyrifolia; assembly: GCA_016587475.1. Lineage (NCBI taxonomy): Eukaryota > Viridiplantae > Streptophyta > Magnoliopsida > Rosales > Rosaceae > Pyrus > Pyrus pyrifolia. The sequence continues at coordinate 546,951 of BNSU01000024.1, forward strand.
ATTCATAATAAAAAGGAAATTGCAATGCCACTTTTGTTAGAATTGAAATACAAGCTTTAAATGACAAGTTCAGATAATAAGGCAAGAGTACATTAAACATAAAAATGATGTAATTGGACCAATATAATTCATTGCCTCTTTTCGCAATAAAGTCTACAACATCTAGATGAGTTATGTTCAATTGACCTGATAAATCGAACATTGGATTAAATATATCTATTGGTTTAGCCAGGTTGATGAAATTGGTTTCCACACTCTTTTCCTTGAAGGAGGCTTGATACAGATCCACTAGATATTTTGGGGTACGGTAGGTACGCACCTAATGCCCATTGCCACCATACCTATGGCAGACTCCTTCAATATTTGTAGGAATGCTATTCATATAAGCTTTACCTTCCCATTCCATCAGTCTCGCTTATGGCCACGTCCTCTGTAATTATTGCTATGAGAGGAGGTGGAGTTTGTTTCAAGAGAATTAGCATTCACTTCTGGGACTGGCACTGACCTAGTTGGTCAGGACTGATAATTTTTCATTAGTAGCTCATTGTTCTATTCAACCACCAGGAGCACTGATATCAACTGGTTGTACTCAGTAAAGCCCTGCTCTTTATACTACTATTGCATGAGCACGTTGAAGGCATAAAAAGTACTGAAGGTCCTATCCAGCATATCATCCTTAATGATAGTCTCCCCCACAAAGTTTCATTTGGGAGCTAATTCTGAACATTGCAGAGTTATACTCAGCAAATCGTTCTAAAATCTTGGATTCTCAGGTGTGTCTACTCATAATGAGCTCTTGGGAGAATCAACGTTTTGTGGTGATTATATATGTTTCTCAATGCATTCCAGAGAACCAGTGGATCTTTAACCATTAGATAGTTGCTCTTTAATTCTTCATCGAGGTCGTGACGAATAAAGATCATGGCTTTCGCCCGATCTTGAGAAGATGCATTGTTTCCCTCATTGATGGTTTCTCCAAGATTTCCTACATCCAGATAGATCTTGGAATCCACTACCCAGGTAAGGTAGTTTTTCCTAGTGATATCAAGGGCAACAAAATCAAGGTTTGCCAAGTTCGCCATTTACTTTCTTCTGAAACATGAGATGTGTAAGAACTTGCAATAATATGGATTCTAAAGGAATGTAGTGTTAGAACTTCTGGTATTTACAAATTTTTCATTTTGAAGTTCAAGCCAAAATGATAAGCACTCGAATCTTCAGGCTCAAGATTCACATAATGTAGACATTAATGAGGAAGGTGATTGTATCGCACCACCCTCGTTGAAATAATATAGTGTAGAATGGGCGATTATACCACACCACTCAAGCAGCAGGAAAATTAAATATGCAGTGTAGGATGGGCGATTATACCGCACCACCTAAAATTGCAGTAAAATTAATTATTCAGTTCAAGATAGACGATTGTACCGCACCATCTAAAATTGTAGTAAAATTAACATAAATAAATATTGGGTTAGTAATCAGGAGCTACACCAAATAAATAAAAAAAATATAAGTAATTATTAAAATAAGAACTAGGAAAAGGCATAGTGCTAGCAACTCTTGGCTAAGAGATACCAAGCAGGTGAGGCAAAGAAGGAAGATGAATAGTAAGATCCTTGGAGGAAGCATTGTTCAGCAAAGGAAATGAAAACTTGCCAGGGTTAGAGAGTCGTGTTGATAACGTACTATAAATAGGCAAGAGTGAGAGAGATAACCTTTGTTAGAGATAGAAGTGGAATGGATGCAGTGTATCACATTGTTTGTTTTTATAACTGTATCACACAAAGGATGCATGTAAAGAGAAGGGAGGGATATAGGTATTATTACTTTTCACTCTTGATTTGGTGTGTTGTGATGAGGTTACAAACATACCTCTATTTATAGGAATTTTCATCTGACACATCCTTACATGCAGGGACTTACTATGCTAGGACTTTTACCCAAGATTTTTAAAGGTTGCCACCAAAGTCTAACTTGGTTTGCCATCTTACATAATTACATATCTTGAAAATTCCTAACATGACCCGATAACCTGATATGACAAGACACGAAATTAACAGGTGTTCGGGTCAACACGATAACGAATTGGGTCGTTATCGGATAACCTAATAAGCACCTATTAAGATAACAGGTTGGTTTGGGTATACATGTGGGTAACACGATACACGATAAGCAAAATATTAATTTTATAATTTTATAATCCTAAAAAAATACTATAATAATTACATATATTAATTTAAAATTTTTATATCGTTAAAAATTATAATAATTATATATATATTAAATTAAATATTAAAAATTGGTGACCATTGGATTGGCTTTAATATACATACCATTCAAATTCTGAAGTGTTATACGTACAAAATAAATAAATTTAAATCTACTTAATAAATATATATACACCATTGAACTTGATAGGATACGAATTGTACGAAACTAATTTCAACGATCCAACCGTCAAACTTGTTTGTATATGCTTCGAGATCGCATCAGCAAAAAATCACAAAAAAATAAAAAAACATTCAAACATCAAGTAACGGGATAAAACTTTTCGACAGTTATCAACGAAAAATCACAACTTAACGGTTATTTTAACTCTGATTTTGATGATTTTTATACAGCTACACTTCTTGACCCTATATGAATATAATGAATGAACTCGATCTTCAATATAAAATATTTATACTAGTGGATACCACAAAATATTATGTTATACTTAATGAAACCATGAATAAACTCTTAAGTGTAAGTGAATATATTGTTTTGATGAGATACGCATTCTATGAAACTAGTTTCAACGATCCAACTGTCAAGCATATTTGTATATACTTTGAGATCGCACATGCCAAAAATTGCAAAAAACAAACATTCAGAGATCAAGTAACGGAACAAAACTTTTTGACGGTTATAAATCAAAAATTACGATTTAACAGTTATTTTAACTCCGATTTTGATGATTTTTTATAATTACACTCCTTGACCCAATATGAATACAATGAATGAATTCGATCTTCAATTTAAAATATTTACACTAGTGGATACCACAACATCTTATGTTATACTTAATGAAAGTATAAATAAACTCTAAGTGATAGTGAATCTATCGTTTTGATGCGATACACATTCTACGAAACTAATTTCAACGATCCAACTGTCAAACTTGTTTGTATATGCTTCAAGATCGCATATGCCAAAAATCGCAAAAAACAAACATTCAGAGATCAAGTAATGGGACAAAACTTTTCGACGATTATCAACAAAAAATCACGATTTAACGGTTATTTTAACTTTGATTGTGATGATTTTTTTACAACTACACTCCTTGACCCTATATGAATACAATGAATGAATTCAATCTTCAATTTAAAATATGTGCACTAGTGAATACCACAAAATCTTATTTTATACTTAATGAAAGTATGAATAAACTCTTAAGTGTGGTGAATCTATCGTTTTGAGGGGATATGCATTCTACGAAACTAATTTCAACGATCTAACCGTCAAACTTGTTTGTATATGTTTCAAGATCGCATACGCCAAAAATCGAAAAAAATAAACATTCAAAGATCAAGTAACAGGACAAAACTTTTCAACAGTCATCAACGAAAAATCACGATTTAACGGTTATTTTAACTCCGATTGTGATGATTTTTTTACAGCTACACTCCTTGACCCTATACGAATACAATGAATGAACTCGATCTTCAATTTAAAATATTTACACTAGTGGATACCACAAAATCTTATGTTATACTTAATGAAAGTATATATAAACTCTAAGTGTTAGTGAATCTATCGTTCTGATGGGATACGCATTCTATGAAACTAATTTCAACAATCCAACCGTCAAACTTGTTTGTATATGCTTTAAGATCGCATACGCCAAAAATCACAAAAAACAAACGTTCAGAGATCAAGTAACTGGACAAAACTTTTCGACAGTTATCAATGAAAAATCACGATTTAATGGTTATTTTAACTCTGATTTTGATGATTTTTTACAGCTACACTCCTTGTGACACACCCCGACCCGGAATGTCCACTAGGACTTCGGATCAAGCTGTGCTGGTCGACACCTGGAAGGTGACGAAGCCATAAAGTGATAATGTATAAACTATGAATAAATTTAAACCTAGAAGTGCCTAAATACACGAGTGCGCGGTGAATGGGTATGGACCCATACACACGTGATACAGAGCATAAGTAGAGTATCGTAAGGTAAGATAATGATTATACCATCATAAGATGCCACATGTAATGCGAAGTGCCACAAATCCTCGTCAATACGGAAACTTTACTACTAGAACCTGGAAGGGTGTAAAAATAGCAAATGTGAGTGGGCGAAAAAAAAGCTTTTCAAAAACCATTCACTTATCAAAAGTAATAACCCCTCATTGTAACACATGTATAATTTCCCAGAAAATCATACTATGCATAAGGATGAAATCAATTGTATACTATCAGTAAATCCAGAAGTATACCACAATACAACATGTCATCAGCAATATAAATAATTAGGTGCTTAATAATCCATGCTAGCACGTGAGTCGGAGTCACCTATAGTGACCTGTACGACTTACCCATATCTCATCAATCAATGCTAGCACGTGAGTCGGAGTCACCTATAATGACCTGTACGACTCATCCATATCTCATCAATCAATGCTAACATATAAGTCAAAGTCACCTGTAGTGACATGTACAACTTATCCATATTCATTAATCAATATCCAAGTAATATGTCAGTCGAATCCACCTCTTGTGGCCTGTACGGCTGAACCCATAGCTCATCACATATCCATGCACACGAGTCAGAACCACCTCTAGTGGTCTGTATGACAAGACTGGGTGTAAATAAGTATGCTCAAGTGCTATGATCACGTGAAGACTGTGCAAATAATCGCGGGTTACCTACGAGTTGGAACCACCTTTAGTGGTTTATACGACATGACTGTTAACCTACCTTGGATCCAAGGTGAGCGTAAGGTGCGGGAAGTGAACGTCATGTGAAGGACTATGCCCTGGCCACGAGCAGGAGCACTAACACCGGGGTGCAGGTTTATGAGCTCAAACTGGATCTATTGTAACATATACAACTCATGAACAACCTGTACGACAGTGTCGGAGTTGCCTATCATTGCAACCTGTACGACAAGGTCGGAGTTGCCTAAAACATACATGTAGTCATGCCATAACTCAATCATTTTAGATAAAATGTAATCATACCATGCATCTCACATTTCACAACATATACTTACCTAAACTTATGATGTGAGAATTACTTGACACTCAAATTAAACCCTCGTTTGACAATTGTAGTAGAATGGATAAGTGAGGGATCGTTCTGGACCGGGGATTAGGAGGGATTGTTAATCACTTGGATTTTGACTCAAAAACGTAAAAACAATATAAAACACTAAACTAGACTCAAAGAATGTGAAACTAAACATTAAAACATTAAGACAAACCAAAAGACTCAAAATTCTTTAAAAACACAAACTAAATTGATTTCTAACTAATTTGACAATAAAGTAAAGGGGGGATTGTGTTTGGACGAGATTAAATTAAATGGACAAATTGTAATTAAAGGCAAAACGTAAATATGAATGAGATGAAAATATGGATGATGGAATAGCCAAGGGGTTCATCTCCACACATGTTATACTTGCATACAAAATTGATTCTCAGTTGGTCTTTCGATAAATTATGAAACTCAACACTCCGGATTAATTAGGTCCGCTTAAATTAACCGTCAAGTTTTCCTTAAGTTAATGAATTGGATGGGTTTGCGCAACGCAATTCACAACATTCTCCAAAAGTCCTTTACGTGAACAGCACAATAAAGATACAATCAAAGATCATTAAGTATTATGAAAACTATAAGTGTTGACGAGGCATTCGTTACTATGATGAGCATGAAACTCGTGCCAAGAATTCATTTAACGCGATTGTTTATAAGCAACCTCCACTACTTGTGAATATAAGTTCATAACGATTAGGTGAAAATCACTTATATTCTAGCGTCATATTTATGCATGAAAATTAAGCGCGCATTCTTAATAAACATTCATAAATAAGTTATCAATCAAACGGTTAAACAAATTGAATCCACAACTTATGAAATTCCAACGAAAGTTAATCAATTCATATTGCAAATATAAACATAGTTTCGAATCACCCCCTAGCTAAAGGGGGTTTAATTCCTCATACCTTTGAAATCAAAGAAACACCTAAACATTCCAACAACTCTAAACTTGAATTGTATGAACGTTTAAGCACTCTTCTCTTCCATTCCTTATACGTACAAAACAAAGAGAATTAAAATGAAACTTTGAAATCAAAGAAACACCTAAACATTCCAACAACTCAAACTTGAATTGTATGAACGTTTAGGCACTCTTCTCTTCCTCGTTGTTGTAGCACAAGGTTTAAGGATAGGTTGGTTGGGGGGATGGAAGTGTGGAATGGAGTGGAAATGGAGAAGATGGAGAAGGGGAAGTGTTTGTGTATTACAATGGAAAATGAGATGATTTGGTGAATGGAATGAATGGGTATTTATAGGAAGAGAATGGGTGTTAATGGATGTTTGTTTAAGGTATTTGGTGGAATGGAAAAGGTGTGGATGGTGGGAATTATGGTGGATGGATGGTTTAGTGGATGATAATGGGATGGTGTGGAATTAAAAAGCTAAAGAAATGGGATAATGGGCATTTAAGTGTGAATGGAATGGTGGGAATTATGGTGGATGAATGGTTTAGTGGATGATAATTTAGGATTTATTTAGGTGAATGTGGATGCATGGATTAGGAGGAAGAATTAGGGTGAAGGGCTTAATGCATGGATTTGGGCCTAAAATGCCCCCCCTTGCATGGCAAGGGAAAGGACTTGGGCTAAAGCCCACGGCAATGGCTCTAAAATGGGCTAAGGTTAGGGTTTAGGTCATCTAAAAGCCCAAAGCCAAGAATAGAAACTCACGACAATGGAAACCTCCAAGAATAGAAACTTCCAACTTTAGAAACTTTGGTTACCAATTCCGACTTCCTTGCTCTTCACTTTCATTTCTTCATTTCTTAAGCTCCTTTGACCTTCAACCTCGTTCATTCCTCGTGCTCCATTTGCATACACCACATTCCAGCTCAGTTTTGCTCCAAAAGCTCCCAATTGCATCATTTCATGTAATATGTCCTTTAAACCTGAAAACACATGAAAGTAGCTTAAAAGACTACTTTAACGAATAAAACATAACAAAAATGCATAAGAACTAGCTAACTAAGGCGCATAAATATGCTCCTATCAAATTCCCCCGCACTTAGCTTTTGCTAGTCCTCGAGCAAAACAAACAAAAGAAAGAAAACAAAACGAAACAAACTAACCAAAACCAAAAACTAAACCTTCCAACGTTCGCCTCAGGGATTTCCAATGAAACATGACATGTCAAAATTCATTACTCACATGGCTTTTAGTCTTCCTTTCCCTCAAGCACATACTTAATCATAGTCACCATTCACTAGTTCGCATTTAATCAATTAAAACATATTTTGAATGTAGTAACATGCCTTAGAGAATTCCCTCAATTCCTCACTTGTTATGCACTCAATTTTCACTCAAATTTTCTGACTACACACCTTACACTAGTTATATGTGAGAAGATTGATGTAAACATGAAAGACTAGTACTCACATACGTTATACAAAGAAAGCAATTTCGGGAGTAATTAAACGTGTATGGATATGATCTCATGAATGGGATGCTACTACTTAGATGCGAGAACCAGTGACACCATATGCTCATACCAAATTCAAACTCCACATTTGAAATGCACAACACTCAAGATAGAAGTCAAGGGTTGTAACGGGGCTTGGGGTTTTGGCTAACAAGGGAAGGTAAGGAATAACAAACGTTCTTTAAGCAATAATAAGTAAAGTAATGAAATTAAGACCTAGAATTCCCTTAGAATGCAGAAATCAACTTTTAAACAAATAGGGGAGATTCAAACAACTCTTAGGGCCTAATTCATTGTTTTGGGCTCTTACTTCAACAACCAATACTTTTCAACTATTTTCAACTCTTTTTCCATTTTTTTTCTTTTTTTTTTTTTTTTTTTTTTTCCACCGTGCCTATGGCACAAAAACTCACATGAATACACTTTCCCCCACACTTATTTTCTGCACACATTAATCAAAGGGAATTCATTCATGCTTACTATGCTTCAAGAACAAGGGTACGGATGTTCCTAATCTAGGCTAGGTGAAGATAATGTGGGTTAACAAAGAAAGTAGGCTACACAAGGCTCAACGGGGTTAAATCCTATAAAACAAATGAAAAGGGAAATATGGCAATTTGGCTATGGTGTTCACTACACAACTTCATCTTGAATACGTGTTATGCAAATCAATGACATGCTTTGAATGAAATGGGCATGAGTTCTAGCATTTGGAACTAAGTGATGAAACGCCTTCTAAGTAGCAACCAAGCAAAGAATAATGAGATCATGCAACGACTTTAGAAAACAAAGAATGCACAGATTTTAACTCTCCAAATAAACGTTTAAGCTCAAGTCTCACAGGGATGTAGTGTTAGTTTGAGCTCATTCCTTCAAGCATGTTACAAAAACTAATTTTTTTCTTTGTGATTACATGTGAATTCGTGAACTATAACTACAACCAAGCATAAACCAAAGAGTATATCAAACGTCCATCCATGTTTGTAACTTTCTTTAACCGTCATGCAATTAAAAACCAAATCCTCATCATTGTGTTGGAAGGTAACCTACGACACAAACACACAAAAACAACTCTTTTTGGGTTTTTCAAAACAATTTTTCAAATTTTTATGGGATTTTCGAATTTTTAAGTCAAAACACATTAAAACAGTTTAAAAACATTTTAAAACAGCAAGGATCAATACTTGAAGTTATGGGTGATAAAATCCAACAAATTTGCATCAACATACTTAGTTACCCCCCCCCCCCCACACTTAAATCAAACATTGTCCTCAATGTTTTAAGCTTAAAACACACCAAACAAAAGAAAACATATAAAACAACAACTAAACATACTAAACATACTCAACATACTAAACATACTAAACATGGCAGAATGTATCTATCAAAGAGAAGAGTTTTAGAGATGCAAATCTGGTTGTGGAGTGTAAATTCCATCTTCTCCTTGGTGATTGCAGTGAGGCTTCATCTTGAGTGATTCCACAGGCTTACTCTTGAAATGCGCTGCTCCCATCGTTGATTTTCCTTTGTGCTACTCGTGAACTGGGTAGCAGGCTTCCTTTGGTCTCCCCCGAAGGTCTGAGCTTCCTCCTTTTATCTGTTTCTTTGTTCAATCTCTCCAATTCATATTGAAGAGGGTTAGAGGATAGCTCAGCAAAGCTAGGTAAGCAACCAGGGAATAGAGTCCAGATAGACTCCAAGTGCCGGCTGATTGCTTCTTTCACTTTGCCATGCAAGTAATATCAAGGACAAAGGAAAAGACAGGGAAAGAGCATGATATGAGATACCTTTGCTTTTGCCCTTGATGATATGAGATACCTTTGCTTTTGAAGAAGCGGTGAATGAATTAGCACATGTATTTGTGGTGCTGTTTCCTCCTAGGTCATCTGTACTCCAGGCATCTGGTATCATCTTTGGGGAAGAAGAAAAAATTGAGTATTTTGAAAGGCTTTGCTGGGAGTGCGCCCTCAGAGGTGAGAAAGAGTTGGGCATTTTCTTCAGTTCTGCTTTGCCAAAAAATGAAGGTCGACTTATATAGGGAATTCAATAGCAAGTGGTGGTACTGTTCTTTTACCGTTGTCGACAAACGTTTTGATCCCGCAAATCCGGCTTTTTGAAATAGTGACGACTCTTCGATCTTTGAGTTTGCCTCTTCGATTTCTGAGCAGTCGCCCCTTCGATTTCTGAACGATGCCCTTCGCTTTCTGAATGACACGTAGTAGCGCGGATGCGGCTCTGTCTGAGATCTTTTGACAAGTGGCACGCATTTTCTGCAAAGCCGGGAGTTTTCGACAAATATGCACACGCTTTCTGGAAAGCCGGGAGCTTTCGGCTTTGTCTCCCACATTTGTCGACTAAAGTGTGCAGCTGATTTCTCGCCTTCCACGCGTCTTCTGAAAAGCTGGGATTGCGTCTGACGAGCTGGCGATCTTTACGCCGGAAATTCCGGTTTTTGAAGAGTGGTGTCTCTTCATTCTGAATTGGTGAACGCCTCTCCTTTAATAGAGGTGATTGATCACCTCTAGCATGCACACTTGAAAATTGCCCAGAAATCATCTCCGGCCCGTTTGAAAATCTACTCCGTCCACCCCTTCTCTTTTAACTTCGTGAACAATGGCTAGCTCATCCAACCCATCGAACCTTTGCTTAGATTTGAGTCTAAGCAGTGATCCGGGTGCGTCTCGTCAGGGTAAGGTATGGTGCCCGTCTTTCTTATCTTCCCATGGCCCTCTTACAGATGAGGACTCTGTGATGACGGATCCCAAAACGGCTACGATAGTGGCTCGGAACCTCCTCACTCCCAAAGACAGTCAGCTGCTTTCTGGACGGTCCGATGAGTTGGCCGTTCAAGAGTCCTTGGCTCTTAGCGTTCAGTGCGCTGGCTCTGTGTCCAACATGGGCCAACGCCTTCTTGCTCGCTCCCGTCAGGTTGAATCCTTGATGGCGGAGGTGGAGAGTCTTAAGCAGGAGATCAAACAGCTTAAGTACGAGAACCGAAGTTTGCACGTGCTTGCCAACAATTATTCGTCAGGCATGAAGAGGAAGCTTGATGAGCTTGATGACCGTCAAAAGCTTGCGGCTTTCTTCCAGAGGCACCTCTTTCCTGGGTCATCCAGCGTTCCACCAAGGTTTGAGGCCTTGAATGATCTATCTTTGGTACCTCCTGCTCCGATGCCTTCCGCTCCGATGCCTCTTGCTCCGATACCTTCTGCTCCGAGACCTCCTGCTCCGAGAGTATTGCCATGTAGTGGGGCCTCATGTACACAACCCTTGTGAAGGCTCCATCTTTCTGCCATGTTTAGATACAATTGTAATTTCTCAAAAATAAATGAACAAGTTTTTTTTTTTTTTTTTTTTTTTTTTAATTACAATCACTCGGAAATCAATAAACAAGCTTTATTCACTGTATTGGGTTGCCTCCCAAGTAGCGCTTGCTTTTACGTCTTGCAGCCGGACGAAGAATCCATTTACTCCAAATTGGAGCCCACGGTACCCAAGGGGGTGTCATCCACGGTGTGCTCCACAAAGTTCTCATAATAGGCCTTCAAACGATGCCCATTCACCTTAAATTCCTGTCCCGTTTTCAAGCTCTGGATTTGGACTGCACCATGAACAAAAACATTAGTAATAACAAACGGTCCAATCCACTTAGAACGTAACTTACCGGGAAACAAACGTAAACGGGAATTGAACAATAGTACTTTCTGCCCAATGGAGAAGGATTTCCCACGGATTATGTTGTCATGGAAAGCTTTGGTCTTTTGCTTGTAAATGCTTGCATTCTCATACGCCTCGTGCCGTATTTCATCAAGCTCATTCAATTGGAATTTCCTATGGCTTCCCGCTTCATCTAAGTGCATGTTGAACTTCTTGACGGCCCAAAGAGCTTTATGCTCCAACTCCACGGGAAGATGGCACGCCTTGCCATAGACAAGTCGAAAAGGGGACATCCCAATGGGGGTTTTGTATGCCGTACGATACGCCCAAAGTGCATCATCTAACCGTAAACTCCAATCCTTTCTTGTTGGCCCAACGGTCTTTTCTAGGATTTGCTTGATCTCTCGGTTGGAAACCTCGGCTTGGCCATTTGTTTGAGGATGGTAAGGTGTAGAAACCCTATGGTTGACACTGTATTTCCTCAATAATGCCTCAATGGTCCGGTTGCAAAAATGAGACCCTCCATCACTTATGATTACTCTCGGCATTCCAAACCTAGCAAAAATGTTAGTTTTCACGAAATCTGCAACCACCTTAGAATCATTAGTACGGGTGGCTTTTGCTTCCACCCATTTAGAAACATAATCAACGGCTAGCAAGATATAAGTGAAACCATAAGATGATGGAAAGGGACCCATAAAGTCAATACCCCAAACATCAAAAATTTCAACATTTAGGATAGAAACCTGCGGCATTTGGTCTCTTGCACTAATACCACCCATTCTTTGGCATTTATCACATGTTAGGCAAAACGTTCTAGCATCCTTAAAAATACTAGGCCAATAAAATCCACATTGTAACACTTTGAGGGCCGTGCGTTGTGTGCCAAAGTGCCCTCCACATGCATATGTATGACAAAAACTCAAAATTGAATGACATTCAGAATCATGCACACAACGACGTATAATCTGATCGGGACAAAATTTCCATAAGTACGGATCATCCCATACATAAAACCGTGCATCATGCCTAAGTTTGTCACGTTGGTGCCTATTGAGCTCATTTGGAATTTGTTTAGCCACCAAGTAATTCACTAAATCTGCATACCATGGTTCACTTACCTCAATGGATAGCAGCTGCTCATCGGGGAATGTCTCTGCAATGGGTAGGGACTCCTCATTATGCACCATTCGGCTTAGGTGGTCAGCCACCACGTTTTCACTTCCCTTCTTGTCACGAATCTCGATGTCGAACTCTTGAAGTAACAACATCCACCGAATTAGCCGGGGCTTGGCCTCCTTTTTGGTGAGCAAGTACTTTAGAGCTGCATGATCAGTGAAAACAATTACTTTAGTACCAATTAGATATGATCGAAATTTATCTAAAGCAAAGACAACGGCAAGAAGTTCTTTCTCCGTAGTAGAGTAGTTCAACTGGGCATCGTTCAACGTCCGTGAGGCATAGTAGATGACATGCGGCCTCTTGTCCTTTCTTTGTCCCAAAACAGCCCCTAAAGCATAATCGGACGCATCACACATAAGCTCGAACGGGAGGCTCCATTCCGGGGGAACAATAATGGGTGCCGTGGTCAACAACTCCTTGAGTTGGTTGAATGATGCCGTGCACTCCTTAGTGAATTCAAATGCCACGTCTTTTTGTAGGAGGCGGCAAAGAGGTTGTGCAACTTTTGAGAAATCTTTGATAAATCGCCTATAGAATCCTGCATGGCCAAGAAAAGAACGGACCTCTCTAACCGAAGTAGGAGAGGGTAAGTGACGTACAAGATCTATTTTAGACTTATCAACTTCAATCCCTTTTTCTGAGATGATATGACCCAAAACTATACCTTGTTTAACCATAAAATGACATTTTTCCCAATTCAAAACAAGGTTAGTTTCCATGCATCTTTTCAAGATTAAAGTGAGATTATGCAAACAAGCATCAAATGAGTCTCCAAACACACTAAAATCGTCCATAAATACTTCAATTATCTTTTCAACATAATCAGAGAAGATACTTACCATGCATCGTTGGAAAGTGGCCGGTGCATTGCATAAACCAAATGGCATACGACGATATGCGAAAGTACCAAATGGACAAGTAAAGGTGGTCTTTTCTTGATCATCCGGCGCTATGACAATTTGATTATAACCGGAATATCCATCAAGAAAGCAATAAAATTCATGACCGGCTAACCTTTCCAACATTTGGTCGAGGAATGGTAATGGAAAGTGATCCTTCCTTGTCATGGCATTTAACTTCCTGTAATCAATGCAAACACGCCAACCAGTCACAACACGAGTGGGGACAAGCTCTTGTTCTTCATTCTTCACCACTGTGACGCCAGACTTCTTTGGAACAACCTGCACAGGTGACACCCAACGACTATCAGAAATAGGATATATAACACCACAATCAAGTAATTTTATAACCTCCTTTTTTACTACTTCCATCATAGGTGGATTAAGGCGACGTTGAGCTTCACGAGATGGCTTGGCTTCCTCCTCCAAAAGGATGCGATGCATGCACGTGGTGGGACTAATGCCTTTGATATCCGCCAAAGTCCATCCAATGGCAGATTTGTGCTCTTTTAACACCCTTATCAACTTGTCTTCTTCTTGAGCCGTGAGTAAGTTTGAAATGATGACGGGTAGCGTTTGATCTTGGCCCAAGAACACATACTTCAAGTGACTAGGTAATGGCTTTAACTCAAGTGTAGGTGGCTGCACAGTTGATGGAAGTAACTTGTTAGTCAAAACCGAATCTAAAAGTGAGATTGGAGACTTACCAGAGTGGAAGGGCAATGATTCGAGGGCAGCGATCATTTCAAGTACTTCATCACAAGGGGGCACGGCAATATGGTCAGATTGCATGCCGTGGGTTGCCAAGACTCCCTCACACTTATTTCTTGTTCCTATGCCGTGGACTAAGGCTACCTCAAGTGCATCTTCGTTCATTTGATCCAAATGCACCTGTGCCAAAGAATCAACAATATCAATAGCAAAACAAGAATGGTCCTCAATTGGATGTTTAATGGTTTCAGAAAGATTAAAATGAATAATGTCCCCATCAAACTCCATGGTCATTGTTCCCGTATACACATCAATCTTTGTTCTTGCTGTTTTCATGAAGGGACGGCCTAGCAAGATTGGCAATGATGGAGCATGGCTTGAATCTTCCATGTCTAAAACATAGAAATCTGCGGGGAAAATAAGGTGATTGACCTGCACTAAAACATCCTCAAGGACTCCCTTGGGATAAGCGTTAGAACGATCGGCCAATTGAATTATAACGCCATCTTGTTTTAACTCACCAAGGTTCATTGATGCATAAATGGAATAAGGCATGACATTTATGGATGCACCTAAATCAAGCATGGCATGTTCAAAACGATTATGTCCAATCACACAAGGAATCGTGAAACTACCAGGGTCTTTGCACTTGGTAGGTAGTTTACGTTGCAAAACAGCGGACACATTCTCGCTTACCTTCACTACCTCTTTGTTTGCCCTTCTTCTCTTTGTATTGCATAGGTCCTTGAGGAATTTAGCATACTTTGGAACCTGTTTGATTGCATCGAGAAGCGGTATGTTCACTTGCACCTTCCGGAACGTTTCAAGAATGTCCTTCTCGCTTTCTTCCTTTTTTTCTTGCATGAACCTGCGAGGAAAAGGTACATTGGGCAGATTAGGACGTGAAGTACTTGAATTTGAACTTAAATTACCTGATTTGGCCGAGTTAGGGTAATTGGGGGCCTGCGACATTGGGTTTTTCACTCTTTCCGTGGGTGAGCTAGACACTTCCTTAGGTTGTGTCGTCTCTTCATCTACTTCCTGGGCAGATTTGGAATTGTTTGGCTCGGTCCCAACTTCTTTTCCACCCCTTAGGGTGATGGCCTTGGCGGATTCGAATCCTCCCTTTAGATTGACTGTGGTTGAGCTAGGAAGCTTTCCTTTATCTCTAATCTGTCCAAGGAACTCAGAAATCTGCCCTATTTGTTTCTTCATATCCATCATCTCCTTCTCGTTATTTTCTATCCGGTTGTTTTGATTTTGCAACCCCTGCGAAATAGAGGTTAGTAATTGCATAGCTTGATTACTTTCCAAGGACGTACCTGAATGAGATGATGTCGAAGGTTGTTGGGATTGTTGGGGTGCATACGGCTTGGAATAAAAACCAGGGGGGTTTGGCCTAAATCCTCCTTGTTGGGCAGTTTGTTGTGGCTCCCTCCATTTGAAGTTTGGATGGTCCCTCCATCCGGCATTGTAAGTGTTCGAGTATGGGTTGTTTTGATTTTGTCCTTGGAAACCAATTGCATTGGCAGATTCCCACCCACCATTCTCGATTAGTTGAGGGCACTTATCGGATGGATGCCCTTGAATTGAGCACACGCCACAAACTTGGTGTTCTTGTGCTTTTGGACCAATCACAACCTGAGAAACAAGAGAAGTAAGATTAGCAAGTTGTAATTGAATTTCAGAAATAGCACTCACCTCATTTACACTTTGTTGCCGTGGGGCTTCCCTTTGGCCCACTCCTTCATATTGTTGAGCGTTGAGCGCTCGGTTGGCTATGAGAATCTTGGCATCCCTTGGTGTTTTGTCCACCAATGCTCCTCCCGCTGAGGCATCAAGCATTTGACGTTCGATAGGAAGGAGGCCCTCATAGAAATATTGAAGGAGAAGTTCCTCCTTCATTTGATGTTGAGGACATGAAGCTACAAGGCCCTTGAAGCGCTCATGATAAGCCGGGAATGTCTCACCATGATTCTGTTGAATACCACTAATTTTTTTTCGTAGGAGAATCACTCTCGAAGTAGGGAAGAATTTCTCCAAGAAAGCACGCTTCATACTCTCCCACGAAGTTACAGTTCCCGGGGCTAGTTCGTAGAGCCAATCTTTGGCCTTGTCCATAAGTGAAAATGGAAAGGCCTTCATCTTCAAAATATTCCCATCAACATTAATGGGTGTCATGCTTGAGCATACAACTTCAAACTCCTTCAAATGCTTGTTTGGATCTTCCATGGACAGCCCATGGTACTTAGGAATATGATGCAGCAAGCTTGACTTCAATTCGAACTCATCGGTCTTGCCTAGTGCCGCCCTAGGATATTGAATACATAGGGGTGCGGCATTGTCCAATCCCGAAGCGGAAAGTTCTTTGATTGTTCGGTTGTCTGCTGCCATGTCTACTTCACCCTCTGTTGTCCTGGGTTTCTCTTCTTCAGATTCAGAAACGGACTCGGAGCTTTCACTTGATTTGCTAGGTTCTGGGTTCTTTCTCTTTCGTCTCAATTCTCGCTCGAAATCGGCGTCAAAGACCGAGATAGGTTCACGAATCGGATGAGAACTCCGAGTCATAAACTAGTACCTAAAACAAGAAACAAAACAAGATTAAGAATCTGGAATAAAATAAAAACAAAAGAAAATACAACAATCCAAGAGATTAGCAAAGTTGCTAATCCCCGGCAACGGCGCCAAAATTTGATGTGAGAATTACTTGACACTCAAATTAAACCCTCGTTTGACAATTGTAGTAGAATGGATAAGTGAGGGATCGTTCTGGACCGGGGATTAGGAGGGATTGTTAATCACTTGGATTTTGACTCAAAAACGTAAAAACAATATAAAACACTAAACTAGACTCAAAGAATGTGAAACTAAACATTAAAACATTAAGACAAACCAAAAGACTCAAAATTCTTTAAAAACACAAACTAAATTGATTTCTAACTAATTTGACAATAAAGTAAAGGGGGGATTGTGTTTGGACGAGATTAAATTAAATGGACAAATTGTAATTAAAGGCAAAACGTAAATATGAATGAGATGAAAATATGGATGATGGAATAGCCAAGGGGTTCATCTCCACACATGTTATACTTGCATACAAAATTGATTCTCAGTTGGTCTTTCGATAAATTATGAAACTCAACACTCCGGATTAATTAGGTCCGCTTAAATTAACCGTCAAGTTTTCCTTAAGTTAATGAATTGGATGGGTTTGCGCAACGCAATTCACAACATTCTCCAAAAGTCCTTTACGTGAACAGCACAATAAAGATACAATCAAAGATCATTAAGTATTATGAAAACTATAAGTGTTGACGAGGCATTCGTTACTATGATGAGCATGAAACTCGTGCCAAGAATTCATTTAACGCGATTGTTTATAAGCAACCTCCACTACTTGTGAATATAAGTTCATAACGATTAGGTGAAAATCACTTATATTCTAGCGTCATATTTATGCATGAAAATTAAGCGCGCATTCTTAATAAACATTCATAAATAAGTTATCAATCAAACGGTTAAACAAATTGAATCCACAACTTATGAAATTCCAACGAAAGTTAATCAATTCATATTGCAAATATAAACATAGTTTCGAATCACCCCCTAGCTAAAGGGGGTTTAGTTCCTCATACCTTTGAAATCAAAGAAACACCTAAACATTCCAACAACTCAAAACTTGAATTGTATGAACGTTTAAGCACTCTTCTCTTCCATTCCTTATACGTACAAAACAAAGAGAATTAAAATGAAACTTTGAAATCAAAGAAACACCTAAACATTCCAACAACTCAAACTTGAATTGTATGAACGTTTAGGCACTCTTCTCTTCCTCGTTGTTGTAGCACAAGGTTTAAGGATAGGTTGGTTGGGGGGATGGAAGTGTGGAATGGAGTGGAAATGGAGAAGATGGAGAAGGGGAAGTGTTTGTGTATTACAATGGAAAATGAGATGATTTGGTGAATGGAATGAATGGGTATTTATAGGAAGAGAATGGGTGTTAATGGATGTTTGTTTAAGGTATTTGGTGGAATGGAAAAGGTGTGGATGGTGGGAATTATGGTGGATGGATGGTTTAGTGGATGATAATGGGATGGTGTGGAATTAAAAAGCTAAAGAAATGGGATAATGGGCATTTAAGTGTGAATGGAATGGTGGGAATTATGGTGGATGAATGGTTTAGTGGATGATAATTTAGGATTTATTTAGGTGAATGTGGATGCATGGATTAGGAGGAAGAATTAGGGTGAAGGGCTTAATGCATGGATTTGGGCCTAAAATGCCCCCCCTTGCATGGCAAGGGAAAGGACTTGGGCTAAAGCCCACGGCAATGGCTCTAAAATGGGCTAAGGTTAGGGTTTAGGTCATCTAAAAGCCCAAAGCCAAGAATAGAAACTCACGACAATGGAAACCTCCAAGAATAGAAACTTCCAACTTTAGAAACTTTGGTTACCAATTCCGACTTCCTTGCTCTTCACTTTCATTTCTTCATTTCTTAAGCTACTTTGACCTTCAACCTCGTTCATTCCTCGTGCTCCATTTGCATACACCACATTCCAGCTCAGTTTTGCTCCAAAAGCTCCCAATTGCATCATTTCATGTAATATGTCCTTTAAACCTGAAAACACATGAAAGTAGCTTAAAAGACTACTTTAACGAATAAAACATAACAAAAATGCATAAGAACTAGCTAACTAAGGCGCATAAATATGCTCCTATCAACTTACCTGTGCGTCCTGCATTCACCCTCAAACTTCAAAGCATTCACAATAATTATGCGCAGTAATATACCTATGGATATGCCATGATGCAATCCAATACTTAACTATATCATAGTGCTTTCAAATATATAATTATGTACATATAATGTGGCGTAAAATGCACAATCTATAATGCCCTACTCCCGAACAATTTATTTTCGGGAATAATTATCGGTGACAAGCCCAACTAAACACTAGCTTAACTAACTATCAATACTTATGATTCCTTACTTCAATTTCTCTATTCCTCACACACTGTTTTATGACCACATTTGACCAACAAATCATAAGGTTAAAGCTCACATTTTCACCAATTCCTTCGCATTGCTTAATTTCCCAAACAAGGCTTTTGTCTCAAATATTGTATGGCTGCATCTAACATCTTGTTAGACTGCCTACGTACCCTAAACAAGGATCAAGCCATTCGTAGTTCACAATTCCAAAATTCAAACCAAATCCGAATATATTTATTTAATCCAACAAATACTACAATCGTACTACTATTCAAACCATCGCAGTTAGGTCTCAAAAGCATCATTAGAATAATAACATTCGCATAAAAACACAATGACGACTCCCTGGCAGTGCATTGCCGCACCAGCCGCCGTGGGTGGCGGTCGGCCGTTCTAGCTAGCCGGAAAACACCTCAAATTGGCCACGAACCGCCGGAAACCCTAGAAATAGGTGCTCTTGATTCGTCCTCAATTCGACTTCGACGCTCCATTCAATGATTAGGCATTGTTCTAAGCCTCAAAGGAAGTCTATTGGTGGTGGCAATTGGAATAAATCTTTTCAAAATTGATGAATTTTGGGCAAGGTCTCCCACGGCACCCATCACTATTTTTGTACCAAAATACTAACAAATTCCCTCTAATTTTTGGTGGAACAAGAAGAGAAAGGGCCAAGGTGATAACTGGGAGCAGTTTATAGGTCCAATTCGTCGGAAAATTGGACAAGAAAAGGTGAGGAGCCGCCGGTTTGAGGAAACGGGTTGCCCGGGTCAAGGAAGACCCGTTTGGGTTCCCTCCTTTTCTTCTTCTCTCCTTTCCCTCATGCTCTCCTTCTTATTGGTCCTCCTTTCTCCTCCCTCTTTCCCCGATCGGTCTCCCCCTTTTTTTCCATTTTCTACACTCTTTCGCTGCCATTAGGCAGCCCCTCCTTCCTCTCTCTTTTCTTCCGCCACATACACACACCCACATATCATAAAAAAAACCTTTAGTAATATTAATAAAATATAGTGTAAAATACTTAAAATAGTATTTCATTCCAAATACTTTCGGGTTCGTAACTCAATAAAACTTCAATCGTAACTCCAAATTCGCTTCTACCTATGCCTACGCGTCCGTAAGATCGAGCTCTAACCAAATATGTCAAGAAATATGACAAAATATATGAGGATAAAATACGTCCTCATACAATCACACTTTGCCCAAAAGGGCAATTTCGTAATTTCACGTATTAAATTATAAAAACCATAATTTTTAGGGACGGAGTGTTACACGTTGACCCTATACGAATACAATGAATGAACTCGATCTTCAATTTAAAATATTTCCACTAGTGGATACCACAAAATCTTATGTTATACTTAATGAAAGTATAAATAAACTCTAAGTGTTAGTGAATCTATCGTTTTGATGTAATACGCCTTCTATGAAACTAATTTCAATGATCCAACCGTCAAACTTGTTTGTATATGCTTCAAGATCACATACGCCAAAAATCGCAAAAAACAAACATTCAAAGATCAAGTAATGGGACAAAACTTTTTCACGGTTATCAACGAAAAATCACGATTTAATGGTTATTTTAACTCCGATTTTGATGATTTTTTTACAGCTACACTCCTTGACCCTATATGAATACAATGAATGAATTCGATCTTCAATTTAAAATATTTACAGTAGTGGATACCACAAAATCTTATGTCATGATGATTGATGAAAATTGAGGATTTTGTAAAATGAATGACATGCAAGCTTTGAGTTCCTTTGGCAAGGTTTAAACTTTTGAGAAAGGCTTCACAACCTTGAAAACAATAACTCTTTCATTTTGCATATCCTTGCACGTTTAATATTTTTTAATAGACTAGTAGTGTATATGTTTATTAGGCTCCTATTTTCGAATGCAGATGTAGTACTTAAACGACAAATGTGTTTTAATGTTTTGAAGTAATAATATGTGGCAATGTGTGGTATGTGCAAATTTAAGAAAAAAAATATTTTTCTTAACGGGTGTGACACGACACGACCTGTTAAGATAATAAGTGTTACATGAAAACGACACGAATACGATTGACACGACCAGTTTGTCATGCCTAATTCACACTAAGTTTCATAGCATGTTCTATTAATTTTTACACACTTCTTATCAACCGTTAGATACTTGCTCTTTAATTCTTTATTGAGGTCGCGACGAATAAAGATCATGGCTTTCGCTCGATCTTGAGAAGATGCATTGTTTCCCTTATTGATGGTTTTTCCAAGATTTCCTACATCCAAATGGATCTTGGCATCCACTACCTAGGTAAGGTAGTTTTTCCTAGTGATATCAAGGGCAACAAAATCAAGGTTTGCGAAGTTCGCCATTTTCTTTTTTTGAAACATGAGATGTGTAAGAACTTGCAATAATATGGATTTTGAAGGAATGTAGTGTTAGAACTTCTGGTTTTTACAAATTTTTCATTTTGAACTTCAAGCCAAAATGATAATTACCCGAATCTTCAGGCTCGAGATTCGCATAATTTAGATATTAATGAGGAAGGCGATTGTACCGCACCACCCTTATTGAAATAATATAGTGTAGAATGGGCGATTATACCGCACCACTTAAGTAGCAGGAAAATTAATATGTAGTGTAGGATGGGCGTTTATACCGCACCACCTAAAATTGCAGTAAAATTAATTATGCAGTTCAAGATGGGCGATTGTACCGCACCATCTAAAATTGTAGTAAAATTAACATAAATAAACATTGAGTAATCAGGAGCTACACCAAATAAATAAATAAATATAAGTAATTATTAAATTGAGAACTATGAGAAGGCATAGTGCTAGCAGCTCTTGGCTAAGAGATACCAAGTAGGTGAGATAGAGAAGGAAGATGAACAGTATGATCCTTGGAGGAAGCATTTTTCGACAAAGGAAATGAAAACTGGCTAGGGTTATAGAGTCGTGTTGATAACATACTATATATAGGCAAGAGTGAGAGAGATAACCATTGTTAGAGATAGAAGTGGAATGAGTGCAATGTATCACACTGTTCGTTTTTGTAACTCTATCACACAAAGTATGCATGTAAAGAGAAGGGAGGGATATAGGTATTATTACTTTTCACTCTTGATTTGGTGTGTTGTGATGAGGTTACAAACATACCTCTATTTATAGGGATTTTCATCTGACACATCCTTACATACATGGACTTACTATGCTAGGACTTTTACCTAAGACTTTTAAAAGTTGCCACCAAAAGTCTTAACTTGGTTTGCCATCTTACATAATTACATATGTGGCATTCACACTAAGTTTCATAACATGTTCTAATAATTTTTACACACTTCTTATTTTTAACTATTAGATTGAATAATCAAACAGAATTAATAACCAAAATTAAATAGAAATGTGCGAGTGTAAAAAAGGATTGTGATTATGATTTGTCAAATAAAATAGACCAGGAATTGGGTATAGGGCCGGGAATTGAAGGAAACGTGTAAGAGGAGAGACCAAGCATTAAAAATAATAAAAGACCTTGTCCAAAAAAAAAATAATAATAATAAAAGAAATTGACTAACTTCCAACTGAAAACAACCTACCACCTCTTCCGACCTCCCGCGCCATTACAATTTACCCACACGCAACGTGAGAGACAGGAGAGATGTGAATGGTTCACCAGTCTTCCATTCAACAAGAAGAAAAATTGTGGACAAAAAGAAACACAAACAAAGACAGAAAGAACAAACAGCACAAAAAATCCGAAAAAGCGTAATTTGTGATCAAGAAAAATAATTGAATTTATAATTTAACGTCGTCCACCAACCTACCAATCCATCCCATCCCATCAACCCTTACAATTACAAACGGTTTAACCAACTCCGTCACGTTTCATCACCTTCTCTTCTTCTTCTTCAAACTCTTTTTTCATCTAACCATCCATAACATAACGATTTCAAACTGCCTAAATTATTCCCATTTTGTAGGGTTTCTGTTTTTCTTCTCAGAAACCCTAACCCTAATTTTTCCCTTCCTCCCTCAAGGAATTCAGGTCTGTTTCCCTCACCTTCCTCTTTTTTTTTTTTTTTTTTTTTTTTTTTTTTTTCATTATAAATTTGAAACTATTTATAACATTTTTTGTTTGAGTTTGGTTTTGTTGGGAGCCAAACAGAGTTCTGGCTTTGATGCTTAATTATGTTAATTGGATTGTTTAATGTTTTTATTGTTAATTTGCTTTCCATACAGATTGTAGCTGAGATTAAGCTTTTTTTTTTTTTTTTTTTTTTTTTTTTGTTGGTTTGATGGTTATTTGGCTGCTTTGGCAAAGTAGGAGAATGTTGTTAATGTATACTTATCCTGTTTGCATAACCTGTTCATGGTGTGTTGGTGGTTTCATGCTAGAAACGTATGTTTTCTAGGCTTCTAGCAGATATTTACTTGTGTGTTGTGGTGAATTCAGTTGGTTTTTTTCCGTCTACTTCCACCATGTCGAGCTTGGAGGAGCCACTTGGTTTTGACAAGTTGCCTAGCATGAGTACCATGGATCGGATTCAGAGGTTCTCGTCTACTGCTTGCAGATCTAGATCAGATGATGCGGCAATGGGAAACTGTTGGATTGAAGGAAGAAGTTGCAGCACATCCAATAGCTGCGAGTAAGTAATTTGTGTGGTGTTGGTTTGTGGAACACTCAGAATGTACATATGTATCCATTCATGTGCTTTCGTGTTTACAAAACACTCAAAAACTGACAGTGTTCCTTTTATGTTATGTCCATATATGTGCACATGTGCCCATGCATGCATATGTGCAAGCATGTGCTATGGTGACCATCGACTGATCAAAGGGACATCGTTAAAAATTGTCCAAGGGATAGAGACGAGCTTGTTCTTCCCCTTACATTTAAGTTAAAGATCAAATTGATCAAATTGATCTATTAATCTTCTTATTCCGTGTTTAAGTCCAATAAGTCAGCTCTTAATTGTTTCTTGCCTTTAGAATATGTAGTCCAGCTGCTTTGTACTGTAATAATCTTAGAGCGATAACTAACCTTGACCTCTATTTATTTTCAGCGAAGATTATGATGAATATGGAAGAGAGGGCTTTCCATGGAAAAGACATACAAGAGACAGGGACTTGTCCCATGGAGACTCCTTCAATCAACGGACCTTGAGCTTAGGCAGGAATCACAGGGTATTTGGAAATGTGTGTGATTCATGGTATTTGTCAGATCAATATAACGCCAAGTGCAATGACAAAGATATAACAAATAAGGTGCTTCAATAACTTAAATTAGATGATGATGTGTTCTCTTCTTGTTTTGAAATATCGTATGAGGATGCCGTAATCTTTGATTAGCAGATAACGTTTCCTTTTTTTTTTTACTGATTTGCCTTGAACTAAACAGTTTTTGAAAGGCGTGCCAAAGTTTGTGAAGATAGTAGAAGTAGGTCCAAGGGATGGACTACAAAATGAAAAGAATATTATATCTGCATCCGTAAAGATTGAACTGATTCAGAGACTGGTATCTTGTGGGTTGTCTGTTGTTGAGGCTACGAGTTTTGTATCGCCCAAATGGGTTCCTCAGGTAATTTTACCCTTTAGTATTGATAACTTCAATTTTATCTTACAACGTGCGGTTTTACTGGGAAAAATGGGAATAGCTATTTAATAAATTACAGACCTCCCCTGAGGTTCCGCGAATTAACCAAACTTTTTTCCTATTTCAAGAAAGTAAACAAACCTAGCTCGTCTTAATTTAATTTTGAAGCTGAATCTTAGTAACGGATACATTCCATTTTCCTGTCTATATAGCTAGCAGACGCAAAGGACGTAATGGAAGCAGTTCACAATCTGGAGGGTGCTAGATTGCCTGTACTGACACCCAATTTAAAAGTGAGTGATCTCTAGAAATACCAGACA
This sequence comes from Pyrus pyrifolia, assembly GCA_016587475.1. Classification (NCBI taxonomy): domain Eukaryota; kingdom Viridiplantae; phylum Streptophyta; class Magnoliopsida; order Rosales; family Rosaceae; genus Pyrus; species Pyrus pyrifolia. The sequence goes on from BNSU01000024.1 coordinate 572,014, forward strand.
TTCGTCATGCAACTTATCTGACATATAACGCCAATTTTTACAGGGGTTTGAAGCAGCTGTTGCAGCAGGTGCTAAAGATATAGCAGTATTTGCATCAGCTTCTGAATCATTTTCAAAGTCAAACATCAATTGTAGCATTGAAGAAAGCCTTGTTCGTTATCGTGCTGTAACTCGTGCTGCAAAAGAGCTTTCAATTCCTGTACGAGGGTATGTTCTCTATCTCATTTTCACAGAATGTTTACGAAATAAACTAAGCACGACAGCTACCTCCTTATCCTTTCAAATCATCTTATGGGCCAAGAAATGAAATGGATGGTTTATCAAGATTAAAGTAGGGTTTATATGAATTTTTTTCTCTTTCATGCTCTCTTGTTCTCTCTGTCTCCTTGGGAGGAAAAATCTGTATAACATTAGAGTACGTTCAGAGGGTTAAATCTCTGTGCTTGTATTAAATGGATGTTAACTGTTCAGTAGATTGGTATGCAGTTCTAGCTACTCTATGCTACCATTCTCGTACATGATGTCTCCGTTAGATCTCTGTATTTTCTCTACCAAAGGCACGCTTCCTTTACAATGCAATTTTTAAGAAAGGAAATGATAAGCCACAAAATATGCTATCATTTGGCTAACCTTCCTTGACACATGGCCTCAGTTGCCTTAACATTGTGGCTAACCCTTGGAGATGGCAGTTGAAAGCACGAGCTTTCTGTTGCACTAGTTAATTCATATATTCTTCCATTCATTTTGGTTTCTGACCCCTCGCATATTCTTGTTACTTACAGACAATAACATAGCATGAAAATTGAAAACATAAAAGTATGTGAGAAAACAGTGCTGGGCATGATACAAGGCCATAGATCACTCCACGGTGTGCTTATGCTGTCATTAAATCTTGTCTTGGGGTTTTCGATTTTGTTGTTTCTCCATTTACGTAGGGCGTTATGCTTTACCTTCTTCTCCCCTTGCGATAGAGGATAAAGAATTTAGTGTTTGATCTGGGGGGTTAGATAGGATGGTATATCTCACTTCAAAGTCGATTTTGCAGCAGATAAGAGTTTACTGTCTTGTGATTATTTAAAAAGTTAAAATTCTGTGCTTGGTTGTATGAATGCCTTTACAGGAGTTTGGTTTATGAGCTCTGTATAATTAGTTAGACGGAACTACAGTTCAATGTTATGTATCATTTTCATTATCCTTTAGGTGGTAATCTAACTTTTCTACTTCTTCGACGACATAAAGGAACATTTTTTCTTTTAGGTGGTTCTTTTATGAATAAACTTGTTTTTACCATGGATAGGTATGTCTCGTGTGTCGTTGGATGTCCAGCGGAGGGAGCAATTCCTCCATCAAGAGTGGCATATGTAGCAAAAGAACTTTACAACATGGGCTGCTTTGAAATTTCTCTTGGTGACACAATTGGTGTTGGTACACCTGGTAACACACTGAACTTTGTCCAAAGTTTTGTTCATTCTCATTTGTTTTAAAGCTTCTGTATCTGGACTCTCGAATCATTATTTCTTCTTATCTTTTAGCTTGTGTTCGACTAAGACCATTTGGCACAAATTTTACCTCATTTTAGGCATAGTCATTCGACATTAGGATGGAGATAACCAATACTGATGCAGATGTTTTAGTTCGACTTGGATGGATCTTTCGGATACCCAACATTAGGATGGAGAAAATGTGTTTATATTCAATGAAGGTCGTTACCCCTTGTTGACTCCACATTTGTCGAGTCCTTGGATGGCTGCATCCAAGAATTGAACTCGAGCATTTTTGCTTGATAGATTGAGACCTTATACGATTGTACTAGACAAGGCCCCTAAAGATGGGTGTTGATTCATGGGGTGAACTTTTGTGTTTCCTCCAAGAGACATACGATTATCGACTTTATTGTTTTCAAAATATCGTATCTGTCTCTGGTTCCATAGTTTTGGCCTCGTACGTAATTTCCTTTCTTTCTTTTCTGTCTTTCTTTGGAACAGGGACGGTTGTCCCCATGCTGGAAGCTGTAATGGCTGCTGTTCCTGTTGAAAAGCTTGCTGTTCACTTCCATGACACCTATGGGCAATCTCTCTCAAACATCCTAGTGTCTCTTCAAGTAAGCGATCTTAACATGTCAAAATTGTCTCATATTATTGTTTTTCAGAAAGTAAAAGAACATCGTTTTACATATGAATGATAGGTAGAAGTACGATACACAAGGAACAATCTTCCGCGCTGAAGATGGTTTCATGAGTAAATAATGTGTTGCAAACTCGTAATCCATAATATTTTCGTTTGAACAGATGGGGATTAGCACGGTGGATTCCTCTATTGCGGGCTTAGGTGGGTGTCCGTATGCTAAAGGAGCTTCAGGTAACGTTGCCACTGAAGATGTTGTATACATGCTTAATGGACTCGGTGTGAAAACCAATGTGGATCTGGCGAAGCTCTTGGTGACCGGGGATTTCATCAGCAAGCATTTGGGTCGCCCGTCTGGCTCAAAGACTGCCGTTGCCTTGAGTCGAGTCACGGCTGACGCCTCTAAGATATAAGATATTTCAGGCTGATAACCTGTGCTCGGGCATTCTGCCACGGAGTAGGAATAAACTCTTCATTCGCTTTCAACCTTGCCAAATTTAACTTTGAAACGTTGTATTTGTAAAACGAATACCATCATATTGCTACATTTATCGGAGGAATGCGCATAATTATTACGCGAAAACATGTCGTAGTGTGCTTTCCTTTTGGTGCACGAAAGAAAACACTTGCACACTTGCATAATTATCACGGCTGAAATTACAATGCGAAAACTGTAGCTACAAACTCAATTTACTGCCTACTAACCGTTGGCAGTGTCTTCATCCTCCTCTGGTTTGACAAAGAACTCGATATAAGCAATTCGACTGGGTTGCTGATACCCAGCAGAATCAATCCGAGGGTGTGAAGTGGATGGTCTTGCCACTGAAACTAGGTGTTGAACTTTCAGCAATCCCCCTCTCCCAATAGTCAACTTGCTTCCTCTGTTGTCTTTAATGACGCTGCTCGGTATGTTTGAAGTAGTTGCTCGAAGAAACTTGTATTTATACCTAAGAACCTCAGGGTAAGAACCAACATTAAGAAATTAGACGTGACACAGTGGATGGAATGGTTCGAAAGTGATTCAAGACAAACCTGTAAGATACTTGACGATCACAATGAAATGCAACCAAAAGATCGGTATTCACATAGTACATCAAGTCTATCTGCAATAAAGTCAAACTTTATTATCTGAAAATATTCGAATCATCACAGTAAGTGCTTGCTTTCAAGTTAGAACAATCTTTTACCTGCAAATCTCCGTGGCCTTCACCTCTGAATGTAACAGTTGGAGGAACTGGTTGTAAACTGATCTGGATGCTTGATCCAGGCCACTCAAGATCATCGATTGCTTCCTTCAGCGCCGCAGACTGTTAATTAAATTAGATGCCAAACAACAATTAGGAAAAAGACTTCAACATGAGTCGGAACATATTCAATACATCAAGAACATTTATGTTTGAGTGCTATACACTATATAGCAAATGCATGACTGTTTCCTTCACAAGTATTGTTAATCGGCAGGTCGTTCGTTTTAATATTCTTTTGTCTTAAAGGGCTAAAACTTCCTGTTGGTTAGAGAGTCAGATGCACGAGCACAAAAGCGCACAACATGAACATAAATACTTCAATTGCATTACAGTGTCACACACCTTGAACATTCATATTCTCATTGACCTTAAAATTTATATTGAGGACAAATATGATAAATATGCGCACATAGTGGCAGGTAAAACTAGTAATTAAGAAGCACAGTAGAGGTTGATTCGAAAACTGTTTGAAATCAGCACCCGCTTATGAAACGGAAAAGAGATGAAATACAAGTGGATGCCGCTTCTTGTCAATACCTAATCCCCTTTTTTCTTTTTCTTTTTTTTTTGTTTTTAATTTAAAACATAAACCTTGGACTAGTTTTATCTTTAATACAGAAGGTATGGGTCAGAAAGCGGTTTGGAAAGATGGAAAAGGGAAACATAAGAAGAATGTTAAGAAGACTTCTCCAGGGAAGCCTCAGTAGCGACCTTATTGCACTGGAAGCAGACTACGAAAGGGCACCAATTTAATTATTGAGAGACCAAATGAGGCAGTATGTACACCCTCGATATGAGTAAATATGAATGAGCAGAGCAGCATACCTTAACAGTAAAGGTGAGCGGGGTGCTCCCTGCGGGTTCAAAATTGTAATCCCATGAAACTGTATCTGGAATTCTTGTCCTGATCTCTGCATAAATGCAAGCATCCAACGAATCAACAGACCTGACAAAACAGGGAAGATAACATAGCCATGAAAAAAGTTCGATTCAGTTATCGTGGATTGAAAGCATAAATACAAGGATCATGAACAAGTAAGTATTAATGCATTGCATCCAGAAATGAACAAAATATTCAATTCAACTGTGAAAGAAATACTTGAGAAGAAGCTGCATGTCAGGGCCGGGATAGCGCATTTCGAGAATGGTTGATTGTCCAGGAACTGAAAATGTGTTCAAGCAATCGACGAAGAGCCCCAAACTGATTCCAAACCGGGGGCGGCCTTGCCCGTTGTATTCGTAACGAGTAAACAGCTACAAACAAACAATCAATTCAACATCAAATTTCATTTCCTCTTCCTTATTCTTTTAGTAATTTACAAAAGGAAAATAACAATCCATGAATCAGCAATGGTAACTACCTCACGCTGCAAATAAACTTTGGCCTGAAGACAACCGGTTTCCTCCACAATTAAAACGACGCCGTGCTCTGATAATTCCACCACCGCGTCCTGAATTTATCGAAATTGCGACGACAGAGAGGGAGTTATGACAAAACCCTAGATAATTAGTGGTAAGAAGATAAAAGATTCTTCCGCAATTGCGTTCAATTTCCAGTAGAAAGAAAGAACGAAAGAAAGAAAGCAAGCAAGCAAGCATCAAAATTGAAAGCGTTTTAGGTTGGGAGCGAGGGACACACCTGCTGGCGTTTCCATCGGACGGTGGTGAGGGCGTCGACCATGCCCTGGGCGTTGTCGATCTGGCACACCAAATCAGGGGGCTCCTCTGCCGGCGACGACGAATTCATTTTCTTCTTCTTCTCACACAGACTGACTGACCATCTCTCTTTACTACCGCATTTTGAGAAAGAAATGGTCTTCCATGTAATGGGAATCTTCCCCGCCTGTTTTCATTTTTCTGTTGCCTTTTCATATAAGACTTATTTTATTTTGGCTTAATTGGATTACTAACATATAGGCACACACAAAGTGTATGAAAAATTTAAAAAAAAATTTTTTTTTGAATGAGAAATTTTTTTTATTTTTGTTTTTGAAATAGAATGAGAGAGGAAGAGAGTAACAGAGAATGTGGGAGTGAGAAGTTTTTTTTTTTTTTTTTTTATCTTTTTTTAGAGATATGTTAGAATTGCATATATATCAGATTTTGAAAAAAAAAAAGAGCAAAATTTGGTTGTGTGAAATTACATTTATACTCCATATTTCTTATTCATGGTCTGTTTTAATTAGAGGGTTAAACTAGTAATCTCATAGGGTTTTGGTTGACAATAAGTGTTTTATTAATTAGTAGAGATTAGTTTCCATGATGACAAGATAGTTGGAAGAAATAAATAAAAATTATGATTTAAGCTCGTTAGGATTTATGTCCAAAATAAAAAATTCTATAAATTATTAGCACGTGAACCAACTCCACGTGTTAACAATTAACAGAGAGTTCTGTTTTAGCCTAATAATTGTCCTTAGGTCAATAATTGCCTATTTTCCAACTATCCTGTCACAATGAGGACTAATAATCCAATTAGGCATTTTATTTTTGTTTTTGTTATACCCTTAGAGCAATTTCAGCGTTGTAAAGGCCCCCTAGGGCAACTCACTATTGAATCCACCCAATGAACATGAACTGCCTTTAATGAACAGTGAATGCCCTTTACATTTCCACCCCTAAACTAAATAGTCATGGCAATAGGCAATAAAATATTAGTATTTTTTCTCACCCAATCCATCAGACATCCCCATCATCCTTTCCCTTTTCCCCCTCATTTGACCGGTTCTTCCTCTCTTTCTCTCTCTCTCTATCTCTCTCTTCTTTCTATCTCTCTCTTCATTTTTCTTTCTCTCTCTCCATCTTTTCCAGCTCACTCTCATGAGCTCTCTTCCTCCTTCCTCTTCAAACCTTCAACAAATCAAGCTCAAAAATAATATTTTTGGAATCCCTGGAACTCAAGGAACCCAACTATGGCCTTGCATACGACATTTGTGCATGGTGCGAGGTGCTACCATTGAAGTCAAGAGCTTGAGCTCTCAATCTCGAACCCATGTGGTGTTTCTATCACTATCTTGTGTTCTTGAGCTTTAAATCATGTTGTGTTGCAATTCTTGTGGTTTAATTTAAGGGCTTAATTACCTACATGCATCCAATTCTTTTTCCAGATTCCAACAAAGGAAAACGGACGAATTCGAGTTGGGTCACCTTGACATTAGCCACACATTGCACATCCCTCAGGCTCTTTGGCCACCAATTCGAGCCAAGTCTCTCGCTTGGGCCCCCCCCTCAGCCCACACGCTCGCATAGGTTGGAGCTTGCAGCTGGGGCTATTGGGATAGGGAAGTCATTGGTCCATCGAACTAATGGTCCTAGTGGAGTTGCTCTTAGACCAATAATTGCCTCGATAGTGTTATTCACACCTTCATTTTTTACTTCTATGCACCCTTATTAATTTTTGTTACTAATCTTCTTTAATTTATTCGATCCAACAATCGAAAATTGAAAAAGTATGTGAAAAGTAAAAATAAGTGTTTGGGTAGCACTACCATAATTGCCTTAGTGAATAACAATTATCGGAGTGCATCTTCACCTGTAAAAATAAATTGTTGGAGCAATTGGTATTAAAAATTGATAAAAAGATAATAGGGTTAATGACAAAAAACTACCTCAAGTTTGGGTCAAATGACACTTTAATACCTCATATTTTAAAATTGATAATGTCATACCTCATCTTACGAATTTGTGTCAATGTTATACCTTCCGTTAGCTTGGCCATTTATTTCTCAGTTAAATGCTGACGTGGCTTGATCTAGGACCCATTTTTATTAAAAAATTAATAAAAAAATTATTAAAAACAAAAAAAATCATTTAATATTATTTAAATATTAAAATAATAAAGACCCATTTTTTTTTCTTCTCTCTTCTTCTTCTTCTTCCCTCTTCTTCCCTCTTCTTCTTCTGCAGACGAACTGGGCGAACTGGGCTTTTTTTTTTTTTTTTTTTTTGTTCTTCTCTCTTCTTCTTCTTCCCTCTTCTTCTTCTTCTTCTTCTTCTTCTTCTACTTCTGCAGGGGGACGAAGTGGGTTTTTTTTTTTTTTTTTCTTTTTCTTCTCTCTTCTTCCCTCTTCTGCAGGGGACGAACTCGATTTTTTTTTCTTTCTTTTTCTTCTGTCTTCTTCTTCTTCTGCAGGGGCGAATTGGGTTTTTTTTTTTTTTTTTTTTCTTCCTTCTTCTTCTTCTTCTTCTTCTTCAGGGGGCGAACTGGGTTTTTTTTTTTTTTTTTTTTTTCCTTCCCTCTTCTTCTTTCCCTCTTCTTCCCTCTTCTTCTTCTTCTTCTTCTTCTTCTGCAGGGGGACGAACTGGGTATTTTTTTTTTCTTCTTCTTCTCTTTCTTCTGCTTCCCTCTTCTTCTGCGGGTTATCCCTCTTCTTCTTCTTCTTCTTCTTCTTCTTCTTCTTCTTCTGCAGGGGGACGAACTGGGTATTTTTTTTTCTTCTTCTTCTCTTTCTTCTGCTTCCCTCTTCTTCTGCGGGTTAGGTTGGGGGGGGGGTGGGGTTGGGTGGGAGGGAACGGGTTTGCTGCTGTTTTTTTTTTTTTTTTTTTTTTTGTGTTTCCTTCTTCTTCCTGCTCCTTTCTAGGTTGTGATGCGAGAATTATACGCACACAAATTAAACCCTCTTTTTGACAATTGTAGTAAGTATGTAAGTAGGGATCGTTCTTAACCGGGGATTAGGAGGGATTGCAAATCTCTTGGAAATTGACTTAAAAACGTAAAATAAAGTTTAAAACACTAAACTAAACTCAAAGAATGCGAAACTAAACGCTTAAAACACTAAAACAAACCAAAAGACTCAAACATCACCCAAAACACTCAAAACTGCCTTAAAAACACTTTCTGGGCAGTTTTGAGCACTTTGACTACTTTGGACGAAATTGGGTAGTAAAATGAATCAAAACACTTAAAAACACAAACTAAGACACTTTAACACTAAACAAGACTCAAAGAATGCAAAACTAAACTTTAAAATACTAAAAGAAACCAAAGGACTCAAAACAACCCCAAAACACTCAAAACTGCCTTAAAAACACTTTCTGGGCAGTTTTGAGCACTTTGAGTACTTTGGACGAATTTGGGTAATAACTTGAATCAAAACACTTAGAAACACAAACTAAGACACTTTCTAACTATATTGGACACTAAAGTAAAGGGGGATTGAGTTTTTGACGAAATTAACTAAAATGCACAGATTGTAATTTAAAACAGATTGTAAAGATGAATGTGATGGAATTGAATGGATGGGATGACTAGCTAAGGGGTTCATCTCCACATATGTTACACTTGCATAATAAAACGATTTCCAATTGCATTTCAATAAACCATGAATTCTCAACACCCCAAGTTAACCGTGATGCACCAATTAACCTTCAAATCTTCCTAACGTTATTGAATTGGATGATTGCATACGACAACCCAAAACATTCCCCACAAGTCCCCTACATGATTGCATAATAGAGATACAAGCAAGAATCATTACGCTCTATGAATATTATAAGTGTTGACGAGGCATTCGTTACTATGATTGCATGAAACTTATGCCAAGAATTCGTTTAACGCGATTGTTTATAAGCAACCTCCACTACTTGTGAATATAAGTTCGTAACTATTAGGTGAAACTCACTTATATTCTAGCGTCATATTCATGCATGAAAATTAAGCGTGTACTCTCAATAAACATACATAAATAAGTTATCAATCAAACAGTTAAACAAATTGAATCCACAACTTATGAAACGCAATTAGAAGTAATCAAATCAAAATGCAAGCATAAACATATATTTCGAATCCCCCCCTAGCCAAAGGGGGGTTTAGTTCCTCATACGTACAAAACAAAGAGAATTGAAATTAAACATTGTAATCGAGGAAAAGAAAGACCTAAACATTCCAACAACTCAAACTTGAATTGTATGAACGTTTAGGCACTCTTCTCTTCCTCTTCGTTGTAGCACAAGGTCTAAGGATAGTTTGATGGTGTGAATGTGTATGAATGGATGAATTTCTGAATATGGAAGAGTGAATTGTGTATGATTGGGAATGAATCCAATGTGGCTGCAATGGATGCTTATTTATAGGTGAAAATGAGGGAATATGACAGCTAGGAACTTGGTGGAAATCTGGAATGGTGATGGGAGATGCATGTGGCTGATTTGTGAAGGGAATGCATGTGGATTAAAGTGGAATGACAGCTAGGTTATGATGATGAATGCATGTGCAAAGTTGGTTGAATGATTATGGGTGCATGTGGCTGATTTATATGAAGGGAATGCATGTGGAATGAATGTGTGAATGATGGCAGATTGTGTATGTGAATGATTAGGGTGAATGTGCATGTGCTTTGACAGCTAGGTTGAATAAATTAAAGGGAGTGCATGTGGCTTGGCTGGAATGATTGGAATGCAATCTGAAATGGGATGTGTTGGTGTGAATTTCTGGTACAAAGGGCCTCCTTTGGTCTTCAATTTCGTCCATCTACTTGGCTTCAAGTATATGCATGATGCGAGTTTTATGCGCACACAAATTAAACCCTCTTTTTATCAATTGTAGTAAGTATGTAAGTAGGGATCGTTCTGGACCGGGGATTAGGAGGGATTGTTAATCTCTTGGAAATTGACTCAAAAACGTAAAAACAAGATAAAACACTAAACTAGACTCAAAGAATGTGAAACTAAACGCTAAAACACTAAGACAAACCAAAAGACTCAAAATGCTTTAAAAACACAAACTAAATTGATTTCTAACTAAATTGAACAATTAAGTAAAGGGGGATTGGATTTGGACGAATTGAAACTAAAAATGGAAACTTGGAAATAAAACAAATTGTAAATATGGATTTGACGGAAATGAATGGATGGGAAGCTAGCTAAGGGGTTCATCTCTACATATGTTATACTTGCATACAAAACGATGTCTAATTGCTTTTCAATAAACCATGAATTCTCAACGCCCCGGGTTAATTAGGTCCGCTTAAATTAACCGTCAAGTTTTCCTTAAGTTAATGAATTGGATGATTGCATACGACAATCCAAAGCATTCCTCACAAGTTCCCTACATGAATTGCATAATAGAGATACAAGCAAGAATCATTAAGCATCATGAAAACTATAAGTGTTGACGAGGCATTCGTTACTATGATTGCATGAAACTTATGCCAAGAATATGTTTAACACGATTGTTTATAAGCAACCTCCACTACTTGTGAATATAAGTTCATAACTATTACGTGAAACTCACTTATATTCTAGCGTCAAATTCATGCATGAAAATTAAGCGTTCATTCTTAATAAACATACATAAATAGGTTATCAATCAAACAGTTAAACAAATTGAATTCACAACTTATGAAACGTAATTAAAAGTAATCAAATCATATTACAAACATAAACATAGTTTCGAATCACCCCCTAGCTAAAGGGGGTTTATTTCCTCATACGTACAAAACAAAGAGAATTGAAATTAAACATTGAAATCAAAGAAACGCCTAAACATTCCAACAACTCAATCTTGAATTGTATGAACGTTTAGGCCCTCTTATCTTCCTCTTTATTGTAGCATAAGGTCTAGGGATAGCTGGTTGGGGGGATGGAAGTGTTGGGAAATTATGGAAATGGATGAGGAGTGGTGGAAATGGAAGATGGTTTTTGGATTCTAAGGGAGAGAAACTCACGGCTAGGGAAGTGTTTGTGGTGTGTTGTGTTGTGAATGAGATGAGATGATTTTTGAATGAATGAATGCAAGGGTATTTATAGGAGGAGTGGAGATGTATATGGCTATTTGTTTATGGTGTTTGTGGCTACAATGATGAAGAATTGCATGTGGAAATAAAAGGGAAAATGTGGTGAAATGATGAAGTAGGAAGGTGGAAATGCATGTGAGATGTTGGAAAGGAAATGGGAATATGAGTAGGCCATGGCATGGGAGTTGTTTTGTTGGTGTAAATGTGTCATGGTTGCAATGATGAAGAATAAAGGGTGCATGTGGGGTGGAATTGAATGAATGCAAAGTGAATGAATAATGAAATGAGTTAAAGAGGGAGAATGTGGTGAAATGATGAAGTAGGAAGGTGGAAATGCATGTGACTTGTTTGTGGAATAAAGAATGAATGGTGGAATGATGAAGAGTTGCATAAAGAATGCATGTAGGGTTAGCTAGGTTGGCTTTGTTTGGGTGCATGTGTGTTAATGGTGGTTTTGCATGTGAATTGATGGATTGTTTTTGATGGAATGGATGGTTCTTTGCATGGCTTTTGAAGTGATTGTGGGCTTTGGAATTGGAAGGAAATGCATGGCCTTGGGGTTGGTTTAAGAGAGAATGGGCTAGGCCCTTTGTTTTATGTCCAAAATGAATACAAGGCCTTCAAATTCGTCCAACACTTTGGCTCCAATCATATGTTATCCATTCCAAGCCCAATTTTGCTTCAAAATGCTCCAAAATGCATCTTTTTGCTTCCTTAGCCATATGAACCTAAAAACACACGAAAATGGCTTAAACTACTAAAACAACTATGAATTAACAACATAGATGCACGAAAACAAGCTAAGTAAGTCGCCTAAATATGCTCCTATCAATGCAATCCATTTAACGCCCCAAACTACTCCAAAATGCACCCTTTTGCATACTTTGCCCTTAGAACCTGAAAACACACAAAAGAAGCATAAATGACTAAAATAACTAAAGAAACATAACGTAAATGCACGAGAACAAGCCATTTAAGTCGCATGAATATGCTCCTATCAGGTTGCAGGGGGTTGAGTTTGTGGTGGGGGGAGGGGGGATGAACTGGGTTTGGTTTGGTTTGGGTTTTTTTTTTTTTTTTCTCTTCTTCTTCTTCTTCTTCTTTCTCCTTCTTCTTTTCTGGGTTGCTGGGTTGCAGGAAGATGATGGGGAAGAGAGAGGGGGGAGATGCACGAAAGGAGAGGGAAGATGATGTCTAATGTTTTTAATTTTTTTATGTACTTTTTATTATTATTTTAATATTTAAATAATATTAAATGATTTTTTTTGTTTTTAATAATTTTTTTATTAATTTTTTAATAAAAATGGGTCCCGGATCAAGCCACGTCAGCATTTAACTGAGAAATAAACGGCCAAACTAACGGAAGGTATAACATTGACTCAAATTCGTAAGATGAGGTATGACATTGTCAATTTTAAAAGATGAGGTATGAAAGTGTCATTTGACCCATACTTGAGGTAGTTTTTTGTAATTAACCCAAGATAATATTATTATAGTACTAATTCTTTTTCCTTTTTCGACAAACCTCTTCCTCTCCCTCGAAGCTTTTCCCTTTCCCTCCCTCTGTTCTCCATCCCATCTCACCCATTTCCAGCTCGAAACCCAGATTGAAACTTCTCTCTCTCCTTCTGTTCTCTGTCTCATTCCTCCCCTTTTCCTCTTGAAACCCCAATTGAAACTTCTCTCTCTCCCTCCCTTTTTCTCTCCTTCCCATCCCTCCCCTCTCCCTCTTGAAACCCAGATCGATACTTCTCCCTCTCCTTCCCTCTTTCTCTCCATCCATCCCTCATTTCCCTCTTTTTCGGGCATGAAAACCAGTCTATTCAGAAAAGCACAAGGGCTTCAACAAGTAGTTCAGGGTCCAAAGGATCAGAGAGAAAAAGGGGAGATAGTAGATGTTGGGCATTTTGGATCCTTCGAAGATTGCGATCTCTTCGAAGACTAGAATCGATTTAGAAGTAAGCAGCATATTTATCACATCACCATATTCAAGTTATTTGCCCAACCGCATGTGATGCAATATCCTAGTGGATACTTGATAAAAAAAAAAAAATCCTAGTGGATAAGATGTTAGGTTTCTATCCGTGTCCCGAGTTTGAAACTCTTACCTTTCTCTAAATTAATGTAATAGTTTCGAACCTTCTCCCGTTAATAATAGTAAAAAATTATTTGCCCAACCGAGCTCGGCAGCTAATTGGCATGTCCACATCAACATTCAAATGACTGAAGATGTAATTAGTTCCTAATTACTCAGCCTGCGGACCGCACTGACTTTGTAATTTTTAAAGTCAATAATAATACATAAATCAGATCATGACCAAATTTGAGCTATATAATAGGATAGTGTTATTTACACACCTATTTTTATCTTCTACACATCTTTGTTAATTTTTTACCATTAATCTTCTTCAATCTATTCAATCAGATGATCGCAATTAAAATAAGTACATAAAAAATATAAATAAGTGTGTGAATAATATTTTTTTATAAATAATGCAAGCAATCAAACTACAAAACTTATGATTTATTATTCAATCACACACGACTATTTTATTTGATTGGAAACATGAGTCATGTTTTGTCAACATTTAAGAGAGAGGTCATATTCTCAACTTGTATCCTACTATCAGCACACCAGTTGTGAAACCTAATTTCATTATAAAAAAAACTTTGATATAATTAAAAGTTAAACCACGCAATACAAGTTATATATAATTTTATCACAAAAGATATTGCGTGAACGAGACGAGATCACACCATACATTACTCTGAGACTTCATACCGGAACCGACAGGAAGGAAAGAGAGACCGTTTTGGTAATTCCAAATAAAAGTAGGGGTAAACATAAACATAATACGCACCAATTGCTGGGTGGCTAGCCATAGCTAGCTGGCAGCATCCATACAATACATGTACATACATATACAGTTGATGCCCTTTGTTCTTCAATATCTCCTCTCTCTGTTTTCAGTTTTCACTAACTCCAACCAAAAAACAATGGAACCATTACTACAGAGCAAGTACACTAGCTTGTGTTTTCTCCTTGTCCTTCTTCTTCCTCTTGTTATTCCTTCGTTTTCAGGAATATCAGGCGTTGAAGCTTACAAGAATTATACAGTGGGTGACTCTTCCGGTTGGTATGAATCTGTGAACTATCAGAAATGGGTTGCCGCCAAGACATTCAGCTTGGGAGATTTTCTCAGTAAGCTTCCTTTCATCACTATCCATCAATTTCTTTCATTTTTTGCTCTTTCGATCGATAATATTATGTTAATATCAATTGCTATCAGTTGCAAATTACGCTTTATCGCTCTGTTGTTGCGGGTTTGATCTCTATCGATTTCCCTTCTTCTTAGCAGTGGACAACTTAACCCATTAATGTTAACATTTGGCAAAGAAAATTGCGATTATTAGTCCTTGAATTGTAATTATTCATAATTAATTCATATCCAAAAAGAAAAGAAAAATACTTGATTTTAATCTAATTTCAAATTTCCAAACTGTTTACAATTTTTTTTGAGTATCCTTGAGCTATTTCCTGGTTTAATTTGTCCAAATTTCGTGTTTGGAAATTAAAGAATTTGAGGTGTTGTACACTAATATTCCTTCTTTTTTAATTTGTTTTTTTTTATAAATATTCTGCTAATCTGTGTGTTAATAGTAATAACTTAATTGAGCAGTAGTGTAATTTCATCAAGTATGTAATCACGTTGCTTTTTCCCAGAACAGCATTCACGATAGTGGAAAAGCTAAAGTTCAAAGAGAGAAACATTAAGAAAGATAGAAAGAAAAGCATACTGTCTAGTGTACTCGAATCAAGTGCACAGACTTTTATGTCAAACCATGTGTACTTCACGTGTAGCCAAAGCTACCACCGCCGACGCTTGGGCCCTTCCCTACTAACTATCCAACGCATCACTTGGAACATGCATTAGAATACAGCCACCATTTTCTTCTGTTTCTTTTCAATTCTTTTGATTATCCCCCAGCCAGGTCAAAACCTATTAATTTATTCTGTTTCCAATTTCCAATCAAGGTTTCGAGTTGCATAAATGATTAGGGTAATGTTAGGAGATTTAATTTGTAAATAAAATTTTAAAAACTAAATAACATAGAAGTTGATACTTGAATTATTACTTAACCATTGATAACTATTCTCATTTTTATTGATGACATATTATTTAGTTTGCAAATTTTGTCTACAAATTTAGTCTCCTTAACATTACCTAAATTATTATATTCATGTGTCTATATATTTTTAAGGTTAATGCTAGGGAGACAAAATTTACAAACTAAATGATGTGTCACTACTAAGAAATAAGCACGTTAATCAATAGTTAAATAATAATTCAATCATCAACAACCACGTCACTTAGTTTACATAATTTAGATTAGAAATTTAGTCTATTTAGCATTGCCCTATTTTTAAAGTTATTCGTATAATGCATTTTAATGATTAAAACCATTAACATTTTGTGTTTTTAATCAAGAGTTATTTTTGTAAACAACTAGTACATGCCCACACAAAAGTGTGGGTAAATATTTTTTTATTTTTTATTTTTTAAATGGGGAGAGAGGGGACAGAAGTTTTTGTTTGTTTTTGTTTTGTTGATGTTGTTGTTTTTTATTTTTTTTAATATTTGAGGTATGTTAAAATCGTGAAGCTTTAAAAAAAAAGAAAAATTTGATTTGTTTTGAAATTATATTACTGTTCATATTTTTTTATTTAGAATTCACTTTTAATTAGAGGTTAGGATGGTAATCTTATGGAGTTTTAGTTGACAACCAAAATTCTATTAATATGTAGTTTAGATTATTCAAATTATAAAATGTTTGGTCAGCTAAAGCATGCGCAAAGTCATGGCTCACAAGATATAATTGAAATGAAGATGCTGACAATCAAACAACAAAACAGTTGAACAACTAAATAATTGTAAGTTTAGCAGTACGTAAAAATGGATCTTATGAATGACTTCGGAAGTGATCTGGTAAAACATGGCTGATAAGATACATATACAAAAAATTTGGAAGTGATCCGGTAAAACTTTTTATTTTATTTTATAGAAAATTGGGTTAATTTAAAAAAAAGGGTAAAATCTTACTCAAACGGAACGGCAGTACATAATCATTCGGCTTGTCGGCAAATAAAGACAGGATGTTTTATAGGTTGTGCAACTGGACAGCCTGATTATTTCTCCACTGCCTTGGTAATCTAGAGCTGACGCATGTACATAGGTATACTTATTTAAACCATTTAGTTAGTCAGTGTCCTGCAACTGCTATATATGATATATAATACCTGAAGAAGGTTATCTTCTGGCAAATATGAAGACCAAGAACCAAAAACCTTTGATTGCTTTTGCTCGGGGAAATAATATGTATATGTACTAATTTTGTTGAAGTTTCTTTTATTTGAGTAATATTATAATTCAATCTAATGCTTCTTTAGTTAACTTAGCTTCGTTCAGCTTTATATTTACTTACTGAAGAGTTGATTATAGACGCGATTGTTATGCAGTTTTTAATACGGACACCAACCACTCAGTTGTGCAAACATATAACTTGACGACATACAAGCTGTGCGATTACGACGATGCTCTAGAAAACGACACAATGCAATGGTCGGCAGCTGACCCGTCAAACACGGCAGTACGCAAGGTGTCGGTGGCAGTGCCTTTGGAAAAGGAAGGGATGAACTATTTCTTTTCAGGGGATTATGATGGCGACCAATGCAAGAACGGGCAGCACTTTAAGATCAGCGTCGCTCACGGACAAGGGTTG
The DNA here is from genome assembly GCA_016587475.1 of Pyrus pyrifolia. Classification (NCBI taxonomy): domain Eukaryota; kingdom Viridiplantae; phylum Streptophyta; class Magnoliopsida; order Rosales; family Rosaceae; genus Pyrus; species Pyrus pyrifolia. The sequence goes on from BNSU01000024.1 coordinate 588,899, forward strand.
CCAAAGAGTTTACAAAACCCAACCACACCCACACAGGACCAGTCCCCAGGTCCAGCAACAGCAAGCAGTCCCAGCGGGTCCCCATCTCCAGGTGGTGACGGCACTGATGATGGTTCTGTCCCGGATACAATTGTTCCTGCCAGTTTCGACCATCCCAAAGCGGATGACACTGCCACTGGCGATCATGACAAAGATTCATCTGGATCACTTTGTGTGAAGCACAATCACGGGATGCTATTTAGGGTTTTCATGTTGTTAGGGTTTCTCTACTGCTGCCTTTGGTGATTTGCTAGCTGATAATTTATTCCTAGTTTTTATACATCTTTGAGACTTTGATTATTCTTTTTTACTTATCAGTTGATTTCCTTTTCTTTCCGCTGTCTGTGTACACTGTATACTGTGCGTGCTTTCTTTTGTTTTGTTTTTTTTATTGTACGTTGTAACAAACTGAGTATACTGGATCTGGAGCGTGTAAAAGTTAAAAAGAGTGTGACAATGATATTCTTTTAATAAAATATGAAGCAATGTTGGTTCCGTATTAACTTCGTGAGATATTCATTAGTACCCTACTATTGCTCTGTTAACACCCTGTTTATATCCACTTCGTTCCATCGGACCACGGTGGAAGGACTACTGATCTCAAGATCTTTCTCCCCCGAGAAGCCTCTCCCGTTATTACATTGTTAATTCTGTGTTATTTTGTGGAATTTCAAGTTTTGGTTCGTATCAAACGGAAACCAAATGGATTGGGATGATTCCCAATTTAAATTTGAACCCAACGCGAACCCAACTTTCGTACGTACTTGAAGCTGCAACTCGAACCCAACTTGAAGTTTGATGCGAGAATTATCCGCGCACAAATTAAACCCTCTTTTTGACAATTGTAGTATGGATGTAAGTAGGGATCGTTCTGGACCGGGGATTAGGAGGGATTGTTAACCACTTGGATTTGACTTCAAAAACGTAAAAACAATATAAAACACTAAACTAGACTCAAAGAATGTGAAACTAAACGTTAAAACACTAAGACAAAACAAAAGACTCAAAATGCTTTAAAAACACAAACTAAAATGATTTCTAACTAAATTGAACAATAAAGTAAAGGGGGATTGAGTTTTGGACGGAATTAAACTAAATGAACAAATTGCAATTAAAACATAATGTAAATATGAAATTAATGAAATGGAATGAATGGATGCTAGCCAAGGGGTTTATCTCCACACATGTTACACTTGCATAATAAAAAGATTTCTAATTGCATTTCAATAAACCATGAATTCTCAACGCCCCGGGTTAATTAGGTCCGCTTAAATTAACCGTCAAGTTTTCCTTAAGTTAATGAATTGGATGATTGCATACGACAACCCAAAGCATTCCTCACAAGTTCCCTACATGAATTGCATAATAGAGATACAAGCAAGAATCATTAAGCATCATGAAAACTATAAGTGTTGACGAGACATTCGTTACTATGATTGCATGAAACTTATGCCAAGAATTTGTTTAACGCGATTGTTTATAAGCAACCTCCACTACTTATGAATCTAAGTTCATAACTATTAGGTGAAACTCACTTATATTCTAGCGTCAAATTCATGCATGAAAATTAAGCGTGCACTCTCAATAAACATACATAAATAGGTTATCAATCAAACAGTTAAACAAATTGAATTCACAACTTATGAAACGTAATTAGAAGTAATCAAATCATATTGCAAGCATAAACATATATTTCGAATCCCCCCTAGCTAAGGGGGGGTTTAGTTCCTCATGATACAAAACAAAGAGAATCAAAGAAACACCTAAACATTCCAACAACTCAAACTTGAATTGTATGAACGTTTAGGTCCTCTTCTCTTCCATTCCTCATTCGTACAAAACAAAGAGTATTGAAATTAAACATTGAAATCAAAGAAACACCTAAACATTCCAACAACTCAAACTTGAATTGTATGAACGTTTAGGCCCTCTTATCTTCCTCTTTATTGTAGCATAAGGTCTAGGGATAGTTGGTTGGGGGGATAGAAGTGTTGGGAAATTATGGAAATGGATGAGGAGTGGTGGAAATGGAAGATGGTTTTTGGATTCTAAGGGAGAGAAACTCACGGCTAGGGAAGTGTTTGTGGTGTGTTGTGTTGTGAATGAGATGAGATGATTTTTGAATGAATGAATGCAAGGGTATTTATAGGAGGAGTGGAGATGTATATGGCTATTTGTTTAAGGTGTTTGTGGCTACAATGATGAAGAATTGCATGTGGAAATAAAAGGGAAAATGTGGTGAAATGATGAAGTAGGAAGGTGGAAATGCATGTGAGATGTTGGAAAGGAAATGGGAATATGAGTAGGCCATGGCATGGGAGTTGTTTTGTTGGTGTAAATGTGCCATGGTTGCAATGATGAAGAATAAAGGGTGCATGTGGGGTGGAATTGAATGAATGCAAAGTGAATGAATAATGAAATGAGTTAAAGAGGGAGAATGTGGTGAAATGATGAAGTAGGAAGGTGGAAATGCATGTGACTTGTTTGTGGAATAAAGAATGAATGGTGGAATGATGAAGAGTTGCATAAAGAATGCATGTAGGGTTAGCTAGGTTGTGTGATGATGAGTGTATGTGGAATAAAGAATGAATGGTGGTGTAATGATGAAGTGAATGCATGTGGAATTAAAGAGGGAGAATGTGATGAAATGATGAAGTAGGAAGGTGGAAATGCATGTGAGATGTTGGAAAGGGATTGGGTTAAAGAATGGGAGTGCATGTGCAAGGTTGTTGTTGTGATAAGTGATAAGTGATAGGTGTATGGTTATGATAAGGAGATGAATGAATGATATGTTAAGTGATAAATGAATGATATGTGGTGAGTGATAAGTGATGATAGGTGGTTTTGATAAGTGATAAGTGAATGACATGATAAGTGAATGATATGTTAAGTGATAAATGAATGATATGTGGTGAGTGATAAGTGAATGGAAGTGATAATAAGGCTAGTTTAAAAGGCTAGGGTTTAAGTACATAGAATGGGTCTAAAATAGGTTGGTTTGCATGGCATAATATGTTTGATTGGGCTAGAGGTTTTCCATGGCTCAAAGGATTTGTTTGATTGGGCTAGGCCCTTTGTTTGATGTCCCCAAAGAGCATACAAGGCTTCAATTTTGTCCATCCTCTTTGCTCCATGATTAAGCTATCCAATCCATGCCCAAAAGTGCCCCAAATAGCCTCAAAATGCACTTTCTTGCTCCCTAAGCCCTTAGAACCTGAAAACACACAAAAGAAGCATAAAGGACTAAAATAACTATGAATTACCAACATAGATGCACGAAAACAAGCTAAGTAAGTCGCCTAAATATGCTCCTATCAAATACCCCCACACTTATCTTTTGCTAGTCCTCGAGCAAAATAGAAAGAAAAACAAAACAAAACAACACTAAACACGTAAAACACAACCTACACCTTCCAACAATCGTTTCAGGGATTTCCAATGCACATGACAAGTTAAAAATAATTATTCTTACAGAATTTAGCCATCTTTACACTTAAGTACATTCTTAATCATAGTCACCACATATTCGTTCACAATTAAGCATTTAAAACACATTTCGAATGTAGTAACATGCCTTAGAGAATTTCCTCAATTCCTTACTAGAATGCACTCTATTTTCACACAGATTTTCTGACTACACACCCTACACTAGTTATATGTGAGAGATTGATGTAAACATGAAAGACTAGTATCTCACATATCTTATAACAAAGAAAGCATTTTCTGGATTTACGAGAATGACATGAATATGATCTCATGAATGGAATGCTACTACTTAGACACGAGCACCAGTGACACCATATGCTCATACCAAGTTCAAACTCCACAATTGAAATACACAACACTCAAGATAGAAGTCAAGGGTTGTAACGGGGCTTGGGGTATTGGCTAACAATGAAAGGTGAAGGATAAACAAACATTCTTAAAGCAATAGTGAGCAAAGTATTGAATCAGGCACTTAGAATTCCCTTAAGAACGCAGAAGTCAACTTTGAACACCCAAGGGAAAGTCACACAAAACTTAGGGCCATATTCACTTTTTGGACCCTTTCTTCAACCATCAACGCTCGTGAGTTCATCCTTACTTATTTTCACTCTTTTTTTTTTTTCTCTTTTTCTCTTTTTTTTTTTTTTTCTTTTCTTCTTCTTTTTCTTTTGAATCTCAAAACATACATATAAACGTAAGAACAAACTTTTACTCCCCCACACTCATTTTCTTGCATAATGTAACTCAAAAGGAATTCATTTAAGTTATGCTCACTATCTTTTAAGAACAAGGGTATGGATTGTCCTAAACTAGGCTAGGTGAGGAAAATGTGGGTAAACAAAGAATAAATGCTACACAAGGCTCAACGGGGTTAAAACTTATAACAAATATGAAATATGGGAAGTGAGGCTATTTGGCTATGGTGGCAACTACACAACTTCATCTTGATATATGTTATGCAAATCAATAACATGCTTTGAATGAAATGGGCATGAGTTCTAGCATTTGGAACTATATGATGAAACGCCTTCTAAGTAGTAACCAAGCAAAGAATAATGAGATCATGCAACGACTTTAGAAAACAAGAAATCACAGATTATACTCTCCAAAGAACGTTATAGGCTCAAGTCTCTCAGGGTTGTAGCGTTTGTTTGAGTTCCTTCCTTCAAGCATGTTACAAAAACGAATTTTTCTTTTATGATTGCATGTGAAGTCATACATTATAACCATAATCAAGCATATACCAAGAGTAAATCAAACTTTTCTCCATGTTTATAACTCTTTTTAACAGTCATGCAATTAGAAACCAAATCCTTATCATTGTGTTGGAAGGTGACCTACGACACAAAAATGACTCAAAACACTCTTTTTAGGCTTTTCAAAACATGTTTTTCAAATTTTTATGTGATTTTCGAATTTTTAAGTCAAAACACACTAAACACACTTAAAAACAGCAAGAAACAACATTTGAAGTTATGGTGGATAAAACCCTACGAATTTGCATCAAAACACTTTAGAAACTCCCCCACACTTAATTCAAACATTGTCCTCAATGTTAAAAACCACACTAAACACAAACAAACATATAAACAGCAATTAAACATACTAATCATGGCAGAATGTATCTAACAAAGAGAAGAGTTTAGAGATGCAAATCTGGTTATGGAGTGTTTGTTCCATCTTCTCCTTGGTGATTGCAGTGAGGCTTCATCTTGAGTTTTTCCACAGGCTACTCTTGAACTGAGCTGGAGATTCTTTTGGTTTCCTCCGATCGTTGATTTTCCTTTGTGCTACTCTTGAACTGGGCAGCAGGATTCTTTTGGTTTCCCCCGAATGTCTGAGCTTCCTCCTTTTATCTGTTTCTTTGTTCAATCTCTCCAATTCGTATTGAAGAGGGTTAGAGGATAGCTCAGCAAAGCTAGGTAAGCAACCAGGGAATAGAGTCTAGATAGACTCCAAGTGCCGGTTGATTGCTTCTTTCACTTTGCCATGCAAGTAATATCAAGGACAAAGGAAAAGACAGGGAAAGAGGATGATATGAGATACTTTTGCTTTCGCCCTTGATGATATGAGATACCTTTGCTTTCGAAGAGGCAGCGAATGAATCGACATGCTTCGATCCACCGTTTCCTCTTGCCTCCTTTGTTCTCCGGGCCTTTGGTATCTTCTTTGGGGGATACATCCATGGTTGAAAGTGTGTTCTCAAGAGAAGGAGAAAACTGAGCATGTTTGTGCGGGTTGGTTGCAGCTTACATTTTTGGCCGAGAAGGAAAGTTATGCGCTTCTGGGTATATGCCTTGCCATGAATGTTGATGCATATAGGCATTGTAATGGAAAATGGCAGTGCGGATGCGGCAATGTCTTCCACGCGTCTTCTGAAAAGCTGGGAGCTTTTGACAAAGTGGCACGCGTCTTCTGAAAAGCCGGGAGCTTTTGACAAAGTTGCACTCGCTTTCTGGAAAGCTAGGAGCTTTCGGCTTTTCACCCACGTTTGTCGGCTAAAGTGTGCAGTTGATTTCTCGCCTTCCACGCGTCTTCTGAAAAGCTGGGAGCTTTTGACAAATTTGCACACGCTTTCTGAAAAGCCTGGATTGCGTCTGAAGAGCTGGCGATCTTTACGCCGGGAAATCCGGTTTTGAAGAGTGGTGTCTCTTCATTTCTGAATCGGTGAACGCCTCTCCTTTAATAGAGGTGATCGATCACCTCTATCTGCACACTTTGAAGACTTCCCAGAAATCATCTTCGGCCCATTGAGATTTTCCTCCATCCAACCCTTCTCTTTTAACTTCTTGAACAATGGTTAGCTCATCCAACCCATCGAACATTTGCTTAGATTTGAGTCTAAGCAGTGATCCTGTTGCGCCGCGTCAGGATAAGGTATGGTGCCCGTCTTTCTTATCTTCTCATGGTCCTCTTACAGATGAGGACTCTATGATGACGGATCCCACAACGGCTACGATAGTGGCTCGGAACCTCCTCACTCCCAAAGACAGTCAGCTGCTTTCCGGACGGTCCGATGAGTTGGCCGTTCAAGAATCCCTGGCTCTGAGTGTTCAGTGCGCTGGCTCTGTGTCCAACATGGGCCAACGCCTTCTTGCTCGCTCCCGTCAGGTTGAATCCTTGATGGCGGAGGTGGAGAGTCTTAAGCAGGAGATCAAACAGCTTAAGTACGAGAACCGAAGTTTGCACGTGCTTGCCAACAATTATTCAACAGGCATGAAGAGGAAGCTTGATGAGCTTGATGACCGTCAACGGTTTGCAGCTTTCTTCCAGAGGCACCTCTTTCCTGGGTCATCCAGCGTTCCACCAAGGTTTGGGGCCTTGAATGATCTATCTTCGGTGCCTCCCGCTCCTATGCCTCCTGCTCCGATGCCTCCTGCTCCGAGAGTGTTGCCACGTAGTGGGGCCTCACGTACACAACCTTTGTAAAGGCTCCATCTTTCTGCCATGTTTAGATACAATTGTAATTTATCGAAAAAATCAATGAACAAGCAAAAGTTTTATTTACTGTATTGGGTTGCCTCCCAAGTAGCGCTTTCTTTTACGTCTTGCAGCCGGACGAAACCTTCTTAGGCTCATTTAGGACCCATGACATGGAATTTATCTCTGAATGGCGGGTGATACTTGAGATGATCCGGTAATGGTTTAAATTCTAGAGTGGGTGCCTGGATCATTAACAACATATCAATATAAAAGAAAATTGAAATTCGGGGAGGCGGCTTACCTGTGTGCTCTGACATAAACTCAAGAATAAATACCACTCCCTTTAAAGTTTCAGGGATATTGGACTTGGCCAGATTGCATGTGAGAATTGGTCCTTGTCTTGTGTCATAAAATTCAACTTCTTTGGGGTTGTTTGCCTCAAGTATATCCTCGTTGATGAATTCTAGATATTCCCCAGTCACATCTTGCTCTTGATTCTTTGGAAAGGATTCGAATATGCATTTCTCACCCTCTTCTTCCTTGGATTGCATGATCTTGCAAGGAATAGGGACATTCAGTGGAATGGGGTTAGAACTAATTAAATTTGGAACAACCTTACTTGAATTAGATGGCGTGGGAGCAATAGGTGCCTCCGGCAAAGGTGTTTCCACTCTTGCCGTGGGTTGGGTGTATTCCTCTTCCTCAATTAGCAGCTCCTCATCCACTTCTTGCTCTTGAATTTGTTTCATGAACTCCATAATTTGCCCAATTTGCTCCTCCAATTTACCCAACTTCTTGTCTTGATTTTGTTCGTTCTTGTTTTGAGTTTGGACTTCCTGCGTCAAAGTAGTAAGTAATTGAAAAATCGAATCATTATCACTTGAATTACTTACATTGCTTTGGGCAGGTTGTGGTGGCTGCATAGGTGTCGTATAAAACTCATCATATGGTTGCCAATATTCTCTTTGTTGAGCCTCCTCGACTTGGTTTTGTGAGCCCTGCACCAAACAAAGTAATTCATTAAGCTTTTGATTATAATCTATTGACGAACTTGAGTTTGGTTGGGCATATTGAATATGAGGTTGTGGTGGATGCATAGACGTTGAATAGAACTCCTCATAAGGCTGCCAATATCCTTCTTGTTGAATATGTTGAGGTTCCCACCATATAGAGTTTGAATGATCACTCCAATCCGAATTGTAAGTATTGGAAAACACGTCGTTCCTTGATTGATTATGATCAAATGTACCAACTCTTGGCGTTTGGTACTCTTCCATAAGCTGTGACAAAAGAGAAGCACTATCAAGTGCCATGTCTTGCTTCTAAAATCAACAAAATAAAACTAAAAATATATACACACAAACGAAAATAAAACAATCCAAGAGATTAGCAAAGTTGCTAATCCCCGGCAACGGCGCCAAAATTTGATGCGAGAATTATCCGCGCACAAATTAAACCCTCTTTTTGACAATTGTAGTATGGATGTAAGTGATAGGAGCATATTCATGCGACTTAATTAGCTTGTTCTCGTGCATTTATGTTGTGTTTACTTAGTTGTTTTAGTGTTTAAGGCCACTTTTGTGTATTTTCAGATTATAAGGTCAAAGTGTGCAAGAAGATGCAAATTGGAGTCTTTTGGAGCGAAAGAGGAATGAATGAGTTGAAGACTTGAAGAAACGACGAATTCCTACGCCAACGATGAATTCTTACCAAAATGAAGAATCCTACTCAAACAAGGCTTCCTATTTTAGGAAAGTTGACCCTAAGTTTCCCGTTTTGGTAACCTTTCCTAATTCTAAACGTCCATATTTTCTAGCCACTTTATAGGCCTCGTACGCACCTAATATTCACCCTAATTCTTCCCCCCTAAGCCGCAAGCCAACTTCCCTAAATTCTCCCATAAAACCGTGCATCCATTTACAACCCTAATACACATTAAGCCATATATAATATTCAGCCACCATATTTCATATTTTATTCTTCTTAGCCGATTATTAAGCCGTCACCCCCCCCATTGGTCCATTACAATATCTTTCAGCCGTGACCTAATTCCATCCATTCTCCCACCAAAAACCATAACCTAATTAACCCTAAACAAATCAGCCACTTTTCCCATTATTTCAATCAAGCCGTGGAGCCATATCCCAAAAATCCCATTATTCCATCCTCTAGCCGCAAATCCCACTTGGCCCATTATTTTCCACCCAAAACCATGCATTCCACCTAATTGTTCACTTCCCATTAATATATCCGCACCATAATTCCATTCCATTACCTAATTAACCAATTCATTCATGCAATTTTCTTTATTCGGCCACCATGCCATTTTTCTAACCTAATTCACCATCCCACCATCCGCACTATCTCATTAATCCCACCACTTTCCATTATCAATTTCAGCATTCCATTAACCTTAATACAATAATCAGCCACACATCCACCATATCCCATAATTCATTCCCATTAATCCGTCCGCACCACCTTATCACCTTCTACATTTTTTTCTTCCATTTTTCCTTCCATAGTCCGTAGCCTTACTAGCCAATTCCCTTCTATTGCCGAGTTTTTCACCATCCAGTCCAGGAATTTCCACACACTTCCCATCATTGCCACAGCGAGGAGGAGAGGAAAGAGGAGCTTCGACGCGCACCAATTTACGTGGATTCGTTGGGCGTTCTAGGTGTAATCAATCCTTTGTGCTTTATGTTTAAATTCAATTATATTTCTCTTTTTGCGAATATGAGAGGCTAAATCCCCCTAGTTAGCTAGGGGGTGATTCGAAACCATGGTTATACTTGCAATATGAATTGATTATATTTGGTTGGAATTTCATGAATGTTGGATTCAATTTGTTTAACCGTTTGAGTAATAACTTATTTATGAATGTTTATTAAGAATGCGCGCTTAATTTTCATGCATAAATATGATGCTAGAATATAAGTGAATTTCACCTAATCGTTATAAACTTATATTCACAAGTAGTGGAGGTTGCTTATAAACAATCGCGTTAAATGAATTCTTGGCACGAGTATCATGCTTTTCATAGTTACAAATGCCTTGTCGATGCTTATAATTTCCAAAGAACGTAATGATTCTAACTTGTATCTTTATCATGCTGTTCATATAGAGAACTTGTTAGGAATAATTTGTTTGCGATGCATATTCATCCAATTCAATGATTCTAGGGAAATTTGAAGGTTAATTTAAGCGGACCTAATTAACTTGGAGTGTCGAGTTTCATAATTTATCGAAAGACCAACTGAGAATCAATTTTGTATGCAAGTATAACATGTGTGGAGATGAACCCCTTGGCTATTCCATCATCCATATTTTCATCTCATTCATATTTACGTTTTGCCTTTAATTACAATTTTTCCATTTAATTTAATATTGTCCAAACACAATCCCCCCTTTACTTTATTGTCAAATTAGTTAGAAATCAATTTAGTTTAGTGTTTTATATTGTTTTTACGTTTTTGAGTCAAAAATCCAAGTGATTAACAATCCCTCCTAATCCCCGGTCCAGAACGATCCCTACTTATACTTATACTACAATTGACAAAAAGAGGGTTTAATTTGTGCGCGTATAAAACTCGCATCAGTAAGTAGGGATCGTTCTGGACCGGGGATTAGGAGGGATTGTTAACCACTTGGATTTGACTTCAAAAACGTAAAAACAATATAAAACACTAAACTAGACTCAAAGAATGTGAAACTAAACGTTAAAACACTAAGACAAAACAAAAGACTCAAAATGCTTTAAAAACACAAACTAAAATGATTTCTAACTAAATTGAACAATAAAGTAAAGGGGGATTGAGTTTTGGACGGAATTAAACTAAATGAACAAATTGCAATTAAAACATAATGTAAATATGAAATTAATGAAATGGAATGAATGGATGCTAGCCAAGGGGTTTATCTCCACACATGTTACACTTGCATAATAAAAAGATTTCTAATTGCATTTCAATAAACCATGAATTCTCAACGCCCTGGGTTAATTAGGTCCGCTTAAATTAACCGTCAAGTTTTCCTTAAGTTAATGAATTGGATGATTGCATACGACAACCCAAAGCATTCCTCACAAGTTCCCTACATGAATTGCATAATAGAGATACAAGCAAGAATCATTAAGCATCATGAAAACTATAAGTGTTGACGAGGCATTCGTTACTATGATTGCATGAAACTTATGCCAAGAATTTGTTTAACGCGATTGTTTATAAGCAACCTCCACTACTTATGAATATAAGTTCATAACTATTAGGTGAAACTCACTTATATTCTAGCGTCAAATTCATGCATGAAAATTAAGCGTGCACTCTCAATAAACATATGATAGGAGCATATTTAGGCGACTTACTTAGCTTGTTTTCGTGCATCTATGTTGTTAATTCATAGTTATTTTAGTCATTTATGCTTCTTTTGTGTGTTTTCAGGTTCTAAGGGCTTAGGGAGCAAGAAAGTGCATTTTGAGGCTATTTGGGGCACTTTTGGGCATGGATTGGATAGCTTAATCATGGAGCAAAGAGGATGGACGAAATTGAAGCCTTGTATACTCTTTGGGGACATCAAACAAAGGGCCTAGCCCAATCAAACAAATCCTTTGAGCCATGGAAAACCTCTAGCCCAATCAAACATATTATGCCATGCAAACCAACCTATTTTAGGCCCATTCTATGTACTTAAACCCTAGCCCTTTAAACTAGCCTTATTATCACTTACATTCACTTATCACTCACCACATATCATTCATTTATCACTTAACATATCATCTCATTCACAACACAACAACACACCACAAACACATTCCTTTCTCCCTTAGAATCCAAAAACCATCTTCCATTTCCACCAATCCTCATCAATTTCCATAATTCCCCAACACTTCCATCCCCCCAACCAACCTATCCTTAAACCTTGTGCTACAACAACGAGGAAGAGAAGAGTGCCTAAACGTTCATACAATTCAAGTTTTGAGTTGTTGGAATGTTTAGGTGTTTCTTTGATTTCAAAGTTTCATTTTAATTCTCTTTGTTTTGTACGTATGAGAAATGGAAGAAAAGAGTGCTTAAACGTTCATACAATTCAAAGTTTTGAGTTGTTGGAATGTTTAGGTGTTTCTTTGATTTCAAAGTTATGAGGAACTAAACCCCCTTTAGCTAGGGGGTAATTCGAAACTATGTTTATGTTTGTAATATGATTTGATTACTTTTAATTACGTTTCATAAGTTGTGAATTCAATTTGTTTAACTGTTTGATTGATAACCTATTTATGTATGTTTATTAAGAATGAACGCTTAATTTTCATGCATGAATTTGACGCTAGAATATAAGTGAGTTTCACGTAATAGTTATGAACTTATATTCACAAGTAGTGGAGGTTGCTTATAAACAATCGTGTTAAACATATTCTTGGCATAAGTTTCATGCAATCATAGTAACGAATGCCTCGTCAACACTTATAGTTTTCATGATGCTTAATGATTCTTGCTTGTATCTCTATTATGCAATTCATGTAGGGAACTTGTGAGGAATGCTTTGGATTGTCGTATGCAATCATCCAATTTATTAACTTAAGGAAAACTTGACGGTTAATTTAAGCAGACCTAATTATCCCGGGGCGTTGAGAATTCATGGTTTATTGAAAAGCAATTAGACATCGTTTTGTATGCAAGTATAACATATGTGGAGATGAACCCCTTAGCTAGCTTCCCATCCATTCATTTCCGTCAAATCCATATTTACAATTTGTTTTGTTTCCAAGTTTCCATTTTTAGTTTAAAGTCGTCCAAATCCAATCCCCCTTTACTTTATTGTTCAATTTAGTTAGAAATCAATTTAGTTTGTGTTTTTAAAGCATTTTGAGTCTTTTGGTTTGTCTTAGTGTTTTAACGTTTAGTTTCACATTCTTTGAGTTTAGTTTAGTGTTTTATCTTGTTTTTACGTTTTTGAAGTCAAATCCAAGTGGTTAACAATCCCTCCTAATCCCCGGTCCAGAACGATCCCTACTTACATCCATACTACAATTGTCAAAAAGAGGGTTTAATTTGTGCGCGTATAATTCTCGCATCAACATACATAAATAGGTTATCAATCAAACAGTTAAACAAATTGAATTCACAACTTATGAAACGTAATTAGAAGTAATCAAATCATATTGCAAGCATAAACATATATTTCGAATCCCCCCTAGCTAAGGGGGGGTTTAGTTCCTCATGATACAAAACAAAGAGAATCAAAGAAACACCTAAACATTCCAACAACTCAAACTTGAATTGTATGAACGTTTAGGTCCTCTTCTCTTCCATTCCTCATTCGTACAAAACAAAGAGTATTGAAATTAAACATTGAAATCAAAGAAACACCTAAACATTCCAACAACTCAAACTTGAATTGTATGAACGTTTAGGCCCTCTTATCTTCCTCTTTATTGTAGCATAAGGTCTAGGGATAGTTGGTTGGGGGGATAGAAGTGTTGGGAAATTATGGAAATGGATGAGGAGTGGTGGAAATGGAAGATGGTTTTTGGATTCTAAGGGAGAGAAACTCACGGCTAGGGAAGTGTTTGTGGTGTGTTGTGTTGTGAATGAGATGAGATGATTTTTGAATGAATGAATGCAAGGGTATTTATAGGAGGAGTGGAGATGTATATGGCTATTTGTTTAAGGTGTTTGTGGCTACAATGATGAAGAATTGCATGTGGAAATAAAAGGGAAAATGTGGTGAAATGATGAAGTAGGAAGGTGGAAATGCATGTGAGATGTTGGAAAGGAAATGGGAATATGAGTAGGCCATGGCATGGGAGTTGTTTTGTTGGTGTAAATGTGCCATGGTTGCAATGATGAAGAATAAAGGGTGCATGTGGGGTGGAATTGAATGAATGCAAAGTGAATGAATAATGAAATGAGTTAAAGAGGGAGAATGTGGTGAAATGATGAAGTAGGAAGGTGGAAATGCATGTGAGATGTTGGAAAGGGATTGGGTTAAAGAATGGGAGTGCATGTGCAAGGTTGTTGTTGTGATAAGTGATAAGTGATAGGTGTATGGTTATGATAAGGAGATGAATGAATGATATGTTAAGTGATAAATGAATGATATGTGGTGAGTGATAAGTGATGATAGGTGGTTTTGATAAGCGATAAGTGAATGGAAGTGAATGACATGATAAGTGAATGATATGTTAAGTGATAAATGAATGATATGTGGTGAGTGATAAGTGAATGGAAGTGATAATAAGGCTAGTTTAAAAGGCTAGGGTTTAAGTACATAGAATGGGTCTAAAATAGGTTGGTTTGCATGGCATAATATGTTTGATTGGGCTAGAGGTTTTCCATGGCTCAAAGGATTTGTTTGATTGGGCTAGGCCCTTTGTTTGATGTCCCCAAAGAGCATACAAGGCTTCAATTTTGTCCATCCTCTTTGCTCCATGATTAAGCTATCCAATCCATGCCCAAAAGTGCCCCAAATAGCCTCAAAATGCACTTTCTTGCTCCCTAAGCCCTTAGAACCTGAAAACACACAAAAGAAGCATAAAGGACTAAAATAACTATGAATTACCAACATAGATGCACGAAAACAAGCTAAGTAAGTCGCCTAAATATGCTCCTATCAAAGTTCAAACGGTGGAAAAGGCAGAGAGAGGGATAAGAATCTGACCGATCGAGTTCCATCATTTTATTTGTTTTGATTTTCTAGGTGGTTGTATAGAGTTTGCACGAAAAGGAGAGCAAAGAAGAGAAAGAATTTGTGAATGCACCGCGAGGTCTTTGCTGTGCATTCATGTTTGATTATATATTTGTTGTGTTTCTAGGCATATATAATTGAATTAATTTAATTCTTATAATTAAATACACAAGGAAATAAATAAATAAATGTGACAGCTCATCCCGAATTATTTTATCGATGACGTGAAATGACGATTTTGCCCTTGGACGTTATTTGGTGATGTGGATGATTTGTTTTTGGTTGGTGACTCAGCTGGACCACACACACACTCACACCCTCTCTTTCACTCCTGTGTACTCCTTCTCTCTTCCCTCTCTCAGATTTCTTCCATTTCTTTACAAACCGTACAACCTTCAAACCAACCATTTCAGGCACGGATCGAAATCATTGTTGGTATTTTTGGACTCCTAGCAAGCCCAAGAACTCATCCATACCATTTTTAGGATGTGAAACATTCGGAAACCCGAGAACCAAGGATCTCCGATTTTGAGGTACTGTTCATGCACTTGTGATCGCGGAGGTTTCATTGAGTTTTGAGGTTATAGTGAATTTTAGAACGTCTTCACAAAGCTCGGGGAAGAAATTTGAGGTGTTTTGTATGTCGGGAAGCTCGAGTTCAATGAGTTGCAAGTTTGGCCGGAATATTGATGCGAGAATTATAAGCACACAAATTAAACCCTCTTTTTGTCAATTGTAGTATAAGTATAAGTAGGGATCGTTCTGGACCGGGGATTAGGAGGGATTGTTAATCACTTGGATTTGACTCAAAAACGTAAAAACACAAACTAAAACACTATACTAAACTCGAAGAATTCAAAACTAAAAACAAGAAAGATTAAGACTAAAACTTAAACAAAATAAAGGGGGATTGGATTTGGACGAAAATTGAAATAAAATGGATACTTGGAAACAAAATAGATTGTAAAGATGAATGTGACGGAAATGAATGGATGGGAAGCTAGTGATGCGAGTTTTATACGCACACAAATTTTACCCTCTTTTTGTCAATTGTAGTGAAGTGTATAAGTAGGGATCGTTCTGGACCGGGGATTAGGAGGGATTGTTAATCACTTGGATTTGACTTAAAAACGTAAAAACTCAATATAAAACACTATTTAATGCTCGAAGAAAGCAAGACTAAAAATAAGAAAGATTAAGACTAAGACTTCAACGAAATAGGGGGGAATTGGATTTGGACGAATTTAAACTAAAATGGATACTTGGAAACAAAACAAATTGTAAATATGGATAGATTGCAAACAAGTGTTGTGAAATTAGATGGTTGGTGAATTAGCTAGAGGTTCTTTCTCCACACATGATATTTATGCATATGAATCAATTTCCAGTTATTCCTTCATTGAATTATGAACGACAATGCCCCAAATTAACCGTGACATCACTAGTTAACCCTCAGATTTTCCTTATATTATTGGATTGGATGGCATCATTCGACAACCCAAAACATTCTCAAAAGTTCCCTACATGTCATCATAATAGAGATACAATCGAAGATCATTAAGAATAATGAAAACCATAAGCATTGACAAAGCACTTGCAACTATGACATCATGTTACTCATGCTAAGAATTTAAACTTAACGCGATCGTGACAAGCGACCTTCACTACTTTCAAGTATAAGTTAGTAACGATTATGTGAAACCTTCTTAAACTTTAGCCACATATTCATGCATGTAATCAAGTGTCGACCCTCAATCAACAAACACAAATAAGTTAATCATCAAATAGTTAAGCCAATTGCATTCACGAATCAAGAGTTCATAACTGGAATTCATCAATTCATATTACATAAACAATCATGGTATTGAAATCACCCCTAGCTAAGGGGGGTTTAGTTCCTCATAACTTTGAAATCAAAGAAACACCTAAACATTCCAACAACTCAAAGCTTGAATTGTATGAACGTTTAAGCACTCTTCTCTTCCATACATACAAAACAAAAAGAATTAAAATGAAACTTTGAAATCAAAGAAACACCTAAACATTCCAACAACTCAAACTTGAATTGTATGAACGTTTAAGCACTCTTCTCTTCCTCGTCGTAGCACAAGGTTTAAGGATAGGTTGTGTGATGGTATGAAGTGTTTTGGAGGGATGGGAAGTGGTTGGATAGTGGCTGCAATGGAGGAGAAAAACTGCACAGAAAATGGGATGATTATGCACGGCAAGGATGTTTGGGAAATGGTGTGTTTTTGTATGAAAATGAGGAATGAATTGAAAGATGAGAATGCAAGGGCTTTTATAGGAGAATGAAGGTGTGAATGGCTGTTTGTTTAAGCATGCAAGTGGCTAATTAATGATGAACAAACAGCTAAGAAAGCATATGCAAGCTGGAATTGCACAAGGGAGCCAAAGGGAACCCACGGCATGGACAGTTTTGGTGCATGTGTTGGCTGATTTGTATGATGGTTAAAGCTTGTGAAAGCATGTGTAATGTATGGTGGATGAATGATTAAATGGACATGTGGGGTGTATATGTTGCTGAAATGATGAAGTATGAGTGGTGAAAATGCAAGGGAAAACTGGAAAGTTGAAGGGATGCACGGCATGGACAGTTTTGGTGCATGTGTTGGCTGATTTGTATGATTGTTTTGTGGTGAATTGGAATGCAAATTGAATGAATAATGAAATGGGAAAGCATGTGGATTAGGTGGAATGTAAGGGGAATAATGATGGAGAAAAACTTAAAATGCAAAGGAATGTTGGAAAGGCATGTGCAATTGCATGTGTGTGTGTTGGAAATGGGATGATAGCCACGGCACTTGGAGTGTTTGTTTGATGATGATGCATGTGATGGGTGGAAACAAAGGGGGAAACATGGCACAAGGGTGCTTGAGTGAATGATTGAATGTGCATGTGGAATAAAAGAATGAGTGGTGGTGTAATGATGAAGTGAATGCATGTGGAAATTGCAAGGAGGAAAGCTGAAATTGTGATGGAGAGTGCACGGTTTTGGTGTGGAGAAAAGTGTGAATGTGCATGTGGCTTTGTGGTTGAATGATTAAAGGGTGCATGTGGGTGATTGTTGTTGTGATAAGTGATAAGTGATAGGTGTATGGTTATGATAAGGAGATGAATGAATGATATGTTAAGTGATAAATGAATGATATGTTAAGTGATAAATGAATGATATGTGGTGAGTGATAAGTAAATGGTAGTGATAAGTGAATGGTATGATAAGTGAATGAGTTGATAAGTGAATGAGTGTATGGTTAGGAAACAAGGCCCTTCCTTGCATGGCAAGGAAGGGAAACACCAAGGGACACACGGCAAGGGGTACAATGTTGGAAGGGAAATTGTTTTGTGACCTAGAATAAGTAGGATTCCTTGATATTGTCCAAACAAAAGGTCTTTAGGCCTTCAATTTCGTCCATTCCTTTTGCTCCGAGCATATGCTATCCATTCCAAGCCCAATTTTGCTCCAAAATGCTCCAAAATGCATCTTTTTGCTTCCTTAGCCATATGAACCTAAAAACACACGAAAATGGCTTAAACTACTAAAACAAATATGAATTAACAACATAGATGCACGAAAACAAGCTAAGTAAGTCGCCTAAATATGCTCCTATCAAATACCCCCACACTTATCTTTTGCTAGTCCTCGAGCAAAACAGAAAGAAAAACAAAACAAAACGAAACGAAACAAAACAAGTAAAACACAACCTAAACCTTCCAACAACTGTCTTAGGGATTTCCAATGCACATGACACGTTAAAAATCATCATTCCCACAGATTTTAGTCATCTTCACACTTAAGTACATTCTTAATCATAGTCACCATATAGTAGTTCACAATTAAGCGTTTAAAATCATGTTTTGAATGTAGTAACATGCCTTAGAGAATTTGCTCAATTCCTTACAAGATATGCACTCGATTTTCACACAGATTTTCTGACTACACACCCTACACTAGTTATATGTGAGAGATTGATGTAAACATGAAAGACTAGTATCTCACATATCTTATAACAAAGAAAGCATTTTCTGGATTTACGATAATGACATGAATATGATCTCATGAATGGAATGCTACTACTTAGACGCGAGCACCAGTGACACCATATGCTCATACCAAGTTCAAACTCCACAATTGAAATACACAACACTCAAGATAGAAGTCAAGGGTTGTAACGGGGCTTGGGGTATTGGCTAACAATGAAAGGTGAAGGATAAACAAACATTCTTAGAGCAATAGTGAGCAAAGTATTGAATCAGGCACTTAGAATTCCCTTAAGAACGCAGAAGTCAACTTTGAACACCCAAGGGAAAGTCACACAAAACTTAGGGCCATATTCACTTTTTGGACCCTTTCTTCAACCATCAACGCTCGTGAGTTCATCCTTACTTATTTTCACTCTCTTTTTTTTTTTTTTTTTTTTTTTTTTTTTATTTTTTTATTTTTTTTTTTTTGAATCTTAAAACATACATATAAACGTAAGAACAAACTTTTACTCCCCCACACTCATTTTCTTGCATAATGTAACTCAAAAGGAATTCATTTAAGTTATGCTCACTATCTTTTAAGAACAAGGGTGTGGATTGTCCTAAACTAGGCTAGGTGAGGAAAATGTGGGTAAACAAAGAATAAAGGCTACACAAGGCTCAACGGGGTTAAAACTTACAACAAATACGAAATATGGGAAGTGAGGCTATTCGGCTATGGTGGCAACTACACAACTTCATCTTGATATATGTTATGCAAATCAATAACATGCTTTGAATGAAATGGGCATGAGTTCTAGCATTTGGAACTATATGATGAAACGCCTTCTAAGTAGTAACCAAGCAAAGAATAATGAGATCATGCAACAACTTTGGAAAACAAGAAATCACAGATTATACTCTCCAAAGAACGTTATAGGCTCAAGTCTCTCAGGGTTGTAGCGTTTGTTTGAGTTCCTTCCTTCAAGCATGTTACATAACTAATTTTTTTTTTTTTTTTTTTTTTTTTTTTTTTTTTTTTATGATTGCATGTGAAGTCATACATTATAACCATAACCAAGCATATACCAAGAGTAAATCAAACTTTTCTCCATGTTTATAACTCTTTTTAACAGTCATGCAATTAGAAACCAAATCCTTATCATTGTGTTGGAAGGTGACCTACGACACAAAAATGACTCAAAACACTCTTTTTAGGCTTTTCAAAACATGTTTTTCAAATTTTTATGTGATTTTCAAATTTTTAAGTCAAAACACACTAAACACACTTAAAAACAGCAAGAAACAACATTTGAGTTATGGTGGATAAAATCCTACGAATTTGCATTAAAACACTTTAGTAACTCCCCCACACTTAAATCAAACATTGTCCTCAATGTTAAAAACCACACTAAACACAAACAAACATATAAACAGCATTTAAACATACTAAACATGGCAGAATGTATCTAACAAAGAGAAGAGTTTAGAGATGCAAATCTGGTTATGGAGTTTTCGTTCCATCTTCTCCTTGGTGATTGCAGTGAGGCTTGGATCTTTGTGATTCCACAGGCTTACTCTTGAACTGTGCTGCTCCCATCGTTGATTTTCCTTTGTGCTACTCTTAAACTGGGCAGCAGGCTTCCTTTGGTCTCCCCCGAAGGTCTGAGCTTCCTCCTCTTATCTGTTTCTTTGTTCAATCTCTCCAATTCGTATTGAAGAGGGTTAGAGGATAGCTTAGCAAAGCTAGGTAAGCAACCAGGGAATAGAGTCCATATAGACTCCAAGTGCCGGCTGATTGCTTCTTTCACTTTGCCATGCAAATAATATCAAGGACAAAGGAAAAGACAGGGAAAGAGCATGATATGAGATACCTTTGCTTTTGCCCTTGATGATATGAGATACCTTTGCTTTTGAAGAAGCGGTGAATGAATCAGCACATGTATTTGTTGTGCTGCTTCCTCCTGGATCATCTGTTCTCCAGGCATCTGGTATCATCTTTGGGGAAGAAGAGAGAATGGAGTATCTCGAAAGGCTTTGCTGGGAGTGCACCCTCAGAGGTGAGAGAGAGTTGGGCATTTTCTTCAGTTCTGTCTTGCCAAAAAAAAATGAAGGTCGACATATATAGGGAATTCAATAGCAAGTGGTGATACTGTGCTTTTACCGTTGTCGACAGACATTTTGATCCCGCAAATCCGGCTTTTTGGAATAGTGGCGACTCTTCGATATTTGAAGACGCCTCTTCGATAAAGCTGCACGCGTTTTTCTGAAAAGCAGATAAAGCGTCGCCGAACTTTGCGCTTGTCGGCTAAAGACGTGTAATTGCGATGATGGCCTCCACGTGTTGAACGCGATTTCTGAAAAGCAAAGGCTTTTTGAATTGGTGGACGTGTTGCCTTGGCTTTTTATAGAGCTATCGATCACCGCCAACTCACACACTCTGAAGATTTTCCATTCTTGAAACTTGTCTCCGGCCCTTTGAAAATCTACTCCGTCCACCCCTTCTCTTTTAACTTCGTGAACAATGGCTAGCTCATCCAACCCATCGAACCTTTGCTTAGATTTGAGTCTAAGCAGTGATCCGGTCACGTCTCATCAGGGTAAGGTATGGTGCCCGTGTTTCTTATCTTCCCATGGCCCTCTTACAGAAGAGGACTCTGTGATGACGGATCCCACAACGGCTACGATAGTGGCTCGGAACCTCCTCACTCCCAAAGACAGTCAGCTGCTTTCCGGACGGTCCGATGAGTTGGCCGTTCAAGAATCCCTGGCTCTGAGTGTTCAGTGTGCTGGCTCTGTGTCCAACATGGGCCAACGCCTTCTTGCTCGCTCCCGTCAGGTTGAATCCTTGATGGCGGAGGTGGAGAGTCTTAAGCAGGAGATCAAACAGCTTAAGTACGAGAACCGAAGTTTGCACGTGCTTGCCAACAATTATTCGTCAGGCATGAAGAGGAAACTTGACGAGCTTGATGACCGTCAAAGGCTTGCAGCTTTCTTCCAGAGACACCTCTTTCCTGGTTCATCCAGCGTTCCACCAAGGTTTGGGGCCTTGAATGATCTATCTTCGGTGCCTCCCGCTCCGATGCCTTCCGCTCCGATGCCTCTTGCTCCAATGCCTTCTGTTCCGAGACCTCCTGTTCTGATGCCTTCTGCTCCGAGAGTGTTGCCACGTAGTGGGGCCTCACGTACACAACCTTTGTAAAGGCTCCATCTTTCTGCCATGTTTAGATACAATTGTAATTTATCGAAAAAAATCAATGAACAAGCAAAAGTTTTATTTACTGTATTGGGTTGCCTAAGACACAAACAAACACCAAAATGACTCAAATGACTCTAAAAACACATCTTTTTGGGGTTTTCAAAAGTATTTTTTTTTTTTCAAATTTTTATCAATTTTTCGGAGTTTTATGCCAAGACACTATAAAACACACTAAAACACTCTAAAAACGCTTAAAACAGCAAGAAACAACATTCTAAGTGATAGGTGAATAAATCCCACGAAATTCATGCAAAAACAAATTGTTTACCCCCCCAACTTAAATCAAACATTGTCCTCAATGTTTTAAGCATAGAGTCACAAAAGAGCAAATAAATAAACAAAAACGATAAAGAAAGCAAAGTAAAGGTAGTAAAGAAAAGGAAAGGAATAAAAATAAGTTCTTCTCTATTCGGATGCATGGGTTGCCTCCCACGAAGCGCTTTCTTTTACGTCTTGCAGCCGGACGAGTACTCTCTTCAATCTTTAATTGAGCCCACGGAATGGAAAGGAATGTCTTCCACCACTTGCCCCACACCATGCTCGTAATATGGCTTCAACCGATGCCCGTTCACGTTGAATTCTACGCCATTCCTTAAGCTTTTTATGTGGACTGCACCATAAGGTAAAACGTTAGTAACAACAAACGGGCCAATCCATTTAGAACGCAACTTACCAGGAAACAAACGTAGGCGAGAGTTGAAAAGCAACACTTTCTGCCCAACTGTGAAGGTCTTGGTTCGGATCATTTTATCATGGAATGCTTTGGTCTTGGCTTTGTACATCCGGGCATTCTCATAGGCTTCATTCCGAATCTCCTCAAGTTCATTCAATTGGAGCTTCCTATGAACTCCCGCTGCATCTATGTCCATGTTGAAAGTCTTCACGGCCCAATGTGCCTTGTGTTCTAACTCTACGGGCAAATGACATGGCTTACCATAGACGAGCCGAAAAGGTGACATCCCAATGGGTGTTTTGTACGCCGTACGATATGCCCATAGTGCATCATCTAAACGTAAGCTCCAATCCCTCCTTGTTGGTCCAACGGTCTTCTCCAAAATTTGTTTGATTTCTCGGTTAGACACCTCGGCTTGGCCATTTGTTTGAGGATGGTAAGGTGTGGAGACCTTATGGTTGACATGGTACTTTCTTAGCAATGCCTCAATGGTCCGATTGCAAAAGTGAGACCCTCCATCACTTATGATTACTCTCGGCATTCCAAACCTAGCAAAAATGTTAGTTTTCACGAAATCTGCAACCACCTTAGAATCGTTAGTACGGGTGGCTTTTGCTTCCACCCATTTAGAAACATAATCAACGGCTAGCAAGATATACGTGAAACCATAAGATGGAGGGAAAGGGCCCATGAAATCAATGCCCCAAACATCAAAAATTTCAACATTAAAGACAGGGGTTTGCGGCATTTGGTCCTTGGTACCTATGTTACCCATTCGTTGGCAACGATCACAAGACATACAAAAGGTTCTAGCATCCCTAAATATAGTCGGCCAATAAAAACCACACTCTAGAACCTTGAGGGCAGTGCGTTGTGTGCCAAAATGACCACCACATGCATATGTGTGACAAAAGTTTAGAATTAAGTGAAATTCAGAATCATGCACACATCTACGTACAATTTGATCGGGACAAAATTTCCATAAGTACGGATCATCCCATACATAAAACCGTGCATCATGCCTAAGTTTGTCACGTTGGTGCCTATTGAGATCATTTGGAATTTGTTTAGCCACCAAGTAATTCACTAAATCTGCATACCATGGTTCACTTACCTCAATGGATAGCAGCTGCTCATCGGGGAATGTCTCTGCAATGGGTAGGGACTCCTCATTATGCACTATTCGGCTTAGGTGGTCAGCCACCACGTTTTCACTTCCCTTCTTGTCACGAATCTCGATGTCGAACTCTTGAAGTAACAACATCCACCGAATCAGCCGGGGCTTGGCCTCCTTTTTGGTGAGCAAGTACTTTAGAGCTGCATGATCAGTGAAAACAATTACTTTAGTACCAATTAGATATGATCGAAATTTATCTAAAGCAAAGACAACGGCAAGAAGTTCTTTCTCCGTAGTGGAGTAGTTCAACTGGGCATCGTTCAACGTCCGTGAGGCATAGTAGATGACATGCGGCCTCTTGTCCTTTCTTTGTCCCAAAACAGCCCCTAAAGCATAATCGGACGCATCACACATAAGCTCGAACGGGAGGCTCCATTCCGGGGGAACAATAATGGGTGCCGTGGTCAACAACTCCTTGAGTTGGTTGAATGATGCCGTGCACTCCTTAGTGAATTCAAATGCCACGTCTTTTTGTAGGAGGCGGCAAAGAGGTTGTGCAACTTTTGAGAAATCTTTGATAAATCGCCTATAGAATCCTGCATGGCCAAGAAAAGAACGGACCTCTCTAACCGAAATAGGAGAGGGTAAGTGACGTACAAGATCTATTTTAGACTTATCAACTTCAATCCCTTTTTCTGAGATGATATGACCCAAAACTATACCTTGTTTAACCATAAAATGACATTTTTCCCAATTCAAAACAAGGTTAGTTTCCATGCATCTTTTCAAGATTAAAGTGAGATTATGCAAACAAGCATCAAATGAGTCTCCAAACACACTAAAATCGTCCATAAATACTTCAATTATCTTTTCAACATAATCAGAGAAGATACTTACCATGCATCGTTGGAAAGTGGCCGGTGCATTGCATAAACCAAATGGCATGCGACGATAAGCAAATGTTCCAAAGGGACATGTGAATGTGGTCTTCTCTTGATCATCCGGGGCTATCACAATTTGGTTATATCCAGAGTATCCATCAAGAAAACAGTAAAAAGCATGACCGGCTAACCTTTCGAGCATCTGGTCGATGAATGGCAAAGGAAAGTGATCTTTCCTAGTCATGGCATTTAGCTTCCGGTAATCGATACATACTCGCCATCCAGTCTGAATGCGTGTAGGCACGAGCTCATTCTCATCATTCTTGATAACAGTTACTCCGGACTTCTTGGGAACGACTTGAACTGGAGAGACCCAACGGCTATCGGAGATAGGGTAGATCACTCCGCAATCCAAAAGCTTGATTATTTCCTTCTTCACCACTTCCATCATTGGAGGGTTGAGACGGCGTTGAGCCTCTCGGGATGGCTTAGTCCCCTCTTCAAGAAGTATACGGTGCATGCATGTGGTAGGGCTTATTCCTTTAATGTCGGCCAAAGTCCACCCTATGGCCGTTTTGTGTTCTCGCAGCACCCTCACAAGCTTCTCCTCCTCCATTGCCGTGAGACTTGATGAAATGATGACGGGCAATGTTTCGCCTTCTCCCAAAAACACATACTTCAAATGGTCCGGTAACGGCTTAAGTTCAAGTGATGGTGCCTGAACAACAGAAGGTAGCATCTTAGTGGAAACTGAATTTGTAAGTGAGAGTGGAACCTTACCATATTGTTGTGGCAATGACTCAAGGGCTGCCACAACCTCAATTATTTCTTCACTAGAACCCATGGCAAAGAATTCCTCTTCCTTGCCGTGACCTTGCATTGGCCCAAATCCGTCATTTTTGCACTCTATGGCCTTAGTGATGGTTGTTTCCAGGGCGTCCTCGTTCAATTCTTCAAGGTATACCTGCGCCAAAGAATCGATAATATTAATGGAAAAACAAGAATGGTCATCAACAGGATATCTCATAGTTTCAGAAATATTAAAATCAATCACTTCCCCATCGAATTCCATTGTCAAGGTGCCTTTGTATACATCAATCTTCGTTCGGGCCGTCTTCATGAATGGCCTACCAAGGAGAATCGGCAAAGATGTAGAATGGGCTGAATCCTCCATGTCTAGGATGTAGAAATCAGCCGGAAAAATTAAATGGTTCACCTGCACAAGCACATCCTCCAAAACTCCTTTTGGATATGCATTAGATCTATCGGCCAACTGAATAACCACACCATCATTTTTCAATTCACCAAGGTTCATTGAAGCATAAATTGAGTATGGCATGACGTTAATTGAAGCTCCTAAATCTAACATAGCATGTTCGAACTTAGTTTGACCAATAATACAAGGGATTGTAAAGCTACCTGGATCTTTGCACTTTGGTGGTAACTTTCTTTGTAAAACAGCGGAAACATTCTCACTTACCCTTACTACCTCTTTGTGTGACGCCCTCTTCCTCGTAGTACACAATTCCTTCAAGAACTTAGCGTATTTGGGCACTTGCTTTATGGCATCTAGAAGCGGGATATTGACTTGAACTTTCCTAAACGTTTCAAGAATGTCCTTCTCATGCTCCTCCTTCTTTGTTTGCAATAATCTGCGAGGAAAAGGTACATTGGGCAGATTAGGACGTGAAGTATATGAATTTGAACTTAAATTACCTGATTTGGCCGAGTTAGGGTGATTGGGGGCCTGCGGCATTTGGTTTTTCACTCTTTCCGTGGGTGAGCTAGACACTTCCTCAGGTTGTGTCGTCTCTTCATCTACTTTCTGGGCAGATTTGGGATTGTTTGGCTCGGTCCCAACTTCTTTTCCACTCCTTAGGGTGATGGCCTTGGCGGATTCGAATCCTCCCTTTGGATTGACTGTGGTTGAGCTAGGAAGCTTTCCTTGCTCTCTAATCTGTCCAAGGAACTCAGAAATCTGCCCTATTTGTTTCTTCATATCCATCATCTCCTTCTCGTTATTTTCTATCCGGTTGTTTTGATTTTGCAACCCCTGCGAAATAGAGGTTAGTAATTGCATAGCTTGATTACCTTCCAAGGACGTACCTGAATGAGATGATGCCGAAGGTTGTTGGGGTTGTTGGGGTGCATACGACTTGGAATAAAAACCAGGGGGGTTTGGCCTAAATCCTCCTTGTTGGGCAGCTTGTTGTGGCTCCCTCCATTTGAAGTTTGGATGGTCCCTCCATCCGGCATTGTAAGTGTTCGAATATGGGTTGTTTTGATTTTGTCCTTGGAAACCAATTGCATTGGCAGATTCCCACCCACCATTCTCGATTAGTTGAGGGCAATTGTCAGATGGATGCCCTTGAATTGAGCACACGCCACAAACTTGGTGTTCTTGTGCTTTTGGACCAATCACAACCTGAGAAACAAGAGAAGTAAGATTAGCAAGTTGTGATTGAATTTCAGAAATAGCACTCACCTCATTTACACTTTGTTGCCGTGGGGCTTCCCTTTGGCCCACTCCTTCATATTGTTGAGCGTTGAGCGCTCGGTTGGCTATGAGAATCTTGGCATCCCTTGGTGTTTTGTCCACCAATGCTCCTCCCGCTGATGCATCAAGCATTTGACGTTCGATAGGAAGGATGCCCTCATAGAAATATTGAAGGAGAAGTTCCTCCTTCATTTGATGTTGAGGACATGAAGCTACCAGGCCCTTGAAGCGCTCATAATAAGCCGGGAATGTCTCACCATGGTTCTGTTGAATACCACTAATTTTCTTCCGTAGGAGAATCACTCTCGAAGTAGGGAAGAATTTCTCCAAGAAAGCACGCTTCATACTTTCCCCCGAAGTCACAGTTCCCGGGGCTAGTTCGTAGAGCCAATCTTTGGCCTTGTCCATAAGTGAAAATGGAAAGGCCTTCATCTTCAATATACTGCCATCCACAATGACGGGGGTCATGCTCGAACAAACCACCTCGAACTCCTTCAAGTGTTTGTTGGGATCTTCCATGGACAGTCCATGGTACTTAGGAATATGATGCAGCAAGCTTGACTTCAATTCGAACTCATCGGTCTTGCCTAGAGCCGCCCTAGGATATTGAATACATAGGGGTGCGGCATTGTCCAATCCCGAAGCGGAAAGTTCTTTGATTGTTCGGTTGTCTGCTGCCATGTCTTCTTCACCCGCTGTTGTCTTGGGTTCCTCTTCTTCAAATTCAGAAATGGACTCGGAGCTTTCGCTTGATTCGCTAGGTTCTGGGTTCTTTCTTTTTCGTCTCAATTCTCGCTCGAAATCTGCGTCAAAGACCGAGATAGGTTCACGAATCGGATGAGAACTCCTAGTCATAAACTAGTACCTAAAACAAGAAATAAAACAAGATCAAGAATCTGGAATAAAATAAAAGAAAATAAAACAATCCAAGAGATTAGCAAAGTTGCTAATCCCCGGCAACGGCGCCAAAATTTAATGCGAGTTTTATACGCACACAAATTTTACCCTCTTTTTGTCAATTGTAGTGAAGTGTATAAGTAGGGATCGTTCTGGACCGGGGATTAGGAGGGATTGTTAATCACTTGGATTTGACTTAAAAACGTAAAAACTCAATATAAAACACTATTTAATGCTCGAAGAAAGCAAGACTAAAAATAAGAAAGATTAAGACTAAGACTTCAACGAAATAGGGGGGAATTGGATTTGGACGAATTTAAACTAAAATGGATACTTGGAAACAAAACAAATTGTAAATATGGATAGATTGCAAACAAGTGTTGTGAAATTAGATGGTTGGTGAATTAGCTAGAGGTTCTTTCTCCACACATGATATTTATGCATATGAATCAATTTCCAGTTATTCCTTCATTGAATTATGAACGACAATGCCCCAAATTAACCGTGACATCACTAGTTAACCCTCAGATTTTCCTTATATTATTGGATTGGATGGCATCATTCGACAACCCAAAACATTCTCAAAAGTTCCCTACATGTCATCATAATAGAGATACAATCGAAGATCATTAAGAATAATGAAAACCATAAGCATTGACAAAGCACTTGCAACTATGACATCATGTTACTCATGCTAAGAATTTAAACTTAACGCGATCGTGACAAGCGACCTTCACTACTTTCAAGTATAAGTTAGTAACGATTATGTGAAACCTTCTTAAACTTTAGCCACATATTCATGCATGTAATCAAGTGTCGACCCTCAATCAACAAACACAAATAAGTTAATCATCAAATAGTTAAGCCAATTGCATTCACGAATCAAGAGTTCATAACTGGAATTCATCAATTCATATTACATAAACAATCATGGTATTGAAATCACCCCTAGCTAAGGGGGGTTTAGTTCCTCATAACTTTGAAATCAAAGAAACACCTAAACATTCCAACAACTCAAAGCTTGAATTGTATGAACGTTTAAGCACTCTTCTCTTCCATACATACAAAACAAAAAGAATTAAAATGAAACTTTGAAATCAAAGAAACACCTAAACATTCCAACAACTCAAACTTGAATTGTATGAACGTTTAAGCACTCTTCTCTTCCTCGTCGTAGCACAAGGTTTAAGGATAGGTTGTGTGATGGTATGAAGTGTTTTGGAGGGATGGGAAGTGGTTGGATAGTGGCTGCAATGGAGGAGAAAAACTGCACAGAAAATGGGATGATTATGCACGGCAAGGATGTTTGGGAAATGGTGTGTTTTTGTATGAAAATGAGGAATGAATTGAAAGATGAGAATGCAAGGGCTTTTATAGGAGAATGAAGGTGTGAATGGCTGTTTGTTTAAGCATGCAAGTGGCTAATTAATGATGAACAAACAGCTAAGAAAGCATATGCAAGCTGGAATTGCACAAGGGAGCCAAAGGGAACCCACGGCATGGACAGTTTTGGTGCATGTGTTGGCTGATTTGTATGATGGTTAAAGCTTGTGAAAGCATGTGTAATGTATGGTGGATGAATGATTAAATGGACATGTGGGGTGTATATGTTGCTGAAATGATGAAGTATGAGTGGTGAAAATGCAAGGGAAAACTGGAAAGTTGAAGGGATGCACGGCATGGACAGTTTTGGTGCATGTGTTGGCTGATTTGTATGATTGTTTTGTGGTGAATTGGAATGCAAATTGAATGAATAATGAAATGGGAAAGCATGTGGATTAGGTGGAATGTAAGGGGAATAATGATGGAGAAAAACTTAAAATGCAAAGGAATGTTGGAAAGGCATGTGCAATTGCATGTGTGTGTGTTGGAAATGGGATGATAGCCACGGCACTTGGAGTGTTTGTTTGATGATGATGCATGTGATGGGTGGAAACAAAGGGGGAAACATGGCACAAGGGTGCTTGAGTGAATGATTGAATGTGCATGTGGAATAAAAGAATGAGTGGTGGTGTAATGATGAAGTGAATGCATGTGGAAATTGCAAGGAGGAAAGCTGAAATTGTGATGGAGAGTGCACGGTTTTGGTGTGGAGAAAAGTGTGAATGTGCATGTGGCTTTGTGGTTGAATGATTAAAGGGTGCATGTGGGTGATTGTTGTTGTGATAAGTGATAAGTGATAGGTGTATGGTTATGATAAGGAGATGAATGAATGATATGTTAAGTGATAAATGAATGATATGTTAAGTGATAAATGAATGATATGTGGTGAGTGATAAGTAAATGGTAGTGATAAGTGAATGGTATGATAAGTGAATGAGTTGATAAGTGAATGAGTGTATGGTTAGGAAACAAGGCCCTTCCTTGCATGGCAAGGAAGGGAAACACCAAGGGACACACGGCAAGGGGTACAATGTTGGAAGGGAAATTGTTTTGTGACCTAGAATAAGTAGGATTCCTTGATATTGTCCAAACAAAAGGTCTTTAGGCCTTCAATTTCGTCCATTCCTTTTGCTCCGAGCATATGCTATCCATTCCAAGCCCAATTTTGCTCCAAAATGCTCCAAAATGCATCTTTTTGCTTCCTTAGCCATATGAACCTAAAAACACACGAAAATGGCTTAAACTACTAAAACAAATATGAATTAACAACATAGATGCACGAAAACAAGCTAAGTAAGTCGCCTAAATATGCTCCTATCAGCTAGCTAAGGGGTTCATCTCCACACATGTTATACTTGCATACAAAACGATTTCTTATTGCTTTTCAATAAACCATGAATTCTCAACGCCCCGGGTTAATTAGGTCCGCTTAAATTAACCGTCAAGTTTTCCTTAAGTTAATGAATTGGATGATTGCATACGACAACCCAAAGCATTCCTCACAAGTTCCCTACATGAATTGCATAATAGAGATACAAGCAAGAATCATTAAGCATCATGAAAACTATAAGTGTTGACGAGGCATTCGTTACTATGATTGCATGAAACTTATGCCAAGAATTTGTTTAACGCGATTGTTTATAAGCAACCTCCACTACTTGTGAATATAAGTTCATAACTATTACGTGAAACTCACTTATATTCTAGCGTCAAATTCATGCATGAAAATTAAGCGTCGACTCTCAATAAACATACATAAATAGGTTATCAATCAAATAGTTAAACAAATTGAATTCACAACTTATGAAACGTAATTAGAAGTACTCAAATCATAATGCAAGCATAAACATATATTTCGAATCACCCCCTAGCTAAAGGGGGTTTAATTCCTCATACGTACAAAACAAAGAGAATTGAAATTAAACATTGAAATCAAAGAAACGCCTAAACATTCCAACAACTCAAACTTGAATTGTATGAACGTTTAGGCCCTCTTATCTTCCTCTTCATTGTAGCATAAGGTCTAGGGATAGTTGGTTGGGGGGATGGAAGTGTTGGGGAATTATGGAAATGGATGAGGAGTGGTGGAAATGGAAGATGGTTTTTGGATTCTAAGGGAGAGTGTTTATTTGTGGTGTGAGAATGGAGAGATGGAATTGAATGAAATGGAAGTGTGGGATGAATTGAATGATCTTTGAATGAATGAATGCAAGGGTATTTATAGGAGGAGTGGAGATGTATATGGCTATTTGTTTAAGGTGTTTGTGGTTGCAATGATGAAGAATTGCATGTGGAAATAAAAAGGAAAATGTGGTGAAATGATGAAGTAGGAAGGTGGAAATGCATGTGAGATGTTGGAAAGGAAATGGGAATATGAGTAGGCCATGGCATGGGAGTTGTTTTGTTGGTGTAAATGTGCCATGGTTGCAATGATGAAGAATAAAGGGTGCATGTGGGGTGGAATTGAATGAATGCAAAGTGAATGAATAATGAAATGAGTTAAAGAGGGAGAATGTGGTGAAATGATGAAGTAGGAAGGTGGAAATGCATGTGACTTGTTTGTGGAATAAAGAATGAATGGTGGAAATGTGAGTGAATGATGTGCATGTGTGTGAATGCATGTGTTGATTTAAAGAATAGGTATGCATGTGAATTAGTTTGGAAAGAGGTGGGTGTGCATGTGAGATGAAATGCATATGTTTGAAATGTGTAGATGATTATGAGTATGATAAGTGATAAATGAATGATATGTGGTGAGTGATAAGTGAATGGAAATGATAAGTGATAAGTGAATGGAAGTGATAAGTGAAAGGTTTGATAAGTGATAAATGAATGATATGTGGTGAGTGATAAGTGAATGGAAGTGATAAGTGATAAATGGACTAGTTTAAAGGGCTAGGGTTTAAGTACATAGAATGGGCCTAAAGTCTACTAGTGATGTGTAATAACCATCCACCGCCATGAAATTTGCTCGACGTTTAGTGAAAAATTGGCCGACAGAGGTGTTCGTCGAGTAAACCTTTAGTCATTAGTTTATAAGTCTATGCCTTCCTCTTCCTTTTTCTCCTTTATACCTTGATTTCCCTCTTTCTATTTCATGCCTTCCTATTCGTCTTTCTCCCTTCTCCCATTCTTCTTTGGTTCAAGACCCACTGCACCTACTACCCAAACAATAAAGTGTAACAACATGGTGAGAATACCACTATAAGGTCGAAGAAGGTGGTGAACGAAAGTTGCTTGGATTTTATGCAAGTGGAAGAACATGGAGAGGATACTACTGTAATGGACAAAAAGCCCAATATCGAAAGGCTGGGCAGTTCAAGATTTTTTTTTCTATTTTCAGTGCATTTAGACTATTTTTGGCATCAATACATACATATAATGCAGACCATAATAATGAGTACTCAACAGATCAAAAGCATATTGGGTGTCAAAAGTGCAAAGTTTTTTTTATATTTGGAGTGTTTTTGGTCTATTTTCGACATTAATGGAAACAAACGAGCATGCCTTCAACACCCATTGGAACATAAGAAAATAAAAGTATATAATGCACTACTAGGACCATAAGTATGAGTATTGAAAAGATCACATTTGGACTGTTTTCTGCATCAATAAAACAAACAAGCATGTGTTTGACAACAATTGGAACTCAAATTCCCAAGTCGAGCATCGATCTCAAGATCTCTCTCCGGACTGCCTACCATCGTTCCTCGTTATCGTGACTTCAGCTTTTTCATCAGTCCATATGTGGTGTTCACCGCAAAGATGCCAGTAGGTTTCTAGCAAAGATAATCAAGGACGAGGACATCACTGCCTCCTTCAATGGCCTCATGGAGAAGGAGATCATCGTCCTCGCCGACTAGGAGAAAAAGTTTGAAGCTTACCTAGTTATTGAGGTTAAGCTTGTGTCTGCTGCTCAAGGTCTTCCATTTGTGCTATCTTTTTGGTTTGTTTTTTGATTTTGAGCTATTTGTGGGGGATTCTAAGTGAAAATAAAAAAAATAAAAAAATAAAAAAGAACCAAAGAGGGAATTTGTTACTTTTTCTGATGCATGGAATCCCTACTTTGGAGCTAAAGCTGTGGTAAATTGTTAAATTTTGGATTTTGATCAATTTTGTTGTATTGTAAAGCAATCTTGGGAAATTAGTCATCTGGGTTGTCTAAAATTTAATTTTGTATTAAAGTTTGTTGCTTTGAAGGTTTTTCCTGAGGAGATTGATTGGGTGTGTAAATTATGATTGAGTTTTGAGATTTGAGTGAATTGGTTGAACTAGGAAATTTGATACGAAAGGAATAGGACATGCACTCGCGAGGCCCCTGGGAACTAGCCCATTTGAAATAGGCTTAATTAGGTCTGATTCCTATTTCAATTTTTGCATGATCCGCCCCGCCCTACCCCGCTAAATTGTTATACGGGTCCAGTGTTGGAAGTATGCCCACAAAGCCACTCATTTGATGTAATAGCTTTTTGGAATACTTATTGTGTTAAACTTTTATATGTTTAATAGAGGGCAAAGCTTATTGTTAATCACTATTTATAGTATCTTGTGTTTAAGCAATAAGGGAATCCAAGGAATGTATTTGATCTAAGAGACAAGTGATTTAAGTTAGTTAAATTAACGAGACCTTTCTTTTATGTTCATTCCTAAAACGTTCCTAGCCATAGGATTGCCAATTGGGCATTGACAATCCGCTAAGGTTAGTATGTGTTATGTCGACTCAAGCGTGAGTATGAACTAGTCTCAAGTCATTTGGTGTTGGACACTAAGGCAAACACATAGGTGCTCGAAAGAGTAATCGATTACACTGAACAACGATCAAACAAGAGTTCGAACATACATGTCATGTGAGAACTCAATAGTTGCAATATGCAAAGTAGTCCTTTGACCTGAGGCATCATTGATGTCTAATGGTTAGGTCCTTGATCTTTGATTATGTCAACGGCATTCCATTGGAGTGTCCACGGCATTGTTGGGGTCAAGCTATCTAGTCATGTAGGCATATGAATGCACAACAAGGGATCTCTAACCTTCCATGATGGAAGGAGAATACTCTAAGATATGATTCGAGAGTCTTTGGCCAAAGCATATGAATATGACTAACGAAGATGTTCCAAATCTTATTCAATTGAATCATATAGAGAAGTATCACATTGGATAGTAGACATGAAACAAACTATCACTTAAACAATGTGATTAAGAGTATTGTATTAGAGAAGGACCGTATTGCATTGTAGTTGTAACTGGATAGGTTCTCCAACCACTTCTACTTAGCTTGGGTAACCATGACATGCTGCTAGGCGTCACCCATGGTTTGTGGAAGCCCTAAAGATTAGCAAACACTAATTTAAGGGAGAATTGAAATGTGGTTTCAATTCACAATCGATCGTTAAGAGTAACATCGCCCACTACCTCGCTAATTGGAACCTAATGGATCGTACACCGAGTAAAGATATAAGTGAAGAAATTATATGAAATGGATAAGCAATTAAATGGTTTAATTGAAGAATGGTCAAGATTAATTAAATAGTTAATTAATTATACAAAACGTTCGTATTGGGCGTTTAAGTTAGTTTTGGGCTTCGGGGCACAAAAACGTTTTGGTCCACAAGGCCCATTATGTTTAAGTTGTATGACAACTAAAACAAAATGGGCAATTAAGCCCAATAACAACATATGGCCGGCCATAAGCTTCAAGGGTAGTGAACTTGGCTTAATTGCAAGTTTGCCACTCCATTGTGAGGTGGTATAAAGACATCTTTATAGCCATTTCACCCTAAGGGTTTCTAATTGAATTTGGGTGAAACAAACTCTCTCATTTTCTTTGAGAACAAATTACCTTAGGTGAGGAACATCTAGCAATCTTTCTTCCCTAAGTCATCCATTTCATCTTCACACAACATCTTTGGTGTGGAGACTTAGAGACACCAAACTTTTGGTGTTTTGGAGAACAAATCCTCAAATCCTCAAAGAAGAAAAGGAGCACTAAAAGGGAGGAAATCACAAGGAAGATTCAAGGAGCAAGGAGGTGACTTGAAGGCCCTCCACTTGGGTGAATCCCTTGTGCAATCAAGGATGAGCTTCAAGGGTAAAGAATCTCTAAATTCTTATTCTCTTTAATTTTGTTAAAGAGTCTTATGGTTCACCATATACTAGGCTTTGAAAGTCATGGGTTTTATGAATTGTTTTTGAATGCATGCCTACTTTAAAGTGTTATTAGTTTGCATATGTATTCAAATGTTCTTACATGTTCTTAGCTAGGACAAAATTTTTCCTTGAAGTGGTATCAAGAGCCTAGGCCTAGTTTATGGTGGATCCTTTTGGGTTTTGTGTTTTTTCATATTTTGTGATATAAGTGTTGTAAATGTTACAAGCTTTGTTCTTGCTTTGAATATAAATTTTACTTGAAAATTTAGCATCTCAAATGTTGTAGATGTATTTCATTAAAGCATGAATAATGGAACTAAAAGTTGGTGCCAAGTGTTTTGGGATTTTCGACCAAATCCAAAGGGTGATTTTTTGGATTCATGTTAGGCTTGTTAAAATGGTTTTAAAGTGCTTTTTGGAACCCCCCCTAAGTACCCTAGGATATTAACCCTCTTTTGAGTTGTGAAAATTTGAGTTTTTGGTGAAAGAAAACATCCATGGAGCTATTATGAGTTTTCATGTATGTTCTTCATATTTCTTGAAGTTCTTACCAAGAACAAAAGTTTTGAAGTTTTGATTCAAAAGTTTTATGTTTTTCATAAAGTTTTGTTTTTCAAATGGTGGGTGATAGTTATTGGTGAGATGTGACTAAAAGAATTTTAAAGTTTTATAAAAACATTTTCTTATAAACCATCAAAGTCACCTTTGTCTCACCTACCAAAAACCACTCACAAAACTTTAGAATTTTTCATTTTTTCAACAACCATGGCCGGCCACCTTTGGTAAAAGGTGATGGAGGGATTTTTGTGCAATTAAATAAAGTTTTGATACTTTTGTGTATTTGTATTTTGGCCCAAAAGTTTGTGTTTTTGCAAAATGGCCCAAATAGAATGAGAACAAAAATTGTTTTGTCTCTTTAATGAGAATTGGATTTTCATTATATTTGGTTCCATTTAAATCAATTCTATGGATCCAAAAACCAATTGTTTAAAGTTGCTTTCTTAGTTAATTTAGTTAATTAAGAAAAGGGTGATTATGAACCAAAGGCCTCGATAATTGAGCTATGTGATTGACCGATTTACATTATGAATGCTTGGGTTTTAAGTAATGTAGATTTGAATGTAATTTGATTAGTTCAAGTTGTTGTAAAGGGCATAAGCCCATTATTTGTGTTGTAAAAGGGCATAAGCCCTTTTTATTATTTCATGTATTCCTCTTTGTTTATATGTATGCAAATTGGAATAGTTGGGTCCAACGCCCAATAGGAAATAACGGTTTAATTGGATTAAACGCGTAACTAAAATCAACAACTATCTACCTTAAACCCAAGGTCCAACACAAGGCTCGTGTTGGATCAAATCAAACGGTTCATAATCATCCTAAAACCTAATATGACTATATAGTCCATATGAGGATGCAATGCGTTCGTTAGTAGTTCCATATAGTCTCGCTTGTTTCAACGAAACAGTGGGAGTATTATATGCTACTAAATCATATTAACTTGGACCAATAGTTATGATAGGGCCATGTTCTTTTAATATGATTAAAATGTTTTGATGTAGCCCAAAACTACTCCCTCAAACGAATATTAAGTTGATAAACGAGAGATGTTTTGAACATTTCTTCGTAGGCCTTCCACCGTGGTGGGCTCCAATCGTTTGTGACTCATGCACCGGCTTCACCCTATAATGGGGAGGTACAAAGTATGGGCTTACATTCAGAAGGAGTCCATAAACATATGATGAGGTGAGTGTAGACAACGAGTATGACCAACATGATATAATTCTGAGGTTGTGCTTGAACCTCTACATAAACTAAGCATGGTGGGAATAACTTAACTAAGTGCAATGGTGCCAACATGATATAATTCTGAGGCATTCATTCTCTAGAGGCCAAACTAGATGGGTAATTACAAACGTTGTAAATGACTAAAGTGTTATTCTCTCATCATTATTTTTGCTAACCAACATGATATAATTCTGAGGTGGGCTTGGTAATGGTGAGTCTCCCATACCCCGCTAAGAGTTCAATATAACTCTCGAATTCCATTGAAGGATGTGGAGTTTGCCAAAAATAGTGGGTGGTACTATTTGATTCAAGACCCAATCAAGTAGTTAATCAACAATCTAATACGATTTCTGTTATGTTATGTAGTTAACGACATGCCTAAAATACTACCCACCATTATACTTGACAAAATGGCCCAAGACTTTTTCCTTGCATATCTCTCGGATGATTTCACTAAGTTTATTGTAAACTATAAAGTGAATAGATTCGATCATACTTTTAACGAGATGATTGACATGTGCTGTAAATTTGAAAAAGGTTTCAAAAGGGACAGTGGGAGTGAGAATGCAAAAACAAGGAAAAGGTTTCTTAAGAAGAAGGCAAAGAAATCCAAAGGAACATGCTTTCATTGTGGAAGGGATGAACGTTGGAAGAAGAAATACAGGGTGCGCATTGCGAGCCTTATGACACGAACTTTTGAAGAGACTATTTCGGTTATAGAAAGTGCTTTTACAGTGAGCTCCAATTCCTGGATATTTGATTCAGGCGCTAGTCAACATATCTGTAATACGATGTAGGGACTAGTAGGGAGCAAGACACTGCGCAATGGGGAGATGGTTGTGCGAGTTGGGAACGGCGCCAAAATCTCTGCAAAAGCAATAGGCACCTACATGCTTAACCTACCCTCTGGGGAAGTCCTGGAACTTAAAAATTGTTTATATTTTCCTTCATGTATAAAGAATTTGATTTCTATCTCTAAACTTTTACGAGATGGGCACTCACTATTGTTTGACAAAATGAGTTGCACTTTATACTTGAACGGTCGTATTATCTCTCATGGTAATATGATAGAGGGACTTTTTCACCTAGAGACGAATAGTGGGATGCACTGTATTGAAAGCGGGAATACCTCAAAACCCAAAAGGGCTAGAGAAGAAGTTAACCAAGTTAGACTTTGGCATCTTAAACTTGGACATGTAAACCAGGATAAGATTCGCAAGATGTCAAAAGATGGATATCTTAGCCCATTAGGTAATGACCTCATGGGAACTTGTGAACCTTGTCTACTGGGGAAGATGACCAAATCTCTATTCACTGGGAAAGGAGAGCGTGCCACTGAAATTCTAGGGTTAATCCACACTGACGTATGTGGACCTATGTCTACTACGTCGAGAGGAGGCTTCTCCTACTATATCACATTCACCGACGATCACTCTCGGTTTGGCTATTTGTATCTTATGAAGTACAAGTCAGAATCCTTTGAAATGTTCAAAGAATTCAAGAATGAAGTTGAGAAGCAAACTGGGAAACAGATAAAGACCCTAAGATCGGATCGAGGGGGTGAATATCTGAGTGACGAGTTCCTAGATTATCTCAAAGAGTGTGGAATTGTATCACAGTGGACTCCACCAGGAACTCCTCAACATAACGGAGTTTCTGAGAGGAGAAACCGAACCTTGATGAACATGGTTCGTTCTATGATGAGTTCCGCTGATCTTACCAATATCATTCTGGGGATATGCACTACACACAGCAGCTTATTTGCTAAATGCAGTACCTTCTAAATCTGTTCCACAAACACCATATGAGATATGATATGGAAAGAAGCCAAGTCTTAAACATCTTAAGATTTGGGGTTGTCCAGCATACGTTAAGAAACAAGATGTTGGAAAGCTTGAAGCGAGATCCGTTAAATGCTATTTTGTGGGGTATCCTAAACAAACCTATGGATACGAATTCTATCACCCTGACGACCAGAAAGTCTTTGTCGCCAGAACTGCTATATTCATGGAGGATGAATTAGTTCTTAAAGGAACTAGCAAGATAGAATTGAAGGAAATTAATGAGATTAATGATGAACCACAAACAAGCACTCGACAAGTTGACAACCCTGTTCCTGAACCCCTAGCTCCACGTAGATCTGAACGGGTTAGTAAGCAACCTAGGAGGTATGGCTTAGATAATGACTTTGCGGAATTGCACCTTCTAGGTGATAATGACACAAAGGAGGACCCTAGAGACTATAATGAAGCAATGTCCGACATTGATTCAAAGAGATGGCATGAGGCCATGAAATCCGAGATGGATTCCATGTATCAAAATCAGGTCTGGACTCTTGTAGACCCTCCAGAAGGTATAGTACCTGTTGGAAATAAATGGGTATTCAAGAGGAAGATAGGCGTTGATGGGAACGTGGAGACTTATAAGGCTAGATTAGTAGCCAAGGGTTACAGGCAACGAGAAGGGATTGACTATGAAGAAACTTTCTCTCCTGTAGCCATGATTAAGTCCATTCGGATTTTGCTTGCTATAGCTGCGTACCATGATTACGAAATCTAGCAAATGGACGTGAAGACAGCCTTTCTGAATGGCTACCTAGAGGAAGAGCTTTATATGGCTCAACCCGAAGGTTTCGTGTCCAAGTCTGAAAAGACTAAGGTATGCAAACTTCAGAGGTCCATTTATGGACTTAAGCAAGCCTCCAGGAGCTGGAACATTCGTTTTGATACTGAAATCAAATCGTTTGGTTTTACTCAAAACGAAGACGACAATTGTGTTTATCAAAAGGTCGTTGGGGAAGCAGTTGTATTCCTAGTGTTCTATGTAGATGACATATTACTATTCGGGAATGACACTGCAATACTTTCTTCTGTAAAAGTGTGGTTGTCCAAAACCTTCCACATGAAAGATTTAGGAGATGCATCTTATGTACTTGGGATAAAGCTCTATCGTGATAGATCCAGAAAATTAATTGGATTATCCCAATCTATGTACATTGATAAGGTGCTAAGTAGGTTCCAGATGGAACAATCTAAGAAAGGTTTTCTTCCTGTGAGACATGGAATTCACCTTTCTAAGTCCATGGGACCTAAGACTCCTGAAGAGATACGGCAAATGAATACTATTCCTTATGCTTCCGCCATAGGAAGTCTCATGTATGCCATGATATGCACAAGGCTGATATCGCATATGCTGTGAGCATTACTAGTCGATATCAATCTAACCCAGGATCAGAACACTGGGTAGCTGTCAAGACGGTCCTTAAGTACTTAAGAAGAACTAAGGACATGTTCCTCGTTTATGGAGGAGCATCAGAGTTGCGAGTGGAAGGCTATACAGACGCAGATTTCCAATCTGACGTCGATGATAGAAGTTCCAACTCCGGATATGTATTCACTCTGAATGGTGGGGCTGTCAGCTGGAAAAGCAAGAAACAAAGTGTAATTGCTGAATCCACGACAGAGGCTGAATATGTCGCTGCAGCTGAAGCCGGTAAAGAAGCGTTCTGGATGCAGAAGTTCATCACTAAACTTGGAGTGGTTCCAACCATTACGTCACCAGTAACTTTGTACTGTGATAATAATGGGGCGATAGCTCAAGCCAAGGAACCCAGGGCACATCAAAAGAACAAGCATTTTGATAGGCGCTTTAATATCATTAGAAGATATGCTGCCGAGGGGAAAGTCAACATCCTCAAAGTTGCTTCAGCCGATAATGTAGCAGATCCACTAACGAAGCCAATGTCTCAAATCCAACTTGACCGCCATATGGAAAAGATGGGTATTAGATACATGGGAGGATGGCTTTGAGTGCAAGTGGGAGATTGTTGGAAGTATGCCCACAAAGCCACTCATTTGATGTAATAGCTTTTTGGAATACTTATTGTGTTAAACTTTTATATGTTTAATAGAGGGCAAAGCTTATTGTTAATCACTATTTATAGTATCTTATGTTTAAGCAATAAGGGAATCCAAGGAATGTATTTGATCTAAGAGACAAGTGATTTAAGTTAGTTAAATTAACGAGACCTTTCTCTTATGTTCATTCCTAAAACGTTCCTAGCCATAGGATTGCCAATTGGGCATTGACAATCCGCTAAGGTTAGTATGTGTTATGTCGACTCAAGCGTGAGTATGAACTAGTCTCAAGTCATTTGGTGTTGGACACTAAGGCAAACACATAGGTGCTCGAAAGAGTAATCGATTACACTGAACAACGATCAAACAAGAGTTCGAACATACATGTCATGTGAGAACTCAATAGTTGCAATATGCAAAGTAGTCCTTTGACCTGAGGCATCATTGATGTCTAATGGTTAGGTCCTTGATCTTTGATTATGTCAACGGCATTCCATTGGAGTGTCCACGACATTGTTGGGGTCAAGCTATCTAGTCATGTAGGCATATGAATGCACAACAAGGGATCTCTAACCTTCCATGATGGAAGGAGAATACTCTAAGATATGATTCGAGAGTCTTTGGCCAAAGCATATGAATATGACTAAGGAAGATGTTCCAAATCTTATTCAATTGAATCATATAGAGAAGTATCACATTGGATAGTAGACATGAAACAAACTATCACTTAAACAATGTGATTAAGAGTATTGTATTAGAGAAGGACCGTATTGCATTGTAGTTGTAACTGGATAGGTTCTCCAACCACTTCTACTTAGCTTGGGTAACCATGACATGCTGCTAGGCGTCACCCATGGTTTGTGGAAGCCCTAAAGATTAGCAAACACTAATTTAAGGGAGAATTGAAATGTGGTTTCAATTCACAATCGATCGTTAAGAGTAACATCGCCCACTACCTCGCTAATTGGAACCTAATGGATCGTACACCGAG
The DNA here is from genome assembly GCA_016587475.1 of Pyrus pyrifolia. Taxonomy (NCBI): domain Eukaryota; kingdom Viridiplantae; phylum Streptophyta; class Magnoliopsida; order Rosales; family Rosaceae; genus Pyrus; species Pyrus pyrifolia. The sequence continues at coordinate 631,004 of BNSU01000024.1, forward strand.
TAAAGATATAAGTGAAGAAATTATATGAAATGGATAAGCAATTAAATGGTTTAATTGAAGAATGGTCAAGATTAATTAAATAGTTAATTAATTATACGAAACGTTCGTATTGGGCGTTTAAGTTAGTTTTGGGCTTCGGGGCACAAAAACGTTTTGGTCCACAAGGCCCATTATGTTTAAGTTGTATGACAACTAAAACAAAATGGGCAATTAAGCCCAATAACAACATATGGCCGGCCATAAGCTTCAAGGGTAGTGAACTTGGCTTAATTGCAAGTTTGCCACTCCATTGTGAGGTGGTATAAAGACATCTTTATAGCCATTTCACCCTAAGGGTTTCTAATTGAATTTGGGTGAAACAAACTCTCTCATTTTCTTTGAGAACAAATTACCTTAGGTGAGGAACATCTAGCAATCTTTCTTCCCTAAGTCATCCATTTCATCTTCACACAACATCTTTGGTGTGGAGACTTAGAGACACCAAACTTTTGGTGTTTTGGAGAACAAATCCTCAAATCCTCAAAGAAGGAAAGGAGCACTAAAAGGGAGGAAATCACAAGGAAGATTCAAGGAGCAAGGAGGTGACTTGAAGGCCCTCCACTTGGGTGAATCCCTTGTGCAATCAAGGATGAGCTTCAAGGGTAAAGAATCTCTAAATTCTTATTCTCTTTAATTTTGTTAAAGAGTCTTATGGTTCACCATATACTAGGCTTTGAAAGTCATGGGTTTTATGAATTGTTTTTGAATGCATGCTTACTTTAAAGTGTTATTAGTTTGCATATGTATTTAAATGTTCTTACATGTTCTTAGCTAGGACAAAATTTTTCCTTCATCCAGTTCGGTCTTTCCAATTTTGGGTGCAGCCCGGCCCGTGCCCACCCCTAATCAAAAGGACACTATTTTTCTATGTTCAGTGCATTTGAACTACTTTCGGCATTAATAAAAATAATAAGTGTGTGTTTGAAACCCAATGGAAGTTAAGGAAATAAACATATATAACACACTCCTAGGACCATAAGAATGGTACTCACAAGATCTAAAGTTCATTGGCTATCAAAAGTACACAGTTTTTCTATTTAGAGTGCTTTTGGACTGTTTTCAACATTCATGAAAAAAAAACAAGCGTGCGTTTGACACTTTGATAGGAGCATATTTATGCGCCTTAGTTAGCTAGTTCTTATGCATTTTTGTTATGTTTTATTCGTTAAAGTAGTCTTTTAAGCTACTTTCATGTGTTTTCAGGTTTAAAGGACATATTACATGAAATGATGCAATTGGGAGCTTTTGGAGCAAAACTGAGCTGGAATGTGGTGTATGCAAATGGAGCACGAGGAATGAACGAGGTTGAAGGTCAAAGGAGCTTAAGAAATGAAGAAATGAAAGTGAAGAGCAAGGAAGTCGGAATTGGTAACCAAAGTTTCTAAAGTTGGAAGTTTCTATTCTTGGAGGTTTCCATTGTCGTGAGTTTCTATTCTTGGCTTTGGGCTTTTAGATGACCTAAACCCTAACTCTTTGTGGACCCTAAGCCTATGCCGCACCTAAACCCTAACCTTAGCCCATTTTAGAGCCATTGCCGTGGGCTTTAGCCCAAGTCCTTTCCCTTGCCATGCAAGGGGGGGCATTTTAGGCCCAAATCCATGCATTAAGCCCTTCACCCTAATTGGCCCAAATCCATGCATTAAGCCCTTCACCCTAATTCTTCCTCCTAATTAGTGCATCCCACCATTCCATTCCATAATTTCCATTAATGCATCCCACCATTCCATTCACACTTAAATGCCCATTATCCCATTTTTTTTAGCTTTTAATTCCACACCATCCCATTATCCTTTACATCCACTAAACCATGCATCCACATTCACCTAAATAAACCCTAAATTACATCCACTAAACCATCCATCCACCATAATTCCCACCATCCACACCTTTTCCCATCCACCAAATACCTTAAACAAACATCCATTAACACCCATTCTCTTCCTATAAATACCCATTCATTCCATTCACCAAATCATCTCATTTTCCATTGTAATACACAAACACTTCCCCTTCTCCATCTTCTCCATTTCCACTCCATTCCACACTTCCATCCCCCCAACCAACCTAGCCTTAAACCTTGTGCTACAACAACGAGGAAGAGAAGAGTGCCTAAACGTTCATACAATTCAAGTTTGAGTTGTTGGAATGTTTAGGTGTTTCTTTGATTTCAAAGTTTCATTTTAATTCTCTTTGTTTTGTACGTATAAGGAATGGAAGAGAAGAGTGCTTAAACGTTCATACAATTCAAGTTTTGAGTTGTTGGAATGTTTAGGTGTTTCTTTGATTTCAAAGGTATGAGGAACTAAACCCCCTTTAGCTAGGGGGTGATTCGAAACTATGTTTATATTTGCAATATGAATTGATTAACTTTCGTTGGAATTTCATAAGTTGTGGATTCAATTTGTTTAACCGTTTGATTGATAACTTATTTATGAATGTTTATTAAGAATGCGCGCTTAATTTTCATGCATAAATATGAAGCTAGAATATAAGTGATTTTCACCTAATCGTTATGAACTTATATTCATAAGTAGTGGAGGTTGCTTATAAACAATCGCGTTAAATGAATTCTTGGCACGAGTTTCATGCTCATCATAGTAACGAATGCCTCGTCAACACTTATAGTTTTCATAATACTTAATGATCTTTGATTGTATCTTTATTGTGCTGTTCACGTAAAGGACTTTTGGAGAATGTTGTGAATTGCGTTGCGCAAACCCATTCAATTCATTAACTTAAGGAAAACTTGACGGTTAATTTAAGCGGACCTAATTAATCCGGAGTGTTGAGTTTCATAATTTATCGAAAGACCAACTGAGAATCAATCTTGTATGTGATGCGAGAATTATACGCGCACAAATTAAACCCTCTTTTTGACAATTGTAGTATGGATGTAAGTAGGGATCGTTCTGGACCGGGGATTAGGAGGGATTGTTAACCACTTGGATTTGACTTCAAAAACGTAAAAACAAGATAAAACACTAAACTAGACTCAAAGAATGTGAAACTAAACGTTAAAACACTAAGACAAACCAAAAGACTCAAAATGCTTTAAAAACACAAACTAAATTGATTTCTAACTAAATTGAACAATAAAGTAAAGGGGGATTGGATTTGGACGACTTTAAACTAAAAATGGAAACTTGGAAACAAAACAAATTGTAAATATGGATTTGACGGAAATGAATGGATGGGAAGCTAGCTAAGGGGTTCATCTTCACATATGTTATACTTGATAGGAGCATATTCATGCGACTTAAATGGCTTGTTCTCGTGCATTTACGTTATGTTTCTCTAGTTATTTTAGTCCTTTATGCTTCTTTTGTGTGTTTTCAGGTTCTAAGGGCTTAAGGAAGAAAAAAGATGCATTTTGGAGCATTTTGGAGCAAAATTGGGCTTGGAATGGATGACATATGATTGGAGCCAAAATGTTGGACGAATTTGAAGGCCTTGTATTCACTTTGGACATAAAACAAAGGGCCTAGCCCATTCTCTCTTAAACCAAGCCCTTTGCCATGCATTTCCTTCCAATTCCAAAGCCCACAATCAATTCAAATGCCATGCAAATCCATATTCAACACCCTAAACTACAAGCATGCATCATCTCACCAAGCAATCAAACAAGCCACATGCATGTCCCTTTAATCATTCAACCACATTCCCACTTTCCTAGCTAACCCTACATGCATTCTTTATTCACTCTTCATCATTGCACCACAAATCATTCACCCACATGCACTCATATTCCCATTTCCTTTCCAACATCTCACATGCATTTCCACCTTCCTACTTCATCATTTCACCACATTCTCCCTCTTTAATTCCACATGCATTCACTTCATCATTACACCACCACTCATTCTTTAATTCCACATGCAATTCTTCATCATTCCTACACACAAATGCTTAAACAAACATCCATATGTTCCCTCCACTCCTCCTATAAATACCCTTGCATTCCCATTCATTCAAATGATCTCATTCACAACACAACAACACACCACAAACACATTCCTTTCTCCCTTAGAATCCAAAAACCATCTTCCATTTCCACCAATCCTCATCCATTTCCATAATTCCCCAACACTTCCATCCCCCCAACCAACCTATCCTTAAACCTTGTGCTACAACAACGAGGAAGAGAAGAGTGCCTAAACGTTCATACAATTCAAGTTTTGAGTTGTTGGAATGTTTAGGTGTTTCTTTGATTTCAAAGTTTCATTTTAATTCTCTTTGTTTTGTACGTATGAGAAATGGAAGAAAAGAGTGCTTAAACGTTCATACAATTCAAAGTTTTGAGTTGTTGGAATATTTAGGTGTTTCTTTGATTTCAAAGTTATGAGGAACTAAACCCCCTTTAGCTAGGGGGTGATTCGAAACTATGTTTATGTTTGTAATATGATTTGATTACTTTTAATTACGTTTCATAAGTTGTGAATTCAATTTGTTTAACTGTTTGATTGATAACCTATTTATGTATGTTTATTAAGAATGAACGCTTAATTTTCATGCATGAATTTGACGCTAGAATATAAGTGAGTTTCACGTAATAGTTATGAACTTATATTCACAAGTAGTGGAGGTTGCTTATAAACAATCGTGTTAAACATATTCTTGGCATAAGTTTCATGCAATCATAGTAACGAATGCCTCGTCAACACTTATAGTTTTCATGATGCTTAATGATTCTTGCTTGTATCTCTATTATGCAATTCATGTAGGGAACTTGTGAGGAATGCTTTGGATTGTCGTATGCAATCATCCAATTCATTAACTTAAGGAAAACTTGACGGTTAATTTAAGCGGACCTAATTAACCCGGGGCGTTGAGAATTCATGGTTTATTGAAATGCAATTAGAAATCTTTTTATTATGCAAGTGTAACATGTGTGGAGATAAACCCCTTGGCTAGCATCCATTCATTCCATTTCATTAATTTCATATTTACATTATGTTTTAATTGCAATTTGTTCATTTAGTTTAATTCCGTCCAAAACTCAATCCCCCTTTACTTTATTGTTCAATTTAGTTAGAAATCATTTTAGTTTGTGTTTTTAAAGCATTTTGAGTCTTTTGTTTTGTCTTAGTGTTTTAACGTTTAGTTTCACATTCTTTGAGTCTAGTTTAGTGTTTTATCTTGTTTTTACGTTTTTGAAGTCAAATCCAAGTGGTTAACAATCCCTCCTAATCCCCGGTCCAGAACGATCCCTACTTACATCCATACTACAATTGTCAAAAAGAGGGTTTAATTTGTGCGCGTATAATTCTCGCATCAAATTTTGGCGCCATTGCCGGGGATTAGCAACTTTGCTAATCCCTTGGATTGTTTTATTTTCGTTTGTGTGTATATATTTTTAGTTTTATTTTGTTGATTTTAGAAGCACAACATGGCATTTGATAATGCTTATCTTTTGTCACAGCTCATGGAAAGGTCCCAAATGCAAAACGTTGATATAGTTGATCTTCAATCAAGGAATAACGTGTTTTCCAATACTTACAATTCGGATTGGAGTGATCAATCAACTTCTATGTGGTGGGAACCTCAAAATGTTCAACAAGAAAGATATTGGGAGCCACCTCATATTCAATATGCCCAACCAAACTCAAATTCGTCAATAGATTATAATCAAATTCTTAATGAATTAAACTCTTTGGTGCAGGGTTCACAAAATCAAGCTAAGGAGACTCACCAAGAAACATATTGGCAACCATATGAGGATTCATATGCACCACCACAGCCTTCCCCTCAATCTTCACATCCAAATTCAGGTATATCAAATTATTATAATGAAGTTATTCAACAACTGAATTCTGTGGAGCAGGGCAGGGGAGCTCAACCATTTCAACAAGACGTATTTTGGCGACCAATTGAGGATTTCTATCAAGCAAAAAAGTTGGCTGAGTGGAACAGTCAATTTAGGCAGAATGCAGAATGCATGGAACAAATTCAAGAACAAATGGTTGAAGATGAGCCCATGGATGAATTGCTACTGCTCGAAGAGGAGGAGGATGCACAAGGCACAGCAAGGGAAGAACAACCCTTGCCGCAACCTCCCAATATTCCTACACCACCCCATTCAAGTAAGGTTGTTCCAAATTTAATTATTTCTAACTTTGTTCCCCCAAATGCACCCTTCCCTGGCAGGTTCATGCAATCCATGAAAGATGAGGGGAAGAAAGACATCTTGGACACCTTTCCAACAATTCACGAGGAAAAAGTGGTTGAGGAGCATCTTGAATTCATCAAGGAGGAAATTGGAGTGGATCACACAGCCACAACCTTCAAAATGTCCAATCTGAATGAAAACATCCCTTGTGCATTTGTTGAATGTGCTGCGACTTTAGAGCCAATATTGCAGCCCATAGGTAAGCCACCAACTCAAAATCCAAAGTCGCTTTTGACTAATATGTTGTTGATGTCAATGATTAGGGCACCCACTCTTGAAATTCAACCATTGCCGGAACATTTCAAGTATCATCATCCATTCAATGATCAACTCCATGCCGTGGGTTCCATTAAGGCATGATTGTGTTCTTCGTCCGGCTACAAGACGTTAAAGAAAGCGCTATTTGGGAGGCAACCCAATACAGTAAATAAAACTTTTGCTTGTTCATTGATTTTTTTTCGATAAATTACAATTGTATCTAAACATGGCAGAAAGATGGAGCCTTTACAAAGGTTGTGTACGTGAGGCCCCACTACGTGGCAACACTCTCGGAGCAAGAGGTCTCGGAGCAGGAGGCATCGGAGCAGGAGGCATAGGAGCAGGAGGCATCGGAGCAGGAGGCATAGGAGCGGGAGGCACCGAGGATAGATCATTCAAGGCCCCAAACCTTGGTGGAACGCTGGATGACCCAGGAAAGAGGTGCCTCTGGAAGAAAGCTGCAAACCGTTGACGGTCATCAAGCTCATCAAGCTTCCTCTTCATGCCTGATGAATAATTATTTGCAAGCACGTGCAAAGTTCTATTCTCGTGCTTAAGTTGTTTTATCTCTTGCTTCAGGTTCTCCACCTCCGCCATCAATGATTCAACCTGACGGGAGCGAGCAAGGAGGCGTTGGCCCATGTTTGACACAGAACCAGCGCACTGAACGCTGAGAGCCAGGGACTCTTGAACGGCCAACTCATCGGACCGTCCTGAAAGCAGCTGACTATCTCTGGGAGTGAGGAGGTTCCGAGCTACTATCGTAGCTGTTGTGGCGTCCTGCATCACGGAATCTTCACCTGTAAGAGGACCGTTAGAAGATAAGAAAGAAGGGCGCCATACGTTACCTTGAAGCGGCACGCCCGTATCACTGCGGAGACTCAATTCTAAGCTAAGGTTTGATGGGTTTGCCATTTTTTTAAAAAAAGTGTTCAAAGAGAAGGGGTGGACGGAGTAAATTTTCAAAGGGCCGGAAACGAGTTCCAAGAATGGGAAATCTTCAGAGTGTGTAAGTTGGCGGTGATCGATAGCTCTATAAAAAGCCAAGGCAACGCGTCCACCGATTCAAAAAGCCGGAATTTGAGGCGTAAGTTCGGCGACGCTCCCTCAGCTTTTCAGAAAACGCGCTCAACACGTGGAGGCCATCATCGCAGCTACACGTCTTTAGCCGACAAGCGCAAAGTTCGGCGACGCTTTCTCTGCTTTTCAGAAAGCGCCTGCTCAGAAATCGAAGAGGCGTCTTCAAATATCGAAGAGTCGTCACTATTTCAAAAGGCCGGATTTGCGGAATCAAAACGTTTGTCGACAAGGGTAAGAGAACAGTACCACCACTTGCTATCCCTATATTTGTCGACTTTCATCTTTTATGGCAAGGCAAACCTGAAGAAAATGCCCAACTCTTTCTCACCTCTGAGGGCGCACTCCCAGCAAAGCCTTTCGAAACACTCACTTCTTTCTTCCTCCCCAAAGATGATACCAGATGCCTGGAGTACAGATGACCCAGGAGGAAGCAGCACAACAAATACATGTGCTGATTCATTCACCGCTTCTTCAAAAGCAAAGGTATCTCATATCATCAAGGTCAAAAGCAAAAGTATCCCATATCATGCTCTTTCCCTGTCTTTTCCTTTGTCTTTGTTATTAATCGCATAGCAAAGTGAAAGAAGCAATCAGCCGGCACTTGGAGTCTATCTAGACTCTATTCCCTGGTTGCTTACCTAGCTTTGCTGAGCTATCCTCTAACCCTCTTCAATACGAATTGGAGAGATTGAACAAAGAAACAGATAAGAGAAGGAAGCTCAGACCTTCGGGGGAGATCAAACGAAGCCTGCTGCCCAGTTCAAGAGTAGCACAAAGGAAAATCAACGATGGGAGCAGCGCAGTTCAAGAGTAAGCCTGTGGAATCACAAAGATCCAAGCCTCACTGCAATCACCAAGGAGAAGATGGAACGAAAACTCCATAACCAGATTTGCATCTCTAAACTCTTCTCTTTGTTAGATACATTCTGCCATGTTTAGTATGTTTAATTGCTGTTTATATGTTTGTTTGTGTTTAGTGTGGTTTTTAACATTGAGGACAATGTTTGATTTAAGTGTGGGGGAGATACTAAAGTGTTTTGATGCAAATTCGTAGGGTTTTATCCACCATAACTTCAAATGTTGTTTCTTGCTGTTTTTAAGTGTGTTTAGTGTGTTTTGACTTAAAAATTCGAAAATCACATAAAAATTTGAAAAACATGTTTTGAAAAGCCTAAAAAGAGTGTTTTGAGTCGTTTTTGTGTCGTAGGTACCTTCCAACACAATGATAAGGATTTGGTTTGTAAGTGCATGACTGTTAAAAAGAGTTATAAACATAGAGAAAAGTTTGATTTACTCTTGGTATATGCTTGGTTATGATTATAATGTATGACTTCACATGCAATCATAAAAGAAAAATTCGTTTTTGTAACATGCTTGAAGGAAGGAACTCAAACAAACGCTACAACCCTGAGAGACTTGAGCCTATAACGTTCTTTGGAGAGTATAATCTGTGATTTCTTGTTTTCTAAAGTCGTTGCATGATCTCATTATTCTTTGTTTGGTTACTACTTAGAAGGCGTTTCATCATATAGTTCCAAATGCTAGAACTCATGCCCATTTCATTCAAAGCATATTATTAATTTGCATAACACATATTCAAGATGAAGTTGTGTAGTGACCACCATCAAAGCCAAAAAGCCATGTGCCCTTAACTCATTTTGTGTTTAAGTTTAACCCCATTGAGCCGTGTTAGCCCATGTTCTTTGTTAACCCACTTTATCCTCACCTAACCTAGAATATGACCGTCCTTACCCTTGTTCTTGAAGCATAGTAAGCAATGAATTCCTTTTGATTAAGGTATTGCAAGAAAATGAGTGTGGGGGAAGGAATGCTTGTTCTTACGTTTATATGTATGTTTTGAGATTCAAAAAAAAAAAAAAAAAAAAAAAAAAAAAAAAAGTGAAAATAAGTAAGAATGAACTCACGAGCGTTGATGGTTGAAGAAAGGGTCCAAAAAGTGAATATGGCCCTAAAGTTTTGTGTGACTTTCCCTTGGGTGTTCAAAGTTGACTTCTGCGTTCTTAAGGGAATTCTAAGTGCCTGATTCAATACTTTGCTCACTATTGCTTTAAGAATGTTTGTTTACCCTTCACCTTTCATTGTTAGCCAATACCCTAGCCCCGTTACAACCCTTTGACTTCTATCTTGAGTGTTATGTATTTCAATTGTGGAGTTTGAATTTGGTATGAGCATATGGTGTCACTGGTTCTCGCGTCTAAGTAGTAGCATTCCATTCATGAGATCATATTTAAACATGCTTATTAACTCCAGAAATTGCGTTCTTTGTGATACATATATGTGAGTGTCGTTTTCATGTTTACATCAATCTTCTCACATATGACTAGATTAGGGTGTGTAGTTAGAAATTCTGAGTGAAAATAGAGTGCATATCTTGTAAGGAATTGAGCAAATTCTCTAAGGCATGTTACTACATTCAAAACATGGTTTTAAATGCTTAATTGTGAACTAGTATATGGTGACTATGATTAAGAATGTACTTAAGTGTGAAGATGACTAAAATCTGTGGGAATGATGATTTTTAACTTGTCATGTGCATTCGAAATCCCTAAGACGGTTGTTGGAAGGTTTAGGTGTGTTTTACTTGTTTTGTTTCGTTTCGTTTCGTTTTGTTTTGTTTTTCTTTCTGTTTTGCTCGAGGACTAGCAAAAGATAAGTGTGGGGGAGTTTGATAGGAGCATATTCATGCGACTTAAATGGCTTGTTCTCGTGCATTTACGTTATGTTTCTCTAGTTATTTTAGTCCTTTATGCTTCTTTTGTGTGTTTTCAGGTTCTAAGGGCTTAAGGAAGAAAAAAGATGCATTTTGGAGCATTTTGGAGCAAAATTGGGCTTGGAATGGATGACATATGATTGGAGCCAAAATGTTGGACGAATTTGAAGGCCTTGTATTCACTTTGGACATAAAACAAAGGGCCTAGCCCATTCTCTCTTAAACCAAGCCCTTTGCCATGCATTTCCTTCCAATTCCAAAGCCCACAATCAATTCAAATGCCATGCAAATCCATATTCAACACCCTAAACTACAAGCATGCATCATCTCACCAAGCAATCAAACAAGCCACATGCATGTCCCTTTAATCATTCAACCACATTCCCACTTTCCTAGCTAACCCTACATGCATTCTTTATTCACTCTTCATCATTGCACCACAAATCATTCACCCACATGCACTCATATTCCCATTTCCTTTCCAACATCTCACATGCATTTCCACCTTCCTACTTCATCATTTCACCACATTCTCCCTCTTTAATTCCACATGCATTCACTTCATCATTACACCACCACTCATTCTTTAATTCCACATGCAATTCTTCATCATTCCTACACACAAATGCTTAAACAAACATCCATATGTTCCCTCCACTCCTCCTATAAATACCCTTGCATTCCCATTCATTCAAATGATCTCATTCACAACACAACAACACACCACAAACACATTCCTTTCTCCCTTAGAATCCAAAAACCATCTTCCATTTCCACCAATCCTCATCCATTTCCATAATTCCCCAACACTTCCATCCCCCCAACCAACCTATCCTTAAACCTTGTGCTACAACAACGAGGAAGAGAAGAGTGCCTAAACGTTCATACAATTCAAGTTTTGAGTTGTTGGAATGTTTAGGTGTTTCTTTGATTTCAAAGTTTCATTTTAATTCTCTTTGTTTTGTACGTATGAGAAATGGAAGAAAAGAGTGCTTAAACGTTCATACAATTCAAAGTTTTGAGTTGTTGGAATATTTAGGTGTTTCTTTGATTTCAAAGTTATGAGGAACTAAACCCCCTTTAGCTAGGGGGTGATTCGAAACTATGTTTATGTTTGTAATATGATTTGATTACTTTTAATTACGTTTCATAAGTTGTGAATTCAATTTGTTTAACTGTTTGATTGATAACCTATTTATGTATGTTTATTAAGAATGAACGCTTAATTTTCATGCATGAATTTGACGCTAGAATATAAGTGAGTTTCACGTAATAGTTATGAACTTATATTCACAAGTAGTGGAGGTTGCTTATAAACAATCGTGTTAAACATATTCTTGGCATAAGTTTCATGCAATCATAGTAACGAATGCCTCGTCAACACTTATAGTTTTCATGATGCTTAATGATTCTTGCTTGTATCTCTATTATGCAATTCATGTAGGGAACTTGTGAGGAATGCTTTGGATTGTCGTATGCAATCATCCAATTCATTAACTTAAGGAAAACTTGACGGTTAATTTAAGCGGACCTAATTAACCCGGGGCGTTGAGAATTCATGGTTTATTGAAATGCAATTAGAAATCTTTTTATTATGCAAGTGTAACATGTGTGGAGATAAACCCCTTGGCTAGCATCCATTCATTCCATTTCATTAATTTCATATTTACATTATGTTTTAATTGCAATTTGTTCATTTAGTTTAATTCCGTCCAAAACTCAATCCCCCTTTACTTTATTGTTCAATTTAGTTAGAAATCATTTTAGTTTGTGTTTTTAAAGCATTTTGAGTCTTTTGTTTTGTCTTAGTGTTTTAACGTTTAGTTTCACATTCTTTGAGTCTAGTTTAGTGTTTTATCTTGTTTTTACGTTTTTGAAGTCAAATCCAAGTGGTTAACAATCCCTCCTAATCCCCGGTCCAGAACGATCCCTACTTACATCCATACTACAATTGTCAAAAAGAGGGTTTAATTTGTGCGCGTATAATTCTCGCATCAATACTTGCATACAAAACGATGTCTAATTGCTTTTCAATAAACCATGAATTCTCAACGCCCCGGGTTAATTAGGTCCGCTTAAATTAACCGTCAAGTTTTCCTTAAGTTAATGAATTGGATGATTGCATACGACAATCCAAAGCATTCCTCACAAGTTCCCTACATGAATTGCATAATAGAGATACAAGCAAGAATCATTAAGCATCATGAAAACTATAAGTGTTGACGAGGCATTCGTTACTATGATTGCATGAAACTTATGCCAAGAATATGTTTAACACGATTGTTTATAAGCAACCTCCGCTACTTGTGAATATAAGTTCATAACTATTACGTGAAACTCACTTATATTCTAGCGTCAAATTCATGCATGAAAATTAAGCGTTCATTCTTAATAAACATACATAAATAGGTTATCAATCAAACAGTTAAACAAATTGAATTCACAACTTATGAAACGTAATTAAAAGTAATCAAATCATATTACAAACATAAACATAGTTTCGAATTACCCCCTAGCTAAAGGGGGTTTAGTTCCTCATAACTTTGAAATCAAAGAAACACCTAAACATTCCAACAACTCAAAACTTTGAATTGTATGAACGTTTAAGCATTCTTTTCTTCCATTTCTCATACGTACAAAACAAAGAGAATTAAAATGAAACTTTGAAATCAAAGAAACACCTAAACATTCCAACAACTCAAAACTTGAATTGTATGAACGTTTAGGCACTCTTCTCTTCCTCGTTGTTGTAGCACAAGGTTTAAGGATAGGTTGGTTGGGGGGATGGAAGTGTTGGGGAATTATGGAAATGGATGAGGATTGGTGGAAATGGAAGATGGTTTTTGGATTCTAAGGGAGAAAGGAATGTGTTTGTGGTGTGTTGTTGTGTTGTGAATGAGATGATTTTTGAATGAATGAATGCAAGGGTATTTATAGGAGGAGTGGAGATGTATATGGCTATTTGTTTAAGGTGTTTGTGGTTGCAATGATGAAGAATTGCATGTGGAAATAAAAGGGAAAATGTGGTGAAATGATGAAGTAGGAAGGTGGAAATGCATGTGAGATGTTGGAAAGGAAATGGGAATATGAGTAGGCCATGGCATGGGAGTTGTTTTGTTGGTGTAAATGTGCCATGGTTGCAATGATGAAGAATAAAGGGTGCATGTGGGGTGGAATTGAATGAATGCAAAGTGAATGAATAATGAAATGAGTTAAAGAGGGAGAATGTGGTGAAATGATGAAGTAGGAAGGTGGAAATGCATGTGACTTGTTTGTGGAATAAAGAATGAATGGTGGAAATGTGAGTGAATGATGTGCATGTGTGTGAATGCATGTGTTGATTTAAAGAATAGGTATGCATGTGAATTAGTTTGGAAAGAGGTGGGTGTGCATGTGAGATGAAATGCATATGTTTGAAATGTGTAGATGATTATGAGTATGATAAGTGATAAATGAATGATATGTGGTGAGTGATAAGTGAATGGAAATGATAAGTGATAAGTGAATGGAAGTGATAAGTGAAAGGTTTGATAAGTGATAAATGAATGATATGTGGTGAGTGATAAGTGAATGGAAGTGATAAGTGATAAATGGACTAGTTTAAAGGGCTAGGGTTTAAGTACATAGAATGGGCCTAAAATAGGTTGGTTTGCATGGCATAATATGTTTGATTGGGCTAGAGGTTTTCCATGGCTCAAAGGATTTGTTTGATTGGGCTAGGCCCTTTGTTTGATGTCCCCAAAGAGCATACAAGGCTTCAATTTCGTCCATCCTCTTTGCTCCATGATTAAGCTATCCAATCCATGCCCAAAAGTGCCCCAAATAGCCTTAAAATGCACTTTCTTGCTCCCTAAGCCCTTAGAACCTGAAAACACACAAAAGAAGCATAAAGGACTAAAATAACTATGAATTACCAACATAGATGCACGAAAACAAGCTAAGTAAGTCGCCTAAATATGCTCCTATCAGTATGCAAGTATAACATGTGTGGAGAAGAACCCCTTAGCTAGCCTTCATTCCATTCATTCCATAACAAATTCATATTTACATTCCGCTTAGTTTGTTACTTTGTTTTGTTATTTCAATTTTCGTCAAATCAAAACTTCCCCCCCCCCCTTTTACTTTCTTGTTCTTTAGTGCTTAGAATCTGTTTAGTTTATGTTTTAAAGTATTTTGAATCAAGCCATAATCTTAAATTCGTCCAAAATTAGTTTTGAGTCTTTTGGTTTGTCTTAATGTTTTAAATTTTAGTTTTGCATTCTTTGAGTCTAGTTTAGTGTTTTATATTGTTTTTACATTCTTAAGTCAATTTAGAAGGTTTTAGCAAGCCCTCCTAATCCCCGGTCTAGAACGATCCCTCACTTATCCATTCTACTACAATTGTCAAACGAGGGTTTAATTTGAGTGTCAAGTAATTCTCACATCACACTTAATGGAACTTAAGAAAATAAACACATATAATATGCTAATAGAACCAAAAGACTGAGCACTCAAAAGATGAAAGGCTTCTTGGGTGTTAAAAGTACAAAGCTTTTATATTTTCAGTGAGTTTGGACTATTTTCGCAATTAATAAAAACAAACGAGCGTGTGTTTCACACCCGTTGGAAATTAAGCACGTAAAAATATATAACGTGCTACGAAGACCATAAGAATAAATACTGAAAAGATAAAACGCTTATTGTGTGTCAAAAGTACATAGTTTTTCTTTTTTCAGTGCGTTCAGACTGTTTACGCCATTAATAAAAACAAATGAGTGTGCGTTTCACGCCCATTGGAACTTGAGCACATAAAAACATATAACGTGCAACTAGGACCATAAGAATGAGTACTCAAAAGTGAAAGAAAAATTTGTCCTAGCTAAGAACATGTGAGAACATTTGAACACATAAGCAAACTAATAGCACTTTAAAGTAGGCATTGATGCGAGAATTATACGCACACAAATTAAACCCTCTTTTTGTCAATTGTAGTGAAGTGTATAAGTAGGGATCGTTCTGGACCGGGGATTAGGAGGGATTGTTAATCACTTGGATTTGACTTAAAAACGTAAAAACACAATATAAAACAATATTTAATGCTCAAAGAATGCAAAACTAAAAATAAGAAAGATTAAGACTAAAACTTAAACAAAATAAGGGGGGATTGGATTTGGACGAATTTACTAAAATAAATACTTAGACACAAAACAAATTGTGAATATGGATTTGACGGAAATGAATGGATGGGAAGCTAGCTAAGGGGTTCTTCTCCACATATGTTATACTTGCATACAAGATTGATTCTCAGTTGGTCTTTCGATAAATTATGATACTCAACACTCCGGATTAATTAGGTCCGCTTAAATTAACCGTCAAGTTTTCCTTAAGTTAATGAATTGGATGGGTTTGCGCAACGCAATTCACAACATTCTCCAAAAGTCCTTTACGTGAATAGCACAATAAAGATACAATCAAAGATCATTAAGCATTATGAAAACTATAAGTGTTGACGAGGCATTCGTTACTATGATGAGCATGAAACTCGTGCCAAGAATATGTTTAACACGATTGTTTATAAGCAACCTCCACTACTTGTGAATATAAGTTCATAACGATTAGGTGAAATTCACTTATATTCTAGCGTCATATTTATGCATGAAAATTAAGCGCGCATTCTTAATAAACATTCATAAATAAGCTATCAATCAAACGGTTAAACAAATTGAATCCACAACTTATGAAATTCCAACGAAAGTTAATCAATTCATATTGCAAATATAAACATAGTTTCGAATCACCCCCTACCTAAAGGGGGTTTAGTTCCTCATAACCTTGAAATCAAAGAAACACCTAAACATTCCAACAACTCAAAGCTTGAATTGTATGAACGTTTAAGCACTCTTCTCTTCCATACATACAAAACAAAGAGAATTAAAATGAAACTTTGAAATCAAAGAAACACCTAAACATTCCAACAACTCAAAACTTGAATTGTATGAACGTTTAGGCACTCTTCTCTTCCTCGTTGTTGTAGCACAAGGTTTAAGGGATGTTGTTGGTGTGTTGAATGGATTGGGGAATTTATGGAAATGGAAGAAATGGAGGAGAAATGGAAGGGAAACTCACGGCCAAAGGGGGAAGAATGGATGATTTTGAAGAGTGTTGTGTTGTCAATGAGATGAAGAATGCCTTGAATGATGAGAATGCAAGGGTATTTATAGGAGTAGTGGAGGGAACATATAGGGAGAGAATGGATGGGAGAGCATGTGAATGATAGCTAGGAGAATGATTAAAGGGGTGTGAATGGTTGGAAATGCATGTGGGTGAATTGGTGGTGCAATGATGAAAAGTGAATAAATAATGCATGTAGGTTTAGCTAGGTTGGCTTTGTTTGGGTGCATGTGAGTTAAAGAGGGAGAATGTGGTGAAATGATGAAGTAGGAAGGTGGAAATGCATGTGAGATGTTGGAAAGGAAATGGGAATATGAGTGCATGTGGGTGAATGATTTGTGGTGCAATGATGAAGAGTGAATAAAGAATGCATGTAGGGTTAGCTAGGAAAGTGGGAATGTGGTTGAATGATTAAAGGGACATGCATGTGGCTTGTTTGATTGCTTGGTGAGATGATGCATGCTTGTAGTTTAGGGTGTTGAATATGGATTTGCATGGCATTTGAATTGATTGTGGGCTTTGGAATTGGAAGGAAATGCATGGCAAAGGGCTTGGTTTAAGAGAGAATGGGCTAGGCCCTTTGTTTTATGTCCAAAGTGAATACAAGGCCTTCAAATTCGTCCAACATTTTGGCTCCAATCATATGCCATCCATTCCAAGCCCAATTTTGCTCCAAAATGCTCCAAAATGCATCTTTTTTCTTCCTTAAGCCCTTAGAACCTGAAAACACACAAAAGAAGCATAAAGGACTAAAATAACTAGAGAAACATAACGTAAATGCACGAGAACAAGCCATTTAAGTCGCATGAATATGCTCCTATCAAACTCCCCCACACTTATCTTTTGCTAATCCTCGAGCAAAACAGAAAGAAAAACAAAACAAAACGAAACGAAACAAAACAAGTAAAACACACCTAAACCTTCCAACAACCGTCTTAGGGATTTCCAATGCACATGACAAGTTAAAAATCATCATTCCCACAGATTTTAGTCATCTTCACACTTAAGTACATTCTTAATCATAGTCACCATATACTAGTTCACAATTAAGCATTTAAAACCATGTTTTGAATGTAGTAACATGCCTTAGAGAATTTGCTCAATTCCTTACAAGATATGCACTCGATTTTCACTCAGAATTTCTAACTACACACCCTAATCTAGTCATATGTGAGAAGATTGATGTAAACATGAAAACGACACTCACATATATGTATCACAAAGAACGCAATTTCTGGAGTTAATAATCAAGTTTAGATATGATCTCATGAATGGAATGCTACTACTTAGACGCGAGAACCAGTGACACCATATGCTCATACCAAGTTCAAACTCCACAAATTGAAACACATAACACTCAAGATTGAAGTCACGGGTTGTAATGGGGCTTGGGGTGTGTGGATAACAAAGAAGGGATATCGAAAACAAAGGTTCTTAAAGAAATAGTGAGCAAGACAATTGAATCAACTTAGAATTCACTTTTGAATGAAAACTCAACTTTGGAACAAAAAGGGAGACAATTTAGGGCCAGAATTGGTGTTTTGAGCCCTTTCTTCAATCACTCATTCTTTCATTTTTCAAGCTCTTTTTTTTTTTTCTTTCTTTCTTTTCTGTTTGAAACTCAAAACATACTTAAGAACAAGCATTCCTTCCCCCACACTTATTTTCTTGCATAATGTAACTCAAAAGGAATTCATTTAAGTTATGCTCACTATCTTTTAAGAACAAGGGTGTGGATTGTCCTAAACTAGGCTAGGTGAGGAAAATGTGGGTAAACAAAGAATAAATGCTACACAAGGCTCAACGGGGTTAAAACTTATAACAAATACGAAATATGGGAAGTGAGGCTATTTGGCTATGGTGGCAACTACACAACTTCATCTTGATATATGTTATGCAAATCAATAACATGCTTTGAATGAAATGGGCATGAGTTCTAGCATTTGGAACTATATGATGAAACGCCTTCTAAGTAGTAACCAAGCAAAGAATAATGAGATCATGCAACGACTTTAGAAAACAAGAAATCTGATGTGAGAATTACTTGACACTCAAATTAAACCCTCGTTTGACAATTGTAGTAGAATGGATAAGTGAGGGATCGTTCTAGACCGGGGATTAGGAGGGCTTGCTAAAACCTTCTAAATTGACTTAAAAACATAAAAACTCAATATAAAACACTATTTAATGCTCGAAGAAAGCAAAACTAAAAATAAGAAAGATTAAGACTAAGACTTCAACGAAATAGGGGGGAATTGGATTTGGACGAATTTAAACTAAAATGGATACTTGGAAACAAAACAAATTGTAAATATGGATAGATTGCAAACAAGTGTTGTGAAATTAGATGGTTGGTGAATTAGCTAGAGGTTCTTTCTCCACACATGATATTTATGCATATGAATCAATTTCCAGTTATTCCTTCATTGAATTATGAACGACAATGCCCCAAATTAACCGTGACATCACTAGTTAACCCTCAGATTTTCCTTATATTATTGGATTGGATGGCATCATTCGACAACCCAAAACATTCTCAAAAGTTCCCTACATGAATTGCATAATAGAGATACAAGCAAGAATCATTAAGCATCATGAAAACTATAAGTGTTGACGAGGCATTCGTTACTATGATTGCATGAAACTTATGCCAAGAATATGTTTAACGCGATTGTTTATAAGCAACCTCCACTACTTGTGAATATAAGTTCGTAACTATTAGGTGAAACTCACTTATATTCTAGCGTCATATTCATGCATGAAAATTAAGTGTGCACTCTCAATAAACATACATAAATAAGTTATCAATCAAACAGTTAAACAAATTGAATCCACAACTTATGAAACGTAATTAAAAGTAATCAAATCATATTACAAACATAAACATAGTTTCGAATCACCCTCTAGCTAAAGGGGGTTTATTTCCTCATAACTTTGAAATCAAAGAAACACCTAAACATTCCAACAACTCAAAACTTTGAATTGTATGAACGTTTAAGCACTCTTTTCTTCCATTTCTCATACGTACAAAACAAAGAGAATTAAAATGAAACTTTGAAATCAAAGAAACACCTAAACATTCCAACAACTCAAAACTTGAATTGTATGAACGTTTAGGCACTCTTCTCTTCCTCGTTGTTGTAGCACAAGGTTTAAGGATAGGTTGGTTGGGGGGATGGAAGTGTTGGGGAATTATGGAAATGGATGAGGATTGGTGGAAATGGAAGATGGTTTTTGGATTCTAAGGGAGAAAGGAATGTGTTTGTGGTGTGTTGTTGTGTTGTGAATGAGATGATATGCCTTGAATGATGGGAATGCAAGGGCTTTTATAGGAGAATGAAGGTGTAAAATGGCTGTTTGTTTAAGCATGCAAGTTGCTAATTAATGATGGACAAACATTTAGGAAACATGTGAAAGCTGAAAATGGCATGTGTTTGCACGGCATGGAGTGTATGGGAAGAGTTGTGGTGCAATGATGAAGGATACATGAGGAATGGATGCAATGATGAAGGAATAATCTGAAAATGCATGTGTTGAATGATTAAATGGACATGTGGGGTGTACATGTTGCTGAAATGATGAAGTATGAGTGGTGAAAATGCAAGGGAAAGCTGGAAAGTTGAAGGGATGCACGGCATGGACTTCTTTGGTGCAGAAATGGGTGTTGTTTGCATGTGAAATTAAGTTTAGGGTGAATGATGATGAATGTATGTGGATTAAAGAATGAATGGTGGTGTAATGATGAAGTGGGAGGTGGAAGAATGTGGTTGGAAATGAAAAGAAAAGCTAGAAAGACATGTGAAGATGCTGGAATTGTGGAATGGTGCTCACGGCAAAGTGTTTTGGTGCATGTGTTGACTGTTTTGTTTGTTGGTTAAAGCTTGTGAAAGCATGTGCAATGTATGGTGGATGAATGAGATTGCATGTGGCTTTATGGTTGAATGTTTAAAGGGTGCATGTGGGTGGATATGTGGCTGAAAATGCATGTGCAACAACAAAGAAGAAAGCTGAAATTGTGATGGAGAGCCACGGCATTGATTGGAATTGTGGTGGGTGGATGAAAGAATAATGTCAAGGTGTGGGATTGTTAAAGGGGGAAGTGCATGTGAGTGGCTGATTTGAGTGTTGGGAAATCATGTGAATTAAAGGGATGAAGGTGGCTGCAATGATGAAGTGTGATGGTTGAAAATGTGTAAGGGAAGTCACTAAGGGGACTCACGGCAAAGGAGATGTTAAAGGGGTTGAGTGTGTTGGAAATGCATGTGATGTATGTCAAGGTTGGAGAAAAGGTGTGATAAGTGATAAGTGATAAGTGATAAGTGAATGGTATGTGGTGAGTGATAAGTGAATGGAAGTGATAAGTGATTGGTTTGATAATTGATAAATGAATGATATGCTAAGTGATAAATGAATGATATGTTAAGTGATGATAAGTAATGATAGGTGGTTATGATAGTTTGGTCTTTAATTTCGTCCATTCCTTTTGCTCCAAATATAAGCTATCCAATCCAAGTCCGATTTTGCTCCAAAATGCTCCAAAAGGCATCCTTTTGCATACCTTGCCCTTAGAACCTGAAAACACACAAAAGAAGCATAAAGGACTAAAATAACTAGAGAAACATAACGTAAATGCACGAGAACAAGCCATTTAAGTCGCATGAATATGCTCCTATCAAAATCACAGATTATACTCTCCAAAGAACGTTATAGGCTTAAGTCTCTCAGGGTTGTAGCGTTTGTTTGAGTTCCTTCCTTCAAGCATGTTACAAAAACGAATTTTTCTTTTATGATTGCATGTGAAGTCATACATTATAACCATAATCAAGCATATACCAAGAGTAAATCAAACTTTTCTCCATGTTTATAACTCTTTTCAACAGTCATGCAATTAGAAACCAAATCCTTATCATTGTGTTGGAAGGTGACCTATGACACAAAAACGACTCAAAACACTCTTTTTAGGCTTTTCAAAACATGTTTTTCAAATTTTTATGTGATTTTCGAAATTTTAAGTCAAAACACACTAAACACACTTAAAAACAGCAAGAAACAACATTTGAGGTTTATGGTGGATAAAACCCTACGAATTTGCATCAAAACACTTTAATAACTCCCCCACACTTAAATCAAACATTGTCCTCAATGTTAAAAACCACACTAAACACAAACAAACATATAAACAGCAATTAAACATACTAAACATGGCTGAATGTATCTAACAAAGAGAAGAGTTTAGAAATGCAAATCTGGTTGTGGAGTGTTCGTTCCATCTTCTCCTTGATCATTGCAGTGAGGCTTGGATCTTTGTGATTCCACAGGCTTACTCTTGAACTGCGTTGTTCCCATCGTTGATTTTCCTTTGTGCTACTCTTGAACTGGGCAGCAGGCTTCCTTTGGTCTCCCCCGAAGGTCTGAGCTTTCTCCTCTTAACTGTTTCCTTGTTCAATCTCTCCAATTCGTATTGAAGAGGGTTAGAGGATAGCTCAGCAAAGCTAGGTAAGCAACCAGGGAATAGAGTCCAGATAGACTCCAAGTGCCGGCTGATTGCTTATTTCACTTTGCCATGCAAGTAATATCAAGGACAAAGGAAAAGACAGGGAAAAAGCATGATATGAGATACCTTTGCTTTTGCCCTTGATGATATGAGATACCTTTGCTTTTGAAGAAGCGGTGAATGAATCAGCACATGTATGTGTTGTGCTGCTTCCTCCTGGATCATCTGTACTCCAGGCATCTGGTATCATCTTTGGGAAAGAAGAGAGAATGGAGTATCTCGAAAGGCTTTGCTGGGAGTGCACCCTCAGAGGTGAGAAAGAGTTGGGCATTTTCTTCAGTTCTGTCTTGCCAAAAAAAAAATGAAGGTCGACATATATAGGGAATTCAATAGCAAGTGGTGATACTGTGCTTTTACCGTTGTCGACAAACATTTTGATCCCGCAAATCCGGCTTTTTGGAATAGTGACGACTCCTCGATCTTTGAAGACGTCTCTTCGATAAGGCTGCACGCGCTTTCTGAAAAGCAGAGAAAGCGTCGCCGAACTTTGCGCCTGTCGGCTAAAGACGTGTAGCTGCGATGATGGCCTCCACGTGTTGAACGCGTTTTCTGAAAAGCTGAGGGAGCGTCGCCGAACTTTGCACCTCAAATTCCGGCTTTTTGAATCGGTGGACGCGTTGCCTTGGCCTTTTATAGAGCTATCGATCACCGCCAACTTACACACTCTGAAGATTTCCCATTCTGAAAAAATTGGTTCCGGCCTTTCGAAAATTTACTCCGTCCACCCCTTCTTTTTGAACACTTTTGAAAAATGGCAAACCCATCGAACCTTAGCTTAGAATTGAGTCTCCGCAGTGATTCGGGCGTGCCGCAACAAGATAACGTATGGCGCCCTTCTTTCTTATCTTCTGACGGTCCTCTTACAGTTGAAGACTCCGTGATGCAGGACGCCACAACAGCTACGATAGTAGCTCGGAACCTCCTCACTCCCAGAGATAGTCAGCTGCTTTCAGGACGGTCCGATCAGTTGGCCGTTCAAAAGTCCCTGGCTCTCAGCGTGCAGTGCGCAGGCTCTGTGTCCAACATGGGCCAACGCCTCCTTGCTCGCTCCCGTCAGGTTGAATCTTTGATGGCGGAGGTTGAGATCCTGAAACAAGAGATCAAACAACTTAAGTATGAGAATAGAACTTTGCATGTGCTTGCCAATAACTATTCGTCGGGCATGAAGAGGAAGCTTGATGAGATGCTGGAATCTCAAGGTCGGATGCAAAGTGACCGTCAACGGCTTGCGTCTTTCTTCCAGGGGCACCTCTTTCCTGGGTCATCCAGCGTTCCGCCAAGTATTGGGGCCTGGAATGCTCTATATCCTATGCCTCCCGCTCCTATGCCTTCTGCTCCGATGCCTCTTGCTCCGATGCCTCCTGCTTCGATGCCTTCCGCTTCTAGAGTTTTGCCTCGTGGCGGGTCTTCACGCAAACAAAAACAAAAACAACCTTTGTGAAGCTCCATTTGTTAGATACATTTGTAATTTCTCGAAAATTAATGAAAAAGCTTTGTTTTATTCACTGTATTGGGTTGCCTCCCAAGTAGCGCTTTCTTTTACGTCTTGCAGCCGGACGGTACCTCCATTTAAGCTTGACTAGGTTCCACGGCATGGAGGGGTACCTCCTCCACGACATGCTCCTCAAACATCTCGTAATAGGGCTTCAATCGATGCCCATTCACTTTGAATTCTTGCTGCGTCCTTGAACTTTTGATTTGTACTGCACCATGAGAGAAAACATTAGTGACAATAAAAGGGCCAACCCACTTTGAACGTAACTTACCGGGGAATAATCGAAGACGAGAGTTGAATAACAACACTTTCTGCCCAATTGAGAAGGTTTTGCCTCTAATCATCTTGTCATGGACGGCCTTGGTCTTCTCCTTGTAAATCCGGGCATTCTCATACGCTTCATGCCTAATCTCTTCAAGCTCGCTCAATTGTAGCTTCCTATGGTTTCCAGCCGCGTCCACATCCATATTGAAGGTCTTGACCGCCCAATGTGCCTTGTGCTCAAGCTCTACGGGTAGATGGCACGGCTTGCCATAGACTAGCCGAAATGGGGACATACCAATGGGCGTTTTGTACGCCGTTCGATAGGCCCATAGTGCATCCTCCAAGCGCAAGCTCCAATCTTTTCTATTCGGTCCAACGGTCTTTTCCAGGATTTGCTTGATTTCTCGATTTGAAACTTCGGCTTGGCCACTGGTTTGGGGGTGATAAGGTGTGGAAACCTTATGCATCACGTTGTACTTCTTGAGCAATGCTATAATGGTGCGGTTGCAAAAATGAGTCCCACCATCGCTTATGAGCACTCGAGGCATCCCAAATCTAGAGAAAATGTTAGATTTCACAAAGTCTGCAACAACTCTAGAATCGTTAGTTCGGGTGGCTTTAGCTTCCACCCACTTTGACACATAATCAACGGCAAGTAAAATGTACGTAAAACCAAAAGACATAGGGAATGGACCCATAAAATCAATACCCCAAACATCAAAGATTTCAACAACAAGGATTGGGGTTTGCGGCATTTGGTCTCTTTGGCCTATACTTCCGGTCTTTTGACATCTATCACATGTTAAGCAAAAAGCCCTAGCATCTCTAAACAATGTAGGCCAATAAAAACCACTCTCAAGAACCTTAAACGCGGTGCGTTGTGTGCCAAAGTGTCCACCACATGCATATGTATGGCAAAAACTCAAAATGGAATTAAATTCAGATTCATGAACACAACGACGCACAATCTGATCAGGGCATATTTTCCACAAATAAGGGTCATCCCAAACATAAAAACGTGCATCCTTTTTTAATTTATCACGTTGAGCCTTGCTTAAGGTGTTAGGAACTTGCTTAGACACCAGAAAATTAACCAAATCAGCATACCAAGGCTCACTTACCTGGATAGACATTAATTGCTCATCGGGAAAGGTTTCAGAAATTGGCGCTACTTCCTCATGTACCATTCGACTTAGGTGGTCAGCCACCACATTCTCCACGCCTTTCTTATCCCGAATCTCAATGTCAAACTCTTGTAGAAGCAACATCCATCGAATCAATCTAGGCTTGGCCTCCTTTTTCGTGAGCAAATATTTGAGAGCTGCATGATCAGTAAAAATAACAACTTTAGTACCAAGTAAGTAAGATCGGAACTTATCTAATGCAAAAACCACAGCAAGTAATTCTTTCTCAGTGGTTGAATAATTTAATTGAGCATCATTTAGTGTCCTAGAAGCATAATAGATGGCGTGGGATTGCTTATTCTTCCTTTGACCCAAAACAGCCCCTATTGCATAATCGGATGCATCACACATGAGCTCGAAAGGCAACGTCCAATCAGGTGGAAGGATGATAGGTGCCGTGGTAAGCTTGTTCTTGAGAAGCTTGAATGCCTTCTCACACTCCTCGTTGAACTCAAACGTCACTTCTTTTTGCAGGAGACGGCATAAGGGTTGTGCAATCTTGGAGAAATCTTTGATAAATCGCCTATAGAATCCTGCATGGCCAAGGAAAGAACGAACCTCTCTAACAGAAGTAGGAGAGGGTAAGTAACGTACAAGATCTATTTTAGACTTATCAACTTCAATTCCTTTTTCAGAGATGATATGACCCAAAACTATGCCTTGTTTAACCATAAAATGACATTTTTCCCAATTTAAAACAAGGTTAGTTTCCACGCATCTTTTCAGGATTAAAGTAAGATTATGCAAGCAATCATCAAATGAGTCCCCGAAGACACTAAAATCATCCATAAATACTTCAATTATCTTTTCAACATAATCTGAGAATATACTTATCATGCATCGTTGAAAAGTGGCTGGTGCATTGCATAAACCAAATGGCATACGACGATATGCAAAAGTACCAAATGGACAAGTAAAGGTAGTTTTTTCTTGATCATTTGGCGCTATGACAATTTGATTATATCCCGAATAACCATCAAGAAAGCAATAAAAAGAATGACCGGCTAACCTTTCAAGCATTTGATCAATGAATGGCAAAGGGAAGTGATCTTTCCTTGTTGCAGTATTTAGCTTCCTGTAATCAATACAGACACGCCAACCTGTTTGAATACGGGTTGGCACAAGCTCTTGTTCTTCATTCTTCACCACCGTGACTCCGGACTTCTTCGGAACAACCTGCACAGGTGACACCCAACGACTATCAGAAATAGGATATATAACACCACAATCAAGCAATTTTATAACCTCCTGTTTTACTACTTCCAACATGGGTGGATTAAGGCGACGTTGAGCTTCACGAGATGGCTTGGCTCCCTCCTCCAAAAGGATGCGATGCATGCACGTGGTGGGACTAATGCCTTTGATATCCGCCAAGGTCCATCCAATGGCAGATTTGTGCTCCTTTAACACCCTTATCAACTTGTCTTCTTCTTGGGCCGTGAGTGATGAGGAGACAATGACGGGCAATGTCTCGTTGTCTCCCAGAAAGACGTACTTTAAATGATCGGGCACTGGTTTAAGCTCAAGTACGGGTGCCTGAATCGTTGAGGGTAACAACTTATTAGTGAGAACTGAAATTGAAATTGGGTTAGAAGGCTTATGATGCGAGATTTATACGCGTACAAATTAAACCCTCTTTTTGACAGTTGTAGTATGGATGTAAGTAGGGATCGTTCTGGACCGGGGATTAGGAGGGCTTGCTAAAACCTTCTAAATTGACTTAAGAACGTAAAAACAATATAAAACACTAAACTAGACTCAAAGAATGTAAAACTAAAATTTAAAACATTAAGACAAACCAAAAGACTCAAAACTAATTTTGGACGAATTTAAGATTATGGCTTGATTCAAACTATTTAAAAACACAAACTAAACAAATTCTAAGCACTAAAGAACAAGAAAGTAAAAGGGGGGGAAAGTTTTGAAAATTGAAATAACAAAACAAGTTAATAAACTGAGCGGAATGTAAATATGAAATTGTGATGGAATGAATGTAATGAAGGCTAGCTAAGGGGTTCTTCTCCACACATGTTATACTTGCATACAAGATTGATTCTCAGTTGGTCTTTCGATAAATTATGAAACTCAACACTCCGGATTAATTAGGTCCGCTTAAATTAACCGTCAAGTTTTCCTTAAGTTAATGAATTGGATGGGTTTGCGCAACGCAATTCACAACATTCTCCAAAAGTCCTTTACGTGAACAGCACAATAAAGATACAATCAAAGATCATTAAGCATTATGAAAACTATAAGTGTTGACGAGGCATTCGTTACTATGATGAGCATGAAACTCGTGCCAAGAATATGTTTAACCCGATTGTTTATAAGCAACCTCCACTACTTGTGAATATAAGTTCATAACGATTAGGTGAAATTCACTTATATTCTAGCGTCATATTTATGCATGAAAATTAAGTGCGCATTCTTAATAAACATTCATAAATAAGCTATCAATCAAACGGTTAAACAAATTGAATCCACAACTTATGAAATTCCAACGAAAGTTAATCAATTCATATTGCAAATATAAACATAGTTTCGAATCACCCCCTACCTAAAGGGGGTTTAGTTCCTCATAACTTTGAAATCAAAGAAACACCTAAACATTCCAACAACTCAAGACTTGAATTGTATGAACGTTTAAGCACTCTTCTCTTCCATACATACAAAACAAAGAGAATTAAAATGAAACTTTGAAATCAAAGAAACACCTAAACATTCCAACAACTCAAGCTTGAATTGTATGAACGTTTAAGCACTCTTCTCTTCCTCGTTGTAGCACAAGGTTTAAGGATAGGTTGTGTGATGGTATGAAGTGTTTTGGAGGGATGGGAAGTGGTTGGATAGTGGCTGCAATGGAGGAGAAAAACTGCACAGAAAATGGGAGGTTATGCACGGCAAGGGATGTGTGTTTGTGTTGTGTGTTGTATTGTGAATGGAATGGAAAATGAATGAATGAATGCAAGGGTATTTATAGGAGTAATGGAGGGAACATGACAGCTAGGAGGTGGGTGGAAATGTGGCTGAATGTTTGGTGAATGATTATGAATGAATGCATGTGACTTGGCTAGGTTGGAAAGCTGAAAATCTGAAAATGCAAATGGGAATCTGAAATGCAAAGGTGGCCACGGTTTTGAGTGTATTTTGTGTTGGAAATGCATGTGAATGCATGTGAATGTTGTTTGTGTGAAGTGTATGTGAAATAAAGGGTGAATGGTGGCTGAAATAATGATGGAAAACAGCTAGGAAAAGTATGGAATGCATGTGAATTGTAAAGGGAAAAGCTGGAATTTGCTAGGAAGTCACGGCATGGGATGTTTTGGTGCATTGTGGCTGATTTGTTTGTTGGTTAAAGATGCATGTGGATGAATTATATAATGGGAAAGTATGTGATTGACAACTAGGATGGATGGTGGCTGCAATGATGAAGTGTGATGGTTGAAAATGGCAAGGGAAATGCATGTGTTTGGACGGCAAGGATGGTGTTTTGTGCATGTGGCTGCAATGGTGTGTAATGATGGAGGAATAAGTGCATGTGGTTGAATTGGTGGTGAATGTGCATGACAAAGAATGGATTTGGCTGCAATGGTGTGTAATTGGGCTAGGGTTTAAGTGCATGAAATGGACCCAAATTGCTCCCCCTTGCATGGCAAGGAATGGTGTTTGTGTTAAGCCCATGGCAATGTGATTGTAATTGGGTTAGGGCCATTGTTTTGTGTCCTCAAGTGCATACAAGGCCTTCCATTATATCCATCACTTGGGCTCCAAGAATAAGCTATCCATCCTTAGCCCCATAGTGCTCCAAAAAAGGGCCCAAAACACTCCACAATGCATCCTTTCGTCAAACACGTCTTATAATCCTGAAAACACACAAAAGAAGCATAAAGAACTAAAATAACTAAAGAAACATAACGTAAATGCACGAGAACAAGCCATTTAAGTTGCATGAATATGCTCCTATCAGCTTACCATGGTGTTGAGGTTGTGACTCAAGGGCAGCCACTATCTCGGCCTCCTCCACACTTCTAGGTACGGCAAAACCAGATTTTTGCCCAATTCCTTGTGCAAGTGTTGCTTCAAGTGTATCCCTCTCCAAAGAATCGAGAAAATCCTGCGCCAAATCATCAATTATATCAATAGAAAAGCATGAATGGTCCTCAATAGGGTATTTCATGGAATCAGAAAGATTAAAATTAACAACTTCCCCATCGAATTCCATGGACAAAGTTCCACTATACACATCAATCTTCGTCCGGGCCGTCTTCATGAATGGCCTTCCAAGTAGAATGGGCAGTGAAGGAGCATGGTCCGATTCATCCATTTCGAGGACATAGAAATCCGCCGGGAAGACCAAATGATTAACCTGCACAAGAACATCTTCCAAAACTCCCTTTGGATAGGCGTTAGATCTATCGGCCAATTGTATTATTACCCCATCATTTTTCAATGCTCCTAAGTTCATAGATGCATAAATGGAATATGGCATAACATTTATAGAAGCACCTAAATCAAGCATGGCAGATTCAAATCTAGTATTCCCAATGACACAAGGAATGGTAAAGCTACCTGGATCTTTGCATTTGGGAGGTAGTTTGCGTTGCAAGATGGCGGACACATTCTCACCTACCTTTACCACTTCTTTAGTCGACATCCTCTTCCTAGTGGTACACAACTTCTTCTTGAATATGTGTTATGCAAATCAATAACATGCTTTGAATGAAATGGGCATGAGTTCTAGCGTTTGGAACTATATGATGAAACGCCTTCTAAGTAGCAACCAAGCAAAGAATAATGAGATCATGTAACGACTTTAGAAAACAAAGAATGCACAGATTTTAACTCTCCAAATAAACGTTTAAGCTCAAGTCTCACAGGGATGTAGTGTTAGTTTGAGCTCATTCCTTCAAGCATGTTACAAAAACTAATTTTTCTTTTATGATTGCATGTGAAGTCATACATTATAACCATAACCAAGCATATACCAAGAGTAAATCAAACTTTTCTCTATGTTTATAACTCTTTTTAACAGTCATGCAATTAGAAACCAAATCCTTATCATTGTGTTGGAAGGTGACCTATGACACAAAAATGACTCAAAACACTCTTTTTAAGCTTTTCAAAACATGTTTTTCAAATTTTTATGTGATTTTCGAATTTTTAACTCAAAACACACTAAACACACTTAAAAACAGCAAGAAACAACATTTGAAGTTATGGTGGAAAAAAAAAAACTACGAATTTGCATTAAACACTTTAGTAACTAATACCCCCACACTTAAATCAAACATTGTCCTCAATGTTAAAAAAAACCACACTAAACACAAACAAACATATAAACAGCAATTAAACATACTAAACATGGCAGAATGTATCTAACAAAGAGAAGAATTCAGAAATGCAAATCTGGTTGTGGAGTGTTCGTTCCATCTTCTCCTTGGTCATTGCAGTGAGGCTTGGATCTTTGTGATTCCACAGGCTTACTCTTGAACTGCGCTGCTCCCATCGTTGATTTTCCTTTGTGCTACTCTTGAACTGGGCAGCAGGCTTCCTTTGGTCTCCCCCATAGGTCTGAGCTTCCTCCTCTTATCTGTTTCTTTGTTCAATCTCTCCAATTCGTATTGAAGAGGGTTAGAGGATAGCTCGGCAAAGCTAGGTAAGCAACCAGGGAATAGAGTCCATATAGACTCCAAGTGCCGGCTGATTGCTTCTTTCACTTTGCCATGCAAATAATATCAAGGACAAAGGAAAAGACAGGGAAAGAGCATGATATGAGATACCTTTGCTTTTGCCCTTGATGATATGAGATACCTTTGCTTCTGAAGAAGCGGTGAATGAATCATCACATGTATTTGTTGTGCTGCTTCCTCCTGGATCATCTGTTCTCCAGGCATCTGGTATCATCTTTGGGGAAGAAGAGGGAATGGAGTATCTCGAAAGGCTTTGCTGGGAGTGCACCCTCAGAGGTGAGAAAGAGTTGGGCATTTTCTTCAGTTCTGTCTTGCCAAAAAAAAAAAAAAAAAAAAATGAAGGTCGACATATATAGGGAATTCAATAGCAAGTGGTGATACTGTGCTTTTACCGTTGTCGACAGACATTTTGATCCCGCAAATCCGGCTTTTTGGAATAGTGGCGACTCTTTGATATTTGAAGACGCCTCTTCGATAAAGCTGCACGCGTTTTCTGAAAAGCAGATAAAGCGTCGCCGAACTTTGCGCTTGTCGGCTAAAGACGTGTAGTTGCGATGATGGCCTCCACGTGTTGAACGCGATTTCTGAAAAGCAAAGGCTTTTTGAATTGGTGGACGCGTTGCCTTGGCTTTTTATAGAGCTATCGATCACCGCCAACTCACACACTCTGAAGATTTTCCATTCTTGAAACTTGTCTCCGGCCCTTTGAAAATCTACTCCGTCCACCCCTTCTCTTTTAACTTCGTGAACAATGGCTAGCTCATCCAACCCATCGAACCTTTGCTTAGATTTGAGTCTAAGCAGTGATCCGGTCACGTCTCATCAGGGTAAGGTATGGTGCCCGTGTTTCTTATCTTCCCATGGCCCTCTTACAGATGAGGACTCTGTGATGACGGATCCCACAACAGCTACGATAGTGGCTCGGAACCTCCTCACTCCCAAAGACAGTCAGCTGCTTTCAGGACGGTCCGATGAGTTGGCCGTTCAAGAGTCCCTGGCTCTGAGTGTTCAGTGTACTGGCTCTGTGTCCAATATGGGCCAACGCCTTCTTGCTCGCTCTCGACAGGTTGAATCCTTGATGGCGGAGGTGGAGAGTCTTAAGCAGGAGATCAAACAGCTTAAGTACGAGAACCGAAGTTTGCACGTGCTTGCCAACAATTATTCAACAGGCATGAAGAGGAAGCTTGATGAGCTTGATGACCGTCAACGGCTTGCAGCTTTCTTCCAGAGGCATCTCTTTCCTGGGTCATCCAGCGTTCCACCAAGGTTTGGGGCCTTGAATGATCTATCTTTGGTGCCTCCCGCTCCTATGCCTTCTTCTCCGATGCCTCTTGCTCCGAGACCTCCTGTTCCGATGCCTCTTGTTCCGATGCCTCTTGCTCCGAGACCTCCTGTTCCGATGCCTCTTGCTCCGAGAGTGTTGCCACGTAGTGGGGCCTCAAGTACACAACCTTTGTGAAGACTCCATCTTTCTGCCATGTTTTTATACAATTGTAATTTCTCAAAAATTAATGAACAAGCTTTTTTTTTTTTTTTTTTTTTTTTTTTTTTTTTTTTTCAACGGAAATCAATAAACAAGCTTTATTCACTATATTGGGTTGCCTCCCAAGTAGCGCTTTCTTTTACGTCTTGCAGCCGGACGAAGAATCCATTTACTCCAAATTGGAGCCCACGGTACCCAAGGGGGTGTCATCCACGGTGTGCTCCACAAAGTTCTCATAATAGGCCTTCAGACGATGCCCGTTCACCTTGAACTCTTGACCTGTTTTGAAGCTACGAACTTGGACTGCACCATGAGGAAAAACGTTAGTAACAACAAACGGGCCAATCCATTTAGAACGCAACTTACCAGGAAACAAACGTAGGCGAGAGTTGAAAAGCAACACTTTCTGCCCAACTGTGAAGGTCTTGGTTCGGATCATTTTATCATGGAATGCTTTGGTCTTGGTTTTGTACATCCGGGCATTCTCATAGGCTTCATTCCGAATCTCCTCAAGTTCATTCAATTGGAGCTTCCTATGAACTCCCGCTGCATCTATGTCCATGTTGAAAGTCTTCACGGCCCAATGTGCCTTGTGCTCTAACTCTACGGGCAAATGACATGGCTTACCATAGACGAGCCGAAAAGGTGACATCCCAATGGGTGTTTTGTACGCCGTACGATATGCCCACAGTGCATCATCTAAACGTAAGCTCCAATCCCTCCTTGTTGGTCCAACGGTCTTCTCCAAAATTTGTTTGATTTCTCGGTTAGACACCTCGGCTTGGCCATTTGTTTGAGGATGGTAAGGTGTGGAGACCTTATGGTTGACATGGTACTTTCTTAGCAACGCCTCAATGGTCCGATTGCAAAAGTGAGACCCTCCATCACTTATGATTACTCTCGGCATTCCAAACCTAGCAAAAATGTTAGTTTTCACGAAATCTGCAACCACCTTAGAATCGTTAGTACGGGTGGCTTTTGCTTCCACCCATTTAGAAACATAATCAACGGCTAGCAAGATATAAGTGAAACCATAAGATGGAGGGAAAGGGCCCATGAAATCAATGCCCCAAACATCAAAAATTTCAACATTAAAGACAGGGGTTTGTGGCATTTGGTCCTTGGTACCTATGTTACCCATTTGTTGGCAACGATCACAAGACATACAAAAGGTTCTAGCATCCCTAAATATAGTCGGCCAATAAAAACCACATTCTAGAACCTTGAGGGCAGTGCGTTGTGTGCCAAAATGACCACCACATGCATATGTGTGACAAAAGCTTAGAATTGAGTGAAATTCAGAATTATGCACACATCTACGTACAATTTGATCTGAGCAATACTTCCACAAATAAGGGTCATCCCAAACATAGAAACGTGCATCATTTTTAAGCTTATCACGTTGGTGCTTGTTTAGTTCATTTGGAAATTGTTTAACCACCAAGTAATTCACTAAATCTGCATACCATGGTTCACTTACCTCAATGGATAGCAGCTGCTCATCGGGGAATGTCTCTGCAATGGGTAGGGACTCCTCATTATGCACCATTCGGCTTAGGTGGTCAGCCACCACGTTTTCACTTCCCTTCTTGTCACGAATCTCGATGTCGAACTCTTGAAGTAACAACATCCACCGAATTAGCCGGGGCTTGGCCTCCTTTTTGGTGAGCAAGTACTTTAGAGCTGCATGATCAGTGAAAACAATTACTTTAGTACCAATTAGATATGATCGAAATTTATCTAAAGCAAAGACAACGGCAAGAAGTTCTTTCTCCGTAGTGGAGTAGTTCAACTGGGCATCGTTCAACGTCCGTGAGGCATAGTAGATGACATGCGGCCTCTTGTC
This sequence comes from Pyrus pyrifolia, assembly GCA_016587475.1. Lineage (NCBI taxonomy): Eukaryota > Viridiplantae > Streptophyta > Magnoliopsida > Rosales > Rosaceae > Pyrus > Pyrus pyrifolia. The sequence continues at coordinate 664,944 of BNSU01000024.1, forward strand.
CTTTCTTTGTCCCAAAACAGCCCCTAAAGCATAATCGGACGCATCACACATAAGCTCGAACGGGAGGCTCCATTCCGGGGGAACAATAATGGGTGCCGTGGTCAACAACTCCTTGAGTTGGTTGAATGATGCCGTGCACTCCTTAGTGAATTCAAATGCCACGTCTTTTTGTAGGAGGCGGCAAAGAGGTTGTGCAACTTTTGAGAAATCTTTGATAAATCGCCTATAGAATCCTGCATGGCCAAGAAAAGAACGGACCTCTCTAACCGAAATAGGAGAGGGTAAGTGACGTACAAGATCTATTTTAGACTTATCAACTTCAATCCCTTTTTCTGAGATGATATGACCCAAAACTATACCTTGTTTAACCATAAAATGACATTTTTCCCAATTCAAAACAAGGTTAGTTTCCATGCATCTTTTCAAGATTAAAGTGAGATGATGCAAACAAGCATCAAATGAGTCTCCAAACACACTAAAATCGTCCATAAATACTTCAATTATCTTTTCAACATAATCAGAGAAGATACTAATCATGCATCGTTGGAAAGTGGCCGGTGCATTGCATAAACCAAATGGCATGCGACGATAAGCAAATGTTCCAAAGGGACATGTGAATGTGGTCTTCTCTTGATCATCCGGGGTTATTACAATTTGGTTATATCCAGAGTATCCATCAAGAAAACAGTAAAAAGCATGACCGGCTAACCTTTCGAGCATCTGGTCGATGAATGGCAAAGGAAAGTGATCTTTCCTAGTCATGGCATTTAGCTTCCGGTAATCGATACATACTCGCCATCCAGTCTGAATGCGTGTAGGCACGAGCTCATTCTCATCATTCTTGATAACAGTTACTCCGGACTTCTTTGGAACAACCTGCACAGGTGACACCCAACGACTATCAGAAATAGGATATATAACACCACAATCAAGTAATTTTATAACCTCCTTTTTCACTACTTCCATCATAGGTGGATTAAGGCGACGTTGAGCTTCACGAGATGGCTTGGCTTCCTCCTCCAAAAGGATGCGATGCATGCACGTGGTGGGACTAATGCCTTTGATATCCGCCAAAGTCCATCCAATAGCAGATTTGTGCTCTTTTAACACCCTTATCAACTTGTCTTCTTCTTGAGCCGTGATTAAGTTTGAAATGATGACGGGTAGCGTTTGATCTTGGCCTAAGAACACATACTTCAAGTGACTAGGTAATGGCTTTAACTCAAGTGTAGGTGGCTGCTCAGTTGATGGAAGTAACTTATTAGTCAAAACTGAATCTAAAAGTGAGATTGGAGACTTACCAGAGTGGAAGGGCAATGACTCGAGGGCAGCGACCATTTCAAGTACTTCATCACAAGGGGGTACGGCAATATGGTCAGATTGCATGCCATGGGTTAAGGCTACCTCAAGTGCATCTTCGTTCATTTGATCCAAATGCACCTGTGCCAAAGAATCAATAATATCAATAGCAAAACAAGAATGGTCCTCAATTGGATGTTTAATGGTTTCAGAAAGATTAAAATGAATAATGTCCCCATCAAACTCCATGGTCAATGTTCCCGTGTACACATCAATCTTTGTTCTTGCTGTTTTCATGAAGGGACGGCCTAGCAAGATTGGCAATGATGGAGCATGGCTTGAATCCTCCATGTCTAAAACATAGAAATCTGCGGGAAAAATAAGGTGATTGACCTGCACTAAAACATCCTCAAGGACTCCCTTGGGATAAGCGTTAGAACGATCGGCCAATTGAATTATAACTCCATCTTGTTTTAACTCACCAAGGTTCATTGATGCATAAATGGAATAAGGCATGACATTTATGGATGCACCTAAATCAAGCATGGCATGTTCAAAACGATTATGTCCAATTACACAAGGAATTGTGAAACTACCGGGGTCTTTGCATTTGGTAGGTAGTTTACGTTGCAAAACAGCGGACACATTCTCGCTTACCTTCACTACCTCTTTGTTTGCCCTTCTTCTCTTTGTATTGCATAGGTCCTTGAGGAATTTAGCATACTTCGGAACCTGTTTGATTGCATCGAGAAGCGGTATGTTCACTTGCACCTTCCGGAACGTTTCAAGAATGTCCTTCTCGCTTTCTTCCTTTTTTTCTTGCATGAACCTGCGAGGAAAAGGTACATTGGGCAGATTAGGACGTGAAGTACATGAATTTGAACTTAAATTACCTGATTTGGCCGAGTTAGGGTGATTGGGGGCCTGCGGCATTGGGTTTTTCTCTCTTTCCGTGGGTGAGCTAGACACTTCCTTAGGTTGTGTCGTCTCTTCATCTACTTCCTGGGTAGATTTGGGATTGTTTGGCTCGGTCCCAACTTCTTTTCCACTCCTTAGGGTGATGGCCTTGGCGGATTCGAATCCTCCCTTTGGATTGACTGTGGTTGAGCTAGGAAGCTTTCCTTTATCTCTAATTTGTCCAAGGAACTCAGAAATCTGCCCCATTTGTTTCTTCATATCCATCATCTCCTTCTCGTTATTTTCGATCCGGTTGTTTTGATTTTGCAACCCCTGCGAAATAGAGGTTAGTAATTGCATAGCTTGATTACTTTCCAAGGACGTACCTGAATGAGATGATGTCGAAGGTTGTTGGGATTGTTGGGGTGCATACGGCTTGGAATAAAAACCAGGGGGGTTTGGCCTAAATCCTCCTTGTTGGGCAGCTTGTTGTGGCTCCCTCCATTTGAAGTTTGGATGGTCCCTCCATCCGGCATTGTAAGTGTTCGAGTATGGGTTGTGTTGATTTTGTCCTTGGAACCCAATTGCATTGGCAGATTCCCACCCACCATTCTCGATTAGTTGAGGGCACTTGTCGGATGGATGCCCTTGAATTGAGCACACGCCACAAACTTGGTGTTCTTGTGCTTTTGGACCATTCACAACCTGAGAAACAAGAGAAGTAAGATTAGCAAGTTGTGATTGAATTTCAGAAATAGCACTCACCTCATTTACATTTTGTTGCCGTGGGGCTTCCCTTTGGCCCACTCCTTCATATTGTTGAGCGTTGAGTGCTCGGTTGGCTATGAGAATCTTGGCATCCCTTGGTGTTTTGTCCACCAATGCTCCTCCCGCTGAGGCATCAAGCATTTGACGTTCGATAGGAAGGAGGCCCTCATAGAAATATTGAAGGAGAAGTTCCTCCTTCATTTGATGTTGAGGACATGAAGCTACAAGGCCCTTGAAGCGCTCATGATAAGCCGGGAATGTCTCACCATAATTCTGTTGAATCCCACTAATTTTCTTCCGTAGGAGAATCACTCTTGAAGTAGGGAAGAATTTCTCCAAGAAAGCACGCTTCATACTCTCCCACGAAGTCACCGTTCCTGGGGCTAATTCGTAGAGCCAATCTTTGGCCTTGTCCATAAGTGAAAATGGAAAAGCCTTCATCTTCAATATACTCCCATCCACAGTGACGGGGGTCATGCTCGAACAAACCACCTCGAACTCCTTCAAGTGTTTGTTGGGGTCTTCCATAGACAAGCCATGGAACTTCGGAATATGGTGTAACAAACTGGATTTGAGTTCAAACACCTCAGTCGTCCCCTCTGCAGCCGTGGGGTATTGGATACAAAGAGGCAATGCATTATCCAAACCCGAGGCCGAAAGCTCCTTGATGGTTCTATTATCTGCTGCCATGGCTTGTTCTTCTTCAAAAATTTGATCAGTGGGCTTTCCTTCTACACCTACTTTGTCCTCTTCAAGCCTAGGTTGTGGTGGAGGTTGTGGTGGCTCTTGTTGACTCCTCGTTCTCCTCAAAGTGCGTTCAAAATCACCGTCAAAGTCGGAGATGTTCTCTATAATCGGCCGAGAGCTACGAGTCATACACAGTACCTAAAAAACAAGAAAACAAACAAACTAAGAATCGGAAATAAGAATGCACGAAAAACAAAAAATAAAAATAAAGACAAGGGACTAGCAAAGTTGCTAATCCCCGGCAACGGCGCCAAAATTTGATGCGAGATTTATACGCGTACAAATTAAACCCTCTTTTTGACAGTTGTAGTATGGATGTAAGTAGGGATCGTTCTGGACCGGGGATTAGGAGGGCTTGCTAAAACCTTCTAAATTGACTTAAGAACGTAAAAACAATATAAAACACTAAACTAGACTCAAAGAATGTAAAACTAAAATTTAAAACATTAAGACAAACCAAAAGACTCAAAACTAATTTTGGACGAATTTAAGATTATGGCTTGATTCAAACTATTTAAAAACACAAACTAAACAAATTCTAAGCACTAAAGAACAAGAAAGTAAAAGGGGGGGAAAGTTTTGAAAATTGAAATAACAAAACAAGTTAATAAACTGAGCGGAATGTAAATATGAAATTGTGATGGAATGAATGTAATGAAGGCTAGCTAAGGGGTTCTTCTCCACACATGTTATACTTGCATACAAGATTGATTCTCAGTTGGTCTTTCGATAAATTATGAAACTCAACACTCCGGATTAATTAGGTCCGCTTAAATTAACCGTCAAGTTTTCCTTAAGTTAATGAATTGGATGGGTTTGCGCAACGCAATTCACAACATTCTCCAAAAGTCCTTTACGTGAACAGCACAATAAAGATACAATCAAAGATCATTAAGCATTATGAAAACTATAAGTGTTGACGAGGCATTCGTTACTATGATGAGCATGAAACTCGTGCCAAGAATATGTTTAACCCGATTGTTTATAAGCAACCTCCACTACTTGTGAATATAAGTTCATAACGATTAGGTGAAATTCACTTATATTCTAGCGTCATATTTATGCATGAAAATTAAGTGCGCATTCTTAATAAACATTCATAAATAAGCTATCAATCAAACGGTTAAACAAATTGAATCCACAACTTATGAAATTCCAACGAAAGTTAATCAATTCATATTGCAAATATAAACATAGTTTCGAATCACCCCCTACCTAAAGGGGGTTTAGTTCCTCATAACTTTGAAATCAAAGAAACACCTAAACATTCCAACAACTCAAGACTTGAATTGTATGAACGTTTAAGCACTCTTCTCTTCCATACATACAAAACAAAGAGAATTAAAATGAAACTTTGAAATCAAAGAAACACCTAAACATTCCAACAACTCAAGCTTGAATTGTATGAACGTTTAAGCACTCTTCTCTTCCTCGTTGTAGCACAAGGTTTAAGGATAGGTTGTGTGATGGTATGAAGTGTTTTGGAGGGATGGGAAGTGGTTGGATAGTGGCTGCAATGGAGGAGAAAAACTGCACAGAAAATGGGAGGTTATGCACGGCAAGGGATGTGTGTTTGTGTTGTGTGTTGTATTGTGAATGGAATGGAAAATGAATGAATGAATGCAAGGGTATTTATAGGAGTAATGAAGGGAACATGACAGCTAGGAGGTGGGTGGAAATGTGGCTGAATGTTTGGTGAATGATTATGAATGAATGCATGTGACTTGGCTAGGTTGGAAAGCTGAAAATCTGAAAATGCAAATGGGAATCTGAAATGCAAAGGTGGCCACGGTTTTGAGTGTATTTTGTGTTGGAAATGCATGTGAATGCATGTGAATGTTGTTTGTGTGAAGTGTATGTGAAATAAAGGGTGAATGGTGGCTGAAATAATGATGGAAAACAGCTAGGAAAAGTATGGAATGCATGTGAATTGTAAAGGGAAAAGCTGGAATTTGCTAGGAAGTCACGGCATGGGATGTTTTGGTGCATTGTGGCTGATTTGTTTGTTGGTTAAAGATGCATGTGGATGAATTATATAATGGGAAAGTATGTGATTGACAACTAGGATGGATGGTGGCTGCAATGATGAAGTGTGATGGTTGAAAATGGCAAGGGAAATGCATGTGTTTGGACGGCAAGGATGGTGTTTTGTGCATGTGGCTGCAATGGTGTGTAATGATGGAGGAATAAGTGCATGTGGTTGAATTGGTGGTGAATGTGCATGACAAAGAATGGATTTGGCTGCAATGGTGTGTAATTGGGCTAGGGTTTAAGTGCATGAAATGGACCCAAATTGCTCCCCCTTGCATGGCAAGGAATGGTGTTTGTGTTAAGCCCATGGCAATGTGATTGTAATTGGGTTAGGGCCATTGTTTTGTGTCCTCAAGTGCATACAAGGCCTTCCATTATATCCATCACTTGGGCTCCAAGAATAAGCTATCCATCCTTAGCCCCATAGTGCTCCAAAAAAGGGCCCAAAACACTCCACAATGCATCCTTTCGTCAAACACGTCTTATAATCCTGAAAACACACAAAAGAAGCATAAAGAACTAAAATAACTAAAGAAACATAACGTAAATGCACGAGAACAAGCCATTTAAGTTGCATGAATATGCTCCTATCAGCTTACCATGGTGTTGAGGTTGTGACTCAAGGGCAGCCACTATCTCGGCCTCCTCCACACTTCTAGGTACGGCAAAACCAGATTTTTGCCCAATTCCTTGTGCAAGTGTTGCTTCAAGTGTATCCCTCTCCAAAGAATCGAGAAAATCCTGCGCCAAATCATCAATTATATCAATAGAAAAGCATGAATGGTCCTCAATAGGGTATTTCATGGAATCAGAAAGATTAAAATTAACAACTTCCCCATCGAATTCCATGGACAAAGTTCCACTATACACATCAATCTTCGTCCGGGCCGTCTTCATGAATGGCCTTCCAAGTAGAATGGGCAGTGAAGGAGCATGGTCCGATTCATCCATTTCGAGGACATAGAAATCCGCCGGGAAGACCAAATGATTAACCTGCACAAGAACATCTTCCAAAACTCCCTTTGGATAGGCGTTAGATCTATCGGCCAATTGTATTATTACCCCATCATTTTTCAATGCTCCTAAGTTCATAGATGCATAAATGGAATATGGCATAACATTTATAGAAGCACCTAAATCAAGCATGGCAGATTCAAATCTAGTATTCCCAATGACACAAGGAATGGTAAAGCTACCTGGATCTTTGCATTTGGGAGGTAGTTTGCGTTGCAAGATGGCGGACACATTCTCACCTACCTTTACCACTTCTTTAGTCGACATCCTCTTCCTAGTGGTACATAACTCCTTCAAGAACTTAGCATACCTCGGGACTTGCTTGATTGCATCTAACAAAGGTATGTTAACTTGCACTTTCCGAAATGTTTCAAGGATGTCCTTTTCGGCTTCTTCTTTCTTCATTTGCCTGAACCTACTAGGAAAAGGAACATTTGAAGGGAAAACATTAGTAGGAACTGAATTTAACACATTTTTACCTTTATTGGCCGAATTGGGCAGATTTGGGACCATAGGGACTTGCGGCAAGGGTGGAATCACCTTTGCCGTGGGCAACCTTGTTTCTTCCTCTTCCATTTGCAAAATTTCATCCTCGTTATGACCTGTTTTTGATGTAGGACCTGCCCCAACTTCCTTACCACTTCTTAGGGTGATTGATTTGGCTGATTCGAAACCTCCCTTCGGATTTGGAATGGTGGAACTAGGGAGTTGTCCGGGATCTCGAAACTTACCTACAAACTCGGCAATCTGCCCAATTTGTTTCTCAAGTTGATCCACCCTCTTATCTTGGTTTTGCATAGCCTTCGCTTGATCTTCCTGCCCATTAGACAACTTAGTTAGTATCTTAAGAAGTACATCATTGTCAAGAGACGTACCTGAGGCACTTGGGCCGGATTGGGCTTGATTTTGGGGTGGGTCGTAGGTTTTGGGAAAGAACCCCGGTGGTTGTTGCCTAAAGCCTCCTTGGTTCTGGGGTTGCTGGGAATCCCTCCACTTGAAATTTGGGTGGTCTCGCCATCCTGGATTATATGTGTTGGAGTATGGATTATGTCTTGACTGATTTTGGCTTTGAAACCCAATGGCATTCGCACTCTCCAATCCGCCATTCTCGATAAGTTGAGGACACGTGTCTGTAGGGTGTCCTTGCATGGAGCATACGCCACAAAAAGCTATGGTTTTGACTTTTGGACCTTCCACCACCTGAGAAATCAATGTAGTAAGGTTAGTCATTTGATTTTGAAGTTCGGTTATGGCACCTACCTCATTGACTTGGTGTTGCCGTGGGGGGTCTCTTTGTCCAACACCTTCGTATTGTTGTGCATTATGTGCTCGGTTGGCAATTAAAACTTTTGCAGCCCCCGGGGTTTTATCCACCAACGCACCTCCCGCCGAGGCATCAAGCATTTGGCGTTCCATGGGGAGGAGTCCTTCGTAGAAGTATTGAATGAGCAGCTCCTCCTTCATTTGATGCTGTGGACAAGAAGCAACAAGTGATTTAAAACGTTCATAATAAGAAGGAAACGATTCACCTTGATTTTGTTGGATACCACTAATCCGTTTCCTCAAGAGAATGATTCTTGAAGTTGGAAAAAACTTCTCCAAGAAAGCTCTTTTCATACTATCCCAAGATGTAACCGTTCCGGGTGCTAATTCGAAAAGCCAATCCTTTGCTTTTTCCAAAAGTGAGAACGGAAAAGCTTTCATCATCAGAATGTTCCCGTCAACATTTATGGGTGTCATGCTCGAACAAACAACCTCGAACTCCTTGAGATGCTTGTTGGGATCTTCCATGGAAAGCCCATGGTATTTCGGAATGTGGTGCAACAAACTTGACTTCAACTCGAATTCATCGGTCTTGCCTTGGGCGGCCGCGGGGTATTGAATGCATAATGGTGCGGCATTGGCCAATCCAGAAGCGGAAAGCTCCTTGATTGTTCGGTTTTCTGCTGCCATGTCTTCTTCACCCACTGTTATCTTGGGTTCTTCTTCAGATTCAGAAACGGACTCGGAGCTTTCGCTTAATTCGCTAGGTTCTGAGTTCTTTCTCTTTTGTCTTAATTCTCGCTCGAAATCGGCGTTAAAGCTCGAGATATGTTCACGAATCGGATGAGAACTCCGAGTCATAAACTAGTACCTAAAACAAGAAACAAAACAAGATTAAAAATCTGAAATAAAATAAAAACAAAAGGAAATGAAACAATCCAAGAGATTAGCAAAATTGCTAATCCCCGGCAACGGCGCCAAAATTTGATGCGAGAATTATACGCACACAAATTAAACCCTCTTTTTGTCAATTGTAGTGAAGTGTATAAGTAGGGATCGTTCTGGACCGGGGATTAGGAGGGATTGTTAATCACTTGGATTTGACTTAAAAACGTAAAAACACAATATAAAACAATATTTAATGCTCAAAGAATGCAAAACTAAAAATAAGAAAGATTAAGACTAAAACTTAAACAAAATAAGGGGGGATTGGATTTGGACGAATTTACTAAAATAAATACTTAGACACAAAACAAATTGTGAATATGGATTTGACGGAAATGAATGGATGGGAAGCTAGCTAAGGGGTTCTTCTCCACATATGTTATACTTGCATACAAGATTGATTCTCAGTTGGTCTTTCGATAAATTATGATACTCAACACTCCGGATTAATTAGGTCCGCTTAAATTAACCGTCAAGTTTTCCTTAAGTTAATGAATTGGATGGGTTTGCGCAACGCAATTCACAACATTCTCCAAAAGTCCTTTACGTGAATAGCACAATAAAGATACAATCAAAGATCATTAAGCATTATGAAAACTATAAGTGTTGACGAGGCATTCGTTACTATGATGAGCATGAAACTCGTGCCAAGAATATGTTTAACACGATTGTTTATAAGCAACCTCCACTACTTGTGAATATAAGTTCATAACGATTAGGTGAAATTCACTTATATTCTAGCGTCATATTTATGCATGAAAATTAAGCGCGCATTCTTAATAAACATTCATAAATAAGCTATCAATCAAACGGTTAAACAAATTGAATCCACAACTTATGAAATTCCAACGAAAGTTAATCAATTCATATTGCAAATATAAACATAGTTTCGAATCACCCCCTACCTAAAGGGGGTTTAGTTCCTCATAACCTTGAAATCAAAGAAACACCTAAACATTCCAACAACTCAAAGCTTGAATTGTATGAACGTTTAAGCACTCTTCTCTTCCATACATACAAAACAAAGAGAATTAAAATGAAACTTTGAAATCAAAGAAACACCTAAACATTCCAACAACTCAAAACTTGAATTGTATGAACGTTTAGGCACTCTTCTCTTCCTCGTTGTTGTAGCACAAGGTTTAAGGGATGTTGTTGGTGTGTTGAATGGATTGGGGAATTTATGGAAATGGAAGAAATGGAGGAGAAATGGAAGGGAAACTCACGGCCAAAGGGGGAAGAATGGATGATTTTGAAGAGTGTTGTGTTGTCAATGAGATGAAGAATGCCTTGAATGATGAGAATGCAAGGGTATTTATAGGAGTAGTGGAGGGAACATATAGGGAGAGAATGGATGGGAGAGCATGTGAATGATAGCTAGGAGAATGATTAAAGGGGTGTGAATGGTTGGAAATGCATGTGGGTGAATTGGTGGTGCAATGATGAAAAGTGAATAAATAATGCATGTAGGTTTAGCTAGGTTGGCTTTGTTTGGGTGCATGTGAGTTAAAGAGGGAGAATGTGGTGAAATGATGAAGTAGGAAGGTGGAAATGCATGTGAGATGTTGGAAAGGAAATGGGAATATGAGTGCATGTGGGTGAATGATTTGTGGTGCAATGATGAAGAGTGAATAAAGAATGCATGTAGGGTTAGCTAGGAAAGTGGGAATGTGGTTGAATGATTAAAGGGACATGCATGTGGCTTGTTTGATTGCTTGGTGAGATGATGCATGCTTGTAGTTTAGGGTGTTGAATATGGATTTGCATGGCATTTGAATTGATTGTGGGCTTTGGAATTGGAAGGAAATGCATGGCAAAGGGCTTGGTTTAAGAGAGAATGGGCTAGGCCCTTTGTTTTATGTCCAAAGTGAATACAAGGCCTTCAAATTCGTCCAACATTTTGGCTCCAATCATATGCCATCCATTCCAAGCCCAATTTTGCTCCAAAATGCTCCAAAATGCATCTTTTTTCTTCCTTAAGCCCTTAGAACCTGAAAACACACAAAAGAAGCATAAAGGACTAAAATAACTAGAGAAACATAACGTAAATGCACGAGAACAAGCCATTTAAGTCGCATGAATATGCTCCTATCAGGCATGCATTAAAAAACAATTCTAAAACCCATGACTTTCAAAGCCTAGTGAATGGTGAACCAAAGAACTCTTTAACAAATCAAAGAGAAGAGAGAGTTTGAGTTTTATTACCGTTGAAGCTCATCCTTATTTACACAACCCAAGTGGAGGGCCTTCAAGTCCCCTTATTCGCTCCTTGGATGGTTGCTTCTTTGCTTCTCCTTTGCTCCTTGAGGATTTGAGGAGAGGAACTCCAAGAACACCAAAAGGTCGGTGTCTCTAAGTCTCCACACCAAGGATGAGGTGTGAAGATGAAATGGATGGCTTAGAGGAAGGAAGATTGCTAGATATTTTTCTCTAAGTGTGGTCGGCCTCTTTGGAAGATAAAAAGAAAAAGAGTTTTGCTCTTTTGCCTCAAAGAAAACCCTTGATGTGGTAAAGCTATAAAGTTCCTTTTATAGCACCTCACATTTGAGTGGCAAACTTGCAATTATGCCAAGTTTACTACCACTCACCCTATGGCCGGCCATCCTTTAGTTATTGGGCTATTTGCCCATTTTGTTTTAGTTGTCATACAACTTAAACACAATGGGCCTTATGGACCAAAACCCTTTTGGGCCCTGAGATCCGAAACTAACTTGAAAGCCCAATACGAACCTTTCATATAATTAATTACCTAATTAATTAATCTTGACCATTTTCAATTAAACCATTTAATTGCTCATCCATCTCATTTATATTTCTTCACTTTCATCCTTGGTGTACGATCCATTAGGTTCCAATTAGCGAGGCAGTGAGCGATTGTTACTCTGAATGATCAATTGTGAATTGAAACTACATTTCAATTCTCCTTTTGATGAAGATTAGTGTTTGCTAATTTTCAGAGCTTCCATAAACCATGAGTGACACCTAGCAGTATGTCATGGCTACCCAAGCTAAGTATAAGTGGTTGGAGAACCTATCCAGTTACAATTACAATGCAATATGATCATTCTCTAATGCAATACTCTTAATCATGTTGTTTGAGTGATAGTTTGTTTCATGTCAACTATCCAATGTGATACTTCTCTATATGATTCAATTGAATATGATTTGGAACAAACTTCCTAAGTCATATTCATATGCTTAGGCCAAAGACTCCTGAATCATATCTTAGAGTATTCTGCCTCCACCATGGAAGGTTAGAGAGATCCCTTGTTGTGCATTCATATGCTTACATGACTAGATAGCTTGACCCCAACAATGTCGTGGACACTATCAATGGAATGCCTTTGACATGATCAAAGATCAAGGACTTAACCATTAGACATCTATCATGCTTAAGGTCAAAGGACTACTTTGCATATTGCAACTTACAAGTTCTTACATGACATGTATGTTTGAACTCTCTTTTTTATCATAGTTTAGTGTACTCGATTACCATTTTGAGCACCGATGTGTTTGCCTCAGTGTCCAACACTAAATGACTTGAGACTAGTCATACTCACGCTTGAGTTAACATAACACATACTAACCTTAGCGGATTGTCAATGCCCAATTGGCAATCCTATGGCTAGGAACATTTTAGGAATGAACATAAGGGAAAGGTCTCGTTAATCTAACTTACTTAAATAACTTCTCTCTTAGATTAAATGCATTCCTTCGATTCTCTTATTGCTTAAACACATAATACAATAAATAGTGATTAACAATAAGCTTTGTCCTTCATTATACATATAATAGTTTACCACAATAAGTATTCCAAAAGCTATTACATCAAATGAGTGGCTTTGTGGGCATACTTCCAACAAAAGGATCAAAAGCTTATTGGGTGTCAAAAGTACACAATTTTTCTATTTTCACAGCCTTTGGACTGTTTTCGGCTTCAATAAAAACAAACGAGCGTGCGTTTGACACCCATTGGAACTTAAGGAAATAAACAATTATAATGCACTACTAGGACCGAAAGATGAAAAGCGTCTTGGGTGTCAAAAGTTACACAGAGTTTCTATTTTCAGTGCATTTGGGCTGTTTTCGTAATTAATATAAACAAATAAGCATGCGTTTGACACCCATTCTAAATTAAGCACATAAAAACACATAATGTGCTAGTAAGACCATACAAATAAATATTGAAAAGATAAAACGCTTATTGGGTGTCAAAAGTACACATTTTTTTCTATTTTCAGTGCGTTTGAATTGTTTTCGCAATAAATATAAACAAACGAGCGTGTGTTTGACACCCATCACAAATTAAGCACATAAAAACATATAATACGATACTAGGATGTTAGGAATAAATACCAAAAAGATGAAACACTATTGGATTTTGGGAATAAGTACCATAGCTTTTAAGTGCGTTTGGATTGTTTACGCCATTAACAAAAACAAACGAGCATGCGTTTCACGCCCCTTTGAACTTGAGCACATAAAAACATATAACACGCAACTACAACAATAAGAATGAATATTCAAAAGATCAAAAACTTATTTGGTCTTAAAAGTACATTTGTTTTTCTATTTTCACTCTATTTGGATTGTTTTTGGCATTAATAAAAACAAACGAGCTTGCGTTTGACGCGCATTGGAACTTAAGAACTAAATAGATATAATGTGCTAGTAGGACCAAAAGAATGAGTACTTAACGGATGAAAAGCTTCTTGGGTGTCAAAAGTACACATTTTTCTATTTTATGTTTGGACTATTTTCGCAATTAATATAAACAAACGAGCGTGTGTTTGACTACCATTGGAAATAAGCACATAAAAGCATCTAATGCGCTACTAGGACCATAAGAATGAGTACTCAAAAGTACACAGTTTTTCTATTTTCAGTGCATTTGGACTGTTTTCGGCATTAATGACACCAAACAAGCCTAAGTTTCACACCCATTGGAAAGTAACCAAATAATCGCATATAATGCGCTACTAGGACCATAAGAATCAGTACTTAACAGATGAAAAGCTTATTGGGTGCCAAAAATACATAGTTTTCTATTTTCAGCGCGTCTGGAGTGTTTTCGATATTAATAAAACAAAAGAGCATCCGCTTCACACCATAAGAATGAGTTCGCAAATGATCAAAGGCATATTTGTATCAAAAGTACATAGTTTTTCTATTTTGAGTGCATTTGGACTGATTTCGCCATTAATAAAAAACAACAAGCGGGTGTTTGACACCCATTAGAACTTAAGCACATAATAACATATAATGCGCTACTAGGACCATAAGAAGGAGTACTCAAAAGATCAAAAGCCTATTGGCTGTCAAAAGTACACAGTTTTTCTAATTTCACTCTATTTGGATTGTTTTTGGCATTAATAAAAACAAACAAATGTACTTTTGACCCCCATTGGAAAGTAAGCAAATAAACACATATATTGCACTACTAGGACCAAAAGAATGAGTACCCAAAAGATAAACAGCTTATTGGGTGTAAAAAGTATATGGTTTTTCTATTTTCAGTGCATTTGGACTGTTTTCAGCATTAATAACCACAAACAAGCGTCCGTTTGACAACCATTGGAATTAAGCAAGTAAATGCCAACAATGCACTACTAGGACCATAAATATGAGTGCTCAACAGATAAAAAGTTTATTGGGTGCCCAAAGTACACATATTTTTTTTTTTTCAGTAAATTTGGACTGTTTTCAATATTAATAAAAACAAACGAGTGTCCATTGGATGCCCATTGGAACTTAAGAAAACAAACACATATAATGCTTTACTAGGACCATCAAATTGAGTACTCAAAAGATAAAAAGTTTATTTGGAATAAAAAGGACACAATTTTTCTATCTTAAGTGTGTTTGGATTGTTTTCTCCATTAATAAAAACAAACGAGAGCACATTTTATATCCATTGGAACTTAAGAAAATAAACACATATAATGTGCTACTAGGACCATAAGAATGAGTACTCAAAAGATCAAAAGCTTATTGAGTGTCAAAAGTGAACAATTTTCTATTTTTAGTACTGTTTTTGGCATTAATAAAACCAAACAAGCGTGCGTTTGACACCCACTAAAACTTAAGAAAACAAACACATGTAATGCACTACTTGGATGCTAAAAATGAGTAGTCAATAGATCAAAAGCTTATTGGGTGTCAAAAGTACACACTTTTTCTATTTTCAATGTATTTGGACTGTTTTTGGCATTAATAAAAACAAACAAGTGTGCATTTTACACCCACTGGAACTTAAGCAAATAAATGCATATAATGAGCTATGAGGAACATAAGAATGAGTACCCAAAATTTCCAAAGCTTATTGGGTGTCAAAAGTATATAGTTTTTCTATTTGAAGTGCATTTGGATTGTTTTCGGTGTTATTAAAAACAAACAAGCGTGCCTTAGAGACCCATTGGGACTTAAGCAAATAAACACCTATAATGCGCTACTAGGACCATAAGACTAAGTACTCAAAAGATAAAAATCTTATAGGGTTTCCAAAGTTCCCAGTTTTTCTATCTGGAGTGTATTTGGACAATTTTCAGCATGAATAAAACCCAACAAACGCGAGTTTTACAACCATAGGAACTTAAGCAAATAAATACATATAATGCGATAGTAGGACCATAAGAACGAGCACTCAAAAGCTTGAAATTTTTTCTATTTTCAGTGCATTTGGATTGGATGTCAAAAGTACACAGTTTTTTCTATTTTTAGTGCATTTGGACTGTTATCAGGTTATTAAAAACAAACAAGTGTGCGTTTGACGTCCATTGGAAGTAAAGAAAATAAACACATATAATGCGCTACTAGGACCAAAAGAATGAGTACTCAAAAGATGAAAAGCTTTTTGGGCGTCAAAAGTACAAAGCTTTTCTATTTTCTGTGTGTTTGGACTATTTTCGCATTTAATAAAAACAAACGAGCGTGCGTTTATCACTCATTGGAAATTAAGCATATAAAAACATATAGTGCACTACTAGGGCCACAAGAATAAATACTAAAAAGATAAAATGCTTATTGGGTGTCAGAAGTACACAGTTTTTCTATTTTCAGTGCGTTTGGACAGTTTACATCATTAATAAAAACAAACTGGTGTGCATTTCATACCCATTGGAACCTGGGCACATAAAAACATATAATGCGCAACTAGGACCATACGAATGAGTACTCAATAGATCAAAAGCTTATTGGGTGTCAACTATACACAATTTTTTTATTTTCAGTGCATATGGACTGTTTTTGGCATTAATAAAAATAAACGAGCATGCGTTTGACGCCCATTGGAACTTAAGAAAATAAATAGATATAATGTGCTACTAGGACAAAAAGAATGAGTACTCAAAAGATGAAAAGATTCTGGGGTGTGAAAAGTACACAACTTTTCTATTGTCAGTGCATTTGGACTATTTAAGCAATTAATATAAACAAACGAGAGTGCGTTTGACGCCCATTGGATTTTAAGCACATAAAAGCTTATAATGCGCTAGTAGGAGCATAAGAATAGTACTGAAAAGATAAAACGCTAATTGGGTGTAAAAGTATGCACCGTTTTTCTATTTTCAGTGCATTTTTACTGTTTTTGACATTAATAACAACAAACAAGCGTACGTTTCACACCCATTGGAAAGTAAGCAAATAATTACATATAATGTGCTACTAAGACCATAAGAATGAGTACTCAACAGTTGAAAAGCTTATTGAGTGCCAAAAGTACACAGATTTTCTATTTTCAATGCGTTCGGAGTGTTTTCGACCTTAATAGAAACAAAAGAGTGCGTTTGATGCCCATTGGAGCTTAAGAAAATAAACACATATAAAGTGCTACTAGGACCATAAGAATGAGTACTCAAATGATCAAAGACTTATTTGGTATCAAAATTACACAATTTTTCTGTTTTGAGTGCGTTTAGACTATTTTCACTATTAATAAAAACCAGCGAGCATGTGATTCATGCCCATTAGAACTTAAGCACATAAAAATGTATAATGCGCCACTAGGACAAAAAGAATGAGTATTCAAAAGATCAAAAACCTATTGGGTGTCAAGAGTATACAATATTTCTATTTTCACTGTATGTGGACTGTTTTTTTTCGCATAATAAAAACACAAGAGCGTACTTTTGACGCCCATTGGAAAGTAAGCAAATAAGAACATATAATGCGCTACTTGGACCAAAACAATGAGTACTCAAAATTTCACATCCCGGCCCGGGGCGAATCACTTCCCGGCCTCGCTCCACCACCGTAGCACGATATTGTCCGCTTTGGGCTTACCATTCCCTCACGGTTTTGTTTTTGGGAACTCATGAGAAACTTCCCAGTGGGTCACCCATCATGGGATTGCTCTAGCCCTTTTCTCGCTTAACTTCGGAGTTCCGACGGAACCCGAAGTTAGTGAGCTCCCAAAAGGCCTCGTGCTAGGTAGAGATGGGAATATACATTTAAGGATCACTCCCCTGGGCGATGTGGGATGTCACAATCCACCCCCTTAGGGGCCCGACATCCTTGTCGGCACACACGCGACCAGGGTTAGGCTCTAATACCAAATTGTCACATCCCGGCCCAGGGTGAATCACTTCCCGAGCCCGCTCCACCACCGTAGCACGATATTGTCCGCTTTGGGCTTACCATTCCCTCACGGTTTTGTTTTTGGGAACTCATGAGCAACTTCCCAATGGGTCACCCATCATGGGATTGCTCTAGCCCTCTTCTCGCTTAACTTCGGAGTTCCGACGGAACCCGAAGCCAGTGAGCTCCCAAAAGGCCTCGTGCTAGGTAGAGATGGGAATATACATTTAAGGATCACTCCCCTGGGTGATGTGGGATGTCACAATCCACCCCCTTAGGGGCCCGACGTCCTCGTCGGCACACACGCGACCAGGGTTAGGCTCTGATACCAAATTGTCACATCCTGGCCCGGGGTGAATCACTTCCCGGGCCCGCTCCACCACCGTAGCACGATATTGTCCGCTTTGGGCTTACCATTCCCTCACGGTTTTGTTTTTGGGAACTCATGAGCAACTTCCCAGTGGGTCACCCATCATGGGATTGCTTTAGCCCTCTTCTTGCCTAACTTCGGAGTTCCGACGGAACCCGAAGCCAGTGAGCTCCCAAAAGGCCTCGTGCTAGGTAGAGACGGGAATATACATTTAAGGATTACTCCCCTGGGCGATATGGGATGTCACACAAAAGATAAAAAGCTTATTGGGTGTAAAAAGCTTATAATTTTATTATTTTAAGGACATTTGGACTGTTTTCAGCATTAATAACAACAAACGAGCGTACGTTTGACAGTCATTGGAAAGTAAGCAAATAAATGCATACAATGTGCTATTAGGACCATAAGGATGAGTACTCAATATATCAAACCCTTATTTGGTGCCAAAAGTATAGAGCTTTTTTATTTTCAGTGCATTTGGACTATTTTTGCCATTAATAAATATAGACGAGCGTGCGTTTCATGCCCATTGGAACTTGAGCACATAAAAACATATAATGCACTACAAGGAGCATAAGAATGAGTACTCAAAAGATCAAAAGCCTATTGGATGTCAAAAGTACACAGTTTTTCTATTTTTTCGTGTATTTGAATTGTTTTTGGCATTAATAAAAACAAACAAGGATACTTTTGACACCCGTTGGAAAGTAAGAAAATAAAGACATATAATGTGCTACTAGGACCATAAAAATGGGTACTAAAAAATATCAAAAGCTTATTGGGTGTTAAAAGTTCACAAATATTCTATTTTTAAGTTTTTCTATGTTCTATGCATTTGGACTATTTTCGGCATTAATAACAACAAACGAGTGTACATATACCTTTCAGAATTTATGAAAATAAGCACTTATAATGTACTACTGGGACGGTAAGAATAAGTACTCAAAAGATCAAAAGCTTTTTGGGTGTTAAAAAGTCCACAGTTTTTTTAATTTTTAAAGCATTTGGACAGTTTTCAGCATTAATAAAACTAAACGATTGTGTGTATGACACTTATTGGAACTTGAGCAAATAAATGCATATAATGAGCTACTAGGAACATAAGAATGTGTACTCAAAAGATCAAATATTTATATGGTGTGAAAAGTACACAGTTTTCCTATTTTTAGTGCATTTGGATTGTTTTTGGCATTAATAAAATCATACAACTGTGCATTTGATGCCCATTGGAACTTAAGAAAATAAACACATATAATGTGCTATTAGGACCATAAGAATGATTACACGAAGGATCAAAAGCCTATTGGGTGTCAAAAATATACGGTTTTTCTATTTTCACTAGTTTTGGACTGTTTTTGGTATAATAAAAACACATGAGCGTACTTTTGCTGCCCATTGGAAAGTAAGCAAATAAACACATATAATGCGCTAATAGGACCAAAAGAATGAGTACTCAAAAGATAAAAAGCTTATTGGGTGTAAAATGTATACATTTTAATTATTTTAAGTGCATTTGGACTGTTTTAACCATTAATAACAACAAACGAACGTACGTTTGACAGTCATTGGAAAGTAAGCAAATAAACACATACAATGCACTATGTTTGACCATAAGGATGAGTACTCAACATATCAAAAGCTTTTTAGGTGCCAAAAGTACACAATTTTTTTTTAAATTTTCAGTGCATTTGGATTATTTTCAGTATTAATAAAACAAACGAGCGTGTGTTTGATGCCCACTCGAACTTAAGAAAATAAACACATTTTGTCACATCTCGGCCCGGGCCCCCACCACATCCCGGGCTCGACACCATTGTAGCACGATATTGTACGGTTTGGGCCCCTACCACACCCTCACTGTTTTGTTTCTGGGAACTCACACCAGAATTTCTCGGTGGGTCACCCACCTTGGGAATGCTTTCGCGCGCTACTCGCTTAACTTCGCAGTTCCGGAACCCGAAGCCAGTGAGCTCCCAAAAGGCCTCGTGTTAGGTAGAGATGGGAATATACATATACGGTTTACAGGATCCACTCCCTTGGGCGATGTGAGATGTTACAATCCACCCCTTTTAGGGGCCCAATGTCCTTGTCGGCACACTTCCGTCCAGGGATTGGCTCTGATACCAAATTGACACACCCCGGCAGACATCAAGGAGTGACCAGGCCCGACTCCACCGTAGCATGATATTATCCCCTTTGGGCCCCTACCACACCCTCACGGTTTTGTTTCTAGGAACTCACACGAGAACTTTGCAGTAGGTCACCCATCCTGGGAATCCTCTCACACGTTACTCGCTTAACTTTGGCGTTCTTACGGAACCTGAAGCCAGTAAGCTCCCAAAAGGTCGCCTCATGTTAGGTAGAGATGGTAATATACATATAAGGCTTATAGGATCCACTCCCCTGGGCGATGTGGGATGTTACAATTCACCCCCCTTAGGGGCCCGACATCCTCGTCGACACACCTTCGTCCAGGGATTGGCCCTGATACCACACTGACACACTCTGACCGAAATCAAGGCGTGATGGCCAACACTCCTTGATTTCGATCGGGGTGTGTCATATTTAATGCACTACTAGAGCCATAAGAATTAATACTCAAAAGATAAAAAGAATATTTGGTATAAAAAGTACATAGTTTTTCTACCTTCAGTGCGTTTGAACTATTTTCGCATTACTAAAAAACAAACAAGCATGCGTTTCACATCCATTTGAACTTGAGCACATAAAAAATATAATGCACCACAAGGATCATAAGAATGAGTACTCAAAAGATCAAAAGCCTATTGGATGTCAAAAGTACACAGTTTTTCTATTTTTCTGTGTATTTGAACTGTTTTTAGCATTAATAAAAGCAAACGGGGAATACTTTTGGCATTAATTCAAAGTAATCAAATAAAGACATATACTGTGCTAATAAGACCATAAGAATGGGTGCTCAAAAGACCAAAAGCTTATTGGGTGTTAAAAGTCCACAATTTTTCTATTTTATGTGCATGTGGACTATTTTCGGCATTAATAACAACAAACGAGCATATGTTTGACACCTATTGGGAATTAAGAAAATAAACACATATAATGTGTTACTAGGACCATAAGAATGAGTACTTAGAAAATCAAAAGCTGATTGGGAGTTAAAAGTCCACAGTTTTTCTATTTTATGTGCATTTGGATAGTCTTCGGCATTAATAACAACAAATGAGCGTATGTTTGACACTCATTGGAACTTAAGAAAATAAATACATATAATGTGCTACTAGGACCATACGAATAGGACCATAAGAATGAGTACTCAAAAGATTAAAAGCTTATTGGGTGTCAAAATCACGCAAGTTTTATATTTTCAGTGTGTTTAGACCTTTTTCGGCAATAAAAAAAAAAAAAAAAAAAAAAACTAGCGTACGTTTGACACTAGTTGGATCATAAGTAAATAAACACATATAATTTGCTAAGACCATAAGAATGAGTGCTCAATAGATAAAAAGCTTATTGAGTGTCAAAAGTACACAATTTTGCAATTTTCAGTGCCTGTGGACTATTATCGGCATTAATAAAAACAAACGAGCTTGCGCATGACACCCATTGGAAGTTAATAAAATAACACATATCATGTGCTACCAGGACCATAAGAAAGAGTACCTAAAATATGAAAAGCTTATTGGGGCTTAAAAGTACCCAGTTTCTCTTTTTAGTGCATTTGGATTGTTTTCAGCATTAATAAAAACAAACGCGCGTACGTTTGACACCTATTGGAACTTAAGAAAATAAACACATATAATGAGCAACTAGGAACATAAGAATGAGTACTTAAAAGGTCACAAGCATATATGATGTCAAAAGTACACAATTTTCCTATTTTCAGTGCATTTGGACTATTTTTGGCATCAATAAAATCAAACGACCGTGCATTTGACGCCCATTGCAACTTAAGCAAATAAATACATATAATACGCTATTAGAACCATAATAATGAGTACTCAAAAATCAAAAACTTATTGGGTGTCAGAGATACCCATTGTGATGCAGGATAAGACATAAGATCATCGGAAGATTCAATACATTTGGCTTGTGAAATTTAGCCAATATACATGGAATACAAGGGTTCTGAAGTAATGAATTTTATGTAATAATTATATTCAGTGGGCTAGATTAAAAGCAATTATTTTTGTTATTTAGTATCTCATATGTTACAGTATTACTCAATCTTTATTTAATGTAACAAATATATGTTAGTGGGGTATATTAAGTGGGGTTAATATTAATGAGTTCATTAACTCTAGTAATGATGCATGAACTATGATGCAGGTATCAGTAATTATTAAGAGGGGGTTTAAGCATCTATAAATTCATGTATTTGTAAAGAAAATGGGGAGAAGTTGTTTGAATAATCATATTGACGTTTGAGTTGTAAGCTCGCTTTTATGTGCCTTTCTCTTGTTTAAGAGTCTGCATCTTTGCTCTTTCTAGAGTCTACATTGTAGGTTGGTACTAGAACCAAAGTTGTTAGGGTTTTTAGGTCTCTCCTCGCACTAGGAGATAGGGGACCCTATATGTCAGTTTTCCTTTTCATTTTATTTTGTTTCTATCTGCTGCGCCCTGCATCAGTTGGTATAAGAGAGTCAGCTTGATCTATGGCTGATGCTATATTCAGCATGTTGCTGATGCCATTAGATGAAGATCTAAATCTAGACCTTCCTCAAATATTTGATCGTTGCTTGGATAGTCCATGTCCAATAAGTTGTGAAAATTCTTCAGGTGATTGTCTCTTAAATCTTGAACTTCCTCTGGTGCTTGATCTTTGTTGTGATGCTTGTGAAATTTGTAACGCAACTTCAACTTTAAGACAACAAGAGAAAGAGAGAGATTACAACTCAAAAGAGGAGAATATGGAATTCATTGTCAAAGCTTCCAAAATATTTGTTTGTCATGATCTTTTAATTCTCTATGAAACCTTGACACCGGTCCAGCCACATGACACAATTTATATTTTAGAGACTGATACTTCTGAATATGTTGATTTGCTTGAAGTTGGTAATTTCAATTCAAGTACTTTAAGGAAATTTGCAAATACAGCTAATCAAATGAAGATTTATTGGGATGATGTCCAGATCAAGACCTTGGCTGTGGAGTGATGCGTTACGAATGTGACACACAAATTAAACCCTATTTGTGACAATTGTAGTAATGATGTAAGTAGGGATCGTTCTAATCGAGGATTAACTAGGGGTGCTAATCTAATATAAATTGACTTAAAAACACAAAAACTAAACTTAAAGACTCTAACTAGACTACTATGACTCAAAACAGATTTGAAACACTCAAAACTGCCTAAAACAATCAAATTGACTCAAACAGAAACTAAAACTTGATTTGGACGAATTTGAAAGTGCTTGTGACTCAAAATACTTAAAAACACAAAATAAGACAGATTATAATGACTAAGACTTAACAAAATATGGGGGATTGTGTTTGAGCGAAATTAAATTTAATGGACAGATTGTAAAGAAAAATAGATTGTAAGACAGTTTTGTGATGAACCAATGGATGATGGAATAGCTAAGGGGTTCTTCTCCACACATGAAATATATGCAACGTAAATCAATTTCCAGTTATCAATTCAATAAGTTATGAACCTTGACACTCCAAATTAATTAGGTCCGCTTAAATTAACCTTCAGATTTCCCTGGAATCATTGAATTGGATGAATATGCATCGCAACCAAATTATTCCTAACAAGTTCTCTATATGAACAACATGATAAAGACACAAGTTAGAATCATTACGTTCTTTGGAAATCATAAGCATCGACAAGGCATTTGTAACTATGAAAAGCATGATACTCCTGCCAGGAATCTACTTAACATGATCGTGACTAGCGACCTTCACTACTTGCGAATATAAATTCATAACGATTAGGTGAAACAAACTTATACCCTAGCACTAGATTCAAGCATGCAAATTAAGCGTGCACTCTTAATCAACATACAAGAATAAGTTCTAAATCAAATGGTTAAGCAAATTGTATTCATGACTTATGCAACGATAACTGGAAGTAATCAACTTATTTCACATATATAATCATGGTTTTGAATACACCCTTAGCCAAAACGAATTTAGCCAATCATACTCAAAGCAAAACAATGATTACATGAATTAGACATTGAAATATAAGATAGAATACACCCAAAATTATTCAACAACTCAGAATGAAGAGCCAAACAATTGAGTGAATCTATCTCCTTTCCCTTGCTTGCGGCAGATTGGGTGATGATGGTTTCTGGGTTGTTTTGATGATGTAGAATGGATTTGGGGTGTTTAGAGGCACGGCAAGGGATGTAGGTTGAGTGTGGATGAGTGTTTGATGGTTGAAAGGTGGTGGAGGACTCGACAATGATGGTGGAAGAAGGTGGAATGGCTAATTGTGTTTCTGGGTTGCAGAATGGTGTTTTGGGATGGATGGATGTGTGTGGGAATGAATGGACGAGTTCTGGTGGTGAATCCCCCTCTAGGGTTCGGCCAAGGGCTGATTATAAGTGTTTTGGGAAGTTAATAACATACCTAATTGAGTTATGATTCAGATTTCCTAGTCTAAATAGAAAAGGTAAGTGAATAAAGTCCAAATAAGGTCAGAAAAGGGGAATGCACGAATTTAAAACAAGTAAGGAATGTCCTTGTCTTGCAAGGAGTCAGAAATTAAACCTCTTGCACAGCAAGGAAAGGAAATTTAAGGTAAGGTACGAAATTGGTGCAAAAGAAGGAAGGAAAAGTCCATTCCTTGCAAGAAATCAGAACTTAGGACTTTAGGGAAAGTTTTAGAACTAGGAAAGTGAATTAAACTAGGAAATAGGAAATTGAAATCAGGAAACACAAGGGAAGGGTGCGCCACATAGTTTAGGGAAAGGTAAGACACAAAGCAAGAGGTATTAGAATAAGGGAAAGGTCCTAACACAGATGGAAAATAGGGAAGTTTACACAAAGAAAGGGAAACAACCTTCCTTGCATGGCAAGGAAGGGAAAGTTGCAAAGAACCTTTGTTTGTTGTCCAAGGGTGCTCAGGAGCCATCTTAGTTGCTAAAACTTAGAGCGTTCTTGATTTAGGAAAGGTCAACCAAAATAGGAAACTTTGGCTTAACTTTCTTACTTCAAGTAGGAATCCTTGTGTGATTAGGAATCCTCGTCCAACTAGGAATCCTCATGTGAGTGGGAAACCTCCTTCAATTTGGAAACCTTCTCGTAATTGGAATCCTCGTCGTACTAGGAATCCTTGCGACATCAACTCTTCAATTTCGTCCATTCATTTTGCTCCAAGCATAAGCTATCCAATTTGTGCCCAAAAGTGCTCCAAAAGGCTCCAAAATGCATCCTTTTGGCAAATACGTCTTATGAACTTGAAAACACACAAAAGAAGCTTAAAGAACTAAAATAACTAAGAACTAATAACATAAATGCACGAAAACAAGCAAACTAAGTCGCATAAATATGCTCCTATCATGGAGCATATTTTATGCTATTCAAAGTTTGTCATTTATTCAAAATATCTATCTGGAGTGAAAGATATCAATACTTTGTCTCCAAAGCGAATGTTGATTTGAATTCGAGGACGAATTCTCTCCGACTCGATGAGAATGATGCCAGATATGAAATAAGATCATCGGAAGATTCAATACATTTTGCTTTTGAAATTTAGCCGATATACATGGAATACAAGGGTTCTGAAGTAATGAATTTTATGTAATAATTATATTCAATGGGCTAGATTAAAAGCAATTATTTTGGTTATTTAGTATCTCATATGTTACAATATTAGTCAATCTTTATTTAATGTAACAAATATATGTTAGTGGGGTAGATTAAGTGGCGTTAATATTAATGAGTTTATTAACTCTAGTAATGATGCATGAACTATGGTGCATGTATCAGTAATTATTAAGAGGGGATTTAAGCATCTATAAATTCATGTATTTGTAAAGAAAAGGGGGAGAAGTTGTTTGAATTATTATATTGATATTTGATTTGTAAGCTAGCTTTTATGTTCCTTTCTCTTGTTTAAGAGTCTGCATCTTTGTTCTTTCTAATGTCCACATTGTAGGCTAGTACTAGAACCAAAGTTCTTAGGGTTTTCATGTCTCTCCTCACACTAGGAGATAGTAGACCTTATATATCAGTTTTCCTTTTCATTTTATTTTGTTTCTATCTGCTACATCCTGCATCACGTTGGAACTTAAGAAAATAAACACATATAATTTGCTACTAGGACTATCAAAATGAGTACTCAATAAATAAAAAGCTAATTGGGTGTCAAAAGTAAACAATTTTTCCACTTTCAGTGCATATGGACTATTATCGGCATTAATAAAAACAAACGAGTGTGCGTATGACACCCATTGTAAATTTGTTGTGAAAATTACTTGACACACAAATTAAACCCTATTTGTGACAATTGTAGTAATGAAGTAAGTAGGGATCGTTCTAACCGGGGATTAACTAGGGGTGCTAAAACCTCTAAACTGACTTAGAAACACAAAAATAAACTTAAAAACGTTTGAAAAGACTCAAGGGACTCAAAACAGATTCACAAGACTCAAAACAAGCTAAAAAACTCTCAAAACTGCCTAAAAACACAAACTGGGCAGTTTTGACACTAAACTCAACTTTGGACGAAAATTAGGTTTGAGCTTGACTCAAAATGTTTCAAAACACAAGATAAGACAGATTCTAAGCCTAAAACTTAACAAAATAGAGGGGGGGGATTTGTGTTTGGACAAAATTCAATTAAATGGACAGATTGTAAAGAAAACAGATTGTAAAGCAAATTGATGTAAACCAATGGATAATGGAATGGCTAAGGGATTCTTCTCCACACATGAAATATATGCAACTTAAATCAACTTCCAGTTATCGATTCGACAAGTTATGAACCTCGACACTCCAAGTTAATTAGGTCCGCTTAAATTAACCTTAAGATTTCCCTAAGATCATTGAATTGAATGAATATGCATTGCAACCAAATTATTCCTAACAAGTTCTCTATATGAACAGCATGATAAAGATACAAGTTAGAATCATTACGTTCATTGGAAATCATAAGCATCGACAAGGCAATTGTAACTATGAAAAGCATGATACTTTCGCCAGGAATCTACTTAACACGATCATGACTAGTGACCTTCACTACTTGTGGATATAAACTCATAACGATTAGGTGAAACAAATTCATATCCTAGCACCAGATTCAAGCATGCAAATTAAGTGTGCACTCTCAATCAACATACAAGAATAAGTTCTAAATCACATAGTTAAACAGATTGTATTCATGACTTATGCAACGATAACTGGAGTAATCAACTTATTTCACATATATATCCATGGTTTCGAATACACCCTTAGCCAAAAACGAATTTAGCCAATCATACTCAGAGCAAAACAGAGGTTACATGAATTAGACATTGAAATATAAGAGAGAATACACCTAAAATCGTTCAACAGCTCAGAATGAAGAACCAAACAATTTTGCGCATCTGTCTCCTTCCTCTTGCTTGCGGCAGATTGGATGGGGATGAATTCTGGGACGTTTTGATGATGTAGAACGGTTTGTGGGATGTTTAGAGACACGGCAAGGGATGTAGGATGGGTGTGGATGAGTGTTTGATGGTTGGGAAGTGGTGGAATGGCTGATTGTGTCTCTAGGTTGAAGAATGGTGTTTTGGGGTCAATGGATGCGGCTGGAATAGAATGGACGAATTTTGATGATGAATGAGTGATGTGAAGGGTTTGTGAAATTTCTGAATGCCTTTGTGATGCTTGCAACTGCCTTATTTATAGGGCTAGGAAGGGTTTAGAACTTAGTTGAAACCAAAAGGTTTTTTACTAGAAATTCTAGACATGAAACACTTAAAGGATATATGTGTGTAGCTTGGACAAGGTAGGAGACAAGATAGGTCGGCTAGTAGACAAGGTAGGACGGCTAAGAGACAAGGTAGGACGGCTAATGACAAGCTAGGACGGCTAATGACAAGCTAGGACGGCTAGGAGACAAGGTAGGACGGCTAATGACAAGCTAGGACGGCTAATGACAAGCTAGGACGGCTAGGAGACAAGGTAGGACGGCTAATGACAAGCTAGGACGGCTAGGAGACAAGGTAGGACGGCTAGGAGACAAGCTAGGACGGCTAGGAGACAAGCTAGAAATTAGGCACCATGTGTGAATAGATAAAGCCTTCCAGAAATAAGGTTTTTAGGCCCCCTTGCAGCTCCCTAACTGAATTCAAGCCTTCAAATTCGTCCATCCTCATGCCTCCATGCTTGCACTATCCAATCTTGGTCCAAAAATGCTCTAGAATGCTCCAAATTGCTTCTTTTTGCATACTTTGACACTAAAACCTGAAATTGCACGAAAATGACTTTAAACACTAAACTAACTGTTGTTTTAGCTAATTAAATGCAAGAAAACAAGCTAACTAAGTAGCATAAATATGCTCCTATCAAATTCCCCCACACTTAGCTTTTGCTAGTCCTCAAGCAAAACAAAGATATAAACATAACCTAACCTTCCAACATTTGCTTCAGGGATTTCCAATGATACATAACTTGCCAAAGATCATTATTCCCACAGATTTTAGTCATCCCTACTCTTGAGCATATACTTAATCATAGTTACCATTCACTAGCTCACATTTAATCGTTTAAAATAACATTATGGACGTAGTAACATACCTTAGAGAATCCACTCAATTCCTTACTGGATACACTCTTATTTTCACACAGATTTTCTAACTACACTCCCTATACTAAGCATATGTGAGAAGATTGATGTAAACATGAAAACGAACACTCACACATGTTATAACAAAAGAAGCACTTTTCTGGAATGATTAAGCATTTATAGATATGATCTCATGAATGGAATGCTACTACTTAGATGCGAGAACCAGGGACACCATATGCTCAAACCAATCCCAAACTCCACATATTGAAATACATAACACTCAAGATAGCAGTTAAGGATTGTAACGGGGCTAAGGGGTATTGGCTAACAAAGAAAGGTTAAGGATAAACAAAAGTTCTTAAAGCGATAGCAAACAAGTAATGAACTTGGCACTTAGAATTCACTTTTGCATGCAGAAAATCACTTAGACACACAAGGGGATGAAATACACAATACTTAGGGTCTAATTTAACTTTTTGGACCCTTTCTTCAACAACCAACACTTGTGAGTTCTTTCTCACTTATTTTGACCTCTTGTTCATTCTTTTCACATTTTTTTTTTCTCGTGCCCAATTCTTGTTTTTGGCACAAATTCTCACACATAAATCCCTTCCCCCACACTTGTTTTTCTGCACAAGAATAATCAAAAGGAATTCATTCTAAGTCATGTTCACTATGCTTTAAGAACAAAGGCATGGATGGTCCTATTCTAGGCTAGGTAAGGATAACGTAGTTTAACAAAGAACATAGGCTAAACAAGGCTCAACGGGGCTTAAACCTACAAAACAAATGAACATGGGGTACAGCTATTTGGCTCTTGGTTCACAAACAACTTCATCTTGTTATGTGTTATGCTAATCAATTTTATGCTTTGAATGAAACGGGCATGAGTTCTAGTATTTGGAACTAAATGATGAAACGCCTTCTAAGTAGTAACCAAGCAAAGAATAATGAGATCATGCAACGACTTTAGAAGACAACAATTGCACAGATTATTAACTCTCCAAAGAACGTTAAAAGCTCAAGTCTCTCAGGGTTGTAGCGTTAGTTTGAGTTTCTTCCTTCAAGTATGTTACAAAAACTAATTTTTCTTTTGATTACAAGTGAATTCATGAACTATAATTACAACTAAGCATAAACCAAAGAGCATATCAAACTTTCATCCATGTTTGTAACTTACTTCAACAGTTATGCAATTAAAAACCAAATCCTCATCATTGTGTTGGAAGGTACCCTAAGACACAAAATGACTCAAAAACAACTCTTTTTGGTATTTTCAAAACAATTTTTCAAATTTTTATGTGATTTTCGGATTTTTAAGTTAAAACACATTAAAAAGCACCAAAACAACTTAAAAACACCTTAAAACAGCAAGGAACAAGTCTATAAGTAATGGGTGATAAAATCCCACGAATTTGCATCAAAAACACTTAGTTGCCCCCCCACACTTCAATCAAACATTGTCCTCAATGTTTCAAGCATAAAATCACACAAAACACAAAGAAACGCACAAACAACAAGTAAAACAACTAAATAGGCAGATTCTACATAAACAACAAAGGGAAGGGTTTAGGAACGCAAATCTGGAATTGGAGTGAGTCCGAGAGCTTCCTTTGTTGAATTGCATGGGTTGCCTCCCAAGTAGCGCTTTCTTTTACGTCTTGCAACCGGACGTTGCCACGGTGATCAACCTTCATGGAAACCCACGGCATAGTGGGTTGTCTTCTCAACATCATGTTCTACAAAGCCCTCGTAGTAAGGCTTCAATCTGTGCCCATTCACTTTGAACTCTTGACCTGTTTTGAAGCTACGAACTTGGACTGCACCATGAGGAAAAACGTTAGTAATAACAAAGGGTCCAATCCAACGTGAACGTAACTTACCCGGAAATAGACGAAGACGAGAATTAAACAACAACACTTTCTGTCCAACAGAGAAGGACTTGGTGCGAATCATCTTATCATGAAAGGCCTTCGTCTTTTCCTTGTAAAGGCGAGCATTCTCATAAGCTTCATTCCGTATCTCCTCAAGTTCATTCAATTGAAGCTTACGATGAATTCCCGCTGCATCCACATTCATGTTGAACTTCCTCACGGCCCAATGAGCCTTGTGCTCCAACTCCACAGGTAGGTGACATGGCTTGCCATAAACAAGCCGAAAGGGGGACATTCCTATGGGTGTTTTGTAGGCGGTCCTATAAGCCCACAATGCATCTTCTAGCCTTAAGCTCCAATCTTTTCTTGTTGGACCCACTGTCTTCTCAAGAATCTGTTTTATCTCCCGATTCGACACCTCGGCTTGCCCGCTTGTTTGAGGATGATAGGGTGTGGACACCCTATGTGTAACGTTGTACTTCTTGAGCAAGGCCTCAATTGTAAGATTACAGAAATGTGAGCCTCCATCACTTATAAGAACTCGAGGCATTCCGAACCTAGCAAAAATGTTAGACTTCACAAAATCTGCAACTACCTTGGAATCGTTAGTACGGGTGGCTTTTGCTTCCACCCATTTGGAAACATAATCCACCGCCAACAAGATATAGAGAAAACCATGTGACGAAGGAAAAGGACCCATAAAATCAATGCCCCACACATCAAATATTTCAACAGAAAGTATAGGGGTTTGTGGCATTTGATCCTTAGCACTTATATTACCCATTCTTTGACACCGATCACATGTAAGGCAAAACGTCCTAGCATCCCTAAAGATGGTTGGCCAATAAAACCCACATTCTAAGACTTTAAGGGCAGTGCGTTGGATGCCAAAATGTCCCCCACATGCATATGAATGACAAAATGTTAAAATAGATTGAAACTCAGATTCATTCACACAACGTCGGACAATCTGATCGGGACAAAATTTCCAAAGGTATGGGTCATCCCAAACATAAAACCTAGCATCCTTTCTAAGCTTATCACATTGATTCCTATTAAGTGTGCTAGGGGTATGTTTAGACACCAAAAAGTTCACCAAATCTGCGTACCAAGGCTCACTTACCTGGATAGACATTAATTGTTCATCGGGAAAGGTTTCAGAAATTGGCATTGCTTCCTCATGCACCATTCGGCTTAGGTGGTCAGCCACCACATTCTCCACGCCCTTCTTATCCCGAATCTCAATGTCAAACTCTTGTAGAAGCAACATCCATCGAATCAATCTAGGCTTGGCCTCCTTTTTCGTGAGCAAATATTTGAGAGCTGCATGATCAGTAAAAATAACAACTTTAGTACCAAGTAAGTAAGATCGAAACTTATCTAATGCAAAAACCACAGCAAGTAATTCTTTTTCAGTGGTTGAATAATTTAATTGAGCATCATTTAGTGTCCTAGAAGCATAATAGATAACGTGGGGTTGCTTGTTCTTTCGCTGTCCCAAAACAGCACCAATGGCATAGTCCGACGCATCACACATTAACTCGAATGGAAGGCTCCAATCTGGAGGTGTGATAATAGGAGCCGAAGTGAGAGCTTCCTTCAAGTGCTTGAATGCCGTGGAGCATGCTTCATCAAACTCGAAAACCACCTCTTTTTGAAGCAACCGGCATAGTGGCTGTGCAATCTTGGAGAAATCCTTAATGAAACGCCTATAAAAGCCTGCGTGGCCAAGAAACGAACGAACCTCTCTAACCGAAGTTGGAGAGGGTAAGTGGCGAACAAGGTCTAGCTTAGATTTATCTACTTCAATGCCTTTTTCAGAAATGATATGGCCTAGAACAATACCTTGCTTAACCATGAAGTGGCATTTTTCCCAATTAAGTACAAGATTCGTTTCAACACAACGTTTCAAGATTAAAGTCAGATTATTCAAGCAATGATCAAATGAATTGCCAAACACGCTAAAATCATCCATGAATATACTCACCATGCATCGTTGAAACGTCGCCGGAGCATTGCACAAGCCAAATGGCATGCGTCTATATGCAAAAGTGCCAAAGGGGCACGTAAATGTTGTCTTCTCTTGGTCCTCCGGAGCGATCACAATCTGGTTATATCCGGAATATCCATCAAGAAAGCAATAAAATTCATAACCGGCTAACCTTTCCAACATTTGGTCGAGGAATGGTAATGGAAAGTGATCCTTCCTTGTCATGGCATTTAACTTCCTGTAATCAATGCAAACACGCCAACCAGTCACAACACGAGTGGGGACAAGCTCTTGTTCTTCATTCTTCACCACTGTGACACCAGACTTCTTTGGAACAACCTGCACAGGTGACACCCAACGACTATCAGAAATAGGATATATAACACCACAATCAAGTAATTTTATAACCTCCTTTTTCACTACTTCCAACATAGGTGGATTAAGGCGACGTTGAGCTTCACGAGATGGCTTGGCTTCCTCCTCCAAAAGGATGCGATGCATGCACGTGGTGGGACTAATGCCTTTGATATCCGCCAAAGTCCATCCAATGGCAGATTTGTGCTCTTTTAACACCCTTATCAACTTGTCTTCTTCTTGAGCCATGAGTAAGCTTGAAATGATGACGGGTAGCGTTTGATCTTGGCCCAAGAACACATACTTCAAGTGACTAGGTAATGGCTTTAACTCAAGTATAGGTGGCTGCACAGTTGATGGAAGTAACTTGTTAGTCAAAACCGAATCTAAAAGTGAGATTGGAGACTTACCAGAGTGGGAGGGCAATGACTCGAGGGCAGCGACCATTTCAAGTACTTCATCACAAGAGGGCACGGCAATATGGTCAGATTGCATGCCGTGGGTTGCCAAGACTCCCTCACACTTATTTCTTGTTCCTATGTCGTGGACTAAGGCTACCTCAAGTGCATCTTCGTTCATTTGATCTAAATGTACCTGTGCCAAAGAATCAACAATGTCAATAGCAAAACAAGAATGGTCCTCAATTGGATGTTTAATGGTTTCAGAAAGATTAAAATGAATAATGTCCCCATCAAACTCCATGGTCAATGTTCCCGTATACACATCAATCTTTGTTCTTGCTGTTTTCATGAAGGGACGGCCTAGCAAGATTGGCAATGATGGAGCATGGCTTGAATCCTCCATGTCTAAAACATAGAAATCTGCGGGGAAAATAAGGTGATTGACCTGCACTAAAACATCCTCAAGGACTCCCTTGGGATAAGCGTTAGAACGATCGGCCAATTGAATTATAACGCCATCTTGTTTTAACTCACCAAGGTTCATTGATGCATAAATGGAATATGGCATTACATTGATGGATGCACCTAAATCTAACATGCATTGTTCAAATCTAGTGTTTCCAATTATGCATGGGATAGTAAAACTCCCTGGATCCTTACACTTTGGAGGTAACTTGCGTTGCAAGACCGCGGACACATTTTCACTTACTTTCACAACTTCTTTGTTTGAAATTCTTTTCCTAGTTGTGCATAACTCTTTTAAAAACTTTGCATACCTGGGCACTTGCTTAATAGCATCAAGTAAAGGAATGTTTACTTGAACTTTGCGAAAGGTCTCCAAAATGTCCTTTTCGCCTTCTTCCTTCTTTGATTGTGCAAATCTGTGAGGAAAAGGAATATTGGGCGGATTAGTGTTTGAAATCACAACATTTGGAACAACATTACCTGAGGTGGACGGTTTGGAAGTTGTTGATTGCTGCGGCATGGTTGGTGCCATCTTTGCCGTGGGGTGGGATTGCTCCTCTTCTTCCAATTGTAACTTCTCATCTTCCTTGTTTGGGGTAGATGCATGTGCTTTGCTTCCCACTTCTTTTCCACTTCGTAAAATGATGGCTTTTGCAGATTCAAAACCACCCTTTGGATTGATCTCCGTAGTGCTTGGTAACTTACCACTCTCACGAAATTGTCCCAAAAATTCGGCCATTTGGCCCATTTGCTTCTTGAGCTCATTCACCTCCTTTGCTTGATTCTGCATTCCCTGCGCCATTGTGGTTAATAATTGATACGTTTTATCATCATTCATGGACATACTTGAGTTGGTTTGGGATGATTGTGCTTGAGGAGGTGGTTGTGGTGCCATTGGCCTCGGGAAGAAACCCGGGGGTTGTCGGAATCCACTTTGTTGGGCAGGTTGTTGTGCATCCCTCCATCTGAAATTGGGGTGGTCACGCCATCCCGGATTGTATGTGTTAGAGAAAGGATCACCCCTTGGTTGGTTTGGATTCCCATAACCCACGGCATGGGCAGATTCCCACCCTCCATTTTCAATTAATTGAGGGCATTGATCAGATTGGTGTCCTTGAATGGAACATACACCACACATTGTAGTTCCTTGCGGTTTAGGGCCTTCAACAAACTGTGACAACATGGACGTAAGGTTAGCCATTTGGGATTGTAATTCAGAAATAGAACTTACCTCATTGACATGATGTGGCCGTGGGGCATCTCTTTGCCCAACTCCTTCATATTGTTGTGCGTTGAGTGCGCGATTAGCAATGAGAATTTTGGCATCCATGGGTGTCTTATCCACTAGAGCTCCTCCCGCGGATGCATCCAACATTTGACGTTCAATTGGTAAGAGCCCTTCGTAGAAATATTGAAGAAGAAGCTCCTCCTTCAATTGGTGCTGTGGACATGAAGCAACAAGGGTTTTAAAACGTTCATAATAAGTTGGGAAAGATTCACCTTGGTTTTGCTGAATTCCACTAATCTTCTTGCGAAGAAGAATGATTCGTGATGTTGGAAAGAACTTCTCTAAGAAAGCTCGCTTCATACTTTCCCATGATGTGACAGTGCCAGGAGCCAACTCGTACAACCAATCCTTGGCCTTTTCCAACAAAGAAAAAGGAAAAGCTTTCATCTTCAATATGTTGCTATCCACGTTCACCGGTGTCATACTTGAGCATACGACTTCAAACTCCTTCAAATGCTTATTAGGGTCCTCCATTGATAACCCATGGAACTTGGGTATATGATGTAGCAAACTGGACTTCAATTCAAATTCATCGGTTTTCTCAGGGGCTGCCCTAGGGTATTGGATGCAAAGAGGGGCTGCATTGTCCAAACCCGAGGCGGAAAGCTCCTTGATGGTTCGGTTGTCTACTGCCATGGTTGGTACTTCTTCTTCACACCTTGCCGTGGGCTCTTCTTTAACCTCCACTTCTTGCTCTTTGATTTCAGGTTCGGAACTAGAAGGATTAGATGCTTGTAGTTTCCTTTCTCTCCTCAAAGTCCTCTCAAAATCGTCGTTAAAGTCGAATATATTCTCACGAACAGGTTGTGAGCTACGAGTCATAAACTAGTACCTGCACACAAGAGCAAACAAGATAAGTAACACACTTAAAAGACTCGGCACAAGTAAGAAAACAATAGGCCTATACACGGCACAAAAACAAACACACACACACGGTGCAAAAATATAAAACAAAACAGAAACTAAACAAATTAAACAAGACTCAAGACAAGGGATTAGCAACTTTGCTAATCCCCGGCAACGGCGCCAAAATTTGTTGTGAAAATTACTTGACACACAAATTAAACCCTATTTGTGACAATTGTAGTAATGAAGTAAGTAGGGATCGTTCTAACCGGGGATTAACTAGGGGTGCTAAAACCTCTAAACTGACTTAGAAACACAAAAATAAACTTAAAAACGTTTGAAAAGACTCAAGGGACTCAAAACAGATTCACAAGACTCAAAACAAGCTAAAAAACTCTCAAAACTGCCTAAAAACACAAACTGGGCAGTTTTGACACTAAACTCAACTTTGGACGAAAATTAGGTTTGAGCTTGACTCAAAATGTTTCAAAACACAAGATAAGACAGATTCTAAGCCTAAAACTTAACAAAATAGAGGGGGGGGATTTGTGTTTGGACAAAATTCAATTAAATGGACAGATTGTAAAGAAAACAGATTGTAAAGCAAATTGATGTAAACCAATGGATAATGGAATGGCTAAGGGATTCTTCTCCACACATGAAATATATGCAACTTAAATCAACTTCCAGTTATCGATTCGACAAGTTATGAACCTCGACACTCCAAGTTAATTAGGTCCGCTTAAATTAACCTTAAGATTTCCCTAAGATCATTGAATTGAATGAATATGCATTGCAACCAAATTATTCCTAACAAGTTCTCTATATGAACAGCATGATAAAGATACAAGTTAGAATCATTACGTTCATTGGAAATCATAAGCATCGACAAGGCAATTGTAACTATGAAAAGCATGATACTTTCGCCAGGAATCTACTTAACACGATCATGACTAGTGACCTTCACTACTTGTGGATATAAACTCATAACGATTAGGTGAAACAAATTCATATCCTAGCACCAGATTCAAGCATGCAAATTAAGTGTGCACTCTCAATCAACATACAAGAATAAGTTCTAAATCACATAGTTAAACAGATTGTATTCATGACTTATGCAACGATAACTGGAGTAATCAACTTATTTCACATATATATCCATGGTTTCGAATACACCCTTAGCCAAAAACGAATTTAGCCAATCATACTCAGAGCAAAACAGAGGTTACATGAATTAGACATTGAAATATAAGAGAGAATACACCTAAAATCGTTCAACAGCTCAGAATGAAGAACCAAACAATTTTGCGCATCTGTCTCCTTCCTCTTGCTTGCGGCAGATTGGATGGGGATGAATTCTGGGACGTTTTGATGATGTAGAACGGTTTGTGGGATGTTTAGAGACACGGCAAGGGATGTAGGATGGGTGTGGATGAGTGTTTGATGGTTGGGAAGTGGTGGAATGGCTGATTGTGTCTCTAGGTTGAAGAATGGTGTTTTGGGGTCAATGGATGCGGCTGGAATAGAATGGACGAATTTTGATGATGAATGAGTGATGTGAAGGGTTTGTGAAATTTCTGAATGCCTTTGTGATGCTTGCAACTGCCTTATTTATAGGGCTAGGAAGGGTTTAGAACTTAGTTGAAACCAAAAGGTTTTTTACTAGAAATTCTATACATGAAACACTTAAAGGATATATGTGTGTAGCTTGGACAAGGTAGGAGACAAGATAGGTCGGCTAGTAGACAAGGTAGGACGGCTAAGAGACAAGGTAGGACGGCTAATGACAAGCTAGGACGGCTAATGACAAGCTAGGACGGCTAGGAGACAAGGTAGGACGGCTAATGACAAGCTAGGACGGCTAGGAGACAAGGTAGGACGGCTAGGAGACAAGCTAGAAATTAGGCACCATGTGTGAATAGATAAAGCCTTCCAGAAATAAGGTTTTTAGGCCCCCTTGCAGCTCCCTAACTGAATTCAAGCCTTCAAATTCGTCCATCCTCATGCCTCCATGCTTGCACTATCCAATCTTGGTCCAAAAATGCTCTAGAATGCTCCAAATTGCTTCTTTTTGCATACTTTGACACTAAAACCTGAAATTGCACGAAAATGACTTTAAACACTAAACTAACTGTTGTTTTAGCTAATTAAATGCAAGAAAACAAGCTAACTAAGTAGCATAAATATGCTCCTATCAAAGTTAAGCAATTGAACACATATCATGTGTTACCAGGACCATAAGAATGAGCACCCAAAAGATCAAAAGCTTATAGGGGGTTAAAAGTACATAGTTTTTCTATTTTTAGTGCATTTGGACTGTTCAGCATTAATAAAAACAAACAAGCATGTGTTTGACGCCCATTGGAACTTAAGCAAATAAACATATATAATATGCTACTAGGACCATAAAAGTGAGTACCCAAAAGATCAAAGCTTATTTGGTATAAAAAGTACACAATTTTTCTATCTTCAGTGCATTTGGATTGTTTTGGCCATTAATAAAAACAAACGAACGTGCGTTTCACACCCATTGGAACTTAAGAAAATAAATGCATATAATGCGCTACTAGGACCACAATAATGAGTAATCAAAAGATCAAAAACTTATTGGGTTTCATATAGTTTTTCTATTTTCAATGTATTTGCACTGTTTTTGGCAATAATAAAAACAAACTAGTGTACGTTTGATACCCATTGAAACTAAAGAAAATAAACACATATAATTTGTTACTAGGCCCATAAGAATGAGTATTCAAACGATAAAAAACTTATTTGAAAGTACATAATTTTTCTATTTTCAGTGCATATGGATTGTTATTGGCATTAATAAAAACAAACGAGCTTGTGGACACCCGTTGGAAGTTAAGCAAATTAACACATACTGAAGTGAAAAATATGATTTTACTAAGTTCATTTGAGCAACATCCAGACATGCAACTAACAATTCAAGGTGGAATCATGCTTGTATGTACTCAAAAATAAAACTTTACCCATCAAAATTCAAAGCCTAGTAGTTGTGAACTAAGACTCAACTCAAATAAAAAGAAAGGAGTTGAGATTTCTTATACCTTTGTTGAATCCTCTTTGCATAAGCAGAGGTTAATCACCCAAGAGAGAGGCCCTTTGTCCCTTACTTCTTGGCTCCATGGATTTCTTGGAGGAGGATAGAATAATGGATTCTCCAAGTTCCCAAGAAAGGGAAACCTCTAAGTTTCCACACCAAGGAGAGACTTGAAGAAGAGATGAGTGACTTGGGAAGATTTGATGCTAGTGAAATCCTCCCTAAGGGCTGACCTCCTAGAGAAGATAGAGAGTTTTTTTGTGTTTCTCTTTCCTCTCTTGAAAACCCTAATGAGGGAATGAGTTATAATTTTCTTTCTATAGCCAATTACATTGAGTGACATAATTGAAATTAAAACTAAATCTCCATCACACTCTCTATGGCTGGCTATATGGAAACCCTTCGTGTTTTTAAGTTGTCATACAACTTGAGTTATTGGACTTGACATTCAAAGCCTATTGGGCCTTGAGGCCCAAATCTAACTCGAGGTCTAAAACAAACTTATTCATTTGATTAATTAACATATTAATTAATCCTAGCCATAAACAATTAAACAATTTAATTGTCCTTACTCAACTCCGTTGTTTCTTCAATCTATACCTTACATGGTGTACGATCCATTAGGTTCTAATTAGTGAAGTAGTGGGCGATTAGAACTTTTACTAGTCGATTGTGAATTGAAACTTACTTTCAATTCTCCATTTAACGAACATTAGTGATTGCTAATCTTCAAGGCTTCCATAAACCATGAGTGACACCTAACAGTATGTCATGGTTACCCAATCTAAAAAGAAGAGGTGGAGAACTTATTCACTTTAGGATTACAATGCAATACGGTTCTTCTCTAAACCAATACTTTTAATCATATTGTTTGGATGATAGTTTATTCATGTCTGCTATCCAATGTGATGCTCTCGTTATATGATTACCTCGAATGTGATTTGGAGCATACTTCCTAAATCGTATTCATATGCTATGGCCATATACTTTTAATCATATCATAGAGTATTCTCCTTCAATGATTTGAAGGTTAGAGATCTCTTGTTGCACATTCACATGCCTCTACGATTAGGTAGCTTAACCCCAACAATGTCGTGGACACTCTCAATGGAATGCCTTTAACATAATCAAAGATTAAGGACCTAACCATAAGACAACTATGGTGTCTTAGGTCAAATGACTACTTTGTCTCGTTGATCGAGTTTAATGGACTCATTCTCTATTGAGCACTTACATATTGTCTTGGTGTCAACCATACCAATGACTCGAGACTAGTCACTCTCTCGGTGAGAAAACATAGCGTGTACTGATCTTAACGGATCATCAATGCCCAATTGGCAATCCTATGAACATGAACGTTTAGGATATGTGTATGAAAGAGAATGGTCTCTTGAATCTAACTTCTTTACATCACATTCTCCTAATTACATATTCCTCGAACTTATTGTTTAAGCATATAACATTTATATGAGATGGCTTTAAATAATAATCTTTGCCATTATATTAAACTAGTTTGGTTTAACATGTGAAATGTTCGTAAAGTATCATCATATGATTAGATTTAAGCACATTTCCTATAATCTCCCACTTGCATAGAGCCAATCAATTACATCAATAATGATACCTTTTCTGAATTCATTTTAAAAATAGTTGAGTAGTAAGCCTAGACAATGGATATCTATATGTTATCCACAGAAACAACCTTGAGATTAACGACGTCACTATTATACATGATTCTCAATTATGCAGTTCCGTCTCTCATTTGTGTTCTGATCTTGATGAGGCCTTGATTCCCTGGCTAGAGCTATCACCCATTAGCGTCTTAGTGTAGGTACACTAGTGAATCTTTTTGGTTGGAACCAAATGGAGAGTTCATAAATGAACTTTCCC
This sequence comes from Pyrus pyrifolia, assembly GCA_016587475.1. Taxonomy (NCBI): domain Eukaryota; kingdom Viridiplantae; phylum Streptophyta; class Magnoliopsida; order Rosales; family Rosaceae; genus Pyrus; species Pyrus pyrifolia. Next base: position 705,726 of record BNSU01000024.1, read on the forward strand.
ATCCAAACAACATTAATGTAAACTTCTATATGGCAATATATTTTGCATGTGTGATAGAACACATTGAAGTTATTACTTTTAGTGTTTTCACCCAAATATCTCTTTAGTCATAATAAAGAGATATCCAATAATCTCTTTAGTCATAATGAAGAGATATCCAATGATGGATATGATATTCGATTCATAATCTAATATTGTCACATCTTGGCCCTGGGCGGATCACTTCCCCAGCCCGCTCTACCACTATAGCACGATATTGTCCGCTTTGGGCTCCGACCACGCCCTCACGGTTTTGTTTTTGGGAACTCACGAGCAACTTCCCAGTGGGTCACCCATCATGGGATTGCTCTCGCGCGCTACTCGCTTAACTTCGGAGTTCCAATGGAACCCGAAGCCAATGAGCTCCCAAAAGGCCTCGTGCTAGGTAAGGATGAGAATATACATATAAGGATCACACCCTTGGGTCATGTGGGATGTCACAAATATGGTTACGCTTCTATTCGTTACTCTAATTCTTCCTCAATTTTGAGGAACCTATCCTTTTGTATTTCTCAAATACGTAAGGACTCACTTGACAATTGCCATGGTTCTAATCCTAGGCTTGCACTGATATCGTCTAGTATCGATCTTAGTACAACACATATCAATGTTTTTCATACAATATGAAATACGTAAATCACCTTTATGCGCATGCATACAGGATTCTATTTATGCATTGTTTCTTTGGGAGCCAAAGGGCATATTCCCTTTAAGATTAGCAACTTCCTAGTCTCATTAGAAGTGTCCATCCATTTGAAGTTTTATCATTTGAGAAACTTCCTAGCATCTTTTGTTTATTAATGAGGATTGAGATAATCCAATTATATCTTAAAATCTATCATTATAGATTTCCATCCCAAGTAGATAGACTATGTCTCCCATATACATTAGATCATTATAGAACATTTAAAGTCATAACTTTATCGAAGAAGAATTCCTTTCATTTCCAAAATTAATATATCATATATACATTCAAATTTAGAAATATGATTAACTCCCAAATCTTTTGTAAAACTTGTAAACAAAAGATTCATTAACATCTTTATGAGAAATCAAACGATTTGATCATTTCTCATAAGACGCTTATAGCTCCCACTAGCTTGCTAAGATTCATGGTGGATGGATCTCTACAACTTACACACCTTGTGATTCCTAGTCATAGACACATATTATCAAGACTATCTTGATAATGGTTTCAGAATGTTGAATCACAATTTAGTTGTAGCAAGTAATCTTCGAATTAAATGAAACCAAGACTACGTCAAAGATGGTTTCTTCCAAGTCAACCAATCTCTTTGATTGTAGCCAGCTTAAGATACCAATTAGCTTTGAAAATATCATTATTTTGGGTCAAATGGTATTATACCATTTCCTTGAGTATATGTCATACACGCACTTAATGTAGTCATAAGGATCTTTATTCTTATGTCTTTCGAATTAAGAGGTGTAAATCTATGAAATAGTCATACAGTTAAAACCATTCAACTGAGGCAGTTTGCAGATCATTCTCGACTATCTTGGAGATCGTGTTGTAGGAACTAGGTTGTTAAGTTGGTTAAGTATCATCTTGTCTCTCAAAGAACCCATTCCTTGAGTTGTAGCTCTCATTCATTTACTCTATCTTAGGCAAATCCTATTGTAGGATTACAATGAACTACTCAGCATGCAACCTTTGTTAGTTGGTTTATAGAAGTGATATCCAAAGGTTAATTTAAGGATATCTTAGAAGAATGTTCTCAAACAAATATTGCTTATTCACACACAACCCCAAATCTTAACTCGATTAAGACTTGTCTTTCTTTTTAACTACATCATGTGGAGTTATGAAACATTTTGGAAGACATTAGTATTGACAATCATATTCTCTTAGAAGTGTATATCCTATAGACGGGTAATTTGGTAATATTTAACCAACCACATCTTACTAGAGTTTGTTCTTCTCCCAATGGAGAAATAGATTATCTTATGATGCTATTTTCCTTGATACCTTTCAAGGAAACTCTTCAAAAGTGTTCCTTTTTTCTTCAATCAAATCTAAGGAGGGAAATACTTTAGATGTCTTACTCATCAACTTACATTTTTGAATTTTTTGAAACCTTTTGCAAAGTATTCGGACATGTGTTTATTCAAAATACACAATAGTCCAACCAATAATAATCTTCGGTGAATGTCACACAACATGAGTAGTATTATGTTGTGGACAAATGCCACTAACATATCAGTGAATTAACCTCAACAACTTTGTGACTCTTTCTTCTTTCCAAAAGAATAAAGATTTGAACATTTCACCTATATACAAGTTTAACAAAAAGGCATTGGATCTAGATCTAATGATCCAAAGCATCCATCCATGACCAACTTGTAATTTATGTTTTCGAGGTGTCACGACTCTGTAAGGTCAGTCACTACCATGTAACCTTTTGGGTTATAAGCATCATTATATTCTAAACAGTTATTACTACCACATCATCTCTACGTTATAGAGACAATGAGTCGGATTACAATAATCCAATTATTCATTAACAAAGAACATTGTTTTGCCAAACAAAACAATCCATCAATTTCTTAAAACTATAGTGACGGAATCAAGTTCTTTATTCAAAATTGGAATGTAAAGACAACCTTTGTTTTTCCAATTTCTTTGGTAGTTCATATGAGAAAGTAAGTACTATCTGCTTTCATAGAGATCTATATCTTTATTCAAGTAGAAAAACCAACCGTTTTGAATTGTTCAAGAATAATTTAATACACCTTCGAAATGTGTGTTCTTGACATTTGCAAGACAAGTCTTGCAAATACCCTTTCCAACGTCCATCCTTTCATAAAGAAGTTTATTCCCTTGGAGTTATTTTGCCTTCTTCATTTGACTTCTCCTATGACTACAATAGTCATGGTCCCTAAACTCCCACTGTCTCATGTTGAGTGCATAAAGTTATACATTTACGCCCTCTTTTACTTAGGTTTTTTACTTAAAATCTCTATGCATCACAAGGTATTTTGTTGTTAGTATTGTATTTCAAGATGAAAGTAAGGCTTGAAGAAATCATGTCACATCCCGACCCGGGGCGGATCACTTCCCGGGCCCGCTTCCACTACCGTAGCACGATATTGTCCGCTTTGGGCTTACCATTCCCTCACGGTTTTGTTTTTGGGAACTCACGAGCAACTTCCCAGTGGGTCACCCATCCTGGGAATTCTCTCGTGCGCTACTCGCTTAACTTCGGAGTTCCCATGGAACCCGAAGCCAGTGAGCTCCCAAAAGGCCTCGTGCTAGGTAAGGATGGGAATATACATTTAAGGATCACTCCCCTGGGCGATGTGGGATGTCACAAATGACCTTATTTTGAATATCTTAAGAGCCTAGAATGGATAGTTTGAAGCCCAACTCGTCCAAGACCCGACCATAACCCACAAGTGGCCTAAGATCCGTTAGAAAAGGCCTTCGCAAAACAGCCAACTTGTGAGCTTTGCCCTGAAGTGCTCAGAGAGGATTAGAAAATGGGCCATATATGGTTGGAAAGCCCTGGAAGTTTTCTTTCTCATGATCTTTATAGCTTGTAATTCGAAGATTTCTACAAGAAATTATTACAAAATAAAGAAGAGTTGTTCAGTTACAAATTCTGATAATAGCTATTTTTCAGTTACTCCTATACTAAAAGCTGGTTGTAGCTGTAAATGCGAGTCAATTCAAAGATGTAAATGTGTCAGATGTTAGATAACTCCTAAGCCATTTAATAAGAGACAAATACACAACATGAGGAGAGAAGAGGAAAAAAAAAACAGAAAAACGAAGAATCTGGAGAAAGCAAGAATCTTCAACCTTGAGTAGTTTCTAGGGTCTAGCCTTCCTAACTTTTTATGTATTTTGTTATGTTTTTAATTTAGTTTATGGATACTTAAGGCTATTGTGAAGCCCTAGACATGATTGAATTAATGTTATAATGTAGTTTTAGTTTATCAATTTCATTCGCAAGCTAGAATTAGTTTTCTATCTTCAATTGTTTCAAGCATATATTTTCAAGCTTAGCTACCTTGTTTATGTTTGCATTTTGTTGAGAATGATAAGGATGACTGCCATATCTTCTGTCATTCATTAGCAACATGTGGTTAGGTTAAGAACTAGTCATGTAAACTGATTTCATGAAAATCTAGAATAAATGCCATGTTCTAGGGTTCATGTGATGTTCATAATGCTCTTCGTTCTAAATGAGTTTCTAGGTGCTAAATCAGAGTACATGCCATGCTAGGTTGCACCTACTAATATAAGTTTCATGTATATGCCATGCATCTAACGTACAAAGAAAGTGAGGGCATACAATTTAGTTATATGTCATCCTAGATCTGTGAGCATCTAAGTTGTGCATTGAAATTTATAAGTTAAAAGATCATATCATTGATTCATGACTATTTAGGGTTAGGCCTTAGCTCATTTTAAGTCATAATTAATTCATAAAAATGTTTCTAACCTATTTCATGTCTTAGGTTAGTTTCTAGATAGTTCTAATTTTTCCCTTTTCTTTCTATCCTTGTTTCTTTGCCAAAACTTACTCAAAACCTCCATTCTAAGTAACAGGAGTCATTAACTAATGCTAATATGTACGAGTCAAAGGTTTTACTAAGTTGTTTATCAATCTCTGTGGGTTCAACCCTTGCTGACCTCTCTACTATTGCTTATGATTTGTGCACTTGCAAGGATAAAAATTGTGTAATTTGGAGAGCCTAGTTAAGTTGTCTAATTTATCCAACACCTCACTTGAAACCTTTTTCAATTGTGTTACACACACCAAAAGATTTGGAAGGAGTGCAATTATCATTCACTATATAGTTTACAATAAACTTAGTGAACCACTCGGATAGTGACACAAAAGGTGAAGTCCTAGCCTAGTTTCTATCTCGTGGAGCGGTTTAACACTTTCAATTCTCAATGATGCAAAATCATCATAAGTCCATATTGATGGACTATTTTTTTCAACCAACCATCTTGTTCTAAACAAGATTACAAACTTCCAAGAGTTGTTCAAGGCAACTCTTATTTCTTCATACAACAATTTGTGAGTGAAGAATCATGGCACTTAAAGTGTCCATGCCCTTGTGCTTACTTCTCAAGTTCTTTGCTCATTTAACAAAGAAACAAGCATTAGTGTTTGTGTTAACTAAGGGTTGTTTGAAGCAACTCTTATTTCTTCATACAACAATTTGTAAGTGAAGAATCATGGCACTTAAAGTGTCCATGTCTTTGTGCTAATCTTCTTAAGTTCCTTCGTTGAATTAACAAATGAGCGTACGTTTGACACCCATTGGAACTAAAGAAAATAAGCACATAAAATGAGCTACTAGGAACATAAGAGTGAGTACTCAAAAGATCACAAGTTTATTTGGTGTCAAAAGTGCACTGCATTTCTATTTTCAATGTATTTTGACTGTTATCGGCATTATTAAAAAAAATAAGCATGCATTTGATGCCCATTGGAACTTAAGCAAATAAACACATATAATGCACTGCAAGAACCATAATAATGAGTACTCAAAAGATCAAAACTTTATTGGGTGTCCAAAATAAACAGTTTTTTTTTTTATTTACAGTGCATTTGAACTGTTTCCGTCATTAATAAAAATAAATAACCATACGTTTGATGACCAAAGGAACTTAAGCAAATAAACACAAATGATACACTACTAGGACCATAAGAATGAGTACTCAAAAAGTCAAAAGCTTATTGGGTGTCAAAAGTACATAGTTTTTCTATTTGGAGTGCATTTGGACTGTTTTCGGCATTAATGGAAACAAACGAGCGTGCATTTGACACCCATTGGAACTTAAGAAAAAAGCACATATAATGGGCTACTAGGACCATAAGAATGAGTACTCAAAAGATAAAAAGCTTATTGAGTGTCAAAAATACACAGTTTTTCTATTTTTCGTGCATTTGGACCTTTTTTGGCATTCATAAAAACAAATGAGCATACGTTCGAAACCCTGTGCAACTTAAGAAGAAAAAAAAACCCATATAATGTGATACTAGGACCATAAGAATGAGTACTCAAATAATTAAAAGCTTAATGAGTGTCAGAAGTACATAGTTTTTCAATTTGGAGTGCATTCAGATTATTTTCGGCATAATAAAAAGAAACGAGCATCCATTTGACACCCATTAGAATTAAGAAAATAAAAACATATAATACACTAGTAGGTCCATAAAAATGAGTACTCAAAAGATCAGAAGCTTATTGGGTGTCAAAAGTACACAATTTTTCTCTTTAAAGTGCATTTGGACTGTTTTCAATATTAATAAAAGCAAACAAGCATGTGTTTGATGCCCATTGAAAATTACGCAAAAAAACACATATAATACCCTATTGAGACCATAAGACTGAGTACTCAAATGATTACAAACTTATTGAGTGTCAAAAGTATGCACTTTTTCTGTTTGGAGAGCATTTGGAGAGTTTTCATCATAAATAAAAACAAAAGAGTGTGCGGTTGACAACCATTGGAACTTAAGAAAATAAACACATATTGTGCTACAAGGACCATAAGAATAAGTACTCAAAAGATCAAAAGCTTCTTGGCTGTCAAACTTACTCATTTTTTCTATTTTCAGGCATTTGAACTGTTTTCGGTATTAATAAAAGCAAACAAGTGTGCGTTTGACAACCATTGGAACTTAAAAAAATAAACGCATATAATGCACTAGTAGGACCATAATAATGAGTACTCTAAAGGTCAAAAGCTTATTGGTGTCAAAAGTACATAGTTTGTTTTCTATTTTCAGTGCATTTAGACTGTTTTCGATATTAATAAAAGCAAACGAGCATGAGTTTGACGCCCATTGGAACTTAAGCAAATAAACACATATAATACGCTACTAGGACCATAAGGCTGAGTACTGCAAAGATCACAAGCTTATTGAGTGTTAAAAGTATGCAGTTTTTTTATTTGTAGTCCATTTGGAAAGAGAGGTATTCGAACCCTCGGGGGATAAAATTCTACATAGCAGTTCCAATGCTATGCCTTGAACCACTCGGCCACCTCTCCTACATAATGATTATGGCCAAAAAAACGAGTTAATAGTAAGTCATTCATTCTGGCCATCCAAAACAAACTAATGCGGGGAGTTTATTGAAACCATTGAATTCAGAATATGGTAAAGTAGCTCTGTTTTCGGCATTAATAAAAACAAACAAGCATGAGTTTGAGAACTATTAGAAATTAAGCAAATAAACACATAATGTGCTACTAGAACCATAAGAATGAATACACAAAAGACCAAAACCTTATTGGGTGTCAAAAGTACACAAATTTTCTATTTTGTGTGCATATGGACTGTTATCGGCATTAATAAAAACAAACAAGCCTACGTTTCACACCCACTGGAACTTAAGCAAATAAAAACATATAATGCGCTACTAAGACAATAACAATGAGTACTCACAAGATCAAAAGCTTATTGGGCATCAAAAGTGCACAATTTTTCTATTTTCAGGGCATTTGGACTATTTTCGATATTAATAAAAACAAACGAGCATGCGTTTGATGCCCTTTGGAACTTAAGCAAATAAACACATATAATACGCTACTAGGACCATAAGACTTAGTACTCAAAAGATCACAAGCTTATTGAGTGTCAAAAGTACGCAGTTTTTCTAGTTGCATTTGGACTATTTTCGGCATTAATAAAAACAAACAAGCATGCGTTTGAGAACCATTGGAACTTAAGAAAATAAAAGCATATAGTGCCTACTACAATCATAAGAACTAGTACTCAAAAGATCAAAATCTTATTGGGTGTCAAAAGTACACTATTTTTCTATTTTCTGTGCACATAGACTATTATTAGCATTAATAAAAACAAACGAACATGCGTTTGACACCTATTAGAACTTAAGCAAAATAAAACATATAAAGCGCCTACTAGGACCATAACAATGTGTACTCACAAGATCAAAAGCTTTTTGGGTGTTAAACAAGTGTGCATTTTACAACCAATGGAACTTAAGCAGATAAACACATATAATGTGCTATTAGGACCATAAGAATGAGTACTTAAAAGATCAAAATCTTATTGGGTGTCAAAAGTACACAGTTTTTCAATTTGGAGTGCTTTTGGACTATTTTTGGCCTTAATGGAAATAAACAAGCGTGAGTTTGACACCCATTGAAACTTAAGTTAATGAACACATATAATGATCTACTAGGAACACAAGAATGAGTACTCAAAACATCTAAAACTCATTGAGTGCCAAAAGTACACTATTTTTATTTAGAATGCATTTGGATTGTATTCGGTACTAATAAAAAAATGAGCGTGCGTTTGACAACCATTGGAATGATGCACTACCAAGATCATAAGAATGAGTAATCAAAAAATTGAAAGTGTATTGGGTGTCAAAAGTACACAGTTTTTCTATTTGATGTGCTTTTGGACTGTTTTTTGGCCTTAATGGAAACAAACAAGCGTGAGTTTGACACCCATTGGAACTTAAGTTAACAAACACATATAATGAGCTACTAGGACCACAAGAATGAGTACTCAAAACATCAAAAGCTTTTATTTGGAGTGCATTGGATTGTAGTTGTACTAATAAAAAAACGAGTGTGCATTTGACGGGCATTGGAATTTAAGAAAAACACGTATAATGCACTACTAGGACCATAAAAATGAGTACTCAGAAGATCAAAAGCTTATTGAGTGTCAAAAGTACATAGTTTTTCTATTTTCAGCACATTTGGATTGTTTTCGATATTAATAAAAACAAAAGAGGGTGCGTTTGATGCCCATTGGAACATAAGCAAATAAACACATATTACACCTACTAGGACCGTAAGACTGAGTACTGATAGGAGCATATTCATGCGACTTAAAAGGCTTGTTCTCGTGCATTTACGTTATGTTTCTCTAGTTATTTTAGTCCTTTATGCTTCTTTTGTGTGTTTTCAGGTTCTAAGGGCAAGGTATGCAAAAGGATGCCTTTTGGAGCATTTTGGAGCAAAATCGGACTTGGATTGGATAGCTTATATTTGGAGCAAAAGGAATGGACGAAATTAAAGACCAAACTATCATAACCACCTATCATTACTTATCATCACTTAACATATCATTCATTTATCACTTAACATATCATTCATTTATCACTTAGCATATCATTCATTTATCAATTATCAAACCATTCACTTATCACTCACCACATATCATTCATTTATTACTTAACATATCATTCATTTATCATATCATTCATTTATCACCACATATCATTCATTTATCACTTATCATACTCATAATCATCTACACATTTGAACCATTTAAAACATTCCACATGCTTTCACAACTTAATTCACATGCACATTCATCCACCTTTCTCCAAAGAACATCTCACATGCATTTCCACCTTCCTACTTCATCATTTCACCACCTTCTCCATCTTTATTCCACATGCATTTATCATAATTCACCCTAGCTACCACCATTCACACACACATGCACTTATTCTTTCATCATTGAACCACCAATTCAACACATGAATTCACACACCCTTTAATCATCCCCCCTTTAAGTTATGATTTTATTTCCTAACCCTACATGCATTATTTATTAACTCTTCATCATGCATCCACATTCATTCCAACACAAAACACACACATGCACTTATTCTTTCATCATTGCACCACCAATTCACCCACATGCATTTCCAACCATTCACACCCCTTTAATCATTCTCCTAGCTATCATTCACATGCTCTCCCATCCATTCTCTCCCTATATAAACCACACACACTTCATTCATTTGCATCATTCAATTCATCCCACACTTCCATTTCATTCAATTCCATCTCATTCACAACACAACACACCACAAACACTTCCCTAGCCGTGAGTTTCTCTCCCTTAGAATCCAAAAACCATCTTCCATTTCCACCACTCCTCATCCATTTCCATAATTCCCCAACACTTCCATCCCCCCAACCAATTATCCCTAGATCTTATGCTACAAAGAAGAGGAAGAGAAGAGGGCCTAAACGTTCATACAATTCAAGTTTGAGTTGTTGGAATGTTTAGGCGTTTCTTCGATTTCAATGTTTAATTTTAATTCTCTTTGTTTTGTACGTATGAGGAACTAAACCCCCTTTAGCTAGGGGGTGATTCGAAATATATGTTTATGCTTGCATTATGATTTGAGTACTTCTAATTACGTTTCATAAGTTGTGAATTCAATTTGTTTAACTATTTGATTGATAACCTATTTATGTATGTTTATTAAGAATGCGCGCTTAATTTTCATGCATGAATTTGACGCTAGAATATAAGTGAATTTCACCTAATCGTTATGAACTTATATTCACAAGTAGTGGAGGTTGCTTATAAACAATCGCGTTAAACAAATTCTTGGCATAAGTTTCATGCAATCATAGTAACGAATGCCTCGTCAACACTTATAGTTTTCATGATGCTTAATGATTCTTGCTTGTATCTCTATTATGCAATTCATGTAGGGAACTTGTGAGGAATGCTTTGGGTTGTCGAATGATGTCATCCAATTCAATAACATTAGGAAAACTTGACGGTTAATTTAAGCGGACCTAATTAACCCGGGGTGTTGAGTTTCATAATTTATCGAAAGACCAACTGAGAATCAATTTTGTATGCAAGTATAACATGTGTGGAGATGAACCCCTTGGCTATTCCATCATCCATATTTTCATCTCATTCATATTTATGTTTTTCCTTTAATTACAATTTGTCCATTTAATTTAATCTCGTCCAAACACAATCCCCCCTTTACTTTATTGTCAAATTAGTTAGAAATCAATTTAGTTTGTGTTTTTAAAGAATTTTGAGTCTTTTGGTTTGTCTTAATGTTTTAACGTTTAGTTTCACATTCTTTGAGTCTAGTTTAGTGTTTTATATTGTTTTTACGTTTTTGAGTCAAAATCCAAGTGATTAACAATCCCTCCTAATCCCCGGTCCAGAACGATCCCTACTTACACACTTCACTACAATTGACAAAAAGAGGGTTTAATTTGTGCGTGTATAATTCTCGCATCAAATTTTGGCGCCGTTGCCGGGGATTAGCAACTTTGCTAATCTCTTGGATTGTTTTATTTTCGTTTGTGTGTATATATTTTTAGTTTTATTTTGTTGATTTTAGAAGCACAACATGGCACTTGATAATGCTTATCTTTTGTCACAGCTCATGGAAAGGTCCCAAATGCAAAACGTTGATATAGTTGATCTTTAATCAAGGAATAACGTGTTTTCCAATACTTACAATTCGGATTGGAGTGATCATTCAACTTCTATGTGGTGGGAACCTCAAAATGTTCAACAAGAAAGATATTGGGAGCCACCTCATATTCAATATTGATAGGCACATATTCATGCGACTTAATTAGCTTGTTCTCGTGCATTTATGTTGTGTTTACTTATCTATTTCAGTGTTTAAGGCCACTTTTGTGTATTTTCAGATTATAAGGCCAAAGTGTGCAAGAAGATGCAAATTGGAGTCTTTTGGAGCGAAAGAGGAATGAATGAGTTGAAGACTTGAAGAAACGACGAATTCCTACGCCAACGATGAATTCTTACCAAAACGAAGAATCCTACTCAAACAAGGCTTCCTATTTTAGGAAAGTTGGCCCTAAGTTTCCCGTTTTGGTAATCTTTCCTAATCTTAAACGTCCGTATTTTCTAGCCACTTTGAAGTCCTTGTAGGCGCTTTAGGATACAAAACCAAGGCCCTAGCCGCATCTCCCATTGCCCCATTATTCATTTTAGCCACCATAAAATAATTTCCATTTAATTATCACCCTAATTCCATTCCATCCGCAATATCCCATTCATTCCATATTTTATTCATCACTTTTCCCATTTTAATTATCAATCCGTCCACACCTACCATATAACCCTAATAAACCAAAACAGTTTTAATCCGTAGGACCATCCCATTTTAGTTTTGTGACCTTTGCCGTGCATTCCATGAAAATGCACCCAAATTCCCTACAAGCCGTGGCCCCCCCCCCATTTATCATTGACCCTAATAACCTAAACCAGATTCCATTATTCTCTAGCCGCAATTCCCATTCATGCATTTTTATTTTTTTATTCAGCCATTATTCCATTACCTTTGACCCTAAATTACAACCAAGCCATTAACCCTAATACATATATTCAAGCCGTGGCATTTTCCAACCAATCCATCCCATTTTTATCAACAGCCGCATCATTCATCCATCTCCACGCAGCCATTTTTCTTCCCATTAAAAACCCAATCACACACAGCAACCAGCGGTGCATCCCATTACACTTTCACCCTAACAAAGCCGCAGCAACCCTTCCATTCCAGCAGCCTCCCTAAACCGAAAGCCTTCACACACAACTGCCCATCATTGCCGCAGCAAAGAGAAGGAGGAAGAGGACTTAAAATCGCGCAGAAATTCAAGTGGATTCGTTGGGCGTTCTAGGTGTAATCCATCCTTTGTTCTTTATGTTTAAATTCAATTTTATTTTTCTTGTTGTGAACATGAGAGGCTAAATCCCCCTAGTTAGCTAGGGGGTGATTCGAAACCATGTTTATGCTTGCAATATGAATTGATTACTTTTGGTTGGAATTTCATAAGTTGTGGATTCAATTCGTTCATCTATTTGATTGATAACTTATTTGTGTATGTTGATTGAGAGTGCACGCTTAGTTTTCATGCATGAATATGATGCTAGATTATGAGGGAGTTTCACCTAATAGTTACAATCTTATAATCACAAGTAGTGACGGTCGCTTGAAAACGATCGCGTTGAATGAATTCTTAGCATAAGTTTTATGCAATTCATAGTAACGAATGCTTCGTCAATGCTTATGTTTTTCATAGAACTTAATGATTCTTGCTTGTATCTCTATTATGCAATTCATGTAGGGAACTTGTAGGGAATGTTTTGGGTTGTCGTATGCAATCATCCAACTTAATAACTTGTGGAAAAACTGATGGTTAATTAGTGCAATTCACAGTTAACTTGGGGCGTTGAGTATTTAAAATTTATCGAAAGACCAACTGAAAATCAAATTGTATGCAAGTGTGACATGTGTGGAGAAGAACCTTCTAGCTAGCATTCATTCCATATTTCATCACATTCATATTTAAATTCTGCCTTTAAATTACAATTTGTGCATTTAATTTATTTTCGTCAAAACCACAATCCCCCTTTTACCTTAGTGTCTAATTTAGTTAGAAAGTGTCTTAATTTGTGTTTATAAGTGTTTTGTATTCTTTGAGTCTTTTGATTTGTTTGAGTGTTTTTATTGTTAGTTTTGCATTCTTTGAGTCTAGTTTAGTTTTTCAAACTTTATTTTACGTTTTTGAGTCAGTTTCCAAGTGATTTTGCAATCCCTCCTAATCCCCGGTTAAGAACGATCCCTACTTATTTATATACTACAATTGTCACAAGAGGGTTTTAATTTGTGTGCTTACTTAGTTAGCATCAAATATGCCCAACCAAACTCAAATTCGTCAATAGATTATAATCAAATTCTTAATGAATTAAACTCTTTGGTGCAGGGTTCACAAAATCAAGCTAAGGAGACTCACCAAGAAACATATTGGCAACCATATGAGGATTCATATGCACCACCACAGCCTTCCCCTCAATCTTCACATCCAAATTCAGGTATATCAAATTATTATAAGGAAGTTATTCAACAACTGAATTCTGTGGAGCAGGGCAGGGAAGCTCAACCATTTCAACAAGACGCATTTTGGCGACCAATTGAGGATTTCTATCAAGCAAAAAAGTTGGCTGAGTGGAACAGTCAATTTAGGCAGAATGCAGAATGCATGGAACAAATTCAAGAACAAATGGTTGAAGATGAGCCCATGGATGAATTGCTACTGCTCGAAGAGGAGGAGGAGGCACAAGGCACGGCAAGGGAAGAACAACCCTTGCCGCAACCTCCCAATATTCCTACACCACCCCATTCAAGTAAGGTTGTTCCAAATTTAATTATTTCTAACTTTGTTCCCCCAAATGCACCCTTCCCTGGCAGGTTCATGCAATCCATGAAAGATGAGGGGAAGAAAGACATCTTGGACACCTTTCCAACAATTCACGAGGAAAAAGTGGTTGAGGAGCATCTTGAATTCATCAAGGAGGAAATTGGAGTGGATCACACAGCCATAACCTTCAGAATGTCCAATCTGAATGAAAACATCCCTTGTGCATTTGTTGAATGTGCTGCGACTTTAGAGCCAATATTGCAGCCCATAGGTAAGCCACCAACTCAAATTCCAATTCCCACTTCAATTAATCGTGTGTTACATTCTTCATTGCAGGCACCTACTCAAATCCAATTTGGTGAAAGAGTTTACATGGATCTTAGGACAGATCTCTATTCCACTCCATACAAAGATCCAATTCTTGAATGTTTTGAGAAGCATTTCGTGGAGGATGTACTTAAGTTCTTACTGGAGTATGTAGGTAAGCCACCAACTCAAAATCCAAAGTCATTTTTGACTAATATGTTGTTGATGTTAATGATTAGGGCAACCACTCTTGAAATTCAACCATTGCCGGAACATTTCAAGTATCATCATCCATTCAATGATCAACTTCATGCCGTGGGTTCCATTAAGGCATGATTGTGTTCTTCGTCCGACTGCAAGACGTTAAAGAAAGCGCTACTTGGAAGGCAACCCAATACAGTGAATAAAACAAAGCTTTTTCATTAATTTTCGAGAAATTACAAATGTATCTAACAAATGGAGCTTCACAAAGGTTGTTTTTGTTTTTGTTTGCGTGAAGACCCACCACGAGGCAAAACTCTAGAAGTGGAAGTCATCGAAGCAGGAGGCATCGAAGTAGGAGGCATCGGAGCAAGAGGCATCGGAGCGAGAGGCATAGGATATAGAGCATTCCAGGCCCCAATACTTGGCGGAACGCTGGATGACCCAGGAAAAAGGTGCCCCTGGAAGAAAGACGCAAGCCTTTGACGGTCACTTTGCATCCGACCTTGAGATTCTTGCATCTCATCAAGCTTCCTCTTCATGCCCGACGAATAGTTATTGGCAAGCACATGCAAAGTTCTATTCTCGTACTTAAGTTGTTTGATCTCTTGTTTCAGGTTCTCCACCTCCGCCATCAAAGATTCAACCTGACGGGAGCGAGCAAGGAGGCGTTGGCCCATGTTGGACACAGAGCCTGCGCACTGAACGTTGAGAGTCAGGGACTCTTGAACGGCTAACTCATCGGACCGTCCTGAAAGCAGCTGACTATCTCTGGGAGTAAGGAGGTTCCGAGCTACTATCGTAGCTGTTGTGGCGTCCTGCATCACGGAGTCTTCACCTGTAAGAGGACCGTTAGAAGATAAGAAAGAAGGGCGCCATACGTTACCTTGACACGCCACGCCCGTATCACTGCGGAGACTCAATTCTAAGCTAAGGTTCGATGGGTTTGCCATTTTTCAAAAGTGTTCAAAGAGAAGGGGTGGACGGAGTAAATTTTCAAAAGGGCCGGAGACGAGTATCAAGAATGGGAAATCTTCAGAGTGTGTAAGTTGGCAGTGATCGATAGCTCTATAAAAAGCCAAGGCAACGCGTCCACCGATTCAAAAAGCCGGAATTTGAGGCGTAAAGTTCGGCGACGCTCCCTCGGTTTTTTCAGAAAACGCGTTCGACACGTGGAGGCCACCATCACAACTACACGTCTTTAGCCGACAAGCGCAAAGTTCGGCGACGCTTTCTCTGCTTTTCAGAAAGCGCCTGCTCAGAAATCGAAGAGGCGTCTTCAAAGATCGAAGAGTCGTTACTATTTCAAAAAGCTGGATTTGCGGGATCAAAACGTTTGTCGACAAGGGTAAAAGAACAGTACCACCACTTGCTATTGGGAAATCCCTATATTTGTCGACTTTCATCTTTTATGGCAAGGCAAACCTGAAGAAAATGCCCGACTCTTCCTCACCTCTGAGGGCGCACTCCCAGCAAAGCCTTTCGAAACACTCAATTCTTTCTTCTTCCCTAAAGATGATACCAGATGCCTGGAGTACAGATGACCCAGGAGGAAGCAGCACAACAAATACATGTGCTGATTCATTCACCGCTTCTTCGAAAGCAAAGGTATCTCATATCATCAAGGTCAAAAGCAAAGGTATCTCATATCATGCTCTTTCCCTGTCTTTTCCTTTGTCTTTGTTATTACTTGCATGGTAAAGTGAAAGAAGCAATCAGCCAGCACTTGGAGTCTATCTAGACTCTATTCCCTGGTTGCTTACCTAGCTTTGCTGAGCTATCCTCTAACCCTCTTCAATATGAATTGGAGAGATTGAACAAAGAAACAGATAAGAGAATGAAGCTCAGACCTTCGGGGGAGACCAAAAGAAGCCTGCTGCCCAGTTCAAGAGTAGCACAAAGGAAAATCAACGATGGAGCAGCGCAGTTCAAGAGTAAGCCTGTGGAATCACAAAGATCCAAGCCTCAATGCAATTACCAAGGAGAAGATGGAATTTACACTCTATAACCAGATTTGCGTCTCTAAACTCTTCTCTTTGTTAGATACATTCTGCTATGTTTAGTATGTTTAGTTGCTGTTTATGTGTTTACGTTTGTTTGGTGTGCTTTTAAGCTTAAAACATTGAGGACAATGTTTGATTTAAGTGTGGGAGGGTAACTAAGTATATTTGATGCAAATTCGTTGGATTTTATCACCTATCACTTCACATGTTGTTTCTCACTGTTTTAAACTGTTTTAGTGTGTTTTGACTTAAAAATTCGAAAATCCCATAAAAATTTGAAAAATTGTTTTGAAAAACCCAAAAAGAGTTGTTTTAAAGTTGTTTTTGTGTGTGTGTTTATGTCTTAGGATACCTTCCAACACAATGATAAGGATTTGGTTTGTAAGTGCATGACTGTTAAAAAGAGTTATAAACATAGAGAAAAAGTTGATTTACTCTTGGTATATGCTTGGTTATGGTTATAATGTATGACTTCACATGCAATCATAAAAGAAAAATTCGTTTTTGTAACATGCTTGAAGGAAGGAACTCAAACAAACGCTACAACCCTGAAAGACTTGAGCCTATAACGTTCTTTAGAGAGTATAATCTGTGATTTCTTGTTTTCTAAAGTCGTTGCATGATCTCATTATTCTTTGCTTGGTTACTACTTAGAAGGCGTTTCATCATATAGTTCCAAATGCTAGAACTCATGCCCATTTCATTCAAAGCATGTTATTGATTTGCATAACACATATTCAAGAAGAAGTTGCGTAGTGACCACCACCATAGCCAAATAGCCTTACTTCCCATATTTCGTATTTGTTGTAAGTTTTAACCCCGTTGAGTTTTGTTTAGCCTGTATTCTTTGTTTACCCACATTTTCCTCACCTAGCCTAGTTTAGGACAATCCACACCCTTGTTCTTAAAAGATAGTGAGCATGACTTAAATGAATTCTTTTTTACATTATGCAAGAAAATGAGTGTGGGGGAAGGAATGCTTGTTCTTAAGTATGTTTTGAGACAGTAAAGAAAAGAAAAACAGAAAAGAAAAGAAAGAAAAAAAGAAAAAAAAAAAAAAAGAGCTTGAAAAAAATGAAAGAATGAGTGATTGAAGAAAGGGTCCAAAAAGTGAATATGGCCCTAAGTTTTGTGTGACTTTCCCTTGGGTGTTCAAAGTTGACTTCTGCGTTCTTAAGGGAATTCTAAGTGCCTGATTCAATACTTTGCTCACTATTGCTTTAAGAATGTTTGTTTATCTTTCACCTTTCATTGTTAGCCAATACCCAAGTGATAGGAGCATATTCATGCGACTTAAAAGGCTTGTTCTCGTGCATTTACGTTCTGTTTCTCTAGTTATTTTAGTCCTTTATGCTTCTTTTGTGTGTTTTCAGGTTCTAAGGGCAAGGTATGCAAAAGGATGCCTTTTGGAGCATTTTGGAGCAAAATCGGACTTGGATTGGATAGCTTATATTTGGAGCAAAAGGAATGGACGAAATTAAAGACCAAACTATCATAACCACCTATCATTACTTATCATCACTTAACATATCATTCATTTATCACTTAGCATATCATTCATTTATCAATTATCAAACCATTCACTTATCACTCACCACATATCATTCATTTATTACTTAACATATCATTCATTTATCATATCATTCATTTATCACCACATATCATTCATTTATCACTTATCATAACCATACACTTATCACTTATCATACTCATAATCATCTACACATTTCAACCATTTAAAACATTCCACATGCTTTCACAACTTAATTCACATGCACATTCATCCACCTTTCTCCAAAGAACATCTCACATGCATTTCCACCTTCCTACTTCATCATTTCACCACCTTCTCCATCTTTATTCCACATGCATTTATCATAATTCACCCTAGCTACCACCATTCACACACACATGCACTTATTCTTTCATCATTGCACCACCAATTCAACACATGCATTCACACATCAACAACATCACCCTTGTGCCATGTTTCCCCCTTTGTTCCCACCCATCACATGCATTTCCACCTTGGTCATGCTTTCCCATTTCATTATTCATTCACTTTGCATTCATTCAATTCCACCCCACATGCACCCTTTATTCTATCATCTCATTCACAACACAACAACACACCACAAACACATTCCTTTCTCCCTTAGAATCCAAGAACCATCTTCCATTTCCACCAATCCTCATCCATTTCCATAATTCCCCAACACTTCCATCCCCCCAACCAACCTATCCTTAAACCTTGTGCTACAACAACGAGGAAGAGAAGAGTGCCTAAACGTTCATACAATTCAAGTTTTGAGTTGTTGGAATGTTTAGGTGTTTCTTTGATTTCAAAGTTTCATTTTAATTCTCTTTGTTTTGTACGTATGAGAAATGGAAGAAAAGAATGCTTAAACGTTCATACAATTCAAAGTTTTGAGTTGTTGGAATGTTTAGGTGTTTCTTTGATTTCAAAGTTATGAGGAACTAAACCCCCTTTAGCTAGGGGGTGATTCGAAATATATGTTTATGCTTGCATTATGATTTGAGTACTTCTAATTACGTTTCATAAGTTGTGAATTCAATTTGTTTAACTATTTGATTGATAACCTATTTATGTATGTTTATTGAGAGTCGACGCTTAATTTTCATGCATGAATTTGACGCTAGAATATAAGTGAGTTTCACGTAATAGTTATGAACTTATATTCACAAGTAGTGGAGGTTGCTTATAAACAATCGCGTTAAACAAATTCTTGGCATAAGTTTCATGCAATCATAGTAACAAATGCCTCGTCAACACTTATAGTTTTCATGATGCTTAATGATTCTTGCTTGTATCTCTATTATGCAATTCATGTAGGGAACTTGTGAGGAATGCTTTGGGTTGTCGTATGCAATCATCCAATTCATTAACTTAAGGAAAACTTGACGGTTAATTTAAGCGGACCTAATTAACCCGGAGCGTTGAGAATTCATGGTTTATTGAAAAGCAATTAGATTCGTTTTATATGCAAGTATAACATGTATGGAGATGAACCCCTTAGCTAGCCATCCCATCCATTCATTTCTGTCACATTCATTTTTATAATTTGTTTTTATTTCCAAGTTTCCATTTTACTTTAAATTCGTCCAAATCCAATCCCCCTTTATTTTGTTTAAGTTTTAGTCTTAATGTTTCTTACTTTTAAGTTTTGCATTTTTCGAGTTTAGTATAGTGTTTTAAACTTGTTTTTACGTTTTTGAAGTCAAATCCAAGTGGTTAACAATCCCTCCTAATCCCCGGTCCAGAACGATCCCTACTTATACTTAAACTACAATTGTCAAAAAGAGGGTTTAATTTGAGTGTCAAGTAATTCTCGCATCACCAAGCCCCGTTACAACCCTTGACTTCTATCTTGATGTGTTGTGCATTTCAATTGTGGAGTTTGAACTTGGTATGAGCATATGGTGTCACTGGTTCTCGCGTCTAAATAGTAGCATTCCATTCATGAGATCATATCTAAACATGCTTATTAACTCCAGAAATTGCGTTCCTTGTGATACATATATGTGAGTGTTCGTTTTCATATTTACATCAATCTTCTCACATATACTTAGTGTAGGGTGTGTAGTTAGAAAATCTGAGTGAAAATTGAGTGCATATCTTGTAAGGAATTGAGCAAATTCTCTAAGGCATGTTACTACATTCAAAACATGGTTTTAAATGCTTAATTGTGAACTAGTATGTGGTGACTATGATTTTTAACATGTCATGTGCATTGGAAATCCCTAAGACAGTTGTTGGAAGGTTTAGGTTGTGTTTTACTTGTTTTGTTTCGTTTCGTTTTGTTTTGTTTTGTTTTTCTTTCTGTTTTGCTCGAGGACTAGCAAAAGATAAGTGTGGGGGTATTTGATAGGAGCATATTCATGCGACTTAAAAGGCTTGTTCTCGTGCATTTACGTTATGTTTCTCTAGTTATTTTAGTCCTTTATGCTTCTTTTGTGTGTTTTCAGGTTCTAAGGGCAAGGTATGCAAAAGGATGCCTTTTGGAGCATTTTGGAGCAAAATCGGACTTGGATTGGATAGCTTATATTTGGAGCAAAAGGAATGGACGAAATTAAAGACCAAACTATCATAACCACCTATCATTACTTATCATCACTTAACATATCATTCATTTATCACTTAACATATCATTCATTTATCACTTAGCATATCATTCATTTATCAATTATCAAACCATTCACTTATCACTCACCACATATCATTCATTTATTACTTAACATATCATTCATTTATCATATCATTCATTTATCACCACATATCATTCATTTATCACTTATCATACTCATAATCATCTACACATTTCAACCATTTAAAACATTCCACATGCTTTCACAACTTAATTCACATGCATTTCCACCTTCCTACTTCATCATTTCACCACCTTCTCCATCTTTATTCCACATGCATTTATCATAATTCACCCTAGCTACCACCATTCACACACACATGCACTTATTCTTTCATCATTGAACCACCAATTCAACACATGCATTCACACACCCTTTAATCATCCCCCCTTTAAGTTATGATTTTATTTCCTAACCCTACATGCATTATTTATTAACTCTTCATCATGCATCCACATTCATTCCAACACAAAACACACACATGCACTTATTCTTTCATCATTGCACCACCAATTCACCCACATGCATTTCCAACCATTCACACCCCTTTAATCATTCTCCTAGCTATCATTCACATGCTCTCCCATCCATTCTCTCCCTATATAAACCACACACACTTCATTCATTTGCATCATTCAATTCATCCCACACTTCCATTTCATTCAATTCCATCTCATTCACAACACAACACACCACAAACACTTCCCTAGCCGTGAGTTTCTCTCCCTTAGAATCCAAAAACCATCTTCCATTTCCACCACTCCTCATCCATTTCCATAATTCCCCAACACTTCCATCCCCCCAACCAATTATCCCTAGATCTTATGCTACAAAGAAGAGGAAGAGAAGAGGGCCTAAACGTTCATACAATTCAAGTTTGAGTTGTTGGAATGTTTAGGCGTTTCTTCGATTTCAATGTTTAATTTCAATTCTCTTTGTTTTGTACGTATGAGGAACTAAACCCCCTTTAGCTAGGGGGTGATTCGAAATATATGTTTATGCTTGCATCATGATTTGAGTACTTCTAATTACGTTTCATAAGTTGTGAATTCAATTTGTTTAACTATTTGATTGATAACCTATTTATGTATGTTTATTAAGAATGCGCGCTTAATTTTCATGCATGAATTTGACGCTAGAATATAAGTGAATTTCACCTAATCGTTATGAACTTATATTCACAAGTAGTGGAGGTTGCTTATAAACAATCGCGTTAAACAAATTCTTGGCATAAGTTTCATGCAATCATAGTAACGAATGCCTCGTCAACACTTATAGTTTTCATGATGCTTAATGATTCTTGCTTGTATCTCTATTATGCAATTCATGTAGGGAACTTGTGAGGAATGCTTTGGGTTGTCGAATGATGTCATCCAATTCAATAACATTAGGAAAACTTGACGGTTAATTTAAGCGGACCTAATTAACCCGGGGTGTTGAGTTTCATAATTTATCGAAAGACCAATTGAGAATCAATTTTGTATGCAAGTATAACATGTGTGGAGATGAACCCCTTGGCTATTCCATCATCCATATTTTCATCTCATTCATATTTATGTTTTACCTTTAATTACAATTTGTCCATTTAATTTAATCTCGTCCAAACACAATCCCCCCTTTACTTTATTGTCAAATTAGTTAGAAATCAATTTAGTTTGTGTTTTTAAAGAATTTTGAGTCTTTTGGTTTGTCTTAATGTTTTAACGTTTAGTTTCACATTCTTTGAGTCTAGTTTAGTGTTTTATATTGTTTTTACGTTTTTGAGTCAAAATCCAAGTGATTAACAATCCCTCCTAATCCCCGGTCCAGAACGATCCCTACTTACACACTTCACTACAATTGACAAAAAGAGGGTTTAATTTGTGCGCGTATAATTCTCGCATCAAGTACTCAAAAGATCAAAAGGCTTATTGAGTGTTAAAAGTACACATCTTTTCAATTTTCTATTTGCAATTCATTTGGATTGTTTTTGGCATTAATAAAAACAAACAAGTGTGCATTTGAGAACCATTGGAACTGAAGAAAATAAAAGAATATAATGCGCTACTACGATCATAAGAATTAGTACTCAAAACACGATTTTTCTATTTTATATGCGTATGGACTGTTATCAGTATTAATAAAAATAAATGAGCGTGCATTTGATACCCATTGGAACTTAAACAGATAAACACAAATAATGCGCTACTAGGTTTTACATGCCACGAAAAAGACCAGATAGTCATTATTTCCCCACAACACCAATTATTTTAGCCCACTAAGAAGAGCAGCAACTAGAATTTTGGTTCACAGGTTGTTCCTTAGTCTGCACAGTTGGAGGCCTGACGTTGTTCATAAGTTGGTTTGCCATCCTCCAGCTAAAATGTTTTAGGACTATAGCATACTCAACGAATTTATGCAAAAAGCTAGTAATTTTTTTACAAAATTGGGGGTTTGACTCATGCGTCCAATTTTGGCGCCATATTGAATTGGATAGTTTTATTTACGAGCTACTTTATTCTAACTAGCCCTATGAAGTTTATTGACAAAAATACCCCCACAAGTGACATGCTTTAACGGCAAAATGGATGGAAAGTAACAGTAGGTGGTAGATTCCAACAATAGGAGAGTATAGATGGTAAAAAATTACAATTGAAAGTTCATGTGGTATTTGCACACATGCTTTTAAGTTCAGGTGGTACTTGCGCAAAATTTCCTAATATAATATATAATATGTGTAGAAAAATCATGGTCCTGCACATATTATATGATCTATTTCTAAAATTTTAGATTTTGAGATAACTAATATTAATATTTACCATGATATTCCGACTTGGAGGGTTTTAGGTACTTAGTCCTAAAGATATATTTTACTTTTTTTTAATGCTATTAATTGTAGAGAACAATTGCGAGAAGGGATGTGTTATCTGCACATCATTTTTTACTTCTCACATGTATTTTTAATTTTCGACCGTTAGATCAGATAAATTAAAAAAAATTAAATAACAAAAATTAACAAAGGATATATTAGAAGTAAGTGGATAACACCCCTTGCGAGAAGTAAAGCCAACCCCTAGCTCGCTCTGCTCCCCAATTTCTCAGCTTCCTTCGGAGAGACATAAAAAAAAAAAAAAAAGAGAAAGACAACCTAAACCCTGCCTCCCTCTCTCCCTCTCCGCGGCTGCTCCGATGGATTTCCAAGTGGTAGTCTTAGCCGGCGGCACCTCGAAGAATCTTGTCCCTCTAGTCTCCAAGGTCCCCCTCTTTTTCTACCCTTTGATTCTCCGGAATCCCATTCGATTTATTTCTGTCCAATTTTTGTTATGATTTCTCTCTTTTGTATGAATTATAATGGCAGGAGGTTCCAAAGGCTCTGCTTCCAGTTGCGAACCGTCCGGTTATCTCGTACGTTCTGGAGCTCTTGGAACTCAGTAACCTTAAGGACCTCATAGTTGTACGACTTCTTCTTCTCTCCCCTCCTCTCTCTGAAGACTCTAATTCTTATGCTCTCTGCTTGGTTAATGGTGCTCATGAGAAAAGGGTTTTCTTGTTTACAGTTGTCCTGGCTTTGTTTGGTTTAATGTGATGCCAATTTTTCGGTTTTCCGGTAACCAAGCAGGGCTCACAGTTAATTTTTCTTTGTGGATTGTCCAGGTTGTTGAAGGGCAAGATGCAGCCGTACTTGTTGGAAGTTGGATTTCCGGGGCCTATGTCGATCGTTTACATGTTGAGGTACTTACCCAACTTTGCTCTCTTCTATTTTTGTTTTTATTGTTAATATTATGAATTTCATGTTACTTTATTTTGTTTGTGTTCGAAGGCTATAGGGTAGTAACATTATTTGTAGTTCATTTACTTGTGCATTGCGTTGGGGGATACTTTATGTGTAAGATGCTTGTCAATGTTGCACTCTCTTGTCTCAGTATGTGTACAAGCGGAGAGGGAGGCTAGAAGGTTGACATGGATGATGGATCCAATTGTTTTTCAATCGAGTAGGTGATTTTGGATTATATCCTGGGATTTCGGGCAGTTTTACTCTCTTTCAAACTGTGGACTTTTGAACCATTTTTGCTCATGCTATTGCCCCCCAAAATTCTTGGATTTCTTGCAATATGAGAAGCGGTGCTTAGATAAAGGATAAAGGTGGGTAGAGGTTGGGAATTTGGTGCATAAAATTGAAGCATTGATTGGAAACTTTTTATTTTTTATTTTTATAGGAATTTGCAATCGGACTTAGAACCACACACACCATCAATCTTAGCCCAGCCACGTGCACTAAATCTCCACTTATGAAACTGGTCATGATTTGTTAAGGTTTTCAGCTAGTGAGGAGTTGCCTTTGGCATGCTGTCATTAGGAGTAAGTAGGACACGCATTAGAATGGATGGGTGAGATTCTGACCTTGTGTTCTGAGGTTCAAGATCAAGTCAATGCCCATGAAATGCATCTCTCAAAGTCTTAATTCTTTCTTCTTATTACAGTTTTCATTGAGGCAGGGAATGGGGAAAGGGTGAGGTTTTTGGGAGGAGTGTTTGGTGGGAGGAACACCTTTTGTTCTCCCTTTGCTGGTCTTTACATATGTTAACTACCAAAATTCTGCCATTGCAAAATTGTGTGTAAGTTGCTTGTGTGTCTAGTAGCATTGCTAGGTAAGGTTTGCTTGGGGAGGCATATTTGAGCTGGTTTATTCCAGCTTTATGTAATTCTTTGGTGTGTGAGAGGTATAAATTTTTCCTTGATAGCCTCTAATGGGCTAATATTAGTTCCACTATCTAGTTTATGTCATAATAAAACTTCTCTTTCAAGAGATTGTATTGTATGATTCATGGGACTAATGGTTCTTGTTGTAAAGCATGGTGTTGAATACCTCTCACCCTCTGTTCTATTAGAAAGACTTGGTTTGATGCAAATCCCTTGTTTTTCTTGTTTATTGCTTAATTGGATGTCCATTCATTGAATGTATGTGGGCCAATCCCCTGTATTTCCGAAATTGTATCTACTGCTATATTTTTAAGAAGCTGCATTTTCATCTCTTGCACTTGCATTGCATTTTGTTAAGGTGCCTGTGCATGTTATCTGAGTTCGTCAGTATTTAGTCTTATAGCCACCATGATACTGAGCAGTCTTTCTAATTTGACTCCACAAATGGTTCTTTTTATATAAGTATTTCATGTAGAGATGCATTGCATAATTCAGCATAGTGCAGGTTGCGGCAGTCCCTGAGGATGTTGGAACAGCTGGTGCACTTCGGGCCATTGCACACCACTTGACTGCAAAAGACATTTTGGTTAGCATCTATATATCCTTTCTAGTATTTTGACTTCTCAAAAGTTTCTTCTAGATTAGCTTTCAACTCCTTGCGATGCTGCAGGTTGTTAGTGGCGATATTGTCTCTGATGTTTCTCCCGGTGCTGTAGCTGCTGCTCATAGACGTCATGATGCAGTATTAACTGCAATGCTTTGTTCTGCTCCTATAAGTGGACCTTCAGATTCGGTATCCTCTGTTGGAAAAGACAAAGCCAAGAAACCAGGACACTACAATATCATTGGGCTGGATCCAACAAAGCAGTTTTTACTGTACATAGCAACAGGTTAGATATTATAATTTTCCCTTTCTTTAGCATGTAACCTTATAAATTCATCATCTCTCTCTTGGTCCTTTGCTAGGAGCGGAACTTGAGAAAGATATTCGAATTCAGAAGAGCATACTCCGTGCAGTTGGCCAGGTAAGTAATTGGTTTGCCTCTGTGAATTATTTTGTTTCTTTTGGTCAACACTTTCCAGCTGTAAAAAACTACTGGGCTGGTGAATTTCATTGAGATATGCTTGGCACTTAACCACAACCTCACTAACATCTGAAACTATTCTCTCATCTTGGACATTATCATAATAAAAATTTAAAGTTACTGTTTCAGTTCGTGCTTATCGCTATTAAATTTGTAATTCAGTCATGGATTTGATTAGGTGCTTTTCAGGATAGCATTCCAGCTTCAACAATTGCTTTATAATTTTTCTTGTTTTTGATCCCCTAATCTTTTTCTTTTTTTCAGTGTACTCCCTTGATTATGCTTGTGTGTCAATTTGGGTTCTCTGTCCAATTAGAATATTTGTTTCTTATAAAAAAAGGAAAAGAAACACGAAAGTGTTGTCTCCATTCAGTTCCAACCAATATTTTGTAAATAAGATAATGTGCCGCGGAGAGGAAAGCGCCCCCCCTCCCCCCGCGGTTAAGGGGATTTGGTCATTCTTTTTGAACTCTGTGCTTATTCTTGCATGAGTTAATGGGATTTAGGGATTGGCATTATCAGTGGGTTTGGATTAGCTAATGACCAATGGGATTGGTATTGGGCTGGGGTGGTTTTGATAGGTGTTTTCTATTTTTATTTTTTTTGTTTTTGGGGGGTGGTGCTGCAGTTTGTTTGGCTGGTCAGCTGAGTGTCTGCTGAATCGGTTTTGGGGTTGATATTTTATATTTCAGTTGGGTTTCTTTTGTATGTCAGTCTGAGCTGGGTACTTGATTATTTTATTCATTTGTTTTACTCTTAAAATTTTTGTTTGATCAGGTTAGAATAAGCGGGTGGTGGCAGGTGGGGTTTGTGGTTTCATAATGGGTGGAGAAGAAGAGAGAAGGGAGAGAAGAGAGATGCAAGGGGAGGTGGTGGAAGTGAAATATAAATAAAATAAATTTAAGAAAACCACATAAAAAAGAGTCTACTGCGGCATGGCAAATTTAACAGAAAATGAATGGAAGTTGGTAGAACCCCCACATTAAAATTTGAGGCATAATCTAGGGGGTAAAAATTGTGTAGGGGGCAAATCATAACACCTCAAATCAAGGGCTATGCGTATTTTCTATGAAAGGAAAGGACATACCTGTGAAGTTAAGAATTCTCAATCTAAATGTCATTAACTGTGATATAAGGTGTTTAGGTTTCTGTTTGTTCTTACACTTGTTTTTTTTCCTTGTAGATGGAAATTCGATCTGATCTCATGGATGCTCATTTATATGCATTCAAGAGGTTATACATCCTTCCGTTTTGCTGTCAAATCATGTTTGTTGTATACAACTTGATCTTTATACATGCAGTATATTTTTTTCATTCCCTCCTAGGTCTGTTCTACAAGAAGTTTTGGATCAAAAGGATACCTTTCAAAGTTTAAAGTGTGATGTATTGCCTTATCTTGTTCGTCGCCAGCTGGTTAGTCCAGTGAGGTTCCTTGCTAGATTCCTTGAACATGCAGGCCCTTCTAGAGCATCTGACTTGATATTTCTGTGTTTGAACATTAGAATTCAGAAGTGTTATATGGTGCACCTCAACCAGAAGAAAATGGAAACGAGAAGGCTAGTTCTCATAACAACCAACTAGTGATATCTCAAATCCTGGCTAATTCATCCACTCCAAGCTTCCATGAGCTCAATGCACTAGGTCGTAATGGCTCTACTCCTGTACAAAGAACCCATAAATGCTGTGTTTATATTGCTGGAAACAGCAAGTACTGTGTGAGGTTAAATTCCATTCAAGCATTCAGTGACATTAATCGAGATGTGAGTTCATGGTTGAGAGCTTTAGTTTGCCATTTTCCGTGAAACTTCTCTCTTCTGCATTCATTCTGTGGATAGTTTTAACATTTCACATTCTGTCAGGTCATAGGAGACGCTAGCCATTTGTCAGGGTATTCCTTCTCTGCACAAAATAACATCATCCATCCATCAGCAGAACTTGGATCTAAGACGACTGTAAGTCAAACTGTTTACGAACCAAAACGATTGATTGTCAATTCAGCAATAAATCTTGGGGCTTTTGTGACAGTTTGCGAAAGTTCAGGCCATTGTGCTGGGTAGCTCCATGTTAAGGTCTCTACTTTTCTTTTTAGGTCGGACCACATTGTATGCTTGGGGAAGGTTCACAAATGGGTGACAAATGCAGTGTTAAACGATCTGTTATTGGTCGTCACTGCCGGATAGGTTCTAATGTGAAGGTAAGATAATTTGTTTATCATAAAATGTTGGAATCTAAAATTTAGTATTACTTATTCATATCCTTTCGAAATATAAATTGATTCAAGAATGGCATTTATATTGCTGGTCTTCAGCTCAATCAACCAAAAATAATAAATAAATAATTAAATAAGTAGAAAAACTGAGATATTAAGAGCTCAGATAATAGTCAATTCTTAATTTTTAACGCAGGTTGTGAATTCAGTTGTGATGAATCATGTTACCATTGGCGATGGTTGTTCAGTCCAAAATTCAGTTATTTGCAGTAATGCACAGCTCCAAGATCATGTTGTACTAAAAGATTGTCAAGTGAGCATGATTTTTTATTTCTGTCTTTCTCCCCTTCCTCTTCTGTTCCATTCAGTTGACGGTATCCCAGTATTTATGTGTGCTGGAGTCCAGGTTGGTGCAGGTTTCGTGGTTACTGCTGGAAATGAGTGCAAGGGGGAGGCATTTGCTAAGAAAGAGAAGTGAGAATGATGGAGTCCATGGCGAGGAGATGACAGTTTGCAAGTTTTAGTTTCTGCCCTGTGCTTGAATAGATTGGAATAGATTTTGTTTAACTGATGGTAACGAGATACCCGTGCCAAGAACGGAGTGCGCTTTGAGTCCCTATCGATCTATCTATCATGTAATAATTTTGTCAATTGAGAGAATACATAGACAGACTAGACTAGCATCAGTTTTGTGAATTAGTTGCTCATCTCTGAACGAACGGAGTTGTTGAATAGAAAGCCTTTCTGTATTGCAAGCTTTGATTTTCTCTCATTTGGTGTTTGGAATTAGATTGGATTGCTTGGATATATTCAAGATGTCTTGACGAAAGAAATGAAAGTAAGATGGAAGTGCTAATTCTTCTTCCTTTTTTTTTTTTTTTTTAATAAAAAAAGGATTAGCGGGTGGCTTTGCCACTACAGTTCACCCTTTCGAGGGTGCGGGAAGATTTACAAAGGCATGAAGTACTAATTGAAGAAACAAATTTATTCCAATCTTCTCTGTAACGGGTGGACTAGAAAGGATATTTCCTTATATTAAGTCTCTGCCTAATTAACTCATAGTGAAAAATCATTAGCCACTGCACTCGATAATATATACCCTTGAATTGCATGGGTTACTCAATCCATTTTAATAGAGCTTGACAGACTAATTGACCATAGTACTAAATAACAATGGAAAATAAAGTTTTAAGAAAGAAAAATGAAATAAAAATTAACCAAAGGCCCTTATAAACTTTAGTTATAATCTAGGACAAATATTTTGTATAATACCTGAACTGGGCATAGGAAAGATTATAAAATGGGCTCCAGGGAGACAACTCATGCAACAAGTAGACCAACATGTAGAAAAATTCACGTGGTCTTCATTAAAGCAAACGAAAAGAAGAAGATAAAACAATGGTAGCCACAAAAGAAAGAAAAAGACAAGTTTCCAATAGATTCAGACACAATGCAAAGTTACTATTCAAAAAAGTTGTAAATAGTTGTTTGCTCTTTCAAAAGTTGTTTTGTCATTTAGGAGTTTGATTTGTATATAAGGGAGTTTTTCCTCCCATGAAGAACACACTTCAATCTGCAAACACTCAAGCATAGAGCATCCAAAGCCTACCTAGCATCCTTTTTTGTAAACACTCCTCTTTTGTAAACATTATACATATATATACATATACATATATATATATATATATATATATATATATTCAAGAAATCTCCAAGTCTTAAGTAAGTTTTCTTTCTTTCTTTCTTTTGTGTGTTTGTTTAATCAGACTCTAGTCCAAAATTGGAAAACATTATTATAGTTATATTATTAACCTGCTAAATCATACTTTGTTCGAACACTCTGTTTTGAATGTTTGCCATACAAATAACTGGACATTAACCAGGGTACATCTGAATTCTTCATACCTCTGAGTTCAGCCTTTAAGGCCTTATACCTACATTGTGAGTAGCCGTCATGTTGAAACATGTCGAGTTCCATGTGCAAGGTTTTATGTTTAGTTGTTATAATGGCCATCCGACTATTTAACTGGGCATTTGCTTTAACTTCGGTATCAGAGCCAAGTTTAGCCTTTTAATAATATAGTTATAATAGTAAAGTACCTTGAGGACGGAAGTCATTAATACAACTGATATCACACTTGTTTAATTTTGTATGAATACTAGATATTATTGTCCTTGTAGATCTTGTCAACCACAACCACTAGGTATTTTTTGTCCTAGACACCCAACTATAATTAGCATAAAGATAAGATTAGCATATATTTCAAAAAGAATTAGCAAGACTTTGAAGAAGTAGAAGTTTTATTTTGGTTATCTTGAACACCCTTCATTTATTAGTAAATGTAATAACACAGAAGTGCAGCATAAATTATTAGCAGCAAAAAGAACAATAGATTATACTTTAGAGACCTTGAGAGAAGAAAAAGAGTTTCTAAGAAACCAATTAGCTGTAACTGTAGAGAAAGGTAGATTGTAATTTATGATAAGATTACCTTAATTTAGAAATTAATGAACCTCAAAAAAGAAAAATGACCATACACTAAAATAGTTTAGTTTATTATTTTCGATTGAGAAAGCATAATCATAATTTGCATAGTAAAGAAAATCCACAAGCTAATAGTATTGTAGATTTTATTTTTAGTCAAGCAGAAAGTATAAAATTAAAAAATAATAAACATAATTATTTGTTAACCAATTGTTAGAATATTTTCAGAAAAATTTCATAAAAACAATTAAACATAATTTAGATTATATTACATCCCAGTTAGAAGATAATAATAAAAATATTCAAAGGTTTCCTTGGAAGAGAGAGATAAAAGAGCTTATTGACCTTATAGATAGTAAGCCTAAACAAGTAAAACTTAGATCACTATAAATAATTGAGCAATTAATATTAGAAGTTCAAAAAATTCAATTAGTGCAAAAAGATTTAAGTGAACAAGTAGATAAGTTACATGATAAAATAAATATATTATTAGTTTAATGATCGATTATAGAGCTAATAGAAAATATATTCAAGTTTTGAAAGAAGTTACTAAGTTAGACAAAGAGCTAGTAGGTTTAATAGATTTTCAACACTAGTAGCTAGTAGTAATATCCCTATTAGAAAAAATAATTTAATTATTGAATTAGTTTTAAATTTAGCAGAAAAATTAGATCAAGTTGAAGAACAAATAACATAAATTAATCAAGTTTTACATAACACATCTTCATCACTTCCACCATCTTTGTTACAAAACTAGAAGATTTAACTTTGAGTACAAATAATCATATTAGAAGACCTAAGATAAATCCTTTTGATAATAAAAAATGGAACTCTTTGGAAGAAAAGGAAAAGAAATAGTTAGAGCTAAAGATAAATTATCCAAATGAAGAAGAAGCACAAGAATTTATTAGAAGAGGTTTTGAAAGAACACAGAAAAATAAATATAATTTGTATCAACATTAAGGAGAATAATCCCAAAAAATGTAAGTAGCATCAGTCAACATGAAGTTTGTTGTATTGATAAAGAAGTTACACTTAATTTGCTTAGTAAAGAAGTAGTTACTTGTGGAGTCTAAAATAATCCCAAAAATTCTAGAGGCGATACATGGACTTTTGCTCAAGAAAGACAAGACAACCCTCATTAAATGGGCAGACTCCTTAGGTACTCTCACGCGCAGCTCACACCCCTGAAGGTCCCTGCAGCTGAATACTACTGCCCATAGCTCATCTGCCCTTGGCAAGGAAAAGTCAAAGCATTAAGGATAAGGATTAATTACCCAAATTCTATCTTTAATACATTCTCAATTGAAGATTGACTCCATTCAAGTCAGTAATCCCTATTTAAATCAATTAGGGATAATTACTCCATTATCTCAAAATATTATTTCCTATTTAATATCTTGAGAATATTTCTCCATAAAACCTTAGCCAATAGGATGTCGCCATTTGTAGGGCAAAACCCTAACACCATGGCCGGCCACCCCTTATATATACCCTTTATTCTACCAAATTTTGGTAAGCTTTTACAACCTTAAAAAGCCCTATACACTTTACTCTTCTCAAAGAAACTAACTTGGGCATTGGAGATCTATTGGCCTAACCCTCCCCACCTCCTGATGCGAGAATTACTTGACACTCAAATTAAACCCTCGTTTGACAATTGTAGTAGAATGGATAAGTGAGGGATCGTTCTAGACCGGGGATTAGGAGGGCTTGCTAAAACCTTCTAAATTGACTTAAAAACATAAAAACACAATATAAAACACTATTTAATGCTCGAAGAAAGCAAAACTAAAAATAAGAAAGATTAAGACTAAGACTTCAACGAAATAGGGGGGAAATGGATTTGGACGAATTTAAACTAAAACGTAAAAACAATATAAAATGTTAAACTAGACTCAAAGAATGTGAAATTAAACGTTAAAACACTAAGACAAACCAAAAGAATCAAAATGCTTTAAAAACACAAACTAAATTGATTTCTAACTATATTGCACATTAAAGCAAAAGGGGGATTGAGATTTGATGAAAATTGAAATAACGAAACAAGAATGTAATTGATGAAATAAGATGGTTGGTGAATTAGCTAGAGGTTCTTTCTCCACACATGATATTTATGCATATGAATCAATTTCCAGTTATTCCTTCATTGAATTATGAACGACAATGCCCCAAATTAACCGTGACATCACTAGTTAACCCTCAGATTTTCCTTATATTATTGGATTGGATGGCATCATTCGACAACCCAAAACATTCTCAAAAGTTCCCTACATGTCATCATAATAGAGATACAATCGAAGATCATTAAGAATAATGAAAACCATAAGCATTGACAAAGCACTTGCAACTATGACATCATGTTACTCATGCTAAGAATTAAACTTAACGCGATCGTGACAAGCGACCTTCACTACTTTCAAGTATAAGTTAGTAACGATTATGTGAAACCTTCTTAAACTTTAGCCACATATTCATGCATGCTAATTAAGTGTCGACCCTCAATCAACAAACACAAATAAGTTAATCATCAAATAGTTAAGCCAATTGCATTCACGAATCAAGAGTTCATAACCGGAATTCATCAATTCATATTACATAAATAATCATGGTATTGAAATCACCCCTAGCCAAAAAGGGTTTAGTTCCTCATAACTTTGAAATCAAAGAAACACCTAAACATTCCAACAACTCAAACTTGAATTGTATGAACGTTTAGGCACTCTTCTCTTCCTCTTTACAAAACAAAGAGAATTGAATTTAAACATTGAAATCAAAGAAACGCGTAAACATTCCAACAACTCAAACGTGAATTGTATGAACGTTTAGGCCCTCTTCTCTTCCTCTTCGTTGTAGCACAAGGACTAAGGGATGTTGTTGGTGTGTTGAATGGATTAGGGGATTATGGAAATGGAAGAAATGGAGGAGAAAGGGAAGGGAAGAAATGGAAGTGTTTGAGGGGTGTTGTGTTGTGAAATGAGATGAGGATTGGTGGAAATGGAAGATGGTTTTTTGATTCTAAGGGAGAAAGGAATGTGTTTGTGGTGTGTTGTTGTGTTGTGAATGAGATGATTTGAATGAATGGGAATGCAAGGGTATTTATAGGAGGAGTGGAGGGAACATATGGATGTTTGTTTAAGCATTTGTGTGAAGGAATGATGAAGAATTGCATGTGGAATTAAAGAATGAGTGGTGGTGTAATGATGAAGTGAATGCATGTGGAATTAAAGAGGGAGAATGTGGTGAAATGATGAAGTAGGAAGGTGGAAATGCATGTGAGATGTTGGAAAGGAAATGGGAATATGAGTGCATGTGGGTGAATGATTTGTGGTGCAATGATGAAGAGTGAATAAAGAATGCATGTAGGGTTAGCTAGGAAAGTGGGAATGTGGTTGAATGATTAAAGGGACATGCATGTGGCTTGTTTGATTGCTTGGTGAGATGATGCATGCTTGTAGTTTAGGGTGTTGAATATGGATTTGCATGGCATTTGAATTGATTGTGGGCTTTGGAATTGGAAGGAAATGCATGGCAAAGGGCTTGGTTTAAGAGAGAATGGGCTAGGCCCTTTGTTTTATGTCCAAAGTGAATACAAGGCCTTCAAATTCGTCCAACATTTTGGCTCCAATCATATGCCATCCATTCCAAGCCCAATTTTGCTCCAAAATGCTCCAAAATGCATCTTTTTTCTTCCTTAAGCCCTTAGAACCTGAAAACACACCAAAGAAGCATAAAGGACTAAAATAACTAGAGAAACATAACGTAAATGCACGAGAACAAGCCATTTAAGTCGCATGAATATGCTCCTATCAAACTCCCCCACACTTATCTTTTGCTAGTCCTCGAGCAAAACAGAAAGAAAAACAAAACAAAACGAAACGAAACAAAACAAGTAAAACACACCTAAACCTTCCAACAACCGTCTTAGGGATTTCCAATGCACATGACAAGTTAAAAATCATCATTCCCACAGATTTTAGTCATCTTCACACTTAAGTACATTCTTAATCATAGTCACCATATACTAGTTCACAATTAAGCATTTAAAACCATGTTTTGAATGTAGTAACATGCCTTAGAGAATTTGCTCAATTCCTTACAAGATATGCACTCGATTTTCACTCAGAATTTCTAACTACACACCCTAATCTAGTCATATGTGAGAAGATTGATGTAAACATGAAAACGACACTCACATATATGTATCACAAAGAACGCAATTTCTGGAGTTAATAAGCATGTTTAGATATGATCTCATGAATGGAATGCTACTACTTAGACGCGAGAACCAGTGACACCATATGCTCATACCAAATTCAAACTCCACAATTGAAATACATAACACTCAAGATAGAAGTCAAAGGGTTGTAACGGGGCTAGGGTATTGGCTAACAATGAAAGGTGAAGGGTAAACAAACATTCTTAAAGCAATAGTGAGCAAAGTATTGAATCAGGCACTTAGAATTCCCTTAAGAACGCAGAAATAAACTTTTAGACATAAGGGGGAGATTCAATCAACTCTTAGGGCCTAATTTATTGCTTTGGGCCCTTACTTCAACCAACAATATTTTTCAACTTTTTTTTTTTTTTTTTTCTTTTTTTTCTTTTTTTCTTTTTTTCTTTTTTTTTTCTTTTGAATCTCAAAACGTACATACAAATTTAAAAACAAACTTTTACTCCCCCACACTCATTTTCTTGCATAATGTAACTCAAAAGGAATTCATTTAAGTCATGCTCACTATACTTCAAGAACAAGGGTACAAATCGTCCTAATCTAGGCTAGGTGAGGATGATAAGGGTTAACAAAGAACATGGGCTAAACAAGCTCAACGGGGGTAAAACTTACAACATATACGAAATATGGGAAGTGAGGCTATTTGGCTATGGTGGTGGTCACTACACAACTTCATCTTGAATATGTGTTATGCAAATCAATAACATGCTTTGAATGAAATGGGCATGAGTTCTAGCATTTGGAACTATATGATGAAACGCCTTCTAAGTAGCAACCAAGCAAAGAATAATGAGATCATGCAACGACTTTAGAAAACAAGAAATCACAGATTATACTCTCCAAAGAACGTTATAGGCTCAAGTCTCTCAGGGTTGTAGCGTTTGTTTGAGTTCCTTCCTTCAGGCATGTTACAAAAACTAATCTTTCTTTTATGATTGCATGTGAAGTCATACATTATAACCATAACCAAGCATATACCAAGAGTAAATCAAACTTTTCTCCATGTTTATAACTCTTTTTAACAGTCATGCAATTACAAACCAAATCCTGAGGCAAGTGTTGGAAGGTACCTACGACACAAATACTCACACAAAAACAACTTTAAAACAATTCTTTTTGGGTTTTTCAAAACAATTTTTCAAATTTTTATGGGATTTTCAAATTTTTAAGTCAAAACACACTAAAACAGTTTAAACACACTTAAAAACAACAAGAAAACAATATTTGAAGTTATGGTGGATAAAACCCTACGAATTTGCATCAAAACACTTTAGTTACCCCCCCACACTTAAATCAAACATTGTCCTCAATGTTTCAAGCATAGACTCACAAAATTAACAAACAAACAAACAAAACAACAACTAAACAACCTAACATGGCAGAATGTATCTAACAAAGAAAAGAGTTTAGAGATGCAAATCTGGAATTGGAGTGCTTTTTCGGCCTTCCGTTGTTGAATGCATGGGCATGATCTTGGTGATTCCACAGGCTTACTTTTGAACTGGGCTGAGGTTTCTTTTGGTTTCCTCCGATCGTTGATTTTCCTTTGTGCTACTCTTGAACTGGGCAGCAGGAATCTTTTGGTCTCCCCCAAAGGTCTGAGCTTCCTCCTCTTATCTGTTTCTTTGTTCAATCTCTCCAGTTCGTATTGAAGAGGGTTAGAGGATAGCTCAGCAAAGCTAGGTAAGCAACCAGGGAATAGAGTCTAGATAGACTCCAAGTGCCGGCTGATTGCTTCTTTCACTTTGCCATGCAAGTAATATCAAGGACAAAGGAAAAGACAGGGAAAGAGCATGATATGAGATACCTTTGCTTTTGCCCTTGATGATATGAGATACCTTTGCTTTTGAAGAAGCGGTGAATGAATCAGCACATGTATTTGTGGTGCTGTTTCCTCCTGGGTCATCTGTACTCCAGGCATCTGGTATCATCTTTGGGGAAGAAGAAAGAATGGAGTATTTCGAAAGGCTTTGCTGGGAGTGCGCCCTCAGAGGTGAGAAAGAGTTGGGCATTTTCTTCAGTTCCTTGTCGACAAACGTTTTGATCCCGCAAATCCGGCTTTTTGAAATAGTGACGACTCTTCGATCTTTGAAGACGCCTCTTCGATTTCTGA
The DNA here is from genome assembly GCA_016587475.1 of Pyrus pyrifolia. Classification (NCBI taxonomy): domain Eukaryota; kingdom Viridiplantae; phylum Streptophyta; class Magnoliopsida; order Rosales; family Rosaceae; genus Pyrus; species Pyrus pyrifolia. The sequence continues at coordinate 743,223 of BNSU01000024.1, forward strand.
GCAGGCGCTTTCTGAAAAGCAGAGAAAGCGTCGCCGAACTTTGCGCTTGTCGGCTAAAGACGTGTAGCTGCGATGATGGCCTCCACGTGTTGAACGCGTTTTCTGAAAAAACCGAGGGAGCGTCGCCGAACTTTATGCCTCAAATTCCGGCTTTTTGAATTGGTGGACGCGTTGCCTTGGCTTTTTATAGAGCTATCGATCACCGCCAATTTACACACTCTGAAGATTTCCCATTCTGAAAAATCGTCTCCGGCCCTTTGAAAATTTACTCCGTCCACCCCTTCTCTTTTGAACACTTTTGAAAAATGGCAAACCCATCGAACCTTAGCTTAGAATTGAGTCTCCGTAGTGATACGGGCGTGCCGTGTCAAGGTAACGTATGGCGCCCTTCTTTCTTTTCTTCTAACGGTCCTCTTACAGGTGAAGACTCTGTGATGCAGGACGCCACAACAGCTGCGATAGTAGCTCGGAACCTCCTCACTCCCAGAGATAGTCAGCTGCTTTCAGGACGGTCCGATGAGTTGGCCGTTCAAGAGTCCCTGGCTCTCAGCGTTCAGTGCGCTGGTTCTGTGTCAAACATGGGCCAACGCCTCCTTGCTCGCTCCCGTCAGGTTGAATCTTTGATGGCGGAGGTGGAGAACCTGAAACAAGAGATCAAACAACTTAAGTACGAGAATAGAACTTTGCATGTGCTTGCAAATAACTATTCGTCAGGCATGAAGAGGAAGCTTGATGAGATGCAAGAATCTCAAGGTCGGATGCAAAGTGACCGTCAACGGCTTGCGTCTTTCTTCCAGGGGCACCTTTTTCCTGGGTCATCCAGCGTTCCGCCAAGTATTGGGGCCTGGAATGCTCTATATCCTACGCCTATCGCTCCTATGCCTCTTGCTCCGATGCCTCCTGCTCCGATGCCTTCCGCTCCGATGTCTTCCACTTCTAGAGTTTTGACTCGTGGTGGGTCTTCACGCAAACAAAAACAAAAACAACCTTTGTGAAACTCCATTTGTTAGATACATTTGTAATTTCTCGAAAATTAATGAAAAAGCTTTGTTTTATTCACTGTATTGGGTTGCCTCCCAAGTAGCGCTAAGACACAAACAAACACCAAAATGACTCAAATGACTCTAAAAACACATCTTTTTGGGTTTTTCAAAAGAATTTTTTCAAATTTTTATCAAATTTTCGGAGTTTTATGCCAAGACACTATAAAACACACTAAAACACTCTAAAAACGCTTAAAACAGCAAGAAACAACATTCTAAGTGATAGGTGAATAAATCCCACGAAATTCATGCAAAAACAAATTGTTTACCCCCCCACACTTAAATCAAACATTGTCCTCAATGTTTTAAGCAGAAAGTCACAACAGAGCAAGCAAATAAACAAATACGATAAGGAAAGCAAAGTAAAGGCAGTAAAGAAAAGGAAAGGAATAAAAATAAGTCTCTTAAAGGGGTTTCCAAGTTCTTCTCTATTCGGATGCATGGGTTGCCTCCCACGAAGCGCTTTCTTTTACGTCTTTCAGCCGGACGAGTACCCTCTTCAATCTTCATTTGAGCCCACGGAATGGAAAGGAATGTCTTCCACCACTTGCCCCACACCATGCTCGTAATATGGCTTCAACCGATGCCCGTTCACCTTGAATTCTACGCCATTCCTTAAGCTTTTTATGTGGACTGTACCATAAGGTAAAACGTTAGTAACAACAAACGGGCCAATCCATTTAGAACGCAACTTACCAGGAAACAAACGTAGGCGAGAGTTGAAAAGCAACACTTTCTGCCCAACTGTGAAGGTCTTGGTTCGAATCATTTTATCATGGAATGCTTTGGTCTTGGCTTTGTACATCCAGGCATTCTCATAGGCTTCATTCCGAATCTCCTCAAGTTCATTCAATTGGAGCTTCCTATGAACTCCCGCTGCATCTATGTCCATGTTGAAAGTCTTTACGGCCCAATGTGCCTTGTGCTCTAACTCTACGGGCAAATGACATGGCTTACCATAGATGAGCCGAAAAGGTGACATCCCAATGGGTGTTTTGTACGCCGTACGATATGCCCACAGTGCATCATCTAAACGTAAGCTCCAATCCCTCCTTGTTGGTCCAACGGTCTTCTCCAAAATTTGTTTGATTTCTCGGTTAGACACCTCGGCTTGGCCATTTGTTTGAGGATGGTAAGGTGTGGAGACCTTATGGTTGACATGGTACTTTCTTAGCAACGCCTCAATGGTCCGATTGCAAAAGTGAGACCCTCCATCACTTATGATTACTCTCGGCATTCCAAACCTAGCAAAAATGTTAGTTTTCACGAAATCTGCAACCACCTTAGAATCGTTAGTACGGGTGGCTTTTGCTTCCACCCATTTAGAAACATAATCAACGGCTAGCAAGATATAAGTGAAACCATAAGATGGAGGGAAAGGGCCCATGAAATCAATGCCCCAAACATCAAAAATTTCAACATTAAAGACAGGGGTTTGCGGCATTTGGTCCTTGGTACCTATGTTACCCATTCGTTGGCAACGATCACAAGACATACAAAAGGTTCTAGCATCCCTAAATATAGTCGGCCAATAAAAACCACACTCTAGAACCTTGAGGGCAGTGCGTTGTGTGCCAAAATGACCACCACATGCATATGTGTGGCAAAAGCTTAGAATTGAGTGAAATTCAGAATCATGCACACATCTACGTACAATTTGATCTGAGCAATACTTCCACAAATAAGGGTCATCCCAAACATAGAAACGTGCATCATTTTTAAGCTTATCACGTTGGTGCTTGTTTAGTTCATTTGGAAATTTTTTAGCCACCAAGTAATTCACTAAATCTGCATACCATGGTTCACTTACCTCAATGGATAGCAGCTGCTCATCGGGAAAAGTTTCAGGGATAGGTACGGCATGTTCATGCTCCTCGTGGATCATTCGGCTTAGATGGTCAGCCACTACATTCTCGCTCCCTTTCTTATCCCGGATTTCAATATCAAATTCTTGAAGAAGAAGAATCCAACGGATAAGCCTCGGCTTTGCTTCCTTTTTCGTGAGCAAGTACCTCAAAGCTGCATGATCAGAATAAACGATCACTTTAGTACCAATTAAATATGAACGGAATTTATCTAAAGCAAAAACCACAGCTAGAAGTTCTTTTTCCGTCGTGGAGTAGTTCAATTGGGCATCATCGAGAGTCCGAGCGGCATAGTATATGACATGCGGCCGCTTGTCTCTTCTTTGTCCTAGAACAGCTCCTAATGCATAGTCGGATGCATCGCACATGAGCTCGAACGGAAGGCTCCAATCTGGAGGTACAATAATGGGGGCCGAGACTAGCTTCTCCTTGAGTTGGTTAAATGCCGAATTACACTCTTCATCAAACTTGAATGGCACATCTTTTTGAAGCAATCGGCAAAGAGGGTTGGACATCTTGGAGAAGTCCTTGATAAAACGCCTATAGAACCCTGCATGGCCAAGAAACGAACGTACCTCTCTAACCGAAGTAGGAGAGGGTAAGTGACGTATAAGGTCTATTTTCGATTTATCTACTTCAATTCCTTTTTCTGAAACAATATGTCCTAAAACTATACCTTGTTTCACCATAAAGTGACATTTCTCCCAATTCAAGACAAGGTTAGTTTCAACACATCGTTTTAAAATTAAGGTCAGATTATCCAAGCAATTATCAAATGAACTCCCAAACACACTGAAATCATCCATGAAAACCTCAATGATCTTTTCAACAAAATCGGAAAATATACTTACCATACACCTTTGGAAAGTGGCCGGTGCGTTGCATAAGCCAAATGGCATGCGACGATAAGCAAATGTTCCAAAGGGACATGTGAATGTGGTCTTCTCTTGATCATCCGGGGCTATCACAATTTGGTTATATCCAGAGTATCCATCAAGAAAACAGTAAAAAGCATGACCGGCTAACCTTTCGAGCATCTGGTCGATGAATGGCAAAGGAAAGTGATCTTTCCTAGTCATGGCATTTAGCTTCCGGTAATCGATACATACTCGCCATCCAGTTTGAATGCGTGTAGGCACGAGCTCATTCTCATCATTCTTGATAACAGTTACTCCGGACTTCTTGGGAACGACTTGAACTGGAGAGACCCAACGGCTATCGGAGATAGGGTAGATCACTCCGCAATCCAAAAGCTTGATTATTTCCTTCTTCACCACTTCCATCATCGGAGGGTTGAGACGGCGTTGAGCCTCTCGGGATGGCTTAGTCCCCTCCTCGAGAAGTATACGGTGCATGCATGTGGTAGGGCTTATTCCTTTAATGTCGGCCAAAGTCCACCCTATGGCCGTTTTGTGTTCTCGCAGCACCCTCACAAGCTTCTCCTCCTCCATTGCCGTGAGACTTGATGAAATGATGACGGGCAATGTTTCGCCTTCTTCCAAAAACACATACTTCAAATGGTCCGGCAACGGCTTAAGTTCAAGCGATGGTGCCTGATCAATAGAAGGTAGCATCTTAGTGGAAACTGAATTTGAAAGTGAGAGTGGAACCTTACCATATTGTTGTGGCAATGACTCAAGGGCTGCCACAACCTCAATTATTTCTTCACTAGAACCCATGGCAAAGAATTCCTCCTCCTTGCCGTGGCCTTGCATTGGCCCAAATCCTTCATTTTTGCACTCTATGGCCTTAGTGATGGTTGTTTCCAGGGCGTCCTCGTTCAATTCTTCAAGGTATACCTACGCCAAAGAATCGATAACATCAATGGAAAAACAAGAATGGTCATCAACGGGATATCTCATAGTTTCAGAAATATTAAAATCAATCACTTCCCCATCGAATTCCATTGTCAAGGTGCCTTTGTATACATCAATCTTCGTTCGGGCCGTCTTCATGAATGGCCTACCAAGGAGAATCGGCAAAGATGTAGAATGGGCTGAATCCTCCATGTCTAGGACGTAGAAATCAGCCGGAAAAATTAAATGGTTCACCTGCACAAGCACATCTTCCAAAACTCCTTTTGGATACGCGTTAGAACGATCGGCCAGTTGTATAATTACACCATCTTGTTTTAATTCACCCAAATTCATAGATGCATAAATAGAATAAGGCATGACATTTATGGATGCACCTAAATCAAGCATGGCATGTTCAAAACGATTATGTCCAATCACACAAGGAATCGTGAAACTACCGGGGTCTTTGCACTTGGTAGGCAGTTTACGTTGCAAAACAGCGGACACATTCTCGCTTACCTTCACTACCTCTTTGTTTGCCCTTCTTCTCTTTGTATTGCATAGGTCCTTGAGGAATTTAGCATACTTTGGAACCTGTTTGATTGCATCGAGAAGCGGTATGTTCACTTGCACCTTCCGGAACGTTTCAAGAATGTCCTTCTCGCTTTCTTCCTTTTTTTCTTGCATGAACCTGCGAGGAAAAGGTACATTGGGCAGATTAGGACTTGAAGTACATGAATTTGAATTTAAATTACCTGATTTGGCCGAGTTAGGGTGATTGGGGGCCTGCGGCATTGGGTTTTTCACTCTTTCCGTGGGTGAGCTAGACACTTCATCAGGTTGTGTCGTCTCTTCATCTACTTTCTGGGCAGATTTGGAATTGTTTGGCTCGGTCCCAACTTCTTTTCCACCCCTTAGGGTGATGGCCTTGGCGGATTCGAATCCTCCCTTTGGATTGACTGTGGTTGAGCTAGGAAGCTTTCCTTGCTCTCTAATCTGTCCAAGGAACTCAGAAATCTGCCCTATTTGTTTCTTCATATCCATCATCTCCTTCTCGTTATTTTCTATCCGGTTGTTTTGATTTTGCAACCCCTGCGAAATAGAGGTTAGTAATTGCATAGCTTGATTACTTTCCAAGGACGTACCTGAATGAGATGATGCCGAAGGTTGTTGGGGTTGTTGGGGTGCATACGGCTTGGAATAAAAACCAGGGGGGTTTGGCCTAAATCCTCCTTGTTGGGCAGCTTGTTGTGGCTCCCTCCATTTGAAGTTTGGATGGTCCCTCCATCCGGCATTGTAAGTGTTCGAGTATGGGTTGTTTTGATTTTGTCCTTGGAAACCAATTGCATTGGCAGATTCCCACCCACCATTCTCGATTAGTTGAGGGCACTTGTCGGATGGATGCCCTTGAATTGAGCACACGCCACAAACTTCGTGTTCTTGTGCTTTTGGACCAATCACAACCTGAGAAACAAGAGAAGTAAGATTAGCAAGTTGTGATTGAATTTCAGAAATAGCACTAACCTCATTTACACTTTGTTGCCGTGGGGCTTCCCTTTGGCCTACTCCTTCATATTGTTGAGCGTTGAGCGCTCGGTTGGCTATGAGAACCTTGGCATCCCTTGGTGTTTTGTCCACCAATGCTCCTCCCGCTGATGCATCAAGCATTTGACGTTCGATAGGAAGGAGGCCCTCATAGAAATATTGAAGGAGAAGTTCTTCCTTCATTTGATGTTGAGGACATGAAGCTACAAGGCCCTTGAAGCGCTCATAATAAGCCGGGAATGTCTCACCATGATTCTGTTGAATACCACTAATTTTCTTCCGTAGGAGAATCACTCTCGAAGTAGGGAAGAATTTCTCCAAGAAAGCACGCTTCATACTCTCCCACGAAGTCACAGTTCCCGGGGCTAGTTCGTAGAGCCAATCTTTGGCCTTGTCCATAAGTGAAAATGGAAAGGCCTTCATCATCAATATACTCCCATCCACAGTGACGGGGGTCATGCTCGAACAAACCACCTCGAACTCCTTCAAATGTTTGTTGGGGTCTTCCATAGACAAGCCATGGAACTTCGGAATATGGTGTAACAAACTGGATTTGAGTTCAAACACCTCAGTCTTCCCCTCTGCAGCCGTGGGGTATTGGATACAAAGAGGCAATGCATTATCTAAACCCGAGGCCGAAAGCTCCTTGATGGTTCTATTATCTGCTGCCATGGCTTGTTCTCCTTCAAAAATCTGATCCGTGGGCTTTTCTTCTCCACCTACTTCGTCTTTTTCAAGCCCAGGTTGTGGTGGCTCTTGTTGACTCCTCGTTCTCCTCAAAGTGCGTTCAAAATCACCGTCAAAGTTGGAGATGTTCTCTATAATAGGCCGAGAGCTACGAGTCATACACAGTACCTGAAAAACAAGAAAACAAACAAACTAAGAATCTGAAATAAGAATGCACGAAAAACAAAAAAAACAAAAAAATAAAAATAAAGATAAGGGATTAGCAAAGTTGCTAATCCCCGGCAACGGCGCCAAAATTTGATGCGAGAATTACTTGACACTCAAATTAAACCCTCGTTTGACAATTGTAGTAGAATGGATAAGTGAGGGATCGTTCTAGACCGGGGATTAGGAGGGCTTGCTAAAACCTTCTAAATTGACTTAAAAACATAAAAACACAATATAAAACACTATTTAATGCTCGAAGAAAGCAAAACTAAAAATAAGAAAGATTAAGACTAAGACTTCAACGAAATAGGGGGGAAATGGATTTGGACGAATTTAAACTAAAACGTAAAAACAATATAAAATGTTAAACTAGACTCAAAGAATGTGAAATTAAACGTTAAAACACTAAGACAAACCAAAAGAATCAAAATGCTTTAAAAACACAAACTAAATTGATTTCTAACTATATTGCACATTAAAGCAAAAGGGGGATTGAGATTTGATGAAAATTGAAATAACGAAACAAGAATGTAATTGATGAAATAAGATGGTTGGTGAATTAGCTAGAGGTTCTTTCTCCACACATGATATTTATGCATATGAATCAATTTCCAGTTATTCCTTCATTGAATTATGAACGACAATGCCCCAAATTAACCGTGACATCACTAGTTAACCCTCAGATTTTCCTTATATTATTGGATTGGATGGCATCATTCGACAACCCAAAACATTCTCAAAAGTTCCCTACATGTCATCATAATAGAGATACAATCGAAGATCATTAAGAATAATGAAAACCATAAGCATTGACAAAGCACTTGCAACTATGACATCATGTTAGTCATGCTAAGAATTAAACTTAACGCGATCGTGACAAGCGACCTTCACTACTTTCAAGTATAAGTTAGTAACGATTATGTGAAACCTTCTTAAACTTTAGCCACATATTCATGCATGCTAATTAAGTGTCGACCCTCAATCAACAAACACAAATAAGTTAATCATCAAATAGTTAAGCCAATTGCATTCACGAATCAAGAGTTCATAACCGGAATTCATCAATTCATATTACATAAATAATCATGGTATTGAAATCACCCCTAGCCAAAAAGGGTTTAGTTCCTCATAACTTTGAAATCAAAGAAACACCTAAACATTCCAACAACTCAAACTTGAATTGTATGAACGTTTAGGCACTCTTCTCTTCCTCTTTACAAAACAAAGAGAATTGAATTTAAACATTGAAATCAAAGAAACGCGTAAACATTCCAACAACTCAAACGTGAATTGTATGAACGTTTAGGCCCTCTTCTCTTCCTCTTCGTTGTAGCACAAGGACTAAGGGATGTTGTTGGTGTGTTGAATGGATTAGGGGATTATGGAAATGGAAGAAATGGAGGAGAAAGGGAAGGGAAGAAATGGAAGTGTTTGAGGGGTGTTGTGTTGTGAAATGAGATGAGGATTGGTGGAAATGGAAGATGGTTTTTTGATTCTAAGGGAGAAAGGAATGTGTTTGTGGTGTGTTGTTGTGTTGTGAATGAGATGATTTGAATGAATGGGAATGCAAGGGTATTTATAGGAGGAGTGGAGGGAACATATGGATGTTTGTTTAAGCATTTGTGTGAAGGAATGATGAAGAATTGCATGTGGAATTAAAGAATGAGTGGTGGTGTAATGATGAAGTGAATGCATGTGGAATTAAAGAGGGAGAATGTGGTGAAATGATGAAGTGGGAAGGTGGAAATGCATGTGAGATGTTGGAAAGGAAATGGGAATATGAGTGCATGTGGGTGAATGATTTGTGGTGCAATGATGAAGAGTGAATAAAGAATGCATGTAGGGTTAGCTAGGAAAGTGGGAATGTGGTTGAATGATTAAAGGGACATGCATGTGGCTTGTTTGATTGCTTGGTGAGATGATGCATGCTTGTAGTTTAGGGTGTTGAATATGGATTTGCATGGCATTTGAATTGATTGTGGGCTTTGGAATTGGAAGGAAATGCATGGCAAAGGGCTTGGTTTAAGAGAGAATGGGCTAGGCCCTTTGTTTTATGTCCAAAGTGAATACAAGGCCTTCAAATTCGTCCAACATTTTGGCTCCAATCATATGCCATCCATTCCAAGCCCAATTTTGCTCCAAAATGCTCCAAAATGCATCTTTTTTCTTCCTTAAGCCCTTAGAACCTGAAAACACACAAAAGAAGCATAAAGGACTAAAATAACTAGAGAAACATAACGTAAATGCACGAGAACAAGCCATTTAAGTCGCATGAATATGCTCCTATCACCTCCCCACCTCGTGGGCGCGTGAGGATTAGGTCCTTGATCAAAGGTGTTGATTGTTTTGCAGGTGCAATTTTGTCAAAGTTAGAGACGGCGGAAATTTGCATCAACAAAATGGTGCTTTCATTTAGAGCTGATTCAAATACTAGAAGAAGCCTCTTGCATTAGGTCTCTTGAATTTTCTATTACGTTGAATTTCTCACACGTTGTATCAATTAATTTTTCCTAGAAAAGTTTCTTGATCAATCCCTGGATAAAGGATACAATGGTAGGAAATTTGGAAACTACGACAAACAAAACCCCTTACGTACAAGGATTTGGACCAAATAGTGGAGATGAGGACGTAGCCCCACGACGGTGATCCTCAAGGCTCAACGCAACGGCAGGAGGAGCCCCACCACTACGGAGCCGTGCCACCACCATTGCTGCGACCCAGCAACCTCGGCAGGGCCATCAGGCCACGGCCCAAGGAACAGTGCCGCATCTCTTGCAGCACCCCAATCCACAAAACCTTGGGTAGAAGGCCCAGGTCCATTTCATGGCCTATAAGCAGGTGGCCTAAGCCCTTCAAGCTACCAGCCGAGCCTAAGAGGCCCAAGACGCAGTAACTCAAGCCGCCAGGCAGGCATCCCAGGCCGTAGTAACCCAAGCCACAGGAGTTAAAGCCCAGCCACCTGCCCACGCTTAGGACCAGGCCTAGATCGTTGTAAAGATAGCTCAAGCTTACTTGGTTACCAGCCAGGCCTAAGCCCAACGCATAGCGTAAGCCCAATGCCACACGCCACACGCGCGAGCCTAACGCGCCCTTGCACATGCTCCGTCCACCCAGCCTGCTTGGCTAGCCCCAAGACCCGCTCTGGTAACCTGGCCCGCAACCTAATCCAATCCGAGGCCACTTCAGGCGATCTAGATTCCAATTACTGGTCTCGTGATCGAACCAAAGTTATTTTCACCCCACTTTGCTGCAAAGATGCCCGCTTCGGGCTCAAGCTTCGTACTTGCAGCCATTACACTTCCACTATACAAGGAGATGCCTATTATCCAGACTTTTCCAATCCAAATAGCAAGCACCACCAGTCCTAGCAGGTCACCAATTTGATTAGCACCCTCTCACAGCAAACCACCTTGGTGAACCAACTCATTGAGCACATCAAGACGCAACATGCCCCAGACGAGGTGTCCTAAAGTAGGACAAGAGCAGATGAATGTGACTCATTCCAACGACGTTCCAACAAAGAGTTGCTTAGCCCGCCACGAATCATGCGTTCGGGTAGTGTGCACTTTTGTTTGGGCCCTCTGGAAAACGTCTTCTCCAACCTCATTACTTAGAAAACTATTCATTCCCCACTTGGCTCATAAGTCAGTGTGCATTCGAGGTGGGTTCACACTCCGATGAGCACTCCAGACATGAGACTAGGCCCGTAAGGAGATCATTCTACGAGGCACCAGAGTAGGCAGCTGCATGATAGACCGAGGAGAGCACGAGAGTAGTCTAGCTTGAGTTCCACTTGCAGCCTCCACTAAGAGCAATGGCGAGCAGCACAAAACAAACCACGTGCATCGCGACTGCACCACATACAAGTAGGACATGTAGAAGAGCACTATAGACCAGCAGGTTAACATCGGGGGTAGTTGGAAGCTTCATTGCCTCGCAATGAGAAAATCCAAGAGGAAGCACAAAGGTTCGTAGTAGAGCAGCTGCGTGAATTCCAGCGCATTGAGACTACCGACGATACCCTTCGTAGAGACATGGTCAACATGAGCAATTCATCGTCCACATACGAGATCGAGCAGATGGAGTCACTGTGGAAGTTTAGCCTACCATATTTCACCTTGTTCAAAGGAGATAAAGATCTAGACATGCACCTGATGCACTATCAAAGCACAATGACCCTTTACGACAACAATGACGTTTTCATGTCTAAAATCTTTTCCATGACCTTCCAAGGTAAGGCGCAAGACTGGTTCCACACCTTCAGTGAACTTTTCTTGGTTTTCACTAAAGAATATTCATTATACCGCTTGATCAAGAAGAAGTCTGACCACCTCTTTAACATGAAGAAGGACCTGAATGAGTCACTCCAAATGTATGTCAAGAGGTTTAAGGTGGGGAAGGCAAAGATCGTCAGATGCGATGATAGCATTACAAGCTCAGCCATCCGGAAGGGACTCTCAGTAGATTACCCACTTTTTGGAGAGTTGATCATAGGCCAGAACTTGACTCCAGCAGATTCTTATCCTTTGGTAGAAAAGCACTCCCTCCGGGGCACGTAACCAATGATTACATCATATAGATGAAGTACCTTGAAAGGCTCGTGAAGGAAGGCAAGTTAGACCAGTATGTCAACAAACCAGTTATCCGGACCAAGGCGAGAAGTAGACGTTGATGCCGAACCCCTAGCCAAGATGACCCAAATCAACGGCATCGTTGCCGAATCCAAGCATCTGGGGCCCACCAACAGTTCTAAGAAGAGGAAGATCCAGCAGGCGAGATCAATTTTTCAGGTTTAAGCCACCGATGTTGTACTTGGACCGATCGTTGGCTTCACTAAGCAAAATGCTGAGGGAGTAGACTTTCCCCATGATGATGCCTTGGTGATTTCTATTTAACTGGCCCACGCCATTATTGACAGAATTATGGTGGATAACGGCAGCTCAGTGAACATCTTATAACTATTAGTCATCCAGAATATGGGCTTAGAAAACACGATCCAGGAAAAACAGAGATCTTAACCGGATTCAATAGACTTACCTTAACTGCCATTGACACTATCACGTCGACGTAACCAGCCCTCCAATTGTCTCATCGTAGAGCTTTATGATCGTCAGCGACCCATCCCTTATAACAGGATTCTAGGGCGACCTTGGCTAGTGAAGATTGGAGCTGTGACCTCAATCGAGTATCAGAAAATCCAATTTCGCATCCTTGGAGGAGTAGTTGGAAAGATCAAAGGCGATCAGACCATGTCTCGACGATGCACTATACAAGTTGTCAAGGAGAAGAAGAATAAGTCTTTTGCCCTATTAGTAATAGTTGAAGTGTAGAAAGATGATTCTACCTTCACCAAATAGTAATCACAGTAGACGGGTCAAGAAGGTGGCGTCAAGGTCGACAATGCACTTGTAGATGAATCAGGATGGAAACCCGAAGAAAACGCTGATCCCATCTCCTTTGACCCTAAGCAGTGGTCAGACTACGCCAAACGCACACCCAAATAAGATTTGAGCGATCCTAGATATGAAGTTCCTCACTACTCTAAAAGAGATCCAAGGTTTGACCTGACGAGCAACTGCACTTAATCGATTTCTTTCGCGACCTGCCCATCAATGCGTGCCTTCATATTGGCAAGTCTAGTAGGTTCTATAGCCAATGGGCTTCACTAAATGCCTTCTAGAGATTAACAGATTTCCATGACGTTTTCCCACATCTTATCTATGGCCGCAACACTGTTGTACTTCTGGTGGATATAATCTTGGAAAACAGCCAAGTCGTTGTCGTTAACGAGCTTTCTAACATGTCAATTGGCAGAATGGTTTGGCTAGGAAGAATATGAGTTGAACCTTCAATGAAAGCACCAATTGTTAGAACCAAATTCGCATATCGCCATAAGTGGTGATTGAGCACAAACTCTAGCAACTTGCAAAATAGTAAACAATTGCAAGCAAGCCTAAGATCGGGAGGGTGTGTGCCGGCCAAAGGCTTTTCGATGGTCATGTTAATGAATGATTTTAGACTCAAGCAGTGGGCAAGAGAATTAAAGTGTTCAGATTGTGTTACCATAGATGAACCCTAGATGGGTGTATTTATACCATGGGGAAATTGATCTTTTTAGGATAGAATTCTTGTTCTAAGCCGGGAGAATTCTAGAGGATATGTAGAAGTAGATTGACACCCTCTTAGGAGTTATGATTACCAATGACGTATGCCAATTCTTAGATTGTAGGAATTCCAACACTTGAAGGATTTGATTAATGAATATGGTTCCTCAAAGAATCATGAAATGGCTAATATTTAATTCACCAGTCATATGATTCCAGATTCAGATGATTTTTGGTAGAGATTTCGAGGAAAGATCTTAAAAATAGATGTTGGATTATTGAAGTACCTAAGGGATTGAGCACCACAAGAGTCCCTCAAATGATTTTCTTTGAAAGATTCCTCAACAAGAGAGGATTATATATATTTACATTAATCAGTGAAAAATAAATTAATTTCAAACTCGTCATCCGTGAGGTACGAACCTATTATATACTACTAACAAGTAAAGTGGAATCCTACTAGACTGTAACACAACATTGACTAAATAATGTTAAATACAAACCAAAATTACCAAACAACTGTTATATAATTAATTTTTACTACCTAAAATTCAAGAAATTAAGAGACATAAACCCTGTGGTTTTGATGTCAAGATAACAAGCATCAAAATAGAAGTTTAAAACACCGTTGAAGCAAAATAACGAAAATAACAAACAATAAAAACTTCTCAAACTACTCAAGTGAAATTAATAGGGTTATTGGGCCGCCTAACATGACCTAATATGGTGGTCCTAATCCATAAGCGGGATGATCTAGTCATCCACATCACCAGATTACAGGGTCGGCACGTCCCCAATGGACTATGGAACCACCTGTATGGCATTATGAATGTTCTCATCAATTGCCGCTGAAGTCACTGATGGTTATGCACCTAATTGTTGATTCATCTTTGCTATTTCCTCCTCCTTTCAGCTTCTCATCAATCATCCACCCTATTTCCCATAAATCAGTGAATTGTAAGCTGGTAAGGGACTTCCCAGTGAGGCATTGGTTCATGGCCAGCCAAATTTCCACCTCTTGGTTCTCTTTCTTTAGCTTGTTCACCTTCTCTTTTTCTTTTTCGACCATCTGCTTCAGAAACATGTCATGGTTCACCATCTTTTTGTTCTGTTCTTCCTCAGGCATGTTCTTGAAATGCTCGATGAGGCGTCGCGCTTCCGAAGGATCAGGCCAGACATCAGGTTGAGGCTCATCTAGACTGTATATGATAGCACATGCTGGAACATCACGATGTTTATTGATTTCATACATCTTCTTCATAAATCCTCTCTTCCTTTTCCTGAATGTCACTTTTCACAACGAGTTCTTCATGATGAAGGCTAGTTTCACTTTTCTTCTAGTCGTAATATCTCAAAAAAGAGAGAAATGAAAACTAGGGAAAGGAAGGGAGGAGAACGGCTTAGGGTTTCAGACTTGTAGACGGTGTGTTTGAACTAAATAGCTTATGGTATTTATAGTATTTTGTAAGGGGCTACTTTTAATCAATTATGAAATATTTTGTCCTCAACATAAATAACTTTTGTAGTGATAAAAAGAAACTATTTTTAGTCTCTCACGCATTTTGTTTAATCATGTCTTTTACTTTATTTGATTTGTTCAATCCGATAGTTAAAAATAAAACAGACGTATAAAAATTACCTTTGCTAATATTTATGCGACTAATAAATTTATAATATGAAGTCTAGGCTGGAGATTTATTAGCATAATAGAAGTTTCTTTTTTTTTTGGTCAAAGAGCAAATATTGGATACGAATTGAAATGTTGACATCAGATGCTAGAGAATTAATGTTGTGTTCCCTTCAAGTGCAAATATAAGGATAGTATAATGGCACAAATAAGGGTGTCAAACCACAGGGACTGATTAGACTTCTACAAATTACTAGTTTTATGCGAACGCTAACTAAACAAGGAAAATGCAAACTGAATTCAGATTTTTCAATTGAAAACTAAAATAACTTAAAAATGCAAGAAAGATAAAGATAAATGATAGGTTGATTTAGAAATAATGGGAACGGAACTAAGGATACCGATTTCACCGTTACAAGCCAATTCCATGAAAATTAAGTCAAAACGCATTCAACTCTCCAATCTGCAACCAGGGTTCGTTTTACTTATTTATGATCATCCATTTGATGTGTGGTTGTGATCAAGTACTCCTAATATGCAATCTGGTTGTGATGTTCAACATAGATTAGCAAGTAAGAATCCATTAAGAACAAGAAAACTTCAAAGAACCGAAGAAATCACATGGCAGGATGTATGCATAGCAGTTTCTTCATTTATTCACATGTCTACCAAGATTAAGCATGATGTGTACTATAACCTTGATTAAATAATTCATAAGCAGCCCTAATGGTGATCAAACATTAAGATTATCAAACAAATTAAACTATAAAACCAGTGAATGAAACAAGAACACAGATTGGTAGGTTGAATACTTTAACTTAATAACATAAAGTACGTTTGCAAGGCTACATCGAATTCCCTAGCTATGAACTTAATTACACAACATGATTACAAAATATTTAAATATCAAGAACAACATGAGTGAAATTAAAGTTCATAGAAGAAACCCCCTTGAAGCAATTTTGAAGTTGAAATCCTTTAAGAACAGCGTGTCTGTGTGGTTTCTTCGGTGATAGTGGATGGTGAAGGGAAATAGGGTTTTGTTTCTGGAAGAAGGGCCAAAGAAAGAGAAGAGAGAGAGCTTTGGGCGACCCCTAAGGGGGGCTTGTGAAAAAGTGATATGAAACCTTAGTATTTATAGGCTAAATTGGGCTGTAGCCGATTGCAAGGTGATCCCAACCATTAAGCCAAAGTTTTGAATGTTTTTCCTTATTTGGCTGCTCCAAATTAGACTAGATATTCCAATTCCTTCCCATTCTGCTCCTGGTCTTCTAACAAGCCAAATTCGTCTTGGATTTTTTATTTGGGCTTGAAAACAGGCCACTAAACTTCTTTTCATGTTTGAACAAGGGTCAACCCCAAAAATGGCATGTTTTCACTTCTTTTGCCTTCAAATTGATCCTAAAGTACATGTAACTGCACACTAACACAAAATAAGGTAAAATGTAACCAGTTTAACTCAAAAACATCACAAAGAGACTAGAAATGGATGGTATAAATGCATGAAATATATGAGTTATCAATTAAACAGCCACTTTGGTTCGAAACAATCCCACGTATGATAACTCCCTACACGCGTGACATAAGATGCCATTAAATGCGTGGCCCCATTACAGGCACGAGGAGCAAAGAGAAACTCAACTGAACTTAACTGCGGCTTTAACTGCTGAACGTCCCACATAATACCTTTAATGATGGCCTCAGGTTGTAATACTCCATTTACCATATCCACCATGATCTTCGAATCAGTTTCCACTTGCACCATAGCAAAGCCATTCTCCACACATGCCAACAGAGCCGCCTTCATGGCTTCCGCCTCTACCATCAAACTAAACTGACATAAGATATTTCCCACCCCTCCACCTCCTTTGAATATCTTACTATCAAACTCTGAAAATGAGGGGGAATTTGAGTACAGCTGTAAGTATGCAGTCTTTCCGGAATTTTGGGATTTGAAGGTTACCCTTATACATGGCCCAATAGATATGATGAGGGTTTTATTTAGGAAAGGATTGATCGGGCACTTGCCACGAATGAATGGGTGCGATGTTATCAGCAAGCGATGGTTAAACATGTGGTGCTTGAAGGGTCAGACCATGCGATGTTAATTCTTTCAACAGAGATATTTATAACTTATACGGTAAAATTCATTCTTCTGTAGGAAATTTTTGTTTCTTTCTCTTTTCTGGCATACATATGGATATACTATATATATGAAGACATTTTAAATTTCTATTTTTGTCTTTTCGTATTTAAGAAAGAATAAGAAAACATCTTAATAAAAAATATCTCAAGCAGGTTGGCCATTCATCCCTCATTTAAATGTTCACCTAGCACTCTAATGCGATAATAAATTTACAATTTCTAATAAGCATTTGTAATCGCGTCAACATAACTTCTCACCAGAAAATTTCCCGAGTATTTTTGGGCTCATTTGCAAAATGTAAAACATTATGAGTTCAAATCCAGCCCAATTAAGTGTTGGTCTCTCATCCTGCCTAAAATGCATCCAGACTTTTCCATTTTACAATTATTATTTTTCAGACACAGATATTGCGAGGGAAATCAGAATCAGAATTACAATTAGAGTTGGACATTTTGCAGTGAATAGCCAGACCTTTGAATCTTGAGAGGGTTCAGGCCTGCGATTACCATTCATGATTAAAACGAGGAATTCGTCCCGTATAAATAAAAAATTCAAAATTGATCCAGGAACATTTGGGATTTATTATATTTTAGTGCTTTCAAATGTATGGTTTTGCAGTTGCAGGAAGAAGAAGATGAGAGTCAATAGTTTTATACAATTTGTAACTATTATAGAATAGGATACCACATCGATCATATGAAATAAATAATGTGCAATTAGTATATGGAACTTCCACTCTTAATATCATTGATGTCTTTTGTGGCAAAACCCACCACTTAATAATAGGTGGTTAAGTTCAAACATTATCGGTGATATTGGTGGTGGAGCATGCTTGGACCTACAAAGTTTATCATGGTACCAGAACATGTTATTCTCTCGACACGTCATGGATGCTTTATAGGCTCAAGCATGCTTCCTAAAGTTGGATTTTTGAAAGGATGAATTAGCGTAGACTTAACGCAATTGAATGATTGGGCATTCGAAAAGATTGGTGTTGGCTCCGAAGGTTGAAATTCGACCAATCAGGCTCTCAAAATGATTGACGTTATTTTCAATATAAAGACTTGATCAGTTTCTAATATGAAAATTCGTCTTCCTTGTGATCCTTGATAGGAGCATATTTAGGCAACTTAGTTAGCTTGTTTTCGTACATTTATGTTGTTAGTTCATAGTTATTTTAGTAGTTTAAGCTATTTTTGTGTGTTTATAGGTTCATATAGCTAAGGAAGCAAAAATGTGCATTTTGGAGCAAAATTGGACTTGGAATGGATAGCATATGCTTGGAGCAAAAGGAATGGATGAAATTGAAGACCTAAAGATGTTAGGATTCCTAATCAAAAGAGGATTCCTAATCAAAAGAGGAATCCTAGTCAGAGAAGGTTTCCTACTTGAAGTAGGAAAGTTAAGCCAAGGTTTTCTATTTTGGTTTAACCTTTCCTAATCCTGAAAGACCTTATGTTTCAGCAACATTAAAGACTCCTATGTATTTTAAGACACAAACCAAGCCTTCCTTGCAACCTAATTACCCTTGCCGTGCAAGGGAAATGCATATTTCCAATTTTGTGTCACATGGTTACATTCCTATTTCACCCCACTCTCAGCCGCACCTTGCATACCTTTTCTATCCTAAATCCTTGCCCAATTACATCCTTAAAATACATTCCCTTTCATACAAATTAATGCCGCATGTTTCTTTCCCTTTACCTTTGATTTCTGACTTTGTGTTTCCTTTTCCTTATGGATTTGGGGGTCTAATCCTTTCCTAAACTATGTAATAAACCTTAGGATTCTCTCTCTGAAATAAATACCAATGCCGCACCCTTATTCAACCCTAATCACTCTCTCACACAATCAGCCATCCTTCATCTTGTCTCTCAACCTTTGCCGCAGCTTTGTACCATTCTTCCACCATTCATACACTTCTATACCTTCACCTAACCACCCATACATCATCCATAAACTAGAGCTCTTGTGCCGCAACTTTGCAAGGAAGAAGAAGAGAAGAAGAAGCCTTGGAACATTTGTGCATTTGATAGGAGCATATTTAGGCGACTTACTTAGCTTGTTTTCGTGCATCTATGTTGGTAATTCATAGTTATTTTAGTCCTTTATGCTTCTTTTGTGTGTTTTCAGGTTCTAAGGGCTTAGGGAGCAAGAAAGTGCATTTTGAGGCTATTTGGGGCACTTTTTGGCATGGATTGGATAGCTTCATCATGGAGCAAAGAGGATGGACGAAATTGAAGCCTTGTATGCTCTTTGGGGACATCAAACAAAGAGCCTAGCCCAATCAAACAAATCCTTTGAGCCATGGAAAACCTCTAGCCCAATCAAACATATTATGCCATGCAAACCAACCTATTTTAGACCCATTCTATGTACTTAAACCCTAGCCTTTTAAACTAGCCTTATTATCACTTCCATTCACTTTTCACTCACCACATATCATTCATTTATCACTTAACATATCATTCACTTATCATGTCATTCACTTCCATTCACTTATCACTTATCAAAACCACCTATCATCACTTATCATCACCACATATCATTCATTTATCACTTAACATATCATTCATTCATCTCCTTATCATAACCATACACCTATCACTTATCACTTATCACAACAACAACCTTGCACATGCACTCCCATTCTTTAACCCAATTCCTTTCCAACATCTCACATGCATTTCCACCTTCCTACTTCATCATTTCATCACATTCTCCCTCTTTAATTCCACATGCATTCACTTCATCATTACACCACCATTCATTCTTTATTCCACATACACTCATCATCACACAACCTAGCTAACCCTACATGCATTCTTTATGCAACTCTTCATCATTCCACCATTCATTCTTTATTCCACAAACAAGTCACATGCATTTCCACCTTCCTACTTCATCATTTCACCACATTTTCCCTTTTATTTCCACATGCAATTCTTCATCATTGTAGCCACAAACACCTTAAACAAATAGCCATATACATCTCCACTCCTCCTATAAATACCCTTGCATTCATTCATTCAAAAATCATCTCATCTCATTCACAACACAACACACCACAAACACTTCCCTAGCCGTGAGTTTCTCTCCCTTAGAATCCAAAAACCATCTTCCATTTCCACCAATCCTCATCCATTTCCATATTTCCCCAACACTTCCATCCCCCCAACCAACCTATCCTTAAACCTTGTGCTACAACAACGAGGAAGAGAAGAGTGCCTAAACGTTCATACAATTCAAGTTTTGAGTTGTTGGAATGTTTAGGTGTTTCTTTGATTTCAAAGTTTCATTTTAATTCTCTTTGTTTTGTACGTATGAGAAATGGAAGAAAAGAGTGCTTAAACGTTCATACAATTCAAAGTTTTGAGTTGTTGGAATGTTTAGGTGTTTCTTTGATTTCAAAGTTATGAGGAACTAAACCCCCTTTAGCTAGGGGGTAATTCGAAACTATGTTTATGTTTGTAATATGATTTGATTACTTTTAATTACGTTTCATAAGTTGTGAATTCAATTTGTTTAACTATTTGATTGATAACCTATTTATGTATGTTTATTGAGAGTCGACGCTTAATTTTCATGCATGAATTTGACGCTAGAATATAAGTGAGTTTCACGTAATAGTTATGAACTTATATTCACAAGTAGTGGAGGTTGCTTATAAACAATCGCGTTAAACAAATTCTTGGCATAAGTTTCATGCAATCATAGTAACAAATGCCTCGTCAACACTTATAGTTTTCATGATGCTTAATGATTCTTGCTTGTATCTCTATTATGCAATTCATGTAGGGAACTTGTGAGGAATGCTTTGGGTTGTCGTATGCAATCATCCAATTCATTAACTTAAGGAAAACTTGACGGTTAATTTAAGCGGACCTAATTAACCCGGGGCGTTGAGAATTCATGGTTTATTGAAAAGCAATTAGACATCGTTTTGTATGCAAGTATAACATATGTGGAGATGAAACCCTTAGCTAGCTTCCCATCCATTCATTTCCGTCAAATCCATATTTACAATTTGTTTTGTTTCCAATCCATTCATTTCCGTCACATTCATCTTTACAATCTATTTTGTTTCCAAGTATCCATTTTATTTCAATTTTCGTCCAAATCCAATCCCCCTTTATTTTGTTTAAGTTTTAGTCTTAATCTTTCTTACTTTTAGTTTTGCATTCTTCGAGTTTATTATAGTGTTTTAAACTTGTTTTTACGTTTTTGAAGTCAAATCCAAGTGGTTAACAATCCCTCCTAATCCCCGGTCCAGAACGATCCCTACTTACACACTTCACTACAATTGACAAAAAGAGGGTTTAATTTGTGTGCGCATAATTCTCGCATCAGCATTCAAGTTGGAGTGTTGGAACGTTTTTAGGTGTAATCTATCTTTTGTTTTCAATGTTTAATTCAATTTTCCTTTGTTTTGTTGTGAACATGAGAGGCTAAACTCGTTTTAGCTAGGGGAGGCTTTGAAACCATGATTATATTTATGATATGAATTGATTAAGTCCAGTTGTGATTTCATAAATTGTGAATGCAATTTACTTAACCGTTTGATGGATAACTTATTCTTGTATGTTGATTAGCGAGGCCTACTTAATTTGCATGCTTGAATTTGGTTATAGAATATAAGGGAGTTTCACATAATCGTCACAAACTTATATTCACAAGTAGTTAAGGTTATTTTCACAATCATGTTAAGTGAATTCCTAGTATGAGTATCATGATGTCATAGTTACAAGTGCTTTGTCAATGCTTATGATTTTCATTGATCGGAATGATCTTTGATTGTATCTCTATTATGATGTCAGTTAGGGAACTTTTGAAGAATGCTTTGGGTTGTCGTATGATGTCATCCAATCCAATAACTAAAGGAAAATCTGAGGGTTAATTAGTGATGTCACGGTTAATCTGGGGTGTTGAGGTTCATGGTTTATCGAAAAAGCAACTGGAAATCAATTTGTGTTTGAATGTATCATGTATGGAAAAGTATCCTTTAGCTATCTAATCATCCATTGTTTTTCTCAAATTCGTCCAAATTGCATTTAAGTCTTTTAGTTACTTGTTTTTACATCAATTTGGTGCAAAACCGAATCCCCTTTACTTACTTGTTTCAAATCTATCCTCTAGAGTGTTTTTGAGTCAAAACCAATTCTATTTTCGTCCAAATTAAGTCCTAGAGTCTAAATTGAGTCTTTTTGATTGTTTTGTGTTGTTTTGAGTCTTTTAAGTTTGTTTTGAGTCATATAAGTTTAGTAAAGCGTCTTTGAGTTTGTTTAAGTGTTTTTAAGCACATTTTTGTATCTTTGAGTCAGTTTTTGTTAGATTAGCAATCCCTCCTAATCCCCGGCCTAGGGATTAGCAGCTTTGCTAATCCGCCGTTGTTTCTTTTTGTTTCTTTTTCAATTATTTTTGTTTTAGCTACTGACCTTGTTTCTTTTCTTGTTTGTAGGTACTAGTTTATGACTTGGAGTTCTCAACCTATTCGTGCAAACATCTTAGATTTTGATGACGATTTTGAGCGCACTTTGAGAAGGAAGAGGAAGGATCTAGAACTTCACCCATCAAGTTCTAGTTCGGCCTCTAACTTTGAGGAGGAAGAGGAGCCCACGGCAAGGGAGGAAGAAGAGGTCCAAGTCATGGCAGCGGACAACTGTACAATCAAGGAGCTTTCCGCCTCGGGAATGGACAATGCCGCACCATTATGCATCCAATACCCAAGGGCGGCTCAAGATAAAACCGATGAATTTGAATTGAAGTCAAGTTTGTTGCACCACATTCCAAAGTTCCATGGGCTGTCCATGGAAGATCCCAACAAGCATTTAAAAGAGTTCGAGGTGGTGTGTTCAAGCATGACTCCAATTAATGTTGATAGCAATATTTTGAAGATGAAAGCCTTTCCATTTTCACTCTTGGAGAGGGCTAAAGATTGGTTATACGAATTATCACCCGAAACAGTCACTTCTTGGGAGAGCATGAAGAGGGCATTTCTAGAAAAGTTCTTCCTTCCTTCAAGAGTCATTCTCTTGAGGAAGAAAATTAGCGGAATCCAACAAAGTCAAGGAGAGTCTTTCTCGGTGTATTATGAACGTTTTAAAGCCCTTGTTACATCATGTCCTCAACATCAAATGAAGGAGGAGCTTCTACTTCAATACTTCTATGAAGACCTTCTTCCCATTGAAAAACAAATGCTCGATGTTTCGGCGGGAGGTGCATTGGTGGAAAAAAACTCCTATGGCAGCTAAGACCTTAATTGCAAACCGTGCTTTAAATGCACAACAATACGAAGGAATTGGGCAAAGGGATCCCCCACGGCAACAAGTGCATGAGGTAAGTTCTCAATCCGACATTCAATCTCAATTAGCTAATCTCACTTCTATTGTGTCTCAGATGGCCGAAAGAATGAAGATACAAGGACCAATTGTATGTGGCGTATGTTCTATCCAAGGACATCTTTCGGAGAAGTGCCCTTAATTGATTGAGAATGGGGGATGGAAGAGTGAAAATGCCATTGGATTTCCAAGCCAAAATCAGCTAAGGAATGATCCTTATTCCAACACATACAATCCGGGTTGGAGAGACCATCCAAACTTCAAGTGGAGGGAGCCTCAACAACCTCAACAACGAGGGGGCTTTAGGCAACAACCTCCGGGGTTCTACAGCAAGCCATACGGCTCCAATCCAAACCAATCCCAATCTGCCTAAAACAATCAAGGTACGTCTTTGGACAATGATACACTTATTAAGTTAATAACCAATTTGTCTCAAGGGCAAAAGAATCAAAACAAAGCGATGCAAAACCAAGACAAAAGGGTGGACCACTTGGAGAAGCAAATTAGGCAGATTGCGGAGTTTGTGGGGCAATTCCGAGACCGAGGTAAGCTCCCTAGCTCAACCATTGTCAATCCAAAGGGAAGGTTCGAATCTGCCAAAGCAATCACAATGAGAAGTGGAAAAGAAGTTGGCACTACATCCAAACCATCCAAAACAAGTCCTAATGAAGATGAGAAGTTGCAAGTGGAAGAGGAGGAGTCAAGCACAGCCACGGCAAGGGTAGACACACCATTGCCGCAACCACCTAGGGACCCCAAGTCCTCCAATTCATCCAATTCGGCCACTCATGGTAAGTTGGGTTCAAATTCGATTAATTCTAACCCCATTCCACCCAATGTTCCTTTTCCTCATAGATTTTTGCAAGCAAAGAGAGAGGAGAATGAGAAAGACATTCTTGAGACGTTTAGGAATGTATAAGTCAATATCCCGCTTCTAGATGCCATCAAGCAAGTGCCTAAATATGCCAAATTCTTGAAGGAACTTTGCACCACAAGGAAAAGGGCTTCGAATAAAGAGGTGGTTAGGGTGAGTGAAAACGTTTCCGCTGTTTTACAAAGAAAGTTACCTCCAAAGTGCAAAGATCCAAGTAGCTTTACAATTCCTTGTATTATTGGCCAAACTAAGTTCGAACATGCTATGTTAGACTTAGGAGCTTTAATTAACGTCATGCCATACTCTATTTATGCATCCATGTACCTTGGTGAATTGAAAAATGATGGAGTGATTATTCAATTGGGCGATAGGATAGATCTAATGCCTATCCAAAGGGAGTCCTGGAAGATGTTTTAGTGCAAGTGAATAACTTGATCTTCCCGGCGGATTTCTACATTCTTGAGATGGAAGAAACCACCCATTCCACTTCCTTACCGCTCCTTCTTGGGAGGCCATTCATGAAGACGGCCCGTACTAAGATCGATGTGTTTAAAGGCACTTTAACGATGAAATTTGATGGGGAAGTGATTGATTTTAATATTTCTGAAACCATGAGATTTCCTAATGATGATCATTCATGTTTCTCTATTGATATCTTTGATTCATTGGCGCAGGCACATCTTGATCAATTGCATGAGGATGCACTTGAAACGGTCCTTACAAGTGGAATAGAATTGACAAATCACATGGGAAAACCCATGGTACCCCATAGCACCAACCTGTAATACCATGCCATGCCCTTTGATGATGAAGTGATTGAGGTGGTGGCTGCTCTAGAGTCAATGCCACGGCTTCATGGTAAGTTTTCACACCCAATATCAATTCCAATTTCAACTAATTAGTTGCTTTCTTCCATAGAACAGCCACCTACCCTTGAACTTAAATTGTTACCAAACCACTTGAAGTATGTTTTCTTGGGCGAACATGAGACGTTGCCCGTCATAGTGGCCTCTTCACTCACGGCACAAGAAGAGGAGAAGTTGGTGAAGGTTCTCAAAGAGCACAAAACAGCCATTGGGTGGACTTTGGCCGATATCAAGGGCATAAGCCCTACCACATGCATGCACCGAATACTCATGGAGGAAGTGATGCGAGAATTTATACGCGCATAAATTAAACCCTCTTTTTGACAATTGTAGTATAAGTATAAGTAGGGATCGTTCTGGACCGGGGATTAGGAGGGATTGTTAACCACTTGGATTTGACTTCAAAAACGTAAAAACAAGTTTAAAACACTATACTAAACTCGAAGAATGCAAAACTAAAAGCAAGAAAGATTAAGACTAAAACTTAAAGAAAATAAAGGGGGATTGGATTTGGACGAAAATTGAAATAAAATGGATACTTGGAAACAAAATAGATTGTAAAGATGAATGTGACGGAAATGAATGGATGGGAAGCTAGCTAAGGGGTTCATCTCCACACATGTTATACTTGCATACAAAACGATTTCTAATTGCTTTTCAATAAACCATGAATTCTCAACGCCCCGGGTTAATTAGGTCCGCTTAAATTAACCGTCAAGTTTTCCTTAAGTTAATGAATTGGATGATTGCATACGACAACCCAAAGTATTCCTCACAAGTTCCCTACATGAATTGCATAATAGAGATACAAGCAAGAATCATTAAGCATCATGAAAACTATAAGTGTTGACGAGGCATTCGTTACTATGATTGCATGAAACTTATGCCAAGAATTTGTTTAACGCGATTGTTTATAAGCAACCTCCACTACTTGTGAATATAAGTTCATAACTATTACGTGAAACTCACTTATATTCTAGCGTCAAATTCATGCATGAAAATTAAGCGTCGACTCTCAATAAACATACATAAATAGGTTATCAATCAAATAGTTAAACAAATTGAATTCACAACTTATGAAACGTAATTAGAAGTACTCAAATCATAATGCAAGCATAAACATATATTTCGAATCACCCCCTAGCTAAGGGGGGTTTAGTTCCTCATACTTACAAAACAAAGAGAATTGAAATTAAACGTTGAAATCAAAGAAACGCCTAAACATTCCAACAACTCAATCTTGAATTGTATGAACGTTTAGGCCCTCTTATCTTCCTCTTTATTGTGGCACAAGGACTAAGGGATAGTTGGTTGGGGGGGATGGAAGTGTTGGGGAATTATGGAAATGGATGAGGATTGGTGGAAATGGAAGATGGTTTTTGGATTCTAAGGGAGAAAGGAATGTGTTTGTGGTGTGTTGTTGTGTTGTGAATGAGATGTGAGAATGGAGAGTGAATTGAATGATGCAAATGAATGAAGTGTGTGTGGTTTATATAGGGAGAGAATGGATGGGAGAGCATGTGAATGATAGCTAGGAGAATGATTAAAGGGGTGTGAATGGTTGGAAATGCATGTGGGTGAATTGGTGGTGCAATGATGAAAGAATAAGTGCATGTGTGTGTTTTGTGTTGGAATGAATGTGGATGCATGATGAAGAGTTAATAAATAATGCATGTAGGGTTAGCTAGGTTGGCTTTGTTTGGGTGCATGTGAGTTAAAGAGGGAGAATGTGGTGAAATGATGAAGTAGGAAGGTGGAAATGCATGTGAATGCATGTGAGTGCATGTGTGTGTGAATGGGTGTTTCTTGATGGTTTTGGGGTTGTGATGCATGTGAATGCATGTGGCTAAGGCTTGTTGATTGGGCTAGAGGTTTTGCATGGCTCAAAGGATTGTTTGATTGGGCTAGGCCCTTTGTTTTATGTCCAAAGTGCATACAAGGCTTTCAAATTCGTCCAACACTTTGGCTCCAAAAATATGCTATCCATTCCAAGCCCAATTTTGCTCCAAAATGCTCCAAAATGCATCTTTTTGCTTCCTTAGCCATATGAACCTAAAAACACACGAAAATGGCTTAAACTACTAAAACAACTATGAATTAACAACATAGATGCACGAAAACAAGCTAAGTAAGTCGCCTAAATATGCTCCTATCAAATTCCCCCACACTTAGTTTTTGCTAGTCCTCGAGCAAAACAAAATAATAACAAACAAACAAAACGACACTAAACAAGTAAAACACAACCTAAACCTTCCAACAACCGTCTTAGGGATTTCCAATGCACATGACATGTTAAAAATCATCATTCCCACAGATTTTAGTCATCTTCACACTTAAGTACATTCTTAATCATAGTCACCACATACTATTTCACAATTAAGCATTTAAAACCATGTTTTGAATGTAGTAACATGCCTTAGAGAATTTGCTCAATTCCTTACAAGATATGCACTCGATTTTCACTCAGATTTTCTAACTACACACCCTAATCTAGTCATATGTGAGAAGATTGATGTAAACATGAAAACGAACACTCACATATATGTATCACAAAGAACGCAATTTTTGGAGTTAATAAGCATGTTTAGATATGATCTCATGAATGGAATGCTACTACTTAGACGCGAGAACCAGTGACACCATATGCTCATACCAAATTCAAACTCCACAATTGAAATGCACAACACTCAAGATAGAAGTCAAGGGTTGTAACGGGGCTTGGGATATTGGCTCACAAGGAAAGGTAGGGATAAACAAAAGTTCTTTAAACAATAGCAAGCAAAGTAATGAAATTAAGGCTTAGAATTCACTTGGCATGCAGAAATCAACTTTTAGACATAAGGGGGAGATTCAACAACTCTTAGGGCCTAATTTATTGTTTTGGGCCCTTACTTCAACCAACAATACTTTTCAACTCTTTTTTTTTTTTTTTTTTTTTCTTTTTTCTTTCTTTCTTTTTGGCCGTGCCTATGGCACATCAACTCACATAAACACTCTTTCCCCCACACTTATTTGCTGCAATACCTTAATCAAAAGGAATTCATTGCTTACTATGCTTCAAGAACAAGGGTAAGGACGGTCATATTCTAGGTTAGGTGAGGATAAAGTGGGTTAACAAAGAACATGGGCTAACACGGCTCAATGGGGTTAAACTTAAACAGAAAATGAGTTAAGGGCACATGGCTTTTTGGCTTTGATGGTGGTCACTACACAACTTCATCTTGAATATGTGTTATGCAAATCAATAATATGCTTTGAATGAAATGGACATGAGTTCTAGCATTTGGAACTATATGATGAAACGCCTTCTAAGTAGTAACCAAGCAAAGAATAATGAGATCATGCAACGACTTTAGAAAACAAGAAATCACAGATTATACTCTCCAAAGAATGTTATAGGCTCAAGTCTCTCAGGGTTGTAGCGTTTGTTTGAGTTCCTTCCTTCAAGCATGTTACAAAAACAAATTTTTCTTTTATGATTGCATGTGAAGTCATACATTATAACCATAACCAAGCATATACCAAGAGTAAATCAAACTTTTCTCTATGTTTATAACTCTTTTTAACAGTCATGCACTTACAAACCAAATCCTTATCATTGTGTTGGAAGGTACCCTAAGACACAAACACACACACAAAAACAACTTTAAAACAACTCTTTTTGGGTTTTTCAAAACAATTTTTCAAATTTTTTATGGGATTTTCGAATTTTTAAGTCAAAACACGCTAAAACAGTTTAAAAACATTTTAAAAACAGCAAGAAACAACATTAGAAGTTATGGTGGATAAAACCCTACGAATTTGCATCAAAACACTTTAGTTACCCCCCCCCCCCACACTTAAATCAAACATTGTCCTCAATGTTTCAAGCATAGACTCACACAATTAACAAACAAACAAACAAAACAACAACTAAACAACCTAACATGGCAGAAACGAAATAGCAACAAAGAGAAGAGTTTAGGAACGTAAATCTAGAATTGGAGTGCTTTCTAGGTCTTCCTTTGTTGAATGCATGGGTTGCCTCCCAAGTTGCGCTTGCTTTAACGTCGTACAGCCGGACGAAGAACCCAATCACTCCAGATTGGAGCCCACGGCACCCAAGGGGGTGTCATCCACAGTGTGCTCCACAAAGTTCTCATAATAGGCCTTCAAACGATGCCCGTTCACCTTAAATTCATGTCCCGTTTTCAAGCTTTGGATTTGGACTGCACCATGAACAAAAACATTAGTAACAACAAACGGTCCAATCCACTTGGAACGTAACTTTCCGGGAAACAAACGTAAACGGGAATTGAACAATAGCACTTTCTGCCCAATGGAGAAGGATTTCCCACGGATCATGTTGTCATGGAAAGCTTTGGTCTTTTGCTTGTAAATGCTTGCATTCTCGTACGCCTCGTGCCGTATTTCATCAAGCTCATTCAATTGGAATTTCCTATGGCTTCCCGCTTCATCTAAGTGCATGTTGAACTTCTTGACGGCCCAAAGAGCTTTATGCTCCAACTCCACGGGAAGATGGCATGCCTTGCCATAGACAAGTCGAAAGGGGGACATCCCAATGGGGGTTTTATACGCCGTACGATACGCCCAAAGTGCATCATCTAACCGTAAGCTCCAATCCTTCCTTGTTGGCCCAACGGTCTTCTCAAGTATTTGCTTGATCTCTCGGTTGGAAACCTCGGCTTGGCCATTCGTTTGAGGATGGTAAGGTGTAGAAACCTTATGGGTGACATGGTATTTCCTCAATAACGCTTCAATGGTCCGATTGCAAAAGTGTGACCCTCCATCACTAATGATCACTCGTGGCATTCCAAACCTTGCAAAAATGTTAGTTCTAATAAAATCTGTAACCACTTTAGAATCATTAGTCCGGGTGGCCTTGGCTTCCACCCATTTTGACACATAATCAACCGCAAGCAAAATATACATGAAACCATACGATGAAGGGAAGGGACCCATAAAATCAATACCCCAAACATCAAAAATTTCGACATTTAGGATAGAAACCTGCGGCATTTGGTCCCTTGCACTAATTCCACCCATTCGTTGGCATTTATCACATGTTAAGCAAAAAGTTTTAGCATCTTTAAAAATACTAGGCCAATAGAATCCACTTTGTAACACCTTGAGGGCTGTGCGTTGTGTGCCAAAGTGCCCTCCACATGCATATGTGTGACAAAAACTCAAAATTGAATGACATTCAGAATCGTGTACACAACGGCGTGTAATCTGATCGGGGCAAAATTTCCATAAGTAAGGATCATCCCATACATAAAACCGTGCATCATGCCTAAGTTTGTCACGTTGGTGCCTATTGAACTCACTTGGAATACGTTTTGACACCAAAAAATTGACTATATCGGCATACCAAGGTGTATTAACCTTTATGGAGAGCAATTGTTCATCGGGGAATGTCTCTGCAATGGGTAGGGACTCCTCATTATGCACCATTCGGCTTAGGTGGTCAGCCACCACGTTTTCACTTCCCTTCTTGTCACGAATCTCGATGTCGAACTCTTGAAGTAACAACATCCACCGAATTAGCCGGGGCTTGGCCTCCTTTTTGGTGAGCAAGTACTTTAGAGCTGCATGATCAGTGAAAACAATTACTTTAGTGCCAATTAGATATGATCGAAATTTATCTAAAGCAAAGACAACGGCAAGAAGTTCTTTCTCCGTAGTGGAGTAGTTCAACTGGGCATCGTTCAACGTCCGTGAGGCATAGTAGATGACATGCGGCCTCTTGTCCTTTCTTTGTCCCAAAACAGCCCCTAAAGCATAATCGGACGCATCACACATAAGCTCGAACGGGAGGCTCCAATCCGGGGGAACAATAATGGGTGCCGTGGTCAACAACTCCTTGAGTTGGTTGAATGATGTCGTGCACTCCTTAGTGAATTCAAATGCCACGTCTTTTTGTAGGAGGCGGCAAAGAGGTTGTGCAACTTTTGAGAAATCTTTGATAAATCGCCTATAGAATCCTGCATGGCCAAGAAAAGAACGGACCTCTCTAACCGAAGTAGGAGAGGGTAAGTGACGTACAAGATCTATTTTAGACTTATCAACTTCAATCCCTTTTTTTGAGATGATATGACCCAAAACTATACCTTGTTTAACCATAAAATGACATTTTTCCCAATTCAAAACAAGGTTAGTTTCCATGCATCTTTTCAAGATTAAAGTGAGATTATGCAAACAAGCATCAAATGAGTCTCCAAACACACTAAAATCGTCCATAAATACTTCAATTATCTTTTCAACATAATCAGAGAAGATACTTACCATGCATCGTTGGAAAGTGGCCGGTGCATTGCATAAACCAAATGGCATACGACGATATGCGAAAGTACCAAATGGACAAGTAAAGGTGGTCTTTTCTTGATCATCCAGCGCTATGACAATTTGATTATAACCCGAATAACCATCAAGAAAGCAATAAAAAGAATGACCAGCTAACCTTTCAAGCATTTGATCAATGAATGGCAAAGGGAAGTGATCTTTCCTTGTTGCGGCATTGAGCTTCCTATAGTCAATGCACACCCTCCAACCGGTTTGAATGCGTGTAGGCACAAGTTCATCTTCTTCATTCTTCACCACCGTGACTCCGGACTTCTTGGGAACCACTTGGACCGGTGAAACCCAACAACTATCCGAGATGGGATAGATGACGCCACAATCTAGCATCTTGATGATTTCCTTCTTCACTACTTCCATCATTGGTGGGTTAAGTCGACGTTGGGCTTCCCTTGATGGTTTGGCGCCTTCTTCCATGAGAATTCGATGCATGCACGTGCTAGGGCTTATACCCTTGATATCGGCCAAAGTCCACCCAATGGCTGCTTTGTGCTCTTTGAGAACCCTCACCAATTTCTCCTCCTCTTGTGCTGTGAGTGATGAAGCTATAATGACGGGCAATGTGTCTTGCTCGCCCAAAAACACATACTTCAAGTGATTTGGCAATGGTTTGAGCTCAAGTGTAGGTGGTTGTTCTATAGAAGGAAGCAACTTATTAGTCGAAATTGGAATTGAATTTGGACTAGGGGACTTACCTTGGAACCGTGGCAATGACTCTAGGGCTGCCACGGTCTCAATCACATCTTCATCAAAGGCCACGACATGGGTATTCAATTGTGTGCCGTGGGGTGTTATGTGGTTCTTCATTTCGATGCCATTTGTAATGACCGTTTCAAGTGCATCGCCATGTAATTGATCAAGGTGTGCCTGCGCCAAAGAATCAAGAATATCAATAGAGAAACATGAGTGATCATCATTAGGAAATTTCATAGTTTCAGAAATATTAAAATCAATCACTTCCCCATCGAATTCCATTGTTAAAGTGCCTTTAAACACATCTATCTTCGTTCGGGCCGTCTTCATGAATGGCCTCCCAAGAAGAATCGGCAAGGATGGAGCATGGGTGGTTTCCTCCATTTCAAGGACATAGAAATCCACCGGGAAGATCAAATTATTCACCTGCACTAAGACATCTTCCAATACGCCCTTGGGATAGGCATTAGATCTATCGGCCAACTGAATAACCACACCATCATTTTTCAATTCACCAAGGTTCATTGAAGCATAAATAGAGTATGGCATGACGTTAATTGAAGCTCCTAAATCTAACATAGCATGTTCGAACTTAGTTTGACCAATAATACAAGGGATTGTAAAGCTACCTGGATCTTTGCACTTTGGTGGTAACTTTCTTTGTAAAACAGCGGAAACATTCTCACTTACCCTTACTACCTCTTTGTGTGACGCCCTCTTCCTCGTAGTACACAATTCCTTCAAGAACTTAGCGTATTTAGGTACTTGCTTTATGGCATCTAGGAGCGGGATATTGACTTGAACTTTCCTAAACGTTTCAAGAATGTCCTTCTCATGCTCCTCCTTCTTTGTTTGCAAAAATCTGTGAGGAAAAGGAACATTGGGTGGAACAAGGTTAGAATTAATCAAATTTGAACCCAACTTACCTTTGGTGGCCGAATGTGATGCATTGGATGAATCTGGGTCCTTGTGTGCTTGCGGCAAAGGAGGTTGTGTCCCTTCAGCCTCCTCTTCATGTTGCAACGTTTCTTCTTCGTTAGGACTTGTTGTGGGTGGTGTAGATGTGGTGCCAACCTCTTTTCCACTTCTCAACATGATGGCTTTAGCGGTTTCAAATCCTCCCCTTGGGTTCATAACGGTTGAACTAGGCAATCTGCCTTGTTCTCTAATTTGCCCCATGAACTCGGCAATTTGTCCCACTTGCTTCTCCAAGTTGTCCACCCTCTTGTCTTGGATTTGCCTCTCTTTGTTTTGAGTTTGGACTTCCTGCGTCAAAGTAGTAAGTAATTGAAAAATCTTATCATTATCACTTGAATTACCTACATTGCTTTGGGCAGGTTGTGCTTGGGCTTGTGGTGGTGCCAACGGCTTTTGATAGAAACCCGGGGGTTTTTGCCTAAATCCGCTTTGTTGTTGACCTTGTTGGGGATCTCGCCATTTGAAATTCGGATGATTGATAGGAGCATATTTAGGCGACTTACTTAGCTTGTTTTCGTGCATCTATGTTGTTAATTCATAGTTGTTTTAGTAGTTTAAGCCATTTTCGTGTGTTTTTAGGTTCATATGGCTAAGGAAGCAAAAAGATGCATTTTGGAGCATTTTGGAGCAAAATTGGGCTTGGAATGGATAGCATATGATTGGAGCCAAAGTGTTGGACGAATTTGAAGGCCTTGTATTCATTTTGGACATAAAACAAAGGGCCTAGCCCATTCTCTCTTAAACCAACCCCAAGGCCATGCATTTCCTTCCAATTCCAAAGCCCACAATCACTTCAAAAGCCATGCAAAGAACCATCCATTCCATAAAAAACAATCCATCAATTCACATGCAAAACCACCATTAACACACATGCACCCAAACAAAGCCAACCTAGCTAACCCTACATGCATTCTTTATGCAACTCTTCATCATTCCACCATTCATTCTTTATTCCACAAACAAGTCACATGCATTTCCACCTTCCTACTTCATCATTTCACCACATTCTCCCTCTTTAACTCATTTCATTATTCATTCACTTTGCATTCATTCAATTCCACCCCACATGCACCCTTTATTCTTCATCATTGCAACCATGGCACATTTACACCAACAAAACAACTCCCATGCCATGGCCTACTCATATTCCCATTTCCTTTCCAACATCTCACATGCATTTCCACCTTCCTACTTCATCATTTCACCACATTCTCATTCTTTAATTCCACATGCAATTCTTCATCATTCCTTCACACAAATGCTTAAACAAACATCCATATGTTCCCTCCACTCCTCCTATAAATACCCTTGCATTCCCATTCATTAAAATCATCTCATTCACAACACAACACACCACAAACACTTCCCTAGCCGTGAGTTTCTCTTCCTTAGAATCCAAAAACCATCTTCCATTTCCACCAATCCTCATCCATTTCCATAATTCCCCAACACTTCCATCCCCCCAACCAACCTATCCTTAAACCTTGTGCTACAACAACGAGGAAGAGAAGAGTGCCTAAACGTTCATACAATTCAAGTTTTGAGTTGTTGGAATGTTTAGGTGTTTCTTTGATTTCAAAGTTTCATTTTAATTCTCTTTGTTTTGTACGTATGAGAAATGGAAGAAAAGAGTGCTTAAACGTTCATACAATTCAAGTTTTGAGTTGTTGGAATGTTTAGGTGTTTCTTTGATTTCAAAGTTATGAGGAACTAAACCCCCTTTAGCTAGGGGGTGATTCGAAACTATGTTTATGTTTGTAATATGATTTGATTACTTTTAATTACGTTTCATAAGTTATGAATTCAATTTGTTTAACTGTTTGATTGATAACCTATTTATGTATGTTTATTAAGAATGAACGCTTAATTTTCATGCATGAATTTGATGCTAGAATATAAGTGAGTTTCACGTAATAGTTATGAACTTATATTCACAAGTAGTGGAGGTTGCTTATAAACAATCGCGTTAAACATATTCTTGGCATAAGTTTCATTCAATCATAGTAACGAATGCCTCGTCAACACTTATAGTTTTCATGATGCTTAATGATTCTTGCTTGTATCTCTATTATGCAATTCATGTAGGGAACTTGTGAGGAATGCTTTGGATTGTCGTATGCAATCATCCAATTCATTAACTTAAGGAAAACTTGACGGTTAATTTAAGCGGACCTAATTAACCCGGGGCGTTGAGAATTCATGGTTTATTGAAAAGCAATTAGACATCGTTTTGTATGCAAGTATAACATATGTGGAGATGAACCCCTTAGCTAGCTTCCTATCCATTCATTTCCGTCAAATCCATATTTACAATTTGTTTTATTTCCAAGTTTCCATTTTTAGTTTAAAGTCGTCCAAATCCAATCCCCCTTTACTTTATTGTTCAATTTAGTTAGAAATCAATTTAGTTTGTGTTTTTAAAGCATTTTGAGTCTTTTGGTTTGTCTTAGTGTTTTAACGTTTAGTTTCACATTCTTTGAGTCTAGTTTAGTGTTTTATCTTGTTTTTACGTTTTTGAAGTCAAATCCAAGTGGTTAACAATCCCTCCTAATCCCCGGTCCAGAACGATCCCTACTTACATCCATACTACAAGGGTTGTTCTTCCCTTGCCGTGCCTTGTGCATCCTCCTCCTCTTCGAGCAGTAGCAATTCATCCATGGGCTCATCTTCAACCATTTGTTCTTGAATTTTTTCCATGCATTCTGCATTCTGCCTAAATTGACTGTTCCACTCAGCCAACTTTTTTGCTTGATAGAAATCCTCAATTGGTCGCCAAAATGCGTCTTGTTGAAATGGTTGAGCTTCCCTGCCCTGCTCCACAGAATTCAGTTGTTGAATAACTTCATTATAATAATTTGATATACCTGAATTTGGATGTGAAGATTGAGGGGAAGGCTGTGGTGGTGCATATGAATCCTCATATGGTTGCCGATATGTTTCTTGGTGAGTCTCCTTAGCTTGATTTTGTGAACCCTGCACCAAAGAGTTTAATTCATTAAGAATTTGATTATAATCTATTGACGAATTTGAGTTTGGTTGGGCATATTGAATATGAGGTGGCTCCCAATATCTTTCTTGTTGAACATTTTGAGGTTCCCACCACATAGAAGTTGAATGATCACTCCAATCCGAATTGTAAGTATTGGAAAACACGTTATTCCTTGATTGAAGATCAACTATATCAACGTTTTGCATTTGGGACCTTTCCATGAGCTGTGACAAAAGATAAGCATTATCAAATGCCATGTTGTGCTTCTAAAATCAACAAAATAAAACTAAAAATATATACACACAAACGAAAATAAAACAATCCAAGGGATTAGCAAAGTTGCTAATCCCCGGCAACGGCGCCAAAATTTCTACACCACCCCATTCAAGTAAGGTTGTTCCAAATTTAATTATTTCTAACTTTATTCCCCCAAATGCACCCTTCCCTGGCAGGTTCATGCAATCCATGAAAGATGAGGGGAAGAAAGACATCTTGGACACCTTTCCAACAATTCACGAGGAAAAAGTGGTTGAGGAGCATCTTGAATTCATCAAGGAGGAAATTGGAGTGGATCACACAGCCACAACCTTCAAAATGTCCAATCTTAATGAAAACATCCCTTGTGCATTTGTTGAATGTGCTGCGACTTTAGAGCCAATATTGCAGTCCATAGGTAAGCCACCAACTCAAAATCCAAAGTCGTTTTTGACTAATATGTTGTTGATGTCAATGATTAGGGCACCCACTCTTGAAATTCAACCATTGCCGGAACATTTCAAGTATCATCATCCATTCAATGATCAACTCCATGCCGTGGGTTCCATTAAGGCATGATTGTGTTCTTCGTCCGGCTACAAGACGTAAAAGCAAGCGCTACTTGGGAGGCAACCCAATACAGTAAATAAAACTTTTGCTTGTTCATTGATTTTTTTCGATAAATTACAATTGTATCTAAACATGGCAGAAAGATGGAGCCTTTACAAAGGTTGTGTACGTGAGGCCCCACTACGTGGCAACACTCTCGGAGCAAGAGGTCTCGGAGCAGGAGGCATCGGAGCAGGAGGCATCGAAGCAGGAGGCATAGGAGCGGGAGGCACCGAGGATAGATCATTTAAGGCCCCAAACCTTGGTGGAACGCTGGATGACCCAGGAAAGAGGTGCCTCTGGAAGAAAGCTGCAAACCGTTGACGGTCATCAAGCTCATCAAGCTTCCTCTTCATGCCTGATGAATAATTATTTGCAAGCACGTGCAAAGTTCTATTCTCGTGCTTAAGTTGTTTTATCTCTTGCTTCAGGTTCTCCACCTCCGCCATCAATGATTCAACCTGACGGGAGCGAGCAAGGAGGCGTTGTCCCATGTTGGACACAGAGCCAGCGCACTGAACACTCAGAGCCAGGGATTCTTGAACGGCCAACTCATCGGACCGTCCTGAAAGCAGCTGACTGTCTTTGGGAGTGAGGAGGTTCCGAGCCACTATCGTAGCCGTTGTGGGATCCGTCATCACAGAGTCCTCATCTGTAAGAGGGCCATGGGAAGATAAGAAAGACGGGGACCATACCTTACCCTGACGAGACGCGACCGGATCACTGCTTAGACTCAAATCTAAGCAAAGGTTCGATGGGTTGGATGAGCTAGCCATTGCTCACGAAGTTAAAAGAGAAGGGGTGGACGGAGTAGATTTTCAAAGGGTCGGAGACGAGTTTCAAGAATGGAAAATCTTCAGAGTGTGTAAGTTGGCGGTGATCGATAGCTCTATAAAAAGCCAAGGCAACGCGTCCACCGATTCAAAAAGCCTCGGCTTTTCAGAAAACGCGTTCAAC
This sequence comes from Pyrus pyrifolia, assembly GCA_016587475.1. Lineage (NCBI taxonomy): Eukaryota > Viridiplantae > Streptophyta > Magnoliopsida > Rosales > Rosaceae > Pyrus > Pyrus pyrifolia. The sequence goes on from BNSU01000024.1 coordinate 781,159, forward strand.
ACGTGGAGGCCATCATCGCAACTACACGTCTTTAGCCGACAAGCGCAAAGTTCGGCGACGCTTTATCTGCTTTTCAGAAAACGCGTGCAGCTTTATCGAAGAGGCGTCTTCAAAGATCGAAGAGTCGTCACTATTCCAAAAAGCCGGATTTGCGGGATCAAAATGTTTGTCGACAACGGTAAAAGAACAGTATCACCACTTGCTATTGAATTCCCTATATATGTCGACCTTCATTTTTTTTTTGGCAAGACAGAACTGAAGAAAATGCCCAACTCTTTCTCACCTCTGAGGGCGCACTCCCAGCAAAGCCTTTTGAAATACTCCATTCTTTCTTCTTCCCCAAAGATGATACCAAATGCCTGGAGTACAGATGACCCAGGAGGAAACAGCACCACAAATACATGTGCTGATTCATTCACCGTTTCTTCAAAAGCAAAGGTATCTCATATCATCAAGGGCAAAAGCAAAGGTATCTCATATCATGCTCTTTCCCTGTCTTTTCCTTTGTCTTTGTTATTAATCGCATAGCAAAGTGAAAGAAGCAATCAGCCGGCACTTAGAGTCTATCTAGATTCTATTCCCTGGTTGCTTACCTAGCTTTGCTGAGCTATCCTCTAACCCTCTTCAATACGAATTGGAGAGATTGAACAAAGAAACAGATAAGAGAAGGAAGCTCAGACCTTCGGGGGAGACCAAAGGAAGCCTGCTGCCTAGTTCAAGAGTAGCACAAAGGAAAATCAACGATGGGAGCAGCGCAGTTCAAGAGTAAGCCTGTGGAATCACAAAGATCCAAGCCTCACTGCAATCACCAAGGAGAAGATGGAACGAACACTCCATAACCAGATTTGCATCTCTAAACTCTTCTCTTTGTTAGATATATTCTGCCATGTTTAGTATGTTTAATTGCTGTTTATATGTTTGCTTGTGTTTAGTGTGGTTTTTAACATTGAGGACAATGTTTGATTTAAGTGTGGGGGAGTTTCTAAAGTGTTTTGATGCAAATTCGTAGGGTTTTATCCACCATAACTTCAAATGTTGTTTCTTGCTGTTTTTAAGTGTGTTTAGTGTGTTTTGACTTAAAAATTCGAAAATCACATAAAAATTTGAAAAACATGTTTTGAAAAGCCTAAAAAGAGTGTTTTGAGTCATTTTTGTGTTGTAGGTCACCTTCCAACACAATGATAAGGATTTGGTTTCTAATTGCATGACTGTTAAAAAGAGTTATAAACATGGAGAAAAGTTTGATTTACTTTTGGTATATGCTTGGTTATGGTTATAATGTATGACTTCACATGCAATCATAAAAGAAAAAAATTAGTTATGTAACATGCTTGAAGGAAGGAACTCAAACAAACGCTACAACCCTGAGAGACTTGAGCCTATAACGTTCTTTGGAGAGTATAATCTGTGATTTCTTGTTTTCCAAAGTTGTTGCATGATCTCATTATTCTTTGCTTGGTTACTACTTAGAAGGCGTTTCATCATATAGTTCCAAATGCTAGAACTCATGCCCATTTCATTCAAAGCATGTTATTGATTTGCATAACATATATCAAGATGAAGTTGTGTAGTTGCCACCATAGCCAAATAGCCTCACTTCCCATATTTCGTATATGTTGTAAGTTTTACCCCCGTTGAGCCATGTTAGCCCATGTTCTTTGTTAACCCACTTTATCCTCACCTAACCTAGAATATGACTGTCCTTACCCTTGTTCTTGAAGCATAGTAAGCAATGAATTCCTTTTGATTAAGGTATTGCAGAAAATAAGTGTGGGGGAAAGAGTGTTTATGTGAGTTGATGTGCCATAGGCACGGCCAAAAAGAAAGAAAAAAAAAAAAAAAAAAAAAAAGAGTTGAAAAGTATTGTTGGTTGAAGTAAGGGCCCAAAACAATAAATTAGGCCCTAAGAGTTGTTGAATCTCCCCCTTATGTCTAAAAGTTGATTTCTGCATGCCAAGTGAATTCTAAGCCTTAATTTCATTACTTTGCTTGCTATTGTTTAAAGAACTTTTGTTTATCCCTACCTTTCCTTGTGAGCCAATATCCCAAGCCCCGTTACAACCCTTGACTTCTATCTTGAGTGTTGTGCATTTCAATTGTGGAGTTTGAATTTGGTATGAGCATATGGTGTCACTGGTTCTCGCGTCTAAGTAGTAGCATTCCATTCATGAGATCATATCTAAACATGCTTATTAACTCCAGAAATTGCGTTCTTTGTGATACATATATGTGAGTGTTCGTTTTCATGTTTACATCAATCTTCTCACATATGACTAGATTAGGGTGTGTAGTTAGAAAATCTGAGTGAAAATCGAGTGCATATCTTGTAAGGAATTGAGCAAATTCTCTAAGGCATGTTACTACATTCAAAACATGGTTTTAAATGCTTAATTGTGAAATAGTATGTGGTGACTATGATTAAGAATGTACTTAAGTGTGAAGATGACTAAAATCTGTGGGAATGATGATTTTTAACATGTCATGTGCATTGGAAATCCCTAAGACGGTTGTTGGAAGGTTTAGGTTGTGTTTTACTTGTTTAGTGTCGTTTTGTTTGTTTGTTATTATTTTGTTTTGCTCGAGGACTAGCAAAAACTAAGTGTGGGGGAATTTGATAGGAGCATATTTAGGCGACTTACTTAGCTTGTTTTCGTGCATCTATGTTGTTAATTCATAGTTGTTTTAGTAGTTTAAGCCATTTTCGTGTGTTTTTAGGTTCATATGGCTAAGGAAGCAAAAAGATGCATTTTGGAGCATTTTGGAGCAAAATTGGGCTTGGAATGGATAGCATATTTTTGGAGCCAAAGTGTTGGACGAATTTGAAAGCCTTGTATGCACTTTGGACATAAAACAAAGGGCCTAGCCCAATCAAACAATCCTTTGAGCCATGCAAAACCTCTAGCCCAATCAACAAGCCTTAGCCACATGCATTCACATGCATCACAACCCCAAAACCATCAAGAAACACCCATTCACACACACATGCACTCACATGCATTCACATGCATTTCCACCTTCCTACTTCATCATTTCACCACATTCTCCCTCTTTAACTCACATGCACCCAAACAAAGCCAACCTAGCTAACCCTACATGCATTATTTATTAACTCTTCATCATGCATCCACATTCATTCCAACACAAAACACACACATGCACTTATTCTTTCATCATTGCACCACCAATTCACCCACATGCATTTCCAACCATTCACACCCCTTTAATCATTCTCCTAGCTATCATTCACATGCTCTCCCATCCATTCTCTCCCTATATAAACCACACACACTTCATTCATTTGCATCATTCAATTCACTCTCCATTCTCACATCTCATTCACAACACAACAACACACCACAAACACATTCCTTTCTCCCTTAGAATCCAAAAACCATCTTCCATTTCCACCAATCCTCATCCATTTCCATAATTCCCCAACACTTCCATCCCCCCCAACCAACTATCCCTTAGTCCTTGTGCCACAATAAAGAGGAAGATAAGAGGGCCTAAACGTTCATACAATTCAAGATTGAGTTGTTGGAATGTTTAGGCGTTTCTTTGATTTCAACGTTTAATTTCAATTCTCTTTGTTTTGTAAGTATGAGGAACTAAACCCCCCTTAGCTAGGGGGTGATTCGAAATATATGTTTATGCTTGCATTATGATTTGAGTACTTCTAATTACGTTTCATAAGTTGTGAATTCAATTTGTTTAACTATTTGATTGATAACCTATTTATGTATGTTTATTGAGAGTCGACGCTTAATTTTCATGCATGAATTTGACGCTAGAATATAAGTGAGTTTCACGTAATAGTTATGAACTTATATTCACAAGTAGTGGAGGTTGCTTATAAACAATCGCGTTAAACAAATTCTTGGCATAAGTTTCATGCAATCATAGTAACGAATGCCTCGTCAACACTTATAGTTTTCATGATGCTTAATGATTCTTGCTTGTATCTCTATTATGCAATTCATGTAGGGAACTTGTGAGGAATACTTTGGGTTGTCGTATTCAATCATCCAATTCATTAACTTAAGGAAAACTTGACGGTTAATTTAAGCGGACCTAATTAACCCGGGGCGTTGAGAATTCATGGTTTATTGAAAAGCAATTAGAAATCGTTTTGTATGCAATTATAACATGTGTGGAGATGAACCCCTTAGCTAGCTTCCCATCCATTCATTTCCGTCACATTCATCTTTACAATCTATTTTGTTTCCAAGTATCCATTTTATTTCAATTTTCGTCCAAATCCAATCCCCCTTTATTTTCTTTAAGTTTTAGTCTTAATCTTTCTTGCTTTTAGTTTTGCATTCTTCGAGTTTAGTATAGTGTTTTAAACTTGAGTTGATGTGCCATAGGCACGGCCAAAAAGAAAGAAAAAAAAAAAAAAAAAAAAAAAAAAGAGTTGAAAAGTATTGTTGGTTGAAGTAAGGGCCCAAAACAATAAATTAGGCCCTAAGAGTTGTTGAATCTCCCCCTTATGTCTAAAAGTTGATTTCTGCATGCCAAGTGAATTCTAAGCCTTAATTTCATTACTTTGCTTGCTATTGTTTAAAGAACTTTTGTTTATCCCTACCTTTCCTTGTGAGCCAATATCCCAAGCCCCGTTACAACCCTTGACTTCTATCTTGAGTGTTGTGCATTTCAATTGTGGAGTTTGAATTTGGTATGAGCATATGGTGTCACTGGTTCTCGCGTCTAAGTAGTAGCATTCCATTCATGAGATCATATCTAAACATGCTTATTAACTCCAGAAATTGCGTTCTTTGTGATACATATATGTGAGTGTTCGTTTTCATGTTTACATCAATCTTCTCACATATGACTAGATTAGGGTGTGTAGTTAGAAAATCTGAGTGAAAATCGAGTGCATATCTTGTAAGGAATTGAGCAAATTCTCTAAGGCATGTTACTACATTCAAAACATGGTTTTAAATGCTTAATTGTGAAATAGTATGTGGTGACTATGATTAAGAATGTACTTAAGTGTGAAGATGACTAAAATCTGTGGGAATGATGATTTTTAACATGTCATGTGCATTGGAAATCCCTAAGACGGTTGTTGGAAGGTTTAGGTTGTGTTTTACTTGTTTAGTGTCGTTTTGTTTATTTGTTTTTATTCTGTTTTGCTCGAGGACTAGCAAAAGATAAGTGTGGGGGAGTTTGATAGGAGCATATTTAGGCGACTTACTTAGCTTGTTTTCGTGCATCTATGTTGTTAATTCATAGTTGTTTTAGTAGTTTAAGCCATTTTCGTGTGTTTTTAGGTTCATATGGCTAAGGAAGCAAAAAGATGCATTTTGGAGCATTTTGGAGCAAAATTGGGCTTGGAATGGATAGCATATGATTGGAGCCAAAGTGTTGGACGAATTTGAAGGCCTTGTATTCATTTTGGACATAAAACAAAGGGCCTAGCCCATTCTCTCTTAAACCAACCCCAAGGCCATGCATTTCCTTCCAATTCCAAAGCCCACAATCACTTCAAAAGCCATGCAAAGAACCATCCATTCCATAAAAAACAATCCATCAATTCACATGCAAAACCACCATTAACACACATGCACCCAAACAAAGCCAACCTAGCTAACCCTACATGCATTCTTTATGCAACTCTTCATCATTCCACCATTCATTCTTTATTCCACAAACAAGTCACATGCATTTCCACCTTCCTACTTCATCATTTCACCACATTCTCCCTCTTTAACTCATTTCATTATTCATTCACTTTGCATTCATTCAATTCCACCCCACATGCACCCTTTATTCTTCATCATTGCAACCATGGCACATTTACACCAACAAAACAACTCCCATGCCATGGCCTACTCATATTCCCATTTCCTTTCCAACATCTCACATGCATTTCCACCTTCCTACTTCATCATTTCACCACATTCTCATTCTTTAATTCCACATGCAATTCTTCATCATTCCTTCACACAAATGCTTAAACAAACATCCATATGTTCCCTCCACTCCTCCTATAAATACCCTTGCATTCCCATTCATTAAAATCATCTCATTCACAACACAACACACCACAAACACTTCCCTAGCCGTGAGTTTCTCTTCCTTAGAATCCAAAAACCATCTTCCATTTCCACCAATCCTCATCCATTTCCATAATTCCCCAACACTTCCATCCCCCCAACCAACCTATCCTTAAACCTTGTGCTACAACAACGAGGAAGAGAAGAGTGCCTAAACGTTCATACAATTCAAGTTTTGAGTTGTTGGAATGTTTAGGTGTTTCTTTGATTTCAAAGTTTCATTTTAATTCTCTTTGTTTTGTACGTATGAGAAATGGAAGAAAAGAGTGCTTAAACGTTCATACAATTCAAGTTTTGAGTTGTTGGAATGTTTAGGTGTTTCTTTGATTTCAAAGTTATGAGGAACTAAACCCCCTTTAGCTAGGGGGTGATTCGAAACTATGTTTATGTTTGTAATATGATTTGATTACTTTTAATTACGTTTCATAAGTTATGAATTCAATTTGTTTAACTGTTTGATTGATAACCTATTTATGTATGTTTATTAAGAATGAACGCTTAATTTTCATGCATGAATTTGATGCTAGAATATAAGTGAGTTTCACGTAATAGTTATGAACTTATATTCACAAGTAGTGGAGGTTGCTTATAAACAATCGCGTTAAACATATTCTTGGCATAAGTTTCATTCAATCATAGTAACGAATGCCTCGTCAACACTTATAGTTTTCATGATGCTTAATGATTCTTGCTTGTATCTCTATTATGCAATTCATGTAGGGAACTTGTGAGGAATGCTTTGGATTGTCGTATGCAATCATCCAATTCATTAACTTAAGGAAAACTTGACGGTTAATTTAAGCGGACCTAATTAACCCGGGGCGTTGAGAATTCATGGTTTATTGAAAAGCAATTAGACATCGTTTTGTATGCAAGTATAACATATGTGGAGATGAACCCCTTAGCTAGCTTCCTATCCATTCATTTCCGTCAAATCCATATTTACAATTTGTTTTATTTCCAAGTTTCCATTTTTAGTTTAAAGTCGTCCAAATCCAATCCCCCTTTACTTTATTGTTCAATTTAGTTAGAAATCATTTTAGTTTGTGTTTTTAAAGCATTTTGAGTCTTTTGTTTTGTCTTAGTGTTTTAACGTTTAGTTTCACATTCTTTGAGTCTAGTTTAGTGTTTTATCTTGTTTTTACGTTTTTGAAGTCAAATCCAAGTGGTTAACAATCCCTCCTAATCCCCGGTCCAGAACGATCCCTACTTACATCCATACTACAATTGTCAAAAAGAGGGTTTAATTTGTGCGCGTATAATTCTCGCATCAATGATCACGCCAACCGGGATTGTAAGTACTAGAAAACGGATCACCACGTGATTGGTGATAGGAGCATATTTATGCGCCTTAGTTAGCTAGTTCTTATGCATTTTTGTTATGTTTTATTCGTTAAAGTAGTCTTTTAAGCTACTTTCATGTGTTTTCAGGTTTAAAGGACATATTACATGAAATGATGCAATTGGGAGCTTTTGGAGCAAAACTGAGCTGGAATGTGGTGTATGCAAATGGAGCACGAGGAATGAACGAGGTTGAAGGTCAAAGGAGCTTAAGAAATGAAGAAATGAAAGTGAAGAGCAAGGAAGTCGGAATTGGTAACCAAAGTTTCTAAAGTTGGAAGTTTCTATTCTTGGAGGTTTCCATTGTCGTGAGTTTCTATTCTTGGCTTTGGGCTTTTAGATGACCTAAATCCTAACTCTTTGTGGACCCTAAGCCTATGCCGCACCTAAACCCTAACCTTAGCCCATTTTAGAGCCATTGCCGTGGGCTTTAGCCCAAGTCATTTCCCTTGCCATGCAAGGGGAGGCATTTTAGGCCCAAATCCATGCATTAAGCCCTTCACCCTAATTCTTCCTCCTAATTAGTGCATCCCACCATTCCATTCCATAATTTCCATTAGTGCATCCCACCATTCCATTCCATAATTTCCATTAGTGCATCCCACCATTCCATTCACACTTAAATGCCCATTATCCCATTTTTTTTAGCTTTTAATTCCACACCATCCCATTATCCTTTACATCCACTAAACCATGCATCCACATTCACCTAAATAAACCCTAAATTACATCCACTAAACCATCCATCCACCATAATTCCCACCATCCACACCTTTTCCCATCCACCAAATACCTTAAACAAACATCCATTAACACCCATTCTCTTCCTATAAATACCCATTCATTCCATTCACCAAATCATCTCATTTTCCATTGTAATACACAAACACTTCCCCTTCTCCATCTTCTCCATTTCCACTCCATTCCACACTTCCATCCCCCCAACCAACCTATCCTTAAACCTTGTGCTACAACAACGAGGAAGAGAAGAGTGCCTAAACGTTCATACAATTCAAGTTTTGAGTTGTTGGAATGTTTAGGTGTTTCTTTGATTTCAAAGTTTCATTTTAATTCTCTTTGTTTTGTACGTATAAGGAATGGAAGAGAAGAGTGCTTAAACGTTCATACAATTCAAGTTTTGAGTTGTTGGAATGTTTAGGTGTTTCTTTGATTTCAAAGTTATGAGGAACTAAACCCCCTTTAGCTAGGGGGTGATTCGAAACTATGTTTATATTTGCAATATGAATTGATTAACTTTCGTTGGAATTTCATAAGTTGTGGATTCAATTTGTTTAACCGTTTGATTGATAACTTATTTATGAATGTTTATTAAGAATGCGCGCTTAATTTTCATGCATAAATATGACGCTAGAATATAAGTGAATTTCACCTAATCGTTATGAACTTATATTCACAAGTAGTGGAGGTTGCTTATAAACAATCGCGTTAAATGAATTCTTGGCACGAGTTTCATGCTTATCATAGTAACGAATGCCTCGTCAACACTTATAGTTTTCATAATGCTTAATGATCTTTGATTGTATCTTTATTGTGTTGTTCACGTAAAGGACTTTTGGAGAATGTTGTGAATTGCGTTGCGCAAACCCATCCAATTCATTAACTTAAAGAAAACTTGACGGTTAATTTAAGCGGACCTAATTAATCCGGAGTGTTGAGTTTCATAATTTATCGAAAGACCAACTGAGAATCAATCTTGTATGCAAGTATAACATGTGTGGAGAAGAACCCCTTAGCTAGCCTTCATTCCATTCATTCCATCACAAATTCATATTTACATTCCGCTTAGTTTATTAACTTGTTTTGTTATTTCAATTTTTGTCAAATCAAAACTTTCCCCCCCCCCCCCTTTACTTTCTTGTTCTTTAGTGCTTAGAATCTGTTTAGTTTATGTTTTAAAGTATTTTGAATCAAGCCATAATCTTAAATTTGTCCAAAATTAGTTTTGAGTCTTTTGGTTTGTCTTAATGTTTTAAATTTTAGTTTTGCATTCTTTGAGTCTAGTTTAGTGTTTTATATTGTTTTTACGTTCTTAAGTCAATTTAGAAGGTTTTAGCAAGCCCTCCTAATCCCCGGTCTAGAACGATCCCTCACTTATCCATTCTACTACAATTGTCAAACGAGGGTTTAATTTGAGTGTCAAGTAATTATCGCATCAAATTTTGGCGCCGTTGCCGGGGATTAGCAACTTTGCTAATCCCTTGGATTGTTTTATTTTCGTTTGTTTTTATTTTTCCAGATTCTTAAATTTGTTTTGTTTCTTGGTTTAGGTACTAGTTCATGACTCGGAGTTCTCATCCGATTCGTGAACATATCCTGGAGTGATTGGGTTCTTCGTCCGGCTGCAAGACGTAAAAGAAAGCGCTACTTGGGAGGCAACCCAATACAGTAAATAAAACTTTTGCTTGTTCATTGATTTTTTTTTCGATAAATTACAATTGTATCTAAACATGGCAGAAAGATGGAGCCTTTACAAAGGTTGAGTACGTGAGGTCCCACTACGTGGCAACACTATTGGAGCAAGAGGCATCGGAGCAGGAGGCATCGGAACAGGAGGTCTCGGAGCAGAAGGCATTGGAGCAAGAGGTATCGGAGAGGAAGGCATCGGAGCGGGAGGCACCGAAGATAGATCATTCAAGGCCCAAAACCTTGGTGGAACGCTGGATGACCCAGGAAAGAGGTGCCTCTGGAAGAAAGCTGCAAACCGTTGACGGTCATCAAGCTCATCAAGCTTCCTCTTCATGCCCGTTGAATAATTGTTGGCAAGCACGTGCAAACTTCGGTTCTCGTACTTAAGCTGTTTGATCTCCTGCTTAAGACTCTCCACCTCCGCCATCAAGGATTCAACCTGTCGGGAGCGAGCAAGAAGGCGTTGGCCCATGTTGGACACAGAGCCAGTGCACTGAACACTCAGAGCCAGGGATTCTTGAACGGCCAACTCATCGGACCGTCCTGAAAGCAGCTGACTGTCTTTGGGAGTGAGGAGGTTCCGAGCCACTATCGTAGCCGTTGTGGGATCCGTCATCACAGAGTCCTCATCTGTAAGAGGGCCATGGGAAGATAAGAAAGACGGGCACCATACCTTACCCTGACGAGACGCGACCGGATCACTGCTTAGACTCAAATCTAAGCAAAGGTTCGATGGGTTGGATGAGCTAGCCATTGTTCACGAAGTTAAAAGAGAAGGGGTGGACAGAGTAGATTTTCAAAAGGGCCGGAGACGAATTTCAAGAATGGAAAATCTTCAGAGTGTGTAAATTGGCGGTGATCGATAGCTCTATAAAAAGCCAAGGCAACGTGTCCACCAATTCAAAAAGCCTCGGCTTTTCAGAAATCGCGTTCAACACGTGGAGGCCATCATCGCAACTACACGTCTTTAGCCGACAAGCGCAAAGTTCGGCGACGCTTTATCTGCTTTTCAGAAAACGCGTGCAGCTTTATCGAAGAGGCGTCTTCAAAGATCGAAGAGTCGTCACTATTCCAAAAAGCCGGATTTGCGGGATCAAAACGTTTGTCGACAACGGTAAAAGAACAGTACCACCACTTGCTATTGAATTCCCTATATATGTCGACCTTCATTTTTTGGCAAAGCAGAACTGAAGAAAATGCCCAACTCTTTCTCACCTCTGAGGGCGCACTCCCAGTAAAGCCTTTCAAAATACTCAATTCTTTCTTCTTCTCCAAAGATGATACCAGATGCCTGGAGTACAGATGACCCAGGAGGAAACAGCACCACAAATACATGTGCTGATTCATTCACCGCTTCTTCAAAAGCAAAGGTATCTCATATCATCAAGGGCAAAAGCAAACGTATCTCATATCATGCTCTTTCCCTGTCTTTTCCTTTGTCCTTGATATTACTTGCATGACAAAGTGAAAGAAGCAATCAGCCAGCACTTGGAGTCTATCTGGACTCTATTCCCTGGTTGCTTACCTAGCCTTGCCGAGCTATCCTCTAACCCTCTTCAATACGAATTGGAGAGATTGAACAAAGAAACAGATAAAAGGAGGAAGCTCAGACCTTCGGGGGAGACCAAAGGAAGCCTGCTACCCAGTTCACGAGTAGCACAAAGGAAAATCAACGATGGGAGCAGCGCATTTCAAGAGTAAGCTTGTGGAATCACTCAAGATGAAGCCTCACTGCAATCACCAAGGAGAAGATGGAATTTACACTCCACAACCAGATTTGCATCTCTAAAACTCTTCTCTTTGATAGATACATTCTGCCATGTTTAGTATGTTTAGTATGTTTAGTTGTTGTTTTATATGTTTTCTTTTGTTTGGTGTGTTTTAAGCTTAAAACATTGAGGACAATGTTTGATTTAAGTGTGGGGGGGTAACTAAGTATGTTGATGCAAATTTGTTGGATTTTATCACCCATAACTTCAAGTATTGATCCTTGCTGTTTTAAAATGTTTTTAAACTGTTTTAATGTGTTTTGACTTAAAAATTCGAAAATCCCATAAAAATTTGAAAAATTGTTTTGAAAAACCCAAAAAGAGTTGTTTTTGTGTGTTTGTGTCGTAGGTTACCTTCCAACACAATGATGAGGATTTGGTTTTTAATTGCATGACGGTTAAAGAAAGTTACAAACATGGATGGACGTTTGATATACTCTTTGGTTTATGCTTGGTTGTAGTTATAGTTTACGAATTCACATGTAATCACAAAGAAAAAAATTAGTTTTTGTAACATGCTTGAAGGAATGAGCTCAAACTAACACTACATCCCTGTGAGACTTGAGCTTAAACGTTTATTTGGAGAGTTAAAAACTGTGCATTCTTTGTTTTCTAAAGTCGTTGCATGATCTCATTATTCTTTGCTTGGTTGCTACTTAGAAGGCGTTTCATCACTTAGTTCCAAATGCTAGAACTCATGCCCATTTCATTCAAAGCATGTCATTGATTTGCATAACACGTATTCAAGATGAAGTTGTGTAGTGAACACCATAGCCAAATTGCCATATTTCCCTTTTCATTTGTTTTATAGGATTTAACCCCGTTGAGCCTTGTGTAGCCTACTTTCTTTGTTAACCCACATTATCTTCACCTAGCCTAGATTAGGAACATCCGTACCCTTGTTCTTGAAGCATAGTAAGCATGAATGAATTCCCTTTGATTAATGTGTGCAGAAAATAAGTGTGGGGGAAAGTGTATTCATGTGAGTTTTTGTGCCATAGGCACGGTGGAAAAAAAAAAAAAAAAAAAAAAAAGAAAAGAAAGAAAGAAAAAGAAAAGAAAAAAAAATGGAAAAAGAGTTGAAAATAGTTGAAAAATATTGGTTGTTGAAGTAAGGGCCCAAAACAATGAATTAGGCCCTAAGAGTTGTTTGAATCTCCCCTATTTGTTTAAAAGTTGATTTCTGCATTCTAAGGGAATTCTAGGTCTTAATTTCATTACTTTACTTATTATTACTTAAAGAACGTTTGTTATTCCTTACCTTCCCTTGTTAGCCAAAACCCCAAGCCCCGTTACAACCCTTGACTTCTATCTTGAGTGTTGTGCATTTCAAATGTGGAGTTTGAATTTGGTATGAGCATATGGTGTCACTGGTTCTCGCATCTAAGTAGTAGCATCCCATTCATGAGATCATATCCATACACGTTTAATTACTCCCGAAATTGCTTTCTTTGTATAACGTATGTGAGTACTAGTCTTTCATGTTTACATCAATCTTCTCACATATAACTAGTGTAGGGTGTGTAGTCAAAAAATTTGAGTGAAAATTGAGTGCATAACGAGTGAGGAATTGAGGGAATTCTCTAAGGCATGTTACTACATTCAAAATATGTTTTAATTGACTAAATGCGAACTAGTGAATGGTGACTATGATTAAGTATGTGCTTGAGGGAAAGGAAGACTAAAAGCCATGTGAGTAATGAATTTTGACATGTCATGTTTCATTGGAAATCCCTGAGGCGAACGTTGGAAGGTTTAGTTTTTGGTTTTGGTTAGTTTGTTTCGTTTTGTTTTCTTTCTTTTGTTTGTTTTGCTCGAGGACTAGCAAAAGCTAAGTGTGGGGGAATTTGATAGGAGCATATTTATGCGCCTTAGTTAGCTAGTTCTTATGCATTTTTGTTATGTTTTATTCGTTAAAGTAGTCTTTTAAGCTACTTTCATGTGTTTTCAGGTTTAAAGGACATATTACATGAAATGATGCAATTGGGAGCTTTTGGAGCAAAACTGAGCTGGAATGTGGTGTATGCAAATGGAGCACGAGGAATGAACGAGGTTGAAGGTCAAAGGAGCTTAAGAAATGAAGAAATGAAAGTGAAGAGCAAGGAAGTCGGAATTGGTAACCAAAGTTTCTAAAGTTGGAAGTTTCTATTCTTGGAGGTTTCCATTGTCGTGAGTTTCTATTCTTGGCTTTGGGCTTTTAGATGACCTAAACCCTAACTCTTTGTGGACCCTAAGCCTATGCCGCACCTAAACCCTAACCTTAGCCCATTTTAGAGCCATTGCCGTGGGCTTTAGCCCAAGTCATTTCCCTTGCCATGCAAGGGGAGGCATTTTAGGCCCAAATCCATGCATTAAGCCCTTCACCCTAATTCTTCCTCCTAATTAGTGCATCCCACCATTCCATTCCATAATTTCCATTAGTGCATCCCACCATTCCATTCCATAATTTCCATTAGTGCATCCCACCATTCCATTCACACTTAAATGCCCATTATCCCATTTTTTTTAGCTTTTAATTCCACACCATCCCATTATCCTTTACATCCACTAAACCATGCATCCACATTCACCTAAATAAACCCTAAATTACATCCACTAAACCATCCATCCACCATAATTCCCACCATCCACACCTTTTCCCATCCACCAAATACCTTAAACAAACATCCATTAACACCCATTCTCTTCCTATAAATACCCATTCATTCCATTCACCAAATCATCTCATTTTCCATTGTAATACACAAACACTTCCCCTTCTCCATCTTCTCCATTTCCACTCCATTCCACACTTCCATCCCCCCAACCAACCTATCCTTAAACCTTGTGCTACAACAACGAGGAAGAGAAGAGTGCCTAAACGTTCATACAATTCAAGTTTTGAGTTGTTGGAATGTTTAGGTGTTTCTTTGATTTCAAAGTTTCATTTTAATTCTCTTTGTTTTGTACGTATAAGGAATGGAAGAGAAGAGTGCTTAAACGTTCATACAATTCAAGTTTTGAGTTGTTGGAATGTTTAGGTGTTTCTTTGATTTCAAAGTTATGAGGAACTAAACCCCCTTTAGCTAGGGGGTGATTCGAAACTATGTTTATATTTGCAATATGAATTGATTAACTTTCGTTGGAATTTCATAAGTTGTGGATTCAATTTGTTTAACCGTTTGATTGATAACTTATTTATGAATGTTTATTAAGAATGCGCGCTTAATTTTCATGCATAAATATGACGCTAGAATATAAGTGAATTTCACCTAATCGTTATGAACTTATATTCACAAGTAGTGGAGGTTGCTTATAAACAATCGCGTTAAATGAATTCTTGGCACGAGTTTCATGCTTATCATAGTAACGAATGCCTCGTCAACACTTATAGTTTTCATAATGCTTAATGATCTTTGATTGTATCTTTATTGTGCTGTTCACGTAAAGGACTTTTGGAGAATGTTGTGAATTGCGTTGCGCAAACCCATCCAATTCATTAACTTAAAGAAAACTTGACGGTTAATTTAAGCGGACCTAATTAATCCGGAGTGTTGAGTTTCATAATTTATCGAAAGACCAACTGAGAATCAATCTTGTATGCAAGTATAACATGTGTGGAGAAGAACCCCTTAGCTAGCCTTCATTCCATTCATTCCATCACAAATTCATATTTACATTCCGCTTAGTTTATTAACTTGTTTTGTTATTTCAATTTTTGTCAAATCAAAACTTTTCCCCCCCCCCCTTTACTTTCTTGTTCTTTAGTGCTTAGAATCTGTTTAGTTTATGTTTTAAAGTATTTTGAATCAAGCCATAATCTTAAATTTGTCCAAAATTAGTTTTGAGTCTTTTGGTTTGTCTTAATGTTTTAAATTTTAGTTTTGCATTCTTTGAGTCTAGTTTAGTGTTTTATATTGTTTTTACGTTCTTAAGTCAATTTAGAAGGTTTTAGCAAGCCCTCCTAATCCCCGGTCTAGAACGATCCCTCACTTATCCATTCTACTACAATTGTCAAACGAGGGTTTAATTTGAGTGTCAAGTAATTATCGCATCAATTGGTATTGGTTGCCATATCCCACGGCATTGAGTGTCTCCCACCCTCCATTCTCGATCAATTGTGGGCACGTGTCCGTAGGGTGTCCTTGCATGGAGCATACTCCACAAGAAGCTACGGTTTTGACTTTTGGACCTTCCACCACCTGAGAAAGCAACGTAGTAAGGTTAGCCATTTGATTTTGAAGTTTGGTTATGGCACTTACCTCATTGACTTGGTGTTGCCGTGGGGGGTCTCTTTGTCCAAGTCCTTCATATTGTTGTGCATTTAGAGCACGGTTTGCAATTAGGGTCTTGGCTGCCATAGGAGTTTTATCCACCAATGCACCTCCCGCCGAAGCATCGAGCATTTGCCTTTCAATGGGAAGAAGGCCCTCATAGAAGTATTGAAGGAGAAGCTCCTCCTTCATTTGATGTTGAGGACATGATGCAACAAGGGCTTTAAAACGCTCATAGTATGCCGGAAAAGATTCTCCTTGACTTTGTTGGATTCCGCTAATTTTCTTCCTCAAGAGAATGACTCTTGAAGTAGGGAAAAACTTCTCCAAGAACGCTCTCTTCATGCTTTCCCAAGAAGTCACTGTCCCAGGTGCCAATTCATAAAGCCAATCCTTAGCCTTTTCCACAAGAGAGAATGGAAAAGCTTTCATCTTCAAAATATTCCCATCAACATTAATGGGTGTCATGCTTGAGCATACAACTTCAAACTCCTTCAAATGCTTGTTTGGATCTTCCATGGACAGCCCATGGTACTTAGGAATATGATGCAGCAAGCTTGACTTCAATTCGAACTCATCGGTCTTGCCTAGAGCCGCCCTAGGATATTGAATACATAGGGGTGCGGCATTGTCCAATCCCGAAGCGGAAAGCTCTTTGATTGTTCGGTTGTCTGCTGCCATGTCTACTTCACCCTCTGTTGTCTTGGGTTTCTCTTCTTCAGATTCAGAAATGGACTCTGAGCTTTCACTTGATTCGCTAGGTTCTGGGTTCTTTCTCTTTCGTCTCATTTCTCGCTCGAAATCGGCGTCAAAGACCAAGATAGGTTCACGAATCGGATGAGAACTCCGAGTCATAAACTAGTACCTAAAACAAGAAACAAAACAAGATTAAGAATCTGGAATAAAATAAAAACAAAAGAAAATACAACAATCCATGAGATTAGCAAAGTTGCTAATCCCCGGCAACGGCGCCAAAATTTGATGCGAGAATTTATACGCGCATAAATTAAACCCTCTTTTTGACAATTGTAGTATAAGTATAAGTAGGGATCGTTCTGGACCGGGGATTAGGAGGGATTGTTAACCACTTGGATTTGACTTCAAAAACGTAAAAACAAGTTTAAAACACTATACTAAACTCGAAGAATGCAAAACTAAAAGCAAAAAAGATTAAGACTAAAACTTAAACAAAATAAAGGGGGATTGGATTTGGACGAAAATTGAAATAAAATGGATACTTGGAAACAAAATAGATTGTAAAGATGAATGTGACGGAAATGAATGGATGGG
The DNA here is from genome assembly GCA_016587475.1 of Pyrus pyrifolia. NCBI lineage: Eukaryota > Viridiplantae > Streptophyta > Magnoliopsida > Rosales > Rosaceae > Pyrus > Pyrus pyrifolia. The sequence goes on from BNSU01000024.1 coordinate 798,301, forward strand.
AAGCTAGCTAAGGGGTTCATCTCCACACATGTTATACTTGCATACAAAACGATTTCTAATTGCTTTTCAATAAACCATGAATTCTCAACGCCCCGGGTTAATTAGGTCCGCTTAAATTAACCGTCAAGTTTTCCTTAAGTTAAAGAATTGGATGATTGCATACGACAACCCAAAGCATTCCTCACAAGTTCCCTACATGAATTGCATAATAGAGATACAAGCAAGAATCATTAAGCATCATGAAAACTATAAGTGTTGACGAGCCATTCGTTACTATGATTGCATGAAACTTATGCCAAGAATTTGTTTAACGCGATTGTTTATAAGCAACCTCCACTACTTGTGAATATAAGTTCATAACTATTACGTGAAACTCACTTATATTCTAGCGTCAAATTCATGCATGAAAATTAAGCGTCGACTCTCAATAAACATACATAAATAGGTTATCAATCAAATAGTTAAACAAATTGAATTCACAACTTATGAAACGTAATTAGAAGTACTCAAATCATAATGCAAGCATAAACATATATTTCGAATCACCCCCTAGCTAAGGGGGGTTTAGTTCCTCATACTTACAAAACAAAGAGAATTGAAATTAAACGTTGAAATCAAAGAAACGCCTAAACATTCCAACAACTCAATCTTGAATTGTATGAACGTTTAGGCCCTCTTATCTTCCTCTTTATTGTGGCACAAGGACTAAGGGATAGTTGGTTGGGGGGGATGGAAGTGTTGGGGAATTATGGAAATGGATGAGGATTGGTGGAAATGGAAGATGGTTTTTGGATTCTAAGGGAGAAAGGAATGTGTTTGTGGTGTGTTGTTGTGTTGTGAATGAGATGTGAGAATGGAGAGTGAATTGAATGATGCAAATGAATGAAGTGTGTGTGGTTTATATAGGGAGAGAATGGATGGGAGAGCATGTGAATGATAGCTAGGAGAATGATTAAAGGGGTGTGAATGGTTGGAAATGCATGTGGGTGAATTGGTGGTGCAATGATGAAAGAATAAGTGCATGTGTGTGTTTTGTGTTGGAATGAATGTGGATGCATGATGAAGAGTTAATAAATAATGCATGTAGGGTTAGCTAGGTTGGCTTTGTTTGGGTGCATGTGAGTTAAAGAGGGAGAATGTGGTGAAATGATGAAGTAGGAAGGTGGAAATGCATGTGAATGCATGTGAGTGCATGTGTGTGTGAATGGGTGTTTCTTGATGGTTTTGGGGTTGTGATGCATGTGAATGCATGTGGCTAAGGCTTGTTGATTGGGCTAGAGGTTTTGCATGGCTCAAAGGATTGTTTGATTGGGCTAGGCCCTTTGTTTTATGTCCAAAGTGCATACAAGGCTTTCAAATTCGTCCAACACTTTGGCTCCAAAAATATGCTATCCATTCCAAGCCCAATTTTGCTCCAAAATGCTCCAAAATGCATCTTTTTGCTTCCTTAGCCATATGAACCTAAAAACACACGAAAATGGCTTAAACTACTAAAACAACTATGAATTAACAACATAGATGCACGAAAACAAGCTAAGTAAGTCGCCTAAATATGCTCCTATCAGGAAGGAGCTAAACCATCAAGGGAAGCACAACGCCGACTTAACCCTCCAATGATGGAAGTCGTGAAGAAGGAAATCATCAAACTACTTGATTGTGGTGTCATCTATCCTATCTCAGATAGTTGTTGGGTTTCACCGGTTCAAGTAGTTCCAAAGAAGTCCCGAGTCACGGTGGTGAAGAATGAAGAGAATGAACTTGTGCCCACACGCATCCAAACCGGTTAGAGAGTTTGCATTGATTATAGGAAGCTAAATGCCGCAACAAGGAAAGATCACTTCCTTTGCCATTCATTGATCAAATGCTTGAAAGGTTAGCCGGTCATTCTTTTTATTGCTTTCTTGATGGTTATTCGGGTTATAATCAAATTATCATAGCGCCGGATGATCAAGAAAAGACCACTTTTACTTGTCCATTTGGTACTTTTGCTTATCGTCGTACGCCCTTTGGTTTATGCAATGCACCGGCCACTTTCCAAAGATGCATGGTAAGTATATTTTTGGATTATGTTGAGAAAATCATTGAGGTGTTTATGGATGATTTTAGTGTGTTTGGGGACTCATTTGATGATTGTTTGCATAATCTCACTTTAATCTTGAAAAGATGCATGGAAACTAACCTTGTTTTAAATTGGGAAAAATGTCATTTTATGGTAAAACAAGGCATAGTTTTGGGTCATATCATCTCTGAAAAAGGAATTGAAGTTGATAAGTCAAAAATAGATCTTGTACGTTACTTACCCTCTCCTACTTCGGTGAGAGAGGTTCGCTCTTTTCTTGGCCATGCAGGATTTTATAGGCGATTTATCAAGGATTTCTCCAAGATTGCACAACCCCTATGCCGACTCCTACAAAAGGAAGTATCCTTTGAGTTCAACGAGGAGTGTAAGAAGGCATTCAAGCACCTAAAGGAGTTACTTACCACGACACCCATCATAATCCCACCAGATTCGAGCGTGCCTTTTGAGCTAATGTGTGATGCATCCGATTATGCAATAGGGGCTTTTTGGGCCAAAGGAAGAACAAGCAACCACATGTCATCTACTATGCATCCTGGACCTTGAATGATGCCCAATTAAACTACTCTACCACTGAAAAAGAACTTCTTGCCGTTGTGTTTGCTTTTGATAAGTTTCGTTCATATGTACTTGGCACTAAAGTGATTGTATATTCTGACCATGCAGCTTTGAAGTACTTATTCACCAAAAAGGAGGCCAAACCAAGGCCAATTCAATGGATGCTTCTCCTCCAAGAGTTTGACATTGAAATTCGAGACAAGAAAGGGAGTGAAAACGTGGTGGCTAACCATTTGAGTCGTTTGGTGTGCAATGAGGAGTCCTTACCCATCCAAGAGACATTCCCCGATGAGCAATTGCTGTCCATTAAGGTAAGTGAACCTTGGTATGCCGATTTGGTGAACTTTTTGGTGTCAAAACGTGTTCCAAATACCATAACCAAGCACCAACATGATAAACTTAGGAAAAAGGCACAGTTTTATGTATGGGATGACCCATATTTGTGGAAATATTGTGTAGATCATATTTTTCGTAGATGTGTGCATGATTGTGAATTTAATTCCATTCTAACCTTTTGTCATACTTATGCATGTGGAGGACATTTTGGCACACAACGCACTACCCTTAAGGTGTTAGAATGTGGTTTCTATTGGCCTACAATCTTTAAAGATGCTAGAACTTTTTGTTTAACTTGTGATCGTTGTCAATGAATGGGAAATATAGGTGCAAGGGACCAAATGCCGTAAACACTCATCTTTAATGTCGAAATTTTTGATGTTTGGGGCATTGATTTCATGGGTCCTTTTCCTTCTTCATATGGTTTCACTTATATTTTGCTTGCGGTTGATTATGTCTCAAAATGGGTGGAAGCAAAGGCTACCCGTATTAATGATTCTAGAGTTGTTGCAGATTTTATCATAACTAATATTTTGGCTAGATTTGGGATGCCAAGAGTGCTTATTATATTAGTGATGGAAGGTCTCATTTTTGCAATCGCACCATCGAGGCGTTGCTCAAGAAATATCAAGTCACACATAAGGTTTCAACACCTTATCATCCTCAAACTAATGGCCAAGCCGAGGTGTCTAATAGAGAAATCAAGCAAATCTTGGAGAAGACCGTTAGGCCAACAAGAAAAGATTGGAGCTTGCGTTTGGAGGATGCATTGTGGGCTTATCGAACGGCCTACAAAACACCCATAGGGATGTCACCATTTCGGCTAGTCTATGGCAAACCATGTCATCTTCCAGTGGAGTTAGAACACAAGGCACATTGGGTGATCAAGACATTTAACATGGACATAGATGCGGTTGGAATTCATAGGAAGCTTCAATTGAATGAACTTGAAGAGATTCGGCTTGAAGCTTATGAGAATGCTTGCATTTACAAGGAGAAGACCAAGGCTTTCCATGACAAGATGATTCGCAGCAAAACATTCTCCATAGGGCAAAAAGTTTTACTTTTTAAATTATAGCCTTCGTTTATTTCCCGGTAAATTACGTTCTAAGTGGATTGGCCCCTTTGTTGTTACTAATGTTTTTCCATATGGTGCAGTGCAAATCCAAAGCTTGAGGAATGGCCAAGAATTCAAGGTGAATGGGTGATAGGAGCATATTCATGCGACTTAATTAGCTTGTTCTCGTGCATTTATGTTGTGTTTACTTATCTATTTTAGTGTTTAAGGCCACTTTTGTGCATTTTCAGATTATAAGGCCAAAGTGTGCAAGAAGATGCAAATTGGAGTCTTTTGGAGCGAAAGAGGAACGAATGGGTTGAAGACTTGAAGAAACGACGAAATCCTACTCCAACGATGAATTCTTACCAAAACGAGGAATCCTACTCAAACAAGGTTTCCTATTTTAGGAAAGTTAACCCTAAGTTTCCCGTTTTGGTAACCTTTCCTAATCTTAAACGTCCGTATTTTCTAGCCACTTTGAAGTCCTTGTAGGCACTTTAGGACACAAAACGAAGGCCCTAGCCCAAATTCTAGCCTAAGCCGTGCCTTTCCCTTTCTTTCCTTCCCTTGCCGTGCAAGGGGGGGTACTTTGGTCCCCTTTTGTGCACTTAAATCCTAACCCTAAACCCTAGCCGACCTAATTAATTTCCAATCATTCATATCATTCAGGAAAAAAAAAAAAACCTAATTCCCCTACATTTTACAACAAAGCCGTGCCCCCCCCCCCCCCCATTTACCATTCACCCTAATAAACCAAAAATCATTCTTGCCGCAAAACCATATCCCATTTATTCATATTTTCAATCAGAATTCAACCTAATAACCCTATTCCCCATGCAGCCGCACTATTTTTCATTGACTTCAACATTCACATATTTCCATTTTTTTTAACCGTGCATTCCATCACCTTTCATCGGATTCATTCTTAAAACCGTACCCTAATAAACCAACAAAAAGCTCTCAGCCGCAGCACCATATATTATTATTTCTTCTCTGCCGTGCATTGGACACACCAATTCCAGCCTTTCCCCATCTTCACGCAGCCACCAACACCCATTCTCCCATCAGCCGTGCATCCACCAACACCCAAAACCATTGCCGCAGCCTTCCTCCACCTTCCACCAATCCTGCCGCACACCTTTACCACCCTAAACCCATTCCCAAACCAGAAAAACATCCAAAACACACCATAAACCTCTCTGCCGTAGCAAGGAAGGGAGAAGGAGGAGCTTGGACGCGCAGAAATTCAAGTGGATTCGTTGTGCGTTTTAGGTGTAATCCATCCTTTGTTCGTTATGTTTAAATTCAATTTTATTTTTCTTTCTGTGAACATGAGAGGCTAAATCCCCCTAGTTAGCTAGGGGGTGATTCGAAACCATGTTTATGCTTGTAATATGGATTGATTACATTTGGTTGGAATTTCATGAATGTTGGATTCAATTCATTTAACTGTTTGATTGATAACTTGTTTGTGTATGTTTATTGAGAGTGCACGCTTAATGTTCATGCATGAATTTGACGCTAGAATATAAGTGAGTTTCACCTAATAGTTATGAACTTATATTCACAAGTAGTGGAGGTTGCTTATAAACAATCGCGTTAAATGAATTCTTGGCACTAGTTTCATGCTCATCATAGTAACGAATGCCTCGTCAACACTTATAGTTTTCATGATGCTTAATGATCTTTGATTGTATCTTTATTGTGCTTTTCACGTAAAGGACTTTTAGAGACTGTTTTGAATTGCGTTGCGCTAACCCATCCAATTCATTAACTTAAGGAAAACTTGACGGTTAATTTAAGCGGACCTAATTAACCCGGGGTGTTGAGTTTCATAATTTATCGAAAGACCAACTGAAAATCAAAGTGTATGCAAGTGTAACATGTGTGGAGAAGAACCTTCTAGCTAGCATTCATCCATAATTTCATCCAATTCATTACAATCTGCCTTAAATTTATAATCTGTGCATTTAATTTATTTTTGTCAAAACCTCAATCCCCTTTTACTTTAGTGTCCAATTTAGTTAGAAAGTGTCTTAGTTTGTGTTTTTAAGCATTTTGATTCATTTTATTACCCAAATTCGTCGAAAGTTGTCAAAGTGCTCAAAACTGCCCAGAAAGTGATTTTAAGGCAGTTTTGAGTGTTTTGGGGCTGTTTTGAGTCTTTTGTTTTGTTTTAGTGTTTTTATTGTTTAGTTTTGCATTCTTTGAGTCTAATTTAGTGTTTCAAACTTTATTTTACGTTTTTGAGTCAGTCTCCAAGTGATTTTGCAATCCCTCCTAATCCCCGGTTAAGAACGATCCCTACTTGCATCTTTACTACAATTGTCAAAAGAGGGTTTTAATTTGTGTGCTTACTTAGTTCGCTTCAATGGGCATCGTTTGAAGCCATATTATATAAGTGTTGAAGGGCAGATTGTGGAGGATGTCACCCTCCATGTCGGGGGTTCCAATTGATGCCAAAAAAGAGTTCGTCCGGCTGCACGACGTTAAAGCAAGCGCTTCTTGGGAGGCAACTCATGCATTCAACTAGAGAGGACTTAGGCAATTCAACAATTCATTCAATAAAATCAGATTTGCGTTCCTAACTTTCTCTTCTTTTATTGTTTTTATTTCGGCTTGCTAGTTAGTTTACGTTGTTTGTTTGAATGTGAGTCTTTGTTTGAAACATTGAGGACAATGTTTGATTTAAGTTTGGAGGGGTAAACAAGTTGTTTTTGCATGATTTTTGTGGGATTTTATCACCTATCATTTATAATGTTGTTTCTCACTATTTTTAAGTGTTTTTAGTGTGTTTTGAAGTGTTTTCATGTGTTTGGATCAGAAAATACGAAAATTTACAAAAAGAAATTGCAAAATAGTTTTGAAAAAGAGTTGTTTTAAAGTTGTTTTTGTGTGTTTGTTTTTTGTCTTAGGGTACCTTCCAACACAATGATGAGGATTTGGTTTTTAATTGCATGACTACTAAAGAATGTTGTAAACATCGATGGAAGTTTGATTTATGCTTTGGTTTATGCTTGGTTATAGTTATAGTTTACGAATTCACATGTAATCATAAAGAGAAAATCAGTTTTTGTAGCATTCTTGAAGGAAGGAACTCAAACTAAAGCTACATCCTTGAGAGAGGGAATTTGAGCACGGCTGCAAGTATGCAGCCTTTTCGGAATTTTGTGACGAACACAAGATTGTTAGACTTGGGATTTGAAGGTTACCCTTATACATGACACAATAGACGCGATGAGGGTTTTATTTAGGAAATGATTGATCGGGCACTTGCCACGAACGAATGGGTGCGATGTTATCAGCAAGCGATGGTTAAACATGTGGTGCTTGAAGGGTCAGACCATGCGATGTTAATTCTTTCAACAGAGATATTTATAACTTATACGGTAAAATTCATTCTACTGTAGGAAATTTTTGTTTCTTTCTCTTTTCTGGCATACATATGGATATACTATATATATGAAGACATTTTAAATTTCTATTTTTGTCTTTTCGTATTTAAGAAAGAATAAGAAAACATCTTAATAAAAAATATCTCAAGCAGGTTGGCCATTCATCCCTCATTTAAATGTTCACCTAGCACTCTAATGCGATAATAAATTTACAATTTCTAATAAGCATTTGTAATCGTGTCAACATAACTTCTCACCAGAAAATTTCCCATGTATTATTGGGCTCATTTGCAAAATGTAAAACATTATGAGTTCATATCCAGCCCAATTAAGTGCTGGTCTCTCATCCTGCCTAAAATGCATCCAGACCTTTCCATTTTACAATTATGATTTTTCAGACACAGATATTGAGAGGGAAATCAAAATCGGAATTACAATTAGAGTTGGACATTTTGCAGTGAATAGCCACACCTTTGAATCTTGGGAGGGTTCAGGCCTGCGATTACCATTCATGATTCAAATGAGGAATTCGTCTCATATAAATAAAAAATTCAAATTTGATCCGGGAACATTTGGGATTTATTATATTTTAGTGCTTTCAAATGTATGGTTTTGCAGTTGCAGGAAGAAGAAGATGAAAGTCAATAGTTTTATACCATTTGTTACTATTATAGAATAGGATACCACATAAATAAATAATGTGCAATTAGTATATGGAACTTCCACTCTTAATATCATTGATGCCTTTGGTGACAAAACCCACCACCTAACAATAAGTGGTTAAGTTCAAACATTATTGGTGATATTGGTGGTGGAGCATGCTTGGACCTACAAAGTTTATCATGGTACCAGAACAGGTTATTCTCTCGACACGTCATGGACGCTTACTAGGCTCAAGCATGCTTCCTAAAGTTGGATTTTTGAAAGGATGAATTAGCGTAGACTTAACGCAATTGAATGATTGGGCATTCGAAAAGATTGGTGTTGGCTCCGAAGGTTGAAAATCAACCAATCAGGCTCTCGAAAAGATTGACGTTATTTTCGATATAAAGACTTGATCCGTTTCTAATATGAAAATTCGTCTTCCTTGTGATCCCTGATAGGAGCATATTTAGGCGACTTAGTTAGCTTGTTTTCGTACATTTATGTGGTTAGTTCATAGTTAGTTTAGTAGTTTAAGCTATTTTCGTGTGTTTATAGGTTCATATAGCTAAGGAAGCAAAAAGGTGCATTTTGGAGCATTTTGGAGCAAAATTGGACTTGGAATGGATAACATATGCTTGGAGCAAAAGGAATGGACAAAATTGAAGACCCAAAGATGTTAGGATTCCTAATCAAAAGAGGATTCCTAATCAAAAGAGGAATCCTTGTCAAAGAAGGTTTCCTACTTGAAGTAGGAAAGTTAAGCCAAGGTTTCCTATTTTGGTTTAACCTTTCCTAATCTTAAAAGACCTTATGTTTCAGCAACATTAAAGACTCCTATGTATTTTAGGACACAAACCAAGCCTTCCTTGCAACCTAATTACCTTTGCCGTGCATTCCATAGACTTTCCCTTCCTTGCCGTGCAAGGGAAATGCATATTTCCTATTTTGTGTCACATGATTACATTCCTAATTCACCCCACTCTCAGCCACACCTTGCATACGTTTTCTATCCTAAATCCTTGCCCAATTACATCCTTAAAACACATTCCCTTTCATACAAATTAATGCCGCAAGTTTCCTTTCCCTTTCCCTTTGATTTCTGACTTTGTGTTTCCTTTTCCTTATGGATTTGGGGGTCTAATCCTTTCCTAAACTATGTAATAAACCTTAGGATTCTCTCTCTGAAATAAATATCAATGCTGCACCCTTATTCAACCCTAATCACTCTCTCACACAATCAGCCATCCTTCATCTTGTCTCTCAACCATTGCCGCAGCTTTGTACCAGTCTTCCACCATTCATACACTTCCATACCTTCACCCAACCACCCATACATCATCCCTAAACCTTTGCCGCACCCCTACCAACCTAAATCCATCTATAACCAAGAAATCCTTCCAAAATCACCCAAGAGCTCTTGTACCGCAGCTTTGCAAGGAAGAAGAAGAGAAGAAGAAGCCTTGGAACATTTGTGCATTCAAGTTGGAGTGTTGGAACATTTTTAGGTGTAATCTATCTTTTGTTTTCAATGTTTAATTCAATTTTCCTTTGTTTTGTTGTGAACATGAGAGGCTAAACTCGTTTTAGCTAGACGAGGCTTTGAAACCATGATTATATTTATGATATGAATTGATTAAGTCCACTTGTGATTTCATAAATTGTGAATGCAATGTACTTAACCATTTGATGGATAACTTATTCTTGTATGTTGATTACGGAGGCCTACTTAATTTGCATGCTTGAATTTGGTGCTAGAATATAAGGGAGTTTCACATGATCGTCACAAACTTATATTCACAAGTAGTTAAGGTTGTTTTCACAATCATGTTAAGTGAATTCCTAGCATGAGTATCATGATGTCATAGTTACAAGTGCTTTGTCAATACTTATGATTTTCATTGATCGTAATGATCTTTGATTGTATCTCTATTATGATGTCATGTAGGGAACTTTTGAAGAATGCTTTGGGTTGTCGTATGATGTCATCCAATCCAATAACTAAAGGAAAATCTGAGGGTTAATTAGTGATGTCACGGTTAATCTGGGGTGTTGAGGTTCATGGTTTATCAAAAAAGCAACTGGAAATCAATTTGTGTTTGAATGTATCATGTGTGGAAAAGTATCCTCTAGCTATCTAATCATCCATTGTTTTTCTCAAATTCGTCCAAATTGCATTTAAGTCTTTTAGTTACTTGTTTTTACATCAATTTGGTCCAAAACCCAATCCCCTTTACTTACTTGTTTGAATTTGTCCTAAAGAGTGTTTTTGAGTCTTTTGAGTCAAAACCAATTCTATTTTTGTCCAAATTAAGTCCTAGAGTCTAAATTGAGTCTTTTTGATTGTTTTGTGTTGTTTTGAGTCTTTTAAGTTTGTTTTGAGTCATATAAGTTTAGTAAAGAGTCTTTGAGTTTGTTTAAGTGTTTTTTAAGCACATTTTTGTATCTTTGAGTCAGTTTTTGTTAGATTAGCAATCCCTCCTAATCCCCGGCCTAGGACGATCCCTACTTATATCTATACTACAATTGTCAAAAAGAGGGTTTAATTTGAGTGCTATTATTTATCACATCAATCTCCTGTTGGGCCACTGGCCAGGGGGTTTATTGGAGAATAGGATACCACATCGGTCATATGACAAATTAATATATGGAAGTTTTCACCCCTAATGTCACCGAGGCCTTTTGTGATAATATATAATTAATATATGTAAGTGTTCGCATCAATCATATATGATTCTTGCATAGAGCATTTCAATTTTTTTTTTTTTTTTTTTTTTTAAGGATCCACCACTTCTAAATGAGACCGTTTAAAAATATCCTTAGGATTTAGAAGTTTAAGGCTTAGGTTTTAGCATTGATTTCAAATGGGACAAAAATGAAGCCACTCTCGTTGGTGATGATGTGAATGAAATGCATGGGTGGTGGATTTTAGGGTTTGTTTTCTGATTTTCAATTCCTTCATTTGTTGTTGAAGGATGGGTGCAACTGTTCTACTGCTGCTTATGGTGGGTTGTGGTTTTAGGCAATGGCAAAGCTAGAAATGTTTCACCAGGTGGGTTAGCTTAAAGATTTAAATCTTTATAAATAAAGAAATTTGATATTATATTTTTCACAGTATCAACTAGCTTAAGAAAATTTTCACAAGGTGAGCCAAAAATTTTCGTTATTCAAACAAATTCATATACAAGAAGCGATGAGAGAAAAAATGTGAGAAAAAGAGATGGTTTGTAAACTATATTATATAATTAAACCGAGAGAATTCGAATTAATAACGAAATATATGGTGGGCTACATTCGAAAATCAGTAAAAATTACATGTAAAATTTTATTTTCTACCGAAAGTTGCCTAGGCTACAACCCAAGGTAGCCCTTAAAATGGCTCCACTGGTGGTGGTAGGATTTGTGGCGTCGGGAGTGGTAAGTGCCATAATCTTAAGTGTTATTATTTTACAAGTACATTTTCGTCAAAAGAAAAGACAGCGAAAATTTGCATCCACAATGTTCACTCTCTTCTAAAATAAACATGGCCTATCACAACGATGACCTAAGATTCTACAATTTTATTTACAACTTTCTTTATCAGTTAGTCAACATTTTTAAACATTACACACTTCTTCTTGCCAATGTGTCTCCTTCTTCAGGAATTATGACAAATTCTTTTTGAATTCCCTTGTAAGGACCAATATCTATAGCATTGTTAAACTACCATTGTTTCCAACAGCTCAAGCAGTTAGGGAATAAGTCTATTGTTGAATAAATTAGACAATCAAATTAGGTTATTCAGTTTGTACAAATTTTATCCTTGTAAGCGCATAAATTGATAGGAGCATATTTATGTGACTTTGTTATCTTATTTCTTTGTTACTTAGTTAATTTCCATTTATTTGGTAATTTAAGTTATTTTCGTATTATTGTAGGTCCAGCTGGTAAAGATGACAATAAATAGCTAAATGGAGCAATTTGGAGCACTTTTGGACTTGGATTGGATAGCATGCGTGGATAGCCTATGGGCTGAACGTTTTTGATGTTTAAATGGTGTTAGACATGTGCTAAACTTGAAATTAAAGTTGAGGCTTGGAAGACAAGGAATTACACAAAAAAAAGGAATCCTAGTTGGAGATGAACCTTATCTTATCTTATCTTATCTTATCCAACCTTATCTTATCCTATCTTATCCAACATTATCTTATCTTATCTTATCTCCAGCTGCAAGGAGGAATTGACACACCCCGACCGAAATCAAGGCGTGCTGGCCGTCACGCGAAGGTGACGTAGCCATGTGCACATTGCAAAAACAATAATAATATAAAATGCGAATAAATAAAAACAAAACTAACTAGAGCACTAAATAAGATAAGGTGCAAGATGAAATAAGTGTGAATTCACAACCAGAGCATAAGTAGCCTAAATGCAGTCCAGCAGGACAAATACTAATTATATAACACCTAAAGGTGACCATACAATGGTGATAATCTGTTAGAGCTGCTGTGGATTCCTCACAAGCCACCAAAAAACACTCCAAACTAGAACTTGGAGGGGCGCAAAACAGAAAGTATGAGTGGGCAAAAACAAAGCTTTTCAAAACCATTTCATTTATCAAAGATTGTAACCCCTCGCCGTAAAACATGTATAATTTCCCAGAAAATAGAATACATATCTATACCACAAACATGCTCAACATAGCAAAATTCACAAATATGCCATGTCGAATATCTCAGCAATAAAATATGTAAGTCAGGTGATATAACTCAATGCAAATGATATATCAGCCGGAGTCACCTAACGTGACCTGTACGGTTGAATCTAGAGCTCATCCATCTAGCCGGAGTCACTTAACGTGACCTGTACGACTCAAATCCACATCTCATCAAATATACCTGCACACGAGTCGGAACCACCTAAAGTGGTCAGTACGACAAGACTGGGTGTAAATAAATACGCTCAAGTGCTACGATCATGTGAAGACTGTGCGAATAATCGCGAGTCATCTACGAGTCAGAACCACCTATAGTGGTCTATACAACAGGACTGTGCACTAAACTTAGATCCAAGGTGAGCGTATGGTGTGGGAGGTGAACATCACATGAAGGACTGTACCCTAACTCTGGGTGGGAGCACTAACACCGGGGTGCAGGTTTATGAGATCTCAACACATCTCACATAATCATCAATTCACATAAACAGTCTATAACTCGCCTGGTATTTACCTGAGCGTCCACCGCGTTAAATCACAATATGCACATATCATACAAATTCATAATCCAAGCATAAATCAATAAGCATGGCATTTCAAACATAATTTCATTTAAATCAATTTTCTGGGAAAATCTCAAGTATATAGGTATATACGGAAAACCAAAAGCCCACTCACTAGTATGTGGAAGGGTTGTAGCCCCCAAACCTCGATTGATTGCGCTCGTCCTGAGGATAGGTCTCACCTATATACGAAACAACTATATAAACGTTAATTTAAAGCACATAAACAAAACTAGGTAATAACTTCTCATGCATTGCTCAAATAGGGTGTTTGAATGACCAACGTGATCTACTCAACACCATGAACATTCCCATATTTCCAACCACTCACGCGCCGGCCAAGGCACGGCCAGACGCGCCCCCACGCGTGGCCAACCCTAACTGAACAATTAACTGCCGTTTGGAATATTTCGTTAAAACCTTAATAGAAGTTAACGACATTACCTGACAGCGTTAGAATATTTCGTCAACTTTGACGGAATATTCGTCTCCTTCTCCGGCGAACCTCGCTGCTGTCTGCAACTTGAATTTTCACCAGTTTCTGGAAAAACTTTAAAACTTCAGATCTTTCTCATTTCTTAACCAAAATCCATGAAATTTGTACCAAAGTGAAACTTACAACGAGTAGAACAAAACCTTACCACTTTTAGGACTTAAATCCAATGGGATCTCACCAGAAAAACCCACGATAATCCAGCCACTACTGCAACTCTCCAAAACTAAGCTTCCCGACGTCTAAAACGCTACAACTTTCTTCCCCGAGCTTCGTGAAGATGTTCTAAAGCTTCCTAGAACCTTAAAACTCACTGAAAATTTCACGATCTCGACTGCATGAACAGTGCACCAAATCAGGAATTCTTGGTTCTCGGGTTTTTGAAGGTTTCACGTCCAACCAAGGGCATGGATGAGTTCCTGGGCTTGCTAGGAGTCCAAAACCAACCTTCAAATCTTTGATCCGAGCAAGAAATGATTGGTCCAAGGTTTGTCTATACAACTGTATGGAAATGGAAAGAAATCTGAGAGAGAATGAGAGAGAGAGAGAGGTCAACGGGGAAAGGGATTTGTGTATGTGTGTTGTGTGGTCCAGTTTGCAACCAATCAAAAACAAGAAAACAAACCTAAGTCTAAGTTCCTAATTGGTTCCAAAATATTAGGGACTTAACATATTGGTCCACATTGATGCGAGAATTATACGCGCACAAATTAAACCCTCTTTTTGACAATTGTAGTATGGATGTAAGTAGGGATCGTTCTGGACCGGGGATTAGGAGGGATTGTTAACCACTTGGATTTTGACTTCAAAAACGTAAAAAACAAGATAAAACACTAAACTAGACTCAAAGAATGTGAAACTAAACGTTAAAACACTAAGACAAAACAAAAGACTCAAAATGCTTTAAAAACACAAACTAAAATGATTTCTAACTAAATTGAACAATAAAGTAAAGGGGGATTGAGTTTTGGACGGAATTAAACTAAATGAACAAATTGCAATTAAAACATAATGTAAATATGAAATTAATGAAATGGAATGAATGGATGCTAGCCAAGGGGTTTATCTCCACACATGTTACACTTGCATAATAAAAAGATTTCTAATTGCATTTCAATAAACCATGAATTCTCAACGCCCCGGGTTAATTAGGTCCGCTTAAATTAACCGTCAAGTTTTCCTTAAGTTAATGAATTGGATGATTGCATACGACAATCCAAAGCATTCCTCACAAGTTCCCTATATGAATTGCATAATAGAGATACAAGCAAGAATCATTAAGCATCATGAAAACTATAAGTGTTGACGAGGCATTCGTTACTATGATTGCATGAAACTTATGCCAAGAATATGTTTAACACGATTGTTTATAAGCAACCTCCACTACTTGTGAATATAAGTTCATAACTATTACGTGAAACTCACTTATATTCTAGCGTCAAATTCATGCATGAAAATTAAGCGTTCATTCTTAATAAACATACATAAATAGGTTATCAATCAAACAGTTAAACAAATTGAATTCACAACTTATGAAACGTAATTAAAAGTAATCAAATCATATTACAAACATAAACATAGTTTCGAATCACCCCCTAGCTAAAGGGGGTTTAGTTCCTCATAACTTTGAAATCAAAGAAACACCTAAACATTCCAACAACTCAAAACTTTGAATTGTATGAACGTTTAAGCACTCTTTTCTTCCATTTCTCATACGTACAAAACAAAGAGAATTAAAATGAAACTTTGAAATCAAAGAAACACCTAAACATTCCAACAACTCAAAACTTGAATTGTATGAACGTTTAGGCACTCTTCTCTTCCTCGTTGTTGTAGCACAAGGTTTAAGGATAGGTTGGTTGGGGGGATGGAAGTGTTGGGGAATTATGGAAATGGATGAGGATTGGTGGAAATGGAAGATGGTTTTTGGATTCTAAGGGAGAAAGGAATGTGTTTGTGGTGTGTTGTTGTGTTGTGAATGAGATGATTTGAATGAATGGGAATGCAAGGGTATTTATAGGAGGAGTGGAGGGAACATATGGATGTTTGTTTAAGCATTTGTGTGAAGGAATGATGAAGAATTGCATGTGGAATTAAAGAATGAGTGGTGGTGTAATGATGAAGTGAATGCATGTGGAATTAAAGAGGGAGAATGTGGTGAAATGATGAAGTAGGAAGGTGGAAATGCATGTGAGATGTTGGAAAGGAAATGGGAATATGAGTGCATGTGGGTGAATGATTTGTGGTGCAATGATGAAGAGTGAATAAAGAATGCATGTAGGGTTAGCTAGGAAAGTGGGAATGTGGTTGAATGATTAAAGGGACATGCATGTGGCTTGTTTGATTGCTTGGTGAGATGATGCATGCTTGTAGTTTAGGGTGTTGAATATGGATTTGCATGGCATTTGAATTGATTGTGGGCTTTGGAATTGGAAGGAAATGCATGGCAAAGGGCTTGGTTTAAGAGAGAATGGGCTAGGCCCTTTGTTTTATGTCCAAAGTGAATACAAGGCCTTCAAATTCGTCCAACATTTTGGCTCCAATCATATGCCATCCATTCCAAGCCCAATTTTGCTCCAAAATGCTCCAAAATGCATCCTTTTTCTTCCTTAAGCCCTTAGAACCTGAAAACACACAAAAGAAGCATAAAGGACTAAAATAACTAGAGAAACATAACGTAAATGCACGAGAACAAGCCATTTAAGTCGCATGAATATGCTCCTATCAAACTCCCCCACACTTATCTTTTGCTAGTCCTCGAGCAAAACAGAAAGAAAAACAAAACAAAACGAAACGAAACAAAACAAGTAAAACACACCTAAACCTTCCAACAACCGTCTTAGGGATTTCCAATGCACATGACAAGTTAAAAATCATCATTCCCACAGATTTTAGTCATCTTCACACTTAAGTACATTCTTAATCATAGTCACCATATACTAGTTCACAATTAAGCATTTAAAACCATGTTTTGAATGTAGTAACATGCCTTAGAGAATTTGCTCAATTCCTTACAAGATATGCACTCGATTTTCACTCAGAATTTCTAACTACACACCCTAATCTAGTCATTTGTGAGAAGATTAATGAAAACGAACACTCACATATATATATATATATATCACAAAGAGAGCAATTTCAAGAGTTAATAAGCATGTTTAGATATGATCTCATGAATGGAATGCTACTACTTAGACGCAAGAACCAGTGACACCATATGCTCATACCAAGTTCAAACTCCACAAATTGAAGCACATAACACTCAAGATTGAAGTCACGGGTTGTAATGGGGTTCGGGGCGTATGGATAACAAAGAAGGGATATGGAAAACAAAGGTTCTTAAAGAAATAGTGAGCAAAGCACTTCAATCAACTAAGAATTCACTTTTGAATGAAAACTCAACTTTTGAACAGAAAGGGAGAATTTAGACAATTTACGGCCAGAATTGGTGTTTTGGACCCTTTCTTCAATCACTCATTCTTTCATTTTTTTCAAACTCTTTTTTTTTTTTTTTTCTTTCTTTCTTTTTTTTTCTTTTCTTTTGAATCTCAAAACATACATAAACACTTAAACATTCTCTCCCCCACACTTATTTTCTTTCATAATGTAACTCAAAAGGAATTCAATTAAGTCATGCTCACTATCTTTTAAGAACAAGGGTGGGGATTGTCCTAAACTAGGCTAGGTGAGGAAAATGTGGGTAAACAAAGAATATGGGCTAACACGGCTCAATGGGGTTAAACTTAAACACAAAATGAGTTAAGGGCACATGGCTTTTTGGCTTTGATGGTGGTCACTACACAACTTCATCTTGAATATGTGTTATGCAAATCAATAATATGCTTTGAATGAAATGGGCATGAGTTCTAGCATTTGGAACTATATGATGAAACGCCTTCTAAGTAGTAACCAAGCAAAGAATAATGAGATCATGCAACGACTTTAGAAAACAAGAAATCACAGATTATACTCTCCAAAGAACGTTATAGGCTCA
This sequence comes from Pyrus pyrifolia, assembly GCA_016587475.1. NCBI lineage: Eukaryota > Viridiplantae > Streptophyta > Magnoliopsida > Rosales > Rosaceae > Pyrus > Pyrus pyrifolia. The sequence continues at coordinate 816,112 of BNSU01000024.1, forward strand.
AGTCTCTCAGGGTTGTAGCGTTTGTTTGAGTTCCTTCCTTCAAGCATGTTACAAAAACGAATTTTTCTTTTATGATTGCATGTGAAGTCATACATTATAACCATAACCAAGCATATACCAAGAGTAAATCAAACTTTTCTCTATGTTTATAACTCTTTTTAACAGTCATGCACTTACAAACCAAATCCTTATCATTGTGTTGGAAGGTACCTACGACACAAAAACGACTCAAAACACTCTTTTTAGGCTTTTCAAAACATGTTTTTCAAATTTTTATGTGATTTTCGAATTTTTAAGTCAAAACACACTAAACACACTTAAAAACAGCAAGAAACAACATTTGAAGTTATGGTGGATAAAACCCTACGAATTTGCATCAAAACACTTTAGTATCTCCCCCACACTTAAATCAAACATTGTCCTCAATGTTAAAAACCACACTAAACACAAACAAACATATAAACAGCAATTAAACATACTAAACATGGCAGAATGTATCTAACAAAGAGAAGAGTTTAGAGATGCAAATCTGGTTATGGAGTTTTCGTTCCATCTTCTCCTTGGTGATTGCAGTGAGGCTTGGATCTTTGTGATTCCACAGGCTTACTCTTGAACTGCGCTGCTCCCATCGTTGATTTTCCTTTGTGCTACTCTTGAACTGGGCAGCAGGCTTCCTTTGGTCTCCCCCGAAGGTCTGAGCTTCCTTCTCTTATCTGTTTCTTTGTTCAATCTTTCCAATTCGTATTGAAGAGGGTTAGAGGATAGCTCAGCAAAGCTAGGTAAGCAACCAGGGAATAGAGTCTAGATAGACTCCAAGTGCCGGCTGATTGCTTCTTTCACTTTGCTATGCGATTAATAACAAAGACAAAGGAAAAGACAGGGAAAGAGCATGATATGGGATACTTTTGCTTTTGACCTTGATGATATGAGATACCTTTGCTTTTGAAGAAGCGGTGAATGAATCAGCACATGTATTTGTTGTGCTGCTTCCTCCTGGGTCATCTGTACTCCAGGCATCTGGTATCATCTTTGGGGAAGAAGAAAGAAGTGAGTGTTTCGAAAGGCTTTGCTGGGAGTGCGCCCTCAGAGGTGAGAAAGAGTTGGGCATTTTCTTCAGGTTTGCCTTGCCATAAAAGATGAAAGTCGACAAATATAGGGATAGCAAGTGGTGGTACTGTTCTCTTACCCTTGTCGACAAACGTTTTGATCCCGCAAATCCGGCCTTTTGAAATAGTGACGACTCTTCGATATTTGAAGACGCCTCTTCGATTTCTGAGCAGGCGCTTTCTGAAAAGCAGAGAAAGCGTCGCCGAACTTTGCGCTTGTCGGCTAAAGACGTGTAGCTGCGATGATGGCCTCCACGTGTTGAACGCGTTTTCTGAAAAGCTGAGGGAGCGTCGCCCAACTTTACGCCTCAAATTCCGGCTTTTTGAATCGGTGGACGCGTTGCCTTGGCTTTTTATAGAGCTATCGATCACCGCCAACTTACACACTCTGAAGATTTCCCATTCTTGAAACTCGTTTCCGGCCCTTTGAAAATTTACTCCGTCCACCCCTTCTCTTTGAACACTTTTTTTAAAAAAATGGCAAACCCATCAAACCTTAGCTTAGAATTGAGTCTCCGCAGTGATACGGGCGTGCCGCTTCAAGGTAACGTATGGCGCCCTTCTTTCTTATCTTCTAACGGTCCTCTTACAGGTGAAGATTCCGTGATGCAGGACGCCACAACAGCTACGATAGTAGCTCGGAACCTCCTCACTCCCAGAGATAGTCAGCTGCTTTCAGGACGGTCCGATGAGTTGGCCGTTCAAGAGTCCCTGGCTCTCAGCGTTCAGTGCGCTGGTTCTGTGTCAAACATGGGCCAACGCCTCCTTGCTCGCTCCCGTCAGGTTGAATCATTGATGGCGGAGGTGGAGAACCTGAAGCAAGAGATAAAACAACTTAAGCACGAGAATAGAACTTTGCACGTGCTTGCAAATAATTATTCATCAGGCATGAAGAGGAAGCTTGATGAGCTTGATGACCGTCAACGGTTTGCAGCTTTCTTCCAGATGCACCTCTTTCCTGGGTCATCCAGCGTTCCACCAAGGTTTGGGGCCTTGAATGATCTATCCTCGGTGCCTCCCGCTCCTATGCCTCCTGCTCCGATGCCTCCTGCTCCTATGCCTCCTGCTCCGATGCCTCCTGCTCCGAGACCTCTTGCTCCGAGAGTGTTGCCACGTAGTGGGGCCTCACGTACACAACCTTTGTAAAGGCTCCATCTTTCTGCCATGTTTAGATACAATTGTAATTTATCGAAAAAAAATCAATGAACAAGCAAAAGTTTTATTTACTGTATTGGGTTGCCTCCCAAATAGCGCTTTCTTTAACGTCTTGTAGCCGGACGAAGAACACAATCATGCCTTAATGGAACCCACGGCATGGAGTTGATCATTGAATGGATGATGATACTTGAAATGTTCCGGCAATGGTTGAATTTCAAGAGTGGGTGCCCTAATCATTGACATCAACAACATATTAGTCAAAAACGACTTTGGATTTTGAGTTGGTGGCTTACCTATGGGCTGCAATATTGGCTCTAAAGTCGCAGCACATTCAACAAATGCACAAGGGATGTTTTCATTCAGATTGGACATTTTGAAGGTTGTGGCTGTGTGATCCACTCCAATTTCCTCCTTGATGAATTCAAGATGCTCCTCAACCACTTTTTCCTCGTGAATTGTTGGAAAGGTGTCCAAGATGTCTTTCTTCCCCTCATCTTTCATGGATTGCATGAACCTGCCAGGGAAGGGTGCATTTGGGGGAACAAAGTTAGAAATAATTAACTTTGGAACAACCTTACCTGAATTGGATGGCGTAGGAGCAATAGGTGCCTGCGGCAAAGGTGTTTCCTCTCCCTCAATTAGTAGCTCCTCATCCACTTCTAGGCTATGTTTGGACATTTTTAGGTCAGCTCCAACCTCCATAGCACTTCCCAAAGTGATAGCATTATGGATTTCAAAATCTTCCTTCGAGTTTTCAATAGTTGAGTTGGAGAGTTCACTTTGCTCTTGAATTTGTTTCATGAACTCCATAATCTGCCCAATTTGCTCCTCCAAGTTGTCCAACCTTTTGTCTTGATTTTGCCTTGCTTTGCTTTGATCTTCTTGCCCCTGAGACAAATTGGTGAGTAACGTACTAACCGTATCATTATACAAAGACTCACTTGAATTTGTTTGGGCAGGTTGTGGTGGCTGCATAGGTGTTGTATAGAACTCCTCATATGGCTGCCAATAACCTTCTTGTTGAGCCTCATTGTCTTGATTTTGTGAGCCCTGCACCAAACAAAGTAATTCATTAAGCTTTTGATTATAATCTATTGACGAACTTGAATTTGTTTGGGCAGGTTGTGGTGGATGCATAGACGTTGAATAGAACTCCTCATATGGTTGCCAATATTCTCCTTGTTGAGCCTCCTCGACTTGGTTTTGTGAGCCCTGCACCGAAGAAAGTAAGTCATTAAGAGCTTGATTATAATCTATTGACAAACCTTGGTTTGGTTGGGCATATTGTATATGAGGTTGTGGTGGATGCATAGACGTTGAATAGAACTCCTCATAGGGCTGCCAATATCCTTCTTGTTGAATATGTTGAGGTTCCCACCACGTAGAGTTTGAATGATCACTCCAATCCGAATTGTAATTATTGGAAAACACGTCGTTCCTTGATTGATTATGATCAAATGTACCAACTCTTTGCGTTTGGTACTCTTCCATAAGCTGTGACAAAAGAGAAGCATTATCAAGTGCCATGTTGTGCTTCTCTAGTACTTGAATTCAACAAACAAAACACAAATAAAAAAAACTAAAACTAAAATACATAACAGAAACGAACAATCCAAGGGATTAGCAAATTTGCTAATCCCCGGCAACGGCGCCAAAATTTGATGCGAGAATTATACGCGCACAAATTAAACCCTCTTTTTGACAATTGTAGTATGGATGTAAGTAGGGATCGTTCTGGACCGGGGATTAGGAGGGATTGTTAACCACTTAGATTTGACTTCAAAAACGTAAAAACAAGATAAAACACTAAACTAGACTCAAAGAATGTGAAACTAAACGTTAAAACACTAAGACAAAACAAAAGACTCAAAATGCTTTAAAAACACAAACTAAAATGATTTCTAACTAAATTGAACAATAAAGTAAAGGGGGATTGAGTTTTGGACGGAATTAAACTAAATGAACAAATTGCAATTAAAACATAATGTAAATATGAAATTAATGAAATGGAATGAATGGATGCTAGCCAAGGGGTTTATCTCCACACATGTTACACTTGCATAATAAAAAGATTTCTAATTGCATTTCAATAAACCATGAATTCTCAACGCCCCGGGTTAATTAGGTCCGCTTAAATTAACCGTCAAGTTTTCCTTAAGTTAATGAATTGGATGATTGCATACGACAATCCAAAGCATTCCTCACAAGTTCCCTATATGAATTGCATAATAGAGATACAAGCAAGAATCATTAAGCATCATGAAAACTATAAGTGTTGACGAGGCATTCGTTACTATGATTGCATGAAACTTATGCCAAGAATATGTTTAACACGATTGTTTATAAGCAACCTCCACTACTTGTGAATATAAGTTCATAACTATTACGTGAAACTCACTTATATTCTAGCGTCAAATTCATGCATGAAAATTAAGCGTTCATTCTTAATAAACATACATAAATAGGTTATCAATCAAACAGTTAAACAAATTGAATTCACAACTTATGAAACGTAATTAAAAGTAATCAAATCATATTACAAACATAAACATAGTTTCGAATCACCCCCTAGCTAAAGGGGGTTTAGTTCCTCATAACTTTGAAATCAAAGAAACACCTAAACATTCCAACAACTCAAAACTTTGAATTGTATGAACGTTTAAGCACTCTTTTCTTCCATTTCTCATACGTACAAAACAAAGAGAATTAAAATGAAACTTTGAAATCAAAGAAACACCTAAACATTCCAACAACTCAAAACTTGAATTGTATGAACGTTTAGGCACTCTTCTCTTCCTCGTTGTTGTAGCACAAGGTTTAAGGATAGGTTGGTTGGGGGGATGGAAGTGTTGGGGAATTATGGAAATGGATGAGGATTGGTGGAAATGGAAGATGGTTTTTGGATTCTAAGGGAGAAAGGAATGTGTTTGTGGTGTGTTGTTGTGTTGTGAATGAGATGATTTGAATGAATGGGAATGCAAGGGTATTTATAGGAGGAGTGGAGGGAACATATGGATGTTTGTTTAAGCATTTGTGTGAAGGAATGATGAAGAATTGCATGTGGAATTAAAGAATGAGTGGTGGTGTAATGATGAAGTGAATGCATGTGGAATTAAAGAGGGAGAATGTGGTGAAATGATGAAGTAGGAAGGTGGAAATGCATGTGAGATGTTGGAAAGGAAATGGGAATATGAGTGCATGTGGGTGAATGATTTGTGGTGCAATGATGAAGAGTGAATAAAGAATGCATGTAGGGTTAGCTAGGAAAGTGGGAATGTGGTTGAATGATTAAAGGGACATGCATGTGGCTTGTTTGATTGCTTGGTGAGATGATGCATGCTTGTAGTTTAGGGTGTTGAATATGGATTTGCATGGCATTTGAATTGATTGTGGGCTTTGGAATTGGAAGGAAATGCATGGCAAAGGGCTTGGTTTAAGAGAGAATGGGCTAGGCCCTTTGTTTTATGTCCAAAGTGAATACAAGGCCTTCAAATTCGTCCAACATTTTGGCTCCAATCATATGCCATCCATTCCAAGCCCAATTTTGCTCCAAAATGCTCCAAAATGCATCCTTTTTCTTCCTTAAGCCCTTAGAACCTGAAAACACACAAAAGAAGCATAAAGGACTAAAATAACTAGAGAAACATAACGTAAATGCACGAGAACAAGCCATTTAAGTCGCATGAATATGCTCCTATCACACATCGAAAACATATCACCCACAACACCAACTAACGTCCAAGGGCAAAATAGTCATTTCACACTGTTGATAAAAATAATTCGGGATGGGCTGTCACAGGAATCTTAATCACTTTCCAACACTTTCTACCTGATTTTTAGAGTCCTAAAATAACTCAAAAATGCCAAAACCTTTTCCTCCTTGGATTCAGCCGTTCCCCCTATAAATATGAAATTCCTGCAACAATTTAGAGTGTGCCATGCCTAGCATTCATCCATTGAAGTTGTTGGAATTTTCAGAGTTCATTCTATCTTTGTTTTAATTCTTTTTCAGTTATGATGAACATGTGTAACTAAATTTCTTTTTAGCTAATGGTGAATTCGAAGCTATGATCATATGTTTTATATAAATTGATTACATCCAGTTATTGTTTTATAAAACATGAATGCGATTTACTTATCTGCTATATAGAGAACTTATTCTTGTATGTTTATTAAGGGTGCACACTTAGTTTCCATGTAGGGATTTGATGCTAGAATATAAGGAAATTTCACCTAATCGTTATGAACTTATATTTGCAATTAGTAAAAGTCACTAGTCATGATTGAGTTAAGTAAATTCTTGGCAAGAGTATCATGCTTTTCATAGTTACAAATGCTTTGTCAATGCTTGTGATTTTCATAGAACTTAATGATCTTTGAGATGTATCTCTATCATGCTTTTCATAGTTAGGGAACTTGAAAATAATAATTTGGTTGCGTCGTTAAGTCCAATTCAATGAACTTAGGAAATTCTGAGAGTTAATTAGTGTTGCTCATAGTTAATTTGGGGCATTGTCATTCATGGTTTATAGGAAGAATAACTGGAAATCGATTTGCATGCATATGTTTCATGTGTGGAGAAGAATCCTTTAGCTATCCTCTCACCCATATTTCATTCACAACTTAATTTACTTGCTGCAATTTAGTTTTGTTCTCATTAAATTCGTCCAAAATCCCCCCTCATTGTTTTGTTGCTAGTTTAACTTAGTTTTTAGTTTTATAAGTTTAATTTGTGTTGATTAGCATCCCTTCTAATCCTTGGAATAAAACGATCCCTATTTACTCATACTACAATTGCATAATTTATAGGGTTTAATTTGTGTGTTAATTTCTACCACATCACAAATCGTAAAAGATACATTACTACAAATTTTTACATACATGACACAATTTATGGGTCATGTTAAAAGTTTAATGAGGCAAGAAAGTAGCATCATCATTGTGGGTGTCATTAAAGATATTTTTATGACGCTGAAAGAGTGTCATGGATTACATCTAACAAGTGTCAATGAATTAAGCACTTGTGTCATTTATTACCATTTAAGACGAGGAATAAGTGTCATAAACAGAGGAATGAATGTCATGATATACTAAATATGACATACGCACAGTGTCATGTATAGCTTCTAGAGACACCTAACAAACGTCATTGAATTAAAAAAGCGTGTCATCTATTTCAATTTGAGACGCGGAATATATGTCATAAACAGAGGAATGAGCGTCATGGTTACTAAACATGACATCTGTATATATAGTTCATGTACTATAGCACTGAAACCACTTGGAGCGTCATTAGCAATGGCACGCAAAGCGTGTCATAAACTGTTCAAACATGTCCTAAAATATGTTTGATGACATATATAATGTATTTTTAATTTGAAAACAAGACCTACATAATTCATCTAGAAAACAAGATATTTACCTCAAATAAAATAGTATTGTGTTCATAAATTTGTAATCCATTCCACCACCAAAGTATTAAAAAAACTACGAGCTGGAAAACATTCTCTGGTGAAAGGGCGAGAGAATGAATCTGAAAATGCAAGTAAAAATATTCCAAGGGTTTCTCTTCTCTGTGATAGTGTTCCTCTCCCCTGTGAGAGTATTTCCTTTCCTTGTGAGATCCCCTCGTTAATTGCATTTTCGCTTCCTTCACTAACCCACTTGAGCACATTTAATCCACTACCTATGACACACCCTAATCTAAAATCAAGGCGTGCTGACTATCACGTGAAAGTTAACTAATGTGCACATGGCTACATCACTTTCACGTGATGGTCAGCACGCCTTGATTTTAGATCAGGGTGTGTCAACCCATGGGTTGATTTTGTGCTTTGGTTGATCCTTCATACATATTCATGACTAACCCATTTTTTCACCTGGGTGTTTTCAATCCAATCCATCGGCATATTGTTAGTTCTCTGATAGATCTCGCATATCCCACATAGCTTGGCCCAATTTCCTGCTTTGATGTCCGAATCTAGCTAAGGCGTGGCCAAATCGAGGTAAGGACTTTACTCAGCCAACTACCAATCTTTAAGGTTTTTATTTGGGGTCAGGGACTCTGCCTTCTCGTAGTGTCGGGAGGTTAGTTTCTAACTCTGAGGTCTGGATTCTGATGGCTTTATGGATGGGACCTCCATCCCTTTTGCTGATGGGGTACTGATGGTAATAAAGGAGATTATGGAAACATTTATGAGCTCTCAACAACTTAAAACAGGTCAGTGGGTAGGTGATTGGATTAAAGTCCAGATCTAGTGTGTAATTATGTTTTATTTCAGATTTGGGGGTGTGTTTGTTAATAACAACGGGAATAACATTTACTCTACCCCCACCAACTAGAGAAATAATTGTTACTCCTACTCTGTGTGTTTGTGAATAACAACGGGGATAACATTTACTCTGCCCCCACCAACTTGAGAAATAATTGTTACTCCTACTCTGCCCATTATTGTCGAAATCAGGAATATAGCTACTCCAACTTTTTGGAGAGATTTAGAAAGCAGAAGGTAGGTTGGATCATATAGAAGATGCAATAAGAAATAGAAACTCAGAAAGATTATGGCAAATGAAGTAGAGGATCTGGCTGTCCAATTGGAATATGGTATAGAGCTCTCTAATATAGAACAAGGAGTGAAGCTCATTGCCAAGGTGCTGGTGGATCAACAACTCAACAAGTGGGGAGTGAGAAACATTTTGAAGAGTGCCTGGAAAGAGTTTGGGGAGCTGCAGATTAACTGGGTACAAGATAACTCTTATGTGGTCGTGGTAAGAGATGAGAGTGTTGCAACTCGTATCTTGGATCAGGTGCCCTGGGCAGTGATGAAACAGAACCTAGCTGTGAAAAGGTGGAGGGAGGATCTAGCGATGGAAGAAGTCCCGATGCATCTAGTCCCATTCTGGGTTCAAATAAAGGGGATACCATGATGCGAGTTTTATACGCACACAAATTAAACCCTCTTTTTGACAATTGTAGTTTAAGTATAAGTAGAGATCGTTCTGGACCGGGGATTAGGAGGGATTGTTAACCACTTGGATTTGACTTCAAAAACGTAAAAACAAGTTTAAAACACTATACTAAACTCGAAAAATGCAAAACTTAAAAGTAAGAAAGATTAAGACTAAAACTTAAACAAAATAAAGGGGGATTGGATTTGGACGAATTTAAAGTAAAATGGAAACTTGGAAATAAAAACAAATTATAAAAATGAATGTGACGGAAATGAATGGATGAGATGGCTAGCTAAGGGGTTCATCTCCATACATGTTATACTTGCATATAAAACGAATCTAATTGCTTTTCAATAAACCATGAATTCTCAACGCTCCGGGTTAATTAGGTCCGCTTAAATTAACCGTCAAGTTTTCCTTAAGTTAATGAATTGGATGATTGCATACGACAACCCAAAGCATTCCTCACAAGTTCCCTACATGAATTGCATAATAGAGATACAAGCAAGAATCATTAAGCATCATGAAAACTATAAGTGTTGACGAGGCATTTGTTACTATGATTGCATGAAACTTATGCCAAGAATTTGTTTAACGCAATTGTTTATAAGCAACCTCCACTACTTGTGAATATAAGTTCATAACTATTACGTGAAACTCACTTATATTCTAGCGTCAAATTCATGCATGAAAATTAAGCGTCGACTCTCAATAAACATACATAAATAGGTTATCAATCAAATAGTTAAACAAATTGAATTCACAACTTATGAAACGTAATTAGAAGTACTCAAATCATAATGCAAGCATAAACATATATTTCGAATCACCCCCTAGCTAAAGGGGGTTTAGTTCCTCATACGTACAAAACAAAGAGAATTGAAATTAAACATTGAAATCGAAGAAACGCCTAAACATTCCAACAACTCAAACTTGAATTGTATGAACGTTTAGGCCCTCTTCTCTTCCTCTTCTTTGTAGCATAAGGTCTAGGGATAATTGGTTGGGGGGATGGAAGTGTTGAACTATGGAAGTGGATGAGGAGTGGTGGAAATGGAAGAATGGTTTTTGGATTCTAAGGGAAAGTGTTTATTTGTGGTGTGAGAATGGAGAGATGGAATTGAATGAAATGGAAGTGTGGGATGAATTGAATGATGCAAATGAATGAAGTGTGTGTGGTTTATATAGGGAGAGAATGGATGGGAGAGCATGTGAATGATAGCTAGGAGAATGATTAAAGGGGTGTGAATGGTTGGAAATGCATGTGGGTGAATTGGTGGTGCAATGATGAAAGAATAAGTGCATGTGTGTGTTTTGTGTTGGAATGAATGTGGATGCATGATGAAGAGTTAATAAATAATGCATGTAGGGTTAGCTAGGTTGGCTTTGTTTGGGTGCATGTGAGTTAAAGAGGGAGAATGTGGTGAAATGATGAAGTAGGAAGGTGGAAATGCATGTGAATGCATGTGAGTGCATGTGTGTGTGAACTAGGAAAGTGGGAATGCATGTGGAAGAAATTGCATGTGGAAAGGTTGTGAAAGCATGTGAATGCATGTGAATTAGGTTGGAAAGAGGTGGGTGTGCATGTGAGTTGAAATGCATATGTTTAAATGGTTGAAATGTGTAGATGATTATGAGTATGATAAGTGATAAGTGTATGGTTATGATAAGTGATAAGTGAATGATATGTTAAGTGATAAATGAATGATATGTTAAGTGATAAATGAATGATATGTTGTGAGTGATAAGTGAATGGAAGTGATAAGTGATAATAGGGCTAGTTTAAAGGGCTAGGGTTTAAGTACATAGAATGGGCCTAAAATAGGTTGGTTTGCATGGCATAATATGTTTGATTGGGCTAGAGGTTTTCCATGGCTCAAAGGATTTGTTTGATTGGGCTAGGCCCTTTGTTTGATGTCCCCAAAGAGCATACAAAGCTTCAATTTCGTCCATCCTCTTTGCTCCATGATTAAGCTATCCAATCCATGCCCAAAAGTGCCCCAAATAGCCTCAAAATGCACTTTCTTGCTCCCTAAGCCCTTAGAACCTGAAAACACACAAAAGAAGCATAAAGGACTAAAATAACTAGAGAAACATAACGTAAATGCACGAGAACAAGCCATTTAAGTCGCATGAATATGCTCCTATCAAACTCCCCCACACTTATCTTTTGCTAGTCCTCGAGCAAAACAGAATAAAAACAAATAAACAAAACAACACTAAACACGTAAAACACAACCTACACCTTCCAACAATCGTTTCAGGGATTTCCAATGCACATGACCAGTTAAAAATCATTATTCCCACAGAATTTAGCCATCTTTACACTTAAGTACATTCTTAATCATAGTCACCACATATTCGTTCACAATTAAGCATTTAAAACACATTTCGAATGTAGTAACATGCCTTAGAGAATTTCCTCAATTCCTTACTAGAATGCACTCTATTTTCACACAGATTTTCTGACTACACACCCTACACTAGTTATATGTGAGAGATGGATGTAAACATGAAAGACTAGTATCTCACATATCTTATAACAAAGAAAGCATTTTCTAGATTTACGATAATGACATGAATATGTGATGCGAGAATTATACGCACACAAATTAAACCCTCTTTTTGTCAATTGTAATATAAGTATAAGTAGGGATCGTTCTGGACCGGGGATTAGGAGGGATTGTTAATCACTTGGAATTGACTCAAAAACGTAAAAACACAATATAAAACAATATTTAATGCTCAAAGAATGCAAAACTAAAAATAAGAAAGATTAAGACTAAAACTTAAACAAAATAAGGGGGGATTGGATTTGGACGAATTTACTAAAATAAATACTTGGAAACAAAACAAATTGTGAATATGGATTTGACGGAAATGAATGGATGGGAAGCTAGCTAAGGGGTTCATCTCCACACATGTTATACTTGCATACAAAACGATTTCTAATTACTTTTCAATAAACCATGAATTCTCAACGCCCCGGGTTAATTAGGTCCGCTTAAATTAACCGTCAAGTTTTCCTTAAGTTAATGAATTGGATGATTGCATACGACAATCCAAAGCATTCCTCACAAGTTCTCTACATGAATTGCATAATAGAGATACAAGCAAGAATCATTAAGCATCATGAAAACTATAAGTGTTGACGAGGCATTCGTTACTATGATTGCATGAAACTTATGCCAAGAATATGTTTAACGCGATTGTTTATAAGCAACCTCCACTACTTGTGAATATAAGTTCGTAACTATTAGGTGAAACTCACTTATATTCTAGCGTCATATTCATGCATGAAAATTAAGTGTGCACTCTCAATAAACATACATAAATAAGTTATCAATCAAACAGTTAAACAAATTGAATCCACAACTTATGAAACGTAATTAAAAGTAATCAAATCATATTACAAACATAAACATAGTTTCGAATCACCCCCTAGCTAAAGGGGGTTTATTTCCTCATACGTACAAAACAAAGAGAATTGAAATTAAACATTGAAATCAAAGAAACGCCTAAACATTCCAACAACTCAATCTTGAATTGTATGAACGTTTAGGCCCTCTTATCTTCCTCTTTATTGTAGCATAAGGTCTAGGAATAGTTGGTTGGGGGGATGGAAGTGTTGGGGAATTATGGAAATGGATGAGGAGTGGTGGAAATGGAAGATGGTTTTTGGATTCTAAGGGAGAGAAACTCATGGCTAGGGAAGTGTTTGTGGTGTGTTGTGTTGTGAATGAGATGATTTGGTGAATGGAATGAATGGGTATTTATAGGAAGAGAATGGGTGTTAATGGATGTTTGTTTAAGGTATTTGGTGGATGGGAAAAGGTGTGGATGGTGGGAATTATGGTGGATGGATGGTTTAGTGGATGTAATTTAGGGTTTATTTAGGTGAATGTGGATGCATGGTTTAGTGGATGTAAAGGATAATGGGATGGTGTGGAATTAAAAGCTAAAAAAAATGGGATAATGGGCATTTAAGTGTGAATGGAATGGTGGGATGCACTAATGGAAATTATGGAATGGAATGGTGGGATGCACTAATGGAAATTATGGAATGGAATGGTGGGATGCACTAATTAGGAGGGCCAATTAGGGTGAAGGGCTTAATGCATGGATTTGGGCCAATTAGGGTGAAGGGCTTAATGCATGGATTTTGGGTCCACAAAGAGTTAGGGTTTAGGTCATCTAAAAGCCCAAAGCCAAGAATAGAAACTCACGACAATGGAAACCTCCAAGAATAGAAACTTCCAACTTTAGAAACTTTGGTTACCAATTCCGACTTCCTTGCTCTTCACTTTCATTTCTTCATTTCTTAAGCTCCTTTGACCTTCAACCTCGTTCATTCCTCGTGCTCCATTTGCATACACCACATTCCAGCTCAGTTTTTGCTCCAAAAGCTCCCAATTGCATCATTTCATGTAATATGTCCTTTAAACCTGAAAACACATGAAAGTAGCTTAAAAGACTACTTTAATGAATAAAACATAACAAAAATGCATAAGAACTAGCTAACTAAGGCGCATAAATATGCTCCTATCAAATTCCCCCACACTTAGCTTTTGCTAGTCCTCGAGCAAAACAAACAAAAGAAAGAAAACAAAACGAAACAAACTAACCAAAACCAAAAACTAAACCTTCCAACGTTCGCCTTAGGGATTTCCAATGAAACATGACATGTCAAAATTCATTACTCACATGGCTTTTAGTCTTCCTTTCCCTCAAGCACATACTTAATCATAGTCACCATTCACTAGTTCGCATTTAATCAATTAAAACATATTTTGAATGTAGTAACATGCCTTAGAGAATTCCCTCAATTCCTCACTCGTTATGCACTCAATTTTCACTCAAATTTTCTGACTACACACCCTACACTAGTTATATGTGAGAAGATTGATGTAAACATGAAAGACTAGTACTCACATACGTTATACAAAGAAAGCAATTTCGGGAGTAATTAAACGTGTATGGATATGATCTCATGAATGGGATGCTACTACTTAGATGCGAGAACCAGTGACACCATATGCTCATACCAAATTCAAACTCCACATTTGAAATGCACAACACTCAAGATAGAAGTCAAGGGTTGTAACGGGGCTTGGGGTTTTGGCTAACAAGGGAAGGTAAGGAATAACAAACGTTCTTTAAGCAATAATAAGTAAAGTAATGAAATTAAAACCTAGAATTCCCTTAGAATGCAGAAATCAACTTTTAAACAAATAGGGGAGATTCAAACAACTCTTAGGGCCTAATTCATTGTTTTGGGCCCTTACTTCAACAACCAATACTTTTCAACTATTTTCAACTCTTTTTCCATTTTTTTCTTTTCTTTTTTTTTTTTTTTTTTTTTTCTTACCGTGCCTATGGCACAAAAACTCACATGAATACACTTTCCCCCACACTTATTTTCTGCACACATTAATCAAAGGGAATTCATTCATGCTTACTATTCTTCAAGAACAAGGGTACGGATGTTCCTAATCTAGGCTAGGTGAAGATAATGTGGGTTAACAAAGAAAGTAGGCTACACAAGGCTCAACGGGGTTAAATCCTATAAAACAAATGAAAAGGGAAATATGGCAATTTGGCTATGGTGTTCACTACACAACTTCATCTTGAATACGTGTTATGCAAATCAATGACATGCTTTGAATGAAATGGGCATGAGTTCTAGCATTTGGAACTAAGTGATGAAACGCCTTCTAAGTAGCAACCAAGCAAAGAATAATGAGATCATGCAACGACTTTAGAAAACAAAGAATGCACAGATTTTAACTCTCCAAATAAACGTTTAAACTCAAGTCTCACAGGGATGTAGTGTTAGTTTGAGCTCATTCCTTCAAGCATGTTACAAAAACTAATTTTTTTTCTTTGTGATTACATGTGAATTCGTAAACTATAACGACAACCAAGCATAAACCAAAGAGTATATCAAACGTCCTTCCATGTTTGTAACTTTCTTTAACCATCATGCAATTAAAAACCAAATCCTCATCATTGCGTTGGAAGGTGACCTACGACACAAACACACAAAAACAACTTTAAAACAACTCTTTTTTGGGTTTTTCAAAACAATTCTCCAAATTTTTATGGGATTTTCGAATTTTTAAGTCAAAACACACTAAAACAGTTTAAAAACATTTTAAAACAGCAAGGAACAACACTTGAAGTTATGGGTGATAAAATCCAACAAATTTGCATCAACATACTTAGTTACCCCCCCCACACTTAAATCAAACATTGTCCTCAATGTTTTAAGCTTAAAACACACCAAACAAAAGAAAACATATAAAACAGCAACTAAACATACTAAACATGGTAGAATGTAACTAACAAAGAGAAGAGTTTAGGGACGCAAATCTGGAATTGGAGTGCTTTCTCGGTCTTCCTTTGTTGAATGGGTGGGTTGATCTTGGTGATTCCACAGGCTTACTTTTGAACTGGGCTGGAGGCTTCCTTTGGTCTCCCCCGAAGGTCTTGAGCTTCCTTTGTGCTACTCTTTAACTGGGCTGGAGGATTCTTTGTGGTCTCCTCCACTCGTTGATTTTCCTTTGTGCTACTCTTGAACTGAGCAGCATAATTCTTTTGGTCTCCCCCGAAGGTCTTGAGCTTCCTCCTTTTATCTGTTTCTTTGTTCAATCTCTCCAATTCGTATTGAAGAGGGTTAGAGGATAGCTCCGCATATGCAGTTGCAGCTTGTCTCCACATGCTTCAATGTATCATTTTCACTTGCCTTACTTGCTCCCCTTTGCAGAAGTGGTCCCTTCTCTGGAAATGTATCAACCGTTGAAGATGACTACTCAAGAGCAACGCTAGGTAAGCAATCAGGGAAGGGATTCCAGGCAGTTGGTTCCAGATCGGAAGACTGACTCCAAGTGCCGGCTGATTGCTTCTTTTACTTTGCCATGCGAGTAAGAACAAGGACAAAGAAAAGGACAGGGAAAGAGCATGATATGAGATACTTTTGCTTTTGACCTTGATGATATGAGATACCTTTGCTTTTGAAGAAGCGGTGAATGAATCAGCACATGCTTCCATCTACCGTTTCCTCCTGGGTCATCTGTACTCCAGGCATCTGGTATCATCTTTGGGGAAGAAGAAAAAATTGAGTATTTTGAAAGGCTTTGCTGGGAGTGCGCCCTCAGAGGTGAGAAAGAGTTGGGCATTTTCTTCAGTTCTGCTTTGCCAAAAAATGAAGGTCGAGATATATAGGGAATTCAATAGCAAGTGGTGGTACTGTTCTTTTACCGTTGTCGACAAACGTTTTGATCCCGCAAATCCGGCTTTTTGAAATAGTGACGACTCTTCATTCTTTGAATTTGCCTCTTCGATTTCTGAGCAGTCGCCCCTTCGATTTCTGAACGATGCCCTTCGCTTTCTGAACGACACGTAGTAGCGCGGATGCGGCTCTGTCTGAGATCTTTTGACAAGTGGCACGCGTTTTCTGCAAAGCCGGGAGTTTTCTACAAATATGCACACGCTTTCTGGAAAGCCGGGAGCTTTCGACTTTGTCTCCCACATTTGTCGGCTAAAGTGTGCAGCTGATTTCTCGCCTTCCACGCGTCTTCTGAAAAGCTGGGATTGCGTCTGACGAGCTGGCGATCTTTACGCCGAAAATTCCGGTTTTGAAGAGTGGTGTCTCTTCATTCTGAATTGGTGAACGCCTTTCCTTTAATAGAGGTAATTGATCACCTCTAGCATGCACACTTGAAAATTGCCCAGAAATCGTCTCCGGCCCGTTTTGAAAATCTACTCCGTCCACCCCTTCTCTTTTAACTTCGTGAACAATGGCTAGCTCATCCAACCCATCGAACCTTTGCTTAGATTTGAGTCTAAGCAGTGATCCGGTCGCGTCTCGTCAGGGTAAGGTATGGTGCCCGTCTTTCTTATCTTCCCATGGCCCTCTTACAGATGAGGACTCTGTGATGACGGATCCCACAACGGCTACGATAGTGGCTCGGAACCTCCTCACTCCCAAAGACAGTCAGCTGCTTTCTGGACGGTCCGATGAGTTGGCCGTTCAAGAGTCCTTGGCTCTTAGCGTTCAGTGCGCTGGCTCTGTGTCCAACATGGGCCAACGCCTTCTTGCTCACTCCCGTCAGGTTGAATCCTTGATGGCGGAGGTGGAGAGTCTTAAGCAGGAGATCAAACAGCTTAAGTACGAGAACCGAAGTTTGCACGTGCTTGCCAACAATTATTCGACAGGCATGAAGAGGAAGCTTGACGAGCTTGATGACCGTCAAAGGCTTGCAGCTTTCTTCCAGAGGCACCTCTTTCCTGGGTCATCCAGCGTTCCACCAAGGTTTGAGGCCTTGAATGATCTATCTTTGGTACCTCCCGCTCCTATGCCTTCCGCTCCGATGCCTCTTGCTCCGATGCCTCCTGCTCCGATGCCTCTTGCTCCGATGCCTTCTGCTCCGATGCCTCCTGCTCCGATGCCTCTTGCTCCGAGAGTGTTGCCACGTAGTGGGGCCTCACGTACACAACCTTTGTAAAGGCTCCATCTTTCTGCCATGTTCAGATACAATTGTAATTTATCGAAAAAAAATCAATGAACAAGCAAAAGTTTTATTTACTGTATTGGGTTGCCTCCCAAGTAGCGCTTGCTTTAACGTCTTGCAGCCGGACGAAGAACCCAATCACTCCAGGATATGTTCACGAATCGGATGAGAACTCCGAATCATGAACTAGTACCTAAAACAAGAAACAAAACAAATTTAAGAATCTGGGAAAATAAAAACAAACGAAAATAAAACAATCCAAGGGATTAGCAAAGTTGCTAATCCCCGGCAACGGCGCCAAAATTTGATGCGAGAATTATACGCACACAAATTAAACCCTCTTTTTGTCAATTGTAATATAAGTATAAGTAGGGATCGTTCTGGACCGGGGATTAGGAGGGATTGTTAATCACTTGGAATTGACTCAAAAACGTAAAAACACAATATAAAACAATATTTAATGCTCAAAGAATGCAAAACTAAAAATAAGAAAGATTAAGACTAAAACTTAAACAAAATAAGGGGGGATTGGATTTGGACGAATTTACTAAAATAAATACTTGGAAACAAAACAAATTGTGAATATGGATTTGACGGAAATGAATGGATGGTGATGCGACTTTTATACGCACACAAATTAAACCCTCTTTTTGTCAATTGTAGTATAAGTATAAGTAGGGATCGTTCTGGACCGGGGATTAGGAGGGATTGTTAATCACTTGGATTTGACTCAAAAACGTAAAAACACAAACTAAAACACTATACTAAACTCGAAGAATTCAAAACTAAAAATAAGAAAGATTAAGACTAAGACTTAAACGAAATATGGGGGGATTGACTTTGGACGAATTTAAACTAAAATGGATAGATTGTAAAGAAAACAAATTGTAAATATGAAATTGACGAAATGGAATGAATGGATGCTAGCCAAGGGGTTCATCTCCACACATGTTACACTTGCATAATAAAAAGATTTCTAATTACATTTCAATAAACCATGAATTCTCAACGCCCCGGGTTAATTAGGTCCGCTTAAATTAACCGTCAAGTTTTCCTTAAGTTAATGAATTGGATGATTGCATACGACAACCCAAAGCATTCCTCACAAGTTCCCTACATGAATTGCATAATAGAGATACAAGCAAGAATCATTAAGCATCATGAAAACTATAAGTGTTGACGAGGCATTCGTTACTATGATTGCATGAAACTTATGCCAAGAATTTGTTTAACGCGATTGTTTGTAAGCAACCTCCACTACTTGTGAATATAAGTTCATAACTATTACGTGAAACTCACTTATATTCTAGCGTCATATTCATGCATGAAAATTAAGCGTATACTCTCAATAAACATACATAAATAAGTTATCAATCAAACAGTTAAACAAATTGAATCCACAACTTATGAAACGCAATTAGAAGTAATCAAATCAAAATGCAAGCATAAACATATATTTCGAATCCCCCCCTAGCCAAGGGGGGTTTAGTTCCTCATACGTACAAAACAAAGAGAATTGAAATTAAACATTGAAATCAAAGAAACACCTAAACATTCCAACAACTCAAACTTGAATTGTATGAACGTTTAGGCCCTCTTATCTTCCTCTTTATTGTAGCATAAGGTCTAGGGATAGTTGGTTGGGGGGATAGAAGTGTTGGGAAATTATGGAAATGGATGAGGAGTGGTGGAAATGGAAGATGGTTTTTGGATTCTAAGGGAGAGAAACTCACGGCTAGGGAAGTGTTTGTGGTGTGTTGTGTTGTGAATGAGATGAGATGTGAATGAATGAATGCAAGGGTATTTATAGGAGGAGTGGAGATGTATATGGCTATTTGTTTAAGGTGTTTGTGGTGTTGTGTTGTGTTGTGAATGATGAAAGAATAGAGGGTGCATGTGGGGTGGAATTGAATGAATGCAAAGTGAATGAATAATGAAATGGGAAAGCATGACCAAGGTGGAAATGCATGTGATGGGTGGGAACAAAGGGGGAAACATGGCACAAGGGTGATGTTGTTGATGTGTGAATGCATGTGTTGAATTGGTGGTGCAATGATGAAAGAATAAGTGCATGTGGAAGACTTGAATGAATGCAAAGTGAATGAATAATGAAATGAGAAATGTTGGAAAGTGATGGTAGTAATGCACGGTTTTGGTTGGTTTTTTTTTATGATTTAAAATGTTTATGCATGATGAAGAGTTAATAAATAATGCATGTAGGGTTAGCTAGGTTGTGTGATGATGAGTGTATGTGGAATAAAGAATGAATGGTGGTGTAATGATGAAGTGAATGCATGTGGAATTAAAGAGGGAGAATGTGATGAAATGATGAAGTAGGAAGGTGGAAATGCATGTGAGATGTTGGAAAGGAATTGGGTTAAAGAATGGGAGTGCATGTGCTAGGTTGTTGTTGTGATAAGTGATAAGTGATAGGTGTATGGTTATGATAAGTAGATGAGTGTATGGTTATGATAAGGAGATGAATGAATGATATGTTAAGTGATAAATGAATGATATGTGGTGAGTGATAAATGAATGTAAGTGATAATAAGGCTAGTTTAAAGGGCTAGGGTTTAAGTATATAGAATGGGCCTAAAATAGGTTGGTTTGCATGGCATAATATGTTTGATTGGGCTAGAGGTTTTCCATGGCTCAAAGGATTTGTTTGATTGGGCTAGGCCCTTTGTTTGATGTCCCCAAAGAGTATACAAGGCTTCAATTTCGTCCATCCTCTTTGCTCCATGATTAAGCTATCCAATCCATGCCCAAAAGTGCCCCAAATAGCCTCAAAATGCACTTTCTTGCTCCCTAAGCCCTTAGAACCTGAAAACACACAAAAGAAGCATAAATGACTAAAATAACTATGAATTAACAACATAGATGCACGAAAACAAGCTAAGTAAGTCGCCTAAATATGCTCCTATCAGATGGGAAGCTAGCTAAGGGGTTCATCTCCACACATGTTATACTTGCATACAAAACGATTTCTAATTACTTTTCAATAAACCATGAATTCTCAACGCCCCGGGTTAATTAGGTCCGCTTAAATTAACCGTCAAGTTTTCCTTAAGTTAATGAATTGGATGATTGCATACGACAATCCAAAGCATTCCTCACAAGTTCCCTACATGAATTGCATAATAGAGATACAAGCAAGAATCATTAAGCATCATGAAAACTATAAGTGTTGACGAGGCATTCGTTACTATGATTGCATGAAACTTATGCCAAGAATATGTTTAACGCAATTGTTTATAAGCAACCTCCACTACTTGTGAATATAAGTTCGTAACTATTAGGTGAAACTCACTTATATTCTAGCGTCATATTCATGCATGAAAATTAAGTGTGCACTCTCAATAAACATACATAAATAAGTTATCAATCAAACAGTTAAACAAATTGAATCCACAACTTATGAAACGTAATTAAAAGTAATCAAATCATATTACAAACATAAACATAGTTTCGAATCACCCCCTAGCTAAAGGGGGTTTATTTCCTCATACGTACAAAACAAAGAGAATTGAAATTAAACATTGAAATCAAAGAAACGCCTAAACATTCCAACAACTCAATCTTGAATTGTATGAACGTTTAGGCCCTCTTATCTTCCTCTTTATTGTAGCATAAGGTCTAGGAATAGTTGGTTGGGGGGATGGAAGTGTTGGGGAATTATGGAAATGGATGAGGAGTGGTGGAAATGGAAGATGGTTTTTGGATTCTAAGGGAGAGAAACTCATGGCTAGGGAAGTGTTTGTGGTGTGTTGTGTTGTGAATGAGATGATTTGGTGAATGGAATGAATGGGTATTTATAGGAAGAGAATGGGTGTTAATGGATGTTTGTTTAAGGTATTTGGTGGATGGGAAAAGGTGTGGATGGTGGGAATTATGGTGGATGGATGGTTTAGTGGATGTAATTTAGGGTTTATTTAGGTGAATGTGGATGCATGGTTTAGTGGATGTAAAGGATAATGGGATGGTGTGGAATTAAAAGCTAAAAAAAATGGGATAATGGGCATTTAAGTGTGAATGGAATGGTGGGATGCACTAATGGAAATTATGGAATGGAATGGTGGGATGCACTAATGGAAATTATGGAATGGAATGGTGGGATGCACTAATTAGGAGGGCCAATTAGGGTGAAGGGCTTAATGCATGGATTTGGGCCAATTAGGGTGAAGGGCTTAATGCATGGATTTTGGGTCCACAAAGAGTTAGGGTTTAGGTCATCTAAAAGCCCAAAGCCAAGAATAGAAACTCACGACAATGGAAACCTCCAAGAATAGAAACTTCCAACTTTAGAAACTTTGGTTACCAATTCCGACTTCCTTGCTCTTCACTTTCATTTCTTCATTTCTTAAGCTCCTTTGACCTTCAACCTCGTTCATTCCTCGTGCTCCATTTGCATACACCACATTCCAGCTCAGTTTTTGCTCCAAAAGCTCCCAATTGCATCATTTCATGTAATATGTCCTTTAAACCTGAAAACACATGAAAGTAGCTTAAAAGACTACTTTAATGAATAAAACATAACAAAAATGCATAAGAACTAGCTAACTAAGGCGCATAAATATGCTCCTATCAATATGATCTCATGAATGGAATGCTACTACTTAGACGCGAGCACCAGTGACACCATATGCTCATACCAAGTTCAAACTCCACAATTGAAATACACAACACTCAAGATAGAAGTCAAGGGTTGTAACGGGGCTTGGGGTATTGGCTAACAATGAAAGGTGAAGGATAAACAAACATTCTTAAAGCAATAGTGAGCAAAGTATTGAATCAGGCACTTAGAATTCCCTTAAGAACGCAGAAGTCAACTTTGAACACCCAAGGGAAAGTCACACAAAACTTAGGGCCATATTCACTTTTTGGACCCTTTCTTCAACCATCAACGCTCGTGAGTTCATCCTTACTTATTTTCACTCTTTTTTTTTTTTTTTTTTTTTTGTCTTTTTCTCTTTTTTTTTTTTTTTTTTTTTTTTTTTTTTGTCTTTTCTTCTTCTTTTTCTTTTGAATCTCAAAACATACATATAAACGTAAGAACAAACTTTTACTCCCCCACACTCATTTTCTTGCATAATGTAACTCAAAAGGAATTCATTTAAGTTATGCTCACTATCTTTTAAGAACAAGGGTGTGGATTGTCCTAAACTAGGCTAGGTGAGATGTGGGTAAACAAAGAATAAATGCTACACAAGGCTCAACGGGGTTAAAACTTACAACAAATACGAAATATGGGAAGTGAGGCTATTCGGCTATGGTGGCAACTACACAACTTCATCTTGATATATGTTATGCAAATCAATAACATGCTTTGAATGAAATGGGCATGAGTTCTAGCATTTGGAACTATATGATGAAACGCCTTCTAAGTAGTAACCAAGCAAAGAATAATGAGATCATGCAACGACTTTAGAAAACAAGAAATCACAGATTATACTCTCCAAAGAACGTTATAGGCTCAAGTCTCTCAGGGTTGTAGCGTTTGTTTGAGTTCCTTCCTTCAAGCATGTTACAAAAACGAATTTTTCTTTTATGATTGCATGTGAAGTCATACATTATAACCATAACCAAGCATATACCAAGAGTAAATCAAACTTTTCTCCATGTTTATAACTCTTTTTAACAGTCATGCAATTAGACACCAAATCCTTATCATTGTGTTGGAAGGTGACCTACGACACAAAAATGACTCAAAACACTCTTTTTAGGCTTTTCAAAACATGTTTTTCAAATTTTTATGTGATTTTCGAATTTTTAAGTCAAAACACACTAAACACACTTAAAAACAGCAAGAAACAACATTTGAAGTTATGGTGGATAAAACCCTACGAATTTGCATCAAAACACTTTAGAAACTCCCCCACACTTAAATCAAACATTGTCCTCAATGTTAAAAACCACACTAAACACAAACAAACATATAAACAGCAATTAAACATACTAATCATGGCAGAATGTATCTAACAAAGAGAAGAGTTTAGAGATGCCAATCTGGTTATGGAGTGTTCATTCCATCTTCTCCTTGGTGATTGCAGTGAGGCTTCATCTTGAGTTTTTCCACAGGCTACTCTTGAACTGAGCTGGAGATTCTTTTGGTTTCCTCCGATCGTTGATTTTCCTTTGTGCTACTCTTGAACTGGGCAGCAGGATTCTTTTGGTTTCCCCCGAAGGTCTGAGCTTCCTCCTCTTATCTGTTTCTTTGTTCAATCTCTCCAATTCGTATTGAAGAGGGTTAGAGGATAGCTCAGCAAAGCTAGGTAAGCAACCAGGGAATAGAGTCTAGATAGACTCCAAGTGCCGGTTGATTGCTTTTTTCACTTTGCCATACAAGTAATATCAAGGACAAAGGAAAAGACAGGGAAAGAGCATGATATGAGATACCTTTGCTTTCGCCCTTGATGATATGAGATACCTTTGCTTTCGAAGAGGCAGCGAATGAATCGACATGCTTCGATCCACCGTTTCCTCTTACCTCCTTTGTTCTCCGGGCCTTTGGTATCTTCTTTGGGGGATACATCCATGGTTGAAAGTGTGTTCTCAAGAGAAGGAGAAAACTAAGCATGTTTGTGCGGGTTGGTTGCAGCTTACATTTTTGGCCGAGAAGGAAAGTTATGCGCTTCTGGGTATATGCTTTGCCATGAATGTTGATGTATATAGGCATTGTAATAGCAAATGGCAGTGCGGATGCGGCAATGTCTTCCACGCGTCTTCTGAAAAGCTGGGAGCTTTTGACAAAGTGGCACGCGTCTTCTGAAAAGCCGGGAGCTTTTGTCAAAGTTGCACTCGCTTTCTGGAAAGCTGGGAGCTTTCGGCTTTTCACCCACGTTTGTCAGTTAAAGTGTGCAACTGATTTCTCGCCTTCCACGCGTCTTCTGAAAAGCTGGGAGCTTTTGACAAATTTGCACACGCTTTCTGAAAAGCCTGGATTGCGTCTGAAGAGCTGGCGATCTTTACGCCGGGAAATCCAGTTTTGAAGAGTGGTGCCTCTTCATTTCTGAATCGGTGAACGCCTCTCCTTTAATAGAGGTGATCGATCACCTCTATCTGCACACTTTGAAGACTTCCCAAAAATCATCTTCGGCCCGTCGAGATTTTCCTCCATCCAACCCTTCTCTTTTAACTTCTTGAACAATGGCTAGCTCATCCAACCCATCGAACATTTGCTTAGATTTGAGTCTAAGCAGTGATCCTGTTGCGCCGCGTCAGGATAAGGTATGGTGCCCGTCTTTCTTATCTTCTCATGGTCCTCTTACAGATGAGGACTCTGTGATGACGGATCCCACAACGGCTACGATAGTGGCTCGGAACCTCCTCACTCCCAAAGACAGTCAGCTGCTTTCCGGACGGTCCGATGAGTTGGCCGTTCAAGAATCCCTGGCTCTGAGTGTTCAATGCGCTGGCTCTGTGTCCAACATGGGCCAACGCCTTCTTGCTCGCTCCCGTCAGGTTGAATCCTTGATGGCGGAGGTGGAGAGTCTTAAGCAGGAGATCAAACAGCTTAAGTACGAGAACCGAAGTTTGCACGTGCTTGCCAACAATTATTCAACAGGCATGAAGAGGAAGCTTGATGAGCTTGATGACCGTCAACGGTTTGCAGCTTTCTTCCAGAGGCACCTCTTTCCTGGGTCATCCAGTGTTCCACCAAGGATTGGGGCTTTGAATGATCTATCTTCGGTGCCTCCCGCTCCTATGCCTCTTGCTCCGATGCCTTCTGCTCCGATGCCTCCTGCTCCGATGCCTCCCGCTCCGAGAGTGTTGCCACGTAGTGGGGCCTCACTTACACAACCCTTGTGAAGGCTCCATCTTTCTGCCATGTTTAGATACAATTGTAATTTCTCGAAAAATTAATGACAAACTTTGTTTTATTCACTGTATTGGGTTGCCTCCCAAGTAGCGCTTTCTTTTACGTCTTGCAGCTGGACGAAACCTTCTTAGGCTCATTTAGGACCCATGACATGGAATTTATCTCTGAATGGCGGGTGATACTTGAGATGATCCGGTAATGGTTTAAATTCTAGAGTGGGTGCCTGGATCATTAACAACATATCAATATAAAAGAAAATTGAAATTCGGGGAGGCGGCTTACCTGTGTGCTCCGACAAGAACTCAATGACAAACACCACTCCCTTGAAAGTTTCAGGGATATTGGACTTGGCCAGATTGCATGTGATGGTTGGTCCTTGTCTTGTGTCATAAAGTTCAACTTCTTTGGGGTTGTTTGCCTCAAGTATATCCTCTTTAATGAATTCTAGACATTCCCTAGTCACATCTTGCTCTTGATTCTTTGGAAAGGATTCGAAGATGCCTTTCTCACCCTCTTCTTCCTTGGATTGCATGATCTTGAATTAGATGGCGTGGGAGCAATAGGTGCCTCCAGCAAAGGTGTTTCCACTCTTGTCGTGGGTTGGGTGTATTCCTCTTCCTTGTGATTTGATTTTGATGGTTGAGGGTCTGTTCCAACCTCCTTGTCACTTCTCAACATGATTTCCTTGGCAGTTTCAAATTCTCCCTTCGGATTTGCAATGGTTGAAATAGGGATTTTGCCTTGGTCTTGAAATTGTCCTACGAACTCCGCTATCTGCCCAATTTGCTTCTCCAAGTTGTCCACCCTCTTATCTTGGATTTCCCTTTCTTTGTTTTGGGTTTGGACTTCCTGCGTCAAAGTAGTAAGTAATTGAAAAATCTTATCATTATCACTTGAATTACTTACATTGCTTTAGGCAGGTTGTGGTGGCTGCATAGGCGTTGTATAGAACTCCTCATATGGTTGCCAATATTCTCCTTGTTGAGCCTCCTCGACTTGGTTTTGTGAGCCCTGCACCAAACAAAGTAATTCATTAAGCTTTTGATTATAATCTATTGATGAACTTGAGTTTGGTTGGGCATATTGAATATGAGGTTGTGGTGGATGCATAGACGTTGAATAGAACTCCTCATAAGGCTGCCAATATCCTTCTTGTTGAATATGTTGAGGTTCCCACCACATAGAGTTTGAATGATCACTCCAATCCGAATTGTAAATATTGGAAAACACGTCGTTCCTTGATTGATTATGATCAAATGTACCAACTCTTTGCATTTGGTACTCTTCCATAAGCTGTGACAAAAGAGAAGCACTATCAAGTGCCATGTCTTGCTTCTAAAAACAAAATAAAACTAAAAATATATACACACAAACAAAACTAAAATAATCCAAGAGATTAGCAAAGTTGCTAATCCCCGGCAACGGCGCCAAAATTTGATGCGAGTTTTATACGCACACAAATTAAACCCTCTTTTTGACAATTGTAGTTTAAGTATAAGTAGGGATCGTTCTGGACCGGGGATTAGGAGGGATTGTTAACCACTTGGATTTGACTTCAAAAACGTAAAAACAAGTTTAAAACACTATACTAAACTCGAAAATGCAAAACTTAAAAGTAAGAAAGATTAAGACTAAAACTTAAACAAAATAAAGGGGGATTGGATTTGGACGAATTTAAAGTAAAATGGAAACTTGGAAATAAAAACAAATTATAAAAATGAATGTGACGGAAATGAATGGATGGGATGGCTAGCTAAGGGGTTCATCTCCATACATGTTATACTTGCATATAAAACGAATCTAATTGCTTTTCAATAAACCATGAATTCTCAACGCTCCGGGTTAATTAGGTCCGCTTAAATTAACCGTCAAGTTTTCCTTAAGTTAATGAATTGGATGATTGCATACGACAACCCAAAGCATTCCTCACAAGTTCCCTACATGAATTGCATAATAGAGATACAAGCAAGAATCATTAAGCATCATGAAAACTATAAGTGTTGACGAGGCATTTGTTACTATGATTGCATGAAACTTATGCCAAGAATTTGTTTAACGCAATTGTTTATAAGCAACCTCCACTACTTGTGAATATAAGTTCATAACTATTACGTGAAACTCACTTATATTCTAGCGTCAAATTCATGCATGAAAATTAAGCGTCGACTCTCAATAAACATACATAAATAGGTTATCAATCAAATAGTTAAACAAATTGAATTCACAACTTATGAAACGTAATTAGAAGTACTCAAATCATAATGCAAGCATAAACATATATTTCGAATCACCCCCTAGCTAAAGGGGGTTTAGTTCCTCATACGTACAAAACAAAGAGAATTGAAATTAAACATTGAAATCGAAGAAACGCCTAAACATTCCAACAACTCAAACTTGAATTGTATGAACGTTTAGGCCCTCTTCTCTTCCTCTTCTTTGTAGCATAAGGTCTAGGGATAATTGGTTGGGGGGATGGAAGTGTTGAATTATGGAAGTGGATGAGGAGTGGTGGAAATGGAAGAATGGTTTTTGGATTCTAAGGGAAAGTGTTTATTTGTGGTGTGAGAATGGAGAGATGGAATTGAATGAAATGGAAGTGTGGGATGAATTGAATGATGCAAATGAATGAAGTGTGTGTGGTTTATATAGGGAGAGAATGGATGGGAGAGCATGTGAATGATAGCTAGGAGAATGATTAAAGGGGTGTGAATGGTTGGAAATGCATGTGGGTGAATTGGTGGTGCAATGATGAAAGAATAAGTGCATGTGTGTGTTTTGTGTTGGAATGAATGTGGATGCATGATGAAGAGTTAATAAATAATGCATGTAGGGTTAGCTAGGTTGGCTTTGTTTGGGTGCATGTGAGTTAAAGAGGGAGAATGTGGTGAAATGATGAAGTAGGAAGGTGAAAATGCATGTGAATGCATGTGAGTGCATGTGTGTGTGAACTAGGAAAGTGGGAATGCATGTGGAAGAAATTGCATGTGGAAAGGTTGTGAAAGCATGTGAATGCATGTGAATTAGGTTGGAAAGAGGTGGGTGTGCATGTGAGTTGAAATGCATATGTTTAAATGGTTGAAATGTGTAGATGATTATGAGTATGATAAGTGATAAGTGTATGGTTATGATAAGTGATAAGTGAATGATATGTTAAGTGATAAATGAATGATATGTTAAGTGATAAATGAATGATATGTTGTGAGTGATAAGTGAATGGAAGTGATAAGTGATAATAGGGCTAGTTTAAAGGGCTAGGGTTTAAGTACATAGAATGGGCCTAAAATAGGTTAGTTTGTATGGCATAATATGTTTGATTGGGCTAGAGGTTTTCCATGGCTCAAAGGATTTGTTTGATTGGGCTAGGCCCTTTGTTTGATGTCCCCAAAGAGCATACAAAGCTTCAATTTCGTCCATCCTCTTTGCTCCATGATTAAGCTATCCAATCCATGCCCAAAAGTGCCCCAAATAGCCTCAAAATGCACTTTCTTGCTCCCTAAGCCCTTAGAACCTGAAAACACACAAAAGAAGCATAAAGAACTAAAATAACTAGAGAAACATAACGTAAATGCACGAGAACAAGCCATTTAAGTCGCATGAATATGCTCCTATCATACCACCGTACTTATGCTAAGAAGAAAATATAAACCGTTTGGCTAGTAAATACGGTGAACTGCTGGAGGTAGAAGATGCGAATCATGGTGGACATCACTAAACCTCTGGCCACAAGGTGTTGGGTAACTAGGGTCGGGGATAAGGAGTCTTAGGTTAAATTCTAGTACGAATGTTTACGGGACTTTTGCTATAAATGTGGAAGAATTGGCCATGTTAGCAATGAGTGCTTTGTACCTGATGGTAGAGGGGATGCGGCGAGCTACAGAGATTGGACCAGAACTAGAATGATTAAAGATTTTCCAGATGCTCCTAGGATGATAACTACTATTCAGGGAGTGAGGAGACAGTCGTGGGCAAGTAGGGAGAGAAGGGCCCTAATTCAACATAGACAAAGTATACAACACTTTGGGAGAATGGGGTCATCACTGGAATAGAGTGGAATGACTGTTTTTCACAGCATCAGGAATGTTCACATCCCATAATGGAGATACCAGGCACGCCTAATGTCTCTATCCACGTATCTAGTAAGAGGCCGAGTGAACTCAACCATGAAGGGCAATAGAAGTTTAGGAGGGGAAATTGCTTTAGTGGATTAAGCTGGAATGATGCTCAGCCTAATGAGGGTAGACATTAGATTAAGGCAGAATGAGATGGAGGTTGTGGTGGGGGACAACACAATAGGTACTAGCTCACAAAGGCCCATGCTGAGGTTTAATATTGCGGGCCACGGAGGGCAGTAAAGTCAAGGGGGGTTGGTGGTAAGCTAGAATTTGGCAGCGATGCAGAACGCGAGGAACAATACACACCATAGAAGCCTTATCTTGGGCCAAATGGAGGGAAGTGGTTTTTTCCAAAAGCCGGGCCTGAAGAGAAATGTGAGTAAAGGGGGTAACATTAGAGCCCAAAGGCCACTCAAAAGATCGAAGAGACAAACCAGTTTCAAATGTGCAAATTAGGAGGAGGGACTTAAAGGAAATGCTGCCCTGACTAGTGGGGAAGATAAAGGTCAAGCGAGGGATATAAATTTTCTTTTGGATAACAATCTGTTGGAGGTCACGGTTTAGGAAGAAAACGTATGGCCTCACCTAGAGGAAATTGTGGAAGAAAAAGCGGCAAACTAGAGAAAACGTATGGCAAACAAAAACTGTTGTGGTAGCGGCTGGCCCTAAGCAGCCACAAATCAGCCATGATACACCTTGTATGGAATTGCCATAATCTTGGGTCGGACACGGTAGTTTAAGTCTTACATGGGCTCATTAGAAGGTATAAACCCTCTATGATTTTTTTTTTTTAATCAGAGACTAAAATGAAAAATCATAGAATAAATGGTGTTCGTAGACGGATGGGATATGCAAATGGCTATAATGTTCCTCCGATTGGCTCAGCAGGAGGGTTGAGTCTATGGTGGGGATGATTGTTTAGAGGTCAGAGTGGTGTTTTCCAACAGGAATTTGATACATACTGAGATGCAATTGGCTGGGGAGAATGAGTGGTTTCTTGCTTCTTGGATCTATAGAATGCCCTACAGAGATTAGAAGTATGATTTTTGGCAGCGGATATCGGATGAGCTGAGACGGATTGATGCATCGTGGATTTATGTTGAAGATTTGAATGAAATTTTATCAGATGATGAAAAATCGGGCGAAAGTTAGCGACCTCCGACGACCACACCCTTTTTGCAATCTTTTATGAACAAAAGGGAGCTATTGGATCTTGGGTTCTCAAGACATAAATTTACGTGGAAGGGAACTAGGAATGGGAACCTAGTGTAAGAACGACTGGACAGTGGGTTGATTAATAAGGGCTGACAGAATCGATGGCCTAACTCTGCAGTTCTTCATGGCAATGCCAGAACGTCGAATCATTGCCCACTGATAATCAATACGGACCCATTGACTCCTAAATGTAAACCAATTTTCCGCTTTGTGATGTTTTGGTGTAAGAATGAGGGGTGTAAAGTGACCATTGATCGATGTTGGAGTTTGAGATGGTTTGGGGGGGGGGGAGTGGAGAAATTGAGAAGAAAGTTAAATACTACGAGAACGGGGCTAATAAGGTTGAACTCTAACAAATTCAAAGCCAGAAAGATCGAGCTTGAGAACTTGAACTCTCACTTTGGGAACCTCTAACAGAATTGGGAGGAGAAGAGTAGAGAAATTGGGGGCGGTCACATAATCCATCAACCAACTCGAGGCACAACAGGAAGCAGACTGGGCAACTAGATCTCGTATTCGAAGGTTGCAGGCTAGCAATTTGAACACTATTTTGTTCCATCAATCTACGGTTCTACGGCATCGACGAAACAAGTTAGCTAGAATCCGGAACGATAAGGGTATCTGGAAAATGGATCATACCAGGGTTAGACTGACGGTGGAAGAGCATTTCAAGAATTTGTTTACTTCTGATGGCCTACATGACTGAGGTGATATTCTTAGTTGCCTGAATCTAACGACTGAAATGAATGAGATGTTGTGTTGTCGAATCTCGAATATGGAGATCAAGGATGTGGTGTTCAACATGGGCGAGGCTAAGGCACGGGGGCTTGATGGTTTCCAAGGGATTTTCTTCTGATCCTTTAGGATATAATAGCTGCATAGGTCAAGGGTATTGTTACCAAGTGTTTAGTGGGTAACGGGTGTTTTTCTTCTATCAATTCCACCAATATTGCCTTGATCCCAAAGGTCCTCAACCCAGAAGCTGTCAGTAAGTTCAGGCCAATTAATCTCTGTAACTATTCTTACAAGGTCTTGTCCAAGATATTTACGAATCAATTGAAACCACTGATGAATGCTATTATTTCACCAAGCCAAAATGCTTTCATCCAAGGAAGACACATTCATGATAATATTATTTTGGCTCATGAAATTTTCCATTCCCTAAAGATGAGAAAAACCAAGACTAAGTTTGAGATGAGGATCAAACTTGATATGAACAAGGCTTATGACTAGGTCGAGTGGGATTTCCTCGAGGCTGTCATGGTGCATCTCGGTTTCCAATGGAGGTGGATTGACATGGTTATGTGGTGTGTTAAAATGGTTGAGTTTTCTATTCTAATCAATGAGCTTCCAGGGAAAGGGTTTAAACCAACTAGGGGTATCCAACAGGGGGACCCCTCCTTCCCCTATTTGTTCCTAATTATCAGTGACGTCCTCTCCTTGGTTATTAAACAAGCGGTACTGTTTGCAGATGATACTTTAATCTTTCTAATGGCTACCAAGGAAAATTGTAGTAATCTATCAAGCCTTCTCTATGTTTATTGCAGAGCTTCTGGGCAATAGGTTAGCCTTAAAAAATCGGTCGTTTATTTTGGGGCTAATACCCTAACCTATTTGGCTCTAGAGCTGTGTAATATCTTAGATATGCCGAACGTTGATGATCCCGGGAAGTATTTGGGTATCCCAACAATTTGGGGGAGATCAAAGTGTGATACTCTAGCGTATGTTAAGGACCGGGTTTTGCTAAGGTTGCATGGTGGAAAAGGCCTAGGCAATTCCTACGTACCCAATGTGTGTTTTTCGATTACCGGACAAATTGTGTAATGAAATTGATGCGGTGGTGGCGAGGTTCTAGTGGGTTGGGGCGGGGTGAATAAGGATCGTGGGATTCACTGGATAAATTAGGTGGGGATAGGTCGACCTAAGAGGGATGAAGGAATGGGGTTTTGGAATCTAAAAGATTTTAACATTTCCCTGCTTGCAAAACAATGTTGGCGGTTAATACACGATTTGGACTCTCTATGGGCTCAGGGCTTAAATGAGCGTTATTTCCCAAATGTCTCTTTCCTGGATGCTAAGAAAGGTGGGAGGGCTTCTTGGGCATGGGCCAGTCTGTTAGAGGGAAGGGACCTCATCCTTAAAGGTGCAAGATGGAAAATTTTGAGAGGGCAGAAGGTTAGATTTTGGATTGATAATTGGGTCCCAAGTATCCCTTCGGGGAACCTTACCTCTCTCCTTCACTCGAAAATCAGCAAGGAGACAAAGGTTGGTGAGTTTATTGATCTAATCTTGAGAGATTGGAGTTTTGCTCTTATTTTCGAGTTAGTTCCGGAGGCAGAGTATGTCACCATTTCTAACATTCATGCAAGACCACTTACGAGACCTAATAAGCTAGTTTGGCCTTTCAAGAAAAATGGTACCTATTCAATGAAGTCTGGGTACCGTTGGTGTCATAACCGTGATCCTCCAGCTTTACATGATCGCTCATCCTCATCTCACAGCACTGACCCTTGGGTGTGGGGTTGGATATGGAAGTGTAAGCCTCCCCCCTTCCCCCCAAAGATGCAGTGTTTCCTATGGATACCTTATGATGCTTGCGCAACTTAATTAAACCTTTTTCAACGGCGGTGTGCTTTGTCCCCCCCTATGCCCCATCTACGTTGATAATGATGAGACCATTGAACATATCATCTTTCTCAATCCATGGGCTTCTCGGGTGTGGTATGGGGATCGATTGGGCCTTTAAATTAACCGGAACACTATTACCACTTTGGCAGATAGGTTTTGCTCGGTTGCCAATTTAGCACATGGGAAAAATGAGGACCTAGACCTCATATTTTTGCAGTTGGTGATTTCATGTTGGTTTATAAGGAGAGCCATACGTGATGCAGTTTTTAACTTGATTCTTCCTTCTCCTTACAGAACTATACTGGCCATTGCTATTACTTTGGATTCCTATGAATTGGCCTCCACCCCTCTTCGGATGTCAGGCTTTGCTAGGACCAGTTCTTCTCTAGGTTTGCCTCGATCTACTCTGTGGTCTCCTCCCTCCGCTAACTGGGTGAAGGTCAATGTTGACGCCTGTTGGAAGAGGGATACCCTTTTGTGGCTCCATTGGGGTTGTTGTTAGAGATAGTTCCTTGGATTGTAGGGCGGTATGAAGCGTGAAGATGCCCATGTCCAATGTCGCTATGGCAAAGGCTTTGGCTGTTTTGAAGGGCTGCTTGCTTGCGAAAAATTTACAACTGCAGAAGGTGGTGATTGAGCTGGATGCACAAGACATTATTCATTCCCTTAATTCACCCTCTCTCAGCTATGCTTGAGACCTCCTCCCAATCCTTAACCGTGTTTGGGAGGTTGGGAGGAGTTTCCAAACATGCTCTTGGTCATGAATCCCATGATCAGCAAATACGGTAGCTAATTTTGTCGCGAGGAACATATCACCGGAGATGTGTGGCTTCGGCTGGGTTGTGAGACCACCATATTCTCTTGTGGGTATCTTGAACAAGGACGGTCTTCCATGTCCTCCAATGTAAGGGTTGGGGTTTTTTTTGTGTGCGTAGATGGGCTGACGCTGGTGTCCTTATTGGAGGCATCTTCATGTGTCCTATTTATCTCTGTCTTCTGGTTTCTTGGTTAGCCCATTGGCTTTCTCTTGTTGTTTGGCCTTGTGCCCTGGTTTCTTCTATGTATCCATGTTTCAACCAAAAAAAAAAAAGTATTACAAAAGACAATTTAATGTGTAGAGCTTTCCTACTAAAATAAAGGAAGTTATAACGAAACACTCCCGGTACTGTTCCCTTTTAATTAAAAATGACATTTTTACCTTTCCTAGTACTATTCACTTACACCTTTATTTGTCATTTTTCATTAAAACTAAAGTTTTTGAGGACATTTCATTAGTTTTCCTTAAAATAAAACTATAAGTTCATTTAATATAAAATTTCACAAATTAGCTAGTCTAGTATTTCATCTATTAGGATGAAGTTAATTGTATGTCGCTTTTTCTTTGAACTGCAACAAATCATAACCAGAGGGAATGTGTCATGACAAAAACTAATTTAAATCATTTTTTGAGCATAAGTATGATATTCATTGATAATGAAATTAAATATGTAAAACATTGAGGATAGGGTGCATGTAATGGGCCTCGATAACAATAGCATGAAATGAAATGAAAATTATACAAAATTTCTCAAAAAAAAATTTATATGTATATATATATAGCGCAACCAGATCCACAGCTAAAACCAATGCAAATAATTTGAAGAAAAAATTCCAAACCTAGTTCAAAATTTGAAACAAAGCCATAGACTACATCATCACTGCCAAACAAACATAGAAACAATGAAAGCACAACTCAAAAAATTTGAACGTGATTCAGATAAGAAAACACATTAAAATACATAACTTTAGTACGATCAACCTTGAAACACCACAATGATCCATAAACATTAGATGATTTCGAGTTGCATGAAGCTACTAATAAAAATGATTGAAATCATAGCAAAAGTTGGCATAAAAAAGGATCAAAACTTCACTTAGAAGCGTGAAACGTAAAGAAAATAAATACATAACTTTAGTACTATTATTAGGAAAGATGATATGTCATCCATTTCTGTTAATGAAAAATAGTTTGGAAAAACTAAATGTGGTTAGTTTTATTATTAGTTGTGATTAGTTAGAATGGTTAAGGGTATAAATGTAAAGAGCCCAAGGCTATAAATATACACATCCATGTAATTGTTTATTCACTGAAGGAAATACAATCTTGTAGAAGAAGCTTTGCTTTTCTTTATGGTATCTCCCCCTATCGCTTCACAGTATTGTTTCCACCTTCCTCATTGATCGCTTTTCTCTTGATCGTTTCTTGTTGTTTCAACTCTAATCTCCTCCGATCTCTCGTCTGTTAGTTGATTGCTTCTTGTTTGGGATCATGGCTTCTCCATTTGAATCGTCCACAATTGGATCGTCTTC
This sequence comes from Pyrus pyrifolia, assembly GCA_016587475.1. Classification (NCBI taxonomy): domain Eukaryota; kingdom Viridiplantae; phylum Streptophyta; class Magnoliopsida; order Rosales; family Rosaceae; genus Pyrus; species Pyrus pyrifolia. The sequence continues at coordinate 851,963 of BNSU01000024.1, forward strand.
TCCGCGTCTAAACCCTAATTTCTCTTCTAATCTTCCTTCTCTGAATCCGTATACTTCTCTTACGATTCACAATATTGGAAGTATGGTGCCGATTAAATTGAAAAGCTCCAATTATCTTCCATGGCGAACGTTGTTTGCTCCCATTTTGTGGCGATACAAGCTTCTTGGCGTGATTGATGGAACTAAGATCTGTCCACCGCCTCTCTTGTCTGATCGCTCGCTAAATCCTGAGTTTGAGGAATGGTATGAAAAAGATCAAAATCTCCTGATCTGGTTGAATTCTACACTTTCTGAAGAGATAATTTTGTTCACGGTTGGGGTTTCGTCCTCTCGAAAGCTTTGGGTGAAGCTTGAACAGCGTTTTGGTGGTGTTTCGGAGGCTAACATTCATCAATTGCGATCCCGCCTTCAATCGGTTCATAAAGGCTCCAATTCTATCTCTGTCTATCTCCAGTAAATCAAGGAAATTGCATATTCATTACGTGATATGGGTGTTTCTGTCTCCGATCGTGATCTCATTGCTGCCACTTTACATGGTTTACCTGATGAGTTTGAGTCCTTCATTGATTCTATCATGCTTCGTTTGTCTTTTACATCTCTTGATGAACTCCACGGTCTTTTACTTACCAAGGAACTTTCTGTGGCTTGAAGGAAGACAGTTGCCTCTACTATTGAACCATTTCAGGCTTTCTCACTACAATCTCAGCCTCATCTACTTCCTACTCCCTCTGCCTTTGTTGCTCAGTCTTCACCTCTTCAATCTGCCTCTCGATACAACTCCAATCGTGGTAAGCCTTGTCGGGGTTAATTTGTTTCAAATCGGGGTAGTCGCAATCATCGTGGTAATTTCACTCCTTATCGTGGTAATTGGATCTATCAAGGCTCGCGACCTCACCAAGGTTCTTCTACCTTCAAAGTACCTTATCAAATTTGTGGTTCTACCAGTCATAAGGCTATTGACTATTTCGATCGTATGAATCCTGAGATCTGTGGTCATATTCCTCCGGCTAAACTTGCTGCCATGTGTGTGCATCATTCTACTAAATCCTCTCAGCCTTGGTTAATTGATTCTGGCGCTACATCCCACATCACCAGTGATTTTGCTAATATTTCTTCTCCCACTCCTTACACTGGAGAGGACAAAGTGTATATTGGAAATGGTAAAGGTTTATCTATTCATAATGTTGGTTCTTCTACTCTGCACACTCCTCATCATCCTTTTAAACTGCAGAATGTTCTTCATGTTCCTTCCATGGCACATAATCTTTTATCTGCTTATCAATTTCTTAAGGATAATGATTGTTCATTGACTCTTGACCCTTGTGGATCCATTGACAAGGATCGTATTTCGGGGAGGATGCTTTTACGGGGATCGGTTAGAGATAGTTTCTATCCATTGCAAAGTTCCAGTAACTCTTCTCTTACTTCACATTCTACTTTCCTTAGTGTTAAAGCTCCTGTCATAGTGTGGCATCGGCGCTTAGGTCATCCTTCTTCTTCAATATTTCGCAAGGTCATATCTACTAATAAGCTTGCAGTGCATGGCAAATCTACGGTTGACTTCTTCTATTTAGACTATGCTTTAGCTAAGAACCACAAGCTTCCTTTTAGAGTGGCTTCTTCAACTACAACTCGCAGTCTTCAACTGTTGCACTGTGATTTGTAGGGACCTGCTTCTGTTCAATCTAGTAGGGATTTCCAATATTACTTACTTCTTGTTGATGATTTTAGTAAATATAGCTGGTTTTTCCTTTTGAAGGCCAAATCTGATGTATTTTCTACATTTGTTGTCTTCAAAAACTATGTCGAAAATTTACTTGGAAATAAAATACAAGTACTGCGTTCAAATTCAGGGGGTGAGTTCACTGGTCACTCTTTTGCATCCTTTCTTCGTACACATGGTATACTTCATCAATTTAGCTGTCAGCATACTCCTGAACAAAATGGTTGTGCTGAGAGAAAGCACATGCATCTTGTTGAAACAGCTCGAACTTTACTTGTTGTCTCTCATGTACCTCATGTGTTTTGGGTTGACGCCTTCTCTACTGCCATATATCTTATCAATCGTCTGCCAATCTCTGGTATTACACTGTCTCCTTGGGAAATTCTCTTCCAATAGCATCCGGATTATTCCAAACTTAAAGTATTTGGATGTCAATGCTTCCCATGGCTCAAACCTTATGTTCATAGTAAATTGGATGCTAAGAGCAAAAGTTGTATGTTTTTGGGCTATAGTCTTCAACACAAAGGTTATCGATGTTTTGATCCTATTGACAATCTAGTCTACATCTCCAGACATGTGATTTTTAATTAAAACACATATCCTTTTCAGTCCTTGCCCCGTCAACAATCTCAATTTGACAGTGTTTCTCTAGTTTCCTCCTCTTCAATGGATCTTTACTTTACCAAGTATACTCAACCTACGATCCCTGATGCTGCATCTTCATCTTCCCCTAGGATGTGTTCACCTCCACCTACCGGTGCTTCTCATCCTAACAACTCTGTTATGTCCCCATTTGTGCCAAGTCATCTTCCCATTTCTGTTAATGTTCATCATATGGTTACCAAATCTAAGGCAGAAATTTACAAACCTAAGGCTTATGCAGCAACTAAACATCTACTCCCAGTTTCTCTTGAGTTTGTTCTAAGCACCTATTTACAAGCCTCTAAGTATGCTCACTGGAGAGCTGCTATGCAAGATGAATATAATGCATTACTTTATACAGGAACTTGGTCTTTAGTTCCTCCTCATTCCACTCAAAACATAATAGGTTGCAAGTGGGTGTTCCGTATCAAGACAAAAGCTGATGGTACTGTCGATCGATACAAAGGCCGGCTAGTAGCCAAAGGCTTTCATCAGCAAGAAGGAATCGATTTTCAAGAAACCTTTAGTCCGATTGCTAAACCAGTTACTATTCGAATTCTGCTTACCCTTGTTGTTCAACACAATTGGTTTTTAAACCAATTAGATATTAGCAACGCCTTTCTTCATGGTGATTTAAAAGAGGATGTTTACATGCAGCAACCCCCTGGTTTCATTGATCCTCTCTTTCCCAATCATGTTTGCAAGCTTAGAAAATCCTTATATGGATTAAAACAAGCACCTCGCGCTTGGTTTGATAAACTGTTTCAAGCATTGCATGCTCTTGGTTTCACCCAATCATCCTCTGATGCCTCTTTATTTGTACTGAATGGTCCTTAGTTGGTTATAGTTCTCGTGTATGTGGATGACATTCTTGTCACTGGGCCTAATTCTACTTTCTGTCATTAGTTTATTCAACAATTTAGTGACAGATTTCCAATGAAGGATCTCGGTCCTTTACACTACTTCTTGGGGTTGGAAGTTCAGAGGTCTACCAAAGGGATCTTTCTTCATCAAACAAAATATTTGCTTGATCTTCTCAAGCGGACAAATATGGAGGGTGCAAAGCCTTGCTGCACACCTCTTGGCTCCCAAAAACCGGATCACAGTGGATCTCTTATCTCCAATCCGACTGAATATAGGTATCTTGTTGGAGGACTTCAATACCTCACTTGGACTCGACCGGACCTTGCTTTTGATGTTAATCAGTTATGTCAATTCATGCATGCTCCGTGAGACCAACATTTTCAAGCCGCTAAAAGAGTTCTTCGTTATCTCAAGGGTTCTGTCTCACAAGGTCTATGGTTTACCAAAAGTTCTGTTGATCTCTCAACCTACTCCGATGCTGATTGGGCTGGCTGCACGTTTGATAGGCGATCCACTAGTGGCTATCGTGTATATCTTGGTTCAAATCTCATTAACTGGAGTGCTAAGAAACAAAGCATGGTTGCTCGTTCCTCCATAGAAGCAGAATATAGTTCTCTGCAGTTGTAGAACTTACTTGGGTTTGCAAAATTCTTCGTGATCTTCACTGTTCTCTTCCTAAATTGCCTACACTATGGTGTGATGACATCTCCGCAATCTTATTAGCTTCCAACCCTGTCTTTCATGCTCGTACTAAGCATGTCGAAATTGACTACCACTACATTCGAGAACTGGTTTTAGCTCGTCTTCTTAAAGTGCAATTTGTTTGCAGTGCTAATCAATTGGCTGATCTACACACCAAGTCCTTGTCTAAAACTAGGTTCCTCTACCTGTGTTCCAAGCTTCCTCTTGGCATCAATTCTGATTCCACATATCGCTTGAGGGGGTGTATTAGGAAACATGATATGTTATCCATTTCTGTTAATGAAAAATAGTTTGGAAAAACTAAATCTGGTTAGTTTTATTATTAGTTGTGATTAGTTAGAATGGTTAAGGGTATAAATGTAAAGCGCCCAAGGCTATAAATATACACATCCATGTAATTGTTTATTCACTAAAGGAAATACAATCTTGTAGAAGAAGCTTTGCTTTTCTTTAACTATGTGGTTTTCTTTAATGACCTAGATGTAATTAATAAATAAAACGTAATAAAAAGTGGTATAATAAAGTATTAAAATTTAACTAAGAAACCTCATTTTAACACTTAATTATAAATAAAACGTAATAAGAAGTGGCAAAATAAAGTATTAAAATTTAACTGAGAAACTTCATTTTAACACTTAATTATAAAGGCTTGTGGCATTCCTTATTGACCTAGATGTAATTAATAAATAAAGCGTAAAACTTGGCTTAAAACCAAAATCAACTATAGATGTATCACTAATTAAATACGTCCATTAGGGCCGTTGACTCTACTTTGTTGTCCCTTTTGACCTGGACTCAAAAGTATGCTACCATCTCAAGTGGTACCAGAGTTGCAAAGAGAGAGAGAGATTAATCTACTATAAATATTTGGTGAATACATTCTATGTTAAAAAAAAATAAAAAATTCATTGATAAATTCTTTTTTTTTTTTGAATAAACGATATTATTTACATGGGTGAAGTGCCGATTAAGTCTCTAAAGTATCATCTCAGTGAAAATTAGGTCCCTGAATTATGTTTTTGGTAAAATAAGTCCCTCAATTTATTTACAATTGCTAATTTCATCCCTACATTTATATTCAAAGCTATTTTATCCAATTTTTTGTTAACTTAAGTCACTTGACACACTTTAAAGTGTAATACCGTCATTTTCTTGCCTAAACGCCCTTAGCATTTCATATAAGTTGTGAATCTAACGCGTAATTTACCCTCAAAAGTTAACCCCATACACTATTTCTTTATGAAAAATTACCAATCTACCCTCCAATGTTTATCATATATAAGTAATGTCACTTAAATTGACGGAAAATTAAATATAGTAGTTTTGAATCTAATACTAGAGATGTAATTGGCAAATTTTTATAATTCAATGACTGATTTTTCAGAACAAATAGTTTAAGGACCTAATTTTCATTTAGGTAATAATTTAAGGACTAAATTAACACTTCACCCTATTTACATTAAGAAATAGAGGAGTGGGCTAAGTCTCATAGTGTCTCACATTGCAGTTTGCACACCTAGTTGATTTCTTTGTGTTTATTTTATTTTATACTAGCTTCTTCACACGCACGTGAGTGCGTGCGGGGGGCATCTTCTATGCGCCCCTAAAGAAGTTTTGCATTAATTGTTTTTCATTATAATTTTTAAGATATATATATTTTTTTTAAATATGATCCAAATATGGAGGTGAGGTTGAAAAATGGAAGATAGCTTCTAGTGAGTGCATGTAGGCCTTTTTTTTTTATAACTGGGATGCAGCGCCCTAAAGATGTCTTGTAGTAATTGTTTTTCATTGTAATTGTCAATGTATATCTTTCAAAAAGTATGATACCAAGTATGGAGGTGAGGGATGAGATCTAGAAGATGGCTACACATAACTGGAAGCAATAAATTTGAAGTTGACGTGGATACTCTTTCACACACAACGCTGTTCTCTAACATTACCTTCGCAAGCATGAAGGATGTACAATATAATTTATTTTCCTTTTCCTTGTATTTTAAAATCAATTAACTTGGGAATTTATTACTTGGGAAAGCTCATAATGTTTGCATTGCTCACTTCACTAAGGCTCGTCTTCGGCAAATGATCACGATGATGTGAAGACCTCAATGTATTGTTGTAGAGCAGAAAGCACATATTCATGAGTTATTGTCCTTGTTTGCTGAAGGACTACGTTAATAAGGGAAACGATTGTTTACCAAAATGTAGAACAAAGGTGAAATAGGGAGAGCAGTAAAATATGATTTTTGTGGTGCTTTTTGTACTTGGGGTCGGGGATGAATTTTATTTTATGTTTTGTTTTGGTTTTTTTTTTTAAATGCAAATTCGGATTTAGTGGTAATTGATGTTGTAGTTGATTTTTCAGTGGAGATGTGTTGTGGATTGTGGGAAACAAACTAAACTTCCATGTTATGTGCAATGACCATGATCAGAGTTTGGTTTAATGGGAACCAATTGGCAGGAAACATATATGAAGCCTTTGGCGTCTATCCGAATTTTCAATATATAGATCTAAGCAACATAAATTATATGGTGAAGTCTCGCACAACTGGGTGATAGGAGCATATTTATGCGACTTTGTTATCTTATTTCTTTGCATTTACTTAGTTAATTTCCATTTATTGTAGTAATTTAAGTTATTTTTGTATTATTGTAGGTCCAATTGGTAAAGATGACAATAAATGGCTAAATAGAGCAATTTGGAGCAGTTTTGGACTTGGATTGGATAGCATGCGTGTGGAGCAGTGGGGCTGGACGTTTTTGGTGTTTAACATGTGCTAAATATGTGCTAAAATTTGGAGGAATCAAATTTGGAAGCTTGGAAGACAAGGAAATACATAATCTTATCCAACCTTATCCAGACTTATCTCATCTTATCCAGTCTTATCTTATCTTATCTTATCCAAACATTATTCCACTTTATCCAACATTATCTGCAGCTGTCAAAGGAGTCCTTATCCTATACTAAATACTTCCCATCTGATTCTAGGAGTCATAATCCGTTCAAACACCCTAATCCTTTTTCTCCTTGGTTTCTGTCGAACCCTACCCTATATATATGTATTTTTGCCGTAGCAATTGGGGGAGGGGGGGAGAAAACTCGATGCCATATATTCTATTCCAAATTGGTGTCGCAACTTGCAAGAGCCAAAGGAGAAGGATTGTGCCGCATCTTGTCATTCATTCATTGGAGATTTCATAGTTATTTCGGTCTTTACTTAGTTTTAATGTTTATTTTAGATTGCTTTTCAATTATGATGAACATGTGTAACTAAATTTCTTTTTAGCTGAGGTGAATTTGAAGTCATGATTATATGTTTTATTTGAATTGATTACATCCAGTTATTGTTTCGTAAAACATGAATGCGATTTACTTATTTGCTTTATAGATAACTTATTCTTGTATGTTTATTAAGGATGCATACTTCGTTTGCATGTAGGGATTTGATGCTAGAATATAAAGGAATTTCACCTAATCGTTATGAACTTATATTTATAAGTAGCAAAAGTCACTAGTCATGATTGAGTTAAGTAAATTTCTAGCAGGAGTATCATGCTTTTCATAATTACGAGTGCTTTGTGATAGGAGCATATTTAGGCGACTTAGTTAGCTTGTTTTCGTACATTTATGTTGTTAGTTCATAGTTATTATAGTAGTTTAAGCTATTTTTCGTGTGTTTTTAGGTTCATATGGCTAAGGTAGCAAAAAGGTGCATTTTGGAGCATTTTGGAGCAAAATTGGACTTGGAATGGATAGCATATGCTTGGAGCAAAAGGAATAGACGAAATTGAAGACCTAAAGGTGTTAGGATTCCTAATCACAAGAGGATTCCTAATCACAAGAAGATTCCTAGTCAAAGAAGGTTTCCTACTTGAAGTAGGAAAGTTAAGCCAAGGTTTCCTATTTTGGTTTAACCTTTCCTAATCCTTAAAGACTCCATGTTTCAACAACATTAAAGACTTATATACATTCTAGGACATAAACCAAACTCTCCTTGCAGCATAACAAGCCTTGCCGTGCACCCCATTGACTTTCCCTTCTTTGCCGTGCAAGGGAGGTCCTTGTTTCTTACTCTAAGTCATTAAAACACATTCCCTTTTCACCTCAATCTCAGCCACACCTCACATACCTTTTCTATTCCAAAATCCTTACCTAATTTCATAATTAAATCACATTCCCTTTTTCCTATCCTTTGCCACAAGTTCCATCCTTTTCCCTTTTAATTTCTGACTTTATGACTCTTTTTCCTGATGGATTTGGGGTCTAAATCCTTTCCTAAACTATGTAATACCAAATAAATCCTTTTCCTGACTAGGGATTCTTGCTCCCAAATAAATACCAAGGCCGCATCTTTCATTCTCCCCTAATCACACTCATACACAATCTGCTATCATTCACAGAAACAAACCTCCTTTTGCCGCAGCCTTCCAACCATTCTTCCACCATTCATACAATTCCATACCTTCACTCAACCATCCACACACCATCCCCAACCTTTGCCGCACCACCCTACCATCCTAAATCCATTCACAACCCAGAAAATCATCCACAAATCACCCTAGACTCTTGTGCCGTGACTTTGCAAGGAAGAAGAGAAGAAAGAAGAAGCCTTGGATGTTTGTGCATTCAAGTTGGAGTGTTGGAACATTTTTAGGTGTAATCTATCTTTTGTTTTCAATGTTTAATTCTATTTTCCTTTGTTTTGTTGTGAACATGAGAAGCTAAACTCGTTTTAGCTAGGGGATGCTTTGAAACCATGATTATGTTTATGATATGAATTGATTAAGTCCAATTGTGATTTCATAAATTGTGAATGCAATTTACTTAATCGTTTGATGGATAACTTATTCTTGTATGTTGATTAGGGAGGCCTACTTAATTTGCATGCTTGAATTTGGTGCTAGAATATAAGGGAGTTTCACATAATCGTCACAAATTTATATTCACAAGTAGTTAAGGTTGTTTTCACAATCATGTTCAGTAAATTCCTAGCATGAGTATCATGATGTCATAGTTACAAGTGCTTTGTTAATACTTATGATTTTCATTGAACGTAATGATCTTTGATTGTATCTCTATTATGATGTCATGTAGGGAACTTTTGAAGAATGCTTTGGGTTGTCGTATGATGTCATCCAATCCAATAACTTAAGGGAAATCTGAGGGTTAATTAGTGATGTCACGGTTAATCTGGGGTGTTGAGGTTCATGGTTTATCGGAAAAGCAACTGGAAATCAATTTATGTTTGAATGTATCATGTGTGGAGAAGTATCCCTTGGCTATCTAATCATCCATTGGCTTTTCCAAATTCGTCCAAATCTCTTTTAAGTCGTTTAATTGCTTGTTTTTCTCTTAAATTCGTCCAAAACCGAATCCCCTTTATTTACTTGTTTCAAATCTGTGCAAAAGTGTGTTTTTGAGTCTTTTGAGTCAAAACCAATTGTATTTTCGTCCAAATTGAGTCCTAGAGTCTAGTATGAGTCTTTTTTATTGTTTTGTGTTGTTTTGAGTCTTTTAAGTTTGTTTTGAGTCATATAAGTTTAGTTAAGAGTCTTTGAGTTTGTTTAAGTGTTTTTAAGCATATTTTTGTATCTTTGAGTCAGTTTTCATTAGATTAGCTATCCCTCTTAATCCTCGGCCTAGAACGATCCCTACTTATATCTATACTACAATTGTCAAAAAGAGGGTTTAATTTGAGTGCTATTATTTATCACATCACTTTGTCAATCCTTATGATTTTCACAGAACTTAATGACTATTGATATGTGTCTCTATCATGCTTTTCATAGTTAGGGAACTTGAGAAGGATAATTTGGTTGTGTCACTGAGTCCAATTCAATAAACTTAGGAAAGTTTGAGAATTAATTAGTGCATCCACAATTAATTTGGGGCATTATCATTCATGGTTTATAGAAAGAATAACTGGAAATCAATTTATGTGCATATGTTTCATGTGTGGAGAAGAATCCTCTAGCTAGATTTTCACCCATATTCCCTTTACAACTCAATTTAATTGCTGCTATTTACTTTTGTTTCTTCAAATTCGTTAAAAATCCCCCTCAGTTCTTATTTCGTGTTAGTGTAGCTTAGTTTTTAGTTTTTTAAGTTTAATTTGTGTTAATTGGCATCCCTCCTAATCCCAAGCCTAGAACGATCCTTACTTGCTCATACTACAATTGTCTAAATTATAGGGTTTAATTTGTGTGCTAGTTTCTACCACATCAAATTTTGGCGCCATTGCCGGGGATTAGCAAAATTGCTAATCTTCCCTTTTGTTTCTGTTCGTGTCTTTTCTTGTGTTTCTGATTTAGTTTTGTCTTGTTTTCTTTGTTTTAGGTACTAGTTTATGACTCAAAGTTCTCAACCTGTCTGTGGGCATATATTGGAATTTGACGACGATTTTGAATGAACTTTGAGAAAGAAGAGGAAGCAGCCAGAATTCAATCCACCTAGTTTTAGTTCCGAATCCGAATTTGAAGCTAAAATCGAAACAGAATTGGAAAAGGAACAAGACATGGTTGTTGACAATTGAACAGTCAAGGAACTTTCAGCCTCGGGATTGGACAATGTCGTTCCTCTTTGCATCCAATACCCTAGGGCAGTTCAAGGCAAAACCGATGAGTTTGAATCGAAGTCTAGTTTGCTGCATCAAATTCCTAAGGAATTTGAAGTAGTATGTTCGAGCATGACACCAATCAATGTAGATGGGAATATTTTGAAGATGAAAGCCTTTCCATTCTCTCTTTTGGAAAAAGCTAAAGATTGGCTCTTTGAATTAGCACCTGCAACTGTAACTTCTTGGGAAAGCATGAAGAAAGCATTCTTAGAGAAATTCTTCCCTACTTCAAGAGTCATTCTTTTGAGGAAGAGAATTAGTGGAATTCAACAAGGCCCAAAAGGATCATTTCCAGCATATTATGAGCATTTCAAGACTTTAGTTGCATCTTGTTGATAGGAGCATATTCATGCGACTTAAATGGCTTGTTCTCGTACATTTACGTTATGTTTCATTAGTTATTTTAGTCCTTTATGCTTCTTTTGTGTGTTTTCAGGTTCTAAGGGCAAAGTATGCAAAAGGATGCCTTTTGGAGCCTTTTGGAGCAAATTAGAGAGTGGAATGGATTGCATATGCTTAAAGCCAAGTAGATGGACGAAATTGAAGACCAAACCATTCATATATCATTACTTATCATCACCACTTATCACTTATCATAATCACATATCATTACTTATCATCACCACTTATCACTAATCATAATCACATATCATACACTTATCATCACCACTTATCACCTAACACAAAACCTTGCAGCCACATCCATTCCACTTCATTGCACATGCATCTTCATAAACCATCAGCACATGCCACCATCATTGCCATGCATACCCTCACTCTTTAATCATTTCCAACCCACATGCACCCATAATCATTCATACCTATCAGCCACATGCATTCAATCATTCATAACAACAACCTAGCCGTGCATAACATTCCATTTCCACCACTTTCCAACCTAATTCACATGCATCCCATTCTTTAATTCAGCCACTTAATCATTCAACCACATTCACATTCATCACCACTTCATCACATGCAGCCACACATCCATTCTAACACATTGCCGTGCACATGCACCCTAGATTCTAATCAGCCACTTCACATGCACATTCAACATTCCAGAAAATACCCATGCCGTGCAATCATTCAACACATGCACTCCCATTCTTTAATCCATTCAGCCACAAGACATTATCATTGCACCACATTCAGCCATTCCACACACCTTTCCAACCTAATCCACATGCATTCATCATCATACACAACCTGCCATCATTCCTACCCATGCCGTGAGTTCCCATCAGATTTCCAGCATTGCACATCCATTCCCCTTACAATTTCAGCCATCCTAGCTGTTTTGCACATGCATTCACTTTACCTAGCTGTCATGTTCCCTCTCCCATCCATTCATCTCCCTATAAAAACCATACACACTTCACACAACAAACATTCATTCTTCCATACACATTTCAGTCACAAACACCAACCATTCCCTTGTGCCGTGCTCTCTCCCTAATAATCCAAACACCACACCAGAAATCATCCCATTGCCGTGGCCTCCTCCTTCCATTTTCACCACTCCCCAAACCATTCACACCATCAAACTATCCTTAGACCTTGTGCTACAACGAAGAGGAAGATAAGAGGGCCTAAACGTTCATACAATTCAAGTTTGAGTTGTTGGAATGTTTAGGTGTTTCTTTGATTTCAATGTGTAATTTCAATACTCTTTGTTTTGTACGAATGAGGAATGGAAGAGAAGAGGGCCTAAACGTTCATACAATTCAAGTTTGAGTTGTTGGAATGTTTAGGTGTTTCTTTGATTCTCTTTGTTTTGTATCATGAGGAACTAAACCCCCCTTGGCTAGGGGGGGATTCGAAATAAATGTTTATGCTTGCATTTTGATTTGATTACTTTTAATTGCGTTTCATAAGTTGTGGATTCAATTTGTTTAACTGTTTGATTGATAACTTATTTATGTATGTTTATTGAGAGTGCACGCTTAATTTTCATGCATGAATATGACGCTAGAATATAAGTGAGTTTCACCTAATAGTTACGAACTTATATTCACAAGTAGTGGAGGTTGCTTATAAACAATCGCGTAAAACGAATTCTTGGCATAAGTTTCATGCAATCATAGTAACGAATGCCTCGTCAACACTTATAATTTTCATAGAGCGTAATGATTCTTGCTTGTATCTCTATTATGCAATCATGTAGGGGACTTGTGGGGAATGTTTTGGGTTGTCGTATGCAATCATCCAATTCAATAACGTTAGGAAGATTTGAAGGTTAATTAGTGCATCACGGTTAACTTGGGGTGTTGAGAATTCATGGTTTATTGAAATGCAATTGGAAATCTTTTTATTATGCAAGTGTAACATGTGTGGAGATGAACCCCTTGGCTAGCATCCATTCATTCCATTTCATCAATTTCATATTTACATTCTGTTTTAATTGCAATTTGTTCATTTAGTTTAATTTCGTCAAACCCTAAATCCCCCTTTACTTTATTGTCAAATTAGTTAGAAATCAATTTAGTTTGTGTTTTTAAGAGTCTTGAGTCAAGTTACAACTTAATTTCGTCCAAATTTGGGTTTGTGCTCAGAAACTGCCTAGTTAGTGTTTTTAGGCAGTTTTGAGTCTTTTGAACTTGTTTTGAGTCCTTTGAGTCTTTGTGAATGTTTTTCACCTTGTTTTTATGTTTTTTAGTTAGTTTAGAGGTTTTAGCAAGCCCTCCTAATCCCCGGTCTAGAACGATCCCTACTTGCATCCTTACTACAATTTGACAACAAGAGGGTTAATTTGTGTGCTTAACTATTTTCGCATCACTTGTCAACAACATCAAATGAAGGAAGAGCTTTTAATTCAATATTTCTATGAAGGACTACTTCTACTTGATATACAAATGTTTGATGCTTCAGCAAGAGGTGCTTTGGTTGACAACACACCAGTTGTTGCGAAGATTTGGTTGACAAAACACCAGTTGTTGCGAAGATATTAATTGCGAATCAAACCTTAAATGCACAACAATATGAAGGAGTTGGAGGAAGAGATCATACACGGCAAAGTCAAGTTAATGAGGTAAGTGCAATTTCAGAACTTCAATCAAAATTGGCTAATCTCTCTACTCTTACATCATAGGTTGTTGAAAGATCCAAGGTGTAAGGTGCAGCTACATGTGCGTGTGCCCTATGCAAGGACATCTCACTGATCAATGTCCTCAATGATAGAAGCATATTTATGCCACTTAGTTGCTTGTTTTCGTGCATTTATGTTATTAGTTCTTAGTTATTTTAGTTCTTTAAGCTTCTTTTGTGTGTTTTCAGGTTCATAAGACGTATTTGGCAAAAGGATGTATTTTGGAGCCTTTTAGAGCAGTTTTGGGCTTATTATGGATATCTTGTTTATGGAGCAAGGTGGATGGACGAATTTGGAGTCAAAAGAGGTTAGAAACATGCTACAAATCAGAAAAGGAAAGTTCATGACAAAGGAGATAAGGAAAGTGCAAGAAAAGAGGAAACATTATCCAAAACCTTATCCAACCTTATCTTATCCAAACCTTATCCTATCTTGTCCTAACCTAATCTTGTTCCACCTTAATCCTAGCTACAAGTGGACCTAAAAACCTAATTTCTAGAAGCCCTATCTGACCCTAAAAGGGTGCCACACCTTCCCCCCTTTCATGCCTTTTAGAATACCCAAAATCAGCCATAAGACACTTAGTTTCTAGAAGGCCCAATTTTGGACGAAAATTCTTAGACCTATTTCTAATTGGATTCTGATTTTATTTGGCCCTTTTCTCTTGGATTTGGATTGTATAAGTCCATATCTGAAACCAATTGGGCTAGGACTTAAGTTCCCAACCTTTGCCGCAAGCCCTAAGGGCCTTAATCACTTGTATCTGCTAGATTTAACCCTAATTCTGATTCCTAGGGTTGTTACCATGCTATATATATATATGAACCTTAAGTTGCCGCAGCCCCCTAACACATAACCTAGGCAGCCATTCATCATTCATCATAGAAATTCGTCCATACACACCCTAGGCAGCAAAACACCCCAAAAACACCATTCTAGCGCAGAAAGCACAAGCAGCCACTCCACCTCCTTCCACCCTCTTTGACGAGTTCTCCACCACCTTCCAACCATCAAACACTCATCCACACTCAACCTACACCCCTTGCCGTGCCTCTACACCCCCCCAAAATCCATTCTACATCATCAAAACAGCCCAGGAACCATCACCATCCAATCTGCCACAGCAAAGGAAATGAGATAGTTTCACGCAATTGTTTGGCTCTTCATTCTGAGTTGTTGAACAATTTTAGGTGTATTCTATCTTATATTTCAATGTCTAATTCATGTAATCTTTGTTTTGCTTTGAGTATGATTGGCTAAATTCGTTTTGGCTAAGGGTATATTCAAAACCATGATTATATATGTGAAATAAGTTGATTACTTCCAGTTATCGTTGCATAAGTCGTGAATACAATTTGCTTAACCGTTTGATTTAGAACTTATTCTTGTATGTTGATTGAGAGTGCACGCTTAATTTGCATGCTTGAATCTGGTGCTAAGATATAAGTATGTTTCACCTAATCATTATGAATTTATATCCACAAGTAGTGAAGGTCGCTAGTCACGATCGTGTTAAGTAGATTCTTGGCAAGAGTATCATGCTTTTCATAGTTACAAATGCCTTGTCGATGCTTATGATTTCCAAAGAACCTAATGATTCTAACTTGTGTCTTTATCATGCTGTTCATATAGAGAATTTGTTAGGAATAGTTTGTTTGCGATGCATATTCATCCAATTCAATGATTCTAGGGAAATCTGAAGGTTAATTTAAGCGGACCTAATTAACTTGGAGTGTCAAGGTTCATAACTTATTGAATTGATAACTGGAAATTGACTTACGTTGCATATATTTCATGTGTGGAGAAGAACCCCTTAGCTATTCCATCATCCATTGATTCATCACAATTTTGTCTTACAATCTGTTTTCTTTACAATCTGCCCATTTAATTTAATTTCGTCCAAACATAATTCCCCCATATTTTGTTGAGTCTTAATCATTCAAATCTGTCTTATTTTGTGTTTTTAAGTATTTGGAGTCACAAACACTTCCAAATTCGTCCAATTCAAGTTTTAGTTTCTGTCTAAGTCAATTTGATTGTTTTAGGCAGTTTTGAGTGTTTCAAATCTGTTTTGAGTCATAGTAGTCTTGTTAAGAGTCTTTAAGTTTAGTTTTTGTGTGTTTTAAGTCAATTTATATCAGATTAGCACCCCTAGTTAATCCCCGGTTAGAAGGATCCCTACTTACTTACTACAATTGTCACAAATAGGGTTTAATTTGTGTGTCAACATAATTTTCACATCACTCAATTGATAAAGAATGGAGGATGGGAAAGTGCCAATGTCGTAGGTCATTAAGGCCAAAATCAACCAAGGTATAACCCGTTTTCCAACACCTATAATCAAGGCTGGAGAGGTCATCCAAATATGAAGTAGAGGGAACCTCAACAAACTCAACAACAAGGTGGATATTGACAGCCACCTGCGGGGCTCTATGAAAGGCCATATGCACCACCACAGCCTTCACCATAATCTTCCCAAGCAAACTCAGGCTCGTCAATGGATAATGATAAAATTCTTCAAGTACGAACTTCTTTGACTCAGGGTTTACAAAATCAAGCCAAAAAGATGGGCGAAATGAAAAAGCACTTTGGGCAGATGGCAGTATTCATGGGACAATTTAGAGAACAAGGCAAACTACCTAGTTCAACCATTGTCAATCCAAATGGAGGTTTTGAAACTGCCAAGGCCATCACTTTGAGAAGTGGTAAAGAGATTGGAAACAATCCAAAAATGTCCAAACATAGCCAAACAGAGGACGAACAGTTGCTGCTCGAAGAATAAAAGGTGGACAAGGCCACGACAAGGGAAGAGCAACCCTTGCCGCAGCCTCCCAAAGCTCCTAAGCCACCCAATTTAGGTAAGGTTGGTTTGAATTCAACTTATTCTAACACTATTCGACCAATTGTACCTTTTCCTCTCAGATTTTTGCAATCTAAGAAAGAAAAGAATGAAAAAGACATCTTAGAAACCTTCTGGAAGGTACAAGTCAATATCCCACTTCTTGATGCAATAATGCAAGTTCCAAAGTATGCTAAATTTTTGAAAGAGTTTTGTACAACAAGGAGACGGATTTCGAACAAGGAAGTGGTACAGGTAAGTGAGAATGTCTCTGCAGTTTTGCAAAGAAAACTGCCACCTAAATGCAAAGATCCAGGTAGTTTCACAATCCCTTGTGTTATTGGTAATACCAAGTTTGAACATGCTATGTTAGATTTAGGTGCTTCCATTAATGTCATGCCATACTCTAACTATACATCTATGAATCCAGGAGAGCTTAAAAATGATGGTGTTATTATCCAATTAGTTGATCATTCTAATGCATATCCGAAAAGAGTTTTGGAAGATGTTTTGGTGCAGGTTAACCACTTGATATTTCCAGTAGATTTTGGAAGATGTGCTTGACATGGAAGATTCGGCCCATTCCACACCATTGCCAATCTTACTTGGAAGACCTTTCATGAAAATAGCCCGAACCAAGACAGATGTTTTCATGGGGACATTAACAATGGAATTTGATGGCGATATCATTGATGTTAACATTTCTGAAGCTATAAGGTATCATATTGATGATCATTCTTGTTTCTTTATTGATGTATTTGATTCTTTGGCACAGGAATATCTTGACTCCTTGGAGAGGGATGCCCTTGAAATAACCATTGCTGAAGGAATTGGACTCAAAACTAATGCCGAACCTCATCATGTAGAAATTGTCGAGATGGTGGCTTCCCTTGAGTATTTGCCACAACACATTGGTAAGCCTCCAATCCCAATTCCAATTCTCGTTTCTACTAATAAGTTGTTACCTTCAGTGATTCAAGCACCCATTCTTGAGCTTAAACCATTACCGAATCATTTGAAGTATGTCTTTTTGGGAGATAAAGAGACGTTGCCCATCATAGTCTCTTTATCATTCACGGTAGTAGAGGAGGACAAACTGGTTCGAGTGTTGAAAGAGCACAAAACAGCCATTGGATGGACTTTGGCCAACATTAAGGGAATTAGCCCTCAAACATGCATGCATTGCATACTGCTAGAGGAGGGGGCTAAACCAACTCGAGAGGCTCAACGCCGACTTAACCCTCCAATGATGTAAGTTGTGAAAAATGAGATTATTAAGCTTCTTGATTGTGGAGTGATTTATCCAATTTCAGATAGTCGTTGGGTTTCACCGGTTAAAGTAGTACCAAAGAAATCTAGAGTCACTGTGGTAAAAAATGAAGAGAGTGAACTTGTGCCCACTCGAATCCAAACAGGTTGAAGAGTTTGTATTGACTATAGGAAGCTCAGCACCATCACAAGGAAATACCACTTTCCTGTACCGTTCATTGATCAAATGCTTGAAAAGTTAGTTGGTCACTCTTTTTATTGTTTTCTTGATGGTTATTCAGGATATAATCAGATTGTTATAACTCCAGATTGTTATAACCCATGTATTCGAATAGAGAGACAATGGAATTTTCGGCTCTTGCAACCAGATTTGCTTTCTTTTACCCTTCTCTTTATTGTTTTTATTTGCCATGATAATCTTGTTTGCTAGTTATCTTTTATTGCTTTCTTGTTTAAGTTTATTTTTGAAACATTGAGGACAATTTTTGGTTTAAGTGTAGGGGGTAAACAGATTGCTTTTCATGAAATATTTTCGAATTTCACCACCTATTGATAGGAGCATATTTATGCTACTTAGTTATGTTGTTTCCTTGCATTTAGTTACTTAAATACTATCTATTTTAATCTTTTAAGCTATTTTCGTATGTTTTTAGGTCCTAATGGCAAAAGGAGCAAGAAAGTGCATTTTGAGGCTATTTGGAGCAGTTTTGGGCATGGATTGGATAGCTTAACTATGGAGCAATGTGGATGGACGAAATTGAAGTCAAGAGATGCTAGGAAAGGCTAAAAATCTGGAGAAAGAAGTCCAAATGCAAAGAAGATAAGGAAAGAGCAAGAAATAAGGAACCTTATCCAAATTTCCTTATCTTATCCAAACCTTATCCAACCTTATCTTATCTTATCTTATCATATCCTAATCTTTTCCTACCTTAATTCCAACTTCAAAGAGGACTCCTTTTCACATTAAATCACCTAAATATCAAGTTCTAGAAGCCGTATTTTCGTGCATTAAGCTTATGCCACATGTAACCCTTCTAGAAGTTCTAGAATCTGCAACAAGGACCATTCCTTGTTCTCCTTGGAATCTGATTGAAAGTATCCTTGTTCTTTGGTGATTTGGAGTCCTAATTCCTCTCATTTTCAGCCCAAATTCGTGCCTCCCCTTCACCCTATAAATACTTGATTCCACAACACTCAAAAACCACCACGCTCTACCCCAAATTCACACCACGCCATCCACCACACCTCAAGAGCCTAAATTCACACAAATCCCCATTGTTGGCAGCAAGGAAGGAAGGAGGAGCCACCTGGAGTGTTTCTAGGTGTATTCTATCTTTGTTTTTAATGTTTAAGTTTAATTATCTTTGTTTTGCGAACATGAGGAGCTAAACTTGTTTTGGCTAGAGGAGACTTTGAAACCATGATTATATTTACAATATGAATTGATTAATTTTAGTTGTGATTTCATAAATTGTGAATGCAATTTCCTTAACCGTTTGATGGATAACTTATTCTTGTTTGTTGATTAAGGGTGCACACTTAATTTGCATGCTTGAATTTGGTGCTAGAATATAAGGGAGTCTCACATAATCGTTACAAACTTATATTCACAAGTAGTTAAGGTTGTTTTCACAATCATGTTATGTAAATTCCTAGCATGAGTATCAAGATGTCATAGTTACAAGTGCTTTGTCAATGCCTATGATTTTCATAGAACGTAATGATCTTTGATTGTATCTCTATTATGATGTCATGTAGGGAACTTTTGAAGAATGCTTTGGGTTGTCGTATGATGTCATCCAATCCAATAACTAAAGGAAAATCTGAGGGTTAATTAGTGATGTCACGGTTAATCTAGGGTGTTGAGGTTCATGGTTTATCGAAAAAGCAACTGGAAATCAATTTGTGTTCAAATGTGTCATGTGTGGAAAAGAATCCTCTAGCTATCTAATCATCCATCCTTTTTCCCAAATTCGTCCAAATCCTATTTAAGTCTTTTAGTTATTTGTTTTTATCTTAAATTCGTCAAAAACCCAATCCCCTTTATTTAGTTGTGTCAAATCTGTCCTAATTAGTGTTTTTGAGTGTTTTGAGTCAAAATCAATTATATTTTCGTCCAAAGTAAGTCCTAGAGTCTAGTTTGAGTCTTTTTGATTGTTTTGTGTTGTTTTGAGTCTTTTGAGTTTATTTTGAGTCATATAGGTTTAGTTAAGAGTCTTTGAGTTTGTTTAAGTGTTTTTAAGCATATTTTTGTATCTTTGAGTCAGTTTTCATTAGATTAGCAATCCATCCTAATCCCCGGCCTAGAACGATCCCTACTTATATCTATACTACAACTGTCAAAAAGAGGGTTTAATTTGTGTGCTATTATATATCACATCAAATTTTTGCCTATAACTACTAATGTTGTTATTCACTGTTTTATTATGTGTCATATAACAAAAATTTGAAGAAAAAAATCGAAAAAAAGCTTGAGAAAATACCAAAAAGAGTCGTTTTTGTTGCTTGTTTGTGTCTTAGGTTACCTTCCAACACAATGATGAGGATTTGGTTTTTAATTGCATGACTGTTAAAGAAAGCTACAAACATGTGTGGAAGTTTGATATGCTCTTTGGTTAATACTTAGTTGTAGTTGTCATTTACGAATTCACAAGTAATCACAAGGATAAACAATCAGTTTTTGTAACATGCTTGAAGGAAGAAACTCAAACTAACGCTACAACCCTGTGAGACTTGAGCCTATTCTTTGTTTGGAAAGTTATTAATCTGTGATATTCTTGTTTTCTAAAGTCGTTGCATGATCTCATTATTTCTTAGCTTGGTTGCTACTTAGAATGCTTTTTCATCATTTTAGTTACAAATACTACAACTCACGCCCGTTTCATTCAAAGCATAAAATTGATTGCATAACAAATAACAAGATGAAGTTGTTTAGTTACCACCAGAGCCAAAAAGCCTTATCCCTTGCATATGTATTGTAGGTTTAAACCCCTTGACCCTTATTTAGCCTATTTTCTTTGTTAGCCTGCATTATCCCTACCTAGCCTAGTATAGGAATATCCATACCCTTGTTCTTAAAGAATAATGAAGCATGACTTGTTGGGAATTCCTTTTGATTTACGATTTGCAGAAAAACAAGTGTGGGGGAAGGATTTGTTCTTTTGAATCTTGGGAAATAGGGTGTATGATGTTTCAAAGAAGAGAAAAATGAAAAATAAAAAATAAAAAAATTGTTCAAGAAGAAAAAAGAAGGAAAAAAAGAGGTTGAAAAGAAGTGAGAATGAGTTCATAAGTGTTGGTTGTTGAAGAAGGGTCCAAAAATGTGAATTTGACCCTAAAGTTGTACAAATCTCCCCTTTGTATTTAAAGTTGGGTGCTGCAATCAAAAGTTGAATTCTACGTGTTGATTTCAATACTTTGCTTACTATCACTTTTAGAACCTTTGTTTATCCTTAAGCTTTCTTTGTTAGCTAATATCTTAGCCACGTTACAACCCTTAGACTTTTATCTTGATTGTTATGTTATTCAATATGTGGAGTTTGAAATTGGTACGAGCATATGGAATCCCTGGTTCTCGCTTCTAAGTAGTAGTATTCTGTTCATGAGATTATATACATGTTTGTATTAATAATTCCTGAAAGTTCTTTCTTTGTTATAACATATGTGAGTGCTAGTCTACATAATTACATCAATCTTCTCACATATACTTAGTATAGGGAGTGTAGTCCGAAAATCTGTGTGAAAATAAAGAGTATATCTAGTAAGGAATTGAGTGAAATCTCTAAGGCATGTTACTACTTTCAAATGTTGTTTTAATTGATTAAATGCAAGCTAGTGAGTGGTTACTGCGGTTAAGTATAAGCTTAAGAGTAAGTATTGCTAAAATCTATGTAAGTAGTGATTTTTAACATGTCATGTTTCATTGGAAATCCCTGAGGCAATTGTTGGAAGGTTTAGGTTTTGTTTTGTTTTCTTTGTTTTGCTCGGGGACTAGCAAAAGCTAAGTGTGGGGGAATTTGATAGGAGCATATTTATGCGACTTTGTTATCTTATTTCTTTGCATTTACTTAGTTAATTTTCATTTATTGTAGTAATTTAAGTTATTTACGTATTATTGTAGGTCCAATTGGTAAAGATGACAATAAATGGCTAAGTGGAGGAATTTGGAGCAGTTTTGGACTTGGATTGGATAGCATGTGTGTGGAGTAGTGGGGCTGGACGTTTTTTATGTTTAACATGTGCTAAATATGTGCTAAAATCTGGAGGAATCAAATTTGGAAGCTTGGAAGACAAGGAAATACATAATCTTATCCAACATTATCCAAACTTATCTTATCTTATATTATCCAAACATCATTCCATTTTATCCAAAATTATCTCATATTATCTCCAGCTGCAAAAGGAGTCCTTATCCTATTCTAAATACTTCCCATTTGATTCTAAGAGTCATAATCCATTCAAACACTCTAATTAGTTTTCTCCTTGGTTTCTGCTGAACCCTACCCTATATATATGTATTTCTGCCGCATTAATTGGGAGGGGGGGAACTTGGTGCTGCATGTTCTACTCCAAATTGGAGCTGCAACCTGCAAGAGCCAAAGGAGAAGGATTGTGCCGCATCTTGTCATTCATTCATTGGAGATTTTCACAAAACTTAATGACCTTTGATATGTGTTAGATCCCACGCCGCCCAAGGGAGTGATCCTTATATATATATATATATATATATATATATTCCCATCCCTACCTAGCACGAGGCCTTTTAGGAGCTCACTGGCTTTGGAGTTCATAGGAACTTCGAAGTTAAGCTAGTTCACGCGAGAGTAATCCTATGATGGGTGACCCATTGGGAAGTTCTCATGTGAGTTCCCAGAAACAAAACCATGTGGGCGTGGTCGGGGCCCAAAATTGACAATATCGTGCTACGGTAGTGAAGCGAGCCTAGGATGTGGTGGACCCCGGGCTGGGATGTGATAATATGCGTCTCTATCATGCTTTTCATAGTTAGGGAACTTGAAAAGGATAATTTGGTTGCATCACTGAGTCCAATTCAATGAACTTAGGAAAGTCAGAGAATTAATTAGTGCATTCACAATTAATTTGGGGCATTGTCATTCATAGTTTATGGAAAGAATAACTAGAAATCGATTTATGTGCATATGTTTCATGTGTGGAGAAGAATCCTCTAGCTAGCTTTTCACCCATATTCCCTTTACAACTCAATTTAGTTGCTGCTATTTACTTTTGTTTCTTAAAATTCGTCAAAAATCCCCCTCAATTCTTATTTTGTGTTAGTCTAGCTTAGTTTTCAGTTTTTAAGTTTAATTTGTGTTGATTAGCATCCCTCCTAATCCCCGGCCTATACTACAATTGTCTAAATTATAGGGTTTAATTTGTGTGCTAGTTTCTACCACATCACTGGTGTGACAACCCGTTCCAAATTTTACGTTTTTATTTTATTTTAAAAGCATGAATTTACGAGATTGCCCTAGAGGTAAGGACTTTGACTTCCGTTGACCATCGACTTGAGAGATGTGGGATTTATTCTTTAAGAATATCCTCGTAGTACTCATTGGTACGAACGTATAGGCGATAGCCGTTTGTGAGTCCGGATTATAACGGTATAGTTACGGACGTTCGAAATTGGTTATTCAAGGTTAGTGTTTATTTAAATTAAATCCCCACTTTGTGGGGGAAGCCCAATCAGAAATGGAGGGAGAAAAGAAAAAAAAAAGAAAAAGGAAATGGGTTTTCGTCCACCCGCACCCACCGCGGGTGCCCATTTTCCAAGGCCGATTCCGGCCAACTCCGGTGGAGTTTTTCAATGCCACCACCACCATCTTGAAGCTCTCATTCCCCTCTACAAAACCCACCCAAGAACCACCTTGATTAACCATGGGATGTGGAAGTTTGAGGCCACGAAAGTTGACGAAAATCAATGGTGCTCCGGCCACCCTTCTCAATTTTCCGGCAAATCGGCAAAGCAATGGCCGATGCCACCACTTGGGCTTTGTAGCCCATCATCCCAGGAGCAAAACCCAGCCAACCTTGACCTCGTTGGACCACCGTGGACGATGAAACGACGTCAGGAAGTTTTAGGCACCCGCCGGCTTCGTGGGAAAAATTGACCATCTTCCGTCCACTTTTGGATTTCGTGGCAGGTATGAAAGTTGCTCCACTCATTGAGATCTTCATTTCTGTGAAGTTTGAGAATTTTTGGAAATACTTGGATTTTCCGGCGAGTTGGGGCAGCCGACCGCCACCCGCAGCGGCGCGTGCGGCGGCGCGTGGCCAGTGGGCCGCCAATGCTATTTTTAGGCTATGTCAAATGTCTTGAATTCATTTTTTTCATTTGAATGACGTAGGTTGATAGTTGGAACCTAAATTCGTTACGATGCATTACTTGATAAAAATGTGAATCGATGATCCGACCGTTGGATCGTCACCAAAATTGGATACATTATAATACGTAATATTTAAAGATCATAGGAATTTACGGATCAGGAATCCGACTTACGGATCTTCCTGAATTCGATTTGTAAGTTAGTAAAATAAATGTTCACGACCACTTGTTTTAGGCAATTGGCGGAGATCTGACCGTTGGATCGTAATGAAATTTTAATATGTTATTCTAGAAACATATTGTGGATCGTTGGGAGTTGTGGATTGAAAATCTGATATGCGGATCTTCCGGGTCAAGTTATGTAGGGTTGTAAACCCTACCGTCAATCTTTGATCGACGGTTGACTTGTGGTCAATGGGTATCAAACTATTTCAAAATGTCGTTAAGGTTGTGTTTTATGTGAATTGCGTATTCTACGGATAAGAGTTCTGAGATGTGATTTGATAATTGGCCACAGGGACCGATCATTCAGGACGCCTCGATGCGCGTGCTAGAGAAGTATAGCGTGGACTCCAGGTGAGTGGATCTTTTCCTTTTTATTGTGCATATTATTGAGAGTTCTATCGACACTTTTAAATTCATTAGGTATATTACCTTCATATAATTATGGTGAATGCTTGAAGTACCTATATGAACTACGAATGGCTTGATCCCTATTTAGGGTACGTAGGCAGTCTAACGAGACGTTAGATGCAGCCATAAAATATTTGAGACGAAAGCCTTGCTTGGGAAATTGAGTAATGCGAAGGAAATTGGTAAAGACAAGTTTTAGTTTTGTGAATTAGTTAGTTAAATTAGAGTTAATTGGGTTGTCATGGATAATTATCTCTGAAAATAAGTAGTTTGGGAGTAGGGCGTTACTGATTGTACACTTCACACCATATTGTTTATAATTGAAAATGCTACGACATGGTTGAGTAGTAGATTGCATCATGATATATCCATATGTATATTACTTGCATATAATTATTGGGAATGCTTTCAAGTGCAAAGGTGAACTCAGGACACCCAAGTAAGTTCAGGTGAGTTTATGGTACTAGTTGAATCGATTGCGTTATAGAATGACTACAGTTATGAGTTAGGCAACTTCGATACTGTCGTACTGGTTGCCATGAGTTGCACATGCTATATTGAGATGCATTGAGAGCTCATAAACCTGCACCCCGGTGTTAGTGCTCCCGCCCGTGGCCAGGGCACAGTCCTTCACGTGATGTTTGTTGGAAATGTGCCTTAAAACCAATCATATGATGATACTTTACGGACATTTCACAAAGTTAAACTAATGTAGTTTAAATGTAAAAGGGCAAACATTATTGTTTGAACCGTCTCATATAAATGTTATATGCTTAAACGATAAGTCCAAGGAATATGTGATTGGAAGAATGCGATCTAAAGAAGTTAGATTCATGAGACCATTCTTTCGTAGACACATCCTAAACGTTCCTAATCATAGGATTGCCAATTGGGCATTGACAGTCCGTTAAGATCAGTACGTGCTATGTCTTCTCTCAGGGAGAGTGACTAGTCTCGAGTCATTGGTGTGAGTGACACCAAGACAAGCATGTAGGTGCTCAATAGAGAATGAGTTCACTGAACACGATCAACGAAGAGTTCTCATATTCATGTCACATGAGAACTCATGGTTGGGATAATGCAAATTAGTCTTTTGACCTAAGGCATCACAGTTGTCTTGTGGTTAGGTCCTTAATCTTTGATTATGTCAAAGTCACTCCATCATGAGGGTGCCCACGACATCGTTGGGGTTAAGCCACTTAGCCATAGAGGCAAGTGAATGCGCAACAAGGGATCTCTAACCTTCAAACTGTTTGAGGGAGAATACTCTATGATATGATTAAGAATCTTTGGGCAAAGTATGAATGAGATTTAGGAATGTGTTCCAAATCACATTCAAGGTAATCATATAAGCACAAGACTCACATTGGATAGTAGACATGAATAAACTATCAAACCAAACAATGTGGTCAAGAGTATTGTATTAGAGAAAGACCGTATTGCATTTGTAATCCTAAAACTGAATAGGTTCTCCACCTCTTCTGATTAGCTTGGGTAACCATGACATGCTGCTAGGCGTCAACCATGGTTTGTGGAAGCCCTAAAAGTGTATTATCACTAACGGGAGAATTGAAAGTAAGTTTCAATTCACAATCGATTAGAAAGAGTTTTAATCGCCCACTGCCTCGCTAAAAGGAACCTAATGGATCGTTCACCGAGTAAGGTAGAGTTTGAAGAAACAACGGAGATGAGTAAGAATAATTAAATGGTTTAATTATTTATCTAATGCTAGGATTAATTAATATGTTAATTAATCAAACGAATAAGTTCGTTAAAGACCTCGGGTTAGTTTTGGGCCGCAAGGCCCAATGGGATTTGAATGTCAAGCCCATTAACTCAAGTTGTATGACAACTTGAATAAACAAAGGGCTTGAAAGCCCAATAAACCCTATAGGCCGGCCATGTTAGAAGAATAGGGCTTTTGGTCCATTAGGTCACTTATTTGAAGGGACTATATAAAGGACTTTATAGCCTAAAATTCATTAAGGGTTGTTTTTGGGGAAAGGATGAGAACACAAGCTCTCATTTCTCTCTAAAATTTCGGCCACCTTGGAGGGATCATCTAGCAATCAAACTCCTCCAAGGTCACTCATTTCTTCTTCATTATGCCTTGGTGATGAATCATCAGAGGTTCTCAATTTTGGGAACTTTGGAGAAACCTTTTTCATCCATCCAAATCCATAGATTTAGCAAGGAATGAAGGCCCTCTCTTTGGGTGATTAGCCTTTGTTTAAATACAAAGAGGAATCTACAATGGTATATATTTCAACTCACTTTGTTTTGAGTTGATTATTGGTTCACCATTTTACTAGGCTTTGAACATTCATGGGTAATGTTTTGTTTTTAAGTGCATGCTAGCATGATTCCACCTTTAATTTGTTAATTGCATGGTAATGATGTTGCTTAAATGAACATGTCATCTTCCAAAATAATCCTTCAAGTGGTATCAGAGCCTAGGCCTAGTTTATGGTGGATCCTTTTGGGTTTTGTGATTTTTCATATTTTGTGATTTAAGTGTTGTAAATGTTACAAGCTTTGTGATGCGAGAATTATACGCGCACAAATTAAACCCTCTTTTTGTCAATTGTAGTAAGTACGTAAGTAGGGATCGTTCTAGACCGGGGATTAGGAGGGCTTGCTAAAACCTTCTAAATTGACTTAAAAACATAAAAACACAATATAAAACACTATTTAATGCTCAAAGAAAACAAAATTAAAAATAAGAAAGATTAAGACTAAGACTTCAACGAAATAGGGGGAATTGGATTTGAATTTAAACTAAAATGGATACTTGGAAGCAAAACGAATTGTAAATATGGATTTGTCGGAAATGAATGGATGGGAAGCTAGCTAAGGGTTCTTTCTCCACACATGATATTTATGCATATGAATTAATTTCCAGTTATTCCTTCATTGAATTATGAACGACAATGCCCCAAATTAACCGTGACATCACTAGTTAACCCTTAGATTTTCCTTATATTATTGGATTGGATGGCATCATTCGACAACCCAAAACATTCTCAAAAGTTCCCTACATGTCATCATAATAGAGATACAATCGAAGATCATTAAGAATAATGAAAACCATAAGCATTGACAAAGCATTTGCAACTATGACATCATGTTACTCATGCTAAGAATTAAACTTAACGCGATCGTGACAAGCGACCTTCACTACTTTCAAGTATAAGTTAGTAACGATTATGTGAAACCTTCTTAAACTTTAGCCACATACTCATGCATGCTAATTAAGTGTCGACCCTCAATCAACAAACACAAATAAGTTAATCATCAAATAGTTAAGCCAATTGCATTCACGAATCAAGAGTTCATAACTGGAATTCATCAATTCATATTACATAAACAATCATGGTATTGAAATCACCCCTAGCTAAGGGGGGTTTAGTTCCTCATAACTTTGAAATCAAAGAAACACCTAAACATTCCAACAACTCAAACTCGAATTGTATGAACGTTTAGGCACTCTTCTCTTCCATTCCTCATATTACAAAACAAAGAGAATTGAATTTACAACATTGAAATCAAAGAAACGCGTAAACATTCCAACAACTCAAACATGAATTGTATGAACGTTTAGGCCCTCTTATCTTCCTCTTTATTGTGGCACAAGGACTAAGGGATGTTGTTGGTGTGTTGAATGGATTGGGGGATTATGGAAATGGAAGAAATGGAGGAGAGATGGAAGGGAAACTCACGGCCAAAAGGGGGAAGAATGGATGATTTTGAAGAGTGTTGTGTTGTGAATGAGATGAGATGATGAATGAATGAATGAATGCAAGGGTATTTATAGGAGTAGTGGAGGGAACATATAGGGAGAGAATGGATGGGAGAGCATGTGAATGATAGCTAGGAGAATGATTAAAGGGGTGTGAATGGTTGGAAATGCATGTGGGTGAATTGGTGGTGCAATGATGAAAGAATAAGTGCATGTGTGTGTTTTGTGTTGGAATGAATGTGGATGCATGATGAAAAGTTAATAAATAATGCTTGTAGGGTTAGGAAATAAAATCATAATTTAAAGGGGGGATGATTAAAGGATGTGGCTAGGTTGGAAAGGTGTGGAAGATGGATGGAATTAGGGGGAATGCATGGCAATGATGGGGAGTTCTTTGGTGATGAATGCAATGATGAAGAGTGAATAAATAATGCATGTAGGGTTAGCTAGGTTGGCTTTGTTTGGGTGCATGTGAGTTAAAGAGGGAGAATGTGGTGAAATGATGAAGTAGGAAGGTGGAAATGCATGTGAATGCATGTGAGTGCATGTGTGTGTGAATGGGTGTTTCTTGATGGTTTTGGGGTTGTGATGCATGTGAATGCATGTGGCTAAGGCTTGTTGATTGGGCTAGAGGTTTTGCATGGCTCAAAGGATTGTTTGATTGGGCTAGGCCCTTTGTTTTATGTCCAAAGTGCATACAAGGCTTTCAAATTCGTCCAACACTTTGGCTCCAAAAATATGCTATCCATTCCAAGCCCAATTTTGCTCCAAAATGCTCCAAAATGCATCTTTTTGCTTCCTTAGCCATATGAACCTAAAAACACACGAAAATGGCTTAAACTACTAAAACAACTATGAATTAACAACATAGATGCACGAAAACAAGCTAAGTAAGTCGCCTAAATATGCTCCTATCACTTTGTTCTTGCTTTGAATATAAATTTTGCTTGAAAATTTAGCATCTCAAAGGTTGTAGATGTATTTCATTAAAGCATGAATATTGGAACTAAAAGTTGGTGCCAAGTGTTTTGGGATTTTCGGCCAAATCCGAAGGGTGATTTTTTGGGTTCTTGTTAGTCTTGTTAAAATGGTTTTAAAGTGCTTTATGGAACCCCTAAGTACCCTAGGATAGTAACCCTCTTTTGAGTTGTGAAAATTTGAGTTTTTGGTGAAAGAAAACATCCATGGAGCTATTATGAGTTTTCATGTATGTTCTTCATATTTCTTGAAGTTCTTGCCAATAACAAAAAGGTTTTGAAGTTTTGATTCAAAAGTTTTATGTTTTTCATAAAGTTTTGTTTTTCAAATGGTGGGTGATAGTTATTGGTGAGATGTGACTAAAAGAATTTTAAAGTTCTATAAAAACATTTTCTTAGAAACCATCAAAGTCACCTTTGTCTCACCTACCAAAAACCACTTTCAAAACTTTAGATTTTTTCAATTTTTCAACACTACGGGCGGCCACCTTTGGTAAAAGGTGTTGGAGGGACTTTTGTGCAATTATATAAAGTTTTGATACTTTTATGTATTTGCATTTTGACCCCAAAAGTTTTTGTTTTAACATAGTGACCCAAATTGTTGTGGTCATTGTTTTTGGCCCAAAACAAAATGAGAACAAAAATTGTTTTGTCTCTTTAACGAGAATTTGATTTTCATTATATTTAGTTCCATTTAAATCAATTCTATGGATCCAAAAACCAAATGATAATTGTTGCATTCAATTTAATTAGTTAAAGTGTTAATTAATTAAAGGGTGATTATGAACCTAAGCCTACTATAATTGAGCTATGTGAAAGGCCGTTTCAAATTTGTTTGAACCATGGGAATGTGTAGATTAAATTTTGGTTGTAATTTGATATGATCAATTGTTGTAAAAGAGCATAAGCTCTTCTTTACTTTAAAGTAATTTGATTTGATCAATTGTTGTAAAAGAGCATAAGCTCTTATTTACTTTGAAGTACTCCTTTCTTGTTTTATTCGATATGCATGAAATTGGAGTAGTTGGGTCCAACGCCCTAAGATAACACGCCTTAATGTGATTAAACGCGTAACTAAAATAAATCTCCATCCCTAGACCGAGATTCAACACTAGGCTCGTGTTGAATCGAATCAAAAGTTCATAGTCATCCTAAGGCCCTAAGGCAACTATATAGTCCATCAATGAATGCAAATCTTATGTTAGTAGTACCATATAGTCTTGCTTTAAAAACCGTTTCAAAAGCATAGTGGGAGTATTATATACTACTAAATCAATTATATGGACCAATAGTTGTAATAGGACCAAAATGTTTTAATTGGATTAAAATGTATGTTTATATGTGATGAGACCTAAAACCCTCAACAAACCATTATTAAGTTGATAAGCGAGAGATGCTTTGAATATCTCTTCGTAGGCCTTCCACCGTGGTGGGCTCCAATCGTTTCTGACTCATGCACCGGCTTCACCCTATAATGGGGAAGTACAAAGTATGTGCTTACATCCAGGAGGAGTCCATAAACATATGATGATGTGAGTGTAGACAACGAGTATGACCAACATGATATAATTCTGAGGTTGTGCTTGAACCTCTACATTAACTAAGCATGGTGGGAATAACTTAACTAAGTGCAATGGTGCCAACATGATATAATTCTGAGGCATTCATTCTCTAGAGGCCAAACTAGATAGGTAATTACAAGAGTTGTAAATGACTAAAGTGTTATTCTCTCATCATTATTTTTGCTAACCAAAATGATATAATTCTGAGGTGGGCTTGGTAATGGTGAGTCTCCCATACCCCGCTAAGAGTTCAACAAAACTCTCGAATTCCGATGAGGGATATGGAATTTGCCAAAAATAGTGGGTGGTGCTATTTGATTTAAAGACCCGAATCAAATGGCTTTAAAATCAATCAATTTATATTCGTTATGTATTTGTTTACCAACATATTTGCAAACGCTATCCAAAACTTGACAAAGAAAAACCGAACGCTTTAGTTTCCGAACTTGGTACCACAATCCCATAGATTGTCTTGAATGGATTGTAAAAGTACCTAAGTAGTCTCATCCTCACAATCTTCCTATTGATAATGTATCAATGGAAGAACATGTTAGATAAGTCTACCATGAAGAGGACAATGCAAACTCTAGTGCTTGTCTCTTTGTTACACGAACAAGGAACTTGAGAAGTAAGCACAAGGGCATGGACACTTTATGTGCCATGATTCTTCACTTACAAATTGTTGTATGAAGAAATGAGAGTTGCCTTGAACAACTCTTGAAAGTTTATTATTATGTTTAGAACATAATGGTTGGTTGACAAAAATAGTCCATTTATATGGACTTATGATGATTTTGAATCATTGAGTGTTGAAGTGTTAAACCACTTAACGAGACGGAAACTAGGCAAGGACTTCACCTTTGTGTCCCTATCCTAATGGTTTACTAAGTTTATTGTAAACTATATAGTGAACAATAACCGCACGCTCTCCAAATCGTTTGATATGTATAACACATTTGAAATAAGTTTCAAGAGAGATAGTGGGAGTTTAGGGACCATGACTATTGTAATCAAAAGGGAAGTCAAATGAAGAAGGCAAAATAACTCCAAGGGAACAAACTTTCTTTATGAAAGGATGGACATTGGAAGGGGTATTTGCAAGAAATGTCTTACAAGTGTCAAGAACACACCTTTTGAAGGTGTTGTAAAATGTTCTTGAAAAGTTCATAATAGTTGGTTCTTCTACTTGAATGCATGATTCTGTGTTAGTAACTATGTTTTACAATTGTTGTAAAAGTGTGCTAATAAGAAGTAGAAGATTAATGAGAGAAGAGAAAGTACTTCACATTCGGAAAGTGAATAAAATATAGATCTCTGCGAAAGCGGATTGTACTTACTTCCTCATATGAACTACCAAAGAAATTGGAAAATACTAAAGATTGTCTTTACATTCCAATTTTAAGGAACTTAAATCCGTCACTATAGTAGAGATGGATAAATGTTTTGTTTGACAAAACATTGTTCTTTATTAATCAATAATTAGATTATAGTAATTTAATTGGTTGTCTCTATAGTAGAGATGATGTGGTAGTTTAACTGTTTAGAATACGATGATGCTTAAAATCCAAAAGGTTGCAAGGGAGTGACTAATCCCAACTGAGTTGTGGTACCTCTAAAACATAAGTTACTAGTTGGTCATAGATGGATGCTTTGGATCGTTAGATCCGGATCCAATACCTTCTTGTTAAAATTGTATAGAGGCAAAATGTTCGAATCTTTATTCTTTTGGAAAGAAGAAAGAATCACAAAGTTGTTGAGGTTAATTCACTTAGATGTTAGTGGCACTTGTCCACAACATAATACTACTCATGTTGTATGACATTCACCGAAGATCACTCTCGGTTGGACTATAGTTTATTTTGAATAAACACAAGTCCGAATACTTTGCTAAAGGTTTCAAAGAATTCAAGAAATGTAAGTAGATGAGTAAGACGTCTAAAGTATTTACCTCCTTAGATTTGATCCAAGGAAAAAGATAACACTTTAGATGAGTTTCCTTGAAAGATATCAAGGAAAATAGCATCATAAGATAATGAATTTCTCCATTAGGAGAAGAACGAACTTGAATAAAATTTAGTTCGTTGGATGTTATCGATTACCCATATATAGGATATATATATATACTTCTAAAAACAATATGATTGTCAATTAGAAGATCTTCCAAAATTTTCATAACTCCATAAGATGTAGTTGGAAAGAAAGACAAATCTTAAACATGTTAAGATTTGGGGTTGTGTGCTAATAAGCAATATTTGTTTGATATGATCAACAAAATAACAACCTAGTTCCTATACCACAAGCTCCAAGGTAGTCGAGAAGGATTTATAAACCGTCTCAGTTGAATGGTTTGGACATAATTTGGGTTTCCGAAACCATTATTAAGATAGTCTTGATAATATATGTCTAAAACTATAAATCACAAGACAGGTTAGTGGTAGAGATCCATCCATCATGGATCTTAGCAAGCTAGTGGGAGCTATAAGCGTCTTATGAGAAAAGATCAATTGTTTGATTTCTCATAAAGATGTAAATGAATCTTTTGTTTACTAGGTTTACAAAAGATTAGTGGGAGTTGATCATATTCCTAAATTTGAATATATATACATGATATATATTAATTTTGAAAATGAAAGGAATTCTTCATCGTTAAAGTTATGACTTTAAACATTCTATAATGATAGAATGTATATGGGAGACATAGTCTATATACATGGGATAGAAATCTATAATGATAGATTTCAAGATATAATTGGATTATATCAATCCCTAAAATAGACAAGAGATGCTAGGAAGTTTCTCATATGATGATAAACTTCAATTAGAATGACAATTCTAGTGAGACTAGGAAGTTGTTCTTCTCAAAGGGAATGTACCCTTTGACTCCCAAAGAAATAATGCGTAAATAGAATCCTTTATGCATACGCAGAAAGGTGATTTATGTATTTCATATTGTATGAAAACATTGATATAAGTTGTACCTAGAACGGTACAAGATGATATCAGTGCAAGCCCAGGAATAGAACCATGGCAACTGGCAAGTGAATCCTTAGGTATTTAAGAAATACTAAGGATGGATTCCTCAAGAATGAGGAAGAATTAGAGTAACGTAATGGAAGCGTAAATGTATTAGATTATGAATCTAATCCATCATAGAATATCTCTTCATTATGAATCAAGTGATAATGAGATATCTCTTTATTATGACTAAAGAGATATTTGGGTGGAAACGTTAAAAGTAATGACTTTAATGTGTTCCATCATGTATGCAAAATATATTGCCATATAGAAGCTTACAACATTGTTGTTTGGATGGGAAAGTTCATTTATGAACTCTCCATTCGGTTCTAACCAGAAAGTGTATGACACTAATGGGGCGATAGCTCAAGCCAGGGAATCAAGGTCTCATCAAGGTTCGAACTCAAATGAGAGATTGAACCACATGATTGGGAATCATGAATAATGGTGACGTCGTTATTCTCAAGGTTGCTTCTATGGATAACATATAGATATCCATCTTGTTTAGGCCTACTACTCAGCCATTTATGAAATGAATTACAGAAGAGGTATCATCACTGATAACCAAGCTGATTGGCTCCAGTGCAAGTGGGAGATTGTTGGAAATGTGCCCTAAAACCAATCATATGATGATACTTTACGGACATTTCACAAAGTTAAACTAATGTAGTTTAAATGTAAAAGGGCAAACATTATTGTTTGAGCCGTCTCATATAAATGTTATATGCTTAAACGATAAGTCCAAGGAATATGTGATTGGAAGAATGCGATCTAAAGAAGTTAGATTCATGAGACCATTCTTTCGTAGACACATCCTAAACGTTCCTGATCATAGGATTGCCAATTGGGCATTGACAGTCCGTTAAGATCAGTACGTGCTATGTCTTCTCTCAGGGAGAGTGACTAGTCTCGAGTCATTGGTGTGAGTGACACCAAGACAAGCATGTAGGTGCTCAATAGAGAATGAGTTCACTGAACACGATCAACGAAGAGTTCTCATATTCATGTCACATGAGAACTCATGGTTGGGATAATGCAAATTAGTCTTTTGACCTGAGGCATCACAGTTGTCTTGTGGTTAGGTCCTTAATCTTTGATTATGTCAAAGTCACTCCATCAGGAGGGTGTCCACGGCATCGTTGGGGTTAAGCCACTTAGCCATGGAGGCAAGTGAATGCGCAACAAGGGATCTCTAACCTTCAAACTGTTTGAGGGAGAATACTCTATGATATGATTAAGAATCTTTGGCCAAAGTATGAATGAGATTTAGGAATGTGTTCCAAATCACATTCAAGGTAATCATATAAGAACAAGACTCACATTGGATAGTAGACATGAATAAACTATCAAGCCAAACAATGTGGTCAAGAGTATTGTATTAGAGAAAGACCGTATTGCATTTGTAATCCTAAAACTGAATAGGTTCTCCACCTCTTCTGATTAGCTTGGGTAACCATGACATGCTGCTAGGTGTCAACCATGGTTTGTGGAAGCCCTAAAAGTGTATTATCACTAATAGGAGAATTGAAAGTAAGTTTCAATTCACAATCGATTAGAAAGAGTTTTAATCGCCCACTGCCTCGCTAAAAGGAACCTAATGGATCGTTCACCAAGTAAGGTAGAGTTTGAAGAAACAACGGAGATGAGTAAGAATAATTAAATGGTTTAATTATTTATCTAATGCTAGGATTAATTAATATGTTAATTAATCAAACGAATAAGTTCGTTAAAGACCTCGGGTTAGTTTTGGGCCGCAAGGCCCAATGGGATTTGAATGTCAAGCCCATTAACTCAAGTTGTATGACAACTTGAATAAACAAAGGGCTTGAAAGCCCAATAAACCCTATAGGCCCGCCATGTTAGAAGAATAGGGCTTTTGGTCCATTAGGTCACTTATTTGAAGGGACTATATAAAGGACTTTATAGCCTAAAATTCATTAAGGGTTGTTTTTGGGGAAAGGATGAGAACACAAGCTCTCCTTTCTCTCTAAAATTTCGGCCACCTTGGAGGGATCATCTAGCAATCAAACTCCTCCAAGGTCACTCATTTCTTCTTCATTATGCCTTGGTGATGAATCATTAGAGGTTCTCAATTTTGGGAACTTTGGAGAAACCTTTTTCATCCATCCAAATCCATAGATCTAAGATGCAAGGAATGAAGGCCCTCTCTTTGGGTGATTAGCCTTTGTTTAAATACAAAGAAGAATCTACAAAGGTATATATTTCAACTCACTTTGTTTTGAGTTGATTATTGGTTCACCATTTTACTAGGCTTTGAACATTCATGGGTAATGTTTTGTTTTTAAGTGCATGCTAGCATGATTCCGCCTTTAATTTGTTAATTGCATGCTAATGATGTTGCTTAAATGAACATGTCATCTTCCAAAATAATCCTTCAATGTTCACCTCCCGCACCTTATGCTCACCTTGGATCCAAGGTAGGTGCACAGTCTTGTCGTACAGACCACCTTAGGTGGTTCCGACTCGTAGGTGACCCGCGATTATTCGCCCAGTCTTCACGTGATCGTAGCACTCGAGCGTATTTATTTACACCCAGTCCTGTCGTACAGACCACCTTAGGTGGTTCCGACTCGTGTGCAGGTATACTTATTGAGCTATGGGCTAGCCAGGATTGATGAGATATTGATAAGTCGTATAGGTCACTATAGGTGACTCCGAGTTATATGCTAGCCAAGATTGATGAGATATGGATAAGTCGAGATATGGATAAGTCGTACATGTCACTATAGGTGACTCCGACTTATATGCTAGCCAGGATTGACGAGATATGGATAAGTCGTACAGGTCACTATAGGTGACTCCGACTTATATGCTAGCCAGGATTGACGAGATATGGATAAGTCGTACAGGTCACTATAGGTGACTCCGACTTATATGCTAGCCATGATTGATGAGATACGGTTAAGTTGTACATGTCATTTTAGATGACTCTGACTGATATATCACTTTGTATTGATTTAGTTCATTTGGCCTACTTATTAATGTATGGTGGATTTGATGGCAAACCGTGGTTTTGGTCATTTTCGAGTATGGTTTGAATATATGTATATATGTTGTATTGTCTTATGGAAAACGATATGGGTTTTACATTTAGGGGCATTACTTTTAGAGAGGTAGTAACTTTGGGAAGCTTGGTTTTATTGCTTACTCACACCTTCTGTTTGGTGCCCTCCAGGTTTTAGCTGCTGAGTTTGTATCGACAATAATCTGTGGCGAATCTTAGTATTGATGGATATTTTTGAGGGTATGATTCTTACCCACATTACTGTACCTTACTTATGCTCTGACATCGCGCGTGAAATGGGTTCGCTCCCACTCGTAGCGCACTCAGGTATTTAGACACTTTTGGATTCAAATTAATTCACTTTTTATACACTATCACATTTTATGGCTTCGTCACCTTCCAGGTGTCGGCCAGCACAGCTCGATTCAGGGTCCAAGTGGACTTTCTGGGTCGGGGTGTGTCAACTGGGGAGAAAATGAAACCGATTACAAATGTAAAAATGAAGTCAGCCTTCTTATAATTGAGATTTATAATATGAACATTCACAATCCAAAATACACAAAATTATAATAATCATGTAAGAACATATGTTGAATAGAGGACAAAAATAATTATCTAAGCCATAAGTGCTTTGGGGAAAATGGGGATTGTGATATTAATTGAAGATTAAAAATGTTTTTTGGTTGTGATGTTTGCATGTTTACTTAACAAACAGAGGAATACATAGAGTAAGGAGAAAAATCATGTCTTTGTACGGCATGGGAGGAAATCATGTCTTCTTCCTCCTCTTGATTTCTAGAGTCGCACAAACGGTTTTACATTCTGAAAATGATGAGGAGAGAGTGACACGGGAGGAAAGAGTGAAGCATCATGGGAGAAAAGTGAACTGACTCTTCTTATCCTTATCCTTCTCCACATTCCAATCTTTATCTGTGCCTTTGCTTCCATTCAAATCTTTATCCTTCTACAAAGAAAATGAAAAGACTGACTTATTTACCAGATTGCACCATTTATATATGGTCATGTTATGACTTGTGAGATTCCCATGTTTTCATATGATCAAATGAATAAGTATGAAGTTAATCCACCAAGAACAGCTTATGCTCCTCCTCCTTGCACGCAACACCTTCCCATATTAAACGCCAACCAATGCAACAATTAGTCAAGTAAAAATAATTAATCCAAAATAAATGAACAAATTGAGATAATTTAATTCCATATCAGATATGTGAAAGGTAGGTGAAATATGGAAAGTAAAATTAATGGCCTGAGAGTGAAGACGATTAATAAAACCAATTGGCAACTGCTAATTCCAGAGACTAATTTGTAGAAGAACTTCAATTTAATAATTCTGCGAAAATGCATGAGAGGATTAATATTAAGGAATAAGGAGCACTGTGATAGAGAACAAAATACAAAAGTTTAATAATTGAGAACTATGGAGGAGGAATTAAACTCAATTAACCGAAAGAAAAAAAAAATAGTATCACCTACTTTATCGAATGACCAGTTCTTGTTGGTTTTTCGCCAATTTCATCTTCTCCTCCGGGCTCTAGCAAAACAATTTCAATTTGTTCTTTTTAGATTCTTTTATTTTGTGCTTTATTTACATCTCCTTCCGCAAAACTGCTTCATCTCCCATGTTTGAATTTATTTTCATGCACGTTCGTGTTTATTTCTACAAAACTACTCCCTTCACACGCTTTAAGTGTTCAACTGCTGAATAGTAGTACTAATTCTAAACATATTATGGTTTTTTTTTTCTATTTTTTTTTTATTTCATTAGTTTTATGATAACATGAGTTTGTAAACTACTTTTAGTTTTACAATAACATGAGTCTGTAAACTGAAAGCAGTTTGAAAACTACAGTCTCTCCCACGTTTCTTTCCTCAATTTTTTTCAAAATTTTCTAACTCTAAACGTATTAGGTTTTTTTTTTTCATTCTATCAAATTTTACAATAACGTGAGAGTCTGTAAACTGAAAAATGTAGTCTCTCTCCCACGTTTCTTTCCTCAATTTCCCAACATTTTTTTTTTCCTTTTTTTCTTGTTTTTTTTAAAGGCATCTGCCTCTTCATGTTTCTTACCAGTTTGTCCCATTTGAGGACACCTTAAAATGCAATGCATATGTTAAAGAGCCTTTCTTAATCACGCGTACAATTAGTATTCAGAGATTGTCTATACTTAGTGTCTTCATATATGTACGTACAAATGTTTTTAAACCTTCTTACAATGCAACATGATAGTACTTTCTTTGCACGGTAAAATAAAAAAAAAAAAAAAAAAGTCACTAACAAACGTGTTAGAAAATGTCAAGGGCATATAGACAATAACAAATGTCATCTCATGTACTAAATTGTCAAGCTTTTCTTCCTGCTTGTGCTCAATGGAAATAAGAAGGATTCAATTATTCAATCGTCCAAATAATCTATTAATAAAAGGCACTTCAAAGCTTGTCTGGCATACATGCAATAATAGAACAATGACATACCATATTCTGCAACCAAAGGAATGGAGTCCAAAATTTTATACGTTGGGTCACAAATGAGTGTCATAAAGAATTCCAGTAAAAGACCACGAAAATCAAAGGGCAGCATTCTTTTTTCTTCACTAAAGCACAAAACTACCATACACTTTAATACATCAGATAAACCGAAATCCGCCAAAACTTTGCTATGTACATATAGAGTGAGATTAAGAAGGAAAAAAAAATGCTATCCTTAAATAATTTATTTTCCAAAAGAATTACCATTGTGTTTTGGTTTGCTTCTAAATTCCAAGCATGTAGTAACAATTAGAGCAGTAAACAATCTCCAATTTTCTTAGCACCAAAATGTAATTGACTTACACTTTCAACCTATCGAAACTAATTTCTAAAATCAGAACCAAGTACAATATCGCTTTCCAACATTTTTACTACAAAATTACCAAAACATAACAAAGTTGAGCTTCATATAATCATTGTAAACGCGTACAAATACAAAATTTGATTACTTGAGGGAGTGCTATCAGTTTGCAACCTGTGCCGAAAGCCTCAGTATTTGATAATTCAATGAGCATTGAGATTTTAGATGATGAACGATAGTACCACACCAAGTATGGACATGTAGAAACACCAAAAAAGAAAATCATTGTTAATGCAATACAAACAATGTTGAAATTGTTTTAAGTATTTAACACAACAAAAAGATATCAACTTCCAAAAATTTCTTAGCCATCCAGTAGACACAATGTAATTATATTTACTTCCTGCATCTACTCCAAAACCATAGATGAAAGGCGCATTTCTCTCAATGTGGGTGGGACCCAAAAAGTCCAAAACAATCAAATTTATTTGCCACCCAATAACCCAATTTTCCTAGCAACCAAACAGTAATTATAAAATATCAAAAAATTGCTTTTTGGAAAAAGAGAATAATAAAAAATAATTTACGTTTTTTACCTTTTACCTTTGCTTGCCTTTTCTACACTGATCTCCTCCTCTACTTCTTAGTCTTCGATTTTCTGACTCCACAAAACCCTAAATTGACTACAATAAACTCAAAACCCATAAAAAACTTGAACAAACCCAAAAAATCAAGGAAAGCACAGAAAATATGAGAGTGAGTATTAGAGAAAATGCTTACTAGATCGTCCTTGAAAGTTAGAATTTCTGGGTTTTTAGTCTAAAAGAAGAAGTGTGTATTCTTCATCAGTGCAATGTTTGAGAGAGAGAGTGATGGAAGTACCCTAAGGCCACAAAATGAAAAGATAGAAAAAACAGTGTGCAAATGATGGGACAACAACAAAACAGAAATTGAATAAGGAGGGGGAAATGCTCACCGATTTGT
The DNA here is from genome assembly GCA_016587475.1 of Pyrus pyrifolia. Lineage (NCBI taxonomy): Eukaryota > Viridiplantae > Streptophyta > Magnoliopsida > Rosales > Rosaceae > Pyrus > Pyrus pyrifolia. The sequence continues at coordinate 892,833 of BNSU01000024.1, forward strand.
GTGAATCCTGGAGATTATTTTTCGGATTGCCAGTTTCAGATGAAGAAATCATACAGAAAAGGCGTGGAGGAGGGGGTTTTGTATGGAAGGCAAAAGTGAGTTTGAGAAAATCATCTAATTTTCCCTTTTGTATGCTCTGTAGGGATCGAGAACATGAGATAAATGGCGCTTCCATGTCCGGTTTGTCAACCGTTGCAACTGCTGCTCTGAACGTGCAACAAATGGTTTCCCTCTTTCTATCTGGAGTGTTTCTTCAGATATGATGTGATGTAGGAGTTGTGGAATAATTGATCTAAACGGTGAAAATTTAAAGTGTGAGTATCTTATCTAACGGTTGTGAATTAATGTCGTTGAGAATTCGGAATTATTACGTTTGTAACCCTATTTTTTAGACAGTTATTTTTTGGTTTTTTGTGTACATTTTAGGCATTTCTGAATGCTTCACCAATGTGACATCCCACATCGCCCAGGGGAGTGATCCTTAAATGTATATTCCCATCTCTACCTAGCATGAGGCCTTTTGGGAGCTCACTAGCTTCGGGTTCCGTAGGAACTCCGAAGTTAAGCGAGAAGGGGGCTAGAGCAATCCCATGATGGGTGACCCACTGGGAAGTTGCTCGTGAGTTCCCAAAAACAAAACCGTGAGGGAATGGTAAGCCCAAAGCGGACAATATCGTGCTACGGTGGTGGAGTGGGCCCCGGAAGTGGTCCCGCCCGGGCGGGGATGTGACAATTGGTATCAGAGCCTAACCCTGGCCGCGTGTGTGCCGACGAGGACGTCGGGCCTCTAAGGGGGGTGGATTGTGACATCCCATATCGCCCAGGGGAGTGATCCTTAAATGTATATTCCCATCCTTACCTAACACGTAGGAACTCCGAAGTTAAGCGAGAAGGGGCTAGACCAATCCCATGATGGGTGACCCACTAGGAAGTTGCTCGTGGTAAGCGAGAAGGGGCTAGAGCAATCCCATGATGGGTGACCCATTGGGAAGTTGCTCGTGAGTTTCCAAAAATAAAACCGTGAGGGAATGATAAGCCCAAAGCGAATAATATCGTGCTACGGTGGTGGAGCGGGCCCGAGAAGTGATCCGCTCCGGGCCAGGATGTGACAACCAAACTGAGCTTCGCCCTTTATATATATAGATATAGATATATAAATATAAATAACTTTTATGCTTTTACTAATATTAAATTGAAATCTCTAGATTCAAATCAAAGAGAAGGTATACGTGCGGCTGAGAGGGAATCAGATGCCGGTGGACCACCACTCTTTCTTTTGAGCTATAAAGCCTACCCGTCTCTCACATTTTTCCACATTCGAGACACGCACAGACGTATTTTCCTTTTCCTTTGGAACACTTTCTCTGTGATTTTCTCGGAAGCCAAACGCTCTCAACGATGGCCGATCAGCTCACCGACGACCAGATCTCCGAGTTCAAGGAGGCGTTCAGCCTATTCGACAAGGACGGCGATGGTCTCGTTCTCAGATCCCTCTCTCTCTCTCTCTCTCTCTCTCTCTCTCTCTCTCTCTTTCCCTTTTGTTCTTATTATGCCTAATTAATCTATGATATTTGGATCTAAAGCTGTTATTGCATCAAACCTTAATCTTTTTCTGGTGAAAATTTGTAATTGATTGAGTATTTTTCAGCGATTGAATTGATTTATAATCCTCCGAGTGCGTTTTGATCGTTGAGGATAAGATCTGTAAGATTTGAGGTTAAATGTGTGGAATTTAAATATATGGATAGATTATGATTCTCATATTCGTTTCCTCCATTGTTTGGATTATCCAATTTTTGGTAAAAGTGGGTTTTTGATTCAATTTCTCTGTTATGGTTTTGGAGCTGCAAAATTAATTCTTCTTGTATTGAGATCACAAGGCAATTTTATATGTATATGTGTGTGTGTGTGTGTGTGTGTGTGTGTGTACAAAAATGATTTATTCTATGTTTCTGTCGCCCATGGATAGCATGAAATGCAAACTTTCATGAGGGTTTAGGTCTATAAATATATATGAACAATTTTTTGTATGTTCTCAATCTTTTACTTATGGTTGGGTGGTTTTGGGTTGGACAACGGTGAATTGATTTTGTCTTTTCCTGACTGATATTTTGATATTGAATATGGAAATCTGGATGAATGTTTTTCTTTTTATTGTTTGCCTTATACATGTTGTGTGCAATATTGAAAGCGTTGTTTGATTGAAATGCGATAGTTTTTTAGTTCATGCGTGTATTTTTCTTTTGTCAGTTTAGGCAGAATTCCCTCAACAATCATAACATTTAAAATGTATTAGAATTAAAGTTAGGCGGAGGACAGTGATTTTTTTTGTGTTAGTATGCCCGGCTACAGTTTCCCACTCATCATACAAAAGAAGCATAGTTATCTGCCTAAAGCCTTATTACCAATATCTTTGCTGTATTCCACACTAATACATTTTTTTTTTTTTTTTTTTGTAATTTTGATTCAGGTTGCATCACTACAAAGGAGTTGGGGACTGTCATGCGTTCACTTGGGCAGAACCCAACTGAAGCCGAGCTTCAGGATATGATCAATGAGGTTGATGCTGATGGGAATGGGACCATTGATTTTCCAGAGTTCCTTAACTTGATGGCCCGGAAGATGAAGGACACCGATTCTGAGGAGGAGCTCAAGGAAGCCTTCCGAGTGTTCGATAAGGACCAGAATGGCTTCATTTCTGCTGCTGAGCTTCGTCATGTTATGACAAATCTAGGCGAGAAGCTGACAGATGAGGAAGTTGATGAGATGATTCGTGAGGCTGATGTGGATGGCGATGGGCAGATCAACTATGAGGAGTTCGTCAAAGTCATGATGGCCAAGTGAGGACCAAAACTAAAGTTTATAAAGAGATTTTCGTATCCCATTAGGACATGTTCATTTGGTCTTGCTAGGTTTTGGTTGGTTCACACGTCTATTTTCTTGTATGCATGATCTGTGGTACTGTCCCTTTAGTATCTACTTGTTTGCTGTCTCTCCATAGTTCCTGTTTGGTAGTGTCTGCTACGGTACATTGGTATTTTCATTCTTCTTTTTGAATCACGAACCTAAAACAATTGGTTGAATCTGATATTTCTGCTTATTGGTGATTATCATTGTTAATATTGCAAGTTATAGTATCTCTTGTTAATGTGATCTTGTCGTGCATTAGATATTTTAGTTCTGTTGTTTATTATCTTAAACCATGAAAATGAAATTGGCAGTTTTCGTTTTAAAATCATGTTTCCCTTGGTGTGCCCAAGCCTAACCTCCTAAAAGGTAATTTTCAGTTCACTTTAAGAAGGAAGGTAAGTTGTTGCTTTATGCCACTGCTAATTGAACGCCGTCTTTTTTGTGCAAAAGGCCGGTCTTGTTATACCTTTCCCCCTCACCTAGAGTTACACAAATTTCCGGAGGATCCTCCAATTGATGCTGCTGCTAGGTCCAAAGCCCTTAGAAGGCGTTGGGTTTGCCACTCCTAGCATCTGCAGTGTGGTTTATGGGTTTTTCATGCATCGATGGGGCGGACTGGTTTTGTGTTTGTTACTGCTGTTTTTCTTCTTCTTTGTTCTTCTGAAAAATAGGTTTTCGGGATAACTAATTCTTCATACTGCATTGGTGGGAGTCTGAAATGGTAAAGGTGTATGATTGATTGATCACGGATGCTTGTTCTGGTCTGATGAAACTTATACATAGCTTTCTTTCATTAGACGATAACTTGTTTTGTTTTGTATTTTTGTGGGTTGTGACGTGACGGGTTGCCACAAATGTAGTCACTCATCGTGAACGTGGGAAAGCTAAGAATCCGATACCCATTTCTTTTTTGCTTATTTAAAGTGATTCGCTAGGAGTGGAGTTATTGTCTTCCGGGCCAAGATAGAATCCTTGGTGGGAGGGAATTTACACTGGCAATGCAATGCAAGACTTTTTCCTCCACCTGCCAACGAATTCTCGGCATAAACCAGCCATGCGCCTAAATAGAATTTCAAACATAAGTTTGTCTCTTAGATACTTAAGATATGGCAGAATGGGGAATACCTACAACTTTGCATGAGCGGTGCTCTTAATCAGTTACGAAAAGATCTCTAGTTTGTTTTTTGGATGCTTAAATACTTGAGGAGGGGGATTACCTAAAAGATATGGAAAGATCCTTTGTTTTTTGTATTTATACCTAAATATTTGAGGGGGATTACCTAAAACTTTGCGTGAACGGGTAAATGCTCTTAATCTGTTACGAAAAGATCTTGTAAACGAAAATAGGGTAAACTGAAAATTAGCTTATTTTCTAACAAGGGAAGGGCACCAAAAGTTGAATTAGAGTGTAAACCAACATCAGTGTACCAACCAATCGAGTGTGTGAAATAGAAATTAAATGGGGGAAGGAGAACATACATGCATGCATACACACATACATACAAAATGCAAATAGCATAAAGCATTAAGCATATACTTGTAGTGGTGTAACATGTTGAAGCAGCCGAATAATATAATAATAGTAATAATTATGTGTCCCTACTATATTCCAGAAGAAGCAAAAGTCGAACAAGTGAAAGGACGGACAGCAGCGGACGAGGTCGCACGAATTCAAAGGAATACAACAACAAGACCAACGGAGGGAATGAGAAGATGAGGCGGCGTCGTTTTAAGCAGCGCTTCCATGATTGTTCCATCTTGTAATTAAAACACAATAATTTCATGTTATCTTTCATAAACATTCCTCTAGTTCTAATTAATCGAAAGGGAAAGTTTCTCGTCTCATTACTCATTTATATGCTTCAACAAACTCTGATTGTCCACAGTTGTAGGGTTGGCAATTTAGCATTACCTCTCTTTCTTGAATTTACTATTCAGATGGATGCTTTTGGCTTATGAAAAAAGTTGAGTGCTTTTTTATATTATTATTTGATATGTGCAATTTCTTTGACAAATAGCTAATTGATCATTTGATGAATTGCGTTGAGATCATGACTGGTTGGCTTGTCCAATCCCACTTCTTTTGTTCTTGGATTTTTCTCTCTCGTAGGGTGAGAGACCAAATTCGAGGATTTCGGCAAATTGGGGATCCAAATGTTAAAGCCTCTATGCAGGAAGTTAAGGAGACGAGGAGGGTGAGCTCAAGCATTGGCAGAGATTGCAGCCTTGAAGGATTTGAACAAGAACAAAGTTAAAAAAAATTCACTTTTTATGGGGTGCTCAAGGTAAGGATGTTGCACAAATTGTACAAATATGATCCTTCAACTAGCTTGGAGAAATTTAAAAGTCAATAATGTTGGAAATGTGTCATAAACCCAATCATATGATGATATTTTATGGACATTTCATATGTTAAACTAAACTTGTTTAATATGTGATCTAAAGAAGTTAGATTCATGAGACTATTCTCTTTTGTACACATATCCTAAATGTTCCTGATCATAGTTGCCAATTGGCATTGACGTAAGATCAGTATGTGCTATGTCTTCTCTTAGGAGGAGTGACCTCACTACAAGAAAACTTAAGGAAATATTTGTGAAAACTAGTTCATTTGAGCAACATCTAAGCATGCAATTAACAATTAAAAGGCGGAATCATGCTTTTATGCACTCAAAAACAAAACTTTACCCATGAAATTCAAGGCCTAGTGAGTGTGGTGAACCAAGACTCAACTCAAGAACAAAGTGAGTTGAGAAATATTATACCTTTGTTTATTTCTCTTTGCATAAGCAAAGGCTAATAACCCAAGAGATAGGGTCTTCATTCCTTACTTCTTAGCTCCATGGATTTCTTGGATGAGGATGGTAGAATGGATTCTCCAAGTTCCCAAAATAGAGAACCTCTAAGTCTCCACACCAAGGAGAGCATTGATGAAGAGATGAGTGACCTAGATGAAGTAAGATTGCTAGCTAATTTCCTCTAGGGTGGCCGGCCTCTTAAAGAGAAAAGAGAGCTTTGTGTTCTCATCTTTTCTCCCAAAGAAACCCTAATGATGAAATGTTATAAAGTTCTTTATATAGTCCCTTCAATTAAGTGACAAAAGAACCAAAACCCTTCACCCTATAATGTGGCCGGCCTTAAGGACTCATTGCGCTTTCAAGCCCTTTGTGTTTTCAAGTTGTCATACAACTTGAGTTAATGGGCTTGACATTCAAATCCCATTGGGCCTTGTGGCCCAAAACTAACCCGAGGTTTAATCATAGCCACAAATAATTAAACCATTTAATTATCCTTACTCATCTCCATTGTTTTTTCAATCTCTACCTTACATTGTGTATGATCCATTAGCTTCCTTTTAGCGAGGTAGTGGGTGATTAGAACTCTTCAAATCAATTGTGAATTGAAACATACTTTCAATTCTCCCTTTAGTGTTTGCACACCTTTAGGGCTTCCACAAACCATGAGTGACACCTAGTAGTATGTCATGGCTACCCAAGCTAATCAGAAAAGGTGGAGAACCTATTCAGTTTAGGATTACAATGCAATACAGTCTTTCTCTAATACAATACTCTTGACCACATTGTTTGGTTTGATAATTTATTCATGTCTACTATCCAATGTGATTCTCTTACTTATATGATTACCTTGAATGTGATTTGGAACGACTTCCTAAATCTCATTCATACTCTGGCTAGAGATTCTTAATCATATCATAAAGTGTTCTCCCTTAAACAGTTTGAAGGTTGGAGATCCCTTGTTGTGTATTCACTTGCCTCCATGGCTAAGTGGCTTAACCCTAACTATGTCGTGGACACCTTTTAATGGAGTGACTTTGACATAGTCAAAGATTAAGGACCTAACCACAAGACAACTGTGATGTCTTATGTCAAAGGACTACTTTGCATTATCCCAACCATGAATTCTCATGTGACATGAATATGGGAACTCCTCGTTGATAGCGTTCAGTGGACTCATTCTCTATCGAGCACCTACATGCTTGTCTTGGTGTCAGTCACACCAATGACTCGAGAGCAGTCACTCTCACTAAGAGAAGACATAGCACGTACTGATATTAATGGATTGTCAATGCCCAATTGGCAATCCTATGATTAGGAACGTTTAGGATATGTATACGAAAGAGAATGGTCTCTTGAATCTAACTTCTTTAGATCACATTCTCCCAATTACATATTGTGGACTTATCGTTCAAGCATATAACATTTATATGAGATGGCTTAAAACAATAATCTTTGCCCTTTATATTAAACTAGATTAGCTTAACATGTGAAATGTCCATAAGTATCATCATATGATTGGTTTCAGGGCACATTTCGAACAAAAACATGGCTTATGTGACGGCAAATACTCATTACAAGAGAAAATGCATCACATTTGATAATATGTGACACATTTTCAGCATCACGGCGAGCGCCACCTATAAGGCGTCACCGAAAGTATATGTGATGAATGTCACACTCGTCACCCATTATTTGATTTGAATACTGGATTCAGGAGTACATGACAAAGTAATCGTCACAAAAAACATAATTTGGTGACGTATAAATCCGTCACATATCATATGTGTAAGTGAGGCTAAAATCGTCACCTACTTATTTGATATGTGAGGCATGGTGCGTCACTTTTGTCAAAGTCAGATACCCATTTGTTTCTAATATGTGATGAACTAATTACCACATATTCCTTGTTTCATAATTTGAAATTAGTTTTCATAACAAATGTAAGGTAATACTTCAGTAAATCACATTTTTATTAATCAAGAAGTCAATCGCATAAGTCGAAAACATACACCAAGTGACGTCTCAGAACCTAACATGAACATTGATAGGAGCATATTTATGCACCTTAGTTTAGCTTGTCTTGTGCATTTAAAGTGTTTTTCCTTAGTAAAGTAGTCTTTTAAGCTAGTTTTATGTATTTTCAGGATTTAAGGGCAAAGTATGCATAAGGATGCATTTTGGAGCCTTTTGGAGCAAATTAGAGATTGGAATGGATATCATATGCTTGGAGCCAAGAGGATGGACGAAATTGAAGACTTGAAGTAAGAAAGTTAAATCCTCAAAGACCTCATGTTTGAGCAACATTGAAGACTCCTATGCATTTTAGAACACAAATCAAGCCTTCCTTGCAACCTAATTGCCTTGCCGTGGCCTTCCATAAGTGGTTCCCTTCCTTGCCGTGCAAGAGAGGTCTTTGTTGCCTATTCTATGTCATTAAACTACATTCCTTTTTACCTTAATCTCAGCCACACTTTACATACTTTTTCTATCCTAAATCCTTCCCTAATTTCAGCCTTAAAACACATTCCCTTTCTTACAATTCAAATGCTGCAAGTTACTTTCCCTTTTTCCTTTGATTTCTGATTTCATATCTCCTTTTTCTTAGGGATTTGGGGGTCCAATCCTTTCCTCAACTATGTAATAAACTCTAGGGATTCTTTCTCTCAAATAAATACCAAGGCCGTACCTTTCATTCACCCTAATCACTCACATACATGATGCGAGAATTATACGCACACAAATTAAACCCTCTTTTTGTCAATTGTAGTATAAGTATAAGTAGGGATCGTTCTGGACCGGGGATTAGGAGGGATTGTTAATCACTTGGATTTGACTCAAAAACGTAAAAACACAAACTAAATTGATTTCTAACTAATTTGACAATAAAGTAAAGGGGGGATTGTGTTTGGACGATATTAAATTAAATGGACAAATTGTAATTAAAGGCAAAACGTAAATATGAATGAGATGAAAATATGGATGATGGAATAGCCAAGGGGTTCATCTCCACACATGTTATACTTGCATACAAAATTGATTCTCAGTTGGTCTTTCGATAAATTATGAAACTCGACACTTCAAGTTAATTAGGTCCGCTTAAATTAACTTTCAAATTTCCCTAGAATCATTGAATTGGATGAATATGCATCGCAAACAAATTATTCCTAACAAGTTCTTTATATGAACAGCATGATAAAGATACAAGTTAGAATCATTACGTTCTTTGGAAATTATAAGCATCGACAAGGCATTTGTAACTATGAAAAGCATGATACTCTTGCCAGGAATTCAATTAACGCGATTGTTTATAAGCAACCTCCACTACTTGTGAATATAAGTTCATAACTATTAGGTGAAATTCACTTATATTCTAGCGTCATATTCATGCATGAAAATTAAGCGTGCACTCTCAATCAACATACATAAATAAGTTATCGATCAAGCAGTTAAACAAATTGAATCCACAACTTATGAAATCCCAACCAAAAGTAATCAATTCATATTGCAAGTATAACCATGGTTTCGAATCACCCCCTAGCTAACTAGGGGGATTTAGCCTCTCATGTTCACAAAAAGAGAATTACAAATGAATTTAAACATAAAGCACAAAGGATTGATTACACCTAGAACGCCCAACGAATCCACGTGAATTGGTGCGCGTCGAAGCTCCTCTTTCCTCTTCTCCTTCTGCGGCAGATTGGTTAAATGGATGATTTTGATGTTATTTTGGGTTGGGGATGGATTTATGGAGGTTTAATGGCACGGCAATGGAGAGGAATTATGGGGGAAAGTGTGTAAGGTGGCTGCGGGAATGGATGAATGATTGCGGCCAGATTGGAATAATGTTAGGTTTTGCATGGATGGATGAATGATTGCGGCTGATGGCAAGGAAATTATGGGATATGGCACGGCTTCAAAACTGGAAAATTGGCTACGGGATGGGAATTGGCTGCATATATATATATGATTCTTCAAGTGCTGCACGGTTTTTTTTTTAAGGATTTTATAATGGGAAGTGGACAATTAGGTGGAATGCATGGTTTTGGGTGGGATAAGAAAGGGAAGTGCGGATGGTGGAATGGTGGGGTGGCTCATTAGGGTTAGTGCCATATAATGGATAATGGCAATGGACGGTTTATGCACGGATGAGATATAGTGGATGTGCTGATTAGTATTTTGGGATTTAAATTAGGTTATGGTGGTGGAATTAATGGGGTTAGTGGAATGGTGGAATGGATGCCACGGTTTTGGTTAGAATATGGAGGAATATGGTGGAATAAAATGGGATGAAAGTGTAATGGAATTAATGGGATTTTTGCGGCTAGGATGATTTTTTAGTTTATTAGGGTGAATGATAAATGGGAAATTGGTGGAAGGTTTAAAGTGGATGTAGTTTAAATGGGATGAAAGGTAATGCACGGGTTTTGGAGGAAGATTGTGTGATGCATTGTTTTGGACGTCCATTCCTCGTGCTCTATTTGCATACACCACATTCCAGCTCAGTTTTGCTCCAAAAGCTCCAAATTGCATCATTTTATGTAATATGTCCTTTAAACCTGAAAACACATGAAAGTAGCTTAAAATACTACTTTAACGAAGAAAACATAACAAAAATGCATAAGAACTAGCTAACTAAGGCGCATAAATATGCTCCTATCAATACACAACCTGCCATTATTCCAGAAAATCCTCACCTTGCCGTGCATTTCATATCCACTTTCCAGCATTCCATTTCATTATTGCAGCCACCATTCACTCTTTAATCCACATGCATTCATCATCATTCACCCTAGCTTTAATTCACATGCTTTCACATGCATTTTCAGCACCAAAGAAGCCATTGCCATGCATAACCCATCCCATTTCCAGCTTTTCCCCTACCAATTCCAGCACATCCATTCACTCTTCATGATGGCAGCCACATTCTCTCCTAGCTGTAATATTCCCTCTTTTAATCATTCATCTACCTATAAATAAGCATCCATTGCAGCCACAAATCATTCATTCCCATACACACCTCCATTCACCACAGAAATTCTCCATAATCTACCACAACACAAACACACTTCCATCTTAGCCGTGCAACCCATCATTTCCATCCACTTCCATTTAGAACTCGTGCATAACCCTTTCATTTCCATCCACAATCCCTTAGAAACCATCCATTCCACCATCACACATCCATTCCACATACAAACACCAACCCAAAACCTATCCTTAGACCTTGTGCCGCAACAAAGAGGAGGAGAAGGGCCTAAACGTTCATACAATTCAAGTTTGAGTTGTTGGAATTTTTAGGTGTTTCTTTTCCTTGATTTCAATGGTTAAAATTACTTATCTTTGTTTTGTACGTATGAGGAACTAAACCCCCCTTGGCTAGGGGGGGATTCGAAATACATGTTCACACTTGCAATATGAATTGATTACCTTTGGTTGGAAGTTCATGAGTTGTGGATTCGATTTGTTTAACTGTTTGATTGATAACCTATTTATGTATGTTTATTGAGAGTGCACGCTTAATTTTCATGCATGAATATGACGCTAGAATATAAGTGAGTTTCACCTAATAGTTATGAACTTATATTCACAAGTAGTGGAGGTTGCTTATAAACAATCGCGTTAAGTAAATTCTTGGCATAAGTTTCATGCAATTCATAGTAACGAATGCCTCGTCAACACTTATAATTTTCATGATGCTTAATGATTCTTGCTTGTATCTCTATTATGCAATTCATGTAGGGAACTTGTGGGGAATGCTTTGGGTTGTCGTATGCCATCATCCAATTCATTAACTTAAGGAAAACTTGACGGTTAATTTAAGCGGACCTAATTAACCCGGGGTGTTGAGTTTTGCAATTCATCGAAAGACCAACCGAAAATCATCTTGTATGCAAGTGTAACATGTGTGGAGAAGAACCTTCTAGCTAGCATTTATCCATATTTTCATCACATTCATATTTACATTTTGCCCTTAATCACAATCTGTGCATTTTAGTCTAATTTCGTCAAAACCTCAATCCCCCCATATTTTGTTTAATCTTAATCTATCTTATTTTGTGTTTTTAAGTCTTTGGAGTCTTGTGGACTTATTTTGAGTTTTCGTTAAGTGAATTAAGTGTTTAAAGATTAGTTTTATTTATTTGAGTCAAGTGTTTAGCACCCCTAGTTAATCCCCGGTTAGAACGATCCCTACTTACATCATTACTACAATTGTCACAAATAGGGTTTAATTTGTGTGTCACATTCGTAACGCATCAAATTTTGGCGCTGTTGCCGGGGATTAGCAAAGTTGCTAATCCCTTGGATTGTTATTTTCTGTTTAGTTTTATTTTGTTAAAGTATTTTTGATTTGTGTTTTGTTTTGTTTTGTTGATTTTAGGTACTAGAGAAGCAAGACATGGCACTTGCCAATATGCAAGCTCAACTAACAAATCTTACTTCTCTTTTGTCACAAACGCAAAGAGTTGGTACATTTGATCATAATCAATCAAGGAACGACGTGTTTTCCAATACTTACAATTCGGATTGGAGTGATCATTCAAACTCTATGTGGTGGGAACCTTAACATGTTCAACAAGAAGGTTATTGGCAGCCATATGAGGAGTTCTATTCAACGTCTATGCAGCCACCACAACCTCATATACAATATGCCCAACCAAACTCAGGTTTGTCAATAGATTATGATAAAGTTCTTAATGAATTAATTTCTTCGGTGCAGGGCTCACAAAACCAAGTCGAGGAGGCTCAACAAGGAGAATATTGGCAACCATATGAGGAGTTCTATACAACACCTATGCAGCCACCACAACCTGCCTAAAGCAATGTAGGTAATTCAAGTGATAATGATAAGATTTTTCAATTACTTACTACTTTGACGCAGGAAGTCCAAACTCAAAACAAAGAGAGGCAAATCCAAGACAAGAGGGTGGACAACTTGGAGAAGCAAGTGGGACAAATTGCCGAGTTCATGGGGCAATTTCGTGAGCAAGGAAGGTTGCCTAGCTCAACGGTGGTCAATCCAAAGGGTGGCTTTGAAACTGCCAATGCAATCACCTTAAGAAGTGGCAAGGAAGTTGGAACCACCTCACAACCACCAAAATCAAGCCAAGACGAGGAGGAAAAGCTGTTGCAAGAGGAAGAGAGGAAGGGCAAAGCCACGGAAAGGGTGGAGCAACCCTTACCGCAACCACTTCAAGCTCCTAGGCCGTCCAACAAATGTAAGGTTGTTCCAAATTTAATTATTTCTAACCCCGTTCCACCATATGTCCTTATTCCTTGCAGGATCATGCAATCCAAGGAAGAAGAGGGTGAGAAAGGCATCTTCGAATCCTTTCCAAAGAATTAAGAGCAAGATGTTACTGGGGAATGTCTAGAATTCATCAAAGAGGATATACTTGAGACAACAATTCGCAAAGAAATTGGATTTTATGACACAGGACAAGTCATAACTCTCAAAACACCAAATCTAGCTGAATTTTCTAGTCCTACAACTTTCGAAGGGGTGTTTATTCTTGAGTTTATGTCGGAGCACACAGGTAAGCCACTTCCCCGAATTTCAATTTCCTTTTATACTAACAGGTTGTTGATGATTCAGGCACCCAATCTTGAATTTAAACCTTTACCAGATCAATTCAAGTATCACCTTCCATTCAAAGATATATTTCATGCCGTGGGTTCCAATTGAGCCTAAGAAGGTCTCGTCCGGCTGCAAGACGTAAAAGAAAGCGCTACTTGGGAGGCAACCCAATACACTGAATAAAACAAAGCATGTTCATTGATTTCCAAGAAATTACAAGTGCGAAAAAAAAAAAATGTATCTAACAAAGAAAGAGAAAGATGGAGCCTTCACAAAGGTTGTTTACGTGAAGCCCCACTACGTGGCAAAACTCTCGGAGCGGGAGGCATCAGAGTAAGAGGCATCGGAGCGAGAGGCATCGGAGCGGGAGGCATCGAAGATAGATCATTCGAGGCCTCAATACTTGGTGGAACGCTAGATGATGCAGGAAAAAGGTGCCTCTGGAAGAAAGCCGCAAGCCTTTGACGGTTACTTTGAATTCGACCTTGAGATTCTTGCATCTCATCAAGCTTCCTCTTCATGCCTGTCGAATAATTATTTGCAAGCACGTGCAAACTTCTATTCTCGTGCTTAAGCTGTTTGATCTCTTGCTTGAGATTTTCCACCTCTGCCATCAATGATTCAACTTGACGGGATCGAGCAAGTAGGCGTTGGCCCATGTTGGAAACAGAGCCCGCACACTGAACACTGAGAGCTAGGGACTCTTGAACGGCCAACTCATCGGACCGTCCTGAAAGCAGCTGACTATCTTTAGGAGTAAGGAGGTTCCGAGCTACTATCGTAGCTGTTGTTGCATCCGTCATCACAGAGTCTTCACCTGTAAGAGGGCCATTAGAAGATAAGAAAGACGGGCACCATACCTTACCCTGACGCGGCGTAACCGAATCACTGCTGAGACTCAAATCTAAGCAAATGTTAGATGGGTTAGATGGGTTAGCCATTTTTCAAGAAGTTAAAAGAGAAGGGTTGGATGGAGTAAAATCTCAAAGGGCCGGAGATGATTTTCACGGATGGGCAATCTTCAAAGTGTGCATGTTAGAGGTGATCGATCACCTCTATAAAGGGAGAGACGACACAACCACCGATTCAAATTGAAGAGACACCACTCTTCAAAGCCGGATTTTCCTGCGTAAATTTCGCCAACTCTTCAGACACAATCTCGGCTTTTCAGATAAAGCGTGCAACTTTGTCAAAAGCTCTCTGACAAAGTTGAAGACGCGTGGAGGTCATTATCCCAGCTACACACTTTTGCCGAGAAGCGTGGGTGACAAAGCCGCAATCTCGGCTTTTCAGAAAACGCGTGCAACTTTGTCAAAAGATCTCTGACAAAGCCGCATCCGCACTACTACTTGCCATTACAATTCCTATATACATCAACATTCATAGCAAGGCATACATCCAAAAACGCAAGACTTGTCTTCTCGGCCGAGAATTTAGCTGCAACCAAACCTCTCAACATGCTCAGTTTTCTTCTTCTCTTGAGAACACCTATTCAACCATTAATGTACCCCCAAAGAAGATACCAGATGCCTGGAGTACAGATGAGGCAAGAGGAGACGGTGGATCGAAGCATGTGGAGACAAGCGCAACAAATATATGTGCTGATTCATTCGCTGCTTCTGCAAAAGCAAAAGTATCTCATATCATCAAGGGCGAAAGCAAAGGTATCTCATATCATGATCTTTCCCTATCTTTTCCTTTGTCTTTGTTATTACTCGCATGGTAAAGTGAAGTGAGCAATCAGCCGGTACTTGGAGTCAGTCTTCCGATCTGGAACCGACTACCTGGAATCTATTCCCTGGTTGCTTACCTAGCGTTGCTCTCGAGTAGTCATCTTCAAAGGTTGATACACTTCCAGAGAAGGGACCACATCTGCTTGGAGAAAGACGAATTAGAAAAATTGAACAAAGAAACAGGTCATCACCTCCACCTCGTGCTTGCCTGCCATGTGTCAGAATCCTCCAGCCCAGTTCAAGATTAGCCTGTGGAAAATCAACGATTGGAGGAAACCAAAAAATCTTCCAGTCAAACTCAAGCTCAAGCCTCAATGCAATCACTAAGGAGAAGATGGAATTTACACTCCATAACCAGATTTGCGTCCCTAAACTCTTATTTTTGTTAGTTACATTCTGCCATGTTTAGTATGTTTAGTTGCTGTTTATGTGTTTACTTTTGTTTGGCGTGAATTTAGGCTTAAAACATTGAGGATAATGTTTGATTGAAGTGTGGGGGGGGGGGGTAACTAAGTATGTTGATGCAAATTCGTTGGATTTTATCACCCATAACTTCAAGTGTTGTTCCTTGCTGTTTTAAAATGTTTTAAAGCTGATTTGGAGTGTTTTAGTGTGTTTTGTTTTATAACTCCGAAAGCACATAAAAATTTGAAAAACATGTTTTGAAAAGCCTAAAAAGAGTGTCTTGAGTCGTTTTTGTGTTTTTGTGTCTTAGGGTACCTTCCAACACAATAATGAGGATTTGGTTTTTAATTGCATGACTGTTAAAAAGAGTTATAAACATGGAGAAAAGTTTGATATACTCTTGGTATATGCTTGGTTATGGTTATAATGTATGACTTCACATGCAATCCTAAAAGAAAAATTAGTTTTTGTAACATGCTTGAAGGAAGGAACTCAAACAAATGCTACAACCTTGTGAGACTTGAGCCTAAACGTTATTTGGAGAGTTAAAATCTATGCATTATTGTTTCTAAAGTCGTTGCATGATCTCATTATTCTTTGCTTGGTTACTACTTAGAAGGCGTTTCATCATATAGTTCCAAATGCTAGAACTCATGCCCATTTCATTCAAAGCATGTTATTGATTTGCATAACACATATTCAAGAAGAAGTTGTGTAGTGACCACCACCAAAGCCAAATTGCCGTGTATCCTACTTCATTATTTGTTTAAGTTAACCCTGTTGAGCCTTGTTAAGCCTTTATTCCTTGTTAACCCACATTATCCTAGCCTAGTTTAGGACAGTCCACACCCTTGTTCTTAAAAGATAGTGAGCATGACTTAAATGAATTCCTTTTGAGTTACATTATGCAAGAAAATGAGTGTGGGGGAAGGAATGTTTGTTCTTAAGTTTATATGTATGTTTTGAGATTCAAAAAAGAAAAAAAAAAAAAAAAGCTTGAAAAAGATGTAAGAATGTGTGATTAAGTGTTGAATGTTGAAGAAGGGGTCCAAAACACCAAATCTGGCCCTAAATTGTCTAAATTTTCCCTTTTGGTTCAAAAGTTGAGTTTTCATTCAAAAGTGAATTCTAAGTTGATTCGAATGCTTTGCTCACTATTTCTTTAAGAACCTTTGTTTTCCATATCCCTTCTTTGTTAGCCAATGATAGGAGCATATTTATGCGCCTTAGTTAGCTAGTTCTTATGCATTTTTGTTATGTTTTATTCGTTAAAGTAGTCTTTTAAGCTACTTTCATGTGTTTTCAGGTTTAAAGGACATATTACATGAAATGATGCAATTGGGAGCTTTTGGAGAAAAACTGAGCTGGAATGTGGTGTATGCAAATGGAGCACGAGGAATGAACGAGGTTGAAGGTCAAAGGAGCTTAAGAAATGAAGAAATGAAAGTGAAGAGCAAGGAAGTCGGAATTGGTAACCAAAGTTTCTAAAGTTGGAAGTTTCTATTCTTGGAGGTTTCCATTGTCGTGAGTTTCTATTCTTGGCTTTGGGCTTTTAGATGACCTAAACCCTAACCTTAGCCCATTCCATAATTTCCATTAGTGCATCCCACCATTCCATTCCATAATTTCCATTAGTGTATCCCACCATTCCATTCACACTTAAATGCCCATTATCCCATTTTTTTTTAGCTTTTAATTCCACACCATCCCATTATCCTTTACATCCACTAAACCATGCATCCACATTCACCTAAATAAACCCTAAATTACATCCACTAAACCATCCATCCACCATAATTCCCACCATCCACACTTTTTCCCATCCACCAAATACCTTAAACAAACATCCATTAACACCCATTCTCTTCCTATAAATACCCATTCATTCCATTCACCAAATCATCTCATTTTCCATTGCAATACACAAACACTTCTCCATTTCCTCCATTTCCACTCCATTCCACACTTCCATCCCCCCAACCAACCTATCCTTAAACCTTGTGCTACAACAACGAGGAAGAGAAGAGTGCCTAAACGTTCATACAATTCAAGTTTTGAGTTGTTGGAATGTTTAGGTGTTTCTTTGATTTCAAAGTTTCATTTTAATTCTCTTTGTTTTGTACGTATGAGAAATGGAAGAAAAGAGTGCTTAAACGTTCATACAATTCAAGTTTTGAGTTGTTGGAATGTTTAGGTGTTTCTTTGATTTCAAAGTTATGAGGAACTAAACCCCCTTTAGCTAGGGGGTGATTCGAAACTATGTTTATATTTGCAATATGAATTGATTAACTTTCGTTGGAATTTCATAAGTTGTGGATTCAATTTGTTTAACCGTTTGATTGATAACTTATTTATGAATGTTTATTAAGAATGCGCGCTTAATTTTCATGCATAAATATGACGCTAGAATATAAGTGAATTTCACCTAATCGTTATGAACTTATATTCACAAGTAGTGGAGGTTGCTTATAAACAATCGCGTTAAATGAATTCTTGGCACGAGTTTCATGCTCATCATAGTAATGAATGCCTCGTCAACACTTATAGTTTTCATAATGCTTAATGATCTTTGATTGTATCTTTATTGTGCTGTTCACGTAAAGAACTTTTGGAGAATGTTGTGAATTGCGTTGCGCAAACCCATCCAATTCATTAACTTAAGGAAAACTTGACGGTTAATTTAAGCGGACCTAATTAATCCGGAGTTTTGAGTTTCATAATTTATCGAAAAACCAACTGAGAATCAATCTTGTATGCAAGTATACCATGTGTGGAGAAGAACCCCTTAGCTAGCCTTCATTCCATATTTCATCACATTCATATTTAAATTCTGCCTTTAAATTACAATTTGTGCATTTAATTTATTTTCGTCAAAATCTTAAACCCCCTTTACCTTAGTGTTTAATTTAGTTAGAAAGTATCTTAATTTGCGTTTATAAGTGTTTTGTATTCTTTGAGTCTTTTGGTTTGTCTTAATGTTTTAAATTTTAGTTTTGCATTCTTTGAGTCTAGTTTAGTGTTTTTAATTTTTGTTTTACGTTTTTGAGTCAGTTTCCAAGTGATTTAGTAATCCCTCCTAATCCCCGGTCTAGAACGATCCCTCACTTATCCATTCTACTACAATTGTCAAACGAGGGTTTAATTTGAGTGTCAAGTAATTCTCACATCAGCCAAACACCCCAAGCCCCATTACAACCCTTGACTTCTATCTTGAGTGTTGTGCATTTCAATTGGTAGAGTTTGAATTTGGTATGAGCTTATGGTGTCACTGGTTCTCGCGTCTAAGTAGTAGCATTCCATTCATGAGATCATATCTAAACATGCTTATTAACTCCAGAAATTGCTTTCTTTGTGATATATATATGTGAGTGTTCATTTTCATTAATCTTCTCACATATAACTAGATTAAGGTGTGTAGTTAGAAAATCTGAGTGAAAATTGAGTGCATATCTTGTAAGGAATTGAGCAAATTCTCTAAGGCATGTTACTACATTCAAAACATGGTTTTAAATGCTTAATTGTGAACTAGTATATGGTGACTATGAGTAAGAATGTACTTAAGTGTGAAGATGACTAAAATCTATGGAGATAACGAATTGTAACATGTCATGTGCATTGGAAATCCCTGAGGCAATGTTGGAAGGTTTAGATTGTCATTTGTGTGTTTTGTTTCGTTACGTTTTGTTTAGTTTGTTTGTTTTGCTCGAGGACTAGCAAAAGCTAAGTGTGAGGGAATTTGATAGGAGCATATTTATGCACCTTAGTTTAGCTTGTCTTGTGCATTTAAAGTGTTTTTCCTTAGTAAAGTAGTCTTTTAAGCTAGTTTTATGTATTTTCAGGATTTAAGGGCAAAGTATGCAAAAGGATGCATTTTGGAGCCTTTTGAAGCAAATTAGGGATTGGAATGGATATCATATGCTTGGAGCCAAGAGGATGGACGAAATTGAAGACTTGAAGTAGGAAAGTTAAATCCTAAAAGACCTCATGTTTGAGCAACATTGAAGACTCCTATGCATTTTAGAACACAAATCAAGCCTTCCTTGCAACCTAATTGCCTTGCCGTGGCCTTCCATAAGTGGTTCCCTTCCTTGCCGTGCAAGAGAGGTCTTTGTTGCCTATTCTATGTCATTAAACTACATTCCTTTTTACCTTGATCTCAGCCACACTTTACATACTTTTTCTGTCCTAAATCCTTCCCTAATTTCAGCCTTAAAACACATTCCCTTTCTTACAATTCAAATGCCGCAAGTTACTTTCCCTTTTTCCTTTGATTTCTGATTTCATATCTGCTTTTTCTTAGGGATTTGGGGGTCCAATCCTTCCCTCAACTATGTAATAAACTCTAGGGATTCTTTCTCTCAAATAAATACCAAGGCCGTACCTTTCATTCACCCTAATCACTCATATACACAACCTGCCATCATTCTGGAAAATCCTCACCTTGCCGTGCATTTCATATCCACTTTCCAGCATTCCATTTCATTATTGCAGCCACCATTCACTCTTTAATCCACATGCATTCATCATCATTCACCTTAGCTTTAATTCACATGCTTTCACATGCATTTTCAGCACCAAAGAAGCCATTGCCGTGCATAACCCATCCCATTTCCAGCTTTTCCCCTACCAATTCCAGCACATCCATTCACTCTTCATGATGGCAGCCACATTCTCTCTTAGCTGTCATATTCCCTCTTTTAATCATTCATCTACCTATAAATAAGCATCCATTCCAGCCACAAATCATTCATTCCCATACACACCTCCATTCACCACAGAAATTCTCCATAATCTACCACAACATAAACACACTTCCATCTTAGCCGTGCAAAACCCATCATTTCCATCCACTTCCATTTAGAACCCATGCATAACCCTTTCATTTCCATCCACAATCCCTTAGAAACCATCCATTCCACCATCACACATCCATTCCACATACAAACACCAACCCAAAACCTATCCTTAGACCTTGTGCCGCAACAAAGAGGAGGAGAAGGGCCTAAACGTTCATACAATTCAAGTTTGAGTTGTTGGAATTTTTAGGTGTTTCTTTTCCTTGATTTCAATGGTTAAAATTACTTATCTTTGTTTTGTACGTATGAGGAACTAAACCCCCCTTGGCTAGGGGGGGATTCGAAATACATGTTTACGCTTGCAATATGAATTGATTACCTTTGGTTGGAAGTTCATGAGTTGTGGATTCGATTTGTTTAACTGTTTGATTGATAACCTATTTATGTATGTTTATTGAGAGTGCACGCTTAATTTTCATGCATGAATATGACGCTAGAATATAAGTGAGTTTCACCTAATAGTTATGAACTTATATTCACAAGTAGTGGAGGTTGCTTATAAACAATCGCGTTAAGTAAATTCTTGGCATAAGTTTCATGCAATTCATAGTAACGAATGCCTCGTCAACACTTATAGTTTTCATGATGCTTAATGATTCTTGCTTGTATCTCTATTATGCAATTCATGTAGGGAACTTGTGGGGAATGCTTTGGGTTGTCGTATGCAATCATACAATTCATTAACTTAAGGAAAACTTGACGGTTAATTTAAGTGGACCTAATTAACCCAGGGTGTTGAGTTTCGTAATTCATCGAAAGACCAACCGAAAATCATCTTGTATGCAAGTGTAACATGTGTGGAGAAGAACCTTCTAGCTAGCATTCATCCATATTTTCATCACATTCATATTTACATTTTGCCCTTAGTCACAATCTGTGCATTTTAGTCTAATTTCGTCAAAACCTCAATCCGGATATTTTGTTTAATCTTAATCTATCTTATTTTGTGTTTTTAAGTCTTTGGAGTCTTGTGGACTTATTTTGAGTTTTCGTTAAGTGAATTAAGTGTTTAAAGATTAGTTTTATTTATTTGAGTCAAGTGTTTAGCACCCCTAGTTAATCCCCGGTTAGAACGATCCCTACTTACATCATTACTACAATTGTCACAAATAGGGTTTAATTTGCGTGTCACATTCGTAACGCATCAAACATCCACAAAACTAAAAAGTATCAGTCGGATACACTCGGTCTCTCATCTCAATGTAATAGCAATTCAACACCTCTAGAAATTGAGGTGCTAACAAAAAAAGTGTACCCTGTGCTATTTGTCTACCCCTAACTTGCAGCCAAAAGACCCTCAATTGTGCAATAACATCTTCATTCTCCTTTTGCAAATCCGTTGAGCTCTCAGCTCTTTGTTTTTCTTTTATGGAGCTCTTATAAACATACTAGACACTTCGTCAATATTATTCCACTAGCACTGCAAGAAAAGTCAATTACAAAGATAAATGAGATAGAAATGGAACACGTATACTAAGGACAGAGATAGGAGGACTTAACATGTAGGTTCAGGTTTAACCAAAGAATAGCTAGTCTGAAGGAATTGCAAGACTAATCCAATAGCAATACCTAGTCAGAGAGCAACAAGGTTGTTACCACCTATTTTCCGGTATTTTATAAATAATCGCCACATGCATAATTTCATAGCAGAATATCTCAATTCTTCAACAGCTCTACACAACATAAATAATTGTAGTAGAAAATCTCAATTCATCAACAACTCTACACAACATAAATAAGCATTTAGTAGAACACACAAATGAATAAAATTTAGCTTTCTCAATGGGAAAACAAACCCATCCATTTGTTCTCTTGGTTCCAGAAAAATGTAGACGATAAAAAAAAAACAATTAAGATTACTCAAATTGTTATTCCATGTGAAGTTCGGATGAAAATAAAACAAAAGGTTGGAACCTGGGCTAGCTCTAAAATTTCATTAAGGTCCTTTTTCAACTTAGTTGGAACATATGTAAGTACAATGAGTAACTTAGTAAAAATTCATGCTAGCATGGTACATCCTATTGCAGGGATATGATATGATGCATTGCTTAAGAAAAGATATATAAAATGCTTTCGTGTTAATGACGTGATTAGTGATTACAGATCATGAAATACAGTTTGACATGAGGTCAAAATAAGAAGGAATTGTAAGTTTTGACATGTATTAAATGAATTGCGTAATGTGGCATGAAGTCAGTAGATAAAGTTATACATATTCATGTAGCTGCAGTAACGATAGGGGAGTGCAGCTTGGCCATGAGAGAGAGAGAGAGAGAGAGAGAGTTGTGTTGAAGGCCCTTTCTATTTCCAGGCTCTGTGTGGGGTGGGGCGGGTAGGCGCTTTCAAGTGCTCCGCCCGCCGCTGATGATCGTTTATCAGTTATCAAACAATAATAATATTGCGGAAAGAAAGCCACTCAAAAGTTGAAATCAAACCAGAAAAAATCCCATTCGACATTCCCAGATGCAGTACCAAACATACCTCTCTATCTATCTACGTATTCTTTTACATCCCCTCGGCCGTGGGACAACTGACAAGGATGCTCTGCTCGTACCCCAAATCTATATTCTGTATTTCAAACCTCAATCATCATCACAGTTGTTCCAGCCTCTTAACTCCACAGACTAAAATAAATCAAAACCCTTTCCAAGAATCATTGACAATATGCTTGTAAGTTAACTTTAATATGCACACTAAAAGTACTAACCTTGAGAAGCCATTAAATCCAAGCTCAATGATGAACCTTCCGCTCCTTGGACACCCCTTATGCACTCCTATATGAGGTAGGGTTTTGTGCTAGAATGTGTGTATAAAAGCGGGGACCTAAGCCTTATATTTATAGGTGAGTATATTAGGTTTCTTGCCCATAAAGAAAACACTAATACATATCTTTAGCACCTCTAGAAACGATGACCTAATAGGAAAGATATTCCCAATCATTATAAGTTTACTTCACCACCAAGTAATCCAAGATAACCAAATATTTCTTCCTATCTTGTATCCTTAATCAAATAGGACTCCTAAATAGATGTAAGCCCAATAAATGTCTTACATTCTCCCACTTGGGCGAGACATCTATTCAAAAGCTTTCTTTAGGATCAAGAATCAATTTCCTTATGTGCGCAACTTTGGAAGATCATTTGATAACAATATCTTTTCAAACTTAGTATCAAATATCGTTAGCTTGTAGAACTATAGACCATGATATCCAATAGAGTGAATGCATACCTCTATAATCACAAACAAGCAACAATATTCACATAAAGTACCAACAAGTCATGGACAAACATATATATATATATATATATATATATATATGATAAGTGAGCTTAATAGTGGATATCAATCTTAACACATATGGTCCTCTTTACGATCACAAAGTGATCTTCCTTAATGCTTAAAAATAAGCCCTTATGTCAAAAGAACAATCTTGATATATAGCAAAATTAGCTATCTGGAATGTAATAATTATGTAGAAACAAAACATATTATTCTTTAATGCATATCCATGAAATCTCAACCAAAAGAAAAATTTTCAAAACTGAAACAGATAACTAACAAACAAGAATAACTCGAGCTCCCACTATTCTATGACATCTTTGAAACTTGATAGAACTCCTATGCTTGTGACCTACATTAGAGATAGCTTTATTCAATGGGTCTGCAATCATGTTCACGGTATTGATACGATCAACCGTGGTGACTCCTTCTTGCACCTTCTCTTTAACCTTCAAAAGCTTTATGTCAACATGCTTGAGTCCTAAAGATCTCTTGTTGTTTTTGCAAAAGAAAACAGATCCTTTGTTGTCACAATATAACTGAATAGGTCTTGATATATTATCAACAACCTGCATACCTGATATAAAATTCCTCAACCAAATACCATGCATCGTTGCTTCAAGACATGCCATGAACTCGGCATGCATTGTCGAGATAGCCACAGTTTTCTGTTTGACAATTTTCCAAGCTATTGCACCACTTTCAAACATAAACACAAAATTGGAAGTTGACATTAAGTCATCGGCACATCCAACAAAATCGGAATCTGAGTAACCTACCAACTCTAACTTATCAATCTTCTTGAAAATAAGCATATGATCTTTGGTTCTTTGTAAATAACGCAGAACCTTCTTTGCAGCTTTCAAATGTGCTATTCTTGAATTAGATTGGTACCTACCTAGAACACTAACTGAAAATACTAGGTCGGGGTGAGTGCATACTTGAGCATACATAATGCTTCCAACCACCAAAGCATAAGGCTTGTTCTTAATCTCCTCCATTTCCATATCATTCCTTGGACAATCTTTGTAACTCAATTTATCTCCCTTGGAGATTGGAACTTCAGCACCGTTACTTGTAAACATGTTAAACCGCTTCAACACTTTCTCAATATAACATCGGCACATCCAACAAAATCGGAATCTGAGTAACCTACCAACTCTAACTTATCAATCTTCTTGAAAATAAGCATATGATCTTTGGTTCTTTGTAAATAACGCAGAACCTTCTTTGCAGCTTTCAAGTGTGCCATTCTTGAATTAGATTGGTACCTACCTAGAACACTAACTGAAAATGCTAGGTCGGGGTGAGTGCATACTTGAGCATACATAATGCTTCCAACCACCAAAGCATAAGGCTTGTTCTTAATCTCGTCCATTTCTATATCATTCCTTGGACAATCTTTGTTACTCAATTTATCTCCTTTAGAGATTGGAACTTCAGCACCGTTACTTGTCAACATGTTAAACCGCTTCAACACTTTCTCAATATAAGCCTTTTGTAAGAGGCCTAACAATCCACGACTTCTATCTTGGTGAATTCAATGCCCAAAGCATAAGAAGCCTCTCCAAGGTCCTTCATCTCGAAAATCTTGGACAAAAACTCTTTGGTGTCATGCAATAAATGTCACATCCCGGCCCGGGCCTCCACCACATCCCGGGCTCGACTCCACCGTAGCACGATATTGTCCGTTTTGAGCCCCGACCATGCCCTCACGGTTTTGTTTCTGGGAACTCACACGAGAACTTCCCAGTGGGTCACCCATCCTGGGATTGCTCTCACGCACTACTCACTTAACTTTGAAGTTTCGATGAACTCCGAAGCCAGTGAGCTCCCAAAAGGCCTCATGTTAGGTAGAGATGGGAAGATACATATAAGGCTTACAGGATCCACTTCCCTAGGCAATGTGGGATGTCACAATGTAACGTCGTTAGTATATTCTGTCAAAGTTGACGGAATATTCTTCGTCTTCTCCGGTGATCCTTACCGAAGTTGCCGTCGACCACTGTTTGTGTCGCCCCCGACCTGGAATGTCCACTAGGACTCCGAATCAAGTTGTGTTGGCCAACATCAGGAAGGTGATGAAGCCATAAAGTGTGATAATGTATAAACTATGAATAAATTTAAACCTAGAAGTGCCTAAACACACGAGTGCGTGATGAGTGTGTATGGGCCCATACACATGTGATACAGAGCATAAGTAGAGTATAGTAAGGTAAGATAATGTTTATACCATCATAAAAAGCCACCTGTATTGGGAAGTGCCACGAATTCTTGTCGATACGAAAACTTTACTACTAGAACCTGGAGGGGTGCAAAAATAGAAAATGTGAGTGGGCGAAAACAAAGCTTTTCAAAAACCATTTACTTATCAATGGTAATAACCCCTCGCTGTAACACCTGTATAATTTTCCAGAAAATCATTCTACGTATAAGGATGAGATCAATTGTATACTATCAGTAAATCTAGAAGTATACCACAATACAACATCTCATCAGCAATATAAATAATTAGGTGCTTAATAATCCATGCTAACACGTAAGTCGGAGTCAACTATAGTGACCTGTACGACTCACCCATATCTCATCAATCAATGCTAGCACGTAAGTCAGAGTCACCAATAATGAACTGTACGACTCACCCATATCTCATCAATCAATGCTAGCACGTGAGTTGGAGTCACCTATAGTGACCTATACGAGTGAACTTATAGCTCATCAAATATCCCTGCACACGAGTCGGAACCACCTATAGTGGTCTGTACGACAAGACTGGGTGTAAATAAGTACGCTCAAGTGCTACGATCACGTGAAGACTGTGCGATTAATCGCGGGTCACCTACAAGTCGAAATCACCTAATGTGGTCTGTACGGCAAGCATGTGCACCTACCTTGGATTCAAGGTAAGCATAAGGTGAGGGAGGTGAACATCACGTGAAAGACTGTGCCCTGGCCACGGGCGGAAGCACTAACACCGGGGTGCAGGTTTATGAGCTCTAAATGCATCTAATATGGCATGTACCACTCACAAGCAACCTGTACGATAATGTCGGAGTTGCCTGTCATTGCAACTTGTACGACAAGGTTGGAGTTGTTTAAAATATTAATATAGTCATGCCATAACTCAATCATTTCAAATAAAATGTAATCATAACCATGCCTCTCACATTTCACAACATATACTCACCTGAACTTACCTGTGCGTCTTGCGTTCACCTTCGTACTTCAAAGCATTCACAATAATTATGCGCGGTAATATACCTATGGATATGCCATGATGCAATCCAAAACTTAGCCATATAGTAATGCTTTCAAATATATAAATATGTACATATAATGTGGTGTAAAATGCACAATCTATAACGCTCTACTCTTGAACTATTTATTTTCGGGAATAATTATTGGTGACAAGCCCAACTAAACACTAGCTTAACTAACTATCAATACTTACGATTCCTTACTTCAATTTCTCTATTCCACACACATTGTTTTATGACCACATTTAACCAACAAATCATAAAGTTAAAACTCACATTTTCAACCAATTCTTTCGCATTGCTTAATTTCCCAAACAGGGCTTTTGTCTCAGATATCGTATGGTTGCATCTAACATCTCGTTAGATTGCCTACATACCCTAAACAGGGATCAAGCCATTCGTAGTTCACATATTGGTAAAAGCATATTTATGCGACTTAGTTCGCTTGTTTTCTTGCATTTATGTTAGTTCCTAGTTATTTTAGTATTTTAAGCTATTTTCGTGTGTTTGTAGGTTCAAATGGCTAAAGTGGCAAGAAAAGGCAATTTGGAGCATTTTAGAGCAGTTTTGGGCTTGGAATGGATAGCACATGCTTGGAGCAAGGTGGATGGATGAAATTGAAGTTCAAGAAGGGCTAGGAATATGCTAAAGAGTTGAAGAAAATTAATTCAAGACTTGGAAGACAAGGAATCAGCTACAAAGAAGGAAACATGAGTCAAACTACCTTATTTTGACTTAGTTAATCCTAATCTATTCCTACTTATGTTTCAGCTACCAAGAGGATCCCTAATTATATTGGGACACTTAAATATATGTTCTAGAAGGCCTAATCCTACACCTAAGGGGATGCCGCACCTTTATTTCCCCTTTCCCTTCCTTGCTGCAGTTTTCCCTTTCACTTTCCCAATTCCTTGCTGCATATTTCCTTCCCTTTTTCCTCTTGGATTCTGATTTTGATTACCCTTTTTCCTTGAGGATTTGGAGAGCAAATCTTTCCCAAAATTAATTAATTAATGCCTTGCTCTTTCTTCCTTTATTTTACACATTCAGCCGCACACCCATGAAACTATTCATTTAGCTATCATCCATGACACCATTTCGCACCTTATCATTCATCTTAATTCCCCACCATTCATCAATCCTTCACCATAATACACCACACATGCATCCATCATACACACACACACACACACACACACCTTGTGTAGCAACTTTTCAAGGAAAAGGAAAGAAGACCCCTTGGAGCCATGCCTGCCATTCAAGATTGGATGGTTGGAACATTCTTAGGTGTATTCAATCTTTTTTTTTCAATGTTTAATTTAAGTTTTCATTGTTTAATTGCGAACATGAGGAGCGAAACTCGTTTTAGCTAGAGGAGACTTTGAAACCATGATTATATTTGCAATATGAATTGATTACTTCCAGTTGTGATTTCATAAATCGTGAATGCAATTTACTTAACTGTTGGATTAAGAACTTATTCTTGTATGTTGATTAAGGGTGCACACTTAGTTTCCATGCATGAATTTGATACTAGAATATAAGGGAGTTTCACCTAATTCCTGGCAGGAGTATCATGCTGTTCATAGTTACGAATGCCTTGTCAATGCTTATGATTTTCACACAGCTTAATGATCTTTGATTGTATCTCTATTATGTTGTTCATGTAGGGAACTATTGAAGAATAATTTGGTTGCCGATGCGTATTCCATCCAATTCAATGACTTAAGGAAAATTTGAGGGTTAATTAGCAGTTCACAGTTAATCTGGGGCGTTGGGGTTCATGGTTTATTGGAAAAGCAACTGGAGATCAATTTGTATGCAAGTGTGTTATGTATGGAGAATGATCCTCTAGCTAGCCAATCACCTACCAATTCACCCAAATTCGTATCCCTTTACTTAGTTTCTGCAATTTGTTTGTCTTCACTTTAAATTCCTCAAAAACCCAATCCCCTTTACTTTGTTGTGTCAAATTAGTTAGAATCTGTCCAAATTTGTGTTTTTGAGTGTTTTGAGTCAAAATCAATTCAATTTTCGTTCAAAGTCCTAATGTCTGTTTTGAGTCTTTTTTATTGTTTTGTGCAGTTTTGAGTTTGATTAGTTTATTTTGAGTCATATGAGTCTAGTTAAGAGTCTTAGAGTCTATTTTTTTTGTTTTTAAGTTTATTTTTGTGTTTTTAAGTCAGTTTAGAGTAGAGGCCTAGAACAATCCCTACTTGCATATATACTACAATTGTCAATAAGAGGGTTTAATTTGTGTGCTATTTAATATCACATCAAATTTTTGGCGCCGTTGCCGGGGATTAGCAATTTTGCTAATCCCCTCTATTTTCTTTTGTTTTCATGTCTTTTAATTTTGGTTACTTATTTTATTTTGTTTTATTTTGTATAGGTACTAGTTTATGACTCGAAGTTCTCAACCTATTCGTGCACATATCTTTGAGTTTGACAATGATTTTGAGCAAACTTTGAGAAGAAAGAGGAAGGAGCCAGAACCTAATCCACCTAGTTCTAGCTTTGAATCTGAGTTTGAAGAGGAATTAGAGGAAGCACAAGTCATGGCAGCGGATAATCAAACAATCAAGGAACTTTTAGCCTTGGGATTGGAAAATGTCGTACCCCTATGCATTCAATATCCAAGGACAGCTCAAGACAAGACCGATGAGTTCGAATTGAAGTCTAGCTTATTGCATCACATTCCAAAGTACCATGGGCTATCCATGGAGGATCTAAACAAGCACTTGAAGGAATTTGAAGTGGTATGTTCAAGCATGACCCCAATCTACATGGATGGCAATATTTTGAAGATGAAAGCTTTTCCATTCTCTCTTTTGGAAAAGGCTAAGGATTGGTTATACAAATTGGCACCTGGAACCGTCACCTCTTGGGAAAGCATGAAGAGAGCATTCTTAGAGAAAATTTTCCCAACTTCAAGAGTCATTCTTTTGAGGAAAAAGATTAGTTACATTCAACAAAATAAAGGAGAGTCCTTTCTGGCGTATTATGAGCATTTCAAGGCTCTAGTTGCATCATGCCCTCAACATCAAATGAAAGAAGAACTTTTAATTCAATATTTCTACGAATGACTTCATCCCATTGAGAGACAAATGCTAGATGCCTTGGCGAGAGGAGCTTTGGTTGACAAAACACCCGTTGCTGCCAAGACCCTAATTGTCAATCGAGCCTTGAATGCACAACAATACGAAGGAGTTGGACAAAGGGACACCTCACGACAGCAACCACAAGTAAATGAGGTAAGTGTAATTTCTGAAATTCAATCTTAATTGGCTAATGTCACTGATGCGAGAATTATGCGCACACAAATTAAACCCTCTTTTTGTCAATTGTAGTGAAGTGTATAAGTAGGGATCGTTCTGGACCGGGGATTAGGAGGGATTGTTAATCACTTGGATTTGACTTAAAAACGTAAAACACAATATAAAACACTATTTAATGCTCGAAGAAAGCAAAACTAAAAATAAGAAAGATTAAGACTAAGACTTCAACGAAATAGGGGGGGAATTGGATTTGGACGAATTTAAACTAAAATGGATACTTGGAAACAAAACAAATTGTAAATATGGATTTGACGGAAATGAATGGATGTGAAGATAGCTAAGGGGTTCATCTCTATACATGTTATACTTGCATACAAAACGATTTCTAATTGCTTTTCAATAAACCATGAATTCTCAACGCCCCGGGTTAATTAGGTCCGCTTAAATTAACCGTCAAGTTTTCCTTAAGTTAATGAATTGGATGATTGCATACGACAACCCAAAGCATTCCTCACAAGTTCCCTACATGAATTGCATAATAGAGATACAAGCAAGAATCATTAAGTTCTTTGAAAACTATAAGTGTTGACGAGGCATTCGTTACTATGATTGCATGAAACTTATGCCAAGAATTTGTTTAACGCGATTGTTTATAAGCAACCTCCACTACTTGTGAATATAAGTTCATAACTATTACGTGAAACTCACTTATATTATAGCGTCAAATTCATGCATGAAAATTAAGCGTCGACTCTCAATAAACATACATAAATAGGTTATCAATCAAATAGTTAAACAAATTGAATTCACAACTTATGAAACGTAATTAAAAGTAATCAAATCATATTGCAAGCATAAACATATATTTCGAATCACCCCCTAGCTAAGGGGGGTTTAGTTCCTCATACTTACAAAACAAAGAGAATTGAAATTAAACATTGAAATCAAAGAAACGCCTAAACATTCCAACAACTCAAACTTGAATTGTATGAACGTTTAGGCACTCTTCTCTTCGTCGTTGTTGTAGCACAAGGTCTAAGGATAGGTTGTGTGATGGTGTGAAGTGTTTTGGAGGGATGGGAAGTGGTTGGATAGTGGCTGCAATGGAGGAGAAAAACTGCACAGAAATGGAAGGATATGCACGGCAAAGGTTTGGGAAATGGTGTGTTTGTGTATGAAATGAGGAATGAATTGAATGATGACAATGCAAGGGCTTTTATAGGAGAATGAAGGTGTAAATGGCTGTTTGTTTAAGCATGCAAGTGGCTAATTAATGATGAACAAACAGCTAAGAAAGCATATGCAAGCTGGAATTGCATGTGAAGGTGTTGGAATGTCAATGTGTGTATGCATGTGTTTGGGAAGCTTTCTTGCTCATTTTCTGGATGCAATGATGAAGAATTTAATAATTAATGCATGTAGGTGGCTGAAATGATGAAGTATGAGTGGTGGAAATGAAAGGGAAAGCTAGAAAGACATGTGAAGATGATGGAATTTCAAAGGGAACCCACGGCATTGAAGGTTTTGGTGCATGTGTTGGCAGTTTTGTGTTGTGAATTATGATGAATGCATGTGAGTTAAAGAGGGAGAATGTGGTGAAATGATGAAGTAGGAAGGTGGAATAAATGGTGATGCATGAGATGGAATGATGAAAAGCTTGGAAAAGGAAGGGTAGGCCACGGCAACAAGGGAGTGTTTGGAGAATGAATGCAATGATGAAGAGTGAATAAAGAATGCATGTAGGGTTAGCTAGGTTTTGTGATGATGAGTGTATGTGGATGATTTGTGGTGAAATGATGAAAGAATAAGTGCATGTGTGTGTGAGTGGTGGTAGTGGGGTGAATTATAATGAATGCATGTGAAATAAAGATGGAGAAGGTGGTGTAATGATGCATGGTTGTAGTTTAGGCTGTTGAATATGGATTTGCATGGCTTTTGAAGTGATTGTGGGCTTTGGAATTGGAAGGAAATGCATGGCCTTGGGGTTGGTTTAAGAGAGAATGGGCTAGGCGCTTTGTTTTATGTCCAAAGTGAATACAAGGCCTTCAAATTCGTCCAACATTTTGGCTCCAATCATATGCTATCCATTCCAAGCCCAATTTTGCTCCAAAATGCTCCAAAATGCATCTTTTTGCTTCCTTAGCCATATGAACCTAAAAACACACGAAAATGGCTTAAACTACTAAAACAATTATGAATTAACAACATAGATGCACGAAAACAAGCTAAGTAAGTCGCCTAAATATGCTCCTATCAAACTCCCCCACACTTATCTTTTGCTAGTCCTCGAGCAAAACAGAAAAACAAAACAAAACGACACTAAACACGTAAAACACAACCTAAACCTTCCAACAACCGTCTTAGGGATTTCCAATGTACATGACAAGTTAAAAATCATTATTCCCACAGAATTTAGCCATCTTCACACTTAAGTACATTCTTAATCATAGTCACCATATACTAGTTCACAATTAAGCATTTAAAACCATGTTTTGAATGTAGTAACATGCCTTAGAGAATTTGCTCAATTCCTTACAAGATATGCACTCGATTTTCACTCAGAATTTCTAACTACACACCCTAATCTAATCATATGTGAGAAGATTGATGTAAACATGAAAACGAACACTCACATATATGTATCACAAAGAACGCAATTTCTGGAGTTAATAAGCATGTTTAGATATGATCTCATGAATGGAATGCTACTACTTAGACGCGAGAACCAGTGACACCATATGCTCATACCAAATTCAAACTCCACAATTGAAATGCACAACACTCAAGATAGAAGTCAAGGGTTGTAACGGGGCTTGGGATATTGGCTCACAAGGAAAGGTAGGGATAAACAAAAGTTCTTTAAACAATAACAAGCAAAGTAATGAAATTAAGGCTTAGAATTCACTTGGCATGCAGAAATCAACTTATAGACATAAGGGGAAGATTCAACAACTCTTAGGGCCTAATTTATTGTTTTGGGCCCTTACTTCAACCAACAATACTTTTCAACTTACATAAACACTCTTTCCCCCACACTTATTTTCTGCAATACCTTAATAAAAAAGAATTCATTGCTTACTATGCTTCAAGAACAAGGGTAAGGACGGTCATATTCTAGGTTAGGTGAGGATAAAGTGGGTTAACAAAGAACACGGGCTAACACGGCTCAACGGAGGTAAAACTTACAACATATACGAAATATGGGAAGTGAGGCTATTTGGCTATGGTGGTAACTACACAACTTCATCTTGATATATGTTATGCAAATCAATAACATGCTTTGAATGAAATGGGCATGAGTTCTAGCATTTGGAACTATATGATGAAACGCATTCTAAGTAGTAACCAAGCAAAGAATAATGAGATCATGCAACGACTTTAGAAAACAAGAATTCACAGATTATACTCTCCAAAGAACGTTATAGGCTCAAGTCTCTCAGGGTTGTAGCGTTTGTTTGAGTTCCTTCCTTCAAGCATGTTACAAAGACGAATTTTTCTTTTATGATTGCATGTGAAGTCATACATTATAACCATAACCAAGCATATACCAAGAGTAAATCAAACTTTTCTCCATGTTTATAACTCTTTTCAACAGTCATGCAATTAGAAACCAAATCCTTATCATTGTGTTGGAAGGTGACCTACGACACAAAAACGACTCAAAACACTCTTTTTAGGCTTTTCAAAACATGTTTTTCAAATTTTTATGTGATTTTCGAATTTTTAAGTCAAAACACACTAAACACACTTAAAAACAGCAAGAAACAATATTTGAAGTTATGGTGGATAAAACCCTACGAATTTGCATCAAAACACTTTAGTAACTCCCCCACACTTAAAACAAACATTGTCCTCAATGTTAAAAACCACACTAAACACAAACAAACATATAAACAACAATTAAACATACTAAACATGACAGAATGTATCTAACAAAGAGAAGAGTTTAGAGATGCAAATCTGATTATGGAGTGTTCGTTCCATCTTCTCCTTGGTGATTGCAGTGAGGCTTGGATCTTTAGTTTCCACAGGCTTACTCTTGAACTGCGCTGCTCCCATCGTTGATTTTCCTTTGTGCTACTCTTGAACTGGGCAGCAGGCTTCCTTTGGTCTCCCCCGAAGGTCTGAGCTTCCTCCTTTTATCTGTTTCTTTGTTCAATCTCTCCAATTCGTATTGAAGAGGGTTAGAGGATAGCTCAGCAAAGCTAGGTAAGCAACCAGGGAATAGAGTCCAGATAGACTCCAAGTGCCGGCTGATTGCTTCTTTCACTTTGCCATGCAAGTAATATCAAGGACAAAGGAAAAGACAGGGAAAGAGCATGATATGAGATACCTTTTCTTTTGCCCTTTATGATATGAGATACCTTTGCTTTTGAAGAAGCGGTGAATGAATCAGCACATGTATTTGTGGTGCTGTTTCCTCCTGGGTCATCTGTACTCCAGGCATCTGGTATCATCTTTGAGGAAGAAAAAAAAGAATGGAGTATTTCGAAAGGCTTTGCTAGGAGTGCGCCCTCAGAGGTGAGGAAGAGTTGGGCATTTTCTTCAGTTCTGTCTTGCCATAAAAGATGAAGGTCGACATATATAGGGAATTCAATAGCAAGTGGTGATACTGTTCTTTTACCGTTGTCGACAAACATTTTGATCCCGCAAATCCGGCTTTTTGGAATAGTGACGACTCTTCGATCTTTGAAGACGCCTCTTCGATCTTTGAAAACGCCTCTTCGATAAAGCTGCACGCGTTTTCTGAAAAGCAGATAAAGCGTCGCCGAACTTTGCGCTTGTCGGCTAAAGACGTGTAGTTGCGATGATGGCCTCCATGTGTTGAACGCGTTTTCTGAAAAGCAGATAAAGCGTCGCCGAACTTTGCGCTTGTCTTCCGGCTTTTTGAATCGGTGGACGCGTTGCCTTGGCTTTTTATAGAGCTATCGATCACCGCCAACTTACACACTCTGAAGATTTGCCATTCTTGAAACTCGTCTCCGGCCCTTTGAAAATCTACCCCGTCCACCCCTTATCTTTTAACTTCGTGAACAATGGCTAGCTCATCCAACCCATCGAACCTTTGCTTAGATTTGAGTCTAAGCAGTGATCCGGTCGCGTCTCGTCAGGGTAAGGTATGGTGCCCGTCTTTCTTATCTTCCCATGGCCCTCTTACAGATGAGGACTCTGTGATGACGGATCCCACAACGGCTACGATAGTGGCTCGGAACCTCCTCACTCCCAAAGACAGTCAGCTGCTTTCAGGACGGTCCGATGAGTTGGCCGTTCAAGAATCCCTGGCTCTGAGTGTTCAGTGTGCTGGCTCTGTGTCCAACATGGGCCAACGCCTTCTTGCTCGCTCCCGTCAGGTTGAATCCTTGATGGCAGAGGTGGAGAGTCTTAAACAGGAGATCAAACAACTTAAGTACGAGAACCGAAGTTTGCACGTGCTTGCCAACAATTATTCAACAGGCATGAAGAGGAAGCTTGATGAGCTTGATGACCGTCAAAGGCTTGCAGCTTTCTTCCAGAGGCACCTTTTTCCTGGGTCATCCAGCGTTCCACCAAGGATTGGGGCTTTGAATGATCTATCTTCGGTGCCTCCCGCTCCTATGCCTCTTGCTCTGATGCTTTCTGCTCCGATGCCTCCTGCTCCGATGCCTCCTGCTCCGAGAGTGTTGCCACGTAGTGGGGCCTCACGTACACAACCTTTGTGAAGGCTCCATCTTTCTGCCATGTTTAGATACAATTGTAATTTATCAAAAAAAATCAATGAACAAGCTTTGTTTTATTTACTGTATTGGGTTGCCTCCTAAGTAGCGCTTTCTTTTACGTCTTGCAGCCGGACGAGGAACCCAATCACTCCAGGATATGTTCACGAATCGGATGAGAACTCCGAGTCATGAACTAGTACCTAAAACAAGAAACAAAACAAATTTAAGAATCTGGAAAAATAAAAACAAACGAAAATAAAACAATCCAAGGGATTAGAAAAGTTGCTAATTCCCCGGCAACGGCGCCAAAATTTGATGCGAGAATTATGCGCACACAAATTAAACCCTCTTTTTGTCAATTGTAGTCAAGTGTATAAGTAGGGATCATTCTGGACCGGGGATTAGGAGGGATTGTTAATCACTTGGATTTAACTTAAAAACGTAAAACACAATATAAAACACTATTTAATGCTCGAAGAAAGCAAAACTAAAAATAAGAAAGATTAAGACTAAGACTTCAACGAAATAGGGGGGAATTGGATTTGGACGAATTTAAACTAAAATGGATACTTGGAAACAAAACAAATTGTAAATATGGATTTGACGGAAATGAATGGATGTGAAGATAGCTAAGGGGTTCATCTCTATATATGTTATACTTGCATACAAAACGATTTCTAATTGCTTTTCAATAAACCATGAATTCTCAACGCCCCGGGTTAATTAGGTCCGCTTAAATTAACCGTCAAGTTTTCCTTAAGTTAATGAATTGGATGATTGCATACGACAACCCAAAGCATTCCTCACAAGTTCCCTACATGAATTGCATAATAGAGATACAAGCAAGAATCATTAAGTTCTTTGAAAACTATAAGTGTTGACGAGGCATTCGTTACTATGATTGCATGAAACTTATGCCAAGAATTTGTTTAACGCGATTGTTTATAAGCAACCTCCACTACTTGTGAATATAAGTTCATAACTATTACGTGAAACTCACTTATATTCTAGCGTCAAATTCATGCATGAAAATTAAGCGTCGATGATAGGAGCATATTTATGCGCCTTAGTTAGCTAGTTCTTATGCATTTTTGTTATGTTTTATTCGTTAAAGTAGTCTTTTAAGCTACTTTCATGTGTTTTCAGGTTTAAAGGACATATTACATGAAATGATGCAATTGGGAGCTTTTGGAGCAAAACTGAGCTGGAATGTGGTGTATGCAAATGGAGCACGAGGAATGAACGAGGTTGAAGGTCAAAGGAGCTTAAGAAATGAAGAAATGAAAGTGAAGAGCAAGGAAGTCGGAATTGGTAACCAAAGTTTCTAAAGTTGGAAGTTTCTATTCTTGGAGGTTTCCATTGTCGTGAGTTTCTATTCTTGGCTTTGGGCTTTTAGATGACCTAAACCCTAACCTTAGCCCATTTTAGAGCCATTGCCATGGGCTTTAGCCCAAGTCCTTTCCCTTGCCATGCAAGGGGAGGCATTTTAGGCCCAAATCCATGCATTAAGCCCTTCACCCTAATTGGCCCAAATCCATGCATTAAGCCCTTCACCCTAATTCTTCCTCCTAATTAGTGCATCCCACCATTCCATTCCATAATTTCCATTAGTGCATCCCACCATTCCATTTCATAATTTCCATTAGTGCATCCCACCATTCCATTCACACTTAAATGCCCATTATCCCATTTTTTTTAGCTTTTAATTCCACACCATCCCATTATCCTTTACATCCACTAAACCATGCATCCACATTCACCTAAATAAACCCTAAATTAAATCCACTAAACCATCCATCCACCATAATTCCCACCATCCACACCTTTTCCCATCCACCAAATACCTTAAACAAACATCCATTAACACCCATTCTCTTCCTATAAATACCCATTCATTCCATTCACCAAATCATCTCATTTTCCATTGCAATACACAAACACTTCTCCTTCCATTTCATACCATCACACAACCTATCCTTAAACCTTGTGCTACAACAACGAGGAAGAGAAGAGTGCCTAAACGTTCATACAATTCAAGTTTGAGTTGTTGGAATGTTTAGGTGTTTCTTTGATTTCAAAGTTTCATTTTAATTCTCTTTGTTTTGTACGTATGAGAAATGGAAGAGAAGAGTGCTTAAACGTTCATACAATTCAAGTTTTGAGTTGTTGGAATGTTTAGGTGTTTCTTTGATTTCAAAGTTATGAGGAACTAAACCCCCTTTAGCTAGGGGGTAATTCGAAACTATGTTTATGTTTGCAATATGAATTGATTTACTTTCGTTGGAATTTCATAAGTTGTGGATTCAATTTGTTTAACCGTTTGATTGATAACTTATTTATGAATGTTTATTAAGAATGCGCGCTTAATTTTCATGCATAAATATGACGCTAGAATATAAGTGATTTTCACCTAATCGTTATGAACTTATATTCATAAGGCTAAGGATTGGCTTTATGAATTGGCACCCGGGACAGTGACTTCTTGGGAAAGCATGAAGAGAGCGTTCTTGGAGAAGTTTTTCCCTACTTCAAGAGTCATTCTCTTGAGGAAGAAAATTAGCGGAATCCAACAAAGTCAAGGAGAATCTTTTCCGGCATACTATGAGCGTTTTAAAGCCCTTGTTGCATCATGTCCTCAACATCAAATGAAGGAGGAGCTTCTTCTTCAATACTTCTATGAGGGCCTTCTTCCCATTGAAAGGCAAATGCTCGATGCTTCGGCGGGAGGTGCATTGGTGGATAAAACTCCTATGGCAGCCAAGACCCTAATTGCAAACCGTGCTCTAAATGCACAACAATATGAAGGACTTGGACAAAGAGACCCCCCACGGCAACACCAAGTCAATGAGGTAAGTGCCATAACCGAACTTCAAAATCAAATGGCTAACCTTACTACGTTGCTTTCTCAGGTGGTGGAAGGTCCAAAAGTCAAAACCGTAGCTTCTTGTGGAGTATGCTCCATGCAAGGACACCCTACGGACACGTGCCCACAATTGATCGAGAATGGAGGGTGGGAGACACTCAATGCTGTGGGATATGGCAACCAATACCAATCACGTGGTGATCCGTTTTCTAATACTTACAATCCCGGTTGGCGTGATCATCCAAATTTCAAATGGCGAGATCCCCAACAAGGTCAACAACAAAGCGGATTTAGGCCAAACCCCCCTGGTTTTTATTCCAAGCCGTATGCACCCCAACAATCCCAACAACCTTCGACATCATCTCATTCAGGTACGTCCTTGGAAAGTAATCAAGCGATGCAATTACTAACCTCTATTTCGCAGGGGTTGCAAAATCAAAACAACCGGATAGAAAATAACGAGAAGGAGATGATGGATATGAAGAAACAAATAGGGCAGATTTCTGAGTTCCTTGGACAGATTAGATATAAAGGAAAGCTTCCTAGCTCAACCACAGTCAATCCAAAGGGAGGATTCGAATCCGCCAAGGCCATCACCCTAAGGGGTGGAAAAGAAGTTGGGACCGAGCCAAACAATCCCAAATCTGCCCAGGAAGTAGATGAAGAGACGACACAACCTAAGGAAGTGTCTAGCTCACCCACGGAAAGAGTGAAAAACCCAATGCCGCAGGCCCCCAATCACCCTAACTCGGCCAAATCAGGTAATTTAAGTTCAAATTCATGTACTTCACGTCCTAATCTGCCCAATGTACCTTTTCCTCGCAGGTTCATGCAAGAAAAAAAGGAAGAAAGCGAGAAGGACATTCTTGAAACGTTCCGGAAGGTGCAAGTGAACATACCGCTTCTCGATGCAATCAAACAGGTTCCAAAGTATGCTAAATTCCTCAAGGACCTATGCAATACAAAGAGAAGAAGGGCAAACAAAGAGGTAGTGAAGGTAAGCGAGAATGTGTCCGCTGTTTTGCAACGTAAACTACCTACCAAGTGCAAAGACCCCGGTAGTTTCACGATTCCTTGTTTGATTGGACATAATCGTTTTGAACATGCCATGCTTGATTTAGGTGCATCCATAAATGTCATGCCTTATTCCATTTATGCATCAATGAACCTTGGTGAGTTAAAACAAGATGGCGTTATAATTCAATTGGCCGATCGTTCTAACGCTTATCCCAAGGGAGTCCTTGAGGATGTTTTAGTGCAGGTCAATCACCTTATTTTCCCCGCAGATTTCTATGTTTTAGACATGGAGGATTCAAGCCATGCTCCATCATTGCCAATCTTGCTAGGCCGTCCCTTCATGAAAACAGCAAGAACAAAGATTGATGTGTATACGGGAACAATGACCATGGAGTTTGATGGGGACATTATTCATTTTAATCTTTCTGAAACCATTAAACATCCAATTGAGGACCATTCTTGTTTTGCTATTGATATTGTTGATTCTTTGGCACAGGTGCATTTGGATCAAATGAACGAAGATGCACTTGAGGTAGCCTTAGTCCACGGCATAGGAACAAGAAATAAGTGTGAGGGAGTCTTGGCAACCCACGGCATGCAATCTGACCATATTGCCGTACCCCCTTGTGATGAAGTACTTGAAATGGTCGCTGCCCTCGAGTCATTGCCCTTCCACTCTGGTAAGTCTCCAATCTCACTTTTAGATTCGGTTTTGACTAACAAGTTACTTCCATCAACTGTGCAGCCACCTACACTTGAGTTAAAGCCATTACCTAGTCACTTGAAGTATGTGTTCTTGGGCCAAGATCAAACGCTACCCGTCATCATTTCAAACTTACTCACGGCTCAAGAAGAAGACAAGTTGATAAGGGTGTTAAAAGAGCACAAATCTGCCATTGGATGGACTTTGGCGGATATCAAAGGCATTAGTCCCACCACGTGCATGCATCGCATCCTTTTGGAGGAGGAAGCCAAGCCATCTCGTGAAGCTCAACGTCGCCTTAATCCACCTATGATGGAAGTAGTGAAAAAGGAGGTTATAAAATTACTTGATTGTGGTGTTATATATCCTATTTCTGATAGTCGTTGGGTGTCACCTGTGCAGGTTGTTCCAAAGAAGTCTGGCGTCACAGTGGTGAAGAATGAAGAACAAGAGCTTGTCCCCACTCGTGTTGTGACTGGTTGGCGTGTTTGCATTGATTATAGGAAGTTAAATGCCATGACAAGGAAGGATCACTTTCCATTACCATTCCTCGACCAAATGTTGGAAAGGTTAGCCGGTCATGAATTTTATTGCTTTCTTGATGGATATTCCGGTTATAATCAAATTGTCATAGCGCCGGATGATCAAGAAAAGACCACCTTTACTTGTCCATTTGGTACTTTCGCATATCGTCGTATGCCATTTGGTTTATGCAATGCACCGGCCACTTTCCAACGATGCATGGTAAGTATCTTCTCTGATTATGTTGAAAAGATAATTGAAGTATTTATGGACGATTTTAGTGTGTTTGGAGACTCATTTGATGCTTGTTTGCATAATCTCACTTTAATCTTGAAAAGATGCATGGAAACTAACCTTGTTTTGAATTGGGAAAAATGTCATTTTATGGTTAAACAAGGTATAGTTTTGGGTCATATCATCTCAGAAAAAGGGATTGAAGTTGATAAGTCTAAAATAGATCTTGTACGTCACTTACCCTCTCCTACTTCGGTTAGAGAGGTCCATTCTTTTCTTGGCCATGCAGGATTCTATAGGCGATTTATCAAAGATTTCTCAAAAGTTGCACAACCTCTTTGCCGCCTCCTACAAAAAGACGTGGCATTTGAATTCACTAAGGAGTGCACGGCATCATTCAACCAACTCAAGGAGTTGTTGACCACGGCACCCATTATTGTTCCCCCGGAATGGAGCCTCCCGTTCGAGCTTATGTGTGATGCGTCCGATTATGCTTTAGGGGCTGTTTTGGGACAAAGAAAGGACAAGAGGCCGCATGTTGATGCGAGATTTATACGCGTACAAATTAAACCCTCTTTTTGACAATTGTAGTATGGATGTAAGTAGGGATCGTTCTGGACCGGGGATTAGGAGGGCTTGCTAAAACCTTCTAAATTGACTTGAGAACATAAAAACAATATAAAACACTAAACTAGACTCAAAGAATGTAAAACTAAAATTTAAAACATTAAGACAAACCAAAAGACTCAAAACTAATTTTGGACGAATTTAAGATTATGGCTTGATTCAAACTACTTTAAAAACACAAACTAAACAGATTCTAAGCACTAAAGAACAAGAAAGTAAAGGGGGGGGGGAAAGTTTTGATTTGACGAAAATTGAAATAACAAAACAAGTTAATAAACTGAGCGGAATGTAAATATGAAATTGTGATGGAATGAATGGAATGAAGGCTAGCTAAGGGGTTCTTCTCCACACATGTTATACTTGCATACAAGATTGATTCTCAGTTGGTCTTTCGATAAATTATGAAACTCAACACTCCGGATTAATTTGGTCCGCTTAAATTAACCGTCAAGTTTTCCTTAAGTTAATGAATTGGATGGGTTTGCGCAACGCAATTCACAACATTCTCCAAAAGTCCTTTACGTGAACGGCACAATAAAGATACAATCAAAGATCATTAAGCATTATGAAAACTATAAGTGTTGACGAGGCATTCGTTACTATGATGAGCATGAAACTCGTGCCAAGAATATGTTTAACACGATTGTTTATAAGCAACCTCCACTACTTGTGAATATAAGTTCATAACGATTAGGTGAAATTCACTTATATTCTAGCGTCATATTTATGCATGAAAATTAAGCGCGCATTCTTAATAAACATTCATAAATAAGCTATCAATTAAACGGTTAAAACAAATTGAATCCACAACTTATGAAATTCCAACGAAAGTTAATCAATTCATATTGCAAATATAAACATAGTTTCGAATCACCCCCTACCTAAAGGGGGTTTAGTTCCTCATAACTTTGAAA
Source organism: Pyrus pyrifolia (assembly GCA_016587475.1). Lineage (NCBI taxonomy): Eukaryota > Viridiplantae > Streptophyta > Magnoliopsida > Rosales > Rosaceae > Pyrus > Pyrus pyrifolia. The sequence continues at coordinate 935,501 of BNSU01000024.1, forward strand.
TCAAAGAAACACCTAAACATTCCAACAACTCAAAGCTTGAATTGTATGAACGTTTAAGCACTCTTCTCTTCCATACATACAAAACAAAGAGAATTAAAATGAAACTTTGAAATCAAAGAAACACCTAAACATTCCAACAACTCAAGCTTGAATTGTATGAACGTTTAAGCACTCTTCTCTTCCTCGTTGTAGCACAAGGTTTAAGGATAGGTTGTGTGATGGTATGAAGTGTTTTGGAGGGATGGGAAGTGGTTGGATAGTGGCTGCAATGGAGGAGAAAAACTGCACAGAAAATGGGAGGTTATGCACGGCAATGGATGTGTGTTTGTGTTGTGTGTTGTATTGTGAATGGAATGGAAAATGAATGAATGAATGCAAGGGTATTTATAGGAGTAATGGAGGGAACATGACAGCTAGGAGGTGGGTGGAAATGTGGCTGAATGTTTGGTGAAGGATTATGAATGAATGCATGTGACTTTGCTAGGTTGGAAAGCTGAAAATCTGAAAATGCAAATGGGAATCTGAAATGCAAAGGTGGCCACGGTTTTGAGTGTATTTTGTGTTGGAAATGCATGTGAATGCATGTGAATGTTGTTTGTGTGAAGTGTATGTGAAATAAAGGGTGAATGGTGGCTGAAATAATGATGGAAAACAGCTAGGAAAAGTATGGAATGCATGTGAATTGTAAAGGGAAAAGCTGGAATTTGCTAGGAAGTCACGGCATGGGATGTTTTGGTGCATTGTGGCTGATTTGTTTGTTGGTTAAAGATGCATGTGGATGAATTATATAATGGGAAAGTATGTGATTGACAACTAGGATGGATGGTGGCTGCAATGATGAAGTGTGATGGTTGAAAATGGCAAGGGAAATGAATGTGTTTGGACGGCAATGATGGTGTTTTGTGCATGTGGCTGCAATGGTGTGTAATGATGGAGGAATAAGTGCATGTGGTTGAATTGGTGGTGAATGTGCATGACAAAGAATGGATTTGGCTGCAATGGTGTGTAATTGGGCTAGGGTTTAAGTGCATGAAATGGACCCAAATTGCTCCCCCTTGCATGGCAAGGAATGGTGTTTGTGTTGAGCCCATGGCAATGTGATTGTAATTGGGTTAGGGCCATTGTTTTGTGTCCTCAAGTGCATACAAGGCCTTCCATTTTATCCATCACTTGGGCTCCAAGAATAAGCTATCCATCCTTAGCTCCATAGTGCTCCAAAAAGGGCCCAAAACACTCCACAATGCATCCTTTCGTCAAACACGTCTTATAATCCTGAAAACACACAAAAGAAGCATAAAGAACTAAAATAACTAAAGAAACATAACGTAAATGCACGAGAACAAGCCATTTAAGTTGCATGAATATGCTCCTATCAAATACCCCCATACTTATCTTTTGCTAGTCCTCGAGCAAAACAAAAAGAAAAACAAAGCAAAACGAAACGAACAAAACAAGTAAAACACAACCTAAACCTTCCAACAACTGTCTTAGGGATTTCCAATGCACATGACACGTTAAAAATCATCATTCCCACAGATTTTAGTCATCTTCATACTTAAGTACATTCTTAATCATAGTCACCATATACTAGTTCACAATTAAGCGTTTAAAACCATGTTTTGAATGTAGTAACATGCCGTAGAGAATTTGCTCAATTCCTTACAAGATATGCACTCGATTTTCACTCCGATTTTCTAACTACACACCCTAATCTAGTCATATGTGAGAAGATTGATGTAAACATGAAAACGAACACTCACATATATGTATCACAAAGAACGCAATTTCTGGAGTTAATAAGCATGTTTAGATATGATCTCATGAATGGAATGCTACTACTTAGACACGAGAACCAGTGACACCATATGCTCATACCGAATTCAAACTCCACATTTGAAATGCACAACACTCAAGATAGAAGTCAAGGGTTGCAACGGGGCTTGGGGTTTTGGCTAACAAGGGAAGGTAAGGAATAACAAACGTTCTTCAAGCAATAATAAGTAAAGTAATGAAATTAAGATCTAGAATTCCCTTAGAATGCAGAAATCAACTTTTAAACAAATAGGGGGGATTCAAACAACTCTTAGGGCCTAATTCATTGTTTTGGGCCCTTACTTCAACAACCAATACTTTTCAACTATTTTCAACTCTTTTTTTTTTTTTTTTTTTTTTTTTTTTTTTTTTTTTTGACGTGCCTATGGCACAAAAACTCACATGAATACACTTTCCCCCACACTTATTTTCTGCACACATTAATCAAAGGGAATTCATTCATGCTTACTATGCTTCAAGAACAAGGGTACGGATGTTCCTAATCTAGGCTAGGTGAAGATAATGTGGGTTAACAAAGAAAGTAGGCTACACAAGGCTCAACGGGGTTAAATCCTATAAAACAAATGAAAAGGGAAATATGGCAATTTGGCTTTGGTGTTCACTACACAACTTCATCTTGAATACGTGTTATGCAAATCAATGACATGCTTTGAATGAAATGGGCATGAGTTCTAGCATTTGGAACTAAGTGATGAAACGCCTTCTAAGTAGCAACCAAGCAAAGAATAATGAGATCATGCAACGACTTTAGAAAACAAAGAATGCACAGATTTTAACTCTCCAAATAAACGTTTAAGCTCAATTCTCACAGGGATGTAGTGTTAGTTTGAGCTCATTCCTTCAAGCATGTTACATAACTAATTTTTTTTTTTCTTTTATGATTGCATGTGAAGTCATACATTATAACGATAACCAAGCATATACCAAGAGTAAATCAAACGTCCATCCATGTTTGTAACTTTCTTTAACCGTCATGCAATTAAAAACCAAATCCTCATCATTGTGTTGGAAGGTAACCTACGACACAAACACACAAAAACAACTCTTTTTGGGTTTTTCAAAACAATTTTTTCAAATTTTTATGTGATTTTTGAATTTTTAAGTCAAAACACACTAAACACACTTTAAAAACAGCAAGAAACAAGATTTGAAGTTATGGTGAATAAAACCCTACGAATTTGCATTAAACACTTTAGTAACTAATACCCCCACACTTAAATCAAACATTGTCCTCAATGTTAAAAACCATATTAAACACAAACATATAAACAACAATTAATCATACTAAACATGGCAGAATGTATCTAACAAAGAGAAGAGTTTAGAAATGCAAATCTGGTTGTGGAGTGTTCGTTCCATCTTCTCCTTGGTCATTGCAGTAAGGCTTGGATCTTTGTGATTCCACAGGCTTACTCTTGAACTGCGCTGCTCCCATCGTTGATTTTCCTTTGTGCTACTCTTGAACTGGGCAGCAGGCTTCCTTTGGTCTCCCCCGAAGGTCTGAGCTTCCTCCTCTTATCTGTTTCTTTGTTCAATCTCTCCAATTCGTATTGAAGAGGGTTAGAGGATAGCTCGGCAAAGCTAGGTAAGCAACCAGGGAATAGAGTCCATATAGACTCCAAGTGCCGGCTGATTGCTTCTTTCACTTTGCCATGCAAATAATATCAAGGACAAAGGAAAAGACAGGGAAAGAGCATGATATGAGATACCTTTGCTTTTGCCCTTGATGATATGAGATACCTTTGCTTTTGAAGAAGCGGTGAATGAATCAGCACATGTATTTGTTGTGCTGCTTCCTCCTGGATCATCTGTTCTCCAGGCATCTGGTATCATCTTTGGGGAAGAAGAGAGAATGGAGTATCTCGAAAGGCTTTGCTGGGAGTGCACCCTCAGAGGTGAGAAAGAGTTGGGCATTTTCTTCAGTTCTGTCTTGCCAAAAAAAAATGAAGGTCGACATATATAGGGAATTCAATAGCAAGTGGTGATACTGTGCTTTTACCGTTGTCGACAGACATTTTGATCCCGCAAATCCGGCTTTTTGGAATAGTGGTGACTCTTCGATATTTGAAGACGCCTCTTCGATAAAGCTGCACGCGTTTTCTGAAAAGCAGATAAAGCGTCGCCGAACTTTGCGCTTGTCGGCTAAAGACGTGTAGTTGCGATGATGGCCTCCACGTGTTGAACGCGATTTCTGAAAAGCAAAGGCTTTTTGAATTAGTGGACGCGTTGCCTTGGCTTTTTATAGAGCTATCGATCACCGCCAACTCACACACTGAAGATTTTCCATTCTTGAAACTTGTCTCCGGCCCTTTGAAAATCTACTCCGTCCACCCCTTCTCTTTTAACTTCGTGAACAATGGCTAGCTCATCCAACCCATCGAACCTTTGCTTAGATTTGAGTCTAAGCAGTGATCCGGTCACGTCTCATCAGGGTAAGGTATGGTGCCCGTGTTTCTTATCTTCCCATGGCCCTCTTACAGATGAGGACTCTGTGATGACGGATCCCACAATAGCTACGATAGTGGCTCGGAACCTCCTCACTCCCAAAGACAGTCAGCTGCTTTCAGGACGGTCCGATGAGTTGGCCGTTCAAGAATCCCTGGCTCTGAGTGTTCAGTGTACTGGCTCTGTGTCCAATATGGGCCAACGCCTTCTTGCTCGCTCTCGACAGGTTGAATCCTTGATGGCGGAGGTGGAGAGTCTTAAGCAGGAGATCAAACAGCTTAAGTACGAGAACCGAAGTTTGCACGTGCTTGCCAACAATTATTCAACAGGCATGAAGAGGAAGCTTGATGAGCTTGATGACCGTCAACGGCTTGCAGCTTTCTTCCAGAGGCATCTCTTTCCTGGGTCATCCAGCGTTCCACCAAGGTTTGGGACCTTGAATGATCTATCTTTGGTGCCTCCCGCTCCTATGCCTTCTTCTCCGATGCCTCTTGCTCCGAGACCTCCTGTTCCAATGCCTCTTGCTCCGAGACCTCCTGTTCCGAGAGTGTTGCCACGTAGTGGGGCCTCAAGTACACAACCTTTGTGAAGACTCCATCTTTCTGCCATGTTTTTATACAATTGTAATTTCTCAAAAATTAATGAACAAGCTTTTTTTTTTTTTTTTTTTTTTTTTCGAAAATCAATAAACAAGCTTTATTCACTATATTGGGTTGCCTCCCAAGTAGCGCTTTCTTTTACGTCTTGCAGCCGGACGAAGAATCCATTTACTCCAAATTGGAGCCCACGGTACCCAAGGGGGTGTCATCCACGGTGTGCTCCACAAAGTTCTCATAATAGGCCTTCAGACGATGCCCGTTCACCTTGAACTCTTGACCTGTTTTGAAGCTACGAACTTGGACTGCACCATGAGGAAAAACGTTAGTAACAACAAACGGGCCAATCCATTTAGAACGCAACTTACCAGGAAACAAACGTAGGCGAGAGTTGAAAAGCAACACTTTCTGCCCAACTGTGAAGGTCTTGGTTCGGATCATTTTATCATGGAATGCTTTGGTCTTGGTTTTGTACATCCGGGCATTCTCATAGGCTTCATTCCGAATCTCCTCAAGTTCATTCAATTGGAGCTTCCTATGAACTCCCGCTGCATCTATGTCCATGTTGAAAGTCTTCACGGCCCAATGTGCCTTGTGCTCTAACTCTACGGGCAAATGACATGGCTTACCATAGACGAGCCGAAAAGGTGACATCCCAATGGGTGTTTTGTACGCCGTACGATATGCCCACAGTGCATCATCTAAACGTAAGCTCCAATCCCTCCTTGTTGGTCCAACGGTCTTCTCCAAAATTTGTTTGATTTCTCGGTTAGACACCTCGGCTTGGCCATTTGTTTGAGGATGGTAAGGTGTGGAGACCTTATGGTTGACATGGTACTTTCTTAGCAACGCCTCAATGGTCCGATTGCAAAAGTGAGACCCTCCATCACTTATGATTACTCTCGGCATTCCAAACCTAGCAAAAATGTTAGTTTTCACGAAATCTGCAACCACCTTAGAATCGTTAGTACGGGTGGCTTTTGCTTCCACCCATTTAGAAACATAATCAACGGCTAGCAAGATATAAGTGAAACCATAAGATGGAGGGAAAGGGCCCATGAAATCAATGCCCCAAACATCAAAAATTTCAACATTAAAGACAGGGGTTTGTGGCATTTGGTCCTTGGTACCTATGTTACCCATTCGTTGGCAACGATCACAAGACATACAAAAGGTTCTAGCATCCTTAAATATAGTCGGCCAATAAAAACCACATTCTAGAACCTTGAGGGCAGTGCGTTGTGTGCCAAAATGACCACCACATGCATATGTGTGACAAAAGCTTAGAATTGAGTGAAATTCAGAATCATGCACACATCTACGTACAACTTGATCTGAGCAATACTTCCACAAATAAGGGTCATCCCAAACATAGAAACGTGCATCATTTTTAAGCTTATCACGTTGGTGCTTGTTTAGTTCATTTGGAAATTGTTTAACCACCAAGTAATTCACTAAATCTGCATACCATGGTTCACTTACCTCAATGGATAGCAGCTGCTCATCGGGGAATGTCTCTGCAATGGGTAGGGACTCCTCATTATGCACCATTCGGCTTAGGTGGTTAGCCACCACGTTTTCACTTCCCTTCTTGTCACGAATCTCGATGTCGAACTCTTGAAGTAACAACATCCACCGAATTAGCCGGGGCTTGGCCTCCTTTTTGGTGAGCAAGTACTTTAGAGCTGCATGATCAGTGAAAACAATTACTTTAGTACCAATTAGATATGATCGAAATTTATCTAAAGCAAAGACAACGGCAAGAAGTTCTTTCTCCGTAGTGGAGTAGTTCAACTGGGCATCGTTCAACGTCCGTGAGGCATAGTAGATGACATGCGGCCTCTTGTCCTTTCTTTGTCCCAAAACAGCCCCTAAAGCATAATCGGACGCATCACACATAAGCTCGAACGGGAGGCTCCATTCCGGGGGAACAATAATGGGTGCCGTGGTCAACAACTCCTTGAGTTGGTTGAATGATGCCGTGCACTCCTTAGTGAATTCAAATGCCACGTCTTTTTGTAGGAGGCGGCAAAGAGGTTGTGCAACTTTTGAGAAATCTTTGATAAATCGCCTATAGAATCCTGCATGGCCAAGAAAAGAACGGACCTCTCTAACCGAAATAGGAGAGGGTAAGTGATGTACAAGATCTATTTTAGACTTATCAACTTCAATCCCTTTTTCTGAGATGATATGACCCAAAACTATACCTTGTTTAACCATAAAATGACATTTTTCCCAATTCAAAACAAGGTTAGTTTCCATGCATCTTTTCAAGATTAAAGTGAGATGATGCAAACAAGCATCAAATGAGTCTCCAAACACACTAAAATCGTCCATAAATACTTCAATTATCTTTTCAACATAATCAGAGAAGATACTAATCATGCATCGTTGGAAAGTGGCAGGTGCATTGCATAAACCAAATGGCATGCGACGATAAGCAAATGTTCCAAAGGGACATGTGAATGTGGTCTTCTCTTGATCATCCGGGGTTATTACAATTTGGTTATATCCAGAGTATCCATCAAGAAAACAGTAAAAAGCATGACCGGCTAACCTTTCGAGCATTTGGTCGATGAATGGCAAAGGAAAGTGATCTTTCCTAGTCATGGCATTTAGCTTCCGGTAATCGATACATACTCGCCATCCAGTCTGAATGCGTGTAGGCACGAGCTCATTCTCATCATTCTTGATAACAGTTACTCCGGACTTCTTTGGAACAACCTGCACAGGTGACACCCAACGACTATCAGAAATAGGATATATAACACCACAATCAAGTAATTTTATAACCTCCTTTTTCACTACTTCCATCATAGGTGGATTAAGGCGACGTTGAGCTTCACGAGATGGCTTGGCTTCCTCCTCCAAAAGGATGCGATGCATGCACGTGGTGGGACTAATGCCTTTGATATCCGCCAAAGTCCATCCAATAGCAGATTTGTGCTCTTTTAACACCCTTATCAACTTGTCTTCTTCTTGAGCCGTGATTAAGTTTGAAATGATGACGGGTAGCGTTTGATCTTGGCCTAAGAACACATACTTCAAGTGACTAGGTAATGGCTTTAACTCAAGTGTAGGTGGCTGCTCAGTTGATGGAAGTAACTTATTAGTCAAAACTGAATCTAAAAGTGAGATTGGAGACTTACCAGAGTGGAAGGGCAATGACTCGAGGGCAGCGACCATTTCAAGTACTTCATCACAAGGGGGTACGGCAATATGGTCAGATTGCATGCCATGGGTTAAGGCTACCTCAAGTGCATCTTCGTTCATTTGATCCAAATGCACCTGTGCCAAAGAATCAATAATATCAATAGCAAAACAAGAATGGTCCTCAATTGGATGTTTAATGGTTTCAGAAAGATTAAAATGAATAATGTCCCCATCAAACTCCATGGTCAATGTTCCCGTGTACACATCAATCTTTGTTCTTGCTGTTTTCATGAAGGGACGGCCTAGCAAGATTGGCAATGATGGAGCATGGCTTGAATCCTCCATGTCTAAAACATAGAAATCTGCGGGAAAAATAAGGTGATTGACCTGCACTAAAACATCCTCAAGGACTCCCTTGGGATAAGCGTTAGAACGATCGGCCAATTGAATTATAACTCCATCTTGTTTTAACTCACCAAGGTTCATTGATGCATAAATGGAATAAGGCATGACATTTATGGATGCACCTAAATCAAGCATGGCATGTTCAAAACGATTATGTCCAATCAAACAAGGAATCGTGAAACTACCGGGGTCTTTGCACTTGGTAGGTAGTTTACGTTGCAAAACAGCAGACACATTCTCGCTTACCTTAACTACCTCTTTGTTTGCCCTTCTTCTCTTTGTATTGCATAGGTCCTTGAGGAATTTAGCATACTTTGGAACCTGTTTGATTGCATCGAGAAGCGGTATGTTTACTTGCACCTTCCGGAACGTTTCAAGAATGTCCTTCTCGCTTTCTTCCTTTTTTTCTTGCATGAACCTGCGAGGAAAAGGTACATTGGGCAGATTAGGACGTGAAGTACATGAATTTGAACTTAAATTACCTGATTTGGCCGAGTTAGGGTGATTGGGGGCCTGCGGCATTGGGTTTTTCTCTCTTTCCGTGGGTGAGCTAGACACTTCCTTAGGTTGTGTCGTCTCTTCATCTACTTCCTGGGTAGATTTGGGATTGTTTGGCTTGGTCCCAACTTCTTTTCCACTCCTTAGGGTGATGGCCTTGGCGGATTCGAATCCTCCCTTTGGATTGACTGTGGTTGAGCTAGGAAGCTTTCCTTTATCTCTAATTTGTCCAAGGAACTCAGAAATTTGCCCCATTTGTTTCTTCATATCCATCATCTCCTTCTCGTTATTTTCGATCCGGTTGTTTTGATTTTGCAACCCCTGCGAAATAGAGGTTAGTAATTGCATAGCTTGATTACTTTCCAAGGACGTACCTGAATGAGATGATGTCGAAGGTTGTTGGGATTGTTGGGGTGCATACGGCTTGGAATAAAAACCAGGGGGGTTTGGCCTAAATCCTCCTTGTTGGGCAGCTTGTTGTGGCTCCCTCCATTTGAAGTTTGGATGGTCCCTCCATCCGGCATTGTAAGTGTTCGAGTATGGGTTGTGTTGATTTTGTCCTTGGAACCCAATTGCATTGGCAGATTCCCACCCACCATTCTCGATTAGTTGAGGGCACTTGTCGGATGGATGCCCTTGAATTGAGCACACGCCACAAACTTGGTGTTCTTGTGCTTTTGGACCATTCACAACCTGAGAAACAAGAGAAGTAAGATTAGCAAGTTGTGATTGAATTTCAGAAATAGCACTCACCTCATTTACACTTTGTTGCCGTGGGGCTTCCCTTTGGCCCACTCCTTCATATTGTTGAGCGTTGAGTGCTCGGTTGGCTATGAGAATCTTGGCATCCCTTGGTGTTTTGTCCACCAATGCTCCTCCCGCTGAGGCATCAAGCATTTGACGTTCGATAGGAAGGAGGCCCTCATAGAAATATTGAAGGAGAAGTTCCTCCTTCATTTGATGTTGAGGACATGAAGCTACAAGGCCCTTGAAGCGCTCATGATAAGCCGGGAATGTCTCACCATAATTCTGTTGAATACCACTAATTTTCTTCCGTAGAAGAATCACTCTTGAAGTAGGGAAGAATTTCTCCAAGAAAGCACGCTTCATACTCTCCCACGAAGTCACCGTTCCTGGGGCTAGTTCGTAGAGCCAATCTTTGGCCTTGTCCATAAGTGAAAATGGAAAAGCCTTCATCTTCAATATACTCCCATCCACAGTGACGGGGGTCATGCTCGAACAAACCACCTCGAACTCCTTCAAGTGTTTGTTGGGGTCTTCCATAGACAAGCCATGGAACTTCGGAATATGGTGTAACAAACTGGATTTGAGTTCAAACACCTCAGTCGTCCCCTCTGCAGCCGTGGGGTATTGGATACAAAGAGGCAATGCATTATCCAAACCCGAGGCCGAAAGCTCCTTGATGGTTCTATTATCTGCTGCCATGGCTTGTTCTTCTTCAAAAATTTGGTCAGTGGGCTTTTCTTCTACACCTACTTCGTCCTCTTCAAGCCCAGGTTGTGGTGGAGGTTGTGGTGGCTCTTGTTGACTCCTCGTTCTCCTCAAAGTGCGTTCAAAATCACCGTCAAAGTCGGAGATGTTCTCTATAATAGGCCGAGAGCTACGAGTCATACACAGTACCTGAAAAACAAGAAAACAAACAAACTAAGAATCTGAAATAAGAATGCACGAAAAACAAAAAAAAATAAAAATAAAAATAAAGAAAAGGGACTAGCAAAGTTGCTAATCCCCGGCAACGGCGCCAAAATTTGATGCGAGATTTATACGCGTACAAATTAAACCCTCTTTTTGACAATTGTAGTATGGATGTAAGTAGGGATCGTTCTGGACCTGGGATTAGGAGGGCTTGCTAAAACCTTCTAAATTGACTTGAGAACATAAAAACAATATAAAACACTAAACTAGACTCAAAGAATGTAAAACTAAAATTTAAAACATTAAGACAAACCAAAAGACTCAAAACTAATTTTGGACGAATTTAAGATTATGGCTTGATTCAAACTACTTTAAAAACACAAACTAAACAGATTCTAAGCACTAAAGAACAAGAAAGTAAAGGGGGGGGGGAAAGTTTTGATTTGACGAAAATTGAAATAACAAAACAAGTTAATAAACTGAGCGGAATGTAAATATGAAATTGTGATGGAATGAATGGAATGAAGGCTAGCTAAGGGGTTCTTCTCCACACATGTTATACTTGCATACAAGATTGATTCTCAGTTGGTCTTTCGATAAATTATGAAACTCAACACTCCGGATTAATTTGGTCCGCTTAAATTAACCGTCAAGTTTTCCTTAAGTTAATGAATTGGATGGGTTTGCGCAACGCAATTCACAACATTCTCCAAAAGTCCTTTACGTGAACGGCACAATAAAGATACAATCAAAGATCATTAAGCATTATGAAAACTATAAGTGTTGACGAGGCATTCGTTACTATGATGAGCATGAAACTCGTGCCAAGAATATGTTTAACACGATTGTTTATAAGCAACCTCCACTACTTGTGAATATAAGTTCATAACGATTAGGTGAAATTCACTTATATTCTAGCGTCATATTTATGCATGAAAATTAAGCGCGCATTCTTAATAAACATTCATAAATAAGCTATCAATTAAACGGTAAAACAAATTGAATCCACAACTTATGAAATTCCAACGAAAGTTAATCAATTCATATTGCAAATATAAACATAGTTTCGAATCACCCCCTACCTAAAGGGGGTTTAGTTCCTCATAACCTTGAAATCAAAGAAACACCTAAACATTCCAACAACTCAAAGCTTGAATTGTATGAACGTTTAAGCACTCTTCTCTTCCATACATACAAAACAAAGAGAATTAAAATGAAACTTTGAAATCAAAGAAACACCTAAACATTCCAACAACTCAAAACTTGAATTGTATGAACGTTTAGGCACTCTTCTCTTCCTCGTTGTTGTAGCACAAGGTTTAAAGCCCTTGTTGCATCATATCCTCAACATCAAATGAAGGAGGAGCTTCTCCTTCAATACTTCTATGAGGGCCTTCTTCCCATTGAAAGGCAAATGCTCGATGCTTCGGCGGGAGGTGCATTGGTGGATAAAACTCCTATGGCAGCCAAGACCCTAATTGCAAACCGTGCTCTAAATGCACAACAATATGAAGGACTTGGACAAAGAGACCCCCCACGGCAACACCAAGTCAATGAGGTAAGTGCCATAACCGAACTTCAAAATCAAATGGCTAACCTTACTACGTTGCTTTCTCAGGTGGTGGAAGATCCAAAAGTCAAAACCGTAACTTCTTGTGGAGTATGCTCCATGCAAGGACACCCTACGGACACGTGCCCACAATTGATCGAGAATGGAGGGTGGGAGACACTCAATGCCGTGGGATATGGCAACCAATACCAATCACGTGGTGATCCGTTTTCTAATACTTACAATCCCGGTTGGCGTGATCATCCGAATTTCAAATGGCGAGATCCCCAACAAGGTCAACAACAAAGCGGATTTAGGCAACAACCCCCGGGTTTCTATCAAAAGCCGTTGGCACCACCACAAGCCCAAGCACAACCTGCCCAAAGCAATGTAGGTAATTCAAGTGATAATGATAAGATTTTTCAATTACTTACTACTTTGACGCAGGAAGTCCAAACTCAAAACAAAGAGAGGCAAATCCAAGACAAGAGGGTGGACAACTTGGAGAAGCAAGTGGGACAAATTGCCGAGTTCATGGGGCAAATTAGAGAACAAGGCAGATTGCCTAGTTCAACCGTTATGAACCCAAGGGGAGGATTTGAAACCGCTAAAGCCATCATGTTGAGAAGTGGAAAAGAGGTTGGCACCACATCTACACCACCCACAACAAGTCCTAACGAAGAAGAAAAGTTGCAACATGAAAAGGAGGCAGAAGGGACACAACCTCCTTTGCCGCAAGCACACAAGGACCCAAATTCATCCAATGCATCACATTCGGCCACCAAAGGTAAGTTGGGTTCAAATTTGATTAATTCTAACCTTGTTCCACCCAATGTTCCTTTTCCTCACAGATTTTTGCAAACAAAGAAGGAGGAGCATGAGAAGGACATTCTTGAAACGTTTAGGAAAGTTCAAGTCAATATCCCGCTCCTAGATGCCATAAAGCAAGTTCCCAAATACGCTAAGTTCTTGAAGGAATTGTGTACTACGAGGAAGAGGGCGTCACACAAAGAGGTAGTAAGGGTAAGTGAGAATGTTTCCGCTGTTTTACAAAGAAAGTTACCACCAAAGTGCAAAGATCCAGGTAGCTTTACAATCCCTTGTATTATTGGTCAAACTAAGTTCGAACATGCTATGTTAGATTTAGGAGCTTCAATTAATGTCATGCCATACTCTATTTATGCTTCAATGAACCTTGGTGAATTGAAAAATGATGGTGTGGTTATTCAGTTGGCCGATAGATCTAATGCCTATCCCAAGGGCGTATTGGAAGATGTCTTAGTACAGGTGAATAATTTGATCTTCCCGGCGGATTTCTATGTCCTTGAAATGGAGGAAACCACCCATGCTCCATCCTTGCCGATTCTTCTTGGGAGGCCATTCATGAAGACGGCCCGAACGAAGATAGACGTGTTTAAAGGCACTTTAACTATGGAATTCGATGGGGAAGTGATTGATTTTAATATTTCTGAAACTATGAAATTTCCTAATGATGATCACTCATGTTTCTCTATTGATATTCTTGATTCTTTGGCGTAGGCACACCTTGATCAATTACATGGCGATGCACTTGAAACGGTTATTACAAATGGCATCGAAATGAAGGACCACATAACACCCCACGGAACACAATTGAATACCCATGCCGTGGCCGTTGATGAAGATGTGATTGAAACCGTGGCAGCCTTAGAGTCATTGCCACGGATCCAAGGTAAGTCCCCTTTTCGACTTGTCTATGGCAAGGCGTGCCACCTTCCCGTGGAGTTGGAGCATAAAGCTTTTTGGGCCATCAAGAAGTTCAACATGCACTTAGATGAAGCAGGAAGCCATAGGAAATTCCAACTGAATGAGCTTGATGAAATACGGCACGATGCGTATGAGAATGCAAGCATTTACAAGCAAAAGACCAAAGCTTTCCATGACAACATGATCCGTGGGAAATCCTTCTCCATTGGGCAGAAAGTGCTATTGTTCAATTCCCGTTTACGTTTGTTTCCCGGTAAGTTACGTTCTAAGTGGATTGGACCGTTTGTTATTACTAATGTTTTTGTTCATGGTGCAGTCCAAATCCAGAGCTTGAAAACGGGACATGAATTTAAGGTGAACGGGCATCGTTTGAAGGCCTATTATGAGAACTTTGTGGAGCACACCGTGGATGACACCCCCTTGGGTACCGTGGGCTCCAATTTGGAGTAAATGGATTCTTCGTCCGGCTGCAAGACGTAAAAGAAAGCGCTACTTGGGAGGCAACCCAATACAGTGAATAAAGCTTGTTTATTGATTTCCGAGTGATTACAAAAAAAAAAAAAAAAAAAAAAAAAAAACATGGCAGAAAAATGGAGTCTTCACAAGGGTTGTGTACGTGAGGCCCCACTACATGGCAATACTCTCGGAGCAGGAGGTCTCGGAGCAGAAGGTATCGGAGCAAGAGGCATCGGAGCGGAAGGCATCGGAGCGGGAGGTACCAAAGATAGATCATTCAAGGCCTCAAACCTTGGTGGAACGCTGGATGACCCAGGAAAGAGGTGTCTCTGGAAGAAAGCCGCAAGCTTTTGACGGTCATCAAGCTCATCAAGCTTCCTCTTCATGCCTGACGAATAATTGTTGGCAAGCACGTGCAAACTTCGATTCTCGTACTTAAGCTGTTTGATCTCCTGCTTAAGACTCTCCACCTCCGCCATCAAGGATTCAACCTGACGGGAGCGAGCAAGAAGGCGTTGGCCCATGTTGGACACAGAGCCAGCGCACTGAACGCTAAGAGCCAAGGACTCTTGAACGGCCAACTCATCGGACCGTCCAGAAAGCAGCTGACTGTCTTTGGGAGTGAGGAGGTTCCGAGCCACTATCGTAGCCGTTGTGGGATCCGTCATCACAGAGTCCTCATCTGTAAGAGGGCCATGGGAAGATAAGAAAGACGGGCACCATACCTTACCCTGACGAGACGCGACCGGATCACTGCTTAGACTCAAATCTAAGCAAAGGTTCGATGGGTTGGATGAGCTAGCCATTGTTCACGAAGTTAAAAGAGAAGGGGTGGACGGAGTAGATTTTCAAACGGGCCGGAGACGATTTCTGGGCAATTTTCAAGTGTGCATGCTAGAGGTGATCAATTACCTCTATTAAAGGAGAGGCGTTCACCAATTCAGAATGAAGAGACACCACTCTTCAAAACCGGAATTTCCGGCGTAAAGATCGCCAGCTCGTCAGACGCAATCCTAGCTTTTCAGAAGACGCGTGGAAGGCGAGAAATCAGCTGCACACTTTAGCCGACAAATGTGGGAGACAAAGCCGAAAGCTCCCGGCTTTCCAGAAAGCGTGTGCATATTTGTAGAAAACTCCCGGCTTTGCAGAAAACGCGTGCCACTTGTCAAAAGATCTCAGACAGAGCCGCATCCGCGCTACTACGTGTCGTTCAGAAAACGAAGGGCATCGTTCAGAAATCGAAGGGGCGACTGCTCAGAAATCGAAGAGGCAAATTCAAAGATCGAAGAGTCGTCACTATTTCAAAAAGCCGGATTTGCGGGATCAAAACGTTTGTCGACAACGGTAAAAGAACAGTACCACCACTTGCTATTGAATTCCCTATATATGTCGACCTTCATTTTTTGGCAAAGCAGAACTGAAGAAAATGCCCAACTCTTTCTCACCTCTGAGGGCGCACTCCCAGCAAAGCCTTTCGAAATACTCCATTCTTTCTTCTTCCCCAAAGATGTTACCAGATGCCTGGAGTACAGATGACCCAGGAGGAAACAGCACCACAAATACATGTGCTGATTCATTCACCGCTTCTTCAAAAGCAAAGGTATCTCATATCATCAAGGGCAAAAGCAAAGGTATCTCATATCATGCTCTTTCCCTGTCTTTTCCTTTGTCCTTGATATTACTTGCATGGCAAAGTGAAAGAAGCAATCAGCCGGCACTTGGAGTCTATCTGGACTCTATTCCCTGGTTGCTTACCTAGCTTTGCTGAGCTATCCTCTAACCCTCTTCAATACGAATTGGAGAGATTGAACAAAGAAACAGATAAGAGGAGGAAGCTCAAACCTTCGGGGGAGACCAAAGGAAGCCTGCTACCCAGTTCAAGAGTAGCACAAAGGAAAATCAACGATGGGAGTAGCGCAGTTCAAGAGTAAGCCTGTGGAATCACTCAAGATGAAGCCTCACTGCAATCACCAAGGAGAAGATGGAATTTACACTCCATAACCAGATTTGCATATCTAAAACTCTTCTCTTTGATAGATACATTCTGCCATGTTTAGTATGTTTAGTTGTTGTTTTATATGTTTTCTTTTGTTTGATGTGTTTTAAGCTTAAAACATTGAGGACAATGTTTGATTTAAGTGTGGGGGGGTAACTAAGTATGTTGATGCAAATTTGTTGGATTTTATCACCCATAACTTCAAGTGTTGTTCCTTGCTGTTTTAAAATGTTTTTAAACTGTTTTAGTGTGTTTTGACTTAAAAATTCGAAAATCCCATACAAATTTGAAAAATTGTTTTGAAAAACCCAAAAAGAGTTGTTTTAAAGTTGTTTTTGTGTGTTTGTGTCGTAGGGTACCTTCCAACGCAATGATGAGGATTTGGTTTTTAATTGCATGATGGTTAAAGAAAGTTACCAACATGGTTGGACGTTTGATATACTCTTTGGTTTATGCTTGGTTGTCGTTATAGTTTACGAATTCACATGTAATCACAAATGATAAAAATTAGTTTTTGTAACATGCTTGAAGGAATAAACTCAAACAAACGCTACATCCCGGTGAGACTTGAGCCTAAACGTTATTTGGAGAGTTAAAATTTGTGCGTCATTGTTTTCTAAAGTTGTTGCATGATCTCATTATTCTTTGCTTGGTTACTACTTAGAAGGCGTTTCATCACTTAGTTCCAAATGCTAGAACTCATGCCCATTTCATTCAAAGCATGTCATTGATTTGCATAACACATATTCAAGATGAAGTTGTGTAAGTGAACACTATAGCCAAATTGCCATATTTGCCTTTTCATTTGTTTTGTAGGATTTAACCCCGTTGAGCCTTGTGTAGCCTATGTTCTTTGTTAACCCACATTCTCCTCGCCTAGCTTAGATTAGGACCATCCTTACCCTTGTTCTTGAAGCATAGTAAGCAATGAATTCCTTTTGATCAATGTGTTGCAGAAAATAAGTGTGGGGGAAGGATTATGGATGTGAGTTTTTGTGCCATAGGCACGGTTAGAAAAAAAAAAAAAAAAAAAAAAAAAAAAAAGAAAGAAAGAAAATGAAAGAAAAAAAAAAATTGAAAAGTATTGGTTGTTGAAGTAAGGGCCCAAAACAATGAATTAGGCCCTAAGAGTTGTTTGTGTTTCCCCTATTTGTCTAAAAGTTGATTTCTACATTCTAAGGGAATTCTAGGTTTTAATTTCATTACTTTACTTATTATTGCTTAAAGAACGTTTGTTATTCCTTACCTTCCCTTGTTAACCAAAACCCCAAGCCCCGTTACAACCCTTGACTTCTATCTTGAATGTTGTGCATTTCAAATGTGGAGTTTGAATTTGGTATGAGCATATGGTGTCACTGGTTCTCGCATCTAAGTAGTAGCATCCCATTCATGAGATCATATCCATACACGTTTAATTACTCCCGAAATTGCTTTCTTTGTATAACGTATGTGAGTACTAGTCTTTCATGTTTACATCAATCTTCTCACATATAACTAGTGTAGGGTGTGTAGTCAGAAAATTTGAGTGAAAATTGAGTGCATAACGAGTGAGGAATTGAGGGAATTCTCTAAGGCATGTTACTACATTCAAAATATGTTTTAATTGATTAAATGTGAACTAGTGAATGGTGACTATGATTAAGTATGTGCTTGAGGGAAAGGAAGACTAAAAGCCATGTGAGTAATGAATTTTGACATGTCATGTTTCATTGGAAATCCCTGAGGCGAACGTTGGAAGGTTTAGTTTTTGGTTTTGGTTAGTTTGTTTCGTTTTGTTTTCTTTCTTTTGTTTGTTTTGCTCGAGGACTAGCAAAAGTTAAGTGTGGGGGAATTTGATAGGAGCATATTCATGCGACTTAATTAGCTTGTTCTCGTGCATTTATGTTGTGTTTACTTATCTATTTCAGTGTTTAAGGCCACTTTTGTGTATTTTCAGATTATAAGGCCAAAGTGTGCAAGAAGATGCAAAGTGGAGCTTTTTGGAGCGAAAGAGGAATGAATGAGTTGAAGACTTGAAGAAACGACGAATTCCTACTCCAACGATGAATTCTTACCAAAACGAGGAATCCTACTCAAACAAGGTTTCCTATTTTAGGAAAGTTAACCCTAAGTTTCCCGTTTTGGTAACCTTTCCTAAATCTTAAACGTCCGTATTTTCTAGCCACTTTGAAGTCCTTGTAGGCGCTTTAGGACACAAAACGAATGCCCTAGCCCAAATTCCAACCAATTCCGTGGGCTTTAGCCCAAGTTCCTTCCCTTGCCATGCAAGGGGGGCATTTTAGGCCCAAATCCATGCATTAAGCCCTTCACCCTAATTGGCCCAAATCCATGCATTAAGCCCTTCACCCTAATTGGCCCAAATCCATGCATTAAGCCCTTCACCCTAATTCTTCCTCCTAATTAGTGCATCCCACCATTCCATTCCATAATTTCCATTAGTGCATCCCACCATTCCATTCCATAATTTCCATTAATGCATCCCACCATTCCATTCACACTTAAATGCCCATTATCCAATTTTTTTTAGCTTTTAATTCCACACCATCCCATTATCCTTTACATCCACTAAACCATGCATCCACATTCACCTAAATAAACCCTAAATTACATCCACTAAACCATCCATCCACCATAATTCCCACCATCCACACCTTTTCCCATCCACCAAATACCTTAAACAAACATCCATTAACACCCATTCTCTTCCTATAAATACCCATTCATTCCATTCACCAAATCATCTCATTTTCCATTGTAATACACAAACACTTCTCCATCTTCTCCATTTCCATTCCATTCCACACTTCCATCCCCCCAACCAACTTATCCTTAAACCTTGTGCTACAACAACGAGGAAGAGAAGAGTGCCTAAACGTTCATACAATTCAAGTTTGAGTTGTTGGAATGTTTAGGTGTTTCTTTGATTTCAAAGTTTCATTTTAATTCTCTTTGTTTTGTACGTATAAGGAATGGAAGAGAAGAGTGCTTAAACGTTCATACAATTCAAGTTTTGAGTTGTTGGAATGTTTAGGTGTTTCTTTGATTTCAAAGTTATGAGGAACTAAACCCCCCTTAGCTAGGGGGTGATTCGAAATATATGTTTATGCTTGCATTATGATTTGAGTACTTTTAATTACGTTTCATAAGTTGTGAATTCAATTTGTTTAACCGTTTGATTGATAACTTATTTATGAATGTTTATTAAGAATGCGCGCTTAATTTTCATGCATAAATATGACGCTAGAATATAAGTGAATTTCACCTAATCGTTATGAACTTATATTCACAAGTAGTGGAGGTTGCTTATAAACAATCGCGTTAAACAAATTCTTGGCATAAGTTTCATGCAATCATAGTAACGAATGCCTCATCAACACTTATAGTTTTCATGTTGCTTAATGATTCTTGCTTGTATCTCTATTATGCAATTCATGTAGGGAACTTGTGAGGAATGATTTGAATTGTCGTATGCAATCATCCAATTCATTAACTTAAGGAAAACTTGACGGTTAATTTAAGCGGACCTAATTAACCCGGAGCGTTGAGAATTCATGGTTTATTGAAAAGCAATTAGAAATCGTTTTGTATGCAAGTATAACATGTATAGAGATGAACCCCTTAGCTAGCTTCCCATCCATTCATTTCCGTCAAATCCATATTTACAATTTGTTTTGTTTCCAAGTATTCATTTTAGTTTAAATTCGTCCAAATCCAATTCCCCCCTATTTCGTTGAAGTCTTAGTCTTAATCTTTCTTATTTTTAGTTTTGCTTTCTTCAAGCATTAAATAGTGTTTTATATTGTGTTTTTACGTTTTTAAGTCAAATCCAAGTGATTAACAATCCCTCCTAATCCCCGGTCCAGAACGATCCCTCACTTATCCATTCTACTACAATTGTCAAACGAGGGTTTAATTTGAGTGTCAAGTAATTCTCACATCAGGAATTGAGCAAATTCTCTAAGGCATGTTACTACATTCAAAACATGGTTTTAAATGCTTATTTGCGAACTAGTATGTGGTGACTATGATTAAGAATGTACTTAAGGGTAAAGATGGCTAAATTCTGTGGGAATAATGATTTTTAACTTGTCATGTGCATTGGAAATCCCTGAAACGATTGTTGGAAGGTGTAGGTTGTGTTTTACGTGTTTAGTGTCGTTTTGTTTATTTGTTTTTTATTCTGTTTTGCTCGAGGACTAGCAAAAGATAAGTGTGGGGGAGTTTGATAGGAGCATATTCATGCGACTTAAATGGCTTGTTCTCGTGCATTTACGTTATGTTTCTCTAGTTATTTTAGTCCTTTATGCTTCTTTTGTGTGTTTTCAGGTTCTAAGGGCTTAGGGAGCAAGAAAGTGCATTTTGAGGCTATTTGGGGCACTTTTGGGCATGGATTGGATAGCTCAAACAAATCCTTTGAGCCATAGAAAACCTCTAGCCCAATCAAACATATTATGCCATGCAAACCAACCTATTTTAGGCCCATTCTATGTACTTAAATCCTAGCCCTTTAAACTAGCCTTATTATCACTTATCACTTCCATTCACTTATCACTCACCACATATCATTCATTTTTCACTTAACATATCATTCATTTATCACTTATCAAACCATTCACTTATCATATCATTCACTTATCATATCATACACTTATCACTTATCACAACAACAACCTAACACATGCATTCACATGCTTTCACAACCTAATCCACATGCACATTCATCCACATTTCAACCATTTAAACATATGCATTTCAACTCACATGCACACCCACCTCTTTCCACCTAATCCACATGCTTTCAAGAAACACCCATTCACACACACATGCACTCACATGCATTCACATGCATTTCCACCTTCCTACTTCATCATTTCACCACATTCTCCCTCTTTAACTCACATGCACCCAAACAAAGCCAACCTAGCTAACCCTACATGCATTATTTATTCACTCTTCATCATTGCATTCATCACCAAAGAACTCCCCATCATTGCCATGCATTCCCCCTAATTCCATCCATCTTCCACACCTTTCCAACCTAGCCACACCCTTTAATCATCCCCCCTTAAGTTATGATTTTATTTCCTAACCCTACATGCATTATTTATTAACTCTTCATCATGCATCCACATTCATTCCAACACAAAACACACACATGCACTTATTCTTTCATCATTGCACCACCAATTCACCCACATGCATTTCCAACCATTCACACCCCTTTAATCATTCTCCTAGCTATCATTCACATGCTCTCCCATCCATTCTCTCCCTATATAAACCACACACACTTCATTCATTTGAATCATTGAATTCACTCTCCATTCTCACATCTCATTTCATACACAAAACAGCCACAAACACATCCCTTTCTCCCTTGTGCCGTGAGTCTCCCTTAGAATCCAAAAACCATCTTCCATTTCCACCACTCCTCATCCATTTCCATAATTCCCCAACACTTCCATCCCCCCAACCAATTATCCCTAGACCTTATGCTACAAAGAAGAGGAAGAGAAGAGGGCCTAAACGTTCATACAATTCAAGTTTGAGTTGTTGGAATGTTTAGGCTTTTCTTCGATTTCAATGTTTAATTTCAATTCTCTTTGTTTTGTACGTATGAGGAACTAAACCCCCTTTAGCTAGGGGGTGATTCGAAATAAATGTTTATGCTTGCATTATGATT
This sequence comes from Pyrus pyrifolia, assembly GCA_016587475.1. Lineage (NCBI taxonomy): Eukaryota > Viridiplantae > Streptophyta > Magnoliopsida > Rosales > Rosaceae > Pyrus > Pyrus pyrifolia. Next base: position 957,517 of record BNSU01000024.1, read on the forward strand.
TGAGTACTTCTAATTACGTTTCATAAGTTGTGAATTCAATTTGTTTAACTATTTGATTGATAACCTATTTATGTATGTTTATTGAGAGTCGACGCTTAATTTTCATGCATGAATTTGACGCTAGAATATAAGTGAGTTTCACGTAATAGTTATGAACTTATATTCACAAGTAGTGGAGGTTGCTTATAAATAATCGCGTTAAACAAATTCTTGGCATAAGTTTCATGCAATCATAGTAACAAATGCCTCGTCAACACTTATAGTTTTCATTATGCTTAATGATTCTTGCTTGTATCTCTATTATGCAATTCATGTAGGGAACTTGTGAGGAATGCTTGATAGGAGCATATTCATGCGACTTAAAAGGCTTGTTCTCGTGCATTTACGTTATGTTTCTCTAGTTATTTTAGTCCTTTATGCTTCTTTTGTGTGTTTTCAGGTTCTAAGGGCAAGGTATGCAAAAGGATGCCTTTTGGAGCATTTTGGAGCAAAATCGGACTTGGATTGGATAGCTTATATTTGGAGCAAAAGGAATGGACGAAATTAAAGACCAAACTATCATAACCACCTATCATTACTTATCATCACTTAACATATCATTCATTTATCACTTAACATATCATTCATTTATCACTTAGCATATCATTCATTTATCAATTATCAAACCATTCACTTATCACTCACCACATATCATTCATTTATTACTTAACATATCATTCATTTATCATATCATTCATTTATCACTTATCATAACCATACACTTATCACTTATCATACTCATAATCATCTACACATTTCAACCATTTAAAACATTCCACATGCTTTCACAACTTAATTCACATGCACATTCATCCACCTTTCTCCAAAGAACATCTCACATGCATTTCCACCTTCCTACTTCATCATTTCACCACCTTCTCCATCTTTATTCCACATGCATTTATCATAATTCACCCTAGCTACCACCATTCACACACACATGCACTTATTCTTTCATCATTGAACCACCAATTCAACACATGCATTCACACACCCTTTAATCATCCCCCCTTTAAGTTATGATTTTATTTCCTAACCCTACATGCATTATTTATTAACTCTTCATCATGCATCCACATTCATTCCAACACAAAACACACACATGCACTTATTCTTTCATCATTGCACCACCAATTCACCCACATGCATTTCCAACCATTCACACCCCTTTAATCATTCTCCTAGCTATCATTCACATGCTCTCCCATCCATTCTCTCCCTATATAAACCACACACACTTCATTCATTTGCATCATTCAATTCATCCCACACTTCCATTTCATTCAATTCCATCTCTCCATTCTCACACCACAAATAAACACTTCCCCTTAGAATCCAAAAACCATCTACCATTTCCATCACTCCCCACTCCATTCCACACTTCCATCCCCCCAACCAACTATCCCTAGACCTTATGCTACAATAAAGAGGAAGATAAGAGGGCCTAAACGTTCATACAATTCAAGTTTGAGTTGTTGGAATGTTTAGGTGTTTCTTTGATTTCAAAGTTTAAATTCAATTATCTTTGTTTTGTACGTATGAAGAATGGAAGAGAAGAGTGCCTAAACGTTCATACAATTCAAGTTTGAGTTGTTGGAATGTTTAGGTGTTTCTTTGATTTCAAGGTTATGAAGAACTAAACCCCCTTTAGCTAGGGGGTGATTCGAAACTATGTTTATATTTGCAATATGAATTGATTAACTTTCGTTGGAATTTCATAAGTTGTGGATTCAATTTGTTTAACTGTTTGATTGATAACTTATTTATGTATGTTTATTAAGAATGCGCGCTTAATTTTCATGCATGAATTTGACGCTAGAATATAAGTGAATTTCACCTAATCGTTATGAACTTATATTCACAAGTAGTGGAGGTTGCTTATAAACAATCGTGTTAAACAAATTCTTGGCATAAGTTTCATGCAATCATAGTAACGAATGCCTCGTCAACACTTATAGTTTTCATGATGCTTAATGATTCTTGCTTGTATCTCTATTATGCAATTCATGTAGGGAACTTGTGAGGAATGCTTTGGGTTGTCGAATGATGTCATCCAATTCAATAACATTAGGAAAACTTGACGGTTAATTTAAGCAGACCTAATTAACCCGGGGTGTTGAGTTTCATAATTTATCGAAAGACCAACTGAGAATCAATTTTGTATGCAAGTATAACATGTGTGGAGATGAACCCCTTGGCTATTCCATCATCCATATTTTCATCTCATTCATATTTACGTTTTGCCTTTAATTACAATTTGTCCATTTAATTTAATCTCGTCCAAACACATCCCCCCCCTTTACTTTATTGTCAAATTAGTTAGAAATCAATTTAGTTTGTGTTTTTAAAGAATTTTGAGTCTTTTGGTTTGTCTTAATGTTTTAACGTTTAGTTTCACATTCTTTGAGTCTAGTTTAGTGTTTTATATTGTTTTTTACGTTTTTGAGTCAAAATCCAAGTGATTAACAATCCCTCCTAATCCCCGGTCCAGAACGATCCCTACTTACACACTTCACTACAATTGACAAAAAGAGGGTTTAATTTGTGCGCTTATAATTCTCGCATCAAATTTTGGCGCCGTTGCCGGGGATTAGCAACTTTGCTAATCTCTTGGATTGTTTTATTTTCGTTTGTGTGTATATATTTTTAGTTTTATTTTGTTGATTTTAGAAGCAAAACATGGCACTTGATAATGCTTATCTTTTGTCACAGCTCATGGAAAGGTCCCAAATGCAAAACGTTGATATAGTTGATCTTCAATCAAGGAATAACGTGTTTTCCAATACTTACAATTCGGATTGGAGTGATCATTCAACTTCTATGTGGTGGGAACCTCAAAATGTTCAACAAGAAAGATATTGGGAGCCACCTCATATTCAATATGCCCAACCAAACTCAAATTCGTCAATAGATTATAATCAAATTCTTAATGAATTAAACTCTTTGGTGCAGGGTTCACAAAATCAAGCTAAGGAGACTCACCAAGAAACATATTGGCAACCATATGAGGATTCATATGCACCACCACAGCCTTCCCCTCAATCTTCACATCCAAATTCAGGTATATCAAATTATTATAAGGAAGTTATTCAACAACTGAATTCTGTGGAGCAGGGCAGGGAAGCTCAACCATTTCAACAAGACGCCTTTTGGCGACCAATTGAGGATTTCTATCAAGCAAAAAAGTTGGCTGAGTGGAACAGTCAATTTAGGCAGAATGCAGAATGCATGGAACAAATTCAAGAACAAATGGTTGAAGATGAGCCCATGGATGAATTGCTACTGCTCGAAGAGGAGGAGGATGCACAAGGCACGGCAAGGGAAGAACAACCCTTGCCGCAACCTCCCAATATTCCTACACCACCCCATTCAAGTAAGGTTGTTCCAAATTTAATTATTTCTAACTTTGTTCCCCCAAATGCACCCTTCCCTGGCAGGTTCATGCAATCCATGAAAGATGAGGGGAAGAAAGACATCTTGGACACCTTTCCAACAATTCACGAGGAAAAAGTGGTTGAGGAGCATCTTGAATTCATCAAGGAGGAAATTGGAGTGGATCACACAGCCACAACCTTCAGAATGTCCAATCTGAATGAAAACATCCCTTGTACATTTGTTGAATGTGCTGCGACTTTAGAGCCAATATTGCAGCCCATAGGTAAGCCACCAACTCAAATTCCAATTCCCACTTCAATTAATCGTGTGTTACATTCTTCATTGCAGGCACCTACTCAAATCCAATTTGGTGAAAGAGTTTACATGGATCTTAGGACAGATCTCTATTCCACTCCATACAAAGATCCAATTCTTGAATGTTTTGAGAAGCATTTCGTGGAGGATGTACTTAAGTTCTTATTGGAGCATGTAGGTAAGCCACCAACTCAAAATCCAAAGTCGTTTTTGACTAATATGTTGTTGATGTCAATGATTAGGGCACCCACTCTTGAAATTCAACCATTGCCGGAACATTTCAAGTATCATCATCCATTCAATGATCAACTCCATGCCGTGGGTTCCATTAAGGCATGATTGTGTTCTTCGTCCGGCTGCAAGACGTTAAAGAAAGCGCTACTTGGGAGGCAACCCAATACAGTGAATAAAACAAAGCTTTTTCATTAATTTTCGAGAAATTACAAATGTATCTAACAAATGGAGCTTCACAAAGGTTGTTTTTGTTTTTGTTTGCGTGAAGACCCACCACGAGGCAAAACTCTAGAAGCGGAAGTCATCGAAGTAGGAGGCATCGGAGCAAGAGGCATCGGAGCAAGAGGCATCGGAGCGAGAGGCATAGGAGCGGGAGGCATCAGATATAGAGCATTCCAGGCCCCAATACTTGGCGGAACGCTGGATGACCCAGGAAAAAGGTGCCCCTGGAAGAAAGACGCAAGCCGTTGACGGTCACTTTGCATCCGACCTTGAGATTCTTGCATCTCATCAAGCTTCCTCTTTATGCCCAACGAATAGTTATTGGCAAGCACATGCAAAGTTCTATTCTCGTACTTAAGTTGTTTGATCTCTTGTTTCAGGTTCTCCACCTCCGCCATCAAAGATTCAACCTGACGGGAGCGAGCAAGGAGGCGTTGGCCCATGTTGGACACAGAGCCTGCGCACTGAACGCTGAGAGCCAGGGACTCTTGAACGGCCAACTCATCGGACCGTCCTGAAAGAAGCTGACTATCTCTGGGAGTGAGGAGGTTCCGAGCTACTATCGTAGCTGTTGTGGCGTCCTGCATCACGGAGTCTTCACCTGTAAGAGGACCGTTAGAAGATAAGAAAGAAGGACGCCATACGTTACCTTGACGCGGCACGCCCGTATCACTGCGGAGACTCAATTCTAAGCTAAGGTTCGATGGGTTTGCCATTTTTCAAAAGTGTTCAAAGAGAAGGGGTGGACGGAGTAAATTTTCAAAAGGGCCGGAGACGAGTATCAAGAATGGGAAATCTTCAGAGTGTGTAAGTTGGCAGTGATCGATAGCTCTATAAAAAAGCCAAGGCAACGCGTCCACCGATTCAAAAAGCCGGAATTTGAGGCGTAAAGTTCGGCGACGCTCCCTCGGCTTTTTCAGAAAACGCGTTCGACACGTGGAGGCCACCATCACAACTACACGTCTTTAGCCGACAAGCGCAAAGTTCGGCGACGCTTTCTCTGCTTTTCAGAAAGCGCCTGCTCAGAAATCGAAGAGGCATCTTCAAAGATCGAAGAGTCGTCACTATTTCAAAAAGCTGGATTTGCGGGATCAAAACGTTTGTCGACAAGGGTAAAAGAACAGTACCACCACTTGCTATTGGGAAATCCCTATATTTGTCGACTTTCATCTTTTATGGCAAGGCAAACCTGAAGAAAATGCCCGACTCTTCCTCACCTCTGAGGGCGCACTCCCAGCAAAGCCTTTCGAAACACTCAATTCTTTCTTCTTCCCCAAAGATGATACCAGATGCCTGGAGTACAGATGACCCAGGAGGAAGTAGCACAACAAATACATGTGCTGATTCATTCACCGCTTCTTCAAAAGCAAAGGTATCTCATATCATCAAGGTCAAAAGCAAAGGTATCTCATATCATGCTCTTTCCCTGTCTTTTCCTTTGTCTTTGTTATTACTTGCATGGCAAAGTGCAAGAAGCAATCAGCCGGCACTTGGAGTCTATCTAGACTCTATTCCCTGGTTGCTTACCTAGCTTTGCTGAGCTATCCTCTAACCCTCTTCAATACGAATTGGAGAGATTGAACAAAGAAACAGATAAGAGAATGAAGCTCAGACCTTCGGGGGAGACCAAAAGAAGCCTGCTGCCCAGTTCAAGAGTAGCACAAAGGAAAATCAACGATGGAGCAGCGCAGTTCAAGAGTAAGCCTGTGGAATCACAAAGATCCAAGCCTCAATGCAATTACCAAGGAGAAGATGGAATTTACACTCTATAACCAGATTTGCGTCTCTAAACTCTTCTCTTTGTTAGATACATTTTGCTATGTTTAGTATGTTTAGTTGCTGTTTATGTGTTTACGTTCGTTTGGTGTGCTTTTAAGCTTAAAACATTGAGGACAATTTTTGATTTAAGTGTGGGAGGGTAACTAAGTATATTTGATGCAAATTCGTTTGATTTTATCACCTATCACTTCACATGTTGTTTCTCACTGTTTTAAAACTGTTTTAGTGTGTTTTGACTTAAAAATTCGAAAATCCCATAAAAATTTGAAAAATTGTTTTGAAAAAACCCAAAAAGAGTTGTTTTAAAGTTGTTTTTGTGTGTGTGTTTATGTCTTAGGATACCTTCCAACACAATGATAAGGATTTGGTTTGTAAGTGCATGACTAATAAAAAGAGTTATAAACATAGAGAAAAAGTTGATTTACTCTTGGTATATGCTTGGTTATGGTTATAATGTATGACTTCACATGCAATCATAAAAGAAAAATTCGTTTTTGTAACATGCTTGAAGGAAGGAACTCAAACAAACGCTACAACCCTGAAAGACTTGAGCCTATAACGTTCTTTAGAGAGTATAATCTGTGATTTCTTGTTTTCTAAAGTCGTTGCATGATCTCATTATTCTTTGCTTGGTTACTACTTAGAAGGCGTTTCATCATATAGATCCAAATGCTAGAACTCATGCCCATTTCATTCAAAGCATGTTATTGATTTGCATAACACATATTCAAGAAGAAGTTGCGTAGTGACCACCACCATAGCCAAATAGCCTTACTTCCCATAGTTCGTATTTGTTGTAAGTTTTAACCCCGTTGAGTTTTGTTTAGCCTGTATTCTTTGTTTACCCACATTTTCCTCACCTAGCCTAGTTTAGGACAATCCACACCCTTGTTCTTAAAAGATAGTGAGCATGACTTAAATGAATTCCTTTTTACATTATGCAAGAAAATGAGTGTGGGGGAAGGAATGCTTGTTCTTAAGTATGTTTTGAGACAGTAAAGAAAAGAAAAACAGAAAAGAAAGAAAGAAAGAAAGAAAAAAAAAAAAAAAAGAGCTTGAAAAAAATGAAAGAATGAGTGATTGAAGAAAGGGTCCAAAAAGTGAATATGGCCCTAAGTTTTGTGTGACTTTCCCTTGGGTGTTCAAAGTTGACTTCTGCGTTCTTAAGGGAATTCTAAGTGCCTGATTCAATACTTTGCTCACTATTGCTTTAAGAATGTTTGTTTATCCTTCACCTTTCATTGTTAGCCAATACCCAAGCCCCGTTACAACCCTTGACTTCTATCTTGATGTGTTGTGCATTTCAATTGTGGAGTTTGAACTTGGTATGAGCATATGGTGTCACTGGTTCTCGCGTCTAAGTAGTAGCATTCCATTCATGAGATCATATCTAAACATGCTTATTAACTCCAGAAATTGCGTTCCTTGTGATACATATATGTGAGTGTTCGTTTTCATATTTACATCAATCTTCTCACATATACTTAGTGTAGGGTGTGTAGTTAGAAAATCTGAGTGAAAATTGAGTGCATATCTTGTAAGGAATTGAGCAAATTCTCTAAGGCATGTTACTACATTCAAAACATGGTTTTAAATGCTTAATTGTGAACTAGTATGTGGTGACTATGATTAAGAATGTACTTAAGTGTGAAGATGACTAAAATCTGTGGGAATGATGATTTTTAACATGTCATGTGCATTGGAAATCCCTAAGACAGTTGTTGGAAGGTTTAGGTTGTGTTTTACTTGTTTTGTTTCGTTTCGTTTTGTTTTGTTTTTCTTTCTGTTTTGCTCGAGGACTAGCAAAAGATAAGTGTGGGGGTATTTGATAGGAGCATATTCATGCGACTTAAAAGGCTTGTTCTCGTGCATTTACGTTATGTTTCTCTAGTTATTTTAGTCCTTTATGCTTCTTTTGTGTGTTTTCAGGTTCTAAGGGCAAGGTATGCAAAAGGATGCCTTTTGGAGCATTTTGGAGCAAAATCGGACTTGGATTGGATAGCTTATATTTGGAGCAAAAGGAATGGACGAAATTAAAGACCAAACTATCATAACCACCTATCATTACTTATCATCACTTAACATATCATTCATTTATCACTTAACATATCATTCACTTATCACTTAGCATATCATTCATTTATCAATTATCAAACCATTCACTTATCACTCACCACATATCATTCATTTATTACTTAACATATCATTCATTTATCATATCATTCATTTATCACCACATATCATTCATTTATCACTTATCATAACCATACACTTATCACTTATCATACTCATAATCATCTACACATTTCAACCATTTAAAACATTCCACATGCTTTCACAACTTAATTCACATGCACATTCATCCACCTTTCTCCAAAGAACATCTCACATGCATTTCCACCTTCCTACTTCATCATTTCACCACCTTCTCCATCTTTATTCCACATGCATTTATCATAATTCACCCTAGCTACCACCATTCACACACACATGCACTTATTCTTTCATCATTGAACCACCAATTCAACACATGCATTCACACACCCTTTAATCATCCCCCCTTTAAGTTATGATTTTATTTCCTAACCCTACATGCATTATTTATTAACTCTTCATCATGCATCCACATTCATTCCAACACAAAACACACACATGCACTTATTCTTTCATCATTGCACCACCAATTCACCCACATGCATTTCCAACCATTCACACCCCTTTAATCATTCTCCTAGCTATCATTCACATGCTCTCCCATCCATTCTCTCCCTATATAAACCACACACACTTCATTCATTTGCATCATTCAATTCATCCCACACTTCCATTTCATTCAATTCCATCTCTCCATTCTCACACCACAAATAAACACTTCCCCTTAGAATCCAAAAACCATCTTCCATTTCCATCACTCCCCACTCCATTCCACACTTCCATCCCCCAACCAACTATCCCTAGACCTTATGCTACAATAAAGAGGAAGATAAGAGGGCCTAAACGTTCATACAATTCAAGTTTGAGTTGTTGGAATGTTTAGGTATTTCTTTGATTTCAAAGTTTAAATTCAATTATCTTTGTTTTGTACGTATGAAGAATGGAAGAGAAGAGTGCCTAAACGTTCATACAATTCAAGTTTGAGTTGTTGGAATGTTTAGGTGTTTCTTTGATTTCAAGGTTATGAAGAACTAAACCCCCTTTAGCTAGGGGGTGATTCGAAACTATGTTTATATTTGCAATATGAATTGATTAACTTTCGTTGGAATTTCATAAGTTGTGGATTCAATTTGTTTAACTGTTTGATTGATAACTTATTTATGTATGTTTATTAAGAATGCGCGCTTAATTTTCATGCATGAATTTGACGCTAGAATATAAGTGAATTTCACCTAATCATTATGAACTTATATTCACAAGTAGTGGAGGTTGCTTATAAACAATCGTGTTAAACAAATTCTTGGCATAAGTTTCATGCAATCATAGTAACGAATGCCTCGTCAACACTTATAGTTTTCATGATGCTTAATGATTCTTGCTTGTATCTCTATTATGCAATTCATGTAGGGAACTTGTGAGGAATGCTTTGGGTTGTCGAATGATGTCATCCAATTCAATAACATTAGGAAAACTTGACGGTTAATTTAAGCAGACCTAATTAACCCGGGGTGTTGAGTTTCATAATTTATCGAAAGACCAACTGAGAATCAATTTTGTATGCAAGTATAACATGTGTGGAGATGAACCCCTTGGCTATTCCATCATCCATATTTTCATCTCATTCATATTTACGTTTTGCCTTTAATTACAATTTGTCCATTTAATTTAATCTCGTCCAAACACATCCCCCCCCTTTACTTTATTGTCAAATTAGTTAGAAATCAATTTAGTTTGTGTTTTTAAAGAATTTTGAGTCTTTTGGTTTGTCTTAATGTTTTAACGTTTAGTTTCACATTCTTTGAGTCTAGTTTAGTGTTTTATATTGTTTTTACGTTTTTGAGTCAAAATCCAAGTGATTAACAATCCCTCCTAATCCCCGGTCCAGAACGATCCCTACTTACACACTTCACTACAATTGACAAAAAGAGGGTTTAATTTGTGCGCTTATAATTCTTGCATCAATGCTTTGGGTTGTCGTATGCAATCATCCAATTCATTAACTTAAGGAAAACTTGACGGTTAATTTAAGCGGACCTAATTAACCCGGAGCGTTGAGAATTCATGGTTTATTGAAAAGCAATTAGATTTGTTTTATATGCAAGTATAACATGTATGGAGATGAACCCCTTAGCTAGCCATCCCATCCATTCATTTCCGTCACATTCATCTTTACAATCTATTTTGTTTCCAAGTATCCATTTTATTTCAATTTTCGTCCAAATCCAATCCCCCTTTATTTTGTTTAAGTTTTAGTCTAAGTCTTTCTTACTTTTAGTTTTGTATTCTTCGCATTAATTAGTATTTTAAACTTGTGTTTACGTTTTTGAGTCAAATCCAAGTGATTTTGCAATCCCTCCTAATCCCCGGTCCAGAACGATCCCTACTTACGTACTTACTACAATTGACAAAAAGAGGGTTTAATTTGTGTGCTTATCTATTTCGCATCAGTTTGGAGTGAAAGTTCCATCTTCTCCTTGTCGAATGCATGGGTTGCCTCCCAAGAAGTGCTTGCTTTAATGTCGTACAGCTGGACGATGCTCCCTTGAAGGTTTATGGAACCCCACGGCATGGAGGGGTGCAACTACAATCTGTCTGACGAACCACTTCATGCTTTGGGTCCTTGAATGGAGTGGGATAATGATCCTTTCTTATTGTCGTGTTGTGCTTTTCTACATCAACACGAATTCTCCCACGACGTTGAATTCGATTAGGTACCTGCACCACACGAGGTAACAACCTATTAGTTGAAATGGGAATCGAATTTGGAATAGGTGGCTTACCTTTGTACGACAAAGAAGTGGTAGCACAATGGACGGATGCACAAGGGTTGCTCATGGCCAATTGTGGTGCTTTCAAGGTTGGAGCCGTGCACTCCTTGTGCTCTACTCCAAGTTCCTTCTCGGTGGTAGTTCGAGAAACATCCTTCTTGATCGTTGTTGAATACTCCGTCCCTATGTGTTCAATTACATTAATGGCACAACAAGAACGAACATCATTAGCATTCTCAATTGATTCAGGGATCTTAAAGTTAATCATATCACCACCAAAGGCCATAGTGACTGCTCCCTTGGCCACATCAATCTTGGTTTGAGCTGTTTTCATGAAAGGTCGTCCAAGTAAGAGTGGTGATGATGGAGAGTGTGCCGAATCTTCCATGTCAAGCACATAGAAATCTGCAGGAAAAATCAAATGGTCTACCTGCACCAAAACATCCTCCAAAATTCCTTTCGAATATGCATTAGATCGATCGGCTAATTGGATAATAACACCATCATTTTTAAGCTCTCCTAGATTCATCGATGCATAAACAGAATATGGCATGACATTAATTGAAGCACCTAAATCTAGCATGGCATGTTCAAACCTTGTATTACCAATTACGCAAGGGATAGTGAAACTACCTGGATCTTTGCATTTAGGTGGTAGCTTTCTTTGCAACATTGCAGAGACATTCTCACTTACATGTACCACCTCTTTCTCCCGAATCCGTTACCTTGTTGTACAAATCTTCCTTAAAAACTTAGCGTACTTCGGAATTTGCTTTATTGCATCAAGGAGCGGGATATTGACATGCACCTTCCTAAACGTCTCCAGGATGTCTTTTTCATCCTCCTCTGTCTTAGATTGCATAAACCTGCTAGGAAAGGGGACATTTGGAGGAATAGCATTAGAAATAATCGAACTTGGAACATCCTTACCCTTGGAAGCCGAATGGTGTAGTTGAGGTGGCTGCGTGATGCGAAATATATTAAGCACACAAATTAAACCCTCTTCTGACAATTGTAGCAAAGTATGTAAGTAGGGATCGTTCAAAACTGGGGATTAGGAGGGATTGCTAAACTCTTGAAAACTAACCTAAGAACTCCAAAACAAAGTTAAAAACACTAATTTGGACTCAAAGAATGAAAAACCAAAGTTAAAACACTAAAACAAAACAAAAACTCAAAACAGCAACTAGAAGACTCAAAACTGCCTAAAAACCACTTTCTGGGCAGTTTTGAGCACCTACACTAATTTGGACGAAATTGGTTGAAAACTTGACTCAAAACACTTAAAAAAATGAACCAAAACAATTTCTAACTAAATTGAGACTTCAAAGTAAAGGGGGATTTGATTTGGACGAAATTAAAGTTGAGAAAACAGATTGCAAAGTAAAACTGATTTTGAAACGTTTTTGGGGTTTTTAATGGATGATGGACTAGTTAGGGGTTCTTTCTCCACACATGACAAGTATGCAAATGACTCGATTTCCAGTTATTCCTTCATAGAATTATGAATGACAATGCCCCAAATTAACCGTGACATCACTAGTTAATTCTCAAGTTTTCCTTGTGTTATTGAATTGGATGACATCATACGACAACCCAAAGCATTCTTCAAAAGTTCCTTACATGACATCATAATAAAGATACAATCAAAGATCATTACGTTCAATGAAAACTATAAGCATTGACAAAGCACTTGTGACTATGACATCATGACACTTATGCTAGGAATTGAACTTAACGCGATTGTGACTAGCAACCTTCACTACTTGTGAATATAAGTGTGTGACAATTATGTGAAACAAACTTATATTCTAGCATCATATTCATGCAAGCCAATTAAGTGTCGACCCCTAATTAACAAACACAAATACGTTATTACTCGCACAGTTAAGCCAATTGCATTCACAATTCAAGAACTCATAACTGGAATTTATCAAATCAACTTGCACACATAGTTATGGCTTCGAAATCACCCCTAACCAATAGGGGTTTAGCCACTCATGTTCATAGCAAAATGAAAGGAAAATAAATTAAACATTGAAATCATAAAACGAATTACACCTAGAATGCACCAACGACGAAGCTTGAGCATCCAAGAGTCCTTCCTTCTTTCTCCTTGCTACGGCACAAAGGTGGATGGGATGGTTGGGATGTGTTTTAGGATCAGGGATTATGGAATTGGATGGAGGATAGGCACGGCAAGGTGTAGTGTTGGCTGGAATTGTGTTTCTAGGATTTTAGGATGTGTAGAATGGTGTGGCTAGATGAATGGACAAAAATTGGGTGAATGAGTGATCCCTTTTCAGGATTACAAGGATATATATACATGAAACACTTAAGGGATACAAGTGTGTAGCTTGGACAAGGTAGGAGACAAGGTAGGACGGCTAGTGACAAGCTAGGACGGCTAGTGACAAGCTAGGACGGCTAGTGACAAGCTAGGATGGCTAGGAGACAAGGTAGGATGGCTAGTGACAAGCTAGGACGGCTAGGAGACAAGGTAGGACGGCTAGGAGACAAGGTAGGACGGCTAGTGACAAGCTAGGACGGCTAGGAGACAAGGTAGGACGGCTAGTGACAAGCTTATTCCTTCCTCTTCTTATCACATTTCTAGCCTCTTGAAGTCGAAATTCGTCCATCCATGTTAGCCCAAATGTAAGCTATCCACATAGTGTCCAAAATTGCTCCAAAATGCACCAAAATGCCCTTTCTTGATACTTTACCCCATAGGTCCTACAAACACACGAAATTGAGTTGTAATGCGACATTAACTAAGAAATAATAGCATAAATGCACAAGAATAAGCTAGTTAAGTCGCCTAAATATGCTCCTATCAAATTCCCCCACACTTATCTTTTGCTAGTCCTCGAGCAAAACAAACAAACAAAAGAAACAAAACATATAATCTAAACCTTCCAACATTCGTCTCAGGGATTTCCAATGAAACATGACATGTCAAAGATCACCACTCACATAGATTTAAGCAATCCTTACCCTCGAGCATACTTAATCATAGTCACAATTCACTAGCTCGCATTTAATCAATTAAAACCACATTTTGAATGCAGTAGCATGCCTTAGAGAATTCCCTCAATTCCTTACCGGATATACTCTCTGTTTTCACTCAGATTTTCTAACTACACTCCCTACACTAGGTATATGTGAGAAGATTGATGTAAACATGTAGACGAACACTCACATTTGTTATAACAAGGAAAGCATTTTCTGGAATTATGTCAATGACATGTATATGATCTCATGAATGGAATGCAACTACTTAGTCGCGAGAACCAGTGACACCATATGCTCATACCAAATTCAAACTCAACAAATTGAAACACATAACACTCAAGATAGAAGTTTAAGGGTTGCAACGGGGCTTGGGGTATTGGTTAACAAAGAAAGGATAGGGAAAACAAACGTTCTTCAAGCATTAGTAAGCAAAGTAATGAAATTAAGACTTAGAATTCACTTAGTTTGCAGAAATTAACTTAAAAACACAAGGGGAAGACTTTAAACAACTTCTTGGGGCCGAATTCAACTTTTTGAACCCTTTCTTCAACAAACAACACCTTGGAACTCTTTTTCTCATGTTGTTCAACTCTTTTCATACTTTTTTTTTTTTCACGAATTTTTCTTTTCTTTTCTTTCTACCCGTGCTTATGGCACATAATTCTCAAAATAAAAACTTCCCCCACACTTGGTTTCTGCCATAAAGGAATTCCATTTGAATCATGCTTACTATACTTTTAAGAACGAGGGTATGGATAGTCCTAATCTAGGCTAGGTGAGGGTAATGTGGGTTAACAAAGAAAAGGCTAAACAAGGCTCAATGAGGTTAACACCTAAACATATAATGGAGTAGGGCACACGGCTTTTTGGCTAAAGTGGTGGTCACTACACAACTTCATCTTGAATATGTGTTATGCTAATCAATACCATGCTTTGAATGAAATGGGCATGACTTCTAGTGTTTGGAACTAAATGATGAAACGCCTTCTAAGTAGCAACCAAACAAAGAATAATGAGATCATGCAACGATTTTAGAAAACAAAGAATGCACAGATTTTAACTCTCCAAATAAACGTTTAGGCTCAAGTCTCACAAGGTTGTAGCGTTAATTTGAGTTCCTTCCTTCAAGCATGTTACAAAAACTGATTTTTTTTCTTTTATGATTGCATGTGAATTCATAAGTTATAACCACAACCAAGCATAAACATAGAGTAAATCAAACATTCATCCATGTTTGTAACTTTCTTTAATAGTCATGTAATTAAAAACCAAATCCTCATCATTGTGTTGGAAGGTACCCTAAGACACAACAACACACAAAAACAACTCTTTTGGGTTTTTCAAAACAATTTTTCAAATTTTTATGGTATTTTCGGATTTTTAAGTCAACACACCCTAAAACACTCTAAAATAGCTTAAAAACACTTAAAAACAGTGGGAAACAAGTTTAGACATGTTAGGTGGTAATACCCTACGAATTTCATGCAAAAATATATCAAAACAGAATGTTACCCCCCCACACTTAAACTAAACATTGTCCTCAATGTTTTAGACACAATTAAAAACACAATACACATAACATAAAGTAAGCAACAAAGGAAAGGGTTTAGGGACGCAAATCTGAGTATGGAGCGATTCCCAAGTTCTTCCTTTGTTGATTGCATGGGTTGCCTCCCAAGTAGCGCTTGCTTTAACGTCTTCCAGCCGGACGAAACTTCCATTCAAACTTCCCTAGGTCCCACGGCATGGAATTGATCCTTGAATGGAAGGTGATACTTGAAGTGAACCGGCATTGGTTTGAATTCTAGTGTAGGTGCCTGATTCATCAAAATCAGCCAGTTAGTATAAAATTTAATGGAATTTGGAGAAGATGACTTACTTGTTTTGTTCGACAAGAACTCAATGACAAACACCACTCCTTTGAAAGTTTCAGGGATATTGGACTTGGCCAGATTACATGTGATGGTTATGACTTGTCCAATGTCATCAAATTCAACTTCTTTGGGTTTTATGGTTTCAAATATGTCCTCTTTGATGCCTTCTACATCTTCTCCAGCCACTACCTTTTCTTGAATCATTCTTTTTGGTGTACAAAGTCCTTTGAAGAATTCAACACCATCTAAAACTTGCTGTGTTGCACCAAGAATTGGAATAGCATTTTGCACCTTTGGGAAGGCTTCCACGATGTCCTTTTTACTCTCTTCTTGGTTGGGAATCAAAAACCTGCTAGGAGAAGGGACATTGGGTGGAATAACATCAGAATAACATGGAATTGGGACGTCCTTACTTGTGGTGGGTGATCTAGAGGGCTTAGGGGGCTGCGGCAAGGGTTGTTCTACCCTTGCCGTGTGCATGTCTTCTTCCTCCTCCTCAATTAGCAGCTCCTCATCCACTTCTAGGCTATGTTTGGACATTTTTAGGTCAGCTCCAACCTCCATAGCACTTCCCAAAGTGATAGCATTATGGATTTCAAAATCTCCCTTCGGATTTACAATGGTTGAACTAGGGAGTTTGCCTTGGTCACGAAATTGTCCTACGAACTCCGCTATCTGCCCTATTTGCTTTTCCAAGTGGTTCAACCTTTTGTCTCTATTTTGCATTGCTTTCTTTTGATTTTCTTGCCCCTGAGACAAATTGGTGAGTAACTTAATAAGCGTATCATTATACAAAGACACACCTGAATTTGTTTGGGCGGGTTGTATATGAGGTTGTGGTGGCTGCATAGGGCTTGAATAGAACTCCTCATATGGCTGCCAATATCCTTCTTGTTGGACTTTTTGAGATTCCCACCACATAGAGTTTGAATGATCACTCCAATCTGAATTGTACATGTTGGAAAACAAATTGTTCCTTGATTGATTATGATCTTGATACCCCCAGGTATTGAAATTCTCCCAACTTCTTTGTGGACATAGATTTGCTTGATATTCTTGCCTATAAGGAGCACCAAATGTAGGGACAGTTTGCATTGTGGACCCTTTAGCATACTGTGATAACTGACACGTAAGATTTGCTATTTGAGCTTGAAGGTTAGCAATTGCCATGTCTTGCTTCTCTAGTACCTGAAATCAAAGAAATAAAACTAAATCAAATATCAAAAGAAAAATAAACAAAGTCCAAGATATGTTCACGAATTGGATGAAAACTCCGAGTCATAAACTGGTACCTAAAACAAGAAACAAACAAGATTAAGAATCTGGAATAAAATAAAACAAACGAAAATAAAACAATCCAAGGGATTAGCAAAGTTGCTAATCCCCGGCAACGGCGCCAAAAATTTGATGCGAAATATATTAAGCACACAAATTAAACCCTCTTCTGACAATTGTAGCAAAGTATGTAAGTAGGGATCGTTCAAAACCGGGGATTAGGAGGGATTGCTAAACTCTTGAAAACTAACCTAAGAACTCCAAAACAAAGTTAAAAACACTAATTTGGACTCAAAGAATGAAAAACCAAAGTTAAAACACTAAAACAAAACAAAAACTCAAAACAGCAACTAGAAGACTCAAAACTGCCTAAAAACCACTTTCTGGGCAGTTTTGAGCACCTACACTAATTTGGACGAAATTGGTTGAAAACTTGACTCAAAACACTTAAAAAAATGAACCAAAACAATTTCTAACTAAATTGAGACTTCAAAGTAAAGGGGGATTTGATTTGGACGAAATTAAAGTTGAGAAAACAGATTGCAAAGTAAAATTGATTTTGAAACGTTTTTGGGGTTTTTAATGGATGATGGACTAGTTAGGGGTTCTTTCTCCACACATGACAAGTATGCAAATGACTCGATTTCCAGTTATTCCTTCATAGAATTATGAATGACAATGCCCCAAATTAACCGTGACATCACTAGTTAATTCTCAAGTTTTCCTTGTGTTATTGAATTGGATGACATCATACGACAACCCAAAGCATTCTTCAAAAGTTCCTTACATGACATCATAATAAAGATACAATCAAAGATCATTACGTTCAATGAAAACTATAAGCATTGACAAAGCACTTGTGACTATGACATCATGACACTTATGCTAGGAATTGAACTTAACGCGATTGTGACTAGCAACCTTCACTACTTGTGAATATAAGTGTGTGACAATTATGTGAAACAAACTTATATTCTAGCATCATATTCATGCAAGCCAATTAAGTGTCGACCCCTAATTAACAAACACAAATACGTTATTACTCGCACAGTTAAGCCAATTGCATTCACAATTCAAGAACTCATAACTGGAATTTATCAAATCAACTTGCACACATAGTTATGGCTTCGAAATCACCCCTAACCAATAGGGGTTTAGCCACTCATGTTCATAGCAAAATGAAAGGAAAATAAATTAAACATTGAAATCATAAAACGAATTACACCTAGAATGCATCAACGACGAAGCTTGAGCATCCAAGAGTCCTTCCTTCTTTCTCCTTGCTACGGCACAAAGGTGGATGGGATGGTTGGGATGTGTTTTAGGATCAGGGATTATGGAATTGGATGGAGGATAGGCACGGCAAGGTGTAGTGTTGGCTGGAATTGTGTTTCTAGGATTTTAGGATGTGTAGAATGGTGTGGCTAGATGAATGGACGAAAATTGGGTGAATGAGTGATCCCTTTTCAGGATTACAAGGATATATATACATGAAACACTTAAGGGATACAAGTGTGTAGCTTGGACAAGGTAGGAGACAAGGTAGGACGGCTAGTGACAAGCTAGGACGGCTAGTGACAAGCTAGGACGGCTAGTGACAAGCTAGGATGGCTAGGAGACAAGGTAGGATGGCTAGTGACAAGCTAGGACGGCTAGGAGACAAGGTAGGACGGCTAGGAGACAAGGTAGGACGGCTAGTGACAAGCTAGGACGGCTAGGAGACAAGGTAGGACGGCTAGTGACAAGCTTATTCCTTCCTCTTCTTATCACATTTCTAGCCTCTTGAAGTCAAAATCGTCCATCCATGTTAGCCCAAATGTAAGCTATCCACATAGTGTCCAAAATTGCTCCAAAATGCACCAAAATGCCCTTTCTTGATACTTTACCCCATAGGTCCTACAAACACACGAAATTGAGTTGTAATGCGACATTAACTAAGAAATAATAGCATAAATGCACAAGAATAAGCTAGTTAAGTCGCCTAAATATGCTCCTATCACTGCGGCATGGTGTCTCCTGCCCTTGCCGTGGCTTGTTCTTGCTCCTCCTCCTCCTCAAATTGCAACTTTTCATCTTCCGTTGGGGCAGATTTAGAGTGTTGTGAGGTCGTTCCAACTTGTTTCCCACTTCGCAACATGATTGCTTTGGCAGATTCGAATCCTCCCTTTGGGTTGACAACGGTTGAACTAGGCAACTTGCCTTGCTCTCTAAATTGGCCCATGAACTCAACCATTTGTCCCACTTGTCTCTTCAATTCAGTCACCTCTCGAGCTTGATTTTGCACTTCATTGGCGTAATTGTGCATGTCCTTTGCTTGTTTTTCTTGCCCCTGCGCCAATTGAGTTAGTAATTGAATAACTTGAGAATTATCAAAAGACGAACCTGAGTTGTTTTGGGACAATGGTGGTGGGTTGGATTGGTATGGCCGTGGGAACCCAGGGGGGTTTTGTTGAAATCCCCTTTGTGGTGCAGATTGTTGGGGTTGTTGTGGCTCCCTCCATTTGAAATTTGGATGATCTCTCCAACCGGGATTGTATGTGTTAGAGAAAGGGTCACTCCTTTGTTGGTTTTGGTTCCCATAACCCACGGCATTGGCAGATTCCCACCCTCCATTCTCAATCAATTGAGGGCACTTGTCGGTGAGATGTCCATTCATGGAGCACACGCCACAAACAGCCACACTTTGTACCTTTGGTATTTCAACCACCTGCGAAAGAAAAGAAGTAAGATTAGCCATTTGATTTTGAAGTTCGGAAAAAGCACTTACCTCATTCACTTGTTGTTGCCGTGTCATGTCTCTTTGGCCAACTCCTTCGTATTGTTGAGCATTCAAAGCTCGGTTGGCAATGAGAGTCTTGGCAGCCACCGGGGTTTTGTCTACCAAAGCACCTCCCACCGAAGCATCTAGCATTTGTCTCTCAAGTGGAAGTAGTCCTTCATAGAAATATTGAATCAAAAGCTCTTCCTTCATTTGATGTTGTGGGCATGATGCAACTAGAGCCTTGAAACGTTCATAGTATGCTGGGAATGATTCGCCTTGGCCTTGTTCAATTCCACTAATTTTCTTCCTTAAAAGAATAACTCTCGAAGTGGGGAAAAACTTCTCTAAAAATGCTCTCTTCATACTTTCCCACGAAGTGACCGTTCCTGGTGCTAATTCATAAAGCCAATCTTTAGCCTTTTCCAAAAGAGAGAATGGAAAAGCTTTCATCTTCAAAATACTCTCATCTACGTTGATGGGTGTCATGCTTGAGCATACTACTTCAAACTCTTTAAGATGCTTGTTTGGATCTTCCATGGACAGTCCATGGTACTTAGGAATGTGGTGCAACAAGCTTGACTTCAATTCAAATTCATTGGTCTTACCTTGGGCAGCCGCGGGGTATTGAATGCATAATGGTGCGGCATTGGCCAACCCCGAGGCCGAAAGCTCTTTAATGGTCCGATTGTCCGCTGCCATAACTTCTTCTTCCACTTCTTCAAACTCAGATTCGGCCTCTGAACTTGAACTAGGTTCACTAGGTTCGGGATGCCTCCTTTTTCTTCTCAAATCACGTTCAAAATCGTCGTTAAAGTCCAAGATATGTGCATGCACAGTTTGAGAACTCCGCGTCATGCACTAGTACCTAAAACAAGGAAACAAACAAGTCAGAAACTAAAACTAATAACAAACAAATAACACACGAAAATAACTAAAAAGAAATAACAAGGGATTAGCAAAGTTGCTAATCCCCGGCAACGGCGCCAAAATTTGATGCGAAAATTAACTTAACACACAAATTAAACCCTCTTGTTGTCAAATTGTAGTAAGGATGCAAGTAGGGATCGTTCTAGACCGGGGATTAGGAGGGCTTGCTAAAACCTCTAAAATGACTTAGAAACATAAAAACAAAGTTTAAAACACTAAACTAGACTTAATGAATGCAAACCTAAAATTTAAAACACTCAAACAAACTAAAAGACTCAAAACAGCACAAACACAGTCAAATCTGCCTAAAAACCACTTTCTGGGCAGTTTTGAGTACAAACACAAATTTGGACGAAATTAAGTTGTAACTTGACTCAAGACTCTTAAAAACACAAACTAAATGTATTTCTAACTAATCTAACACTTTAAAATAAATGGGGAATTGGTTTTGACGAATTTAAAATTAAAACAGAAACTTGGAAACAAAACAGATTCTAAAACCGATTTTGATGAAATAGAAGGATGAGAAACTAGTTAGAGGGTTCCTTATCCACACATGACCATATGCATATAATTTGATTCCCAGTTATGACTTCAACAAACGATGAATGACAATGCTCCAAGTTAATTAGGTCCGCTTAAATTAACTTTCAGATTTCCCTAGATTCATTGGATTGAATGGAATACGCATTACAACCAAATTATTCCTAATCAAAGTCCCTAACTATGGAATACGCATGATAGAGACATTCAACAAAGATCATTAAGTTCAACGGAAATCATAAACATCGACTAGGCATTCATAACTATGGAATACGCATGTTAATCCAGCCTAGGGTTTACTAAACACAATCGTGACTAGCGATTTTTACTACTCATGAATATAAGTTCATAACGATTAGGTAAAATTCCCTTATATCCTAGCATCAAGTTTAGGCATGCAAATTAAGTGTCGACCCTCAACCCACATACATAAACAAGTTCTTAATCAAAACAGAAAAGTAAACCACATCTAAAGTTCATGAATTCATAACTGGAGTAAATCAAATCATAACGAACATATGTCCATGGCTTCAAATTCGCCTCTAACTAAAAAGAAATTAGTTCCACATGTTTAACATAATTGAATAACAAGTTAAATTAAACATGAAAACAGAAACAATAGAAGAAAGAACTCCAAACACTCCAATAGTTGCAGATTGCATGTGCAAGGTTTCTTCCTTCCTTTGGACTGCACGACACTACTCCTCCTCTCCTTCAATGGTGGCGGCACAAGGTGGTTATGGTGGTGGGAAGGTGGGGCTATGGTGGATGAATGGTTCCTTGGATGGAAGGTTGCGGCAAATGTGGTAAAAGTGGCTGGAATTGTGTTTCTGGGATTTTAGGATGTGTAGAATGGTGTGGCTAGATAAATGGACGAAAATTGGGTGAATGAGTGATCCCCCTTAGTGCCTTGCTGCAAAGCCTTATTTATAGGGCTAGGAAAGGTAGGAGACAAGGTAGGAGACAAAGTAGGACAGCTAGGACAAGGTAGGACGGCTAGGACAAGGTAGGACGGCTAGGAGACAAGGTAGGACGGCTAGGAGAAGGTAGGACGGCTAGGAGACAAGGTAGGGCGTCTAGGAGACAAGGTAGGACGGCTAGGAGACAAGGTAGGACGGCTAGGAGACAAGGTAGGGCGGCTAGGAGACAAGGTAGGAATTAGGCACCATGTGTGAATAGATAAAGCCTTCTAGAAATAAGGTTTTTAGGCCCCCTTGCAGCTCCCTAACTGAATTCAAGCCTTCAAATTCGTCCATCCTCATGCCTCCATGCTTGCACTATCCAATCTTGGCCCAAATATGCTCTAGAATGCTCCAAATTGCTTCTTTCTGCATACTTTGACACTAAAACCTGAAATTGCACGAAAATAACTTTAAACACTATAATTAACATAGTTTAGCTAATTAAATGCAAGAAAACAAGCTAACTAAGTTGTATAAATATGCTCCTATCAGTATCTCTATTATGTAATCATGTAGGGGACTTGTGGGGAATGTTTTGGGTTGTCGTATGCAATCATCCAATTCAATAACGTTAGGAAGATTTGAAGGTTAATTAGTGCATCACGGTTAACTTGGGGTGTTGAGAATTAATGGTTTATTGAAAAACAATTGGAAATCGTTTTATTATGCAAGTGTAACATGTATGGAGATGAACCCCTTAGCTAGCAATCCATCACATTCATCTTTACAATCTGTGCATTTTAGTTAATTTCGTCCAAAACTCAATCCCCCTTACTTTAATGTCCAAATTAGTTAGAAAGTGTTTTAGTTTGTGTTTATAAGTGTTTTGATTCAATTTGTTATACAAATTCGTCTAAATTCACCAAAGTGCTCAAAACTGCCCAGAAAGTGTTTTTAAGGCAGTTTTGAGTGTTTTGGGTGATGCTTGAGTCTTTTGGTTTGTTTTAGTGTTTTAAGCGTTTAGTTTCTCATTCTTTGAGTTTAGTTTAGTGTTTTAAACTTTATTTTACGTTTTTAAGTCAGTTTCCAAGAGATTTGCAATCCCTCCTAATCCCCGGTTAAGAACGATCCCTACTTATATCTATACTACAATTGTCAAAAAGAGGGTTTAATTTGTGTGCGTATAATTCTCGCATCAACCAACTGAAAATCATCTTGTATGCAAGTGTAACATGTGTGGAGAAGAACCTTCTAGTTAGCATTTCATCCATATTTTCTTCACATTCGTATTTACATTCTGCCCTTAATTACAATCTGTGCATTTAGTTTAATTTTGTCAAAACCTCAATCCCCCTTTACTTTAGTGTCTAATTGATAGGAGCATATTTATACGACTTAGTTAGCTTGTTTTCTTGCATTTAATTAGCTAAACTATGTTAATTATAGTGTTTAAAGTTATTTTCGTGCAATTTCAGGTTTTAGTGTCAAAGTATGCAAAAAGAAGCAATTTGGAGCATTCTAGAGCATATTTGGGCCAAGATTGGATAGTGCAAGCATGGAGGCATGAGGATTGACGAATTTGAAGGCTTGAATTCAGTTAGGGAGCTGCAAGGGGGCCTAAAAACCTTATTTCTAGAAGGCTTTATCTATTCACACATGGTGCCTAATTTCTGCCTAATTTCTGTATTGGAAGAACTAGCCGTCCTACCTTGTCTCCTAGGCGTCCTAGCTTGTCACAAGCCGTCCTACCTTGTCTCCTAGCCGTCCTGATGCGAACTAAGTAAGCACACAAATTAAAACCCTCTTGTGACAATTGTAATATATGTATAAGTAGGGATCGTTCTTAACCGGGGATTATGAGGGATTACAAAATCACTTGAAAACTTACTCAAAAACGTAAAATAAAGTTTAAAACACTAAACTAGACTCAAAGAATGCAAAACTAAACAATAAAACACTAAAACAAATCAAAAGACTCCAAACAGCCCCAAAACACTCAAAACTACCTTAAAAAACACTTTCTGGGCAGTTTTGAGCACTTTGACAACTTTGGACGAATTTGGGTAATAGAATGAATCAAAACACTTAGAAACACAAACTAAGACACTTTCTAACTAAATTGGACACTAAAGTAAAGGGGGATTGAGGTTTTGACGAAATTAAAATAAATGCACAGATTGTAATTTAAAGGCAGAATGTAAATATGAATGTGATGAAAATATGGATGAATGCTAGCTAGAAGGTTCTTCTCCACACATGTCACACTTGCATACAAAATGAATTTCAGTTGGTCTTTCGATAAATTATGAAACTCAACACCCCGGGTTAATTAGGTCCGCTTAAATTAACTGTCAAGTTCCCCTTAAGTTGATGAATTGGATGGGTTAGCGCAACGCAATTCAAAACATTCTCCAAAAGTCCTTTACGTGAAAAACACAATAAAGATACAATCAAGATCATTAAGCATCATGAAAACTATAAGTGTTGACGAGGCATTCGTTACTATGATGAGCATGAAACTAGTGCCAAGAATTCATTTAACGCGATTGTTTATAAGCAACCTCCACTACTTGTGAATATAAGTTCATAACTATTAGGTGAAACTCACTTATATTCTAGCGTCATATTCATGCATGAAAATTAAGCGTGCACTCTCAATAAACATACATAAATAAGTTATCAATCAAACAGTTAAACAAATTGAATCCACAACTTATGAAATTCCAACCAAATGTAATCAATTCATATTGCAAGCAATAACATGGTTTCGAATCACCCCCTAACTAATTAGGGGTTTAGCCTCTCATGTTCACAAAAAGAGAAATACAATTGAATTTAAACATAAAGCACAAAGGATTGATTACACCTAGAACACCCAACGAATCCACTTGAATTTCGGCGCGTCCAACCTCCTCTTTCCTCTTCTCCTTGCTGCGGCAGAGAGGGTTTTGGATGATTTGGGATGAGTTTCTAGGTTATAGATGGGTTTAGGATGGTTTAGTGGTGCGGCAAGGTTATGGGGTGGTGTAGGAAGGTGTGTAAGGTGGTGGAGAGGCTGCGACAATGTGGGAAGTGGCTGGAATGGTGGGGTGAATGCACGGCAAAGGGAGAGAATGGATGATTAGTGTATGAATGAATGTTAGAGGGGTCACGGCTTAGGGAATGAATTAGGGTGAATGATGAAGTGTCAATGAATGTGAGCGGCTAGGGTGAATGATGCGAGAATTATACGCACACAAATTAAACCCTCTTTTTGTCAATTGTAGTAAGTATGTAAGTAGGGATCGTTCTGGACCGGGGATTAGGAGGGATTGTTAATCACTTGGATTTGACTCAAAAATGTAAAATAAAGTTTAAAACACTAAACTAGACTCAAAGAATGCGAAACTAAACGCTTAAAACACTAAAACAAACCAAAAGACTCAAACATCACCCAAAACACTCAAAACTGCCTTAAAAACACTTTCTGGGCAGTTTTGAGCACCTTGGTGAATTTGGACGAATTTGTGCAACAAATTGAATCAAAACACTTATAAACACAAACTAAGACTCAAAAACATAAAAACAAGGTTAAAAACGTTCACAAAGACTCAAAGGAAACAAGTTCAAAAGACTCAAAACTGCCTAAAAACACTAACTAGGCAGTTTCTGACCTTAAACCTAATTTTGGACGAATTTAAGATTATGGCTTGATTCAAAACATTTTAAAACATAAACTAAACAGATTCTAAGCACTAAAGAACAAGAAAGTAAAGGGGGGTTTTGATTTGACGATAATTGAAATAACAAAACAAGTTAATAAACTAGGCAGAATTGTAAAACGAATTTGATGGAATAGAATGGTTGGGATGGCTAGCTAAGGGGTTCATCTCCACACATGTTAAACTTGCATACAAAACGATTTCTAATTGCTTTTCAATAAACCATGATGCTCAACACCCCAAGTTAACCGTGATGCACTAATTAACTCTCAAATTTTCCTTATGTTATTGAATTGGATGATGCATGCGACAATTCAAATCATTCTCCAATGGTTCTCAACATGAATGCATAGAAGAGATACAATGAGAGATCATTATGTTCTATGAAAATTATAAGTGTTGATGAATGCATGATACTCTTGCCAAGAATTCATTTAACGCGATTGTTTATAAGCAACCTCCACTACTTGTGAATATAAGTTCATAACTATTAGGTGAAACTCACTTATATTCTAGCGTCATATTCATGCATGAAAATTAAGCGTGCACTCTCAATAAACATACATAAATAAGTTATCAATCAAACAGTTAAACAAATTGAATCCACAACTTATGAAACGCAATTAGAAGTAATCAAATCAAAATGCAAGCATAAACATATATTTCGAATCCCCCCTAGCCAAGGGGGGGTTTAGTTCCTCATACGCACAAAACAAAGAGAATTGAAATTAAACATTGAAATCAAGGAAAAGAAACACCTAAAAATTCCAACAACTCAAACTTGAATTGTATGAACATTTAGGCCCTTCTCCTCCTCTTTGTTGCGGCACAAGGTCTAAGGATAGGTTTTGGGGATTATGGATGGTGTAGAATGATGTGTTTAGGATAGGGATGGATGTAGGGGACTTCAAGGCTTATTTTTGGGCAGAAAATATAAAGAATGGTGAAGTATGGATGTGTTATAGAGAGGGGATGAATTTCTGGCGTGAATGGTGAATGAATGGGAATGAATGCAATGGATGCTTATTTATAGGTCAATGAAGGAAGAAAAGAGGGAATATGACAGCTAGGTTGTGATGATGAATGCATGTGCTAAGTTGGTTGAATGATTATGAGTGCATGTGGCTGATTTATGAAGGGAATGCATGTGGATTAAAGTGGAATGACAGCTAGGTTAAATGATGAATGCATGTGCAAAGTTGGTTGAATGATTATGGGTGCATGTGTGATAGGAGCATATTCATGCGACTTAAAAGGCTTGTTCTCGTGCATTTACGTTATGTTTCTCTAGTTATTTTAGTCCTTTATGCTTCTTTTGTGTGTTTTCAGGTTCTAAGGGCAAGGTATGCAAAAGGATGCCTTTTGGAGCATTTTGGAGCAAAATCGGACTTGGATTGGATAGCTTATATTTGGAGCAAAAGGAATGGACGAAATTAAAGACCAAACTATCATAACCACCTATCATTACTTATCATCACTTAACATATCATTCATTTATCACTTAACATATCATTCATTTATCACTTAGCATATCATTCATTTATCAATTATCAAACCATTCACTTATCACTCACCACATATCATTCATTTATTACTTAACATATCATTCATTTATCATATCATTCATTTATCACCACATATCATTCATTTATCACTTATCATAACCATACACTTATCATTTATCATACTCATAATCATCTACACATTTCAACCATTTAAAACATTCCACATGCTTTCACAACTTAATTCACATGCACATTCATCCACCTTTCTCCAAAGAACATCTCACATGCATTTCCACCTTCCTACTTCATCATTTCACCACCTTCTCCATCTTTATTCCACATGCATTTATCATAATTCACCCTAGCTACCACCATTCACACACACATGCACTTATTCTTTCATCATTGAACCACCAATTCAACACATGCATTCACACACCCTTTAATCATCCCCCCTTTAAGTTATGATTTTATTTCCTAACCCTACATGCATTATTTATTAACTCTTCATCATGCATCCACATTCATTCCAACACAAAACACACACATGCACTTATTCTTTCATCATTGCACCACCAATTCAACACATGCATTCACACATCAACAACATCACCCTTGTGCCATGTTTCCCCCTTTGTTCCCACCCATCACATGCATTTCCACCTTGGTCATGCTTTCCCATTTCATTATTCATTCACTTTGCATTCATTCAATTCCACCCCACATGCACCCTTTATTCTTTCATCATTCACAACACCACAAACACCTTAAACAAATAGCCATATACATCTCCACTCCTCCTATAAATACCCTTGCATTCATTCATTCACATATCATCTCATTCACAACACAACACACCACAAACACTTCCCTAGCCATGAGTTTCTCTCCCTTAGAATCCAAAAACCATCTTCCACTTCCATCACTCCTCACTCTTTTCCACACTTCCATTCCCCCAACCAACTATCCCTTAGTCCTTGTGCCACAATAAAGAGGAAGATAAGAGGGCCTAAACGTTCATACAATTCAAGATTGAGTTGTTGGAATGTTTAGGCGTTTCTTTGATTTCAACGTTTAATTTCAATTCTCTTTGTTTTGTAAGTATGAGGAACTAAACCCCCCTTAGCTAGGGGGTGATTCGAAATATATGTTTATGCTTGCATTATGATTTGAGTACTTCTAATTACGTTTCATAAGTTGTGAATTCAATTTGTTTAACTATTTGATTGATAACCTATTTATGTATGTTTATTGAGAGTCGACGCTTAATTTTCATGCATGAATTTGACGCTAGAATATAAGTGAGTTTCACGTAATAGTTATGAACTTATATTCACAAGTAGTGGAGGTTGCTTATAAACAATCGCGTTAAACAAATTCTTGGCATAAGTTTCATGCAATCATAGTAACGAATGCCTCGTCAACACTTATAGTTTTCATGATGCTTAATGATTCTTGCTTGTATCTCTATTATGCAATTCATGTAGGGAACTTGTGAGGAATGCTTTGGGTTGTCGTATGCAATCATCCAATTCATTAACTTAAGGAAAACTTGACGGTTAATTTAAGCGGACCTAATTAACCCGGGGCGTTGAGAATTCATGGTTTATTGAAAAGCAATTAGAAATCATTTTGTATGCAAGTATAACATGTGTGGAGATGAACCCCTTAGCTAGCTTCCCATCCATTCATTTCCGTCACATTCATCTTTACAATCTATTTTGTTTCCAAGTATCCATTTTATTTCAATTTTCGTCCAAATCCAATCCCCCTTTATTTTGTTTAAGTTTTAGTCTAAGTCTTTCTTACTTTAGTTTTGTTTTCTTCGCATTAATTAGTGTTTTAAACTTGTTTTTACGTTTTTGAAGTCAAATCCAAGTGGTTAACAATCCCTCCTAATCCCCGGTCCAGAACGATCCCTACTTACACACTTCACTACAATTGACAAAAAGAGGGTTTAATTTGTGTGCGCATAATTCTCGCATCAAATTTTGGCGCCGTTGCCGGGGATTAGCAACTTTGCTAATCTCTTGGATTGTTTTATTTTCGTTTGTGTGTTTATATTTTTAGTTTTATTTTGTTGTCGATTTTAGAAGCAAGACATGGCACTTGATAGTGCTTCTCTTTTGTCACAGCTTATGGAAGAGTACCAAACGCAAAGAGTTGGTACATTTGATCATAATCAATCAAGGAACGACGTGTTTTCCAATACTTACAATTCGGATTGGAGTGATCATTCAAACTCTATGTGGTGGGAACCTCAACATATTCAACAAGAAGGATATTGGCAGCCTTATGAGGAGTTCTATTCAACGTCTATGCATCCACCACAACCTCATATTCAATATGCCCAACCAAACTCAAATTCATCAATAGATTATAATCAAAAGCTTAATGAATTACTTTGTTTGGTGCAGGGCTCACAAAACCAAGTCGAGGAGGCTCAACAAGGAGAATATTGGCAACCATATGAGGAGTTCTATACAACGCCTATGCAGCCACCACAACCTGCCCAAAGCAATGTAAGTAATTCAAGTGATAATGATAAGATTTTTCAATTACTTACTACTTTGACGCAGGAAGTCCAAACCCAAAACAAAGAAAGGCAAATCCAAGATAAGAGGGTGGACAACTTGGAGAAGCAAATTGAGCAGATAGCGGAGTTCGTAGGACAATTTCAAGACCAAGGCAAACTCCCTATTTCAACCATTGCAAATCCGAAGGGAGAATTTGAAACTGCCAAGGAAATCATGTTGAGAAGTGACAAGGAGGTTGGAACGGACCCTCAACCATCAAAATCAAATCACAAGGAAGAGGAATACACCCAACCCACGGCAAGAGTGGAAACACCTTTGCCGGAGGCACCTATTGCTCCCACGCCATCTAATTCAAGTAAGGTTGTTCCAAATTTAATTAGTTCTAACCCCATTCCACTGAATGTCCCTATTCCTTGCAGGATCATGCAATCCAAGGAAGAAGAGGGTGAGAAAGGCATCTTCGAATCCTTTCCAAAGAATCAAGAGCAAGATGTGACTGGGGAATGTCTAGAATTCATTAAAGAGGATATACTTGAGGCAAACAACCCCAAAGAAGTTGAATTTTATGACACAAGACAAGGACCAACCATCACATGCAATCTGGCCAAGTCCAATATCCCTGAAACTTTCAAGGGAGTGGTGTTTGTCATTGAGTTCTTGTCGGAGCACACAGGTAAGCCGCCTCCCCGAATTTCAATTTTCTTTTATACTAATATGTTGTTAATGATCCAGGCACCCACTTTAGAATTTGAACCATTACCGGATCATCTCAAGTATCACCCCCCATTCAGAGATAAATTCCATGTCATGGGTCCTAAATGAGCCTAAGAAGGTTTCGTCCGGCTGCAAGACGTAAAAGAAAGCGCTACTTGGGAGGCAACCCAATACAGTAAATAAAACTTTTGCTTGTTCATTGATTTTTTCGATAAATTACAATTGTATCTAAACATGGCAGAAAGATGGAGCCTTTACAAAGGTTGTGTACGTGAGGCCTCACTACGTGGCAACACTCTCGGAGCAAGAGGCATCGGAGCAGGAGGCATCGGAACAGGAGGTCTCGGAGCAGAAGGCATTGGAGCAAGAGGCATCGGAGCGGAAGGCATAGGAGCGGGAGGCACCGAAGATAGATCATTCAAGGCCCCAAACCTTGGTGGAACGCTGGATGACCCAGGAAAGAGGTGCCTCTGGAAGAAAGCTGCAAACCGTTGACGGTCATCAAGCTCATCAAGCTTCCTCTTCATGCCTGTTGAATAATTGTTGGCAAGCACATGCAAACTTCGGTTCTCGTACTTAAGCTGTTTGATCTCCTGCTTAAGACTCTCCACCTCCGCCATCAAGGATTCAACCTGACGGGAGCGAGCAAGAAGGCGTTGGCCCATGTTGGACACAGAGCCAGCGCACTGAACACTCAGAGCCATGGATTCTTGAACGGCCAACTCATCGGACCGTCCTGAAAGCAGCTGACTGTCTTTGGGAGTGAGGAGGTTCCGAGCCACTATCGTAGCCGTTGTGGGATCCGTCATCACAGAGTCCTCATCTGTAAGAGGGCCATGGGAAGATAAGAAAGACGGGCACCATACCTTACCCTGACGAGGCGCGACCGGGTCACTGCTTAGACTCAAATCTAAGCAAATGTTCGATGGGTTGGATGAGCTAGCCATTGTTCAAGAAGTTAAAAGAAAAGGGTTGGATGGAGGAAAATCTCGACGGGCCGAAGATGATTTTTGGGAAGTCTTCAAAGTGTGCAGATAGAGGTGATCGATCACCTCTATTAAAGGATAGGCGACACAATCACCAATTCAGAATTGAAGAAACACCGCTCTTCAAAACCGGAATTTCCGGCGTAAAGATCGCCAGCTCTTCAGACGCAATCCCGGCTTTTCAGAAAGCGTGTGTAACTTTGTCAAAAGCTCCCAGCTTTTCAGAAGACGCGTGGAAGGCGAGAAATCAGCTGCACACTTTAGCCGACAAACGTGGGTGACAACGCCGAAAGCTCCCGGCTTTCCAGAAAGCGAGTGCAACTTTGTCAAAAGCTCCCAGCTTTTCAGAAGACGCGTGGAGGTAATTTCCGCATCCGCATTGCCACTTGCCATTACAATTCTTATATACATCAACATTCATGGCAAGGCATACACCCAGAAGCGCATGACTTTCCTTCTCGGCCAAAAATGTAAGCTGCAACCAACCCGCACAAACATGCTCAGTTTTCTCCTTCTCTTGAGAACACACTTTCAACCATGGATGTATCCCCCAAAGAAGATACCAAAGGCTCGGAGAACAAAGGAGGCAAGAGGAAACGGTGGATCGAAGCATGTCGATTCATTCGCTGCCTCTTCGAAAGCAAAGGTATCTCATATCATCAAGGGCGAAAGCAAAGGTATCTCATATCATGCTCTTTCCCTGTCTTTTCCTTTGTCCTTGATATTACTTGCATGGCAAAGTGAAAGAAGCAATCAACCGGCACTTGGAGTCTATCTAGACTCTATTCCCTGGTTGCTTACCTAGCTTTGCTGAGCTATCCTCTAACCCTCTTCAATACGAATTGGAGAGATTGAACAAAGAAACAGATAAGAGGAGGAAGCTCAGACCTTCGGGGGAAACCAAAAGAATCCTGCTGCCCAGTTCAAGAGTAGCACAAAGGAAAATCAACGATCGGAGGAAACCAAAAGAATCTCCAGCTCAGTTCAAGAGTAGCCTGTGGAAAAACTCAAGATGAAGCCTCACTGCAATCACCAAGGAGAAGATGGAACGAACACTCCATAACCAGATTTGCATCTCTAAACTCTTCTCTTTGTTAGATACATTCTGCCATGATTAGTATGTTTAATTGTTGTTTATATGTTTGTTTGTGTTTAGTGTGGTTTTTAACATTGAGGACAATGTTTGATTTAAGTGTGGGGAAGTTTCTAAAGTGTTTTGATGCAAATTAGTAGGGTTTTATCCACCATAACTTCAAATGTTGTTTCTTGCTGTTTTTAAGTGTGTTTAGTGTGTTTTGACTTAAAAATTCGAAAATCACATAAAAATTTGAAAAACATGTTTTGAAAAACCTAAAAAGAGTGTTTTGAGTCATTTTTGTGTCGTAGGTCACCTTCCAACACAATGATAAGGATTTGGTTTCTAATTGCATGACTGTTAAAAAGAGTTATAAACATGGAGAAAAGTTTGATTTACTCTTGGTATATGCTTGGTTATGGTTATAATGTATGACTTCACATGCAATCATAAAAGAAAAAAATTAGTTATGTAACATGCTTGAAGGAAGGAACTCAAACAAACGCTACAACCCTGAGAGACTTGAGCCTATAACGTTCTTTGGAGAGTATAATCTGTGATTTCTTGTTTTCTAAAGTCGTTGCATGATCTCATTATTCTTTGCTTGGTTACTACTTAGAAGGCATTTCATCATATAGTTCCAAATGCTAGAACTCATGCCCATTTCATTCAAAGCATGTTATTGATTTGCATAACACATATTCAAGAAGAAGTTGCGTAGTGACCACCACCATAGCCAAATAGCCTTACTTCCCATATTTCGTATTTGTTGTAAGTTTTAACCCCGTTGAGTTTTGTTTAGCCTGTATTCTTTGTTTACCCACATTTTCCTCACCTAGCCTAGTTTAGGACAATCCACACCCTTGTTCTTAAAAGATAGTGAGCATAACTTAAATGAATTCCTCTTGAGTTACATTATGCAAGAAAATGAGTGTGGGGGAGTAAAAGTTTGTTCTTACGTTTATATGTATGTTTTGAGATTCAAAAGAAAAAGAAGAAGAAAAGAAAAAAAAAAAAGAGTGAAAATAAGTAAGGATGAACTCACAAGCGTTGATGGTTGAAGAAAGGGTCCAAAAAGTGAATATGGCCCTAAGTTTTGTGTGACTTTCCCTTGGGTGTTCAAAGTGACTTCTGCATTCTTAAGGGAATTCTAAGTGCCTGATTCAATACTTTGCTCACTATTGCTTTAAGAATGTTTGTTTATCCTTCACCTTTCATTGTTAGCCAATACCCCAAGCCCCGTTACAACCCTTGACTTCTATCTTGAGTGTTGTGTATTTCAATTGTGGAGTTTGAACTTGGTATGAGCATATGGTGTCACTGGTGCTCGCGTCTAAGTAGTAGCATTCCATTCATGAGATCATATTCATGTCATTATCGTAAATCCAGAAAATGCTTTCTTTGTTATAAGATATGTGAGATACTAGTCTTTCATGTTTACATCAATCTCTCACATATAACTAGTGTAGGGTGTGTAGTCAGAAAATCTGTGTGAAAATAGAGTGCATTCTAGTAAGGAATTGAGGAAATTCTCTAAGGCATGTTACTACATTCAAAACATGGTTTTAAATGCTTAATTGTGAACTAGTATGTGCTGACTATGATTAAGAATGTACTTAAGTGTGAAGATGACTAAAATCTGTGGGAATGATGATTTTTAACATGTCATGTGCATTGGAAATCCCTAAGACAGTTGTTGGAAGGTTTAGGTTGTGTTTTACTTGTTTTGTTTCGTTTCGTTTTGTTTTGTTTTTCTTTCTGTTTTGCTCGAGGACTAGCAAAAGATAAGTGTGGGGGTATTTAGTTTCTAAAGTGTTTTGATGCAAATTAGTAGGGTTTTATCCACCATAACTTCAAATGTTGTTTCTTGCTGTTTTTAAGTGTGTTTAGTGTGTTTTGACTTAAAAATTCGAAAATCACATAAAAATTTGAAAAACATGTTTTGAAAAACCTAAAAAGAGTGTTTTGAGTCATTTTTGTGTCGTAGGTCACCTTCCAACACAATGATAAGGATTTGGTTTCTAATTGCATGACTGTTAAAAAGAGTTATAAACATGGAGAAAAGTTTGATTTACTCTTGGTATATGCTTGGTTATGGTTATAATGTATGACTTCACATGCAATCATAAAAGAAAAAAATTAGTTATGTAACATGCTTGAAGGAAGGAACTCAAACAAACGCTACAACCCTGAGAGACTTGAGCCTATAACGTTCTTTGGAGAGTATAATCTGTGATTTCTTGTTTTCTAAAGTCGTTGCATGATCTCATTATTCTTTGCTTGGTTACTACTTAGAAGGCATTTCATCATATAGTTCCAAATGCTAGAACTCATGCCCATTTCATTCAAAGCATGTTATTGATTTGCATAACACATATTCAAGAAGAAGTTGCGTAGTGACCACCACCATAGCCAAATAGCCTTACTTCCCATATTTCGTATTTGTTGTAAGTTTTAACCCCGTTGAGTTTTGTTTAGCCTGTATTCTTTGTTTACCCACATTTTCCTCACCTAGCCTAGTTTAGGACAATCCACACCCTTGTTCTTAAAAGATAGTGAGCATAACTTAAATGAATTCCTCTTGAGTTACATTATGCAAGAAAATGAGTGTGGGGGAGTAAAAGTTTGTTCTTACGTTTATATGTATGTTTTGAGATTCAAAAGAAAAAGAAGAAGAAAAGAAAAAAAAAAAAGAGTGAAAATAAGTAAGGATGAACTCACAAGCGTTGATGGTTGAAGAAAGGGTCCAAAAAGTGAATATGGCCCTAAGTTTTGTGTGACTTTCCCTTGGGTGTTCAAAGTGACTTCTGCATTCTTAAGGGAATTCTAAGTGCCTGATTCAATACTTTGCTCACTATTGCTTTAAGAATGTTTGTTTATCCTTCACCTTTCATTGTTAGCCAATACCCCAAGCCCCGTTACAACCCTTGACTTCTATCTTGAGTGTTGTGTATTTCAATTGTGGAGTTTGAACTTGGTATGAGCATATGGTGTCACTGGTGCTCGCGTCTAAGTAGTAGCATTCCATTCATGAGATCATATTCATGTCATTATCGTAAATCCAGAAAATGCTTTCTTTGTTATAAGATATGTGAGATACTAGTCTTTCATGTTTACATCAATCTCTCACATATAACTAGTGTAGGGTGTGTAGTCAGAAAATCTGTGTGAAAATAGAGTGCATTCTAGTAAGGAATTGAGGAAATTCTCTAAGGCATGTTACTACATTCAAAACATGGTTTTAAATGCTTAATTGTGAACTAGTATGTGCTGACTATGATTAAGAATGTACTTAAGTGTGAAGATGACTAAAATCTGTGGGAATGATGATTTTTAACATGTCATGTGCATTGGAAATCCCTAAGACAGTTGTTGGAAGGTTTAGGTTGTGTTTTACTTGTTTTGTTTCGTTTCGTTTTGTTTTGTTTTTCTTTCTGTTTTGCTCGAGGACTAGCAAAAGATAAGTGTGGGGGTATTTGATAGGAGCATATTCATGCGACTTAAAAGGCTTGTTCTCGTGCATTTACGTTATGTTTCTCTAGTTATTTTAGTCCTTTATGCTTCTTTTGTGTGTTTTCAGGTTCTAAGGGCAAGGTATGCAAAAGGATGCCTTTTGGAGCATTTTGGAGCAAAATCGGACTTGGATTGGATAGCTTATATTTGGAGCAAAAGGAATGGACGAAATTAAAGACCAAACTATCATAACCACCTATCATTACTTATCATCACTTAACATATCATTCATTTATCACTTAACATATCATTCATTTATCACTTAGCATATCATTCATTTATCAATTATCAAACCATTCACTTATCACTCACCACATATCATTCATTTATTACTTAACATATCATTCATTTATCATATCATTCATTTATCACCACATATCATTCATTTATCACTTATCATAACCATACACTTATCATTTATCATACTCATAATCATCTACACATTTCAACCATTTAAAACATTCCACATGCTTTCACAACTTAATTCACATGCACATTCATCCACCTTTCTCCAAAGAACATCTCACATGCATTTCCACCTTCCTACTTCATCATTTCACCACCTTCTCCATCTTTATTCCACATGCATTTATCATAATTCACCCTAGCTACCACCATTCACACACACATGCACTTATTCTTTCATCATTGCACCACCAATTCAACACATGCATTCACACATCAACAACATCACCCTTGTGCCATGTTTCCCCCTTTGTTCCCACCCATCACATGCATTTCCACCTTGGTCATGCTTTCCCATTTCATTATTCATTCACTTTGCATTCATTCAATTCCACCCCACATGCACCCTTTATTCTTTCATCATTCACAACACCACAAACACCTTAAACAAATAGCCATATACATCTCCACTCCTCCTATAAATACCCTTGCATTCATTCATTCACATATCATCTCATTCACAACACAACACACCACAAACACTTCCCTAGCCATGAGTTTCTCTCCCTTAGAATCCAAAAACCATCTTCCACTTCCATCACTCCTCACTCTTTTCCACACTTCCATTCCCCCAACCAACTATCCCTTAGTCCTTGTGCCACAATAAAGAGGAAGATAAGAGGGCCTAAACGTTCATACAATTCAAGATTGAGTTGTTGGAATGTTTAGGCGTTTCTTTGATTTCAACGTTTAATTTCAATTCTCTTTGTTTTGTAAGTATGAGGAACTAAACCCCCCTTAGCTAGGGGGTGATTCGAAATATATGTTTATGCTTGCATTATGATTTGAGTACTTCTAATTACGTTTCATAAGTTGTGAATTCAATTTGTTTAACTATTTGATTGATAACCTATTTATGTATGTTTATTGAGAGTCGACGCTTAATTTTCATGCATGAATTTGACGCTAGAATATAAGTGAGTTTCACGTAATAGTTATGAACTTATATTCACAAGTAGTGGAGGTTGCTTATAAACAATCGCGTTAAACAAATTCTTGGCATAAGTTTCATGCAATCATAGTAACGAATGCCTCGTCAACACTTATAGTTTTCATGATGCTTAATGATTCTTGCTTGTATCTCTATTATGCAATTCATGTAGGGAACTTGTGAGGAATGCTTTGGGTTGTCGTATGCAATCATCCAATTCATTAACTTAAGGAAAACTTGACGGTTAATTTAAGCGGACCTAATTAACCCGGGGCGTTGAGAATTCATGGTTTATTGAAAAGCAATTAGAAATCATTTTGTATGCAAGTATAACATGTGTGGAGATGAACCCCTTAGCTAGCTTCCCATCCATTCATTTCCGTCACATTCATCTTTACAATCTATTTTGTTTCCAAGTATCCATTTTATTTCAATTTTCGTCCAAATCCAATCCCCCTTTATTTTGTTTAAGTTTTAGTCTAAGTCTTTCTTACTTTAGTTTTGTTTTCTTCGCATTAATTAGTGTTTTAAACTTGTTTTTTACGTTTTTGAAGTCAAATCCAAGTGGTTAACAATCCCTCCTAATCCCCGGTCCAGAACGATCCCTACTTACACACTTCACTACAATTGACAAAAAGAGGGTTTAATTTGTGTGCGCATAATTCTCGCATCAATGTGGCTGATTTATATGAAGGGAATGCATGTGAGTGACAGCTAGACATGTTGATGAATGCATGTGGAATGAATGTGTGAATGATGGCAGATTGTGTATGTGAATGATTAGGGTGAATGTGCATGTGCTTTGACAGCTAGGTTGAATAAATTAAAGGGAGTGCATATGGCTTGGCTGGAATGATTGGAATGCAATCTGAAATGAGATGTGTTGGTGTGAATTTCTGGTACAAAAGGCCTCCTTTGGTCTTCAATTTCGTCCATCTACTTGGCTTCAAGTATATGCAATCCATTTAACGCCCCAAACTACTCCAAAATGCACCAAAATGCACCCTTTTGCATACTTTGCTTTTAGAACCTGAAAACACACAAAAGAAGCATAAAGGACTAAAATAACTAAAGAAACATAACGTAAATGCACGAGAACAAGCCATTTATGTCGCATGAAAATGCTCCTATCAAATTCCCCCACACTTAGCTTTTGCAAGTCCTCGAGCAAAACAAAGCAAAAGAAACCAAAAACAAAACAAAACGAACAAAATACAACCTACACCTTCCAACAATCGTCTCAGGGATTTCCGATGAACATGACAAGTTAAAACTCATTATTCCCACAGATTTTAGCCATCTTTACACTTAAGTACATTCTTACTCATAGTCACCACATACTAGTTCACAATTAAGCATTTAAAACCATGTTTTGAATGTAGTAACATGCCTTAGAGAATTTGCTCAATTCCTCACTAGAATGCACTCTATTTTCACACAGATTTTCTGACTTCACACCCTACACTAGGTATATGTGAGAAGATTGATGTAAATATGAAGACTAACACTCACATATGTTATATCAAAGAAAGCATTTTCTGGATTTACGACAATAATATGAATATGATCTCATGAATGGAATGCTACTACTTAGAACGAGAACCAGTGATTCCATAAGCTCATACCAAGTATAAACTCCACAAATTGAAACACATAACACTCAAGATAGAAGCATAAGGGTTGTAATGGGGCTTGGGGTGTTTGGCTAACAAAGAAGTGATATGGAAAACAAAGGTTCTTAAAGAAATAGTGAGCAAAGCAATTGAATCAACTTAGAATTCACTTTTGAATGAAAACTCAACTTTTGAACAAAAAGGGAGAACAAGCTCTTTTTCTTTCTTTCTTTCTTCTCTTGTTTCTGTTTTTCTTTTTCATATGTTTTTCACAATTTTTTTTTTCTTTTCTTTTGAATCTCAAAACATACATATAAACTTAAGAACAAACTTTCCCTCCCCCACACTAATTTTCTTGCATAATGTAACTCAAAAGGAATTCATTTAAGTCATGCTCACTATCTTTTAAGAACAAGGGTGTGGATTGTCCTAAACTAGGCTAGGTGAGGATAATGTGGGTAAACAAAGAATAAAGGCTAAACAAAGCTCAACGGGGTTAAAACTTACAACAAATACGAAATATGGGAAGTAAGGCTATTTGGCTATGGTGGCAACCACACAACTTCATCTTGATATATGTTATGCAAATCAATGTTATGCTTTGAATGAAACGGATATAAGTTGTAGCATTTAGTTCTATCATGATACAATTGCATACTAAGTAGCAACCAAGCAAGGAATAATGAGATCATGCAACAACTTTTAGAAAACAAAGAATCACAGATTATAACTCTCCAAAGAAGGTAATGGCTCGAGTCTCACAGGGTTGTAGCGTTTGTTTGAGTTCCTTCCTTCAAGCATGTTACAAAAACGAATTTTTCTTTTATGATTTCATGTGAAGTCAAACATTATAACCATAACCAAGCATATACCAAGAGTAAATCAAACTTTTCTCTATGTTCATAACTCTTTTTAACAGTCATGCAATTACAAACCAAATCCTTATCATTGTGTTGGAAGGTACCCTAAGACACAAACACACAAAAACGACTCAAAACACCTTTTTTTTAGGCTTTTCAAAACATGTTTTTCAAATTTTTATGTGATTTTCGGAGTTATAAAAACAAAACATACTAAAACACTCTAAAACATCTTAAAAACACCTTAAAACAACAAAGAACAACATTTGAAGTTATGGGTGATAAAATCCCACGAATTTGCATCAAATATACTTAGTTACCCCCCCCCCCCACACTTAAATCAAACATTGTCCTCAATGTTTCAAGCATAGACTCACACAAATAACAAACAAACAAACAAAACAACATCTAACAACCTAACATGGCATAAACAAAATCAACAACAAAGAGAAGAGTTTAGGAACGCAAATCTGGAATTGGAGTGCTTTTTCGGCCTTCCTTTGTTGAATGCATGGGCATGATCTTGGTGATTCCACAGGCTTACTCTTGAACTGGGCTGGAGGATTCTTTTGGTCTCCTCCACTCGTTGATTTTCCTTTGTGCTACTCTTGAACTGGGCAGCAGGATTCTTTTGGTCTCCCCCGAAGGTCTGAGCTTACTCTTTTTTTCTGTTTCTTTGTTCAATCTCTCCAATTCGTATTGAAGAGGGTTAGAGGATAACTCAGCATATGCAGTTGTAGCTTGTCTCCACATGCTTCAATATATCATTTTCACTTGCCTTACTTGCTCCCCTTTGCAGAAGTGGTCCCTTCTCTGGAAGTGTATCAACCGTTGAAGATGACTACTCGAGAGCAACGCTAGGTAAGCAATCAGGGAAGAGATTCCAGGCAGTCGGAACCAGATCAGAAGACTGACTCCAAGTGCCGGCTGATTACTTCTTTCACTTTGCCATGCGAGTAAGAACAAGGACAAAGAAAAGGACAGGGAAAGAGCATGATATGAGATACTTTTGCTTTTGACCTTGATGATATGAGATACCTTTGCTTTTGAAGAAGCGGTGAATGAATCAGCACATGTATTTGTTGTGTTTGTCTCCACATGCTTCAATCTACCGTTTCCTCCTGGGTCATCTGTACTCCAGGCATCTGGTATCATCTTTGGGGAAGAAGAAAAAATTGAGTATTTCGAAAGGCTTTGCTGGGAGTGCGCCCTCATAGGAGAGGAAGAGTTGGGCATTATCTTCAGGTTTGCCTTGCCATAAAAGATGAAGGTCGACATATATAGGGATTTCCCAATAGCAAGTGGTGGTACTGTTCTTTTACCGTTGTCGACAAACATTTTGATCCCGCAAATCCGGCTTTTTGAAATAGTGACGACTCTTCGATCTTTGAATGTGCCTCTTCGATTTCTGAGCAGACGCCCCTTCGATTTCTGAACGACGCCCCTTCGCTTTCTGAACGACACGTAGTGCGGATGTGGCTCTATCAGAGATCTTTTGGCAAAGTTGCACGCGTTTTCTGAAAAGCAGAGAAAGCGTCGCCGAACTTTGAGCTTGTCGGCAAAAGTGTGTAGTTGCGATGATGGCCTCCACGTGTTTTCAACTTTGTCAGAGATCTTTTGACAAAGTTGAACGCGTTTTCTGAAAAGCCGAGAGATTGTCGCCGAAATTTACGCAGGAAAAATCCGGCTCTTCGAATCGGTGGTCGTGTTGCCTTGGCTTTTTATAGAGGTATCGATCACCACCAACATACACACTCTAAAGATTGCCCATTCTTGAAAATCATCTCCGGCCCTTTGAAAATTTACTCCATCCAACCCTTCTCTTTGAACACCTTTGAAAAATGACTAACTCATCGAACCTGTGCTTAGATTTGAGTCTCAGCAGCGATCCGGTTGCGCCCCGTCAAGGTAATGTATGGCGCCCTTCTTTCTTATCTTCTAACGGTCCTCTTTCAGGTGAAGACTCCATGATGACGGATGCAACAACAGCTACGATAGTAGCTCGGAACCTCCTCACTCCCAAAGATAGTCAGCTGCTTTCAGGACGGTCCGATGAGTTGGCCGTTCAAGAGTCCCTGGCTCTCAGTGTTTAGTGCGCTGGCTCTGTGTCCAACATGGGCCAACGCCTACTTGCTCGCTCCCGTTAGGTTGAATCATTGATGGCGGAGGTGGAAAATCTTAAGCAGGAGATCAAACAGCTTAAGTACGAGAATAGAAGTTTGCATGTGCTTGCAAATAACTATTCGTCGGGCATGAAGAGGAAGCTTGATGAGATGCAAGAATCTCAAGGTCGAATGCAAAGTGACCGTCAACGGCTTGCGTCTTTCTTCCAGAGGCACCTTTTTCCTGGGTCATCCAGCGTTCCGCCAAGTTTTGAGGCCTCGAATGCTCTATCTCTGATGCCTTCCGCTCCGATGCCTCCTGCTCTGATGCCTTCTGCTCCGATACCTTCCGCTCCGATGCCTTCTGCTCCGATGCCGTCCGCTTCTAGAGTTTTGCCTCGTGGTGGGTCTTCACGCAAACAACCTTTGTGAAGACTTCATCTTTCTCTTTGTTGTTGATACATTTGTAATTTCTCGAAAATCAATGAACAAGCTTTGTTTTATTCACTGTATTAGGTTGCCTCCCAAGTAGCGCTTTCTTTTACGTCTTGCAGCCGGACGAGACCTTCTTAGGCTCAATTGGAACCCACGGCATGGAATTTATCTTTGAATGGGGGGTGATACTTGAGATGATCCGGTAATGGTTTAAATTCTAAAGTGGGTGCCTGAATCATTAACAACATATTAGTATAATCCAAAATTGAAATTCGGGGAGGTGGCTTACCTGTGTGCTCCGACATAAACTCAAGAATAAACACCCCTTTGAAAGTTGTAGGACTAGAAATTTCAGCTAGATTTGGTGTTTTGAGCGTTATGACTTGTCCTGTGTTATGAAATCCAATTTCTTTGCGAATTGTTGTCTCAAGTATATCCTCTTTGATGAATTCTAGACATTCCCCAGTCACATCTTGCTCTTGATTCTTTGGAAAGGATTCGAAGATGCCTTTCTCACCCTCTTCTTCCTTAGATTGCATGATCCTGCAAGGAATAGGGACATTCAGTGGAACGGGGTTAGAAATAATTAACTTTGGAACAACCTTACCTGAATTGGATGGCGTAGGTGCAATAGGTGCCTGCGGCAAAGGTGTTTCCTCCCTTGCCGTGTGTTGGGTGTGTTCCTCTTCCTCAAATTGCAATCTTTCATCCTCCTTGTGATTTGATTTTGATGGTTGAGGGTCCGTTCCAACCTCCTTGCCATTTCCCAAGATGATTTCATTGGAAGTTTCAAATCCTTCCTTCGGATTTGCCATGGTTGAAATAGGGAGTTTGCCTTGGTCTTGAAATTGTCCTACGAACTCCGCTATCTGCCCAATTTGCTTTTCCAAGTGGTCCAACCTTTTGTCTTGATTTTGCCATGCTTTGTTTTGATCTTCTTGCCCCTGAGACAAATTGGTTAGTAACTTACTAACCGTATCATTATACAAAGACTCACTTGAATTTGTTTGGGCAGGTTGTGGTGGCTGCATAGGTGTTGTATAGAACTCCTCATATGGTTGCCAATATTCTCCTTGTTGAGCCTCCTCGAGTTGGTTTTGTGAGCCCTGCACCAAACAAATTAATTCATTAAGCTTTTGATTATAATCTATTGACGAACTTGAGTTT
Source organism: Pyrus pyrifolia (assembly GCA_016587475.1). Taxonomy (NCBI): domain Eukaryota; kingdom Viridiplantae; phylum Streptophyta; class Magnoliopsida; order Rosales; family Rosaceae; genus Pyrus; species Pyrus pyrifolia. Next base: position 1,001,301 of record BNSU01000024.1, read on the forward strand.
GGTTGGGCATATTGAATATGAGGTGGCTGCCAGTATCCTTCTTGTTGAACATTTTGAGGTTCCCACCACATAGAAGTTGAATGATCACTCCAATCCGAATTGTAAGTATTGGAAAACTCGTTATTCCTTGATCGAAGATCAAATATATCAACGCTTTGCATTTGGGATCTTTCCATGAGCTGTGACAATAGAGAAGCATTATCAAGTGTCATATTGTGCTTCTCTAGTACTTGAATTCAACAAACAAAACACAAATAAAAAAAAACTAAAACTACAATACATAACAGAAACGAACAATCCAAGGGATTAGCAAATTTGCAAATCCCCGGCAACGGCGCCAAAATTTGATGCGAGAATTATACGCACACAAATTAAACCCTCTTTTTGTCAATTGTAGTAAGTATGTAAGTAGGGATCGTTCTGGACCGGGGATTAGGAGGGATTGTTAATCACTTGGATTTGACTCAAAAATGTAAAATAAAGTTTAAAACACTAAACTAGACTCAAAGAATGCGAAACTAAACGCTTAAAACACTAAAACAAACCAAAAGACTCAAACATCACCCAAAACACTCAAAACTGCCTTAAAAACACTTTCTGGGCAGTTTGAGCACCTTGGTGAATTTGGACGAATTTGTGCAACAAATTGAATCAAAACACTTATAAACACAAACTAAGACTCAAAAACATAAAAACAAGGTTAAAAACGTTCACAAAGACTCAAAGCACTCAAAACAAGTTCAAAAGACTCAAAACTGCCTAAAAACACTAACTAGGCAGTTTCTGACCTTAAACCTAATTTTGGACGAATTTAAGATTATGGCTTGATTCAAAACATTTTAAAACATAAACTAAACAGATTCTAAGCACTAAAGAACAAGAAAGTAAAGGGGGGTTTTGATTTGACGATAATTGAAATAACAAAACAAGTTAATAAACTAGGCAGAATTGTAAAACGAATTTGATGGAATAGAATGGTTGGGATGGCTAGCTAAGGGGTTCATCTCCACACATGTTAAACTTGCATACAAAACGATTTCTAATTGCTTTTCAATAAACCATGATGCTCAACACCCCAAGTTAACCGTGATGCACTAATTAACTCTCAAATTTTCCTTATGTTATTGAATTGGATGATGCATGCGACAATTCAAATCATTCTCCAATGGTTCTCAACATGAATGCATAGAAGAGATACAATGAGAGATCATTATGTTCTATGAAAATTATAAGTGTTGACGAGGCAATTGTAACTATGAATGCATGATACTCTTGCCAAGAATTCATTTAACGCGATTATTTATAAGCAACCTCCACTACTTGTGAATATAAGTTCATAACTATTAGGTGAAACTCACTTATATTCTAGCGTCATATTCATGCATGAAAATTAAGCGTGCACTCTCAATAAACATACATAAATAAGTTATCAATCAAACAGTTAAACAAATTGAATCCACAACTTATGAAACGCAATTAGAAGTAATCAAATCAAAATGCAAGCATAAACATATATTTCGAATCCCCCCCTAGCCAAGGGGGGGTTTAGTTCCTCATACGCACAAAACAAAGAGAATTGAAATTAAACATTGAAATCAAGGAAAAGAAACACCTAAAAATTCCAACAACTCAAACTTGAATTGTATGAACGTTTAGGCCCTTCTCCTCCTCTTTGTTGCGGCACAAGGTCTAAGGATAGGTTTTGGGGATTATGGATGGTGTAGAATGATGTGTTTAGGATAGGGATGGATGTAGGGGACTTCAAGGCTTATTTTTGGGCAGAAAATATGAAGAATGGTGAAGTATGGATGTGTTATAGAGAGGGGATGAATTTCTGGCGTGAATGGTGAATGAATGGGAATGAATGCAATGGATGCTTATTTATAGGTCAATGAAGGAAGAAAAGAGGGAATATGACAGCTAGGTTGTGATGATGAATGCATGTGCTAAGTTGGTTGAATGATTATGAGTGCATGTGGCTGATTTATGAAGGGAATGCATGTGGATTAAAGTGGAATGACAGCTAGGTTAAATGATGAATGCATGTGCAAAGTTGGTTGAATGATTATGGGTGCATGTGGCGGATTTATATGAAGGGAATGCATGTGAGTGACAGCTAGACATGTTGATGAATGCATGTGGAATGAATGTGTGAATGATGGCAGATTGTGTATGTGAATGATTAGGGTGAATGTGCATGTGCTTTGACAGCTAGGTTGAATAAATTAAAGGGAGTGCATGTGGCTTGGCTGGAATAATTGGAATGCAATCTGAAATGGGATGTGTTGGTGTGAATTTCTGGTACAAAGGGCCTCCTTTGGTCTTCAATTTCGTCCATCTACTTGGCTTCAAGTATATGCAATCAATTTAACGCCCCAAACTACTCCAAAATGCACCAAAATGCACCCTTTTGCATACTTTGCCCTTAGAACCTGAAAACACACAAAAGAAGCATAAAGGACTAAAATAACTAAAGAAACATAACGTAAATGCACGAGAACAAGCCATTTAAGTCACATGAATATGCTTCTATCAGTGAAATATGTGTATGATGGTGGCTGAAAAATATGAATGAATGGATGAGATTCTAGGGTGAATTAAAGGGTGCGGCTGAGATGGATTTAGAAGGCTTAGGGTGAAATATGGATGGGGACTTGTGGCTGAGAAGGAATTAGGTTAAAATGGCTGATGGAATACACGGTTTTTGGTAGGAAAATGGGAGAGAATGGTAGATGTGTGGCTGAATCAATTAGGGTGTATGGGAGTGACAGCTTGTGAAGTGAATTAGGGTAAGAATGTGGATGATTTTGATCTAGGAGGCTGCGGCAAAGGTGGGAATTAGAGAGAATGGTAGATGGTGGCTGCATGTTATGTTTTGCATGAATGAGAGAGAGCTAGGGTTATAATAGGTGCGGCTGAGATGGGTTTTGGATGAATCAAAGGCTATGGATTCAAGGGAGAGTGACGGCTAGAGAGGTTTTTGTGGTTGAAAATCTGAAAAGAATGGATGAATAGGGTGCGGCTAGGTTGTAAAACGTGTAGGGTTTCAGAAAATAAACCCTAGCTTATTATAATTAATTAAAATTAAATTAAAGGCTGCTAGAATTAAGGATTTAAATCAGAAATTAAAGGGAATGTGGCTGCAAGGAAAAGGATTAGGGTTTAGAAGCATGAAATGGGCTTAAAATGCCCCCCCTTGCACGGCAAGGGAAGGGAATTGGGCTAAAGCCCACGGCAAAGGGTTTTAAGGGCCCTAGGGCCTTCGTTTTGTGTCCTAAAGCGCCTACAAGGACTTCAAAGTGGCTAGAAAATACGGACGTTTAAGATTAGGAAAGGTTACCAAAACGGGAAACTTAGGGTTAACTTTCCTACTTCAAGTAGGAAACCTTGTTTGAGTAGGATTCCTCGTTTTGGTAAGAATTCATCGTTGGAGTAGGAATTCGTTGTTTCTTCAAGTCTTCAACTCATTCAATCCTCTTTCGCTCCAAAAGGCTCCAATTTGCATCTTCTTGCACACTTTGGCCTTATAATCTGAAAATACACAAAAGTCGCCTTAAACACTAAAATAACTAAGTAAACACAACATAAATGCACGAGAACAAGCTAATTAAGTCGCATGAATATGCTCCTATCACGTCCTACCTTGTCTCCTAGCCGTCCTACCTTGTCACAAGCCCATATCTGATTACCCTAGGGTTTTAAGTGCCTATATATACTCATATTAACCCCTAGATCAGAGGGGGACCTCTCATACACATTCATTCATTCCAGAAATTCGTCCAACCCTCTCCACACCCTTGCCGCAGCCACCAAACACCTTTCTCCTTAGTTTTAAGCTTTGCCGCACCATCCCCTTCCCCTAAACACTACTACATCCCTCCATAACCATGCATCCATACACCTAAGGCCCTAAACCTATCCCAAGACCTTTGCCGCACCAAGGAGGAGGAGAAGGAAGCTCAGAAGTTCATGCAATTCGAGTTCGTGTCGCTGGAATTTCTAGGTGTTTCTTTTCCTTTGATTTCAATGTTTACTAATTTAGTTAGAAAGTGTCTTAGTTTGTGTTTCTAAGTCTTTTGATTCAATTTATTACCCAAATTCGTCCAAAGTAGTCAAAGTGCTCAAATCTGCCCAGATTGTGTTTTTAAGGCAGTTTTGAGTGTTTTGGTGCTGTTTTGAGTCTTTTGGTTTGTTTTAGTGTTTTAAGTGTTTAGTTTTGCATTCTTTTGGTTTGTTTTAGTGTTTTAACCTTTATTTTACGTTTTTGAGTCAGTTTCCAAGTGATTTTGCAATCCCTATTAATCCCCGGTTAAGAACGATCCCTACTTATACATATACTACAATTGTCAAAAGAGGGTTTTAATTTGTGTGCTTATTTAGTTTGCATCACTTTCACGACGATTTTGAGAGGACTTTGAGAAGACAAAAGAACCAGCAAGAGTCTAACCCACTAGCCCTGAACCTGACCTTGAAGAACAAGTTTTAGAAGAGGAAGAAAGGGGCACGGCAGAGACTTTTGAGGAAGTACCCATCATGGCAACTGATGCGAACTAAGTAAGCACACAAATTAAAACCCTCTTGTGACAATTGTAGTATATGAATAAGTAGGGATCGTTCTTAACCGGGGATTAGGAGGGATTGCAAAATCACTTGGATACTGACTCAAAAATGTAAAATGAAGTTTGAAACACTAAACTAGACTCAAAGAATGCAAAACTAACAATTAAAACACTCAAACAAATCAAAAGACTCAAAACAGCCCCAAGACACTCAAAACTGCCTTAAAATCACTTTCTGGGTAGTTTTGAGCACATTGACAACTTTGGACGAATTTGGATAATAAAATGAATCAAAACACTTATAAACACAAACTAAGACACTTTCTAACTAAATTGGACACAAAAGTAAAGGGTGATTGAGTTTTTTTTACGAAATTAATTAAAATGCACAGATTGTAAATTAAGGCAGATTCTAAAGATGAATTGAATGAAATTATGGATGAATGCTAGCTAGAAGGTTTTTCTCCACACATGTCACACTTGCATACACTTTGATTTTCAGTTGGTCTTTCGATGAATTATGAAACTCAACACTCCGGGTTAATTAGGTCCGCTTAAATTAACCGTCAAATTTTCCTTAAGTTAATGAATTGGATGGGTTAGCGCAACGCAATTCAAAACATTCTCCAAAAGTCCTTTACGTGAAAAGCACAATAAAGATACAATCACAGATCATTAAGCATCATGAAAACTATAAGTGTTGACGAGGCATTCGTTACTATGATGAGCATGAAACTAGTGCCAAGAATTCATTTAACGCGATTGTTTATAAGCAACCTCCACTACTTGTGAATATAAGTTCATAACTATTAGGTGAAACTCACTTATATTCTAGCATCAAATTCATGCATGAACATTAAGCGTGCACTCTCAATAAACATACACAAACAAGTTATCAATCAAACAGTTAAACGAATTGAATCCAACATTCATGAAATTCCAACCAAAAGTAATCAATTCATATTGCAAGCATAAACATGGTTTCGAATCACCCCCTAGCTAACTAGGGGGATTTAGCCTCTCATGTTCACAAAAAGAGAATTACAAACGAATTTAAACATAAAGCACAAAGGATTGATTACACCTAGAACGCACGATGAATCCACTTGAATTTCCGCGCGTCGAAGCTCCTCTTTCCTCTTCTTCTTGCTGCGGCAGATTGGTTGTGGGTGGTATTTGGATGTGTTTTTGGTTTGGGAATGGATTTAGGGAGGTTTTGTGGTTTTCTGGGTTAGGGATGGATTTAAGGATGTTTGGTGGTGCGGCAAGGTTATGGGGTGGTGTAGGGAGGTGTGTAAGGTGGTGGAGAGTGGTGGAGAGGCTGCGGCAAAGCTTGGAAGTGGCTGGAATGGAGGGGAAGATGGAAAGGTGGCTGCGGCAATAGAGAAGAATTAGGGTGAATGCTCAATGGGAGCTACGGCTAAAGGACTAAAAAAATTGGATAGAATGATGCCCACTTTGAAGAATGAATGGGGAATAAAAAAAATGGTAGATGGTGGCTGCAGATGGAAAAGTATATGAGAATTAGGGTGAGAATGATGCACGGGTTTATGGGAAGGAATGGGAAAACGTGGCTGAATGAATTAGGGTTATGGAATGCACGGGTTGATATGTGAATGTGGCTGATAACAACAAAAAATTATATGGTGGCTGATTAAAAATGGAATGAATGGGATATGGTGCTGCGGCAATGAATGATTTTTTATGTTTATTAGGGTGAAATGGTAAATGGGGGCCACGGCTTTGTTGTAAAATGTAGGGGAATGAATAATGGGATGGTGGATCTAGGGTGAAAATTAGCTACGGCCTTGATTTATTTTTGGTTTATTAGGGTTAATGATAAAAATGGGAGCCACGGCTTAGTAAGGAATTAGGATGTGAAGGTGGCTACGGTTTCAAGGTTGTAGTTTAAGGTTTATTTGAGTGAATGGCTGAGATGGATTTTGGATGAATCAAAGGCCACGGATTCAAGGGAGATTGTGGAAGGGTGCGGCTAGGGTTAGGAAAATGTATGATTTCAGAAAACTAACCCTAGCTTATTTAAAATTAAATCAAAGGCTTACGAAAATAGGAAATTAAAACAGAAATATAAAGGTGCGGCTAGGGTTTAAAAGCATGTGTTTTAAGTGCAACCCTAGGACAAAATTGCCCTCCCTTGCACGGCAAGGGAAGGGAAGAAAATAAAAGGGCACGGCAAGGATGGATAAGGAGCCTAGGGTCTTCGTTTTGTGTCCTAAAGTACCTACAAGGTCTTCAAAGTGGCTAGAAAATACGGACGTTTAGATTAGGAAAGGTTACCAAAACGGGAAACTTAGGGTAACTTTCCTACTTCAAGTAGGAAACCTTGTTTGAGTAGGATTCCTCGTTTTGGTAAGAATTCATCGTTGGAGTAGGAATTCGTCGTTTCTTCAAATGTTCAACTCATTCATTCCTCTTTTGCTCCAAAAGACTCCAATTTGCATCTTCTTGCACACTTTGGCCTTATAATCTGAAAATACACAAAAGTAGCCTTAAACACTAAAATAGCTAAGTAAACACAACATAAATGCACGAGAACAAGCTAATTAAGTCGCATGAATATGCTCCTATCAAATTCCCCCACACTTAACTTTTGCTAGTCATCGAGCAAAACAAAGCAACTTAAAGAAAATAAGACGAAACAAAACAACAAAACATAACCTAATCCTTCCAACGTTTGCCTCAGGGATTTCCAATGAAACATGACATGTCAAAGATCATTACTCACATAGCTTTTAGTCTTACTTCCCCTTAAGCACATCCTTAATCATAGTCACCATTCACTAGTTCGCATTTAATCAATTAAAACACATTTTGAATGTAGTAACATGCCTTAGAGAATTCCCTCAATTCCTCACTAGTTATGCACTCAATTTTCACTCAGATTTTCTGACTACACACCCTACACTAGTTATATGTGAGAAGATTGATTTAAACATGAAAGACTAGTACTCACATACGTTATAACAAAGAACGCAATTTCTGGAGTAATTAAACGTGTTTAGATATGATCTCATGAATGGAATGCTACTACTTAGATGCGAGAACCAGTGACACCATATGCTCATACCAAATTCAAACTCCACAATTGAAATGCACAACACTCAAGATAGAAGTCAAGGGTTGTAACGGGGCTTGGGGTATTGGCTCACAAGGAAAGGTAGGGATAAACAAAAGTTCTTTAAGCAATAGTAAGTAAAGTAATGAAATTAAGACCTAGAATTCCCTTAGAATGCAGAAATCAACTTTTAAACAAATAGGGGAGATTCAAACAACTCTTAGGGCCTAATTCATTGTTTTGGGCCCTTACTTCAACAACCAATACTTTGGAACTCTTTTTCACTTCTTTTCAACTCTTTTTCACTTTTTTTTTTCTTTGTTTTTTTTTTCTTTCTTTTTTTTTTTCTAGCCATGCCTATGGCACATAAACTCACATAAATACTCTTTCCCCCACACTTATTTTCTGCAACACATTAATCAAAAGGAATTCATTGCTTACTATGCTTCAAGAACAAGGGTAAGGATGGTCCTATTCTAGGCTAGGTGAAGATAATGTGGGTTAACAAAGAACATAAGCTAACACAGCTCAATGGGGTAAAACATAAACACAAAATGAGTGAAGGGCACATGGCTGTTTGGCTTTGATGGTGGTCACTACACAACTTCATCTTGAATATGTGTTATGCAAATCAATGACATGCTTTGAATGAAATGGGCATGAGTTCTAGCATTTGGAACTAAGTGATGAAAACGCCTTCTAAGTAGTAACCAAGCAATGAATAATGAGATCATGCAACGACTTTAGAAAACAATAATGCACAGATTTTAACTCTCCAAATAACGTTTAGGCTCAAGTCTCATTGGGATGTAGCGTTAGTTTGAGTTCATTCCTTCAAGCATGTTACAAAAACTAATTTTTATCATTTGTGATTACATGTGAATTCGTAAACTATAACTCAAACAAGCATAAACCAAAGAGTATATCAAACGTCCATCCATGTTTGTAACTTTCTTTAACCATCATGCAATTAAAACCAAATCCTCATCATTGTGTTGGAAGGTACCCTACGACCCAAACTAACACACAAAAACAACTCTTTTTGGGTTTTTCAAAACAATTTTTCAAATTTTTATGGTATTTTCGGATTTTTAAGACAACACACTCTAAAACACTCTAAAATAGCTTAAAAACACTTAAAAACAGCAAAGAACAAGTTTAAACATGTTAGGTGGTAATACCTACGAATTTCATGCAAAAATATCTTAAAAACAGAATGTTACCCCCCCACACTTAAACTAAACATTGTCCTCAATGTTTTAGACACAATTAAAAACACAATACACATAACATAAAGTAAGCAACAAAGGAAAGGGTTTAGGGACGCAAATCTGAGTGTGGAGTGATTCCCAAGTTCTTCCTTTGTTGATTGCATGGGTTGCCTCCCAAGTAGCGCTTGCTTTAACGTCTTCCAGCCGGACGAGACCTTATTCACTCCTTACTAGGGCCCACGGCTTCCAAGGGTATGTCATCTACGGCATGCTCCACAAAGGTGTCATAATAGGGCTTCAAACGATGCCCGTTCACCTTGAATTCATGTCCCGTTTTCAAGCTTTGGATTTTGACTGCACCATGAACAAAAACATTAGTAATAACAAATGGTCCAATCCACTTAGAACGTAACTTACCAGGAAACAAACGTAAACGGGAATTGAACAATAGCACTTTCTGCCCAATTGAGAATGATTTCCCACGGATCATGTTGTCATGGAAAGCTTTGGTATTTTCTTGTAAATGCTTGCATTATCATACGCCTCGTGTCTTATCTCATCAAGCTCATTTAATTGCCATCTCCTTTGACTTCCTGCTTCATCGAGGTTCATGTTAAACTTCTTGATGGCCCAAAGTGCTTTGTGCTCCAATTCAACGGGAAGATGGCAATCCTTGCCATAGACAAGTCGAAAGGGGGACATCCCAATGGGAGTTTTGTACGCCGTACGATACGCCCAAAGTGCATCATCTAACCGTAAGCTCCAATCCTTCCTTGTTGGCCCAACGGTCTTCTCAAGTATTTGCTTGATCTCTCGGTTGGAAACCTCGGCTTGGCCATTCGTTTGAGGATGGTAAGGTGTAGAAACCTTATGGGTGACATGGTATTTCCTTAATAACGCTTCAATGGTTCGATTGCAAAAGTGTGACCCTCTATCACTAATGATCACTCGTGGCATTCCAAACCTTGCAAAAATGTTAGTTCTAATAAACTCTGCAACCACTTTAGAATCATTAGTTCGGGTGGCCTTGGCTTCCACCCATTTTGACACATAATCAACTGCAAGCAAAATATACATGAAACCATACGATGAAGGGAAGGGACCCATAAAATCAATACCCCAAACATAAAAAATTTCAACATTTAGGATAGAAACCTGCGGCATTTGGTCCTTTGCACTAATGCCACCCATTCTTTGGCATTTATCACATGTTAAGCAAAACGTTCTAGCATCCTTAAAAATACTAGGCCAATAAAATCCACATTGTAACACTTTGAGGGCCGTGCGTTGTGTGCCAAAGTGCCCTCCACATGCATATGTATGACAAAAACTCAAGATTGAATGACATTCAGAATCATGCACACAACGACGTATAATCTGATCGGGACAAAATTTCCATAAGTATGGATCATCCCACACGTAAAACCGTGCATCATGCCTAAGTTTGTCAAGTTGGTGCCTATTGAACTCACTTGGAATACGTTTTGACACCAAAAAATTAACTATATCGGCATACCAAGGCTCACTTACCTGGATAGACATTAATTGGTCATCGGGAAAGGTTTCAGAAATTGGCGCTACTTCCTCATGTACCATTCGACTTAGGTGGTCAGCCACCACATTCTCCACGCCCTTCTTATCCCGAATCTCAATGTCAAACTCTTGTAAAACCAAAAGCCATCGAATTAGTCTAGGCTTGGCCTCCTTCTTCGTGAGCAAATACTTGAGAGCTGCATGATCAGTAAAAATAATAACTTTAGTCCCAAGTAAGTATGACCGAAACTTATCTAATGCAAATACCACAGCAAGTAATTCTTTTTCAGTGGTTGAGTAATTTAATTGAGCATCATTTAATGTTCTAGATGCATAATAAATAACATAAGGTTGTTTGTCCTTTCGCTGCCCCAAAACAGCACCAATCGCATAGTCCGAAGCATCGCACATCAACTCGGATGGAAGGCTCCAATCTGGAGGTGTGATAATGGGAGCCGAAGTGAGAGCCTCCTTGAGGTGCTTGAATGCCATGGAGCATGCATCATCAAACTCAAACGCCACCTCTTTTTGCAGCAATCGGCATAGTGGCTGTGAAATCTTTGAGAAATCCTTTATGAACCGCCTATAAAAACCTGCATGACCAAGAAACGAACGAACCTCTCTAACCGAAGTTGGAGCGGGTAAGTGACGAACAAGGTCCACCTTAGATTTATCTACTTCAATGCCTTTTTCAGAAATAATATGTCCTAAAACAATACCTTGTTTAACCATGAAGTGACATTTTTCCCAATTAAGCACAAGATTTGTTTCAACACAACGGTTCAAAATCAAACTAAGATTACTCAAACAACCATCAAATGAATTACCAAACACACTGAAATCATCCATAAAAACCTCAATAATTTTCTCAACGTAATCTGAAAATATGCTCATCATGCATCTTTGAAATGTAGCAGGTGCATTGCATAAACCAAATGGCATGCGACGATAAGCAAATGTACCAAAGGGACATGTAAAGGTAGTCTTTTCTTGATCATCCGGTGCAATAACAATTTGATTATACCCAGAATATCCATCAAGAAAACAATAAAATGAATGACCCGCTAACCTTTCCAACATTTGATCTAGGAACGGCAATGGGAAGTGGTCCTTCCTCGTGGTGGCATTTATCTTCCTATAGTCCGTGCATACACGCCAACCGGTTTGGATTCGGGTGGGCACTAGCTCATTCTCCGCGTTCTCCACAACCGTCACTCCAGATTTCTTCGGCACGCATTGGATAGGCGAAACCCACTTACTATCCGAGATAGGATAGATAACTCCACAATCTAAAAGCTTGATTATTTCCTTCTTCACAACTTCCATCATTGGAGGGTTAAGACGGCGTTGAGCCTCTCTAGTTGGTTTGGCCCCCTCCTCAAGAAATATGTGATGCATGCATGTAGCGGGACTAATACCTTTGATATCGGCCAACATCCAACCTAGGGCAGATTTGAACTCCTTCAAAACACGCACTAGTTTCTCCTCTTCTTGTGCCGTGAGTGATGAAGAAATGATGGCCGGTAATGTCTCCTCTTCCCCCAAGAAAATGTACTTCAAATGGCCCGGTAATGGTTTGAGATCAAGGGTAGGTGCCTGAACTATGGATGGTAACAACTTGTTAGTCGAAATGGGAATCGACTCAAATTTAGTATACTTACCATCAAGCTTAGGTGAGGACTCAAGGGCAGCCACAACTTCAAGTAATTCCTCACTATGGGGCACGGCATGGAGTAAAGAGTGTGTGCCGTGGGCATGCATGCAATCTGCCCCCTTTGTTTTGAGTTCTATGCCTCGTGTAATGACTTTTTCAAGCGCATCGTCATTCAAATTGTCGAGATATCCCTGCGCCAAAGAGTCAATTATATCAATAGAAAAGCATGAATGGTCCTCACTAGGGTATTTCATGGAATCAGAAAGATTAAAATTAACAACTTCCCCATCGAATTCCATGGACAAAGTTCCACTATACATGTCAATCTTCGTCCGGGCCGTCTTCATGAATGGCCTTCCAAGTAGAATGGGCAACGAAGGAGCATGGTCCGACTCATCCATTTTGAGGACATAGAAATCCGTGGGGAAGACCAAATGATTAACCTGCACCAGAACATCTTCCAAAACTCCCTTTGGATATGCGTTAGATCTATCGGCCAATTGTATTATTACCCCATCATTTTTCAATGCTCCTAAGTTCATAGATGCATAAATGGAATATGGCATAACATTTATAGAAGCACCTAAATCAAGCATGGCAGATTCAAATCTAGTATTCCCAATGACACAAGGAATGGTAAAGCTACCCGGATCTTTGCATTTGGGGGGGTAGTTTGCGTTGCAAGATGGCAGAGACATTTTCACCCACCTTTACCACTTCCTTGGTCGACATCCTCTTCCTAGTGGTACACAACTCCTTCAAGAACTTAGCATACCTCGGAACTTGCTTGATTGCATCTAACAAAGGTATGTTTACTTGCACTTTTCGAAACGTCTCAAGGATGTCCTTTTCGGCTTCTTCTTTCTTCGTTTGCCTGAACCTACTAGGAAAAGGAACATTTGAAGGGAAAACATTAGTAAGAACTGAATTTAACACATTTTTACCTTTATTGGCCGAATTGGGCAGATTTGGGACCATAGGGGCTTGCGGCAAAGGTGGAATCACCGTTGCCGTGGGCAACCTTGTTTCTTCCTCTTCAATTCTTCATTTTTCATCCTCTTCGGGGCTTGACGGTGGTGGTGTAGGACCTGCCCCGACTTCTTTTCCACTTCTCAAAAGTATGGCCTTTGCGCTTTCAAAACCTCCCTTGGGGTTTGGAATGGTAGAACTAGAGAGTTGTCCGGGATCTCGAAACTTACCTACAAACTCGGCAATCTGCCCAATTTGTTTCTCAAGTTGATCCACCCTCTTATCTTGGTTTTGCATAGCTTTTGCTTGATCTTCCTGCCCATTAGACAACTTAGTTAGTATCTTAAGAAGTGCATCATTGTCAAGAGACGTACCTGAGGCACTTGGGCCGGATTGGGCTTGATTTTGGGGTGGGCCGTAAGCTTTGGGAAAGAACCCCGGGGGTTGTTGCCTAAAGCCTCCTTGGTTCTGAGGTTGCTGGGAATCCCTCCACTTGAAATTTGGGTGGTCTCGCCAACCCGGATTATACGTGTTGGAGTATGGATCATGTCTTGACTGATTTTGGCTTTGAAACCCAATGGCATTCGCACTCTCCCATCCGCCATTCTCGATGAGTTGAGGACACTTTTCAGAGGCATGTCCTTGGATAGAACATACGCCACATACCACAGGTCCTTGCATCTTCATTCCCTCGGCCATCTGTGAAACAATAGAAGTAAGATTAGCCAATTGTGAATGAAGATCGGACGTTGAACTTACCTCATGTACTTGGTGCCGTGGAGGTCCTCTTTGGCCTACTCCCTCATACTGTTGAGCGTTCAATGCTCGGTTAGCGATCAAGACCTTGGCATCCCTGGGCGTTTTGTCCACCAATGCTCCACCCGCCGATGCGTCAAGCATTTGACGTTCTAGAGGTAGGAGCCCCTCGTAGAAGTATTGCAAAAGCAACTCCTCCTTCATCTGATGTTGTGGACAAGAAGCAACAAGAGATTTAAAACGTTCATAGTACGTAGGAAAAGACTCACCATCTTCTTGTTGGATTCCACTTATCTTTTTGCGTAGGAGGATGATGCGAGAAGTTGGGAAGAACTTCTCCAAGTACGCTCTCTTCATACTCTCCCAAGAAGTAACAGTGCCGGGAGCTAACTCATATAGCCAATCTTTGGCTTTATCCATCAAAGAGAATGGAAAAGCCTTCATCTTCAAGATCTTTCCGTCAACAGTGACGGGAGTCATACTAGAGCAAACTACTTCAAATTCTTTCAAATGTTTGTTAGGATCTTCCATGGACAAGCCATGGTATTTAGGAATATGATGAAGCAAACTTGACTTTAATTCAAACTCATCTGTCTTACCTTGGGCAGTCGGGGGGTATTGAATGCACAAGGGTGCGGCATTATCCAAACCTGAGGCGAAAAGCTCCTTAAGTGTCCGGGTGTCTACGGCCATGTCTTGTGGCTCTTCAAATACGCTTGCCGTGGGTTCCTCAAAGATCCCTGCCGTGGCCTCTTCTTCCTCTTCTAGGCCTTGTTCGTCAAGCTCAGGTTCCGGGCTTGGCGGATTTGATTCGTGATGCTTCTTCCTTCGTCTCAAAGTCCTCTCAAAGTCACTGTCAAAGTCCAAGATGTCCTCACGAATCGGTTGAGAACTCCGAGTCATGCACTAGTACCTAAAACAAGAAGAACAAAATTAGGTCAGAAACTTAACAAAAATAAAATAAACAGAAAATACAATCCAAGGGATTAGCAAAGTTGCTAATCCCCGGCAACGGCGCCAAAAATTTGATGCAAACTAAGTAAGCGCACAAATTAAAACCCTCTTGTGACAATTGTAGTATATGAATAAGTAGGGATCGTTCTTAACCGGGGATTAGGAGGGATTGCAAAATCACTTGGATACTGACTCAAAAATGTAAAATGAAGTTTGAAACACTAAACTAGACTCAAAGAATGCAAAACTAACAAAAAAAACACTCAAACAAATCAAAAGACTCAAAACAGCCCCAAAACACTCAAAACTGCCTTAAAATCACTTTCTGGGCAGTTTTGAGCACATTGACAACTTTGGACGAATTTGGATAATAAAATGAATCAAAACACTTATAAACACAAACTAAGACACTTTCTAACTAAATTGGACACAAAAGTAAAGGGGGATTGAGTTTTTTTTACGAAATTAATTCAAATGCACAGATTGTAAATTAAGGCAGATTCTAAAGATGAATTGAATGAAATTATGGATGAATGCTAGCTAGAAGGTTTTTCTCCACACATGTCACACTTGCATACACTTTGATTTTCAGTTGGTCTTTCGATGAATTACGAAACTCAACACTCCGGGTTAATTAGGTCCGCTTAAATTAACCGTCAAAATTTCCTTAAGTTAATGAATTGGATGGGTTAGCGCAACGCAATTCAAAACATTCTCCAAAAGTCCTTTACGTGAAAAGCACAATAAAGATACAATCACAGATCATTAAGCATCATGAAAACTATAAGTGTTGACGAGGCATTCGTTACTATGATGAGCATGAAACTAGTGCCAAGAATTCATTTAACGCGATTGTTTATAAGCAACCTCCACTACTTGTGAATATAAGTTCATAACTGATGCGTGAATTATACGCACACAAATGAAACCCTCTTTTTGTCAATTGTAGTATAAGTATAAGTAGGGATCGTTCTGGACCGGGGATTAGGAGGGATTGTTAATCTCTTGGAAACTGACTCAAAAACGTAAAAACAATATAAAACACTAAACTAGACTCAAAGAATGTGAAACTAAACTTTAAAACACTAAGACAAACCAAAAAAACTCAAAATACTTTAAAAACACAAACTAAATTGATTTCTAACTAAATTGAACATTAAAGCAAAAGGGGGTTTGAGGTTTGACGAAAATTGAAATAACGAAACAAGTTAATAAACTAAACAAATTGTAAATACGGATTTGACGGAATAGAATGAATGGATGCTAGCCAAGGGGTTCATCTCCACACATGTTATACTTGCATACAAAACGATTTCTAATTGCTTTTCAATAAACTATGAATTCTCAATGCCCCGGGTTAATTAGGTCCGCTTAAATTAACCGTCAAGTTTTCCTTAAGTTAATGAATTGGATGATTGCATACGACAATCCAAAGCATTCCTCACAAGTTCCCTACATGAATTGCATAATAGAGATACAAGCAAGAATCATTAAGCAATATGAAAACTATAAGTGTTGACGAGGCATTCGTTACTATGATTGCATGAAACTTATGCCAAGAATTTGTTTAACGCGATTGTTTATAAGCAACCTCCACTACTTGTGAATATAAGTTCATAACTATTACGTGAAACTCACTTATATTCTAGCGTCAAATTCATGCATGAAAATTAAGCGTCGACTCTCAATAAACATACATAAATAGGTTATCAATCAAATAGTTAAACAAATTGAATTCACAACTTATGAAACGTAATTAGAAGTACTCAAATCATATTGCAAGCATAAACATATATTTCGAATCACCCCCTAGCTAAAGGGGGGGTTTAGTTCCTCATACGTACAAAACAAAGAGAATTGAAATTAAACATTGAAATCGAAGAAACGCCTAAACATTCCAACAACTCAAACTTGAATTGTATGAACGTTTAGGCCCTCTTCTCTTCCTCTTCGTTGTAGCATAAGGTCTAGGGATAGTTGGGTTGGGGGAATGGAAGTGTGGAATGAAGTGAGGAGTGATGGAAGTGGAAGATGGTTTTTTGGATTCTAAGGGAGAGAAACTCACGGCTAAGGGAGAAAGGAATGTGTTTGTGGTGTGTTGTTGTGTTGTGAATGAGATGAGATGATTTTTGAATGAATGAATGCAAGGGTATTTATAGGAGGAGTGGAGATGTATATGGCTATTTGTTTAAGGTGTTTGTGGCTACAATGATGAAGAATTGCATGTGGAAATAAAAGGGAAAATGTGGTGAAATGATGAAGTAGGAAGGTGGAAATGCATGTGAGATGTTGGAAAGGAAATGGGAATATGAGTAGGCCATGGCATGGGAGTTGTTTTGTTGGTGTAAATGTGCCATGGTTGCAATGATGAAGAATAAAGAGTGCATGTGGGGTGGAATTGAATGAATGCAAAGTGAATGAATAATGAAATGAGTTAAAGAGGGAGAATGTGGTGAAATGATGAAGTAGGAAGGTGGAAATGCATGTGACTTGTTTGTGGAATAAAGAATGAATGGTGGAATGATGAAGAGTTGCATAAAGAATGCATGTAGGGTTAGCTAGGTTGGCTTTGTTTGGGTACATGTGTGTTAATGGTGGTTTTGCATGTGAATTGATGGATTGTTTTTGATGGAATGGATGGTTCTTTGCATGCCTTTTGAAGTGATTGTGGGCTTTGGAATTGGAAGGAAATGCATGGCCTTGGGGTTGGTTTAAGAGAGAATGGGCTAGGCCCTTTGTTTTATGTCCAAAATGAATACAAGGCCTTCAAATTCGTCCAACACTTTGGCTCCAATCATATGCTATCCATTCCAAGCCCAATTTTGCTCCAAAATGCTCCAAAATGCATCTTTTTGCTTCCTTAGCCATATGAACCTAAAAACACACGAAAATGGCTTAAACTACTAAAACAACTACGAATTAACAACATAGATGCACGAAAACAAGCTAAGTAAGTCGCCTAAATATGCTCCTATCAATAACTATTAGGTGAAACTCACTTATATTCTAGCGTCAAATTCATGCATGAACATTAAGCGTGCACTCTCAATAAACATACACAAACAAGTTATCAATCAAACAGTTAAACGAATTGAATCCAACATTCATGAAATTCCAACCAAAAGTAATCAATTCATATTGCAAGCATAAACATGGTTTCGAATCACCCCCTAGCTAACTAGGGGGATTTAGCCTCTCATGTTCACAAAAAGAGAATTACAAATGAATTTAAACATAAAGCACAAAGGATTGATTACACCTAGAACGCACGATGAATCCACTTGAATTTCCGCGCGTCGAAGCTCCTCTTTCCTCTTCTCCTTGCTGCGGCAGATTGGTTGTGGGTGGTTTTTGGATGTGTTTCTGGTTTGGGAATGGATTTAGGGAGGTTTTGTGGTTTCTGGATGGTTTTCTGGGTTAGGGATGGATTTAAGGATGTTTGGTGGTGCGGCAAGGTTATGGGGTGGTGTAGGGAGGTGTGTAAGGTGGTGGAGAGTGGTGGAGAGGCTGCGGCAAAGCTTGGAAGTGGCTGGAATGGAGGGGAAGATGGAAAGGTGGCTGCGACAATAGAGAAGAATTAGGGTGAATGCTCAATGGGAGCTACGGCTAAAGGACTAAAAAAATTGGAGAGAATGATGCCCACTTTGAAGAATGAATGGGGAATAAAAAAAATGGTAGATGGTGGTTGCGGATGGAAAAATATATGAGAAGTAGGGTGAGAATGATGCACGGGTTTATGGGAAGGAATGGGAAAAAGTGGCTGAATGAATTAGGGTTATGGAATGCACGGGTTGATATGTGAATGTGGCTGATAACAACAAAAAATTATATGGTGGCTGATTAAAAATGGAATGAATGGGATATGGTGCTGCGGCAATGAATGATTTTTTATGTTTATTAGGGTGAAATGGTAAATGGGGGCCACGGCTTTGTTGTAAAATGTAGGGGAATGAATAATGGGATGGTGGATCTAGGGTGAAAATTAGCTACGGCCTTGATTTATTTTTGGTTTATTAGGGTTAATGATAAAAATGGGAGCCACGGCTTAGTAAGGAATTAGGATGTGAAGGTGGCTACGGTTTCAAGGTTGTAGTTTAAGGTTTATTTGAGTGAATGGCTGAGATGGATTCTGGATGAATCAAAGGCCACAGATTCAAGGGAGATTGTGGAAGGGTGCGGCTAGGGTTAGGAAAATGTATGATTTCAGAAAACTAACCCTAGCTTATTTAAAATTAAATCAAAGGCTTACGAAAATAGGAAATTAAAACAGAAATATAAAGGTGCGGCTAGGGTTTAAAAGCATGTGTTTTAAGTGCAACCCTAGGACAAAATTGCCCTCCCTTGCACGGCAAGGGAAGGGAAGAAAATAAAAGGGCACGGCAAGGATGGATAAGGAGCCTAGGGTCTTCGTTTTGTGTCCTAAAGTACCTACAAGGTCTTCAAAGTGGCTAGAAAATACGGACGTTTAGATTAGGAAAGGTTACCAAAACGAGAAACTTAGGGTAACTTTCCTACTTCAAGTAGGAAACCTTGTTTGAGTAGGATTCCTCGTTTTGGTAAGAATTCATCGTTGGAGTAGGAATTCGTCGTTTCTTCAAATGTTCAACTCATTCATTCCTCTTTCGCTCCAAAAGACTCCAATTTGCATCTTCTTGCACACTTTGGCCTTATAATCTGAAAATACACAAAAGTAGCCTTAAACACTAAAATAGCTAAGTAAACACAACATAAATGCACGAGAACAAGCTAATTAAGTCGCATGAATATGCTCCTATCAAATTCCCCCACACTTAACTTTTGCTAGTCCTCGAGCAAAACAAAGCAACTTAAAGAAAATAAGACGAAACAAAACAACAAAACATAACCTAATCCTTCCAACGTTTGCCTCAGGGATTTCCAATGAAACATGACATGTCAAAGATCATTACTCACATAGCTTTTAGTCTTACTTCCCCTTAAGCACATCCTTAATCATAGTCACCATTCACTAGTTCGCATTTAATCAATTAAAACACATTTTGAATGTAGTAACATGCCTTAGAGAATTCCCTCAATTCCTCACTAGTTATGCACTCAATTTTCACTCAGATTTTCTGACTACACACCCTACACTAGTTATATGTGAGAAGATTGATTTAAACATGAAAGACTAGTACTCACATACGTTATAACAAAGAACGCAATTTCTGGAGTAATTAAACGTGTTTAGATATGATCTCATGAATGGAATGCTACTACTTAGATGCGAGAACCAGTGACACTATATGCTCATACTAAATTCAAACTCCACAATTGAAATGCACAACACTCAAGATAGAAGTCAAGGGTTGTAACGGGGCTTGGGGTATTGGCTCACAAGGAAAGAGCCAACACCCCATAACCTTTTGCCGTGCATTCACCCCACCATTCCAACACTTTCCACACCATTCCACACCATCCTACACCTTCCACCACCATTGCCGCACCACAAAACCTCCCTAAATCCATTCCCAAACCAGAAACATATCCAAAAACCACCCACAACCAATCTGCCGCAGCAAGGAGAAGAGGAAAGAGGAGCTTCGACGCGCACCAATTCACATGGATTCGTTGGGCGTTCTAGGTGTAATCATTCCTTTGTGCTTTATGTTTAAATTCATTTGTAATTCTCTTTTTGTGAACATGAGAGGCTAAATCTGAAGGAAATTTTTTGAAAAACAAGTTCATTTGAGCAACATCAACAACATCAATTAACAATTAAAAGGCGGAATCATGTTTATATGCACTCAAAAACAAAACTTAACCCATGAACTTTAAAGCCTAGTAGATAGGTGAACCAAGACTCAACTCAAAACAAAGTGAGTTGAGAAATCAATACCTTTGCAGATTCCTCTTTGCATAAGCAAAGGCTAATCACCCAAAGAGAGGGCCTTCATTCCTTGCATCTTAGATCCATGGATTTGGATGGACGAAAAGGTTTCTCCAAGTTCCCAAAATTGAGAACCTCTAATGATTCATCACCAAGGCATAATGAAGAAGAAATGAGTGACCTTGGAGGAGTTTGATTGCTAGATGATCCCTCCAAGGTGGCCGAAATTTTAGAGAGAAAGGAGAGCTTGTGTTCTCATCCTTTCCCCAAAAATTACCATATGTAAATTTTAGGCTATAAAGTCCTTTATATAGTCCCTTCAAATAAGTGACCAAATGGACCAAAAGCCCTATTCTTCTATCATGGCCGGCCTATAGGGTTCATTGGGCTTTCAAGCCCTTTGTTTATTCAAGTTGTCATACAACTTGAGTTAATGGGCTTGACATTCAAATCCCATTGGGCCTTGCGGCCCAAAACTAACCCGAGGTCTTTAACGAACTTATTCGTTTGATTAATTAACATATTAATTAATCCTAGCCTTAGATAAATAATTAAACCATTTAATTATTCTTACTCATCTCCGTTGTTTCTTCAAACTCTACCTTACTCGATGAACGATCCATTAGGTTCCTTTTAGCGAGGCAGTGGGCGATTAAAACTCTTTCAAATCGATTGTTAATTGAAACTTACTTTCAATTCTCCCTTTAGTGTTTATACACGTTTAGGGCTTCCACAAACCATGGTTGACGCCTAGCAGCATGTCATGGTTACCCAAGCTAATCAGAAGAGGTGGAGAACCTATTCAGTTTTAGGATTACAAATGCAATACGGTCTTTCTCTAATACAATACTCTTGATCACATTGTTTGGTTTGATAGTTTATTCATGTCTACTATCCAATGTGAATCTTGTACTTATATGATTACCTTGAATGTGATCTGGAACGCATTCCAACATCTCATTCATACTCTGGCCAGAGATTCTAAATCATATCATAGAGTATTCTCCCTCAAACAGTTTGAAGGTTAGAGATCCCTTGTTGCGCATTCACTTGCCTCCATGGCTAAGTGGCTTAACCCCGACGATGCCGTGGACACCCTGATAGAGTGACTTTGACATAATCAAAGATTAAGGACCTAACCACAAGACAACTGTGATGCCTCAGGTCAAAAGACAAATTTGCATTATCTCATGTGACATGAATATGAGAACTCTTCGTTGATCGTGTTCAGTGAACTCATTCTCTATTGAGCACCTACGAACTTGTCTTGATGTCACACACACCAATGACTCGAGACTAGTCACTCTCCCTGAGAGAAGACACAGCACGTACTGATCTTAACGGACTGTCAATGCCCAATTGACAATCCTATGATCAGGAACGTTTAGGATGTGTCAACGAAAGAATGGTCTCATGAATCTAACTTCTTTAGATCGCATTCTTCCAATCACATATTCCTTGGACTTATCGTTTAAGCATATAACATTTATATGAGACGGCTCAAACAATAATGTTTGCCCTCAATATTAAACTAGATTAGTTTAACATGTGAAATGTCCATAAAGTATCATCATATGATTGGTTTTAGGGCACATTTCCAACAAAATCCCCCTAGTTAGCTAGGGGGTGATTCGAAACCATGTTTATGCTTGCAATATAAATTGATTACTTTTGGTTGGAATTTCATGAATGGTGGATTCAATTCGTTTAACTGTTTGATTGATAACTTATTTGTGTATGTTTATTGAGAGTGCACGCTTAATTTTCATGCATGAATATGACGCTAGAATATAAGTGAGTTTCACCTAATAGTTATGAACTTATATTCACAAGTAGTGGAGGTTGCTTATAAACAATCGCGTTAAATGAATTCTTGGCACTAGTTTCATGCTCATCATAGTAACGAATGCCTCGTCAACACTTATAGTTTTCATGATGCTTAATGATCTTTGATTGTATCTTTATTGTGCTTTTCACGTAAAGGACTTTTGGAGACTGTTTTGAATTGCGTTGCGCTAACCCATCCAATTCATTAACTTAAGGAGAACTTGACGGTTAATTTAAGCGGACCTAATTAACCCGGGGTGTTGAGTTTCATAATTTATCGAAAGACCAACTGAAAATCAAAGTGTATGCAAGTGTGACATGTGTGGAGAAGAACCTTCTAGCTAGCATTCATCCATATTTTCATCACATTCATATTTACATTCTGCCTTAAATTTACAATTCTGTGCATTTAGTTTAATTTCGTCAAAAACTCAATCCCCCCTTACTTTTGTGTCCAATTTAGTTAGAAAGTGTCTTAGTTTGTGTTTATAAGTGTTTTGATTCATTTTATTACCCAAATTCGTCCAAAGTTGTCAAAGTGCTCAAAACTGCCCAGAAAGTGTTTTTAAGGCAGTTTTGAGTGTTTTGGGGCTGTTTTGAGTCTTTTGATTTGTTTTAGTGTTTTTATTGTTTAGTTTTTCATTCTTTGAGTCTAGTTTAGTGTTTCAAACTTTATTTTACGTTTTTGAGTCAGTTTCCAAGTGATTTTGCAATCCCTCCTAATCCCCGGTTAAGAACGATCCCTACTTATTCATATACTACAATTGTCACAAGAGGGTTTTAATTTGTGTGCTTACTTAGTTCGCATCACATTGACGAAGCACTTGTTACTATGATTGCACAACATGGCACTTGATAATGCTTCTCTATTGTCACAGTTCATGGAAAGGTCCCAAATGCAAAGCGTTGATATATTTGATCTTTAATCAAGGAATAACGTGTTTTCCAATACTTACAATTCAGATTGGAGTGATCATTCAAACTCTATATGGTGGGAACCTCAACATATTCAACAAGAAGGATATTGGCACAACCTCATATACAATATGCCCTATGAGGAGTTCTATTCAACGTCTATGCATCCACCACAACCTCATATACAATATGCCCAACCAAACTCAGGTTTGTCAATAGATTATAATCAAGCTCTTAATGAATTAATTTCTTTGGTGTAGGGCTCACAAAACCAACTCGAGGAGGCTCAACAAGGAGAATATTGGCAACCATATGAGGAGTTCTATACAACACCTATGCAGCCACCACAACCTGCCCAAACAAATTCAAGTGAGTCTTTGTATAATCATACGGTTAGTAAGTTACTCACCAATTTGTCTCAGGGGCAAGAAGATCAAAATAAAGCAAGGCAAAATCAAGACAAAAGGTTGGACCACTTGGAAAAGCAAATTGGGCAGATAGCGGAGTTCGTAGGACAATTTCAAGACCAAGGCAAACTCCCTATTTCAACCATGGCAAATCCGAAGGAAGGATTTGAAACTGCCAAGGAAATCATCTTGAGAAGTGGCAAGGAGGTTGGAACGGACCCTCAACCATCAAAATCAAATCACAAGGAGGATGAAAGATTGCAATTTGAGGAAGAGGAACACACCCAACACACGGCAAGGGAGGAAACACCTTTGCCGCAGGCACCTATTGCACCTACGCCATCCAATTCAGGTAAGGTTGTTCAAATTTTAATTCTTTCTAACCCCATTCCACCCAATGTCCCTATTCCTTGCAGGTTCATGAATTCCAAGGAAGAAGAAAGTGAAAAAGACATCTTGGAAGCCCTTCCAAAGGTGCAAAGTATGGAATGTCAAGAATTCGTCAAAGAGGATGTTCTTGAGGCAAACAACCCCAAAGAAGTTGAATTTCATAACACAAGACAAGTCATAACTCTCAAAACACCAAATGTAGCTGAATTTTCTAGTCCTACAACTTTCGAAGGGGTGTTTATTCTTGAGTTTATGTCGGAGCACACAGGTAAGCCACCTCCCTGAATTTCAATTTTGTTTTATACTAATATGTTGTTAATGATCCAGGCACCCACTCTAGAATTTAAACCATTACCGGATCATCTCAAGTATCACCCCCCATTCAAAGATCAATTCCATGTCGTGGGTCCTAAATGAGAAAAGAAGTTCTTCGTCCGGCTGCAAGACGTAAAAGAAAGCGCTACTTGGGAGGCAACCCAATACACTGAATAAAACAAAATATGAAAAAAAAAAAAAAAACATGGCAGAAAGATGGAGCCTTCACAAAGGTTGTGTACGTGAAGCCCCACTACGTGGCAACACTCTCGGAGCAGAAGGCATCGGAGCAAGAGGCATCGGAGCGGAAGGCATCAGAGCAGGAGGCATCGGAGATAGAGCATTCGAGGCCTCAATACTTGGCGGAACACTAGATGACCTAGGAAAAAGGTGCCTCTGGAAGAAAGACGCAAGCCTTTGACGGTCACTTTGCATTCGACCTTGAGATTCTTGCATCTCATCAAGCTTCCTCTTCATGCCTGTCGAATAATTATTGGCAAGCACGTGCAAACTTCTATTCTCGTGCTTAAGCTGTTTGATCTCCTGCTTGAGATTTTCCACCTCTGCCATCAATGATTCAACCTGACGGGAGCGAGCAAGCAGGCGTTGGCCCATGTTGGACACAGAGCCCGCGCACTGAACACTGAGAGCTAGGGACTCTTGAACGGCCAACTCATCGGACCGTCCTGAAAGTAGCTGACTATCTTTGGGAGTGAGGAGGTTCCGACCTACTATCGTAGCTATTGTTGCATCCGTCATCACAGAGTCTTCACCTGTAAGAGGGCCATGAGAAGATAAGAAAGACGGGCTCCATACCTTACCCTGACGCAGTGTGACCGGATCACTGCTAAGACTCAAATCTAAGCAAATGTTCGAAGGGTTAGATGAGTTAGCCATTTTTCAAGAAGTTAAAAGAGAAGGGTTGGAAGGAGAAAAATCTCGACGGGCCGGAGACGATTTTCACAAATGGGCAATATTCAAAATGTGCATGTTAGAGGTGATCGATCACCTCTATAAAAGGAGTGGCGACACACTCACCAATTCAGAATTGAAGAGACACCACTCTTCAAAGCCGGATTTTTCTGCGTTAAGTTCGCCAGCTCTTCAGACGCAATCCCGGCTTTTCAGATAAAGCGTGCAGCTTTGTCAAAAGATTTCTGACAAAGTTGAAGACGCGTGGAGGCCGAGAAAGCAGCTACACACTTTTGCCGACAAACGTGGGTGACAAAAGCCGAAATCCCGGCTTTTCAGAAAACGTGTGCAACTTTGTCAAAAGCTCCCTGCTTTTTCAGAAAACGTGTGCAACTTTGTCAAAAGCTCCCGGCTTTTCAGAAGATGCGTGGAGGACATTGCCGCATCCGCACTGCCACTTGCCATTACAATTCCTATATACATCAACATTCATGGCAAGGCATACACCCAAAAACGCATGACTTCCCTTCTTGGCCGAGAATGTAACTGCAACCAACCCTCTCAAACATGCTCAGTTTTCTTCTTCTCTTGAGAACACATTTTCAACCATTGATGTATCCCCCAAAGAAAATACCAGATGCCTGGAGTACAGATGAGGCAAGAGGAAACGGTGGATCGAAGCATGTGGAGACAAGCACAACAAATATATGTGCTGATTCATTCGCTGCTTCTGCAAAAGCAAAAGTATCTCATATCATCAAGGGCGAAAGCAAAGGTATCTCATATCATGATCTTTCCCTGTCCTTTCCTTTGTCCTTGTTATTACTCGCATGGCAAAGTAAAGTGAGCAATCAGCCGACACTTGGAGTCAGTCTTTCGATCTGGAACCAACTACCTGGAATCTATTCCCTGGTTGCTTACCTAGCGTTGCTCTCGAGTAGTCATCTTCAAAGGTTGAAACACTTCCAGAGAAGGGACCACATCGGCTTGGAGAATAGCTAAGACGAGTGGCGAGGAAACATCAATCTTGTGGATAGTCAGCAAACGCAACAACTGCATATGCTGAGTTATCCTCTAACCCTCTTCAATACGAATTGGAAAGATTGAACAAAGAAATCGGTCATCACCTCCACCTCGTGCTTGCCTGCCATATGTCAGAATCCTCCAGCTCAGTTCAAGATTAGCCTGTGGAAAAACTCACGATCAAGCCTCAATGCAATCACCAAGGAGAAGATGGAATTTACACTCCATAACCAGATTTGCATCCCTAAACTCTTCTCTTTGTTAGATATATTCTGCCATGTTTAGTATGTTTAAGTGTTGTTTGTGTGTTTACTTATGTTTTGTATGCTTAAAACATTGAGGACAATGTTTGATTTAAGTGTGGGGGGGGGGGGGGGGTAACTAAGTATATTTGATACAAATTCGTGGGATTTTATCACCCACAATTTCAAATGTTGTTCCTTGCTGTTTTAAGGTGTTTTTAAGATGTTTTAGAGTGTTTTAGTATGTTTTATTTTATAACTCCGAAAATCACATAAAAATTTGAAAAACATGTTTTGAAATGCCTAAAAAGAGTGTTTTGAGTCGTTTTTGTGTGTTTGTGTCTTAGGGTACCTTCCAACACAATGATAAGGATTTGGTTTGTAATTACATGACTGTTAAAAAGAGTTATAAACATAGAGAAAAGTTTGATTTACTCTTGGTATATGGTTGGTTATGGTTATAATGTATGACTTCACATGCAATCATAAAAGAAAAATTCGTTTTTGAAACATGCTTGAAGGAAGGAACTCAAACAAACGCTACAACCCTGTGAGACTCGAGCCATTACCTTCTTTGGAGAGTTGTAATCTGTGATTCTTTGTTTTCTAAAGTTGTTGCATGATCTCATTATTCCTTGCTTGGTTGCTACTTAGAATGCAATTGTATCATGATAGAACTAAATGCTAGAACTTATATCCGTTTCATTCAAAGCATGACATTGAATTGCATAACATATATCAAGATGAAGTTGTGTAGTTGCCACCATAGCCAAATAGCCTTACGTCCCATATTTCGTATATGTTCTAAGTTTTAACCCCGTTGAGCTTTGTTTAGCCTTTATTCTTTGTTAACCCACATTTTCCTCACCTAGCCTAGTTTAGGACAATTCACACCCTTGTTCTTAAAAGATAGTGAGCATGACTTAAATGAATTCCTTTTGAGTTACATTATGCAAGAAAATGAGTGTTGGGGAGGGAAAGTTTGTTCTTAAGTTTATATGTATGTTTTGAGATTCAAAAGAAAAGAAAAAAAAAATTGTGAAAAACATACGAAAAAGAAAAACAGAAAAGAAAAGAAAGAAAGAAAGAAAGGAAAAGAGCTTGTTCTCCCTTTTTGTTCAAAAGTTGAGTCTTCATTCAAAGGGGAATTCTAAGTTGATTCAAGTGCTTTGCTCACTATTTCTTTAAGAACCTTTGTTTTCCATATCCCTTCTTTGTTATCCACACACCCCAAGCCCCGTTACAACCCGTGACTTCAATCTTGAGTGTTATGTGTTTCAATTTGTGGAGTTTGAACTTGGTATGAGCATATGGTGTCACTGGTTCTCGCATCTAAGTAGTAGCATTCCATTCATGAGATCATACCTAAACATGCTTATTAACTCCATAAATTGCTTTCTTTGTGATACATATATGTGAGTGTTCGTTTTCATGTTTACATCAAATCTTCTCACATGTAACTAGATTAGGCTGTGTAGTTAGAAAATCTGAGTGAAAATTGAGTGCATATCTTGTAATGAATTGAGCAAATTCTCTAAGGCAGGTTACTACATTCAAAACATGGTTTTAAATGCTTAATTGTGAACTAGTATGTGGTGACTATGATTAAGAATGTATTTAAGTGTGAAGATGACTAAAATCTGTGGGAAGAATGATTTTTAACATGTCATGTGCATTGGAAATCCCTGAGGCAAATGTTGGAAGGTGTAGGTTGTGTTTTGTTCGTTTTGTTTTGTTTTTTGTTTCTTTTGTTTTGTTTTGCTTGAGGACTAGCAAAAGCTAAGTGTGGGGGAATTTGATAGGAGCATATTTATGCGCCTTAGTTTGCTTGTTTTCGTGCATTTACGTTGTGTTTCTTTAGTTATTATAGTGTTTAAAGTTATTTTCGTGCAATTTCAGGTTTTAGTGTCAAAGTATGCAAAAAGAAGCAATTTGGAGCATTCTAGAGCATTTTTGGGCCAAGATTGGATAGTGCAAGCATGGAGGCATGAGGATGGACTGATTTGAAAGGCTTGAATTCACTTAGGGAGTTGCAAGGGGGCCTAAAAACCTGATTTCTAGAAGGCTACATTGCAGCCACATGCACTTCCATCCTTTAAGCCATTCCACATGCAATTCCAACCTAATCCACATGCATTCATCATCATAACCTAGCTGTCATTCCACATTTGTGCCATGAATTCCCCTTCATTCCAGCCATTCCACATGCATTTCCAACCCACATGCCCCTTTAATCATTCAAGCATGCACCCTTTATTCTTTCATCATTCCAGCCACTCCACATTCATCACCAACACAATCATCAACAAAAGACCCATTCCTAGCTGTTTTGCACATGCATTCCCTTAATTATTTCAACCACATGCACCCATAATCATTCACACCTTGCAGCCACATGCACATTCACCCCTTTCTCTCCCTATAAAACCATGCAATGCATTCATACAAACCATTTCCCATTCATTCACCATTCACGCCAGAAATTCATCCCCTCTCTATAACACATCCATACTTCACCATTCTTCATATTTTCTGCCCAAAAATAAGCCTTGAAGTCCCCTACATCCATCCCTATCCTAAACACATCATTCTACACCATCCATAACCCCCAAAACCTATCCTTAGACCTTGTGCCGCAACAAAGAGGAGGAGAAGGGCCTAAACGTTCATACAATTCAAGTTTGAGTTGTTGGAATTTTTAGGTGTTTCTTTTCCTTGATTTCAATGTTTAATTTCAATTCTCTTTGTTTTGTGCGTATGAGGAACTAAACCCCCCTTGGCTAGGGGGGGATTCGAAATATATGTTTATGCTTGTAATATAATTTGATTACTTCTAATTGCGTTTCATAAGTTGTGAATTCAATTTGTTTAACTGTTTGATTGATAACTTATTTATGTATGTTTATTGAGAGTGCACGCTTAATTTTCATGCATGAATATGACGCTAGAATATAAGTGAGTTTCACCTAATAGTTATGAACTTATATTCACAAGTAGTGGAGGTTGCTTATAAACAATCGCGTTAAATGAATTCTTGGCAAGAGTATCATGCATTCATAGTTACAATTGCCTCGTCAACACTTATAATTTTCATAGAACATAATGATCTCTCATTGTATCTCTTCTATGCATTCATGTTGAGAACCATTGGAGAATGATTTGAATTGTCGCATGCATCATCCAATTCAATAACACAAGGAAAATTTGAGAGTTAATTAGTGCATCACGGTTAACTTGGGGTGTTGAGCATCATGGTTTATTGAAAAGCAATTGGAATTCGTTTTATATGCAAGTGTAACATGTGTGGAGATGAACCCCTTAGCTAGCTTCCCATCCATTCAATTCCATCAAATTCGTTTTAAAATCTGTTCATTTTACAAAGTTTTAAGTTTTGTATTCAAATTCGTCAAAAACTCAATCCCCCTTTGCTTTAGTGTCCAACTTAGTTAGAAAGTGTCTTAGTTTGTGTTTTTAAGTGTTTTGATTCATTTTACTACCCAATTTCGTCCAAAGTAGTCAAAGTGCTCAAAACTGCCCAGAAAGTGTTTTTAAGGCAGTTTTGAGTGTTTTGGGTGCTGTTTGAGTCTTTCGGTTTGTTTTAGTGTTTTAAGTGTTTAGTTTTGCATTCTTTGAGTCTAGTTTAGTGTTAAAGTGTCTTAGTTTGTGTTTCTAAGTGTTTTGATTCATTTTATTACCCAATTTCGTCCAAAGTAGTCAAAGTGCTCAAAACTGCCCAGAAAGTGTTTTTAAGGCAGTTTTGAGTGTTTTGGGGCTGTTTTGAGTCCTTTGGTTTGTTTTAGTGTTTTAAAGTTTAGTTTTGCATTCTTTGAGTCCAATATAGTGTTTTATGTTGTGTTTTTACGTTTTTGAGTTAAATCCAAGTGATTAACAATCCCTCCTAATCCCCGGTCCAGAACGATCCCTACTTACATTCTTCACTACAATTGATAAAAAGAGGGTTTAATTTGTGTGTGTATAATTCTCGCATCAGATACACAAGGGTGCGGCATTATCCAATCCCGAAGCGGAAAGCTCCTTAAGTGTCCGGGTGTCTACAGCCATGTCTTGTGGCTCTTCAAATGCCCTTGCTGTGGGTTCCTCAAAGATCCCTGCCATGGCCTCTTCTTCCTCTTCTAGGCCTTGTTCTTCAAGCTCAGGTTCCGGGCTTGGTGGATTTGACTCGTGGTGCTTCTTCCTTCGTCTCAACGTCCTCTCAAAATCACTGTCAAAGTCCAAGATATCCTCACGAATTGGTTGAGAACTCCGAGTCATGGACTAGTACCTAAAACAAGGAAAACAAAACAAAATCAGAAACTTTAACAAAATAAATAAATAAACAGAAATTAAACAATCCAAGGGATTAGCAAAGTTGCTAATCCCCCCCGGCAACGGCGCCAAAAATTTGATGCGAACTAAGTAAGCACACAAATTAAAACCCTCTTGTGACAATTGTAGTATATGAATAAGTAGGGATCGTTCTTAACCGGGGATTAGGAGGGATTGCAAAATCACTTGGAAACTGACTCAAAAACGTAAAATAAAGTTTGAAACACTAAACTAGACTCAAGGAATGCAAAACTAAACAATAAAAACACTAAAACAAATCAAAAGACTCAAAACAGCCCCAAAACACTCAAAACTGCCTTAAAATCACTTTCTGGGCAGTTTTGAGCACTTTGAGCACTTTGGACGAATTTGGGTAATAGAATGAATCAAAACACTTAGAAACACAATCTAAGACACTTTCTAACTAAATTGGACACTAAAGTAAAGGGGGATTGAGGTTTTGACGAAAATAAATTAAATGCACAGATTGTAATTTAAAGGCAGAATTTAAATATGAATGTGATGAAATATGGAATGAATGCTAGCTAGAAGGTTCTTCTCCACACATGTTACACTTGCATACAAAATGATTTTCAGTTGGTCTTTCGATAAATTATGAAACTCAACACCCCGGGTTAATTAGGTCCGCTTAAATTAACCGTCAAGTTTTCCTTAAGTTAATGAATTGGATGGGTTAGCGCAACGCAATTCAAAATATTTTCCAAAAGTCTTTTACGTGAAAAGCACAATAAAGATACAATCAAAGATCATTAAGTATCATGAAAACTATAAGTGTTGACGAGGCATTCGTTACTATGATGAGCATGAAACTAGTGCCAAGAATTCATTTAACACGATTGTTTATAAGCAACCTCCACTACTTGTGAATATAAGTTCATAACTATTAGGTGAAACTCACTTATATTCTAGCGTCATATCCATGCATGAAAATTAAGCGTGCACTCTCAATAAACATACACAAATAAGTTATCAATCAAACAGTTAAACGAATTGAATCCACCATTCATGAAATTCCAACCAAAAGTAATCAATTTATATTGCAAGCATAAACATGGTTTCGAATCACCCCCTAGCTAACTAGAGGGATTTAGCCTCTCATGTTCACAAAAAGAGAATTACAAATGAATTTAAACATAAAGCACAAAGGATTGATTACACCTAGAACGCCCAACGAATCCACTTGAATTTCCGTGCGTCGAAGCTCCTCTTTCCTCTTCTCCTTGCTGCGGCAGAGAGGTTTTCTGGGTTAGGGATGGATTTAAGGTGATATGGTGGTGCGGCAAGGTTATGGGGTGGTGTAGGAAAGTTTGTATGGTGGCTGGAAGTGTGGGAATGGCTGCAGTCCGGTTGGGAAGTGGTTGGAATGGTGGCTATAGGTTGCGGC
The DNA here is from genome assembly GCA_016587475.1 of Pyrus pyrifolia. Taxonomy (NCBI): domain Eukaryota; kingdom Viridiplantae; phylum Streptophyta; class Magnoliopsida; order Rosales; family Rosaceae; genus Pyrus; species Pyrus pyrifolia. The sequence goes on from BNSU01000024.1 coordinate 1,033,623, forward strand.
TGTTAGAGAAGAATTAGGGTTATGGTGGCTACGGATGGAAGAGAATGGAATGTGTGTATGGCTGAATAGAATTAGGGTTAATGGAATGCACGGCTAGGGGAAATTAGGGTGAATGATGCTACGGATTGATGCGTTTATTATACGCACACAAATTAACCCTCTTGTTGTCAAATTGTAGTAAGGATGCAAGTAGGGATCGTTCTAGACCGGGGATTAGGAGGGCTTGCTAAAACCTCTAAATTGACTCAAAAACATAAAAACAAAGTTAAAAACGTTCACAAAGACTCAAAGGACTCAAAACAGGTTCAAAAGACTCAAAACTGCCGAAAAACGCTAACTAGGCAGTTTCTGACCTTAAACACAAATTTGGACGAATTTAAGATTATAGGTTGATTCAAAACACTTTAAAACACAAATTAAGACACTTTGACACTAAACGAGACTCAAAGAATGCAAAACTAAACACTTACAACACTAAAACAAACCAAAAGACTCAAACAGCACCCAAAACACTCAAAACTGCCTTAAAAACACTTTCTGGGCAGTTTTGAGCACTTTGACTACTTTGGACGAAATTGGGTAATAAAATGAATCAAAACACTTATAAACACAAACTAAAACACTTTCTAACTAATTTGGACATTAAAGTAAGGGGGGATTGAGTTTTGGACGAAATTAAACTAATTGCACAGATTCTAATTAAAAACAGAATGTAAATATGAATGTGATGGATTTGAATGGATGGGATGAAAAGCTAGCTAAGGGGTTCATCTCCACATATTTTATACTTGCATAATAAAACGATTTCCAATTGCGTTTCAATAAACCATTAATTCTCAACACCCCAAGTTAACCGTGATGCACTAATTAACCTTCAAATCTTCCTAACGTTATTGAATTGGATGATTGCATACGACAACCCAAAACATTCCCCACAAGTCCCCTACATGATTGCATAATAGAGATACAAGCAAGAATCATTACGCTCTATGAAAATTATAAGTGTTGACGAGGCATTCGTTACTATGATTGCATGAAACTTATGCCAAGAATTCGTTTAACGCGATTGTTTATAAGCAACCTCCACTACTTGTGAATATAAGTTCGTAACTATTAGGTGAAACTCACTTATATTCTAGCGTCATATTCATGCATGAAAATTAAGTGTGCACTCTCAATAAACATACATAAATAAGTTATCAATCAAATAGTTAAACAAATTGAATCCACAACTTATGAAACACAATTAGAAGTAATCAAATCAAAATGCAAGCGTAAACATATATTTCGAATCCCCCCCTAGCCAAGGGGGGGTTTAGTTCCTCATGATACAAAACAAAGAGAATCAAAGAAACACCTAAACATTCCAACAACTCAAACTTGAATTGTATGAACGTTTAGGCCCTCTTCTCTTCCATTCCTCATTCGTACAAAACAAAGAGTATTGAAATTAAACATTGAAATCAAAGAAACACCTAAACATTCCAACAACTCAAACTTGAATTGTATGAACGTTTAGGCCCTCTTATCTTCCTCTTCGTTGTAGCACAAGGTCTAAGGATAGTTTGATGGTGTGAATGGTTTGGGGAGTGGTGAAAATGGAAGGAGGAGGCCACGGCAATGGGATGATTTCTGGTGTGGTGTTTGGATGATTAGGGAGAGAGCACGGCACAAGGGAATGGTTGGTGTTTGTGACTGAAATGTGTATGGAAGAATGAATGAGAATGAGTGGGAATGAATGCTTATTTATAGGCGAAATGGGGGGGGGGAACATGACAGCTAGGAGGGAATGTGGCTGCATGTTTGAATGATTAAAGGATGCATGTGGGTTGGAAATGCATGTGCAAGCATGTGTTGGCTAATTTAAAGAATGTGAGGGAATGATGAAAGGGGAAACATGATAGCTAGGTTGGTTGGTGTGTGGAATGGCTGAATGTGGTGCAATGATAATGTCTTATGGCTGAATGGATTAAAGAATGGGAGTGCATGTGTTGAATGATTGCACGGCATGGGTATTTTCTGGAATGTTGAATGTGCATGTGAAGTGGCTGATTAGAATCTAGGGTGCATGTGCACGGCAATGTGTTAGAATGGATGTGTGGCTGCATGTGATGAAGTGGTGATGAATGTGAATGTGGTTGAATGATTAAGTGGCTGAATTAAAGAATGGGATGCATCTGAATTAGGTTGGAAAGTGGTGGAAATGGAATGTTATTGATAGGAGCATATTTATGCACCTTAGTTTAGCTTGTTCTTGTGCATTTATAGTGTTTTTCCTTAGTAAAGTAGTCTTTTAAGCTAGTTTTATGTAATTTCAGGTTTTAAGGGCAAAGTATGCAAAAGGATGCATTTTGGAGCCTTTTGGAGCAAATTAGAGCTTGGAATGGACATCATATGCTTAGAGCCAAGAGGACGGACGAAATTGAAGATTTGAAGATGATGTTTCCTACTTGAACAAGGTTTCCTAGTTGAAGTTGGAAAGCCCCTAGTGGAAATGGGTTTCCTAGTTGAATTAGGATTCCTAGAAGAATGAAGATTCCTACTCAAACAAGGTTTCCTACTTGAAGTAGGAAAGTCAAAGTCCAAATGGTCTCAAGTGAAGCAACAAAGAAGTTTTCCAAGTCCAAGAAGGAAAAGGAGTCCAAGATGAAGTAGGAATGATGAAGACAAGGTTTCCTAATCCTAATAGGCAAAGTTTCCAAGTACAATGAGGAGTCCTTATCCATTTAGGGTACCTTATCCATTTAGGACACCCTATCCTATCCTTGCCGTGGGTTTTATCCAATTCCCCTTAGTTTTAGGGCTTTCTAGAAGCCCTAAACATTATCCCTAAGCCTTGCCGCACCCTTATCTCTTTTTCCCTACAAATTTGGCACTTAAAGCATGATTCTAGGAACCTTATCTTATCGCCTACAAAGGTGGCACCCAAACCCTTCTAGAAATCAGATTTCCCTTGCCTTGCAAGGCATTCTAGAAGCCTTATCACCTTATCCCTTACCTGCCGCACCTAGGAAGCATTATCCCTCTATATTTCTGATTTCTAAGCCTATTTCTTAGTGGATTTGGGTTATTCAAGTCCATATCTGATTACCCTAGGGTTTTAAGTGCCTATATATACTCATATTAACCCCTAGATCAGATCACCACTCTCATATACATTCATTCACTCCAGAAATTCGTCCAAACTTCTCCACACCCTTGCCGCAGCCACCAAACACCTTTCTCCTTAGTTTTAGACCTTTGCCGCACCATCCCCTTCCCCTAAACACTACTACATCCCTCCATAACCATCCATCCATACACCTAAGGCCCTAAAACCTGTCCCTAGACCCTTGCCGCACCAAGGAGGAGGAGAAGGAAGCTCGGAAGTTCATGCAATTCAAGTTCGCGTCTTTGGAATTTCTAGGTGTTTCTTTTCCTTTGATTTCAATGTTTAATTTCAATTCTCTTTGTTTTGTGCGTATGAGGAACTAAACCCCCCCTTGGCTAGGGGGGGATTCGAAACACATGTGTATGCTTGCAATATGATTTGATTACTTCTAATTGCGTTTCATAAGTTGTGAATTCAATTTACTTATCTATGTGAATTACATTGATTTGTGTGTGTTGGTTGAGAGTGCACGCTTAATTTTCATGCATAAATTGGATGCTAGGATATAAGGAAATTTCACCTAATCATTATGGAATTATATTCACAAGTAGTAAAGGTTGATGATCTCAATCGCGTTAAGTAAATTCTTGGCATAAGTTTCATGCAATCATAGTAACAAGTGCTTCGTCAATGCTTATGGTTTTCATAGAACTTAATGATTCTTGCTTGTATCTCTATTATGCAATCATGTAGGGGACTTGTGGGGAATGTTTTGGGTTGTCGTATGCAATCATCCAATTCAATAACGTTAGGAAAATCTGAGGGTTAATTTAAGCGAACCTAATTAACTTGGGGCGTTGAGAATTCATGGTTTATTGAAAAGCAATTAGAAATCGTTTTGTGTGCAAGTATAACATGTGTGGAGATGAACCCCTTAGCTAGCTTCCATCCCATTCATTAAATCCAAATTCGTTTTAAAATCTGTTCGTTTTACAAAGTTTTAAGTCTTGTTTTCAAATTCGTCAAAATCAAAATCCCCCTTTACTTAGAGTGTCAAATTAGTTAGAAATCAATTTAGTTTGTGTTTTTAAGTATCTTAGGTCAAGTTAAAACCAATTTTCGTCCAAAGTTGTGTCTAGTGTTCAAAACTGCCCATATTGTGTTTTTAAGGCAGTTTTGAGTGTTTTGGGGCTGTTTTAAGTCTTTTGGTTTGTTTTTGTGTTTTAAAGTTTAGTTTTGCATTCTTTGAGTCTAGTATAGTGTTTTATATTGTGTTTCTACGTTTTTGAGTCAATTCCAAGTGATTAACAATCCCTCCTAATCCCCGGTCCAGAACGATCCCTACTTACATTCTTCACTACAATTGATAAAAAGAGGGTTTAATTTGTGTGCGTATAATTCTTGCATCAGTTATGCACGGCTAGGTTGTTGTTGTGAATGATTGAATGCATGTGGCTGATAGGTATGAATGATTATGGGTGCATGTGGGTTGGAAATGATTAAAGAGTGAGGGTATGCACGGCAATGATGGTGGCATGTGCTGATGGTTTATGAAGATGCATGTGCAATGAAGTGGAATGGATGTGGCTGCAAGGTTTTGTGTTAGGTGATAAGTGGTGATGATAAGTGTATGATATGTGATTATGATAAGTGATAAGTGGTGATGATAAGTAATGATATGTGATTATGATAAGTGATAAGTGGTGATGATAAGTAATGATATGTGGATAAGCGATAAGTGGTGATGATAAGTAATGATATGTGATTATGATAAGTGGTAAGTGGTGATGATAAGTAATGATATGTGGGAGTGTGGCTGAAATGAAGGAGTGGAATGTTGGAATGTTATGCACGGCTAAGGATATAGGAAAGGTTTAAATGTCCTAAAACTAAAGGGAACAAGGTTCCAACACTTTGGTCTTCAATTAGGTCTTCAATTTCGTCCAACACTTTGGCTCCAAGCATAAGCTATCCATCCTTAGGCCAAAAGTCTCCAAAATGCATCTTTTTGCTCCTTTAGCCCTTTGGACCTACAAACACACGAAAATAGCTTAAAGTACTAAAATAACTAAAGAAACATAACGTAAATGCACGAGAACAAGCCATTTAAGTCGCATGAATATGCTCTTATCAAATACCCCCACACTTAGCTTTTGCTAGTCCTCGAGCAAAACAAAACAAAAGAAACCAAAACCAAAACGACACTGAACAAGAAAAACACAACCTAAACCTTCCAACAATCGTCTCAGGGATTTCCAATGCACATGACAAGTTAAAAATCATTATTCCCACAGATTTTAGCCATCTTTACACTTAAGTACATTCTTAATCATAGTCACCACATACTAGTTCACAATTAAGCATTTAAAACCATGATTTGAATGTAGTAACATGCCTTAGAGAATTTCCTCAATTCCTTACTAGAATGCACTCTATTTTCACACAGATTTTCTGACTACACACCCTACACTAGTTATATGTGAGAGATTGATGTAAACATGAAAGACTAGTATCTCACATATGTTATAACAAAGAAAGCATTTTCTAGATTTACGATAATGACATGAATATGATCTCATGAATGGAATGCTACTACTTAGAATGAGAACCAGTGATTCCATAAGCTCATATCAATTCCAAACTCCACATTTTGAAACACATAACACTCAAGATAGAAGTCAAAGGGTTGTAACGGGGCTAGGGTATTGGCTAACAATGAAAGGTGAAGGATAAACAAACATTCTTAAAGCAATAGTGAGCAAAGTATTGAATTAGGCACTCAGAATTCCCTTAAGAATGCAGAAGTCAACTTTGAACACCTAAGGGAAAGTCACACAAAACTTAGGGCCATATTCAACTTTTTGGACCCTTTCTTCAACCATCAATGCTTGTGAGTTCATTCTTACTTATTTTCACTCCTTTTTTTTTTTTCTTTTGAATCTCAAAACATACATATAAACGTAAGAACAAACTTTTACTCCCCCACACTCATTTTCTTGCATAATGTAACTCAAAAGGAATTCATTTAAGTCATGCTCACTATACTTTAAGAACAAGGGTATAGGAAAGTCCTACTCTAGGCTAGGTAAGGGGTGATATGGTTAGCAAAGAAAATAGGCTAAACGAGGCTCAACGGGGTTAAAACTAATATATACGAAATATGGGAATTAAGGCTATTTGGCTATGGTGGCACTACACAACTTCATCTTGATATATGTTATGCAAATCAATGTCATGCTTTGAATGAAACGGATATAAGTTCTAGCATTTAGTTCTATCATGATACAATTGCATTCTAAGCAGCAAGCAAGCAAGGAATAATGAGATCATGCAACAACTTTAGAAAACAAAGAATCACAGAAAATAACTCTCCAAAGAACATTTAGGCTCAAGTCTCACAAGGTTGTATCGTTTGTTTGAGTTCCTTCCTTCAAGCATGTTACAAAAACAATTTTTTTTTTCTTTTATGATTGCATGTGAAGTCATACATTATAACCATAACCAAGCATATACCAAGAGTAAATCAAACTTTCATCTATGTTTATAACTCTTTTTAACAGTCATGCAATTACAAACCAAATCCTTATCATTGTGTTGGAAGGTACCCTAAGACACAAACACACAAAAATGACTCAAAACACTCTTTTTAGGCTTTTTCAAAACATGTTTTTCAAATTTTTATGTGATTTTCGGAGTTATAAAAACAAAACATATTAAAACACTCTAAAACATCTTAAAAACACCTTAAAACAGCAAGGAACAACATTTGAAGTTATGGATGATAAAATCCCACGAATTTGCATTAAATATACTTAGTTACCCCCCCCCCCTACACTTAAATCAAACATTGTCCTCAATGTTTTAAGCATAGACTCACACAAATAACAAACAAACAAACAAAACAACGTCTAACAACCTAACATGGCATAAACAAAATCAACAACAAAGAGAAGAGTTTAGGAACGCAAATCTGGAATTGGAGTGTGAATTCCATCTTCTCCTTGGTGATTGAATTGAGGCTTGTTCTTGGTGATTCCACAGGCTACTCTTGAACTGGGTTGCAGGATTCTTCTGGGTTCCTCCAATCGTTGATTTTCCTTTGTGCTACTCTTGAACTGGGCAGCAGGATTATTTTGGTCTCCCCCGAAGGTCTGAGCTTACTCCTTTTATCTTTTTCTTTGTTCAATCTCTCTAATTCGTATTGAAGAGGGTTAGAGGATAGCTCAGCATATGCAGTTGTTGCTTGTCTCCACATGCTTCAATGTGTCATTTGCACTTGCCTTACTTGCTCCCCTTTGCAGAAGTGGTCCCTTCTCTGGAAGTGTATCAACCGTTGAAGATGACTACTCGAGAGCAACGCTAGGTAAGCAATCAGGAAAGGGATTCCAGGCCGTCGGAAGACAGACTCCAAGTGCCGGCTAATTGCTTCTTTTACTTTGCTATGCGAGTAATAACAAAGACAAAGGGAAAGACAGGGAAAGAGCATGATATGAGATACTTTTGCTTTTGACCTTGATGATATGAGATACCTTTGCTTTTGAAGAAGCGGTGAATGAATTAGCACATGTATTTGTTGTGCTGTTTCCTCCTGGGTCATCTGTACTCCAGGCATCTGGTATCATCTTTGGGGAAGAAGAAAGAATTGAGTATTTCGAAAGGTTTTGCTGGGAGTGCGCCCTCAAAGGTGAGGAAAAGTTGGGCATTTTCTTCAGGACTGCCTTGCCATAAAAGATGAAGGTCGACATATATAGGGATTTCCCAATAGCAAGTGAAGGTACTGTTCTTTTACCCTTGTCGACAAACGTTTTGTGATAGGAGCATATTTAGGCGACTTACTTAGCTTGTTTTCGTGCATCTATGTTGTTAATTCATATTTGTTTTAGTAGTTTAAGCCATTTTCGTGTGTTTTTAGGTTCATATGGCTAAGGAAGCAAAAAGATGCATTTTGGAGCATTTTGGAGCAAAATTGGGCTTGGAATGGATAGCATATGCTCGGAGCAAAAGGAATGGACGAAATTGAAGACCTAAAGATCTTTTGTTTGAGCAAAATCAAGGAATCCTACCTATTCTAGGCCACAAAACAATGTCCCTTCCAACATTGTTACCCTTGCCGTGTGACCCTTGGTGTTTCCCTTCCTTGCCATGCAAGGAAGGGCCTTGTTTCCTATTTTAAACCATACACTCATTCACTTATCATATCATTCACTTATCATAGCATTCACTTAACATATCATTCACTTATCACTTATCATAATCATACACTTATCAATTATCATACTCATAATCATCTCTACATTTCAACCATTTAAACATATGCATTTCAACTCACATGCACACCCACCTCTTTCCACCTAATCCACATGCTTTCACAACCTAAAAACACATCCACATGCACCACTAATCCCTTCACTTTCATGCCATCATTTCTCCCCCTCCCTTAGCCGTGCATCACACTTCCATTTTCCACATTTTCCCCCATCTTGGCAGCTTTCACATGCACACACATGCAATTCCAACACAAAGCACAAGTCTTGCCGTGCACACCTTATGCATTTTCAGCTTTCTTCTTTGTTGTTGCACATGCATTTTCAGCCACATATCCACCCACATGCACCCTTTAAACATTCAACCATAAAGCCACATGCAATCTCATTCATCCACCATACATTGCACATGCTTTCACAAGCTTTAACCAACAAACAAAATAGTCAACACATGCACCAAAACACTTTGCCGTGAGCACCATTCCACAATTCCAGCATCTTCACATGTCTTTCTAGCTTTCCTTTTCATTTCCAACCACATTCTTCCACCTCCCACTTCGTCATTACACCACCATTCATTCTTTAATCCACATACATTCATCATCATTCACCCTAAACTTAAATTCACATGCAAACAACACCCATTTCTGCACCAAAGAAGTCCATGCCGTGCATCCCTTCAACTTTCCAGCTTTCCCTTGCATTTTCACCACTCATACTTCATCATTTCAGCAACATATACACCCCACATGTCCATTTAATCATTCAACACATGCATTTTCAGATTATTCCTTCATCATTGCATCCATTCCTCATGTATCCTTCATCATTGCACCACAAATCTTCCCATACACTCCATGCCGTGCAAACACATGCCATTTTCAGCTTTCACATGTTTTCCTAAATGTTTGTCCATCATTAATTAGCAACTTGCATGCTTAAACAAACAACCATTTTACACCTTCATTCTCCTATAAAAGCCCTTGCATTCCCATCATTCAAATCATCTCATCTCATTCACAACACAACACTCTTCAAAATCATCCATTCTTCCCCCTTTTGGCCGTGAGTTTCCCTTCCATCTCTCCTCCATTTCTTCCATTTCCATAATCCCCCAATCCATTCAACACACCAACAACATCCCTTAGTCCTTGTGCCACAATAAAGAGGAAGATAAGAGGGCCTAAACGTTCATACAATTCATGTTTGAGTTGTTGGAATGTTTACGCGTTTCTTTGATTTCAATGTTGTAAATTCAATTCTCTTTGTTTTGTAATATGAGGAATGGAAGAGAAGAGTGCCTAAACGTTCATACAATTCGAGTTTGAGTTGTTGGAATGTTTAGGTGTTTCTTTGATTTCAAAGTTATGAGGAACTAAACCCCCCTTAGCTAGGGGTGATTTCAATACCATGATTGTTTATGTAATATGAATTGATGAATTCCAGTTATGAACTCTTGATTCGTGAATGCAATTGGCTTAACTATTTGATGATTAACTTATTTGTGTTTGTTGATTGAGGGTCGACACTTAATTAGCATGCATGAGTATGTGGCTAAAGTTTAAGAAGGTTTCACATAATCGTTACTAACTTATACTTGAAAGTAGTGAAGGTCGCTTGTCACGATCGCGTTAAGTTTAATTCTTAGCATGAGTAACATGATGTCATAGTTGCAAATGCTTTGTCAATGCTTATGGTTTTCATTATTCTTAATGATCTTCGATTGTATCTCTATTATGATGACATGTAGGGAACTTTTGAGAATGTTTTGGGTTGTCGAATGATGCCATCCAATCTAATAATATAAGGAAAATCTAAGGGTTAACTAGTGATGTCACGGTTAATTTGGGGCATTGTCGTTCATAATTCAATGAAGGAATAACTGGAAATTAATTCATATGCATAAATATCATGTGTGGAGAAAGAACCCTTAGCTAGCTTCCCATCCATTCATTTCCGTCAAATCCATATTTACAATTCGTTTTGCTTCCAAGTATTCATTTTAGTTTAAATTCAAATCCAATTCCCCCTATTTCGTTGAAGTCTTAGTCTTAATCTTTCTTATTTTTAATTTTGTTTTCTTCGAGCATTAAATAGTGTTTTATATTGTGTTTTTATGTTTTTAAGTCAATTTAGAAGGTTTTAGCAAGCCCTCCTAATCCCCGGTCTAGAACGATCCCTCACTTATCCATTCTACTACAATTGTCAAACGAGGGTTTAATTTGAGTGTCAAGAAATTCTCGCATCATTTTGATCCCGCAAATCCGGCTTTTTGAAATAGTGACGACTCTTCGATCTTTGAATACGCCTATTTGCTTTCTGAATGACGCCTCTTCGATTTCTGAGCAGGCGCCCCTTCGATTTCTGAACGACGCCCCTTTGCTTTCTGAACGACACGTAGTAGTGCGGATGCGGCTCTTTTGACAAAGCTGCACGCGTTTTCTGAAAAGTAGAGAAAGCGTCGCCGAACTTTGCGCTTGTCGGCTAAAGATGTGTAGTTGCGATGATGGCCTCCACGTGTTGACAAAGTTGAACGCGTTTTCTGAAAAGCCGAGAGAGCGTCGCCGAACTTTACGCAGGAAATTCCGGCTTTTTGAATCGGTGGACGCGTCGCCTTGGCTTTTTATAGAGCTATCGATCACCACCAACATACACACTCTGAAGACTGCCCATTTTTGAAAATTGTCTCCGGCCCTTTGAAATTTAACTCCATCCACCCCTTCTCTTTGAACACCTTTGAAAAATGGCAAACCCATCGAACCTTAGCTTAGAATTGAGTCTCAGTAGAAGTAGTGATACGGGCGCGCCGCGTCAAGGTAACGTATGGGGCCCTTCTTTTTTATCTTCTAATGGTCCTCTTACAGGTGAAGACTCCGTGATGCAGGACGCCACAACAGCTACAATAGTAGCTAGGAACCTCCTCACTCCAAAAGATAGTCAGTTGCTTTCAGGACGGTCCGATGAGTTGGCCGCTCAAGAGTCCTTGGCTCTTAGCGTTCAGTGCGCTGGCTCTGTGTCCAACATGGGCCAACGCCTACTTGCTCGCTCCCGTCAAGTTGAATCCTTGATGGCGGAGGTGAAGAGTCTTAAGCAGGAGATCAAACAGCTTAAGTACGAGAACCGAAGTTTGCACGTGCTTGCCAACAATTATTCGACAGGCATGAAGAGGAAGCTTGATGAGATGCAAGAATCTCAAGGTCGAATGCAAAGTGACCATCAAAGACTTGCGTCTTTCTTCCAGAGGCACCTTTTTCCTGGGTCATCTAGCGTTCCGCCAAGTATTGAGGCCTGGAACGCTCTATCTCCGATGCCTCCTGCTCTGATGCCTTCCGCTCCGATACCTTCTGCTCCGATGCCTTCCGCTCCGATGCCTTCCGCTTCTAGAGTTTTGCCTCGTGGTGGGTCTTCACGCAAACAACCTTTGTGAAGACTCCATCTTTCTCTTTGTTCTTGATAATTTTTTTTGTTTTGTTTTTTTTTTTTTTTTTTGAACATGCTTGGTTTTATTCAGTGCATTGGGTTGCCTCCCAAGTAGCGCTTTCTTTTACGTCTTGCAGTCGGACGAAGAACCCAATCACTCCAGAATATGTTCATGAATCGGATGAGAACTCCGAGTCATGAACTAGTACCTAAAACAAGAAAGAAAACAAGATTTAGAATCTGGAATAAAATAAAAACAAACGAAAGTAAAACAATCCAAGGGATTAGCAAAGTTGCTAATCCCCGGCAACGGCGCCAAAATTTGATGCGTTTATTATACGCAAACAAATTAACCCTCTTGTTGTCAAATTGTAGTAAGGATACAAGTAGGGATCGTTCTAGACCGGGGATTAGGAGGGCTTGCTGATGCGAACTAAGTAAGCACACAAATTAAAACCCTCTTGTGACAATTGTAGTATATAAATAAGTAGGGATCGTTCTTAACCGGGGATTAGGAGGGATTGCAAAATCACTTGGAAACTGACTCAAAAACGTAAAATAAAGTTTGAAACACTAAACTAGACTCAAAGAATGCAAAACTAACAATAAAAACAAATTAAGACACTTTCTAACTAAATTAGACACTAAGGTAAAGGGGGATGGTGGTTTTGACGAAAATAAATTAAATGCACAGATTGTAAATTTAAGGCAGAATGTAAATATGAATGTGATGAAAATATGGAATGAATGCTAGCTAGAAGGTTCTTCTCCACACATGTTACACTTGCATACAAAATGATTTTCAGTTGGTCTGTCGATAAATTATGAAACTCAACACCCCAGGTTAATTAGGTCCGCTTAAATTAACCGTCAAGTTCTCCTTAAGTTAATGAATTGGATGGGTTAGCGCAACGCAATTCAAAACATTCTCCGAAAGTCCTTTACGTGAAAAGCACAATACAGATACAATCAAAGATCATTAAGCATCATGAAAACTATAAGTGTTGACGAGGCATTCGTTACTATGATGAGCATGAAACTAGTGCCAAGAATTCATTTAACGCGATTGTTTATAAGCAACCTCCACTACTTGTGAATATAAGTTCATAACTATTAGGTGAAATTCACTTATACTCTAGCATCATATTCATGCATGAAAATTAAGCGTGCACTCTCAATCAACATACATAAATAAGTTATCGAACAAGCAGTTAAACAAATTGAATTCACCATTCATGAAATTCCAACCAAAAATAATCAATTCATATTGCAAGCATAAACATGGTTTCGAATCACCCCCTAGCTAACTAGGGGGATTTAGCCTCTCATGTTCACAACAAGAAAAATAAAATTGAATTTAAACATAAAGAACAAAGGATGGATTACACCTAGAACGCCCAACGAATCCACTTGAATTTCTATGCGTCTAAGTCCTCTTTCCTCTTCTCCTTGCTGCGGCAGTGAGGTTAAATGGATGATTTGGATGGTTTTCTGGGTTAGGGATAGATTTAAAGTGGTTTAGGGATGCGGCAAGGCTATGGGGTGGTGTAGGGTAGTTTGTAAGGTGGTGGAATGGTGCGGCAGTGATGGGAAAATGTGGAAGATGGCTGCCGCTAGAATGAATTATGGCCTATGGTGGCTTCGGCTTTTTTTTGAGAGAATAATGGCTGATTAGTGTTAGGGTTAAGTGTAGAATTAGGGTGTTGATAGGAGCATATTCATGCGACTTAATTAGCTTGTTCTCGTGCATTTATGTTGTGTTTACTTAGTTGTTTTAGTGTTTAAGGCCAATTTTGTGTATTTTTAGATTATAAGGTCAAAGTGTGCAAGAAGATGCAAATTGGAGTCTTTTGGAGCGAAAGAGGAATGAATGAGTTGAAGACTTGAAGAAACGACGAATTCCTACGCCAACGATGAATTCTTACCAAAACGAAGAATCCTACTCAAACAAGGCTTCCTATTTTAGGAAAGTTGACCCTAAGTTTCCCGTTTTGGTAACCTTTCCTAATTCTAAACGTCCATATTTTCTAGCCACTTTATAGGCCTCGTATGCACTTTAGGACACAAAACCAAGGCCCTAGCCCTATTTCCCTTCCTAGCCGCACCTTTATATTTATGTTTTAATTTCCTATTTTCGTAAGCCTTTGATTTAATTTTAAATAAGCTAGGGTTAGTTTTCTGAAACCCTACACATTTTTTTACAACCTAGCCGCACCTAATATTCACCCTAATTCTTCCCCCCTAAGCCGCAAGCCAACTTCCCTAAATTCTCCCATAAAACCGTGCATCCATTTACAACCCTAATACACAGTAAGCCATATATAATATTCAGCCACCATTTTTCATATTTTATTCTTCTTAGCCGATTATTCATTCAATCCTTTTTCTCCATTTTTTTTTATTAAGCCGTCATACACATTTCCTTGCCATAACCCGTGGATTCCATAACCTAATTCGGACCCTAATTCCATATATTCTCCAACAGCCGCAACTTTGAATCCATCATTCACACCCTAATATATTTTATTCCATAAGCCGCAACCATCCCATATTTTCTCCCATGCTTTCCAAGCCGTGACTTCCCCAAAAAAAAAAAAACCTGTCCGCAGTCACACATTCAACACCATTCCATAACAGCCATAGCTTCCCATTGCATTTCTTCTTCCATTCCAGCCATATTCCACACACTTCCCACCATTGCCGCACCACCAATCCTCCCTAAATCCATCCCCAACCCAAAATAACATCCAAATCATCCATTTAACCTCACTACCGCAGCAAGGAGAAGAGGAAAGAGGACTTAGACGCGCAGAAATTCAAGTGGATTCATTGGGCGTTCTAGGTGTAATCCATCCTTTGTTCTTTATGTTTAAATTCAATTTTATTTTTCTTGTTGTGAACATGAGAGGCTAAATCCCCCTAGTTAGCTAGGGGGTGATTCGAAACCATGTTTATGCTTGCAATATGAATTGATTATATTTGGTTGGAATTTCATAAGTTGTGGATTCAATTTGTTTAACTGCTTGATCGATAACTTATTTATGTATGTTGATTGAGAGTGCACGCTTAATTTTCATGCATGAATATGACGCTAGAATATAAGTGAATTTCACCTAATAGTTATGAACTTATTTTCACAAGTAGTGGAGGTTGCTTATAAACAATCGCGTTAAATGAATTCTTGGCACTAGTTTCATGTTCATCATAGTAACGAATGCCTCGTCAACATTTATAGTTTTCATGATGCTTAATGATCTTTGATTGTATCTTTATTGTGCTTTTCACGTAAAGGACTTTTGGAGAATGTTTTGAATTGCGTTGCGCTAACCCATCCAATTCATTAACTCAAGGAGAACTTGACGGTTAATTTAAGCGGACCTAATTAACCTGGGGTGTTGAGTTTCATAATTTATCGAAAGACCAACTGAAAATCATTTTGTATGCAAGTGTGACATGTGTGGAGAAGAACCTTCTAGCTAGCATTCATCCATATTTTGATCACATTCATATTTACATTCTGCCTTTAAATTACAATCGTTGCATTTAGTTTAATTTCATCAACACCTCAATCCCCCTTTATTTTAGTGTCCAATTTAGTTAGAAAGTGTCTTAGTTTGTGTTTATAAGCCTTTTGTATTCTTTGAGTCTTTTGATTTGTTTTAGTATTTCATTGTTTAGTTTTACATTCTTTGAGTCTAGTTTAGTGTTTTTAACGTTTGTTTTACGTTTTTGAGTCAGTTTCCAAGTGATTTAGTAATCCCTCCTAATCCCCGGTCTAGAACGATCCCTACTTGCATCTTTACTACAATTGTCACAAGAGGGTTTTAATTTGTGTGCTTACTTAGTTCGCATCAAATTTTTGGCGCCGTTGCCGGGGATTAGCAACTTTGCTAATCCCTTGGATTGTTTAATTTCTGTTTATTTATTTATTTTGTTGAAGTTTCTGATTTTGTTTTGTTTTCGTTGTTTTAGGTACTAGTGCATGACTCGGAGTTCTCAACCGATTCGTGAGCGTATCTCGGACTTTGACAGTGACTTTGAGAGGACTTTGAGACGAAGGAAGAAGCATCACGAACCAAATCCGCCAAGCCCGGAACCCGAGCTTGACGAACAAGGCCTAGAAGAGGAAGAAGAGGCCACGGCAGGGATCTTTGAGGAGCCACAAGACATGGCCGTAGACAACCGGACACTTAAGGAGCTTTCCGCTTCGGGATTGGCTAATGCAGCACCCTTGTGCATTCAATACCCCACGGCTGCCCAAGGTAAGACGGATGAGTTTGAATTAAAGTCAAGTTTGCTTCATCATATTCCTAAATACCATGGCTTGTCCATGGAAGATCCTAACAAACATTTGAAAGAATTTGAAGTAGTTTGTTCTAGTATGACTCCCGTTACTGTTGACGGGAATATCTTGAAGATGAAGGCTTTTCCATTCTCTTTGATGGATAAAGCCAAAGATTGGTTGTATGACTTAGCTCCCGGAACCGTTACATCGTGGGAGAGCATGAAGAGGGCCTTTCTGGAGAAGTTTTTCCCAACTTCTCGAATCATCCTTTTACGTAAAAGGATAAGTGGCATTCAACAAGATGAAGGTGAGTCATTTCCTACGTACTATGAACGTTTTAAATCTCTTGTTGCTTCTTGTCCACAGCACCAGATGAAGGAGGAGTTGCTTCTGCAATACTTCTACGAGGGGCTCCTGCCAATTGAACGACAAATGCTTGACGCATCGGCGGGTGGAGCATTGGTAGACAAGACACCCATGGCGGCCAAGGTCTTGATCGCGAACCGAGCGTTGAACTCTCAACAATATGAGGGAGTAGGCCAAAGAGGACCCCCACGGCAGCAAGTGCATGAGGTAAGTTCTACACCTGATATTCATTCACAGTTAGCTAATCTTACCTCCATTGTGTCTCAGATGGCCGAAGGCATGAGGATGCAAGGACCGATTGTATGCAGGGTGTGTTCAATCCAAGGACATGCTTCTGAGAAGTGCCCGCAACTCATAGAAAATGGTGGATGGGAAAGCGCCAACGCGATTGGATTCCAGGGTCAGAACCAACCGAGGAACGACCCATATTCTAACACTTACAATCCGGGTTGGAGAGACCACCCAAACTTCAGATGGAGAGAGCCCCAACAACCACCACAACAAGGGGGATTTAGGCAACAACCTCCGGGCTTCTTCACCAAGCCATTTGTCCCCACACAAGCACCTCCACAACCTGCCCAAACAAGTTCAGGTAACACGTTAGATAATGATACACTTCTTAAGTTACTAACGAATTTGTCTCAGGGGCAAGAAAATCAAGCCAAAGCGATGCAGAATCAAGAAAAGAGGGTGGACCAATTGGAGAAGCAAATTGGCCAAATTGCGGAGTTTGTAGGGCAATTCCGAGACCAAGGCAAGCTCCCTAGCTCAACCATTCCAAACCCGAAGGGAGGCTTTGAAACCGCTAACGCAATTACCTTGAGAAGTGGCAAGGAAGTTGGAACCACCCCACAACCACCAAAATCAAGCGAAGAAGAGGATGAAAAGCTGCAACATGAAGAGGAGGATGCAAGCAAGCCCACGGCAAGGGTACAAACACCCCTGCCGCAACTATCAAGGGACATTAATGCACCCAACTCATCTCATTCGGCCACCAAAGGTAAGTTGGGGTCAAAATTGATTAATTCTAACTTTGTTCCACCCAATGTTCCTTTTCCTAGCAGATTTTTGCAATCCACGAAAGAAGAGGAGGAAAAAGATGTTCTAGAGACATTTAGAAAAGTTCAAGTCAACATACCCCTTTTGGATGCAATCAAGCAAATCCCGAAGTATGCGAAGCTCTTGAAAAAGCTTTGTACAACAAGGAAACGGATTCAAGAAAAAGAGGTGGTTCATGTAAGTGAGAATGTCTCTGCCATCTTGCAACGCAAACTACCTCCCAAATGCAAAGATCCAGGTAGTTTCACTATCCCTTGTGTAATTGGAAATATGATAGGAGCATATTCATGCGACTTAAAAAGCTTGTTCTCGTGCATTTACGTTATGTTTCTCTAGTTATTTTAGTCCTTTATGCTTCTTTTGTGTGTTTTCAGGTTCTAAGGGCAAGGTATGCAAAAGGATGCCTTTTGGAGCATTTTGGAGCAAAATCGGACTTGGATTGGATAGCTTATATTTGGAGCAAAAGGAATGGACGAAATTAAAGACCAAACTATCATAACCACCTATCATTACTTATCATCACTTAACATATCATTCATTTATCACTTAGCATATCATTCATTTATCAATTATCAAACCATTCACTTATCACTCACCACATATCATTCATTTATTACTTAACATATCATTCATTTATCATATCATTCATTTATCACCACATATCATTCATTTATCACTTATCATAACCATACACTTATCACTTATCATACTCATAATCATCTACACATTTCAACCATTTAAAACATTCCACATGCTTTCACAACTTAATTCACATGCACATTCATCCACCTTTCTCCAAAGAACATCTCACATGCATTTCCACCTTCCTACTTCATCATTTCACCACCTTCTCCATCTTTATTCCACATGCATTTATCATAATTCACCCTAGCTACCACCATTCACACACACATGCACTTATTCTTTCATCATTGCACCACCAATTCAACACATGCATTCACACATCAACAACATCACCCTTGTGCCATGTTTCCCCCTTTGTTCCCACCCATCACATGCATTTCCACCTTGGTCATGCTTTCCCATTTCATTATTCATTCACTTTGCATTCATTCAATTCCACCCCACATGCACCCTTTATTCTTTCATCATTCACAACACCACAAACACCTTAAACAAATAGTCATATACATCTCCACTCCTCCTATAAATACCCTTGCATTCATTCATTCACATATCATCTCATTCACAACACAACAACACACCACAAACACATTCCTTTCTCCCTTAGAATCCAAAAACCATCTTCCATTTCCACCAATCCTCATCCATTTCCATAATTCCCCAACACTTCCATCCCCCCAACCAATCTATCCTTAAACCTTGTGCTACAACAACGAGGAAGAGAAGAGTGCCTAAACGTTCATACAATTCAAGTTTTGAGTTGTTGGAATGTTTAGGTGTTTCTTTGATTTCAAAGTTTCATTTTAATTCTCTTTGTTTTGTACGTATGAGAAATGGAAGAAAAGAGTGCTTAAACGTTCATACAATTCAAAGTTTTGAGTTGTTGGAATGTTTAGGTGTTTCTTTGATTTCAAAGTTATGAGGAACTAAACCCCCTTTAGCTAGGGGGTGATTCGAAATATATGTTTATGCTTGCATTATGATTTGAGTACTTCTAATTATGTTTCATAAGTTGTGAATTCAATTTGTTTAACTATTTGATTGATAACCTATTTATGTATGTTTATTGAGAGTCGACGCTTAATCTTCATGCATGAATTTGACGCTAGAATATAAGTGAGTTTCACGTAATAGTTATGAACTTATATTCACAAGTAGTGGAGGTTGCTTATAAACAATCGCGTTAAACAAATTCTTGGCATAAGTTTCATGCAATCATAGTAACGAATGCCTCGTCAACACTTATAGTTTTCATGATGCTTAATGATTCTTGCTTGTATCTCTATTATGCAATTCATGTAGGGAACTTGTGAGGAATGCTTTGGGTTGTCGTATGCAATCATCCAATTCATTAACTTAAGGAAAACTTGACGGTTAATTTAAGCGGACCTAATTAACCCGGAGCGTTGAGAATTCATGGTTTATTGAAAAGCAATTGGAAATCGTTTTATTATGCAAGTGTAACATGTGTGGAGATGAACCCCTTGGCTAGCATCCATTCATTCCATTTCATCAATTTCATATTTACATTATGTTTTAATTGCAATTTGTTCATTTAGTTTAATTCCGTCCAAAACTCAATCCCCCTTTTGCTTTAATGTTCAATATAGTTAGAAATCAATTTAGTTTGTGTTTTTAAAGCATTTTGAGTCTTTTGGTTTGTCTTAGTGTTTTAACGTTTAGTTTCACATTCTTTGAGTCTAGTTTAGTGTTTTATATTGTTTTTACGTTTTTGAGTCATTTTCCAAGAGATTAACAATCCCTCCTAATCCCCGGTCCAGAACGATCCCTACTTACATCCATACTACAATTGTCAAAAAGAGGGTTTAATTTGTGTGCGTATAATTCTCGCATCAAATTTTGGCGCCGTTGCCGGGGATTAGCAACTTTGCTAATCTCTTGGATTGTTTTATTTTCGTTTGTGTGTTTATATTTTTAGTTTTATTTTGTTGTCGATTTTAGAAGCAAGACATGGCACTTGATAGTGCTTCTCTTTTGTCACAGCTTATGGAAGAGTACCAAACGCAAAGAGTTGGTACATTTGATCATAATCAATCAAGGAACGACGTGTTTTCCAATACTTACAATTCGGATTGGAGTGATCATTCAAACTCTATGTGGTGGGAACCTCAACATATTCAACAAGAAGGATATTGGCAGCCTTATGAGGAGTTCTATTCAACGTCTATGCATCCACCACAACCTCATATTCAATATGCCCAACCAAACTCAAATTCATCAATAGATTATAATCAAAAGCTTAATGAATTACTTTGTTTGGTGCAGGGCTCACAAAACCAAGTCGAGGAGGCTCAACAAGGAGAATATTGGCAACCATATGAGGAGTTCTATACAACGCCTATGCAGCCACCACAACCTGCCCAAAGCAATGTAAGTAATTCAAGTGATAATGATAAGATTTTTCAATTACTTACTACTTTGACGCAGGAAGTCCAAACCCAAAACAAAGAAAGGCAAATCCAAGATAAGAGGGTGGACAACTTGGAGAAGCAAATTGAGCAGATAGCGGAGTTCGTAGGACAATTTCAAGACCAAGGCAAACTCCCTATTTCAACCATTGCAAATCCGAAGGGAGAATTTGAAACTGCCAAGGAAATCATGTTGAGAAGTGACAAGGAGGTTGGAACGGACCCTCAACCATCAAAATCAAATCACAAGGAAGAGGAATACACTCAACCCACGGCAAGAGTGGAAACACCTTTGCCGGAGGCACCTATTGCTCCCACGCCATCTAATTCAAGTAAGGTTGTTCCAAATTTAATTAGTTCTAACCCCATTCCACTGAATGTCCCTATTCCTTGCAGGATCATGCAATCCAAGGAAGAAGAGGGTGAGAAAGGCATCTTCGAATCCTTTCCAAAGAATCAAGAGCAAGATGTGACTGGGGAATGTCTAGAATTCATTAAAGATGATATACTTGAGGCAAACAACCCCAAAGAAGTTGAACTTTATGACACAAGACAAGGACCAACCATCACATGCAATCTGGCCAAGTCCAATATCCCTGAAACTTTCAAGGGAGTGGTGTTTGTCATTGAGTTCTTGTCGGAGCACACAGGTAAGCCGCCTCCCCGAATTTCAAATTTCTTTTATACTAATATGTTGTTAATGATCCAGGCACCCACTTTAGAATTTGAACCATTACCGGATCATCTCAAGTATCACCCCCCATTCAGAGATAAATTCCATGTCATGGGTCCTAAGTGAGCCTAAGAAGGTCTAGTCCGGCTGCAAGACGTAAAAGAAAGCGCTACTTGGGAGGCAACCCAATACAGTAAATAAAACAAAGCTTGTTCATTGATTTTTCGATAAATTACAAGTGTATCTAAACATGGCAGAAAGATGGAGTTTTCACAAAGGTTGTGTACGTGAGGCCCCACTACGTGGCAACACTCCCGGAGCAGAAGGCATCGGAACAGGAGGTCTCGGAACAGAAGGCATTGGAGCAAGAGGCATCGGAGCGGAAGGCATCGGAGCGGGAGGCACCGAAGATAGATCATTCAAGGCCCCAAACCTTGGTGGAACGCTGGATGACCCAGGAAAGAGGTGCCTCTGGAAGAAAGCTGCAAACCGTTGACGGTCATCAAGCTCATCAAGCTTCCTCTTCATGCCTGTAGAATAATTGTTGGCAAGCACGTGCAAACTTCGGTTCTCGTACTTCAGCTGTTTGATCTCCTGCTTAAGACTCTCCACCTCCGCCATCAAGGATTCAACCTGACGGGAGCGAGCAAGAAGGCGTTGGCCCATGTTGGATACAGAGCCAGCGCACTGAACACTCAGAGCCAGGGATTCTTGAACGGCCAACTCATCGGACCGTCCTGAAAGCAGCTGACTGTCTTTGGGAGTGAGGAGGTTCCGAGCCACTATCGTAGCCGTTGTGGGATCCGTCATCACAGAGTCCTCATCTGTAAGAGGGCCATGGGAAGATAAGAAAGACGGGCACCATACCTTACCCTGACGAGGCGCGACCGGATCACTGCTTAGACTCAAATCTAAGCAAATGTTCGATGGGTTGGATGAGCTAGCCATTGTTCAAGAAGTTAAAAGAGAAGGGTTGGATGGAGGAAAATCTCGACGGGCCGAAGATGATTTTTGGGAAGTCTTCAAAGTGTGCAGATAGAGGTGATCGATCACCTCTATTAAAGGATGGGCGACACAATCACCAATTCAGAATTGAAGAAACACCGCTTTTCAAAACCGGAATTTCCGGCGTAAAGATCGCCAGCTCTTCAGACGCAATCCCGGCTTTTCAGAAAGCGTGTGTAACTTTGTCAAAAGCTCCCAGCTTTTCAGAAGACGCGTGGAAGGCGAGAAATCAGCTGCACACTTTAGCCGACAAACGTGGGTGACAACGCCGAAAGCTCCCGGCTTTCCAGAAAGCGAGTGCAACTTTGTCAAAAGCTCCCAGCTTTTCAGAAGACGCGTGGAGGTAATTTCCGCATCCGCATTGCCACTTGCCATTACAATTCTTATATACATCAACATTCATGGCAAGGCATACACCCAGAAGCGCATGACTTTCCTTTTCGGCCAAAAATGTAAGCTGCAACCAACCCGCACAAACATGCTCAGTTTTCTCCTTCTCTTGAGAACACACTTTCAACCATGGATGTATCCCCCAAAGAAGATACCAAAGGCTCGGAGAACAAAGGAGGCAAGAGGAAACGGTGGATCGAAGCATGTCGATTCATTCGCTGCCTCTTCGAAAGCAAAGGTATCTCATATCATCAAGGGCGAAAGCAAAGGTATCTCATATCATGCTCTTTCCCTGTCTTTTCCTTTGTCCTTGATATTACTTGCATGGCAAAGTGAAAGAAGCAATCAACCGGCACTTGGAGTCTATCTAGACTCTATTCCCTGGTTGCTTACCTAGCTTTGCTGAGCTATCCTCTAACCCTCTTCAATACGAATTGGAGAGATTGAACAAAGAAACAGATAAGAGGAGGAAGCTCAGACCTTCGGGGGAAACCAAAAGAATCCTGCTGCCCAGTTCAAGAGTAGCACAAAGGAAAATCAACGATCGGAGGAAACCAAAAGAATCTCCAGCTCAGTTCAAGAGTAGCCTGTGGAAAAACTCAAGATGAAGCCTCACTGCAATCACCAAGGAGAAGATGGAACGAACACTCCATAACCAGATTTGCATCTCTAAACTCTTCTCTTTGTTAGATACATTCTGCCATGATTAGTATGTTTAATTGCTGTTTATATGTTTGTTTGTGTTTAGTGTGGTTTTTAACATTGAGGACAATGTTTGATTTAAGTGTGGGGGAGTTTCTAAAGTGTTTTGATGCAAATTAGTAGGGTTTTATCCACCATAACTTCAAATGTTGTTTCTTGCTGTTTTTAAGTGTGTTTAGTGTGTTTTGACTTAAAAATTCGAAAATCACATAAAAATTTGAAAAACATGTTTTGAAAAGCCTAAAAAGAGTGTTTTGAGTCATTTTTGTGTCGTAGGTCACCTTCCAACACAATGATAGGGATTTGGTTTCTAATTGCATGACTGTTAAAAAGAGTTATAAACATGGAGAAAAGTTTGATTTACTCTTGGTATATGCTTGGTTATGGTTATAATGTATGACTTCACATGCAATCATAAAGAAAAAAATTAGTTATGTAACATGCTTGAAGGAAGGAACTCAAACAAACGCTACAACCCTGAGAGACTTGAGCCTATAACGTTCTTTGGAGAGTATAATCTGTGATTTCTTGTTTTCTAAAGTCGTTGCATGATCTCATTATTCTTTGCTTGGTTACTACTTAGAAGGCATTTCATCATATAGTTCCAAATGCTAGAACTCATGCCCATTTCATTCAAAGCATGTTATTGATTTGCATAACACATATTCAAGAAGAAGTTGCGTAGTGACCACCACCATAGCCAAATAGCCTTACTTCCCATATTTCGTATTTGTTGTAAGTTTTAACCCCGTTGAGTTTTGTTTAGCCTGTATTCTTTGTTTACCCACATTTTCCTCACCTAGCCTAGTTTAGGACAATCCACACCCTTGTTCTTAAAAGATAGTGAGCATAACTTAAATGAATTCCTTTTGAGTTACATTATGCAAGAAAATGAGTGTGGGGGAGTAAAAGTTTGTTCTTACGTTTATATGTATGTTTTAAGATTCAAAAGAAAAAGAAGAAGAAAAGAAACAAAAAAAAAAAAAAAAAAAAAAAGAGAGAAAAAGAGAAGAAAAAAAAAAAAAAGAGAAGAGTGAAAATAAGTAATGATGAACTCACGAGCGTTGATGGTTGAAGAAAGGGTCCAAAAAGTGAATATGGCTCTAAGTTTTGTGTGACTTTCCCTTGGGTGTTCAAAGTTGACTTCTGCGTTCTTAAGGGAATTCTAAGTGCCTGATTCAATACTTTGCTCACTATTGCTTTAAGAATGTTTGTTTATCCTTCACCTTTCATTGTTAGCCAATACCCCAAGCCCCGTTACAACCCTTGACTTCTATCTTGAGTGTTGTGTATTTCAATTGTGGAGTTTGAACTTGGTATGAGCATATGGTGTCACTGGTGCTCGCGTCTAAGTAGTAGCATTCCATTCATGAGATCATATTCATGTCATTATCGTAAATCCAGAAAATGCTTTCTTTGTTATAAGATATGTGAGATACTAGTCTTTCATGTTTACATCAATCTCTCACATATAACTAGTGTAGGGTGTGTAGTCAGAAAATCTGTGTGAAAATAGAGTGCATTCTAGTAAGGAATTGAGGAAATTCTCTAAGGCATGTTACTACATTCGAAATGTGTTTTAAATGCTTAATTGTGAACGAATATGTGGTGACTATGATTAAGAATGTACTTAAGTGTAAAGATGGCTAAATTCTGTGGGAATAATGATTTTTAACTTGTCATGTGCATTGGAAATCCCTAAGACAGTTGTTGGAAGGTTTAGGTTGTGTTTTACTTGTTTTGTTTCGTTTCGTTTTGTTTTGTTTTTCTTTCTGTTTTGCTCGAGGACTAGCAAAAGATAAGTGTGGGGGTATTTGATAGGAGCATATTCATGCGACTTAAAAAGCTTGTTCTCGTGCATTTACGTTATGTTTCTCTAGTTATTTTAGTCCTTTATGCTTCTTTTGTGTGTTTTCAGGTTCTAAGGGCAAGGTATGCAAAAGGATGCCTTTTGGAGCATTTTGGAGCAAAATCGGACTTGGATTGGATAGCTTATATTTGGAGCAAAAGGAATGGACGAAATTAAAGACCAAACTATCATAACCACCTATCATTACTTATCATCACTTAACATATCATTCATTTATCACTTAGCATATCATTCATTTATCAATTATCAAACCATTCACTTATCACTCACCACATATCATTCATTTATTACTTAACATATCATTCATTTATCATATCATTCATTTATCACCACATATCATTCATTTATCACTTATCATAACCATACACTTATCACTTATCATACTCATAATCATCTACACATTTCAACCATTTAAAACATTCCACATGCTTTCACAACTTAATTCACATGCACATTCATCCACCTTTCTCCAAAGAACATCTCACATGCATTTCCACCTTCCTACTTCATCATTTCACCACCTTCTCCATCTTTATTCCACATGCATTTATCATAATTCACCCTAGCTACCACCATTCACACACACATGCACTTATTCTTTCATCATTGCACCACCAATTCAACACATGCATTCACACATCAACAACATCACCCTTGTGCCATGTTTCCCCCTTTGTTCCCACCCATCACATGCATTTCCACCTTGGTCATGCTTTCCCATTTCATTATTCATTCACTTTGCATTCATTCAATTCCACCCCACATGCACCCTTTATTCTTTCATCATTCACAACACCACAAACACCTTAAACAAATAGTCATATACATCTCCACTCCTCCTATAAATACCCTTGCATTCATTCATTCACATATCATCTCATTCACAACACAACAACACACCACAAACACATTCCTTTCTCCCTTAGAATCCAAAAACCATCTTCCATTTCCACCAATCCTCATCCATTTCCATAATTCCCCAACACTTCCATCCCCCCAACCAATCTATCCTTAAACCTTGTGCTACAACAACGAGGAAGAGAAGAGTGCCTAAACGTTCATACAATTCAAGTTTTGAGTTGTTGGAATGTTTAGGTGTTTCTTTGATTTCAAAGTTTCATTTTAATTCTCTTTGTTTTGTACGTATGAGAAATGGAAGAAAAGAGTGCTTAAACGTTCATACAATTCAAAGTTTTGAGTTGTTGGAATGTTTAGGTGTTTCTTTGATTTCAAAGTTATGAGGAACTAAACCCCCTTTAGCTAGGGGGTGATTCGAAATATATGTTTATGCTTGCATTATGATTTGAGTACTTCTAATTATGTTTCATAAGTTGTGAATTCAATTTGTTTAACTATTTGATTGATAACCTATTTATGTATGTTTATTGAGAGTCGACGCTTAATCTTCATGCATGAATTTGACGCTAGAATATAAGTGAGTTTCACGTAATAGTTATGAACTTATATTCACAAGTAGTGGAGGTTGCTTATAAACAATCGCGTTAAACAAATTCTTGGCATAAGTTTCATGCAATCATAGTAACGAATGCCTCGTCAACACTTATAGTTTTCATGATGCTTAATGATTCTTGCTTGTATCTCTATTATGCAATTCATGTAGGGAACTTGTGAGGAATGCTTTGGGTTGTCGTATGCAATCATCCAATTCATTAACTTAAGGAAAACTTGACGGTTAATTTAAGCGGACCTAATTAACCCGGAGCGTTGAGAATTCATGGTTTATTGAAAAGCAATTGGAAATCGTTTTATTATGCAAGTGTAACATGTGTGGAGATGAACCCCTTGGCTAGCATCCATTCATTCCATTTCATCAATTTCATATTTACATTATGTTTTAATTGCAATTTGTTCATTTAGTTTAATTCCGTCCAAAACTCAATCCCCCTTTTGCTTTAATGTTCAATATAGTTAGAAATCAATTTAGTTTGTGTTTTTAAAGCATTTTGAGTCTTTTGGTTTGTCTTAGTGTTTTAACGTTTAGTTTCACATTCTTTGAGTCTAGTTTAGTGTTTTATATTGTTTTTACGTTTTTGAGTCATTTTCCAAGAGATTAACAATCCCTCCTAATCCCCGGTCCAGAACGATCCCTACTTACATCCATACTACAATTGTCAAAAAGAGGGTTTAATTTGTGTGCGTATAATTCTCGCATCAAAATACAAAGTTCGAACATGCCATGCTAGATTTAGGTGCCTCAATTAATGTCATGCCATATTCTGTTTATGCATCTATGAATCTAGGAGAGCTTAAAAAGGATGGTGTTATTATTCAACTAGCCGATCGATCTAATGCATATCCGAAAGGAGTTTTGGAGGATGTTTTGGTGCAGGTAGACCATTTGATTTTTCCTGCAGATTTCTATGTGCTTGACATGGAAGATTCGGCACACTCTCCATCATCACCACTCTTACTTGGACGACCTTTCATGAAAACAGCTCAAACCAAGATTGATGTGGCCAAGGGAGCAGTCACTATGGCCTTTGGTGGTGATATGATTAACTTTAAGATTCCTGAATCGATTGAGACTACTAATGATGTTCGTTCTTGTTGTGCCATTAATGTAATTGAACACATAGGGACGGAGTGTTCAACAATGATCAAGAAGGATGTTTCTCGAACTACCACCGAGAAGGAACTTGGAGTAGAGAACAAGGAGTGCACGGCTCCAATCTTGAAAGGACCACAATTGGCCATGAGCAACCCTTGTGCATCCGTCCATTGTGCTACCACTTCTTTGCCGAACAAAGGTAAGCCACCTATTCCAAATTTGATTCCCATTTCAACTAATAGGTTGTTACCTCGTGTGGTGCAGGTACCGAATCGAATTAAACGTCGTGGGAGAATTCGTGTTGATGTAGAAAAGAAAAACACGACAATAAGAAAGGATCATTATCCCACTCCATTCAAGGACCCAAAGCATGAAGTGGTTCATCGGACAGATTGTAGTTGCACCCCTCTATGTCGTGGGGTTCCATAAACCTTCAAGGGAGCATCGTCCGGCTGGAAGACGTTAAAGCAAGCGCTTCTTGGGAGGCAACCCATGTATTCGACAAGGAGAAGATGGAACTTTCACTCCAAACCCAGATTTGCGTTTCTAAACCCTTCTCCTTGCTGTTTATTTTATCATGCTTAGTTGTTTGTTATTTGTTTGCTTTTATGTGAGTCTTTGTGTGAAACATTGAGGACAATGTTTGATTTAAGTGTGGGGGGGGGTAACAAGTGTTTTTATGCAAAATTCATGGGATTTTATCACCTATCACTTCTAATGTTGTTTCTCACTGTTTTTAAGTGTTTTTAAGCTATTTTAGAGTGTTTTAGAGTGTGTTGACTTAAAAATCCGAAAATATCATAAAAATTTGAAAAATTGTTTTGAAAAAAACCAAAAAGAGTTGTTTTTGTGTGTTTGTTTGTGTCGTAGGGTACCTTCCAATGCAATGATGAGGATTTGGTTTTTAATTGCATGATGGTTAAAGAAAGTTACAAACATGGTTGGACGTTTGATATACTCTTTGGTTTATGCTTGGTTGTAGTTATAGTTTACGAATTCACATGTAATCACAAAAGAAAAAATCAGTTTTTGTAACATGCTTGAAGGAAAGAACTTAAACAAGCACTACATCCCTGTGAGACTTGAGCCTAAACGTATTTGGAGAGTTAAAATCTGTGCATTAATGTTTTCTAAAGTCGTTGCATGATCTCATTATTCTTTGCTTGGTTACTACTTAGAAGGCGTTTTATCACTTAGTTCCAAATGCTAGAACTCATGCCCATTTCATTCAAAGCATGTTATTGATTTGCATAACACATATTCAAGATGAAGTTGTGTAGTGACCACCACAAAAGCCAAACAGCCATGTGCCCTTCACTCATTTTGTGTTTAAGTTTAACCCCATTGAGCCGTGTTAGCCCATATTCTTTGTTAACCCGCATTATCCTCCCTAGCCTAGATTAGGACCATCCTTACCGTTGTTCTTGAAGCATAGTAAGCATGAATGAATTCCTTTTGATTAATGTGTTGCAGAAAATAAGTGTGGGGGAAGGATTATGGATGTGAGTTTTTGTGCCATAGGCACGGTTAAAAAAAAAAAAAAAAAAAAAAAAAACAAAAAGAAAAGAAGAAAGAAAGAAAAAGAAGTGAAAAAGAGTTGAAAAGTATTGTTTGTTGAAGTAAGGGCCCAAAACAATGAATTAGGCCCTAAGAGTTGTTTGAATCTCCCCTGTTTGTCTAAAAGTTGATTTCTACATTCTAAGGGAATTCTAGGTCTTAATTTCATTACTTTACTTATTATTGCTTAAAGAACGTTTGTTTATCCTTACCTTCCCTTGTTAGCCAAAACCCCAAGCCCCGTTACAACCCTTGACTTCTATCTTGAGTGTTGTGCATTTCAATTGTGGAGTTTGAATTTGGTATGAGCATATGGTGTCACTGGTTCTCGCATCTAAGTAGTAGCATTCCATTCATGAGATCATATCCAAACACGTTTAATTACTCTAGAAATTGCTTTCTTTGTTATAACATATGTGAGTACTAGTCTTTCATGTTACATCAATCTGCTCACATATAACTAGTGTAGGGTGTGTAGTCAGAAAATCTGAGTGAAAATTGAGTGCATAACTAGTGAGGAATTGAGGGAATTCTCTAAGGCATGTTACTACATTCAAAATGTGTTTTAATTGATTAAATGCGAACTAGTGAATGGTGACTATGATTAAGTATGCGCTTGAGGGAAAGGAAGACTAAAAGTTATGTGCGTAATGATTTTTGACATGTCATGTTTCATTGGAAATCCCTGAGGCAAACGTTGGAAGGTTTAGGTTATGTTTTGTTTGTTTTGTTTCGTCTTGTTTAATTTAGTTGTTTTGTTTTGCTCGAGGACTAGCAAAAGTTAAGTGTGGGGGAATTTGATAGGAGCATATTCATGCGACTTAATTAGCTTGTTCTCGTGCATTTATGTTGTGTTTACTTAGTTGTTTTAGTGTTTAAGGCCAATTTTGTGTATTTTCAGATTATAAGGTCAAAGTGTGCAAGAAGATGCAAATTGGAGTCTTTTGGAGCGAAAGAGGAATGAATGAGTTGAAGACTTGAAGAAACGACGAATTCCTACGCCAACGATGAATTCTTACCAAAACGAAGAATCCTACTCAAACAAGGCTTCCTATTGTAGGAAAGTTGACCCTAAGTTTCCCGTTTTGGTAACCTTTCCTAATTCTAAACGTCCATATTTTCTAGCCACTTTATAGGCCTCGTATGCACTTTAGGACACAAAACCAAGGCCCTAGCCCTATTTCCCTTCCTAGCCGCACCTTTATATTTATGTTTTAATTTCCTATTTTCGTAAGCCTTTGATTTAATTTTAAATAAGCTAGGGTTAGTTTTTTGAAACCCTACACATTTTTTTACAACCTAGCCGCACCTAATATTCACCCTAATTCTTCCCCCCTAAGCCGCAAGCCAACTTCCCTAAATTCTCCCATAAAACCGTGCATCCATTTACAACCCTAATACACATTAAGCCATATATAATATTCAGCCACCATTTTTCATATTTTATTCTTCTTAGCCGATTATTCATTCAATCCTTTTTCTCCATTTTTTTTTATTAAGCCGTCATACACATTTCCTTGCCATAACCCGTGGATTCCATAACCTAATTCGGACCCTAATTCCATATATTCTCCAACAGCCGCAACTTTGAATCCATCATTCACACCCTAATATATTTTATTCCATAAGCCGCAACCATCCCATATTTTCTCCCATGCTTTCCAAGCCGTGACTTCCCCAAAAAAAAAAAAAACCTGTCCGCAGTCACACATTCAACACCATTCCATAACAGCCGTAGCTTCCCATTGCATTTCTTCTTCCATTCCAGCCATATTCCACACACTTCCCACCATTGCCGCACCACCAATCCTCCCTAAATCCATCCCCAACCCAAAATAACATCCAAATCATCCATTTAACCTCACTACCGCAGCAAGGAGAAGAGGAAAGAGGACTTAGACGCGTAGAAATTCAAGTGGATTCATTGGGCGTTCTAGGTGTAATCCATCCTTTGTTCTTTATGTTTAAATTCAATTTTATTTTTCTTGTTGTGAACATGAGAGGCTAAATCCCCCTAGTTAGCTAGGGGGTGATTCGAAACCATGTTTATGCTTGCAATATGAATTGATTATATTTGGTTGGAATTTCATAAGTTGTGGATTCAATTTGTTTAACTGCTTGATCGATAACTTATTTATGTATGTTGATTGAGAGTGCACGCTTAATTTTCATGCATGAATATGACGCTAGAATATAAGTGAATTTCACCTAATAGTTATGAACTTATTTTCACAAGTAGTGGAGGTTGCTTATAAACAATCGCGTTAAATGAATTCTTGGCACTAGTTTCATGTTCATCATAGTAACGAATGCCTCGTCAACATTTATAGTTTTCATGATGCTTAATGATCTTTGATTGTATCTTTATTGTGCTTTTCACGTAAAGGACTTTTGGAGAATGTTTTGAATTGCGTTGCGCTAACCCATCCAATTCATTAACTCAAGGAGAACTTGACGGTTAATTTAAGCGGACCTAATTAACCTGGGGTGTTGAGTTTCATAATTTATCGAAAGACCAACTGAAAATCATTTTGTATGCAAGTGTGACATGCGTGGAGAAGAACCTTCTAGCTAGCATTCATCCATATTTTCATCACATTCATATTTACATTCTGCCTTTAAATTACAATCGTTGCATTTAGTTTAATTTCATCAACACCTCAATCCCCCTTTATTTTAGTGTCCAATTTAGTTAGAAAGTGTCTTAGTTTGTGTTTATAAGCCTTTTGTATTCTTTGAGTCTTTTGATTTGTTTTAGTATTTTATTGTTTAGTTTTACATTCTTTGAGTCTAGTTTAGTGTTTTTAACGTTTGTTTTACGTTTTTGAGTCAGTTTCCAAGTGATTTAGTAATCCCTCCTAATCCCCGGTCTAGAACGATCCCTACTTGCATCTTTACTACAATTGTCACAAGAGGGTTTTAATTTGTGTGCTTACTTAGTTCGCATCAGGTGTGAATCAATATAGGGTTTTATAATGGGAAAGAATGGACTAAAAAGAAAATGGGATTTTGCAGCTGGATGCTTTTTGGGTCATGAAAATGCATGGCCAAAAAGAATTATGGGATATTAGGTTTAAAATGGATGCACGGATTGATGGGGAATTTAGTCTTGGTGGCTGCGTGAAGATGGAATAAAATATGAGAGGATTAGGGTTATGGTGGCTGATTCATAAATGGCATGAATGGAATAATGGGATTGTGTGATGCACGGGTTATGGAAGGAAAAATGGAATAATAATGTAGATGGTGGCTGAATAAATAAATGGCATGAATGGGATCATGGGCTAAATAAAAATATGAATGAATGGGATCCAAAAAGGGGTGACGGCTTGAATGTGAAAATAGGTTTTGTGGCTGCATGATGTGAGAAAAAGGATGGGGTTTTGCGGCTAGGGTTAGGAAAATGTATGATTTCAGAAAACTAATCCTAGCTTATTTAAAATTAAATCAAAGGCTTACGAAAATAGGAAATTAAAACATAAATATAAAGGTGCGGCTAGGGTAATTAGGGTGATTAGGGTCTTGGTTTTGTGTCCTAAAGTGCCTATAAGGCCATCAAAGTGGCTAGAAAATACGGACGTTTAAGTTTAGGAAAGGTTACCAAAACGGGAAACTTAGGGTTAACTTTCCTAAAATAGGAAGCCTTGTTTGAGTAGGATTCTTCGTTTTGGTAAGAATTCATCGTTGGCGTAGGAATTCGTCGTTTCTTCAAGTCTTCAACTCATTCATTCCTCTTTCGCTCCAAAAGACTCCAATTTGCATCTTCTTGCACACTTTGGCCTTATAATCTGAAAATACACAAAAGTGGCCTTAAACACTAAAACAACTAAGTAAACACAACATAAATGCACGAGAACAAGCTAATTAAGTCGCATGAATATGCTCCTATCAAATTCCCCTACACTTAACTTTTGCTAGTCCTCGAGCAAAACAAAACAACTAAAGTAAACAATACGAAACAAAACAAACAAAACATAACCTAAACCTTTCAACGTTTGCCTCAGGGATTTCCAATGAAACATGACATGTCAAAAATCACTACTCACATAGCTTTTAGTCTTCCTTCCCCTCAAGCACATCCTTAATCATAGTTACCATTCACTAGTTTGCATTTAATCAATTAAAACACATTTTGAATGTAGTAACATGCCTTAGAGAATTCCCTCAATTCCTCACTCATTATGCACTCAATTTTCACTCAGATTTTCTGACTACACACCCTACACTAGTTATATGTGAGAAGATTGATGTAAACATGAAAGACTAGTACTCACATATGTTATAACAAAGAACGCAATTTCTGGAGTAATTAAACATGTTTAGATATGATCTCATGAACGGAATGCTACTACTTAGATGCGAGAACCAGTGACACCATATGCTCATACCAAATTCAAACTCCACAATTGAAATGCACAACACTCAAGATAGAAGTCAAGGGTTGTAACGGGGCTTGGGGTATTGGCTCACAAGGAAAGGTACGGATACACAAAAGTTCTTTAAGCAATAGCAAGTAAAGTAATGAAATTAAGACCTATAATTCCCTTAGAATGCAGAAATCAACTTTTAGACAAATAGGGGAGATTCAAACAACTCTTAAGGCCTAATTCATTGTTTTGGGCCCTTACTTCAACAACCAATATTTTTCAATTTTTTTCTTTCATTTTTTTTTCTTTTCTTTTCTTTTCTTTCTTCTTTTCTCTTTTTTTTTTTTTTTTTTTTTTTTTTTTTTAACCGTGCCTATGGCACATAAACTCACATCAATAATCTTTCCCCCACACTTATTTCCTGCAACACATTAATCAAAGGGAATTCATTCATGCTTACTATGCTTCAAGAACAAGGGTAAGGATGGTCCTAATCTAGGCTAGGCGAGGATAATGTGGGTTAACAAAGAAAGGAGGCTACACAAGGCTCAACGGGGTTAAATCCTACAAAACAAATGAAAATGGAAATATGGCAATTTGGCTATGGTGTTCACTACACAACTTCATCTTGAATATGTGTTATGCAAATCAATAACATGCTTTGAATGAAATGGGCATGAGTTCTAGCATTTGGAACTAAGTGATGAAACGCCTTCTAAGTAGTAACCAAGCAAAGAATAATGAGATCATGCAACGACTTTAGAAAACATTAATGCACAGATTTTAACTCTCCAAATAACATTTAGGCTCAAGTCTCATAGGGATGTAGCGTTTGTTTAAGTTCCTTCCTTCAAGCATGTTACAAAAACTAATTTTTTCCTTTGTGATTACATGTGAATTCGTGAACTATAACTACAACCAAGCATAAACCAGAGAGTATATCAAACGTCCAACCATGTTTGTAACTTTCTTTAACCATCATGCAATTAAAAACCAAATCCTCATCATTGTGTTGGAAGGCACCCTACGACACAAACAAACACACAAAAACTACTCTTTTTGGGTTTTTCAAAACAATTTTTCAAATTTTTATGGTATTTTCGGATTTTTAAGACAACACACTCTAAAACACTCTAAAATAGCTTAAAAACACTTAAAAACAGCAAAGAACAAGTTTAAACATGTTAGGTGGTAATACCCTACGAATTTCATGCACAAATATCTCAAAACAGAATGTTACCCCCCCCCCCCCCCACACTTAAACTAAACATTGTCCTCAATGTTTTAAACACAATTAAAAACATTACACAAAGCATAAAGTAAGCAACAAAGGAAAGGGTTTAGGGACGCAAATCTGAGTGTGGAGCGATTCCCAAGTTCTTCCTTTATTGATTGCATGGGTTGCCTCCCACGAAGCGCTTGCTTTAACGTCTTCCAGCCGGACGAAACCTTCTTTTCAAACTTCCCTAGGTCCCATGGCATGGAATTGATCCTTGAATGGAAGATGATACTTGAAGTGAACCGGCATTGGTTTGAATTCTAGTGTAGGTGCCTGATTCATCAAAATCAGCCAGTTAGTATAAAATGTAATGGAATTTGGAAAAGATGACTTACTTGTTTTGTCTGACAAGAACTCAATGACAAACACCACTCCTTTGAAAGTTTCAGGGATATTGGACTTGGCCAGATTGCATGTGATGGTTATGACTTGTCCAATGTCATCAAATTCAACTTCTTTGGGTTTTGTGGTTTCAAATATGTCCTCTTTGATGCCTTCTACATCTTCTCCAGCCACTACCTTCTCTTGAATCATTCTTCTTGGTGTACAAAGTCCTTTGAAGAATTCAACACCATCTAAAACTTGTTGTGTTGCACCAAGAATTGGAATAGCATTCTGCACCTTTGGGAAGGCTTCCACGATGTCCTTTTTACTCTCTTCTTGGTTGGGAATCAAAAACCTGCTAGGAAAAGGGACATTGGGTGGAATAACATCAGAATAACATGAAATTGGGATGTCCTTACTTGTGGTGGGTGGTTTAGAGGGCTTAGGGGGCTGCGGCAAAGGTTGTTCTACCCTTGCCGTGTGCATGTCTTCTTCCTCCTCCTTAATTAGCAGCTCCTCATCCACTTCTAGGATATGTTCGGACATTTTTAGGTCAGCTCCAACCTCCATAGCACTTCCCAAAGTGATAGCATTATGGATTTCAAAATCTTCCTTCAAGTTTTCAATAGTTGAGTTGGAGAGTTCACTTTGCTCTTGAATTTGTTTCATGAACTCCATAATCTGCCCAATTTGCTCCTCCAATTTACCCAACTTCTTGTCTTGACTTTGTTCATCCTGCGTCAAAGAGGTTAGTAATTCAAAATTTTTATCATTATCCATGGACATACTTGAACTTGATTGGAATTGTTGTGGGGGAGGTTGTGGTGGCTGCATAGGTGTTGTATAGAACTCCTCATATGGTTGCCAATATGCTTCTTGTTGAGCCTCCTTGGGTTGATTTTGTGACCCCTGCACCAAAGAATTTAATTCATTAAGAATTTGATTATAATCTATTGACGAACTTGAATTTAATTGAGCATATTGCATATGAAGTTGTGGTGGCTGCATCGGTCTTGAATAGAACTCCTCATATGGCTGCCAATATGCTTCACTTTGAACTTGTTGAGCTTCCCACCACATAGAGTTTGAATGATCCCTCCAATCTCTTTGTGGACATTGATTGGCTTGAAATCCTTGCCTATATGAATCACCAAATGTAGGGACACTCTGCATTGTGGTCCTTTCGGCATACGGCGACAATTGAGAAGTAAGATTTGCCAATTGAGCTTGAATGCTAGCAAAATCCAT
Organism: Pyrus pyrifolia; assembly: GCA_016587475.1. Taxonomy (NCBI): domain Eukaryota; kingdom Viridiplantae; phylum Streptophyta; class Magnoliopsida; order Rosales; family Rosaceae; genus Pyrus; species Pyrus pyrifolia. The sequence continues at coordinate 1,070,166 of BNSU01000024.1, forward strand.
ATTTTACTTCTCTAGTACCTAAAATCAAAGAAAGAGAACTAAATCAAATATCAAAAGTAACAACAAACAAAGAAAACAACACTAAGTTAGAAACTAAAACGAAAACAACTAAACCAAAAAGAAAAGAACCAAGGGATTAGCAAAGTTGCTAATCCCCGGCAACGGCGCCAAAAATTTGATGCGAACTAAGTAAGCACACAAATTAAAACCCTCTTGTGACAATTGTAGTATATAAATAAGTAGGGATCGTTCTTAACCGGGGATTAGGAGGGATTGCAAAATCACTTGGAAACTGACTCAAAAACGTAAAATAAAGTTTGAAATACTAAACTAGACTCAAAGAATGCAAAACTAACAATAAAAACAAATTAAGACACTTTCTAACTAAATTAGACACTAAGGTAAAGGGGGATTGTGGTGTTGACGAAAATAAATTAAATGCACAGATTGTAAATTTAAGGCAGAATGTAAATATGAATGTGATGAAAATATGGAATGAATGCTAGCTAGAAGGTTCTTCTCCACACATGTTACACTTGCATACAAAATGATTTTTAGTTGGTCTTTCGATAAATTATGAAACTCAACACCCCAGGTTAATTAGGTCCGCTTAAATTAACCGTCAAGTTCTCCTTAAGTTAATGAATTGGATGGGTTAGCGCAACGCAATTCAAAACATTCTCCAAAAGTCCTTTACGTGAAAAGCACAATAAAGATACAATCAAAGATCATTAAGCATCATGAAAACTATAAGTGTTGACGAGGCATTCGTTACTATGATGAGCATGAAACTAGTGCCAAGAATTCATTTAACGCGATTGTTTATAAGCAACCTCCACTACTTGTGAATATAAGTTCATAACTATTAGGTGAAATTCACTTATACTCTAGCATCATATTCATGCATGAAAATTAAGCGTGCACTCTCAATCAACATACATAAATAAGTTATCGAACAAGCAGTTAAACAAATTGAATTCACCATTCATGAAATTCCAAACAAAAATAATCAATTCATATTGCAAGCATAAACATGGTTTCGAATCACCCCCTAGCTAACTAGGGGGATTTAGCCTCTCATGTTCACAACAAGAAAAATAAAATTGAATTTAAACATAAAGAACAAAGGATGGATTACACCTAGAACGCCCAACGAATCCACTTGAATTTCTACGCGTCTAAGTCCTCTTTCCTCTTCTCCTTGCTGCGGCAGTGAGGTTAAATGGATGATTTGGATGGTTTTCTGGGTTAGGGATAGATTTAAGGTGGTTTAGGGATGCGGCAAGGCTATGGGGTGGTGTAGGGTAGTTTGTAAGGTGGTAGAATGGTGCGGCAGTGATGGGAAAATGTGGAAGATGGCTGCCGCTAGAATGAATTATGGCCTATGGTGGCTTCGGCTTTTTTTTTAGAGAATAATGGCTGATTAGTGTTAGGGTTAAGTGTAGAATTAGGGTGTGAATCAATATAGGGTTTTATAATGGGAAAGAATGGAGTAAAAAGAAAATGGGATTTTGCGGCTGGATGCTTTTTGGGTCATGAAAATGCACGGCCAAAAAGAATTATGGGATATTAGGTTTAAAATGGATGCACGGATTGATGGGGAATTTAGTCTTGGTGGCTGCGTGAAGATGGAATAAAATATGAGAGGATTAGGGTTATGGTGGCTGATTCATAAATGGCATGAATGGAATAATGGGATTGTGTGATGCACGGGTTATGGAAGGAAAAATGGAATAATAATGTAGATGGTGGCTGAATAAATAAATGGCATGAATGGGATCATGGGCTAAATAAAAATATGAATGAATGGGATCCAAAAAGGGGTGACGGCTTGAATGTGAAAATAGGTTTTGTGGCTGCATGATGTGAGAAAAAGGATGGGGTTTTGCGGCTAGGGTTAGGAAAATGTATGATTTCAGAAAACTAATCCTAGCTTATTTAAAATTAAATCAAAGGCTTACGAAAATAGGAAATTAAAACATAAATATAAAGGTGCGGCTAGGGTAATTAGGGTGATTAGGGTCTTGGTTTTGTGTCCTAAAGTGCCTATAAGGCCATCAAAGTGGCTAGAAAATACGGACGTTTAAGTTTAGGAAAGGTTACCAAAACGGGAAACTTAGGGTTAACTTTCCTAAAATAGGAAGCCTTGTTTGAGTAGGATTCTTCGTTTTGGTAAGAATTCAACGTTGGCGTAGGAATTCGTCGTTTCTTCAAGTCTTCAACTCATTCATTCCTCTTTCGCTCCAAAAGACTCCAATTTGCATCTTCTTGCACACTTTGGCCTTATAATCTGAAAATACACAAAAGTGGCCTTAAACACTAAAACAACTAAGTAAACACAACATAAATGCACGAGAACAAGCTAATTAAGTCGCATGAATATGCTCCTATCACTTGCTAAAACCTCTAAATTGACACAAAAACATAAAAACAAAGTTAAAATCGTTCACAAAGACTCAAAGGACTCAAAACAGGTTCAAAAGACTCAAAACTGCCTAAAAACACTAACTAGGCAGTTTCTGACCTTAAACACAAATTTGGACGAATTTAAGATTATAGGTTGATTCAAAACACTTTAAAACACAAATTAAGACACTTTAACACTAAACTAGACTCAAAGAATGCAAAACTAAACACTTAAAACACTAAAACAAACCAAAAGACTCAAACAGCACCCAAAACACTCAAAACTGCCTTAAAAACACTTTCTGGGCAGTTTTGAGCACTTTGACTACTTTGGACGAAATTGGGTAATAAAATGAATCAAAACACTTATAAACACAAACTAAAACACTTTCTAACTAATTTGGACATTAAAGTAAGGGGGGGATTGAGTTTTGGACGAAATTAAACTAATTGCACAGATTCTAAGTAAAAACAGAATGTAAATATGAATGTGATGGATTTGAATGGATGGGATGAAAAGCTAGCTAAGGGGTTCATCTCCACATATGTTATACTTGCATAATAAAACGATTTCCAATTGCGTTTCAATAAACCATTAATTCTCAACACCCCAAGTTAACCGTGATGCACTAATTAACCTTCAAATCTTCCTAACGTTATTGAATTGGATGATTGCATACGACAACCCAAAACATTCCCCACAAGTCCCCTACATGATTGCATAATAGAGATACAAGCAAGAATCATTACGCTCTATGAAAATTATAAGTGTTGACGAGGCATTCGTTACTATGATTGCATGAAACTTATGCCAAGAATTTATTTAACGCGATTGTTTATAAGCAACCTCCACTACTTGTGAATATAAGTTCGTAACTATTAGGTGAAACTCACTTATATTCTAGCGTCATATTCATGCATGAAAATTAAGTGTGCACTCTCAATAAACATACATAAATAAGTTATCAATCAAATAGTTAAACAAATTGAATCCACAACTTATGAAATGCAATTAGAAGTAATCAAATCAAAATGCAAGCGTAAACATATATTTCGAATCCCCCCCTAGCCAAGGGGGGTTTAGTTCCTCATGATACAAAACAAAGAGAATCAAAGAAACACCTAAACATTCCAACAACTCAAACTTGAATTGTATGAACGTTTAGGCCCTCTTCTCTTCCATTCCTCATTTGTACAAAACAAAGAGTATTGAAATTAAACATTGAAATCAAAGAAACACCTAAACATTCCAACAACTCAAACTTGAATTGTATGAACGTTTAGGCCCTCTTATCTTCCTCTTCGTTGTAGCACAAGGTCTAAGGATAGTTTGATGGTGTGAATGGTTTGGGGAGTGGTGAAAATGGAAGGAGAAGGCCACGGCAATGGGATGATTGCTGGTGTGGTGTTTGGATGATTAGGGAGAGAGCACAGCACAAGGGAATGGTTGGTGTTTGTGACTGAAATGTGTATGGAAGAATGAATGAGAATGAGTGGGAATGAATGCTTATTTATAGGCGAAATGGGGGGGAACATGACCGCTAGGAGGGAATGTGGCTGCATGTTTGAATGATTAATGGATGCATGTGGGTTGGAAATGCATGTGCAAGCATGTGTTGACTGATTGAAAGAATGTGAGGGAATGATGAAAGGGGAAACATGACAGCTAGGTTGGTTGGTGTGTGGAATGGCTGAATGTGGTGCAATGATAATGTCTTGTGGCTGAATGGATTAAAGAATGGGAGTGCATGTGTTGAATGATTGCACGGCATGGTTATTTTCTGGAATGTTGAATGTGCATGTGAAATGGCTGATTAGAATCTAGGGTGCATGTGCACGGTAATGTGTTAGAATGGATGTGTGGCTGCATGTGATGAAGTGGCGATGAATGTGAATGTGGTTGAATGATTAAGTGGCTGAATTAAAGAATGGGATGCATGTGAATTAGGTTGGAAAGTGGTGGAAATGGAATGTTATGCACGGCTAGGTTGTTGTTGTGAATGATTGAATGCATGTGGCTGATAGGTATGAATGATTATGGGTGCATGTGGGTTGGAAATGATTAAAGAGTGAGGGTATGCACGGCAATGATGGTGGCATGTGCTGATGGTTTATGAAGATGCATGTGCAATGAAGTGGAATGGATGTGGCTGCAAGGTTTTATGTTAGGTGATAAGTGGTGATGATAAGTGTATGATATGTGATTATGATAAGTGATAAGTGGTGATGATAAGTAATGATATGTGGGAGTGTGGCTGAAATGAAGGAGTGGAATGTTGGAATGTTATGCACGGCTAAGGATATAGGAAAGGTTTAAATGTCCTAAAACTAAAGGGAACAAGGTTCCAACACTTTGGTCTTCAATTAGGTCTTCAATTTCGTCCAACACTTTGGCTCCAAGCATAAGCTATCCATCCTTAGCCCAAAAATGCTCCAAAAGTCTCCAAAATGCATCTTTTTGCTCCTTTAGCCCTTTGGACCTACAAACACACGAAAATAGCTTAAAGTACTAAAATAACTAAAGAAACATAACGTAAATGCACGAGAACAAACCATTTAAGTCGCATGAATATGCTCCTATCACGGATGGAAGAGAATGTTGGGTGAATGGGAGTGCACGGATTGGGGAGTTTTGGGTGCGAAAAATGGCTGAATCAAAATGGGAGTGACGGCTAGGGCTTTTTGTGTGTGAAGGTTGCTGATTAGTATGAATGAACGGATGAGATTCTAGGGTGAATTAAAGGGTGTGGCTGAGATGGATTTAGAAAGCTTAGGGTGAAATATGGATGGGGACTTGCGGCTGCAAAGGAATTATGTTAAATGGCTGATGGAATGCACGGTTTAGGGTTTAGTTTAGGGTTTATGAATGAATGGCTGAGATGGTTTGATGCATGAATGGATGGTGGATGGTTTATGGTGAATTAGGTCGGCTAGGGTAAAATAAAAGGGTTAAAATCTGAATGATAGAATCTAGGGTGAAAAGAGAATAGGTGCGGCTGCAAGGTTAAAGGGCTAGGGTTTAGAAGCATGGATTTGGGCCTAAAATGCCCCCCCTTGCACGGCAAGGGAAAGGAATTGGGCTAAAGCCCACGGCAAAGGGTTTTAAGGGCCCTAGGGCCTTCGTTTTGTGTCCTAAAGCGCCTACAAGGACTTCAAAGTGGCTAGAAAATAGGGACGTTTAAGATTAGGAAAGGTTACCAAAACGGGAAACTTAGGGTTAACTTTCCTAAAATAGGAAACCTTGTTTGAGTAGGATTCCTCGTTTTGGTAAGAATTCATCGTTGGAGTAGGATTTCGTCGTTTCTTCAAGTCTTCAACCCATTCGTTCCTCTTTCGCTCCAAAAGACTCCAATTTGCATCTTCTTGCACACTTTGGCCTTATAATCTGAAAATACACAAAAGTGGCCTTAAACACTAAAACAACTAAGTAAACACAACATAAAGGCACGAGAACAAGCTAATTAAGTTGCATGAATATGCTCCTATCATATGACTCAACAAAGTAAAGGGGGATTGGTTTTGGACGAATTTAAAAACAAAACAAACTTTTTGGATTACAACAGATTGTAAAAACGAATTTGATGGAATTGAATGGATGGGAAGCTAGCTAAGGGGTTCATCTCCACACATGTTATACTTTGAACACAAAACGATTTCTAATTGCTTTTCAATAAACCATGAATTCTCAACGCCCCAGATTAACCGTGAAATGCACTAATTAACCCTCAGATTTTCCTAACGTTATTTAATTGGATGTTTGCATACGACAACCCAAAACATTCCCCACAAGTCCCCTACATGATTGCATAATAGAGATACAAGCAAGAATCATTAAGTTCTATGGAAACCATAAGCATTGACGAAGCACTTGTTACTGTGATTGCATGAAACTTATGCCAAGAATTTACTTAACGCGATTGAGATCATCAACCTTTACTACTTTGAATATAATTCCATAACGATTAGGTGAAATTTCCTTATATCCTAGCATCCAATTTATGCATGATAATTAAGCGTGCACTCTCAACCAACATACACAAATCAATGTAACTCACATAGATAAGTAAATTGAATTCACAACTTATGAAACGCAATTAGAGGTAATCAAATCAAATTGCAAGCATAAACATGTATTTCGAATCCCCCCCTAGCCAAGGGGGGGGGGGTTTAGTTCCTCATACGCACAAAACAAAGAGAATTGAAATTAAACATTGAAATCAAGGAAAAGTGATGTGAGAATTATACGCACACAAATTCAACCCTCTTTTTATCATTTGTAGTGAAGAATGTAAGTAGGGATCATTCTGGACCGGGGATTAGGAGGGATTGTTAATCACTTGGAAACTGACTGAAATACGTAAAAACAAGTTTAAAACACTATACTAGACTCAAAGAATGCAAAACTAAACTTTAAAACACCAAAACAAACCAAAAGACTCAAAATAGCACCAAAACACTCAAAACTGCCTTAAAAACACAATCTGGGCAGTTTTGAACACTAGACACAACTTTGGACGAAAATTGGTTTTAACTTGACCTAAGACACTTAAAAACACAAACTAAAGTGATTTCTAACTACTATGACTCAACAAAGTAAAGGGGGATTGGTTTTGGACGAATTTAAAAACAAAACAAACTTTTTGAATTAGAACAGATTGTAAAAACGAATTTGATGGAATTGAATGGATGGGAAGCTAGCTAAGGGGTTCATCTCCACACATGTTATACTTGCACACAAAATGATTTCTAATTGCTTTTCAATAAACCATGAATTCTCAACGCCCCAGATTAACCGTGAATTGCACTAATTAATCCTCAGATTTTCCTAACGTTATTGAATTGGATGATTGCATACGACAACCCAAAACATTCCCCACAAGTCCCCTACATGATTGCATAATAGAGATACAAGCAAGAATCATTAAGTTCTATGAAAACCATAAGCATTGACGAAGCACTTGTTACTATGATTGCATGAAACTTATGCAGAGAATTTACTTAACGCGATTGAGATCATCAACCTTTACTACTTGTGAATATAATTCCATAACGATTAGGTGAAATTTCCTTATATCCTAGCATCCAATTTATGCATGATAATTAAGCGTGCACTCTCAACCAACACACACAAATCAATGTAATTCACATAGATAAGTAAATTGAATTCACAACTTATGAAACGCAATTAGAAGTAATCAAATCATATTGCAAGCATAAACATGTGTTTTGAATCCCCCCTAGCCAAGGGGGGGTTTAGTTCCTCATACGCACAAAACAAAGAGAATTGAAATTAAACATTGAAATCAAAGGAAAAGAAACACCTATAAATTCCAGCGACGCGAACTCGAATTGCATGAACTTCCGAGCTTCCTTCTCCTCCTTCTTGGTGCGGCAAAGGTCTAGGGACAGGTTTTAGGGCCTTAGGTGTATGGATGCATGGTTATGGAGGGATGTAGTATTGTTTAAGGGAAGGGGATGGTGTGGCAAGGCTTAAAACTAAGGAGAAAGGTGTTTGGTGGTTGCGGCAAGGGTGTGGAGAGGTTTGGACGAATTTCTGGAATGAATGAATGTGTATGAGAGGTGGTGATCTGATCTAGGGGTTAATATGAGTATATATAGGCACTTAAAACCCTAGGGTAATCAGATATGGACTTGAATAACCCAAATCCACCAGGAAATAGGCTTAGAAATCAGAAATAGAAAGGGATAATGCTTCCTAGGTGCGGCAGGTAAGGGATAATGTGATAAGGCTTCTAGAATGCCTTGCAAGGCAAGGGAAATCAGCTTTCTAGAAGGATTTGGGGCGCCATCTTTGTAGGAGATACGATAAGGTTCCTAGAATCATGATTTAAGTGCCAGATTTGTAGGGAAAAAGAGATAAGGGTGCGGCACCTTCTTAGGGATAATGTTAGGGCTTCTAGAAAGCCTAAAACTAAGGGGAGTTGGATAAAACCCACGGCAAAGATGGGATAGGGCATCTAAGGCTTCTAGAGACCCTCCAAGATAAGGTAAAGTGCATGGCATCCCTATAGGATTAGGATAAGGTGTCCTAAATGGATAAGGACTCCTCATTGCACTTGGAAACTTTGCCTATTAGGATTAGGAAACCTTGTCTTCATCATTCCTTCTTCATCTTGGACTCCTTTTCCTTCTTGGACTTGGAAAACTTCTTTGTTGCTGCAACTTGAGGTCATTGGGATTTAACTTTCCTACTTCAAGTAGGAACCCTTGTTTGAGTAGGAAACTTTGTCTTCTAGGAATCCTAATTCAACTAGGAAACCCATTTCCATTAGGGACTTTCCTACTTCAACTAGGAAACCTTGCTCAAGTAGGAATCATCATCTTCAAGTCTTCAATTTCGTCCATCTTCTTGGCTCCAAGCATATGATGTCCATTCCAAGCTCTAATTTGCTCCAAAAGGCTCCAAAATGCATCCTTTTGCATACTTTGCCCTTAAAACCTGAAAATACATAAAACTAGCTTAAAAGACTACTTTACTAAGGAAAAACACTATAAATGCACAAGAACAAGCTAAACTAAGGTGCATAAATATGCTCCTATAAAAAAGAAAACACCTAAAAATTCCAACAACTCAAACTTGAATTGTATGAACGTTTAGGCCCTTCTCCTCCTCTTTGTTGTGGCACAAGGTCTTAGGATAGGTTTTGGGGTGGTTTTTGTATGGAGGAATGATTGTGTGATGGTAAGGTAGTGTTTTGGAGGGATGGGGGACTGCAAGGCTTATTTTTGGGCAGAAAATATGAAGAATGGTGAAGTATGGAGGTGTTATAGAGAGGGAATGAATTTCTGGCATGAATGGTGAATGAAATTAATGTTTTGTGGCTGCAATGGATGTTTATTTATAGGTGGTTGAATGATTAAAGAGGGAATATGACAGCTAGGGAGAGAATGTGGCTGCCATCATAAAGAGTGCATGGATGTGGCTGAATAATCACATGGGAAAGCATGTGGCTGAATGGATTAAAGAGGGAATGATGATGGGATTGCATGTGGGTGACAGCTAGGTTGGTTGGTGGCTGCAATGGAGGTGTGGAATGATGATGGGAGAGCATGTAGCTGCAATGGAGGTGTGGAATGATGATGGGAGAGCATGTGGTAGGTCGGCTAGGGTGAAAATAAAGGGTGAAAATCTGAGATGGAATGAATAATAGAGCTAGGGTGCGGCTGGAAGTTAGTTTATATAGGGTTATAGAAAATAAAACCCTAGCTTATTAAATCAAAGGCTCACAAAATTAGGGAAGAATTTTGGAATAGAAAAGGGTATGTGAATTATGGCTGAGCTTGGTATGAAAAAAGGAATGTGTTTAAATGGTTTAAAACAGGAAAGAAGGCCCTCCCTTGCACGGCAAGGAAGGGGAACACCAAGGGGATACACGGCATGGCTTAAGGTTGCAAGTTTTGTGACCTAGAATAGGTAGGAACCTTCTTTGACTAAGATTCCTCATTTGATTAGGAATCCTCTTCAATTTCGTCCATTCCTTTTGCTCCAAACGTAAGCTATCCATTCCAAGCCCAATTTTGCTCCAAAATGCTCCAAAATGCACCTTTTTGCTACCTTAGCCATATGAACCTAGAAACACACGAAAATGGCATAAAGGACTAAAATAACTAAAGAAACACAACGTAAATGCACGAGAACAAGCCAGTTAAGTCGCATAAATATGCTCCTATCAAAGACCGAGGAGTTTGAATTGAAGTCTAGCTTGTTGCACCACGTCCCAAAGTTCCATGGGCTATCCATGGAAGACCCTAACAAGCATTTGAAGGAATTTGAAGTGGTTTGTTCAAGCATGACTCCTGTCAATGTCGATGGTAGCATCGTAAAGATGAAGGCTTTTCCATTCTCTCTAATGGACAAAGCTAAAGATTGGTTATATGAGTTAGCACCAGGGACAGTGACATCTTGGGAAAGTATGAAACGAGCGTTCTTGGAGAAATTTTTTCCCACTTCAACAATCATTCTCCTGAGGAAACAAATCATTCACTTGTTGCTTCTTGTCCACAGCATCAAATGAAGGACGATTTGCTCCTTCAATATTTCTATGAAGGCCTTCTACCAATCAAACGTCAAATGTTAGATGCCTCAGCGGTGATAGGAGCATATTCATGCTACTTAAATGGCTAGTTCTCGTGCATTTACGTTATGTTTCTTTAGTTATTTTAATCCTTTATGCTTATTTTGTGTGTTTTCAGGTTCTAAGGGCAAAGTATGCAAAATGATGCCTTTTGGAGCCTTTTGGAGCAAATTAGAGATTGGAATGGATTGCATATGCTTAAAGCCAAGTAGATGGACGAAATTGAAGACCAAACCATTCACATATCACTTATCAAACCATTCACTTATCACTTATCATAATCATTCACTTATCACTTATCATAACCATAACCATACCTTCCCCCTTTAATCCACATGCACTCCCATCCATTTCATCATTGCAACCATTGCAGAAAAACACCATCAAAGTCGTGCATTACTCCTTCATTTCCAGTCATTGCACATGCATTCATCATCATCACTCTAGCTTTAATTCAAACATGCACCCATAATCATTCAACAACAACCCATCTCGTGCTTCCCCCTTTGTTCCAGCCACCACACATGTCCCTTTAATCATCCAAACATGCACTCCCATTAATTAAACCATTCAGCCACATTTACACCAACAACAAGCCCATGCCGTGCACTTTCATTCCCTTGTCTAGCTTTTTACAACCAATTCCAGGTTGTTGATGCGAGAATTATACGCACACAAATTAACCCTCTTGTTGTCAAATTGTAGTAAGGATGCAAGTAGGGATCGTTCTAGACCGGGGATTAGGAGGGCTTGCTAAAACCTCTACATTGACTCAAAAACATAAAAACAAAGTTAAAAACGTTCACAAAGACTCAAAGGACTCAAAACAGGTTCAAAAGACTCAAAACTGCCTAAAAACACTAACTAGGCAGTTTCTGACCTTAAACACAAATTTGGACGAATTTAAGATTATAGGTTGATTCAAAACACTTTAAAACACAAATTAAGACACTTTCACACTAAACTAGACTCAAAGATTGCAAAACTAAACACTTAAAACACTAAAACAAACCAAAAGACTCAAACAGCACCCAAAACACTCAAAACTGCCTTAAAAACACTTTCTGGGCAGTTCTGAGCACTTTGACTACTTTGGACGAAATTGGGTAATAAAATGAATCAAAACACTTAGAAACACAAACTAAGACACTTTCTAACTAAGTTGGACACTAAAGCAAAGGGGGATTGAGTTTTGGACGAAATTTAACTAATTGCACAGATTCTAATTAAAAACAGAATGTAAATATGAATGTGATGGATTTGAATGGATGGGATGAAAAGCTAGCTAAGGGGTTCATCTCCACATATGTTATACTTGCATAATAAAAAGATTTCCAATTGCATTTCAATAAACCATTAATTCTCAACGCCCAAGGTTAACCGTGATGCACTAATTAACCCTCAGATTTTCCTAACGTTACTGAATTGGATGATTGCATACGACAACCCAAAACATTTCCCACAAGTCCCCTACATGATTGCATAATAGAGATACAAGCAAGAATCATTAAGTTCTTTGAAAACCATAAGCATTGACGAAGCACTTGTTACTATGATTGCATGAAACTTATGCCAAGAATTTATTTAACGCGATTGTTTATAAGCAACCTCCACTACTTGTGAATATAAGTTCATAACTATTAGGTGAAACTCACTTATATTCTAGCGTCATATTCATGCATGAAAATTAAGCGTGCACTCTTAATAAACATACATAAATAAGTTATCAATCAAACAGTTAAACAAACTGAATTCACAACTTATGAAACGTAATTAGAAGTAATTAAATCAAAATGCAAGCATAAACATATATTTCGAATCCCCCCCTAGCCAAGGGGGGGGGTTTAGTTCCTCATGATACAAAACAAAGAGAATCAAAGAAACACCTAAACATTCCAACAACTCAAACTTGAATTGTATGAACGTTTAGGCCCTCTTCTCTTCCATTCCTCATTCGTACAAAACAAAGAGTATTGAAATTAAACATTGAAATCAAAGAAACACCTAAACATTCCAACAACTCAAACTTGAATTGTATGAACGTTTAGGCCCTCTTATCTTCCTCTTCGTTGTAGCACAAGGTCTAAGGATAGTTTGATGGTGTGAATGGTTTGGGGAGTGGTGAAAATGGAAGGAGGAGGCCGCGGCAATGGGATGATTTCTGGTGTGGTGTTTGGATTATTAGGGAGAGAGCACGGCACAAGGGAATGGTTGGTGTTTGTGACTGAAATGTGTATGAATGGGAATGAATGAATTGTGGCTGCAATGGATGCTTATTTATAGGTGAAAATGAGGGAATATGACAGCTAGGAACTTGGTGGAAATCTGGAATGGTAATGGGAGATGCATGTGGCTGATTTATGCATGTGATTAAAGGGTAATGACAACTAGGTTATGATGATGAATGCATGTGCAAAGTTGGTTGAATGATTATGGGTGCATGTGGCTGATTTATATGAAGGGAATGCATGATTGTTTACATGTGAATTAAAGCTATATGTGGCTGCAATGATGAAATGGATGGGAGTGCATGTGCTTTGATAGCTAGGTTGAATAAATTAAAGGGAGTGCATGTGGCTTGGCTGGAATGATTGGAATGCAATCTGAAATGGGATGTGTTGGTGTGAATTTCTGGTACAAAGGGCCTCCTTTGGTCTTCAATTTCGTCCATCTACTTGGCTTCAAGTATATGCAATCCATTTAACGCCCCAAACTACTCCAAAATGCACCCTTTTGCATACTTTGCCCTTAGAACCTGAAAACACACAAAAGAAGCATAAAGGACTAAAAGAACTAAAGAAACATAACGTAAATGCACGAGAACAAGCCATTTAAGTCGCATGAATATGCTCCTATCAAATTCCCCCACACTTAGCTTTTGCTAGTCCTCGAGCAAAACAAAGCAAAAGAAACCAAAAACAAAACAAAACGAACAAAACACAACCTACACCTTCCAACAATCGTCTCAGGGATTTCCAATGCACATGACAAGTTAAAACTCATTATTCCCACAGATTTTAGCCATCTTTACACTTAAGTACATTCTTACTCATAGTCACCACATACTAGTTCACAATTAAGCATTTAAAACCATGTTTTGAATGTAGTAACATGCCTTAGAGAATTTGCTCAATTCCTCACTAGAATGCACTCTATTGTCACACAGATTTTCTGACTTCGCACCCTACACTAGGTATATGTGAGAAGATTGATGTAAATATGAAGACTAACACTCACATATGTTATATCAAAGAAAGCATTTTCTGGATTTACGACAATAATATGAATATGATCTCATGAATGGAATGCTACTACTTAGAACGAGAACCAGTGATTCCATAAGCTCATACCAAGTTCAAACTCCACAAATTGAAACACATAACACTCAAGATAGAAGCATAAGGGTTGTAATGGGGCTTGGGGAGTTTGGCTAACAAAGAAGTGATATGGAAAACAAAGGTTCTTAAAGAAATAGTGAGCAAAGCAATTGAATCAACTTAGAATTCACTTTTGAATGAAAACTTAACTTTTGAACAAAAAGGGAGAATTTAGACAATTTAGGGCCAGAATTGGTGTTTTGGACCCTTTCTTCAATCACTCATTCTTTCATTTTTTTTAAGCTTCTTTTTTTTTTTTTTTCTTTTTTTCTTTCTTTTCTTTTTTGTTTTTCTTTTCTTTTGAATCTCAAAACATACTTAAGAACAAGCATTCCTTCCCCCACACTCATTTTCTTTCATAATGTACTCAAAAGGAATTTATTTAAGTCATGCTCACTATCTTTTAAGAACAAGGGTGTGGACTGTCCTACACTAGGCTAGGTGAGGATAATGTGGGTAAACAAAGAATAAAGGCTAAACAAGGCTCAACGGGTTTAAAACTTACAACATATATGAAATATGGGAAGTAAGGCTATTTGGCTATGGTGGCAACTACACAACTTCAGCTTGATATATGTTATGTAATTCAATGTCATGCTTTGAATGAAATGGATATAAGTTCTAGCATTTAGTTCTATCATGATACAATTGCATTCTAAGTAGCAACCAAGCAAGGAATAATGAGATCATGCAACAACTTTAGAAAACAAAGAATCACAGATTATAACTCTCCAAAGAAGATAATGGCTCGAGTCTCACAGGGTTGTAGCGTTTGTTTGAGTTCCTTCCTTCAAGCATGTTACAAAAACGAATTTTTCTTTTATGATTGCATGTGAAGTCATATATTATAACCATAACCAAGCATATACCAAGAGTAACTCAAACTTTTCTCTATGTTTATAACTCTTTTTAACAGTCATGCAATTACAAACCAAATCCTTATCATTTTGTTGGAAGGTACCCTAAGACACAAACACACAAAAACGACTCAAAACACTCTTTTTAGGCTTTTCAAAACATGTTTTTCAAATTTTTATGTGATTTTCAGAGTTATAAAAACAAAACATATTAAAACACTCTAAAACATCTTAAAAACACCTTAAAACAGCAAGGAACAACATTTGAAGTTATGGGTGATAAAATCCCACGAATTTGCATTAAATATACTTAGTTACCCCCCCCCCCCCCACACTTAAATCAAACATTGTCCTCAATGTTTTAAGCGTAGACTTACACAAATAACAAACAAACAAACAAAACAACGTCTAACAACCAAACATGGCATAAACAAAATCAACAACAAAGAGAAGAGTTTAGGAACGCAAATCTGGAATTAGAGTGTGAATTCCATTTTCTCCTTGGTGATTGAATTGAGGCTTGTTCTTGGTGATTCCACAGGCTACTCTTGAACTGGGTTGCAGGATTCTTCTGGGTTCCTCCAATCGTTGATTTTCCTTTGTGCTACTCTTGAACTGGGCAGCAGGATTCTTTTGGTCTCCTCCACTCGTTGATTTTCCTTTGTGCTACTCTTGAACTGGGCAGCAGGATTTTTTTGGTCTTCCCCGAAGGTCTGAGCTTACTCCTTTTATCTGTTTCTTTGTTCAATCTCTCCAATTCGTATTGAAGCGGGTTAGAGGATAGCTCAGCATATGCAGTTGTTGCTTGTCTCCACATGCTTCAATGTGTCATTTTCACTTTCCTTACTTGCTCCCCTTTGCAGAAGTGGTCCCTTCTCTGGAAGTGTATCAACCGTTGAAGATGACTACTCGCGAGCAACGCTAGGTAAGTAATCAGGAAAGGGATTCCAGGCCGTCGAAAGACTGACTCCAAGTGCCGGCTGATTGCTTCTTTTACTTTGCTATGCGAGTAATAACAAAGACAAAGGAAAAGACAGGGAAAGAGCATGATATGAGATACTTTTGCTTTCGACCTTGATGATATGAGATACCTTTGCTTTTGAAGAAGCAGTGAATGAATCAGCACATGTATTTGTTGTGCTGTTTCCTCCTGGGTCATCTGTACTCCAGGCATCTGGTATCATCTTTGGGGAAGAAGAAAGAATTGAGTATTTCGAAAGGCTTTGCTGGGAGTGCGCCCTCAAAGGTGAGGAAAAGTTGGGCATTTTCTTCAGGTCAGCCTTGCCATAAAAGATGAAGGTCGACATATATAGGGATTTCCCAATAGCAAGTGGAGGTACTGTTCTTTTACCCTTGTCGACAAACGTTTTGATCCCGCAAATCCGGCTTTTTGAAATAGTGACGACTCTTCGATCTTTGAATACGCCTATTTGCTTTCTGAACGACGCCTCTTCGATTTCTGAGCAGGCGCCCCTTCGAGTTTTGAACGACGCCCCTTCGCTTTCTGAACGACACGTAGTAGTGCGGATGCGGCTCTTTTGACAAAGCTGCACGCGTTTTCTGAAAAGCAGAGAAAGCGTCGCCGAACTTTGCGCTTGTCGGCTAAAGCTGTGTAGTTGCGATGATGGCCTCCACTTGTCTTCAACTTTGTCAGAGATATTTTGACAAAGTTGAACGCGTTTTCTGAAAAGCCGAGAGAGTGTCGCCGAACTTTACGCAGGAAATTCCGCTTTTTGAATCGGTGGACGCGTCGCCTTGGCTTTTTATAGAGCTATTGATCACCACGAACATACACACTCTGAAGACTGCCCATCTGTGAAAAATCGTCTTCGGCCCTTTGAAATTTAACTCCATCCAGCCCTTCTCTTTGAACACTTTTGAAAAATGGCAAACCCATCGAACCTTAGCTTAGAATTGAGTCTCAGCAGTGATACGGGCGCGCCGCGTCAAGGTAACGTATGGCGCCCTTCTTTCTTATCTTCTAACGGTCCTCTTACAGGTGAAGACTCAGTGATGCAGGATGCAACAACAGCTACAATAGTAGCTAGGAACCTCCTCACACCAAAAGATAGTAGGCTGCTTTCAAGACGGTCTGATGAGTTGGCCGTTCAAGAGTCCCTCGCTCTGTGTCCAACATGGGCCAACACCTGCTTGCTCGGTCCCGTCAAGTGGAATCATTGATGGCAGAGGTGGAAAATCTTAAGCAGGAGATTAAACAGCTTAAGTACGAGAATAGAAGTTTGCATGTGCTTGCAAATAACTATTCGTCGGGCATGAAGAGGAAGCTTGATGAGCTGCAAGAATCTCAAGGTCGAATGCAAAGTGACCGTCAAAGGCTTGCGTCTTTCTTCCAGAGGCACCTTTTTCCTGGGTCATCCAGCGTTCCACCAAGTATTGGGGCCTCGAATGATCTATCTTTGGTGCCTCCCGCTCCTATGCCTCTCGCTCCTATGCCTCCTGCTCCGATGCCTCTTGCTCCGATGCCTTCCGCTCCGATGCCTTCTGCTTCTAGAGTTTTGCCTCGTGGTGGGTCTTCACGCAAACAACCCTTGTGAAGACTCCATCTTTCTCTTTGTTGTTGATAAATAAATTTTTTTTTTTTTTCAACATGCTTTGTTTTATTCAGTGCATTGGGTTGCCTCCCAAGTAGCGCTTTCTTTTACGTCTTGCAGCCGGCCGAAGAACCCAATCACTCCAGGATATGTTCACGAATCAGATGAGAACTCCGAGTCAAAAACTAGTACCTAGAACAAGAAACAAAACAAGATTAAGAATCTGGAATAAAATAAAAACAAACGAAAATAAAACAATCCAAGGGATTAGCAAAGTTGCTAATCCCCGGCAACGGCGCCAAAATTTGATGCGAGAATTATACGCACACAAATTAACCCTCTTGTTGTCAAATTGTAGTAAGGATGCAAGTAGGGATCGTTCTAGACCGGGGATTAGGAGGGCTTGCTAAAACCTCTAAATTGACTCAAAAACATAAAAACAAAGTTAAAAACGTTCACAAAGACTCAAAGGACTCAAAACAGGTTCAAATGACTCAAAACTGCCTAAAAACACTAACTAGGCAGTTTCTGACCTTAAACACAAATTTGGACGAATTTAAGATTATAGGTTGATTCAAAACACTTTAAAACACAAATTAAGACACTTTCACACTAAACTAGACTCAAAGAATGCAAAACTAAACACTTCAAACACTAAAACAAACCAAAAGACTCAAACAGCACCCAAAACACTCAAAACTGCCTTAAAAACACTTTCTGGGCAGTTCTGAGCACTTTGACTCCTTTGGACGAAATTGGGTAATAAAAGGAATAAAAACACTTAGAAACACAAACTAAGACACTTTCTAACTAAGTTGGACACTAAAGCAAAGGGGGATTGAGTTTTGGACGAAATTAAACTAATTGCACAGATTCTAATTAAAAACAGAATGTAAATATGAATGTGATGGATTTGAATGGATGGGATGAAAAGCTAGCTAAGGGGTTCATCTCCACATATGTTATACTTGCATAATAAAAAGATTTCCAATTGCATTTCAATAAACCATTAATTCTCAACGCCCCAGGTTAACCGTGATGCACTAATTAACCCTCAGATTTTCCTCACGTTACTGAATTGGATGATTGCATACGACAACCCAAAACATTTCCCACAAGTCCCCTACATGATTGCATAATAGAGATACAAGCAAGAATCATTAAGTTCTTTGAAAACCATAAGCATTGACGAAGCACTTTTTACTATGATTGCATGAAACTTATGCCAAGAATTTATTTAACGCGATTGTTTATAAGCAACCTCCACTACTTGTGAATATAAGTTCATAACTATTAGGTGAAACTCACTTATATTCTAGCGTCATATTCATGCATGAAAATTAAGCGTGCACTCTCAATAAACATACATAAATAAGTTATCAATCAAACAGTTAAACAAACTGAATTCACAACTTATGAAACGTAATTAGAAGTAATTAAATCAAAATGCAAGCATAAACATATATTTCGAATCCCCCCCTAGCCAAGGGGGGGGGGGGTTTAGTTCCTCATGATACAAAACAAAGAGAATCAAAGAAACACCTAAACATTCCAACAACTCAAACTTGAATTGTATGAACGTTTAGGCCCTCTTCTCTTCCATTCCTCATTCGTACAAGACAAAGAGTATTGAAATTAAACATTGAAATCAAAGAAACACCTAAACATTCCAACAACTCAAACTTGAATTGTATGAACGTTTAGGCCCTCTTATCTTCCTCTTCGTTGTAGCACAAGGTCTAAGGATAGTTTGATGGTGTGAAAGGTTTGGGGAGTGGTGAAAATGGAAGGACGAGGCCGCGACAATGGGATGATTTCTGGTGTGGTGTTTGGATTATTAGGGAGAGAGCACGGCACAAGGGAATGGTTGGTGTTTGTGACTGAAATGTGTATGAATGGGAATGAATGAATTGTGGCTGCAATCGATGCTTATATATAGGTGAAAAGGAGGGAATATGACAGCTAGGAACTTGGTGGAAATCTGGAATGGTGATGAGAGATGCATGTGCCTGATTTATGCATGTGATTAAAGGGTAATGACAGCTAGGTTATGATGATGAATGCATGTGCAAAGTTGGTTGAATGATTATGGGTGCATATGGCTGATTTATATGAAGGGAATGCATGATTGTTTACATGTGAATTAAAGCTATACGTGGCTGCAATGATGAAATGGATGGGAGTGCATGTGCTTTGACAGCTAGGTTGAATAAATTAAAGGGAGTGCATGTGGCTTGGCTGGAATGATTGGAATGCAATCTGAAATGGGATGTGTTGGTGTGAATTTCTGGTACAAAGGGCCTCCTTTGGTCTTCAATTTCGTCCATCTACTTGGCTTCAAGTATATGCAATCCATTTAACGCCCCAAACTACTCCAAAATGCACCCTTTTGCATACTTTGCCCTTAGAACCTGAAAACACACAAAAGAAGCATAAAGGACTAAAATAACTAAAGAAACATAACGTAAATGCACGAGAACAAGCCATTTAAGTCGCATGAATATGCTCCTATCAGTTGTCCACTTCATCCTTGCAGCCATTCCACATGCATTCATATTCCCCTTGTGCCGTGCATCCACCATCCCAGAAATCCACCCATCCCATCATCATTCACACAAACACAACCATTGTCGTGGCTCCTGATGCGAGAATTATACGCACACAAATTAAACCCTCTTTTTCACAATTGTAGTATAGATATAAGTAGGGATCGTTCTTAACCGGGGATTAGGAGGGATTGCTAAACACTTGGAAACTGACTTAAAAACTTAAAAACACAATATAAAACACTAAACTTGACTCAAAGAATGCAAAACTAAAAGTTAAAACACTTAAACAAACCTAAAACCCAAAACAGCAACTAGAAGACTCAAAAACTGCCTAAAAACCACTTTCTGGGCAGTTTTGAGCACCTACACTAGTTTGGACGAAATTGGATGAAAACTTGAATCAAAATACTTAGAAACACAAATCAAAACACTTTCTAACTATATTGGACAATACAAAGACTCAAAGGACTCAAAACAAGTTCAAAAGACTCAAAACTGCCTAAAAACACTAACTAGGCAGTTTCTGACCTTAAACACAAATTTGGACGAATTTAAGATTATAAGTGGATTCAAAACACTTTAAAACACAAATTAAACAGATTCTAAACACTATAGAACAAGAAAGTAAAGGGGGGTTTTGTTTTGACGAAAATTGAAATAACAAAACAAAGTAACAAACTAGACAGAATGTAAATATGAAATTGATGAAATGGAATGAATGGATGCTATTTATAGGTGAATGAAGGAATAAAAGAGGGAATATGACAGCTAGGTTGTGATGATGAATGCATGTGGGAGTGTGGCTGAAATGATTATGAAGCTTTAAAACACTAAAACAAACGAAAAGACTCAAACAGCACCCAAAACACTCAAAACTGCCTTAAAAACACTTTCTGGGCAGTTTTGAGCACTTTGAGTACTTTGGACGAATTTGGGTAACAAATTGACTCAAAACACTTATAAACACAAACCAAAACACTTTCTAACTAATTTGAACAAGACAAAGACTCAAAGGGCTCAAAACAAGTTCAAAAGACTCAAAACTGCCTAAAAACACTAAATAGGCAGTTTCTGACCTTAAACCCAAATTTGGACGAAATTAAGTTGTAACTTGACTCAAGACTCTTAAAAACACAAACTAAATTGATTTCTAACTAATTTGGACATTAAAGTAAGGGGGGATTGAGTTTTGGACGAAATTAAACTAAATGCACAGATTCTAATTAAAAACAGAATGTAAGTATGAAATTGATGGAATAGAATGGATGAGATGAAAAGCTAGCTAAGGGGTTCATCTCCACATATGTTACACTTGCATAATAAAAAGATTTCCAAATGCATTTCAATAAACCATGAATTCTCAACGCCCCGGGTTAATTAGGTCCGCTTAAATTAACCGTCAAGTTTTCCTTAAGTTAATGAATTGGATGATTGCATACGACAACCCAAAGCATTCCTCACAAGTTCCCTACATGACTTGCATAATAGAGATACAAGCAAGAATCATTAAGCATCATGAAAACTATTAGTGTTGACGAGGCATTTGTTACTATGATTGCATGAAACTTATGCCAAGAATTTGTTTAACGCGATTGTTTATAAGCAACCTCCACTACTTGTGAATATAAGTTCATAACTATTACGTGAAACTCACTTATATTCTAGCGTCATATTCATGCATGAAAATTAAGCGTATACTCTCAATAAACATACATAAATAAGTTATCAATCAAACAGTTAAACAAATTGAATCCACAACTTATGAAACGCAATTAGAAGTAATCAAATCAAAATGCAAGCATAAACATATATTTCGAATCCCCCCCTAGCCAAGGGGGGTTTAGTTCCTCATACGTACAAAACAAAGAGAATTGAAATTAAACATTGAAATCAAAGAAACGCCTAAACATTCCAACAACTCAAACTTGAATTGTATGAACGTTTAGGCCCTCTTCTCTTCCTCTTCGTTGTAGCACAAGGTCTAAGGATAGGTTTGGAGGGATGGGGAGTTATGGATGGTGTAGAATGATGTGTTTAGGATAGGGATGGATGTAGGGGACCTCAAGGCTTCTTTTTGGGCAGAAAATATGAAGAATGGTGAAGTATGGATGTGTTATAGAGAGGGGATGAATTTCTGGCGTGAATGGTTGTGTATGAGAGGTGGTGAAAATGGAAGGAGGAGGCCACGGCAATGGATGATTTCTGGTGTGGTGTTTTGGATTATTAGGGAGAGAGCATGGCACAAGGGAATGGTTGGTGTTTGTGACTGAAATGTGTATGGAAGAATGAATGAATGAGAATGAATGCAATGGATGCTTATTTATAGGTAAAATGGGGGGGACATGACAGCTAGGAAGAGGAATATATGCATGTGCAAAGCTGGAAATGCAAGCAGAAAATGGAAGGGAATGCATGTGCACGGCAATGATGGTATTTGGTGGTGAATGGTAATGTAATCTGAAATGGGAGAGCATGTGGATTAAAGGGGTAATGACAGCTAGGTTAAATGATGAATGCATGTGCAAAGTTGGTTGAATGATTATGAAGCATGTGGGTGGAAATGCATGTGGAATGGCTGTTTGTTTATGATGATGAATGCATGTGGAATAGGTTGGAATTGCATGTGGAATGGCTTAAAGGATGGAAGTGCATGTGGCTCTAAGGTAGCCTTCTAGAAATCAGGTTTTTAAGCCCCCTTGCAACTCCCTAACTGAATTCAAGCCTTTCAAATTCGTCCATCCTCATGCCTCCATGCTTACACTATCCAATCTTGGCCCAAAAATGCTCTAGAATGCTCCAAATTGCTTCGTTTTGCATACTTTGACACTAAAACCTGAAATTGCACGAAAATAACTTTAAACACTATAATTAACATAGTTTAGCTAATTAAATGCAAGAAAACAAGCTAACTAAGTCGTATAAATATGCTCCTGTCAGCTCCCCCTCCACTTTCCAGCATCCCATTTCCAGCTTTGCACATGCATTCACTTAACCTAGCTGTCATGTTCCCTCTCCCATCCATTCATCTCCCTATAAAAACCATACACACTTCACACAACAAAAAAACTCACTCTTCCATTTCAGAAAATCATCCACAAACACCAACCATTTCCTTGTTGCCGTGTACTCCCTATTAATCCAAACACCACCATAAATCATTCCTTGTGCCGTGGCTTTCCCCTTCCATTTTCACCACTCCCTAAACCATTCACACCATCAAACTATCCTTAGACCTTGTGCTACAACAAAGAGGAAGAGAAGCGGGCCTAAACATTCATACAATTCAAGTTTGAGTTGTTGGCATGTTTAGGTGTTTCTTTTCCTTTGAATTCAATGTTTAATTTCAATTCTCTTTGTTTTGTACGTATGAGGAACTAAAACACCCCTTGGCTAGGGGGGATTCAAAATATATGTTTATGCTTGCACTATGATTTGATTACTTCTAATTGCATTTCATAAGTTGTGAATTCAATTTGTTTAATTGTTTGATTGATAACTTATTTATGTATGTTTATTGAGAGTGCACGCTTAATTTTCATGCATGAATATGACGCTAGAATATAAGTGAGTTTCACCTAATAGTTATGAACTTATATTCACAAGTAGTGGAGGTTGCTTATAAACAATCGCGTTAAATGAATTCTTGGCAAGAGTATCATGCATTCATAGTTACAATTGCCTCGTCAACACTTATAATTTTCATAGAGCATAATGATCTCTCATTGTATCTCTTCTATGCATTCATGTTGAGAACCATTGGAGAATGATTGGAATTGCCGCATGCATCATCCAATTCAATAACATAAGGAAAATTTGAGAGTTAATTAGTGCATCACGGTTAACTTGGGGTGTTGAGCATCATGGTTTATTGAAAAGCATTGGAATTCGTTTATATGCAAGTGTAACATGTGTGGAGATGAACCCCTTAGCTAGCTTCCCATCCATTCATTTCCGTCAAATTCGTATTTACAATTTGTTTTCTTTACATTCTATCCATTTTAGTTTAAATTCGTCCAAACCTCAATCCCCCCCATATTTGTTTAGTCTTAGTCTTAATCTATCTTATTTTGAGTTTTGCATTCTTTGAGTCTAGTATAGTGTTTTAAACTTGTTTTTACGTTTTTGAGTCAAATCCAAGTGATTAACAATCCCTCCTAATCCCCAGTCCAGAACGATCCCTACTTACATACTTACTACAATTGACAAAAAGAGGGTTTAATTTGTGTGCGTATAATTCTCGCATCAGGCGGGAGGAGCTTTGTAGATAAAACACCCATGGCAGCCAAGACACTCATTGCAAACCGTGCATTAAATGCACAACAATACGAAGGCATGGGACAAAGGGATAACCCACGGCCACAAGTTAATGAGGTAAGCTCTTCGTCCGATATTCAATCACAATTAGCTAATCTTACTTCCATTGTGTCTCAGATGGCCGAAGGAATGAGGATGCAAGGACCAATTGTATGCGGAGTGTGTTCTATCCAAGGACATGCTTCTGAGAAGTGCCCACAACTTATTGAGAATGGTGGATGGGAGAGCGCGAATGCAATTGGATTTCAAAGCCAAAATCAACCAAGGAACGATCCATATTCCAACACCTACAATCCGGTTGGAGAGATCACCCAAACTTCAAGTGGAGGGAGCCACAACAACCCCAATCACAAGGAGGCATTAGGCAACAACCCCCGGGCTTCTACAACAAGCCATACGCACCCACACAAACACCTCCACAATCTGCCCAAACAAGTTCAGGTAACACTTTAGACAATGACACACTTCTTAAATTACTAACTAACTTGTCTCAGGGGTAAGAGAATCAAGCCAAAGCCATGCAAAACCAAGACAAGAGGGTGGATCAATTGGAGAAACAAATTGGGCAGATTGCAGATTTTGTAGGGAAATTTCGAGACCAAGGCCAACTCCCAAGTTCTACCATTCCAAATCCAAAAGGAGGGTTCGAAAGTGCAAAAGCCATACTGTTGAGAAGTGGAAAAAGAAGTTGGGGCATGTTCTTCATCAAAAACAGGTCACAAAGAGGATGAAAAACTGCACCTTGAAGAGGGGGAAACAAGCAAACCCACGGCAAGGGTGGAACTCCCTTTGCCGCAAGTTTCTAGTGACCCTAAACCATCCAATCTTTCCAATAAAGGTAAGAATGTGTCAAATTCAGTTCCTACTAATGTTTTTTCCTTCGAATGTTCCTTTTCCTAGTAGGTTTATGCAAACAAAGAAGGAGGAAGCTGAAAAGGACATTCTTGAGACATTTAGGAAAGTTCAAGTTAACATACCCCTTTTGGATGCAATCAAGCAAGTTCCACGCTATGCCAAGTTTTTAAAGGAGTTGTGCACCACTAGGAAGAGGATTTCGACCAAGGAGGTTGTCAAAGGTAGGTGAAAATGTCTCTGCCATCTTGCAACGAAAACTACCCCCAAAATGCAAAGATCCAGGTAGTTTTACAATCCCTTGTGTTATTGGTAATATTCGCTTTGAATCTGCCATGTTCGACTTAGGTGCCTCTATAAATGTTATGCCATACTCAATTTATGCAGCTATTGATGCGAGAATTATACGCACACAAATTAAACCCTCTTTTTGACAATTGTAGTATAGAATGTAAGTAGGGATCGTTCAGGACCGGGGATTAGGAGGGATTGTTAATCACTTGGATTTCACTCAAAAACGTAAAAACACAATATAAAACACTGTACTAGACTCAAAGAATGCAAAACTAAACTTTAAAACACTAAAACAAACCAAAAGACTCAAAACAGCACCAAAACACTCAAAACTACCTTAAAAACACTTTCTGGGCAGTTTGAGCACTTTGAGTACTTTGGACGAATTTGGGTAACAAATTGAATCAAAACACTTATAAACACAAACCAAAACACTTTCTAACTAATTTGAAC
Organism: Pyrus pyrifolia; assembly: GCA_016587475.1. Lineage (NCBI taxonomy): Eukaryota > Viridiplantae > Streptophyta > Magnoliopsida > Rosales > Rosaceae > Pyrus > Pyrus pyrifolia. The sequence continues at coordinate 1,095,916 of BNSU01000024.1, forward strand.
AATACAAAGACTCAAAGGACTCAAAACAAGTTCAAAAGACTCAAAACTGCCTAAAAACACTAACTAGGCAGTTTCTGACCTTAAACCCAAATTTGGACGAAATTAAGTTGTAACTTGACTCAAGACTCTTAAAAACACAAACTAAATTGATTTCTAACTAATTTGGACATTAAAGTAAAGGGGGATTGAGTTTTTGACGAAATTAACTAAAATGCACAGATTGTATTTAAAAACAGATTGTAAAGATGAATGTGATGGAATTGAATGGATGGGATGGCTGGCTAAGGGGTTCATCTCCACACATGTTACACTTGCATAATAAAAAGATTTCCAATTGCATTTCAATAAACCATGAATTCTCAACACCCCAAGTTAACCGTGATGCACTAATTAACCTTCAAATCTTCCTAACGTTATCGAATTGGATGATTGCATACGACAACCCAAAACATTCCCCACAAGTCCCCTACATGATTGCATAATAGAGATACAAGCAAGAATCATTACGCTCTATGAAAATTATAAGTGTTGACGAGGCATTCGTTACTATGATTGCATGAAACTTATGCCAAGAATTCGTTTAACGCGATTGTTTATAAGCAACCTCCATTACTTGTGAATATAAGTTCGTAACTATTAGGTGAAACTCACTTATATTCTAGCGTCATATTCATGCATGAAAATTAAGCGTATACTCTCAATAAACATACATAAATAAGTTATCAATCAAACAGTTAAACAAATTGAATCCACAACTTGTGAAACGCAATTAGAAGTAATCAAATCAAAATGCAAGCATAAACATATATTTCGAATCCCCCCCTAGCCAAGGGGGGGGTTTAGTTCCTCATACGTACAAAACAAAGAGAATTGAAATTAAACATTGGAATTGAGGAAAAGAAACACCTAAACATTCCAACAACTCAAACTTGAATTGTATGAACGTTTAGGCACTCTTCTCCTCCTCTTCGTTGTAGCACAAGGTCTAAGGATAGGTTTGGAGGGATGGGGAGTTATGGATGGTGTAGAATGATGTGTTTAGGATAGGGATGGATGTAGGGGACCTCAAGGCTTCTTTTTGGGCAGAAAAATATGAAGAATGGTGAAGTATGGATGTGTTATAGATAGGGGATGAATTTCTGAAGTGAATGGTGAATGAATTGTGTATGAATGGGAATGAATGAATTGTGGCTGCAAATGATGCTTATTTATAGGTGAAAATGAGGGAATATGACAGCTAGGAACTTGGTGGAAATCTGGAATGGTGATGGGAGATGCATGTGGCTAATTTATGCATGTGATTAAAGGGTAATGACAGCTAGGTTATGATGATGAATGCATGTGCAAAGTTGGTTGAATGATTATGGGTGCATGTGGCTGATTTATGGTGCAATGATGAAAGGCAAAGTGCATGTGGCTGATTTGTGAAGGGAATGCATGTGGAATGAATGTGTGAATGATGGCAGATTGTGTATGTGAATGATTAGGGTGAATGTGCATGTGCTTTGACAGCTAGGTTGAATAAATTAAAGGGAGTGCATGTGGCTTGGCTGGAATGATTGGAATGCAATCTGAAATGGGATGTGTTGGTGTGAATTTCTGGTACAAAGGGCCTCCTTTGGTCTTCAATTTCGTCCATCTACTTGGCTTCAAGTATATGCAATCCATTTAACGCCCCAAACTACTCCAAAATGCACCAAAATGCACCATTTTGCATACTTTGCCCTTAGAACCTGAAAACACACAAAAGAAGCATAAAGGACTAAAATAACTAAAGAAACATAACGTAAATGCACGAGAACAAGCCATTTAAGTCGCATGAATATGCTCCTATCAAATACCCCCACACTTATCTTTTGCTAGTCCTCGAGCAAAACAGAAAGAAAAACAAAACAAAACGAAACAAAACAAAACAAGTAAAACACAACCTAAACCTTCCAACAATCGTCTTAGGGATTTCCAATGCACATGACATGTTAAAAATCTTCATTTCCACAGATTTTAGTCATCTTCACACTTAATTACATTCTTAATCACAGTCACCACATACTATTTCACAATTAAGCATTTAAAACCATGTTTTGAATGTAGTAACATGCCTTAGAGAATTTGCTCAATTCCTCACAAGATATGCACTCAATTTTTACTCAGATTTTCTGACTACACACCCGACACTAAGTATATGTGAGAAGATTGATGTAAACACTCACATATATGTATCACAAAGAACGCAATTTCTGGAGTTAATAAGCATGTTTAGATATGATCTCATGAATGGAATGCTACTACTTAGACGCGAGAACCAGTGACACCATATGCTCATACCAAGTTCAAACTCCACAAATTGAAACACATAACACTCAAGATTGAAGTCACGGGTTGTAATGGGGTTCGGGGCGTGTGGATAACAAAGAAGGGATATGGAAAACAAAGGTTCTTAAAGAAATAGTGAGCAAAGCACTTGAATAACTTAGAATTCACTTTTGAATGAAAACTCAACTTTTGAACAAAAAGGGAGAATTTAGACAATTTACGGCCATAATTGGTGTTTTGGACCCTTTCTTCAATCACTCATTCTTTCATTTTTTTCAAGCTCTTTTTTCTTTCTTTCTTTCTTTTCCTTTTTTTTTCTTTTCTTTTGAATCTCAAAACATACATAAACACTTAAACATTCTCTCCCCCACACTTATTTTCTTTCATAATGTAACTCAAAAGGAATTCAATTAAGTCATGCTCACTATCTTTTAAGAACAAGGGTGGGGATTGTCCTAAACTAGGCTAGGTGAGGAAAATGTGGGTAAACAAAGAATAAAGGCTAAACAAGGCTCAACGGGGTTAAAACTTACAACATATACGAAATATGGGAAGCAAGGCTATTTGGCTATGGTGGTGGTCACTACACAACTTCTTCTTGAATATGTGTTATGCAAATCAATAACATGCTTTGAATGAAAATGGGCATGAGTTCTAGCATTTGGAACTATATGATGAAACGCCTTCTAAGTAGTAACCAAGCAAAGAATAATGAGATCATGCAACGACTTTAGAAAACAAGAAATCACAGATTATACTCTCCAAAGAACGTTATAGGCTCAAGTCTCTCAGGGTTGTAGCGTTTGTTTGAGTTCCTTCCTTCAGGCATGTTACAAAAACTAATTTTTCTTTTATGATTGCATGTGAAGTCATACATTATAACCATAACCAAGCATATACCAAGAGTAAATCAAACTTTTCTCTATGTTTATAACTCTTTTTAACAGTCATGCAATTAAAAACCAAATCCTGAGGCCAGTGTTGGAAGGTACCTACGACACAAAAACGACTCAAAACACTTTTTTTAGGCTTTTCAAAACATGTTTTTCAAATTTTTATGTGATTTTCGGAGTTATAACACAAAACACACTAAAACACTCCAAATCAGTTTAAAAACATTTTAAAACAGCAAGGAACAACACTAGAAGTTATGGGTGATAAAATCCTGCGAATTTGCATCACCTATCACTTCACATGTTGTTTCTCACTATTTTAAACTGTTTTAGTGTGTTTTGACTTAAAAATTCGAAAATCCCATAAAAATTTGAAAAATTGTTTTGAAAAACCCAAAAAGAGTTGTTTTAAAGTTGTTTTTGTGTGTGTGTTTATGTCTTAGGATACCTTCCAACACAATGATAAGGATTTGGTTTGTAAGTGCATGACTGTTAAAAAGAGTTATAAACATAGAGAAAAAAGTTGATTTACTCTTGGTATATGCTTGGTTATGGTTATAATGTATGACTTCACATGCAATCATAAAAGAAAAATTCGTTTTTGTAACATGCTTGAAGGAAGGAACTCAAACAAACGCTACAACCCTGAAAGACTTGAGCCTATAACGTTCTTTAGAGAGTATAATCTGTGATTTCTTGTTTTCTAAAGTCGTTGCATGATCTCATTATTCTTTGCTTGGTTACTACTTAGAAGGCGTTTCATCATATAGTTCTAAATGCTAGAACTCATGCCCATTTCATTCAAAGCATGTTATTGATTTGCATAACACATATTCAAGAAGAAGTTGCGTAGTGACCACCACCATAGCCAAATAGCCTTACTTCCCATATTTCGTATTTGTTGTAAGTTTTAACCCCGTTGAGTTTTGTTTAGCCTGTATTCTTTGTTTACCCACATTTTCCTCACCTAGCCTAGTTTAGGACAATCCACACCCTTGTTCTTAAAAGATAGTGAGCATGACTTAAATGAATTCCTTTTTACATTATGCAAGAAAATGAGTGTGGGGGAAGGAATGCTTGTTCTTAAGTATGTTTTGAGACAGTAAAGAAAAGAAAAACAGAAAAGAAAAGAAAGAAAGAAAGGAAAAAAAAAAAAAAAGAGAGCTTGAAAAAAATGAAAGAATGAGTGATTGAAGAAAGGGTCCAAAAAGTGAATATGGCCCTAAGTTTTGTGTGACTTTCCCTTGGGTGTTCAAAGTTGACTTCTGCGTTCTTAAGGGAATTCTAAGTGCATGATTCAATACTTTGCTCACTATTGCTTTAAGAATGTTTGTTTATCCTTCACCTTTCATTGTTAGCCAATACCCAAGCCCCGTTACAACCCTTGACTTCTATCTTGATGTGTTGTGCATTTCAATTGTGGAGTTTGAACTTGGTATGAGCATATGATGTCACTGGTTCTCGCGTCTAAGTAGTAGCATTCCATTCATGAGATCATATCTAAACATGCTTATTAACTCCAGAAATTGCGTTCCTTGTGATACACATATGTGAGTGTTCGTTTTCATATTTACATCAATCTTCTCACATATACTTAGTGTAAGGTGTGTAGTTAGAAAATCTGAGTGAAAATTGAGTGCATATCTTGTAAGGAATTGAGCAAATTCTCTAAGGCATGTTACTACATTCAAAACATGGTTTTAAATGCTTAATTGTGAACTAGTATGTGGTGACTATGATTAAGAATGTACTTAAGTGTGAAGATGACTAAAATCTGTGGGAATGATGATTTTTAACATGTCATGTGCATTGGAAATCCCTAAGACAGTTGTTGGAAGGTTTAGGTTGTGTTTTACGTGTTTTGTTTCGTTTCGTTTTGTTTTGTTTTTCTTTCTGTTTTGCTCGAGGACTAGCAAAAGATAAGTGTGGGGGTATTTGATAGGAGCATATTCATGCGACTTAAATGGCTTGTTCTCGTGCATTTACGTTATGTTTCTTTAGTTACTTTAGTCCTTTATGCTTCTTTTGTGTGTTTTCAGGTTCTAAGGGCAAAGTATGCAAAATGGTGCATTTTGGTGCATTTTGGAGTAGTTTGGGGCGTTAAATGGATTGCATATACTTGAAGCCAAGTAGATGGACGAAATTGAAGACCAAAGAAGGCCCTTTGTACCAGAAATTCACACCAACACATCCCATTTCAGATTGCATTCCAATCATTCCAGCCAAGCCACATGCACTCCCTTTAATTTATTCAACCTAGTTGTCAAAGCACATGCACATTCACCCTAATCATTTACATACACAATCTGCCATCATTCACACATTCATTCCACATGCATTCCCTTCATAAATCAGCCACATGCACTTTGCCTTTCATCATTGCACCATAAATCAGCCACATGCACCCATAATCATTCAACCAACTTTGCACATGCATTCATCATCATAACCTAGCTGTCATTACCCTTTAATCACATGCATAAATCAGCCACATGCATCTCCCATCATCATTTCAGATTTCCACCAAGTTCCTAGCTGTCATATTCCCTCCTTTTCACCTATAAATAAGCATCCATTGCAGCCACAATTCATTCATTCTTCCATACACATTTCAGTCACAAACACCAACCATTCCCTTGTGCCATGCTCTCTCCCTAATAATCCAAACACCACCTCTCATACACATTCATTCACGCCAGAAATTCATTCCCTCTCTCTAACACAGCCATACTTCACCATTCTTCATATTTTCTGCCTAAAAACACTCCTTGCCTTCCCCTACATCCATCCCTACCCTAAACACATCATTCTACATCATCCATAACCCCCAAAACTCACCAAAACCCCTTGTGCCGCAGCAACTAGAGGAGAAGAGGCTTAAACGTTCATACAATTCAAGATTGAGTTGTTGGAATTTTTAGGTGTACTTCGATTCTTGTTTTCAATGTTTACCTGTTATTACTCTCTAAGTTTGTTGTAATCATGAGTGGCTAAACCCCTAATTAGTTAGGGGAAAGTTTGAAGCCATGAACATGTTTGAAATATGAATTGATTTCTTCCAATTGTGATTTGTTAAGTTGTGATTGCAATTCAATTATCTGTTCATTAAAACTTGTTTTTGTATGTTGATTAGGGATGCATACTTAGTCTTCATGCTTAAACTCGATGCTAGTTTATAAACGAGTTTCACCTAATCGTCACAAGTTTATAAACATGAGTAGTGAAGGTTGCTAGTCACAACCGTGTTAATTGAATTCTTGGCAAGAGTATCATGCATTCATAGTTACAATTGCCTCGTCAACACTTATAATTTTCATAGAGCATAATGATCTCTCATTGTATCTCTTCTATGCATTCATGTTGAGAACCATTGGAGAATGATTTGAATTGTCGCATGCATCATCCAATTCAATAACATAAGGAAAATTTGAGAGTTAATTAGTGCATCACGGTTAACTTGGGGTGTTGAGCATCATAGTTAATGAAAAGCAATTGGAGAATCGATTCATATACAAATGTGTCTTGTGTGGAGAATGGACCTCTAACTAATCCATCCATTATCTTGTTTTCAAGGAATTCGTTTTACAATTCTGCCTAGTTTATTAACTTGTTTTGTTATTTTAATTTTCGTCAAAACAAAACCCCCCTTTACTTTCTTGTTCTTTAGTGCTTAGAATCTGTTTAGTTTATGTTTTAAAATGTTTTGAATCAAGCCATAATCTTAAATTTGTCCAAAATTGGGTTTAAGGTCAGAAACTGCCTAGTTAGTGTTTTTAGGCAGTTTTGAGTCTTTTTGAACTTGTTTTGAGTCCTTTGAGTCTTTGTATTGTCCAAATTAGTTAGAAAGTGTCTTAGTTTGTGTTTATAAGTGTTTTGATTCAATTTGTTGCACAAATTCGTCCAAATTCACCAAGGTGCTCAAAAACTGCCCAGAAAGTGTTTTTAAGGCAGTTTTGAGTGTTTTGGGTGATGTTTGAGTCTTTTTGGTTTGTTTTAGTGTTTAAGCATTTAGTATCGCATTCTTTGAGTCTAGTTTAGTGTTTTAAACTTGTTTTTATGTTTTTGAGTCAATTTAGAGGTTTTAGCAAGCCCTCCTAATCCCCGGTCTAGAACGATCCTTACTTGCATCCTTACTTACAATTCGACAACAAGAGGGTTAATTTGTGTGCTTAACTATTTTCGCATCAATTGGTGCGCATCGAAGCTCCTCTTTTCTCTTCTCCTTGCTGCGGCAGAGATGGTTTTGGATGATTTTGGGTGAATTTCTGGGTTATAGATGGGTTTAGGGTGCGGCAATGGTGGTAGAAGGTGGGGGATGGTTGTGGAATTGTGTGAGGAGTGGGGGAGATGGTTGCGGCAAGGCTTGGAAGTGGCTGGAATGGAGGGAAGGTGCACGGGTTTTGGGTTGAATGGGAGAGATTCTGTGATGGTGGCTACGTTTGTGAATGAATTTAGGGTTGTGGTGCTACGGTTAGTGTTTGTAGAATGGGAGAGAATGGAGGGATGGTAGAGGTTGCACGGATTGAAGGAGTGAGAATGAGTTGGTAGCTGCGGATTGAATGTATGGGAAGATGTGTGATGCAACGGGTTTTGAAGGATTAGGGTGTGAAAATGGCTGATCAATTAGGGTGAATGGTATGCACGGCTTAGGGGAAGGAATGGGAGTGAATGGAGTTCACGGAATTGATATGTGAATGTGGCTGATTAGAATGAGTGGGAAGTGACGGCTACAAGGTTTAGTTTAGGGTTTTTGAGTGAATGGCTGAGATGGTTTTTTGTATGAATGAAATCAAAGGCTATGGATTCAAGGGAGAGTGAACCGCGAAGAGAGGTTTTTATGGCTGAAAATCTGAAAGAATGGATGAATAGGCGGCTACTTGTAATTAGGGGTGATTCAGGGTTTAGGGTTAGGGTTGAATGCATGAAATGGGCCTAAAATGCCCCCCCTTGCACGGCAAGGGAAGGGACTTGGGCTAAGCCCACGGCATTGGTTGGAATTTGGGCTAGGGCATTGTTTTGTGTCCTAAAGGCCTACAAGGACTTCAAAGTGGCTCGAAAATACGGACGTTTAAGATTAGGAACAGGTTACCAAAACGGGAAACTTAGGGTTAACTTCCGTAAAATAGGAAACCTTGTTTGAGTATGATTCCTCGTTTTGGTAAGAATTCATCGTTGGGTAGGAATTCGTCATTTCTTCAAGACTTCAAACTCATTCATTCCTCTTTCGCTCAAAAGGCTCCAATTTGCATCTTCTTGCACACTTTGGCCTATAATATGAAAATACACAAAAGTGGCCTTAAACACTAAAACAACTAAGTAAACACAACATAAATGCACGAGAAACAAGCTATTAAGTCGCATGAATATGCTACCTATCAAATTCCCCCACACTTAACTTTTGCTAGTCCTCGAGCAAAACAAAACAAACTAAAGTAAACAAGATGAAACAAAATAAAGAAAACATAACCTAAAACCGTCCAACGGTTGGCCTCAGGGATTTCCAATGAAACATGACATGTCAAAGATCATTACTCACATAGCTTTAGTCTTCCTTTCCCTCAAGCACATACTTAATCATAGTTACCATTCACTAGTTCGCATTTAACCAATTAAAACACCTTTTGAATGTAGTAACATGCCTTAGAGAATTCCTTCAATTCCTCACTAGTTATGCACTCAATTTTCACTCAGATTTTCTGACTTACACACCTACACTAGTTATATGTGAGAAGATTGATGTAAACATGAAAGACTAGTACTCACCATATGTTATAACAAAGAACGCAATTTCTGGAGTAATTAAACGTGTTTGGATATGATCTCATGAATGGAATGCTACTACTTAGATGCGAGAACCAGTGACACCATATGCTCATACCAAATTCAAACTCCACAATTGAAATGCACAACATTCAAGATAGAAGTCAAGGGTTGCAATGGGACTTGGGGTATTGGCTCACAAGGAAAGGTAGGGATAAACAAAAGTTCTTTAAGCAATAGTAAGTAAAGTAATGAAATTAGACCTAGAATTCCCTTAAAATGCAGAAATCAACTTTTAGACAAAAAGGGGAGATTCAAACAACTCTTAGGGCCTAATTCATTGTTTTGGGCCCTTACTTCAACAACCAATACTTTTCAACTATTTTTTTTTTCATTTTTTTTTCTTTTATTTATTTTTTCTTTCTTTTCTTTTTTTTTCTTTTCTAGCCATAGCCTATGGCACAACAACTCACATGAATACTCTTTCCCCCACACTTATTTTCTGCACACAATTAATCAAAGGGAATTCATTGCATGCTTACTATGCTTCAAGAACAAGGGTACGGATGGTCCTAATCTAGGCTAGGTGAGGGTAATGTGGGTTAACAAAGAAAGTAGGCTACACAAGGCTCAACGGGGGTTAAGTCCTACAAAACTAAATGAAAAGGGAAATATGGACAATTTGGCTATGGTGTTCACATACACAACTTCATCTTGAATATGTGTTATGCAAATCAATAACTTGCTTTGAATGAAATGGGCATGAGTTCTAGCATTTGGAACTAAGTGATGAAACGCCTTCTAAGTAGTAACCAAGCAAAGAATAATGAGATCATGCAAACGACTTTAGAAAACATTAATGCACAGATTTTAACTCTCCAAATAACGTTTAGGCTCAAGTCTCACAGGGATGTAGCGTTTGTTTGAGTTCATTCCTTCAAGCATGTTACAAAAAACTGATTTTTATCATTTGTGATTACATGTGAATTCGTAAACTATAACGACAACCAAGCATAACTGATAGTAGCATATTCATAGCGACTTAAATGGCTTGTTCTCGTGCATTTACGTTATGTTTCTTTAGTTATTTTAGTACTTTAAGCTATTTCGTGTGTTTGTAGGTCCAAAGGGCTAAAGGAGCAAAAAGATGCATTTTGGAGACTTTTTGGAGCACTTTTGGGCTAAGGATGGATAGCTTATGCTTGGAGCCAAAGTGTTGGACGAAATTGAAGACCTAATTGAAGACCAAAGTGTTGGAAACCTTGTTCCCTTTAGTTTTAGGACGTTTAAACAGTTCCTATATCCTTAGCCGTGCATAACATTCCAACATTCCACCCTTCATTTCAGCCACACTCCACATATCATTACTTATGCATCACCACTTATCACTTATCATAATCACATATCATTACTTATCATCACCACTTATCACTTATCATAATCACATACCATACACTTATCATCACCACTTATCACTTATCATCACCACTTATCACCTAACACCAAACCTTGTAGCCACATCCATTCCACTTCATTGCACATGCATCTTCATAAACCATCAGCACATGCCACCATCATTGCCGTGCATACCCTCACTCTTTAATCATTTCCAACCCACATGGCACCCATAATCATTCATACCTATCAGCCACATGCATTCAATCATTCACAACAACAACCTAGTCGTGCATAACATTCCATTTCCACCACTTTCCAACATAATTCACATGCATCCCATTCTTTAATTCAGCCACTTAATCATTCAACCACAATCACATTCATCACCACTTCATCACATGCAGCCACACATCCATTCTAACACATTGCCGTGCACATGCACCCTAGATTCTAATCAGCCACTTCACATGCACATTCAACATTCCAGAAAATACCCATGGCCGTGCAATCATTCAACACATTGATAGGAGCATATTTATAACGACTTAGTTAGCTTGTTTTCTTGCATTTAATTAGCTAAACTATTTAATTATAGTGTTTAAAGTTATTTTCGTGCAAATTCAGGTTTATTGTCAAAGTATGCAAAAAGAAGCAATTTGGAGCATTCTAGAGCATTTTTGGGCCAAGATTGGATAGTGCACAGCATGGAGGCATGAGGATGGACGAATTTGAAAGGCTTGAATTCAGTTATGGAGTAGTTGGGGCATTAAATGGATTGCAATATGCTTAAAGCCATTCCACAACTTTTCCTAGCTGTTTTGCACATGCATTCCCTTCAAATAAATCAGCCACATGCACCCATAATCATTCAACCAACTTTGCACATGCATTCATCATCATAACCTAGCTATCATTCCACTTTAATCCACATGCATTACCTTCAAATAAATCAGCCACATGCACCTACAATCATTCAACCAACTTTGCACATGCATTCATCATCATAACCTAGCTGTCATTCCACTTTAATCACATGCATAAATCAGCCACATGCATCTCCCATCACCATTCCAGATTTCCACCAAGTTCCTAGCTGTCATATTCCCTCATTTTCACCTATAAATAAACATCCATTGTAGCCACAATGGATTTATTCTCATTCACTCTTCCATTTTCAGAAAATCATCCACAAACACCACACCAGAAATCATCCCATTGCCGTGGCCTCCCTCATCCATTTCCATAATTCCCCAATCCATTCAACACACCAAAACTCAACCTTAGACCTTATGCTACAACAAAGAAGAAGATAAGAGGGCCTAAATGTTCATACAATTCAAGTTTCAGTTGTTGGAATGTTTAGGTGTTTCTTTGATTTCAATGTTTAATTTCAATACTCTTTGTTTGTACGAATGAGGAATGGAAGAGAAGAGGACCTAAACGTTCATACAATTCAAGTTTGAGTTGTTGGAATGTTTAGGTGGTTTCTTTGATTCTCTTTGTTTTGTATCATGAGGAACTAAACCCCCCCTTAGCTAGGGGGATTCGAAATATATGTTTATGCTTGCATTTTGATTTGATTACTTCTAATTGTGTTTCATAAGTTGTGGATTCAATTTGTTTAACTGTTTGATTGATAACTTATTTATGTATGTTTATTGAGAGTACACGCTTAATTTTCATGCATGAATATGACGCTAGAATATAAGTGAGTTTCACCTAATAGTTACGAACTTATATTCACAAGTAGTGGAGGTTGCTTATAAACAATCGTGTTAAACGAATTCTTGGCATAAGTTTCATGCAATCATAGTAACGAATGCCTCGTCAACACTTACAATTTTCATAGAGCGTAATGATTCTTGCTTGTATCTCTATTATGCAATCATGTATGGGACTTGTGGGGAATGTTTTGGGTTGTCGTATGCAATCATCCAATTCAATATACGTTAGGAAGATTTGAAGGTTAATTAGTGCATCACGGTTAACTTGGGGTGTTGAGAATTCATGGTTTATTGAAATGCAATTGGAAATCTTTTTATTATGCAAGTGTAACATGTGTGGAGATGAACCCTTAGCTAATCCATCCATCATCTTGTTTTCAAGGAATTCGTTTTACAATCTGCCTAGTTTGTTACTTTGTTTTGTTATTTCAATTTTCGTCCAAAACAAATCCCCCTTTAATTTGAAGTCTTAGATTAGTTTAGAAAGTGTTTTGATTTGTGTTTCTAAGTATTTTGATTCAAGTTTTCATCCAATTTCGTCCAAATTAGTGTAGGTGCCTCAAAACTGCCCAGAAAGTGGTTTTTAGGCAGTTTTGAGTCTTCTAGTTGCTGTTTTGGGTTTAGGTTTGTTTAAGTGTTTTAACTTTTAGTTTTGCATTCTTTGAGTCAAGTTTAGTGTTTTAAAACTTTGTTTTTGAGTTTTAAGTCAGTTCCCAAGTGTTTAGCAATCCCTCCTAATCCCCGGTTAAGAACGATCCCTACTTATATCTATACTACAATTGTCAAGAAGGAGGGTTTAATTTGTGTGCGTATAATTCTCGCATCACACATGCACTCCCATTCTTTAATCCATTCAGCCACAAGACATTATTCATTGCACCACATTCAGCCATTCCAACGCACCAACCAACCTAGTTGTCATGTTTCCCCTTCATCATTCCCTCACATTCTTTAATTCAGGCCAACACATGCTTGCACATGATTTCCCAACCCACATGCATCCTTTAATCATTCAAACATGCAGCCACATTCCCGTCCTAGCTGTCATGTTTCCCCCCCCATTTCGCCTATAAATAAGCATTCATTCCCACTCATTCTCATTGATTCTTCCATACACATTTCAGTCACAAACACCAACCATTCCCTTGTGCCGTGCTCTCTCCCTAATAATCCAAACACCACACCAGAAATCAACCCATTGCCCGTGGCCTCCTCCTTCCAATTTTCACCACTCCCCAAACCATTCACTAACCATCAAACTATCCTTAGACCTTGTGCTACAACGAAGAGGAAGATTAAGAGGGCCTAAACGTTCATACAATTCCAAGTTGAGGTTGTTGGAATGTTTAGTGTTTCTTTGATTTCAATGTTTAATTTCAATACTCTTTGTTTTGTACGAATGAGAATGGAAGAGAAGAGGCCTAAACGTTTCATACAATTCAAGTTTGAGTTTGTTGGAATGTTTAGGTGTTTCTTTGATTCTCTTTGTGTTTGTATCATGAGGCAACTAAACCCCCCCCCTTGGCTAGGGGGGATTCGAAATATATGTTTATGCTTGCATTTGATTTGATTACTTCTAATTGCGTTTCATAAGTTGTGGATTCAATTAGTTAACTGTTTGATTGATAACGTTATTTTGTGTATGTTTATTGAAAGTGCAACGCTTAATTTTCATGCATGAAGTATGACGCTAGAATATAAGTGAGTTTCACCTAATAGTTATGAACTTATATTCACAAGTAGTGGAGGTTGCTTATAAACAATCGCGTTAAATGAATAGAAATGGCCAATGCCTGCTTGCTCGATCCCGTCAAGTGGAATCATTGATGGCAGAGGTGGAAAATCTTAAGCAGGAGATCAACAGCTTAAGTACGAGAATAGAAGTTTGCATGTGCTTGCAAATAATTATTCGTGCGGGCATGAAGAGGAAGCTTGATGAGCTGCAAGAATCTCAAGGTCGCGTTCAAAGTGACCGTCAAATGCTTGCGTCTTTCTTCCAGAGGCACCTTTTTCCTGGGTCATTCGAGCGTTCCACCCAGTATTGAGGGCCTGGAATGCTCTAGCTTCCGATGGCTCCTGCTCCGATGCCTTCCACTCAGATGCCTTCCGCTCCGATGCCTTCCGCTCCGACGCCTTCTGCTTCCAAACGCCTCGTAGTGGGGCTTCACGTAAACATCCTTTGTGAAGGCTCCATCTTTTCTCCATGTTTAGTATCTTTTTTTTTTTTTTTTTTTTTTTTTTTTTTTTTTTTTTTATGAACATGCATTGGGTTTGCCTCCCAAGTAGCGCTTTCTTTTACGTCTTGCAGCCGGAACGAAGAACCCAATCACTCCCAGGATATGTTCACGAATCGGATGAGAACTCGAGTCTGAACTAGTACCATAAAACAAGAAACAAAACAAAATTAAGAATCTGGAAAAAATAAAAACAAACGAAAAAGTAAAACAATCCAAGGGATTAGCAAATGTTGCTAATCCCCGGCAAACGGCGCCCAAAATTTGATGCGGAAATTATACCACACAAATTAACCCTCTTTGTTGTCAAATTGTAGTAAGGATGCAAGTAGGGATCGTTCTAGACCGGGGATTAGGAGGGCTTGCTAAAACTCTAAATTGACTCAAAAACATAAAAACAAAGTTTAAAACGTTCACAGAGACTCAAAGGACTCAAAACAGGTTTCAAAAGACTCAAAAACCTGCCTAAAAAACACTAACTAGGCAATTCTGACCTTAAACACAAATTGGACGAATTTAAGATTAAGGTTGATTCAAAACACTTTAAAAACACAATTAAGACACTTTAACACTATACTAGACTCAAAGAATGCAAAACTAAAAGTTAAAACACTTAAACAAACCTAAAACCCAAAACAGCAACTAGAAGACTCAAAACTGCCTAAAAACCACTTTCTGGGCAGTTTTGAGCACCTACACTAATTTGGACGAAATTGGATGAAAACTTGAATCAAAATACTTAGAAACACAAATCAAAACACTTTCTAACTAATCTAAGACTTCAAATTAAAGGGGGATTTGTTTTGGAACGAAAATTGAAAATAACGAAACAAGTTAATAAACTAGACGAATGTAAATATGAAATTGATGAATGGAATGAATGGATGCTAGCCAAGGGGTTCATCTCCACACATGTTACACTTGCATAATAAAAAGATTTTCCAATTGCATTTCAATAAATTATGAAACCTCAATCACACCCGGGTTAATTAGGTCCGCTTAAATAACCTTCAAAATCTTCCTAACGTTATTGAATTGGATGATTGCATACGACACCCAAAACATTTCCCACAAGTCCCCTACATGATTGCATAATAGAGATACAAGCAAGAATCATTACGCTCTATGAAAATATAAGTGTTGACGACGCATTCGTTACTATGATTGTATGAAACTTATGCCAAGAATTCGTTTAAACGCGATTGTTTATAAGCAACCTCCACTACTTGTGAATATAAGTTCGTAACTATTAGGTGAAACCCTCACTTATATTCTAGCGTCATATTCATGCATGAAAATTAAGCGTG
This sequence comes from Pyrus pyrifolia, assembly GCA_016587475.1. NCBI lineage: Eukaryota > Viridiplantae > Streptophyta > Magnoliopsida > Rosales > Rosaceae > Pyrus > Pyrus pyrifolia. The sequence goes on from BNSU01000024.1 coordinate 1,111,545, forward strand.
CACTCTCAATAAACATACATAAATAAGTTATCAATCAAACAGTTAAAACAAAATTGGAATCCACGACTTATGAAATGCAATTAGGAAGTAATCAAAATCAAAACCGCAAGCATAAACATATTATTTCGAATCCCCCCCTAGCCAAGGGGGGGGTTTAGTTCCTCATGACATAAAAACCAAAGAGAATCAAAGAAACACCTAAACATTCCAACAACTCAAACTGTGAATTGTATGAACAGTTTAGGCCCTCTTCTCTTCCATTTCTCATTCGTGACAAAACAAAGAGTATTGAAATTAAACATTGAAAATCAAAGAGAACACATAAACATTCCAACAACTGAAACTTGAAAGGTGTTGAACGTTTAGGGCCCTCTTATTCTTCCTCTTGCGTTGTAAGCACAAGGTCCTAATGGATAGTTTTTGATGGTTGTGAAATAGGTTGGGGAGTGGTGAAAATGGAAGGAGGAGGCCACGAACCAGCAATGGGAATGATTTTCTGGTGTGGTGGTTTGGATTATTAGGGAGAGTAAGCATGGTCACAAGGGAATGGTTTGGTGTTTGTGACTGAATATGTGTATGGAAGAAGATTGAATGAGAATGAGTGGGAATGAATGCTTATTTATAGGGATAGGGCGAAATGGGGGGGGAACATGACAGCTAGGAAGGGAATGTGGCTGCATGTTTGAATGATTAAAGGGACATGTGGGGGTGGCAATAGATGAAAGGAATAATCTGAAAATGCAAGGTGAAATGAAGTGGAATGACAATGGCATGTGGAATGGCTAGAAAGTGTATGAAACTCACGGCAAGGATGTTTTGGTGTTGTGTAAATGCATGTGAATGCATGCATTTGAAATGATTGTTGTTGGAAATGAATGATTAAATGTGCATGGCTGGAATGATGAAGAATAAAGGGTGCATGTGGGTTGGAAGTGATGAAGGAAATGCATGTGAAATGTAAAGGGAAAAGCTGGAAATGCTAGGAACCCACGGCATGGATGTGTTTTGGGTGTGTGTGTGTGAATGTGTGGCTTAATGATTAAGTGAATGAATATATGGCTGCATGTGGATTAAAGGGGTGTGAATGGTGGTGTAATGATGAAATGAAATGGCTAGAAAGGGTATGAATGCACGGCAAAGATTTCAGGATGGCATGTGAGTGGTGAATGGTGGTGAAAATGCATGTGAGTGGCATGTTGTGTGAATGGTGGAAAATCTGTAAAATGGCATAAAACAACTAGGCTAAGAAGGGAAAGGCACGTGTAAAGAGATGTTTGTTGGTGGTAGTAATGTGCAATGGTTGCAATGATGAAATGGATGGGAAGTGCATGTGGATTAAAGGTGGTGTGAATGGTTGTTGGTTATAGGTACAAGTGGATTGGTATTGTGATATAGTGATAAGTGAAATGGTTTTGAATAAGGATGATAAGGTGAATGGAAGTGATAAGTGAATGGTTATGATCTTCAATTTCGTCCATCTACTTGCCTTTAAGCATATGCAATCCATTCCAATCTCTAATTTGCTCCAAAAGGCTCCAAAAGGCATCCTTTTGCATACTTTGCCCTTAGAACCTGAAAACACACAAAAGAAGCATAAAGGACTAAAATAACTGTGAATTAACAACATAGATGCACGAAAACAAGCTAAGTAAGTCGCTTAAATATGCTCCTATCAGTGCATCACGGTTAACTTGGGGTGTTGAGAATTCATGGTTTATTGAAATGCAATTGGAAATCTTTTTATTATGCAAGCGTAACATGTGTGGAGATGAACCCCTTAGCTAATCCATCCATCATCTTGTTTTCAAGGAATTCGTTTTACAATCTGCCTAGTTTGTTACTTTGTTTTGTTATTTCAATTTTCGTCCAAAACAAATCCCCCTTTAATTTGAAGTCTTAGATTAGTTAGAAAGTGTTTTGATTGTGTTTCTAAGTATTTTGATTCAAGTTTTCATCCAATTTCGTCCAAATTAGTGTAGGTGCTCAAAACTGCCCAGAAAGTGGTTTTTAGGCAGTTTTGAGTCTTCTAGTTGCTGTTTTGGGTTTTAGGTTTGTTTAAGTGTTTTAACTTTTAGTTTTGCATTCTTTGAGTCAAGTTTAGTGTTTTAAACATGTTTTTGAGTTTTTAAGTCAGTTTCCAAGTGTTTAGCAATCCCCTAATCCCCGGTTAAGAACGATCCCTACTTATATCTATACTACAATTGTCAAGAAGAGGGTTTAATTTGTGTGCGTATAATTCTCGCATCACACATGCACTCCCATTCTTTAATCCATTCAGCCACAAGACATTATCATTGCACCACATTCAGCCATTCCACACACCAACCAACCTAGTTGTCATGTTTCCCCTTTCATCATTCCCTCACATTCTTTAATTCAGCCAACACATGCTTGCACATGCATTTCCAACCCACATGCATCCTTTAATCATTCAAACATGCAGCCACATTCCCTCCTAGCTGTCATGTTCCCCCCATTTCGCCTATAAATAAGCATTCATTCCCACTCATTCTCATTGATTCTTCCATACACATTTCAATCACAAACACCAACCATTCCCTTGTGCCGTGCTCTCTCCCTAATAATCCAAACACCACACCAGAAATCATCCCATTGTCGTGGCCTCTGATAGGAGCATATTCATGCGACTTAATTAGCTTGTTCTCGTGCATTTATATTGTGTTTACTTATCTATTTCAGTGTTTAAGGCCACTTTTGTGTATTTTCAAATTATAAGGCCAAAGTGTGCAAGAAGATGCAAATTGGAGTCTTTTGGAGCGAAAGAGGAATGAATGAATTGAAGACTTGAAGAAACGACGAATTCCTACGCCAACGATGAATTCTTACCAAAACGAAGAATCCTACTCAAACAAGGCTTCCTATTTTAGGAAAGTTGACCCTAAGTTTCCCGTTTTGGTAACCTTTCCTAATTCTAAACGTCCATATTTTCTAGCCACTTTATAGGCCTCGTATGCACTTTAGGACACAAAATCATGGCCCTAGCCCAATTACATAGCCTTAGCCGTGACTTTTCCCTTCTCCCTTCCCTTGCCGTGCAAGGGGGGGCACTTTGGTCCCCTTTTGTGCACTTCAACCCTAACCCTAATCACCCTAATTATCTGTAGCCACCATTCCCTCCACCCTCCTTGAATCCGTGCACTCCAATCTTTCCCATTTTTCCTCCCTAAAACCGTGCAAATTCATTCAGCCATATCTGCCCATTAATCCCCTAAGCCGTGCATTCCACTAACCCAAAAATTCCATATACAATCAGCCACCATCATTCCCTCCATTCTCTCCTTCAATCTGTGCATCCATAACCCTAAAATCCCCTCTAAGCCGTAGGATCCATCACACATTTTCAGCCAAAACAATCTCAGCCGCATCTTTTCCTTTAACCCTAGAGCATTATTCATTCACTTCTCATTCCATAATTCTAATCAGAAAAACACATATTCATTCATTCTAAGCCGTCACCCTCTCTCCTATTCTACACATTCACCCTAACACAAACCGGAGCCACCATCAGAAATCTTCTCTAATCCGCAGCCACCTCTCCATCTTCCCCTTCCATTCCAGCCGCCATCTCCGCCATTCCACCACCTTACAAACCACCCTACACCACCCCATAGCCTTGCCGCATCCCTAAACCACCTTAAATCTATCCCTAACCCAGAAAACCATCCAAAAACCACCCATAACCAATCTGCCGCAGAAGGAGAAGAGGAAAGAGGTGCTTCGACGTGCATCAATTCACGTGGATTCGTTGGGCGTTCTAGGTGTAATCAATCCTTTGTGCTTTATGTTTAAATTCATTTGTAATTCTCTTTTTGTGAACATGAGAGGCTAAATCCCCCTAGTTAGCTAGGGGGTGATTCGAAACCATGTTTATGCTTGCAATATGAATTGATTACTTTTGGTTGGAATTTCATGAATGATTGATTCAATTCGTTTAACTGTGTGATTGATAACTTGTTTGTGTATGTTTATTGAGAGTGCACGCTTAATGTTCATGCATGAATTTGACGCTAGAATATAAGTGAGTTTCACCTAATAGTTATGAACTTATATTCACAAGTAGTGGAGGTTGCTTATAAACAATCGCGTTAAATGAATTCTTGGCACTAGTTTCATGCTCATCATAGTAACGAATGCCTCGTCAACACTTATAGTTTTCATGATGCTTAATGATCTTTGATTGTATCTTTATTGTGCTTTTCACGTAAAGGACTCTTGGAGAATGTTTTGAATTGCGTTGCGCTAACCCATCCAATTCATTAACTTAAGGAGAACTTGACGGTTAATTTAAGCGGACCTAATTAACCCGGAGTGTTGAGTTTCATAATTTATCGAAAGACCAACTGAAAATCAAAGTGTATGCAAGTGTGACATGTGTGGAGAAGAACCTTCTAGCTAGCATTCATCCATATTTTCATTACATTCATATTTAGAATCTGCCCTAATTGACAATCTGTGCATTTTAATTAATTTCGTCAAAAACTCAATCCCCCCTTACTTTTGTGTCCAATTTAGTTAGAAAGTGTCTTAGTTTGTGTTTTAAGCATTTTGATTCATTCTATTACCCAATTTCGTCCAAAGTTACCAAAGTGCTCAAAACTGCCCAGAAAGTGATTTTAAGGCAGTTTTGAGTGTTTTGGGGCTGTTTTGAGTCTTTTGATTTGTTTTTGTGTTTTATTGTTTAGTTTTGCATTCTTTAAGTCTAGTTTAGTGTTTCAAACTTTATTTTACGTTTTTAAGTCAGTTTCCAAGTGATTTTGTAATCCCTCCTAATCCCCGGTTAAAAACGATCCCTACTTATTTATATACTACAATTGTCACAAGAGGGTTTTAATTTGTGTGCTTACTTAGTTCGCATCAAATTTTTGGCGCCGTTGCCGGGGATTAGCAACTTTGCTAATCCCTTGGATTGTATTTTCTGTTTATTTTATTTTTGTTAAGTTTCTGACCTAATTTTGTTCTTCTTGTTTTAGGTACTAGTGCATGACTCGGAGTTCTAAACCGATTCGTGAGGACATCTTGGACTTTGACAATGACTTTGAGAGAACTTTGAGACGAAGGAAGAAGCATCACGAATCAAATCCGCCAAGCCCGGAACCTGAGCTTGACGAACAAGGCCTAGAAGAGGAAGAAGAACCCACGGCAAGGGTATTTGAAGACCGTACACTTAAGGAGCTTTCCGCCTCAGGTTTGGATAACGCCGCACCCTTGTGCATTCAATACCCCACGGCTGCCCAAGGTAAGACAGATGAGTTTGAATTAAAGTCAAGTTTGCTTCATCATATTCCTAAATACCATGGCTTGTCCATGGAAGATCCTAACAAACATTTGAAAGAATTTGAAGTAGTTTGCTCTAGTAGACTCCCGTCACTGTTGACGGAAATATCTTGAAGATGAAGGCTTTTCCATTCTCTTTGATGGATAAAGCCAAAGATTGGCTATATGAGTTAGCTCCCGGAACCGTTACATCGTGGGAGAGCATGAAGAGGGCCTTTCTGGAGAAGTTTTTCCCAACTTCTCGCATCATCCTCCTACGCAAAAAGATACGTGGAATCCAGCAAGAAGAAGGTGAGTCTTTTCCTACGTATTATGAACGATTTAAATCACTTGTTGCTTCTTGTCCACAGCATCAGATGAAGGAGGAATTGCTCTTGCAATACTTCTACGAGGGGCTCCTACCTATCGAACGTCAAATGCTCGACGCATCGGCAGGTGGAGCATTGGTGGACAAAACGATCAGGGATGCCAAGGTCTTGATCGTGAACCGAGCATTGAATGCTCAACAGTATGAGGAGTAGGCCAAAGAGGACCCCCGGCACCAAGTACATGAGGTAAGTTCAACGTCCGATCTTCATTCACAATTGGCTAATCTTACTTCTATTGTTTCACAGATGGCCGAGGGAATAAGATGCAAGGACCTGTGGTATGTGGCGTATGTTTATCCAAGGACATGCCTCTGAAAAGTGTCCTCAACTCATCGAGAATGGCGGATGGGAGAGTGCGAATGCCATTGGGTTTCAAAGCCAAAATCAGTCAAGACATGATCCATACTCCAACACGTATAATCCGGGGTGGCGAGACCACCCAAATTTCAAGTGGAGGGATTCCCAGCAACCTCAGAACCAAGGAGGCTTTAGGCAACAACCCCCGGGGTTCTTTCCCAAAACCTACGGCCCACCCCAAAATCAAGCCCAATCCGGCCCAAGTGCCTCAGGTACGTCTCTTGACAATGATGCACTTCTTAAGATACTAACTAAGTTGTCTAATGGGCAGGAAGATCAAGCGAAGGCTATGCAAAACCAAGATAAGAGGGTGGATCAACTTGAGAAACAAATTGGGCAGATTGCCGAGTTTGTAGGTAAGTTTCGAGATCCCGGACAACTCCCTAGTTCCACCATTCCAAATCCGAAGGGAGGCTTCGAAAGCGCAAAGGCCATACTTTTGAGAAGTGGAAAAGAAGTCGGGGCAGTCCTACACCATCACCATCAAGCCCCGAAGAGGATGAAAAAAGAAGAATCGAAGAGGAAGAAACAAGGTTGCCCACGGCAAAGGTGATTCCACCTTTGCCGCAAGTCCCTATGGTCCCAAATCTGCCCAATTCGGCCAATAAAGGTAAAAATGTGTTAAATTCAGTTCCTACTAATGTTTTCCCTTCGAATGTTCCTTTTCCTAGTAGGTTCAGGCAAACGAAGAAAGAAGAAGCTGAAAAGGACATCCTTGAGACGTTTCGTAAAGTTCAAGTGAACATACCCCTGTTGGATGCAATAAAGCAAGTCCCGAGGTATGCCAAGTTCTTAAAGGAGCTTTGCAACACGAGGAAGAGGATGTCGACCAAGGAAGTGGTAAAGGTAGGTGAGAATGTGTCCGCCATCTTGCAACGCAAACTACCGCCCAAATGCAAGGATCCAGGTAGTTTTACCATTCCTTGTGTCATTGGGAATACTAGATTTGAATCTGCCATGCTTGATTTAGGTGCTTCTATAAATGTTATGCCATATTCCATTTATGCATCTATGAACTTAGGAGCATTGAAAAATGATGGGGTAATAATACAATTGGCCGATAGATCTAACGCCTATCCAAAGGGAGTTTTGGAAGATGTTCTTGTACAGGTTAATCATTTGGTCTTCCCGGCGGATTTCTATGTCCTTGAAATGGATGAATCGGACCATGCTCCTTCGCTGCCCATTTACTTGGAAGGCCATTCATGAAGACGGCCCGGACGAAGATTGACGTGTATAGTGGAACTTTGTCCATGGAATTCGATGGGGAAGTTGTTAATTTTAATCTTTCTGATTCCATTAAATACCCTAGTGAGGACCATTCATGCTTTTCTATTGATATAATTGACTCTTTGGCGCAGGGATATCTCGACGATTTGAATGACGATGCGCTTGAAAAAGTCATTACACGAGGCATGGAACTCAAAACAAAGGGGGCAGATTGCATGCATGCCCACGGCAACACTATCCATGCCGTGCCCCCTAGTGAGGAATTACTTGAAGTTGTGGCTGCCCTTGAGTCCTCACCTAAGCTTGATGGTAAGTATACTAACCGTGAGTCCATTCCCATTTCGACTAACAAATTGCTTCCATCTATAATTCAGGCACCTATCCTTGAACTCAAACCATTACCGGGCCATTTGAAGTACATTTTCTTGGGGGAAGAGGAGACATTACCGGCCATCATTTCTTCATCACTCACGGCACAAGAAGAGGAGAAACTAGTGCGTGTTTTGAAGGAGTTCAAATCTGCCCTGGTTGGACGTTGGCCGATATCAAAGGTATTAGTCCCGCTACATGTATGCATCACATATTTCTTGAGGAGGGGGCCAAACCAACTAGAGAGGCTCAACGCCGTCTTAACCCTCCGATGATGGAAGTTGTGAAGAAGGAGATAATCAAGCTGTTAGATTGTGGAGTTATCTATCCTATCTCGGATAGTAAGTGGGTTTCGCCTATCCAATGCGTGCCGAAGAAATCTGGAGTGACGGTTGTGGAGAACGCGGAGAATGAGCTAGTGCCCACTCGAATCCAAACCGGTTGGCGCGTATGCACTGATTATAGGAAGATAAATGCTACCACGAGGAAGGACCACTTCCCATTGCCGTTCCTAGATCAAATGTTGGAAAGGTTAGCGGGTCATTCATTTTATTGTTTTCTTGATGGATATTCTGGTTATAATCAAATTGTTATTGCCCCGGATGATCAAGAAAAGACTACTTTTACATGCCCCTTTGGTACATTTGCTTATCGTCGCATGCCATTTGGTTTATGTAATGCACCTGCTACATTTCAAAGATGCATGATGAGCATATTTTCAGATTATGTCGAGAAAATTATTGAGGTTTTTATGGATGATTTCAGTGTGTTTGGCAATTCATTTGATGGTTGTTTGAGTAATCTTAGTTTGATTTTGAACCGTTGTGTTGAAACAAATCTTGTGCTTAATTGGGAAAAATGTCACTTCATGGTTAAACAAGGTATTGTTTAGGACATATTATTTCTGAAAAAGGCATTGAAGTAGATAAATCTAAGGTAGACCTTGTTCGTCACTTACCCGCTCCAACTTCGGTTAGAGAGGTTCGTTCGTTTCTTGGTCATGCAGGTTTTTATAGGCGGTTCATAAAGGATTTCTCAAAGATTGCACAGCCACTATGCCGATTGCTGCAAAAAGAGGTGGCGTTTGAGTTTGATGATGCATGCTCCACGGCATTCAAGCACCTCAAGGAGGCTCTCACTTCGGCTCCCATTATCACACCTCCAGATTGGAGCCTTCCATTCGAGTTGATGTGCGATGCTTCGGACTATGCGATTGGTGCTGTTTTGGGGCAGCGAAAGGACAAACAACCTCATGTTATTTATTATGCATCTAGAACATTAAATGATGCTCAATTAAATTACTCAACCACTGAAAAAGAATTACTTGCTGTGGTATTTGCATTAGATAAGTTTCGGTCATACTTACTTGGGACTAAAGTTATTATTTTTACTGATCATGCAGCTCTCAAGTATTTGCTCACGAAGAAGGAGGCCAAGCCTAGACTAATTCGATGGCTTTTGCTCTACAAGAGTTTGACATTGAGATTCGGGATAAGAAGGGCGTGGAGAATGTGGTGGCTGACCACCTAAGCCGAATGGTGCATAATGAGGAGCCCTACCCATTGCAGAGACATTCCCCGATGAACAATTGATGTCCATAAAGGTTAGACCTTGGTATGCCGATATAGTTAATTTTTTGGTGTCAAAACGTATTCCAAGTGAGTTCAATAGGCACCAACGTGACAAACTTAGGCATGATGCACGGTTTTATGTGTGGGATGATCCATACTTATGGAAATTTTGTCCCGATCAGATTATACGTCGTTGTGTGCATGATTCTGAATGTCATTCAATCTTGAGTTTTTGTCATACATATGCATGTGGAGGGCACTTTGGCACACAACGCACGGCCCTCAAAGTGTTACAATGTGGATTTTATTGGCCTAGTATTTTTAAGGATGCTAGAACGTTTTGCTTAACATGTGATAAATGCCAAAGAATGGGTGGCATTAGTGCAAAGGACCAAATGCCGCAGGTTTCTATCCTAAATGTTGAAATTTTTGATGTTTGGGGTATTGATTTTATGGGTCCCTTCCCTTCATCGTATGGTTTCATGTATATTTTGCTTGCGGTTGATTATGTGTCAAAATGGGTGGAAGCCAAGGCCACCCGGACTAATGATTCTAAAGTGGTTGCAGAGTTTATTAGAACTAACATTTTTGCAAGGTTTGGAATGCCACGAGTGATCATTAGTGATGGAGGGTCACACTTTTGCAATCGGACCATTGAAGCGTTATTGAGGAAATACCATGTCACCCATAAGGTTTCTACACCTTACCATCCTCAAACGAATGGCCAAGCCGAGGTTTCCAACCGAGAGATCAAGCAAATACTTGAGAAGACTGTTGGGCCAACAAGGAAGGATTGGAGCTTACGGTTAGATGATGCACTTTGGGCGTATCGTACGGCGTACAAAACTCCCATTGGGATGTCCCCCTTTCGACTTGTCTATGGCAAGGCGTGCCATCTTCCCGTTGAATTGGAGCACAAAGCACTTTGGGCCATCAAGAAGTTTAACATGAACCTCGATGAAGCAGGAAGTCAAAGGAGATGGCAATTAAATGAGCTTGATGAGATAAGGCACGAGGCGTATGATAATGCAAGCATTTACAAGCAAAAGACCAAAGCTTTCCATGACAACATGATCCGTGGGAAATCATTCTCAATTGGGCAGAAAGTGCTATTGTTCAATTCCCGTTTACGTTTGTTTCCTGGTAAGTTACGTTCTAAGTGGATTGGACCATTTGTTATTACTAATGTTTTTGTTCATGGTGCAGTCCAAATCCAAAGCTTGAAAACGGGACATGAATTCAAGGTGAACGGGCATCGTTTGAAGCCCTATTATGACACCTTTGTGGAGCATGCCGTGGATGACATACCCTTGGAAGCCGTGGGCCCTAGTAAGGAGTGAATAAGGTTCGTCCGGCTGGAAGACGTTAAAGCAAGCGCTTCGTGGGAGGCAACCCATGCAATCAACAAAGGAAGAACTTGGGAATCGCTCCACACTCAGATTTGCGTCCCTAAACCCTTTCCTTTGTTGCTTACTTTATGTTTGTGTAATGTTTTTAATTGTGTCTAAAACATTGAGGACAATGTTTAGTTTAAGTGTGGGGGGGTAACATTCTGTTTTGAGATATTGTGCATGAAATTCGTAGGGTATTACCACCTAACATGTCTAAACTTGTTCTTTGCTGTTTTTAAGTGTTTTTAAGCTATTTTAGAGTGTTTTAGAGTGTGTTGACTTAAAAATCCGAAAATCCATAAAAATTTGAAAAATTGTTTTGAAAAACCCAAAAAGAGTTGTTTTTGTGTTTTGTGTCGTAGGTCACCTTCCAACACAATGATGAGGATTTGGTTTTTAATTGCATGATGGTTAAAGAAAGTTACAAACATGGTTGGACGTTTGATATACTCTTTGGTTTATGCTTGTTTGTAGTTATAGTTTACGAATTCACATGTAATCACAAAGAAAAAATTAGTTTTTGTAACATGCTTGAAGGAAGGAACTCAAACTAACGCTACATCCCTGTGAGACTTGAGCCTAAACGTTATTTGGAGAGTTATAATATGTTCATCATTGTTTTCTAAGTCGTTGCATGATCTCATTATTCTTTGCTTGGTTACTACTTAGAAGGCGTTTCATCACTTAGTTCCAAATGCTAGAACTCATGCCCATTTCATTCAAAGCATGTCATTGATTTGCATAACACATATTCAAGATGAAGTTGTGTAGTGAACACCATAGCCAAATTGCCATATTTCCCTTTTCATTTGTTTTGTAGGATTTAACCCCGTTGAGCCTTGTGTAGCCTACTTTCTTTGTTAACCCCATTATCTTCACCTAGCCTAGATAGGACCATCCGTACCCTTGTTCTTGAAGCATAGTAAGCATGAATGAATTCCCTTTGATTAATGTGTGCAGAAAATAAGTGTGGGGGAAAGTGTATTCATGTGAGTTTTTGTGCCATAGGCACGGTTAAAAAAAAAAAGAAAAAAAAAAGAAAGAAAGCAAAAGAAAAGAAAAAAATGGAAAAATAGTTGAAAATAGTTGAAAAGTATTGGTTGTTGAAGTAAGGGCCCAAAACAATGAATTAGGCCCTAAGAGTTGTTTGAATCTCCCCTATTTGTTTAAAAGTTGATTTCTGCATTCTAAGGGAATTCTAGGTCTTAATTTCATTACTTTACTTATTATTGCTTAAAGAACGTTTGTTATTCCTTACCTTCCCTTGTTAGCCAAAACCCCAAGCCCCGTTACAACCCTTGACTTCTATCTTGAGTGTTGTGCATTTCAATTGTGGAGTTTGAATTTGGTATGAGCATATGGTGTCACTGGTTCTCGCATCTAAGTAGTAGCATTCCATTCATGAGATCATATCCAAACACGTTTAATTACTCTAGAAATTGCTTTCTTTGTTATAACATATGTGAGTACTAGTCTTTCATGTTACATCAATCTGCTCACATATAACCAGTGTAGGGTGTGTAGTCAGAAAATCTGAGTGAAAATTGAGTGCTAACTAGTGAGGAATTGAGGGAATTCTCTAAGGTATGTTACTACATTCAAAATATGTTTTAATTGATTCAATGTGAACTAGTGAATGGTGACTATGATTAAGTATGTGCTTAAGGGGAAGTAAGACTAAAAGTTATGTGCGTAATGATTTTTGACATGTCATGTTTCATTGGAAATCCCTGAGGCAAACGTTGGAAGGTTTAAATTATGTTTTGTCTGTGTTGTTTCGTTTTGTTTATTTTACTTGTTTTGTTTTGCTCGAGGACTAGCAAAAGTTAAGTGTGGGGGAATTTGATAGGAGCATATTCATGCGACTTAATTAGCTTGTTCTCATGCATTTATATTGTGTTTACTTATCTATTTCAGTGTTTAAGGCCACTTTTGTGTATTTTCAGATTATAAGGCCAAAGTGTGCAAGAAGATGCAAATTGGAGTCTTTCGGAGCGAAAGAGGAATGAATGAGTTGAAGACTTGAAGAAACGACGAATTCCTACGCCAACGATGAATTCTTACCAAAACGAAGAATCCTACTCAAACAAGGCTTCCTATTTTAGGAAAGTTGACCCTAAGTTTCCCGTTTTGGTAACCTTTCCTAATTCTAAACGTCCATATTTTCTAGCCACTTTATAGGCCTCGTATGCACTTTAGGACACAAAATCATGGCCCTAGCCCAATTACATAGCCTTAGCCGTGACTTTTCCCTTCTCCCTTCCCTTGCCGTGCAAGGGGGGGCACTTTGGTCCCCTTTTGTGCACTTCAACCCTAACCCTAATCACCCTAATTATCTGTAGCCACCATTCCCTCCACCCTCCTTGAATCCGTGCACTCCAATCTTTCCCATTTTTCCTCCCTAAAACCGGGCAAATTCATTCAGCCATATCTGCCCATTAATCCCCTAAGCCGTGCATTCCACTAACCCAAAAATTCCATATACAATCAGCCACCATCATTCCCTCCATTCTCTCCTTCAATCTGTGCATCCATAACCCTAAAATCCCCTTTAAGCCGTAGGATCCATCACACATTTTCAGCCAAAAACAATCTCAGCCGCATCTTTTCCTTTAACCCTAGAGCATTATTCATTCACTTCTCATTCCATAATTCTAATCAGAAAAACACATATTCATTCATTCTAAGCCGTCACCCTCTCTCCTATTCTACACATTCACCCTAACATAAACCGGAGCCACCATCAGAAATCCTCTCTAATCCGCAGCCACCTCTCTATCTTCCCCTTCCATTCCAGCCGCCATCTCCACCATTCCACCACCTTACAAACCACCCTACACCACCCCATAGCCTTGCCGCATCCCTAAACCACCTTAAATCTATCCCTAACCCAGACAACCATCCAAAAACCACCCATAACCAATCTGCCGCAGAAGGAGAAGAGGAAGAGGAGCTTCGACGTGCATCAATTCACGTGGATTCGTTGGGCATTCTAGGTGTAATCAATCCTTTCTGCTTTATGTTTAAATTCATTTGTAATTCTCTTTTTGTGAGCATGAGAGGCTAAATCCCCCTAGTCAGCTAGGGGGTGATTCGAAACCATGTTTATGCTTGCAATATCAATTGATTACTTTTGGTTGGAATTTCATGAATGATTGATTCAATTCGTTTAACTGTGTGATTGATAACTTGTTTGTGTATGTTTATTGAGAGTGCACGCTTAATGTTCATGCATGAATTTGACGCTAGAATATAAGTGAGTTTCACCTAATAGTTATGAACTTATATTCACAAGTAGTGGAGGTTGCTTATAAACAATCGCGTTAAATGAATTCTTGGCACTAGTTTCATGCTCATCATAGTAACGAATGCCTCGTCAACACTTATAGTTTTCATGATGCTTAATGATCTTTGATTGTATCTTTATTGTGCTTTTCACGTAAAGGACTCTTGGAGAATGTTTTGAATTGCGTTGCGCTAACCCATCTGATGCGAACTAAGTAAGCACACAAATTAAAACCCTTTTGTGACAATTGTAGTAAAGATGCAAGTAGGGATCGTTCTAGACCGGGGATTAGGAGGATTGCAAAATCACTTGGAAACTAACTCAAAAAAAAACGTAAAACAAACGTTAAAAACACTAAACTAGACTCAAAGAATGCAAAACTAAACAATAAAACACTAAAACAAACCAAAAGACTCAAAGAATACAAACACTTAAAAACACAAATTAAGACACTTTCTAACTAAATTAGACACTAAGGTAAAGGGGGATTGAGGTTTTAACGAAAATAAATTAAATGCACATATTGTAATTTAAAGGCAGAATTTAAATATGAATGTGATGAAATATAGAATGAATGCTAGCTAGAAGGTTCTTCTCCACGCATGTTACACTTGCATACACTTTGATTTTCAGTTGGTCTTTCGATGAATTATGAAACTCAACGCCCCAAATTAACTGTGAATTGCACTAATTAACCCTCAGTTTTTCCACAAGTTATAAAGTTGGATGATTGCATACGACAACCCAAAACATTCCCTACAAGTTCCCTACATGAATTGCATAATAGAGATACAAGCAAGAATCATTAATTTCTATGAAAAACAAAAGCATTGACGAAGCATTCCTTACTATGAATTGCATGAAACTTATGCTAAGAATTCATTCAACGCGATCGTTTTCAAGCGACCTTCACTACTTGTGATTATAAGATTGTAACTATTAGGTGAAACTCCCTCATAATCTAGCATCATATTCATGCATGAAAACTAAGCGTGCACTCTCAATCAACATACACAAATAAGTTATCAATCAATAGATGAACGAATTGAATCCACAACTTATGAAATTCCAACCAAAAGTAATCAATTCATATTGCAAGCATAAACATGGTTTCGAATCACCCCCTAGCTAACTTAGGGGATTTAGCCTCTCATGGTCACAAAAAGAGAATTACAAATGAATTTAAACATAAAGCACAAAGGATTGATTACACCTAGAACGCCCAACGAATCCACGTGAATTGGTGCGCGTCGAAGCTCCTCTTTCCTCTTCTCCTTCTGCGGCAGATTGGTTGTGAGTGGTTTTTGGATGTGTTTCTGGTTTAGGGATGGTTTAATGGTGATTTAATGGTGCGGCAAGGTTGTGGGGTGGTGTAGGGAGGTGTGTAAGGTGGTGGAGAGTGGTGGAGAGGCTGCGGCAGTGATGGGAAATATGTGGAAGATGGCTGCACGGTTTTAGGGAGAATATGGTGTGAAGGTGGCTGAATAGAATAATGGAATATGGTGGCTGCTGCGGACAGGTTGAATGAATGGGAGAATGGCTGAATATTTTATTTAGGGTTAATGGAATAATCACGGCCTAATGGGAAGGAATGGGAAAAAATGGCTGCGGCTTCTGGAATGCACGGATTAGAGGGGAGTAATGGGAAAAAAATGGAATGGTGGGATTAATGAGATTTGCGGCTGGAATGGAGAACACAGGTTAATGGCTGAATAAAATAAATGGCATAAATGGGATATGGTGATGCAGCCGTAGGTTTTTTTTTTTGGGTGATGGAATCCCCGGCATATATGGGAAATTAGGGTAAAATAAAATGAATGGCAGCTACGGCTTAGGGAATGAATTAGGGTGGTGTTGTGGAGTCACGGCTTAATGATATGTATGTAGTGGGCTGCACGGGTTGTATATGTGGCTGCAGATTTTTGTGCATTAATTAGGGAGATTAGGGTTAGGGTTTAAGTGCACAAAAGGGGACCAAAGTACCCCCCCTTGCACGGCAAGGGAAGGAAAGAAGGGCTAAAGCCCACGGCAAAGGATGTTAAGGTCCCTAGGGCCTTCGTTTTGTGTCCTAAAGCGCCTACAAGGACTTCAAAGTGGCTAGAAAATACGGACGTTTAAGATTAGGAAAGGTTACCAAAACGGGGAACTTAGGGATAACTTTCCTAAAATAGGAAACCTTGTTTGAGTAGGATTCCTCGTTTTGGTAAGAATTCATCGTTGGAGTAGGAATTCGTCGTTTCTTCAAGACTTCAACTCATTCATTTCTCTTTCGCGCCAAAAGGCTCCAATTTGCATCTTCTTGTACACTTTGGCCTTATAATCTGAAAATACACAAAAGTGGCCTTAAAACTAAAACAACTAAGTAAACACAACATAAATGCACGAGAACAAGCTAATTAAGTCGCATGAATATGCTCCTATCAAATTCCCCCACACTAACTTTTGCTAGTCCTCGAGCAAAACAAACAACTAAAGTAAACAAAACGCAACAAAACAAACAAAACATAACCTAAACCTTCCAACGTTTGCCTCAGGGATTTCCAATGAAACATGACATGTCAAAAATCTTTACTCACATAGCTTTTAGTCTTACTTCCCTTAAGCACATACTTAATCATAGTCACCATTCACTAGTTCACATTTAATCAATTAAAACACATTGTGAATGTAGTAACATGCCTTAGAGAACTCCCTCAATTCCTCACTAGTTATGCACTCAATTTTCACTCAGATTTTCTGACTACACACCCTACACTGGTTATATGTGAGAAGATTGATGTAAACATGAAAGACTAATACTCACATACATTATAAAAAAAAAAAAGCAATTTCTGGAGTAATTAAACGTGTTTAGATATGATCTCATGAATGGAATGCTATTACTTAGATGCGAGAACCAGTGACACCATATACTCATACCAAATTCAAACTCCACAATTGAAATGCACAACACTCAAGATAGAAGTCAAGGGTTGTAACGGGCTTGGGGTTTTGGCTAACAAGGAAGGTAGGGATAAACAAAAGTTCTTTAAGCAATAATAAGTAAAGTAATGAAATTAAGACCTAGAATTCCCTTAGAATGCAGAAATCAACTTTTAGACAAACAGGGGAGATTTAAACAACTCTTAGGGCCTAATTCATTGTTTTGGGCCCTTACTTCAACAACCAATACTTTGGAACTCTTTTTCACTTTTTTTTTTCATTCTTTTTTTTTCTTTCTTTTTTTTTTTCTTTTTTTTTTTCTAACCGTGCCTATGGCACATAAACTCACATCCATCATTCTCCCCCACACTTATTTCCTGCAACACATTAATCAAAAGGAATTCATTGCTTACTATGCTTCAAGAACAAGGGTAAGGATGGTCCTATTCTAGGCTAGGTGAGGATAATGCGGGTTAACAAAGAATATGGGCTAACACGGCTCAATGGGATTAAACTTAAACACAAAATGAGTGAAGGGCACATGGCTGTTTGGCTTTTGTGGTGGTCACTACACAACTTCATCTTGAATATGTGTTATGCAAATCAATAACATGCTTTGAATGAAATGGGCATGAGTTCTAGCATTTGGAACTAAGTGATAAAACGCCTTCTAAGTAGTAACCAAGCAAAGAATAATGAGATCATGCAACGACTTAAGAAAACAATGATGAACATATTATAACTCTCCAAATAACGTTTAGGCTCAAGTCTCACAGGGATGTAGCGTTAGTTTGAGTTCATTCCTTCAAGCATGTTACAAAAACTAATTTTTTCCTTTGTGATTACATGTGAATTCGTAAACTATCACTACAACCAAGCATAAACAAAGAGTATATCCAACGTCCATCCATGTTTGTAACTTTCTTTAACCATCATGCAATTAAAAACCAAATCCTCATCATTGCGTTGGAAGGTGACCTACGACACAAACACACACAAAAACACAACTCTTTTTGGGTTTTTCAACACAATTTTTCAAATTTTTATGGTATTTTCGGATTTTTAAGTCAACACACTCTAAAACACTCTAAAATAGCTTAAAAAACACTTAAAAACAGTGGGAAACAAGTTTAGACATGCTAGTTGGTAAAACCCTACGAATTTCATGCACAAATATCTCAAAACAGAATGTTACCCCCCCACACTTAAACTAAACATTGTCCTCAATGTTTTAGACACAATTAAAAACATTACACAAAGCATAAAGTAAGCAACAAAGGAAAGGGTTTAAGGACGCAAATCTGAGTGTGGAGCGATTCCCAAGTTCTTCCTTTGTTGATTGCATGGGTTGCCTCCCAGAAAGCGCTTGCTTTAACGTCTTCCAGCCGGACGAAACCTTCTTTTACTCCTCACTCTGGCTCACGGAATGGAGGGTTATGTCCTCCACGGTATACTCCTTGAAATTTCTCATAGTACGGCTCGATGAATGGGAGGGAATAGTGACCCTCCCTGATTTTGATGCTTGGGTTCTGACACTCCATGTACATGCTCCCACCACCTTTAAATTGGTTTTTCACCTGCACCACAGAAGGTAACAACCTATTACTTGAAATGGGAATCGGAATTGGGATTGGAGACTTACTAGGATGTTGTGGCAATGTCCCTAGGGCAGCCACTATCTCGCTAATTTTAGCACAAGGCACGGCCATATTGGATGTTTTTATGGTAATGGCGTGCTCGTTGTGCTCCAATCCAATTCCTTCCTTGATGGTGATTCTAGATGCATCCTTCTTGATTGGTGCGGATCCTTTCGGCCCTAAGTCCTTATGCACATCTATAACACAACAAGAATGAACATCATTAGTACTCTTAATGGATTCAGAAACTTTAAAGTTAATTGTATCACCACCAAACTCCATAGTTAAAGCTCCTTTGGCCACATCAATTTTGGTGTGAGCTGTTTTCATGAAAGGTCGTCCAAGTAAGAGCGGTGATGGTGGAGAGTAGGTTGAATCATCCATGTCAAGCACATAGAAATCTGCAGGAAAAATCAAATGTTCTACCTGCACCAAAACATCTTCCAAGACTCCTCTCGGGTATGCATTAGATCGATCAGCTAATTGTATAACAACACCATCATTTTTAAGCTCTCCTAGATTCATAGATGCATAAACAGAGTATGGCATGACATTAATTGATGCACCTAAATCTAGCATAGCATGTTCGAACTTTGTATTTCCAATTACACACGGGATAGTGAAACTACCTGGATCTTTGCATTTGGGTGGTAGTTTGCGTTGCAAGATGGCAGAGACATTCTCACTTACATGAACCACCTCTTTTTCTTGAATCCGTTTCCTTGTTGTACAAAGCTTTTTCAAGAACTTCGCATACTTCGGGATTTGCTTGATTGCATCTAAAAGGGGTATGTTGACTTGAACTTTTCTAAATGTCTCTAGAACATCTTTTTCCTCCTCTTCTTTCGTGGATTGCAAAAATCTGCTAGGAAAAGGAACATTGGGTGGAACAAAGTTAGAATTAATCAATTTTGACCCCAACTTACCTTTGGTGGCCGAATGAGATGAGTTGGGTGCATTAATGTCCCTTGATAGTTGCGGCAAGGGTGTTTGTACCCTTGCCGTGGGCTTGCTTGCATCATCCTCTTCATGTTGCAGCTTTTCATCCTCTTCTTCGCTTGATTTTGGTGGTTGTGGGGTGGTTCCAACTTCCTTGCCACTTCTCAAGGTAATTGCGTTGGCGGCTTCAAAGCCTCCCTTCGGGTTTGGAATGGTCGAGCTAGGGAGCTTGCCTTGGTCTCGGAATTGCCCTACAAACTCCGCAATTTGGCCAATTTGCTTCTCCAATTGGTCCACCCTCTTTTCTTGATTCTGCATCGCTTTGGCTTGATTTTCTTGCCCCTGAGACAAATTCGTTAGTAACTTAAGAAGTGTATCATTATCTAACGTGTTACCTGAACTTGTTTGGGCAGGTTGTGGAGGTGCTTGTGTGGGTGCGAATGGCTTGGTGAAGAAGCCCGGAGGTTGTTGCCTAAAGCCCCTTGTTGTGGTGGTTGTTGGAGCTCTCTCCATTTGAAGTTTGGGTGGTCTCCCAACCCGAATTGTAAGTGTTAGAATATGGGTCGTTCCTCGGTTGGTTTTGACCCTGAAATCCAATCGCGTTGGCGCTTTCCCAACCACCATTTTCTACGAGTTGCGGGCACTTCTCAGAAGCATGTCCTTGGATCGAACACACCCCGCATACAACCGGTCCTTGCATCCTTATGCCTTCGGCCATCTGAGACACAATGGAGGTAAGATTAGCTAACTGTGAATGAATATCAGGTGCGGAACTTACCTCATGAACCTGCTGCCGTGGGGGTCCTCTTTGTCCCACTCCTTCATATGTTGAGCGTTCAACGCTCGGTTCGCGATCAAGACCGTGGCATCCCTGGGCGTCTTGTCCACCAATGCTCCACCCGCCGATGCGTCAAGCATTTGTCGTTCAATTGGCAGGAGCCCCTCGTAGAAGTATTGCAGAAGCAACTCCTCCTTCATCTGGTGCTGTGGACAAAAAGCAACAAGAGATTTAAAACGTTCATAGTACGTAGGAAAAGACTCACCATCTTCTTGTTGGATTCCACTTATCCTTTTTCGTAAAAGGATGATTCGAGAAGTTGGGAAAAACTTCTCCAGAAAGGCCCTCTTCATGCTTTCCCACGATGTGACGGTTCCGGGAGCTAAATCGTACAACCAATCCTTGGCTTTGTCTATTAAAGAGAATGGAAAAGCCTTCATCTTCAATATACTTCCGTCAACGTTGACGGGAGTCATACTTGAGCACACCACCTCGAATTCCTTTAGATGCTTGTTCGGATCCTCCATGGACATCCCATGGTACTTCGGAATGTGGTGGAGCAAGCTTGACTTCAACTCAAACTCCTCGGTCTTCCCTTCGGCCGGTGGGGGATATTGGATGCACAAAGGTGCTGCATTAGCCAATCCCGAAGCGGAAAACTCCTTAAGTGTCCGGTTGTCTGCGGCCATGTTTTGGACTTCTTCAAATACTCTTGTCGTGGGTTCCTCAAAGATCCCTGCCGTGGCCTCTTCTTCCTCTTCTAGAACTTGTTCTTCAAGCTCAGGTTCCGGGCTTGGCGGATTTGATTCGTGATGCTTCTTCGTCCGTCTCAAAGTCCTCTCAAAATCGTTGTCAAAGTCTGAGATATGCTCACGAATCGGTTGAGAACTCCGAGTCATGCACTAGTACCTAAAACAAGGAAAACAAAACAAAATCAGCAACTTCAACCAAATAAATAAATAAACAGAAATTAAACAATCCAAGGGATTAGCAAAGTTGCTAATCCCCGGCAACGGCGCCAAAATTTGATGCGAACTAAGTAAGCACACAAATTAAAACCCTCTTGTGACAATTGTAGTAAAGATGCAAGTAGGGATCGTTCTAGACCGGGGATTAGGAGGGATTGCAAAATCACTTGGAAACTAACTCAAAAAAAAACGTAAAACAAATGTTAAAAACACTAAACTAGACTCAAAGAATGCAAAACTAAACAATAAAACACTAAAACAAACCAAAAGACTCAAAGAATACAAACACTTAAAACACAAATTAAGACACTTTCTAACTAAATTAGACACTAAGGTAAAGGGGGATTGAGGTTTTGACGAAAATAAATTAAATGCACAGATTGTAATTTAAAGGCAGAATTTAAATATGAATGTGATGAAATATGGAATGAATGCTAGCTAGAAGGTTCTTCTCCACGCATGTTACACTTGCATACACTTTGATTTTCAGTTGGTCTTTCGATGAATTATGAAACTCAACGCCCCAAATTAACCGTGAATTGCACTAATTAACCCTCAGTTTTTCCACAAGTTATTGAGTTGGATGATTGCATACGACAACCAAAACATTCCCTACAAGTTCCCTACATGAATTGCATAATAGAGATACAAGCAAGAATCATTAATTTCTATGAAAAAACATAAGCATTGACGAAGCATTCGTTACTATGAATTGCATGAAACTTATGCTAAGAATTCATTCAACGCGATCGTTTTCAAGCGACCTGCACTACTTGTGATTATAAGATTGTAACTATTAGGTGAAACTCCCTCATAATCTAGCATCATATTCATGCATGAAAACTAAGCATGCACTCTCAATCAACATACACAAATAAGTTATCAATCAAATAGATGAACGAATTGAATCCACAACTTATGAAATTCCAACCAAAAGTAATCAATTCATATTGCAAGCATAAACATGGTTTCGAATCACCCCCTAGCTAACTAGGGGGATTTAGCTTCTCATGGTCACAAAAAGAGAATTACAAATGAATTTAAACATAAAGCACAAAGGATTGATTACACCTAGAACGCCCAACGAATCCACGTGAATTGGTGCGCGTCGAAGCTCCTCTTTCCTCTTCTCCTTCTGCGGCAGATTGGTTGTGAGTGGTTTTTGGATGTGTTTCTGGTTTAGGGATGGTTTAATGGTGGTTTAATGGTGCGGCAAGGTTGTGGGGTGGTGTAGGGAGGTGTGTAAGGTGGTGGAGAGTGGTGGAGAGGCTGCGGCAGTGATGGGAAATATGTGGAAGATGGCTGCACGGTTTTGGGGAGAATATGGTGTGAAGGTGGCTGAATAGAATAATGGAATATGGTGGCTGCTGCGGACAGGTTGAATGAATGGGAGAATGGCTGAATTTTATTTAGGGTTAATGGAATAATCACGACCTAATGGGAAGGAATGCGAAAAAATGGCTGCAGCTTCTGGAATGCACGGATTAGAGGGGAGTAATGGGAAAAAAATGGAATGGTGGGATTAATGAGATTTGCGGCTGGAATGGAGAACAAAGGTTAATGGCTGAATAAAATAAATGGCATAAATGGGATATGGTGCTGCAGCCGTAGGTTTTTTTTTTTGGGTGATGGAATCCACGGCATATATGGGAAATTAGGGTAAAATAAAATGAATGGCAGCTACGACTTAGGGAATGAATTAGGGTGGTGGTGTGGAGTCACGGCTTAATGAGTATGTATGTAGTGGGCTTCATGGGTTGTATAGGTGGCTGCAGATTTTTGTGCATTAATTAGGGAGATTAGGGTTAGGGTTTAAGTGCACAAAAGGGGACCAAAGTACCCCCCCTTGCACGGCAAGGGAAGGAAGGAAGGGCTAAAGCCCACGGCAAAGGATGTTAAGGTCCCTAGGGCCTTCGTTTTGTGTCCTAAAGCGCCTACAAGGACTTCAAAGTGGCTAGAAAATACGGACGTTTAAGATTAGGAAAGGTTACCAAAAACGGGGAACTTAGGGATAACTTTCCTAAAATAGGAAACCTTATTTGAGTAGGATTCCTCGTTTTGGTAAGAATTCATCGTTGGAGTAGGAATTCGTCGTTTCTTCAAGACTTCAACTCATTCATTCCTGTTTCGCTCCAAAAGGCTCCAATTTGCATCTTCTTGCACACTTTGGCCTTATAATCTGAAAATACACAAAAGTGACCTTAAACACTAAAACAACTAAGTAAACACAACATAAATGCACGAGAACAAGCTAATTAAGTTGCATGAATATGCTCCTATCACCATCCAATTCATTAACTTAAGGAGAACTTGACGGTTAATTTAAGCGGACCTAATTAACCCGGAGTGTTGAGTTTCATAATTTATCGAAAGACCAATTGAAAAACAAAGTGTATGCAAGTGTGACATGTGTGGAGAAGAACTTTCTAGCTAGCATTCATCCATATTTTCATTACATTCATATTTAGAATCTGCCCTAATTGACAATCTGTGCATTTTAATTAATTTCGTCAAAAACTCAATCCCCCCTTACTTTTGTGTCCAATTTAGTTAGAAAGTGTCTTAGTTTGTGTTTTTAAGCATTTTGATTCATTCTATTACCCAATTTCGTCCAAAGTTACCAAAGTGCTCAAAACTGCCCAGAAAGTGATTTTAAGGCAGTTTTGAGTGTTTTGGGGCTGTTTTGAGTCTTTTGATTTGTTTTTGTGTTTTATTGTGTAGTTTTGCATTCTTTGAGTCTAGTTTAGTGTTTCAAACTTTATTTTACGTTTTTAAGTCAGTTTCCAAGTGATTTTGTAATCCCTCCTAATCCCCGGTTAAGAACGATCCCTACTTATTTATATACTACAATTGTCACAAGAGGGTTTTAATTTGTGTGCTTACTTAGTTCGCATCAAATTTTTGTGGCCTCCTCCTTCCATTTTCACCACTCCCCAAACCATTCACACCATCAAACTATCCTTAGACCTTGTGCTACAACGAAGAGGAAGATAAGAGGGCCTAAACGTTCATACAATTCAAGTTTGAGTTGTTGGAATGTTTAGGTGTTTCTTTGATTTCAATGTTTAATTTCAATACTCTTTGTTTTGTACGAATGAGGAATGGAAGAGAAGAGGGCCTAAACGTTCATACAATTCAAGTTTGAGTTGTTGGAATGTTTAGGTGTTTCTTTGATTCTCTTTGTTTTGTATCATGATAGGAGCATTTTTTATGCGACTTAATTGGCTTGTTCTCATGCATTTATGTTGTTTTTCCTTAGTAGTTTAGTGTTTAAAGTCATTTTCGTGCAATTTCAGGTTTTAGTGTCAAAGTATGCAAAAGAAGCAATTTGGAAGCATTCTAGAGCATTTTTTGGGCCAAGATTGGATATGCAAGCATGGAGGCATGAGGATGGACGAATTTGAAGGCTTGAATTCAGTTAGGAGCTGCAAGGGGGCCTAAAAACCATTATTTCTAGAAGGCTTTATCTATTCACACATGGTGCCTAATTTCTAGCTTGTCACTAGCCGTCCTACCTTGTCTCCTAGCCGTCCTACCTTGTCTCCTAGCCGTCCTAGCTTGTCTCCTAGCCGTCCTAGCTTGTCACTAGCCGTCCTACCTTGTCTCCTAGCCGTCCTACCTTGTCACTAGCCGTCCTAGCTTGTCTCCTAGCCGTCCTAGCTTGTTACTAGCCATCCTACCTTGTCTCCTAGCCGTCCTAGCTTGTCTCCTAGCCGTCCTAGCTTGTCACAAGCTCATATCTGATTACCCTAGGGTTTTAAGTGCTTATATATACTCATATTAACCCCTAGATCAGATCACCACCTCTCATACACATTCATTCACGCCAGAAATTCATTCCCTCTCTCTAACACAGCCATACTTCACCATTCTTCATATTTTCTGCCCAAAAACACTCCTTGCCTTCCCCTACATCCATCCCTACCCTAAACACATCATTCTACATCATCCATAACCCCCAAAACTCACCAAAACCCCTTGTGCCGCAGCAACTAGAGAGAAGAGGCTTAAACGTTCATACAATTCAAGATTGAGTTGTTGGAATTTTTAGGTGTACTTCGATTCTTGTTTTCAATGTTTACTTTGTTATTATCTTCTAAGTTTGCTGTAATCATGAGTGGCTAAACCCCTAATTAGTTAGGGGAAAGTTTGAAGCCATGAACATGTTTGAAATATGAATTGATTTCTTCCAATTGTGATTTGTTAAGTTGTGATCGCAATTCAATTATCTGTTTTATTCATAACTTGTTCTTGTATGTTGATTAAGGATGCATACTTAGTTTTCATGCATGAACTTGATGCTAGTTTATAAACGAGTTTCACCTAATCGTCACAAGTTTATAAACATGAGTAGTGAAGGTTGCTAGTCACAACCGCGTTAATTGAATTCTTGGCAAGAGTATCATGCATTCATAGTTACAATTGCCTCGTCAACACTTATAATTTTCATAGAGCATAATGATCTCTCACTGTATCTCTTCTATGCATTCATGTTGAGGACCGTTGGAGAATACTTTGAATTGTCGCATGCATCATCCAATTCATTGACATAAGGAAAATTTGAAGGTTAATTAGTGCATCACGGTTAACTTGGGGTGTTGAGCATCATAGTTAGTGAAAATCAATTGGAGAATCGATTCATATACAAATGTGTCTTGTGTGGAGAATGGACCTCTAACTAATCCATCCATCATCTTGTTTCTCAAATTCGTTTTACAATTCTGCCTAGTTTATTAACTTGTTTTGTTATTTCAATTTTCGTCAAATCAAAACCCCCCTTTACTTTCTTGTTCTATAGTGTTTAGAATCTGTTTAATTTGTGTTTTAAAGTGTTTTGAATCCACCTATAATCTTAAATTCGTCCAAATTTGTGTTTAAGGTCAGAAACTGCCTAGTTAGTGTTTTTAGGCAGTTTTGAGTCTTTTGAACTTGTTTTGAGTCCTTTGAGTCTTTGTATTGTCCAAATTAGTTAGAAAGTGTTTTGATTTGTGTTCTAAGTATTTTGATTCAAGTTTTCATCCAATTTCGTCCAAATTAGTGTAGGTGCTCAAAACTGCCCAGAAAGTGGTTTTTAGGCAGTTTTGAGTCTTCTAGTTGCTGTTTTGGGTTTTAGGTTTGTTTAAGTGTTTTAACTTTTAGTTTTGCATTCTTTGAGTCAGTTAGTTTAGTGTTTTAAACTTTGTTTTTTGAGTTTTTAAGTCAGTTTCCAAGTGTTTAGCAATCCCTCCTAATCCCCGGTTAAGAACGATCCCTACTTATACTTATACTACAATTGTCAAAAAGAGGGTTAATTTGTGTGCGTATATAATTCTCGCATCAAATTTTGGCGCCGTTGCCGGGGATTAGCAACTTTGCTAATCCTTTGGATTGTTATTTTCGTTTTCTTATTAGATCAGATTCTTATGTTATTTTGTTTCTTGTTCTAGGTACTTGTTTATGACTCGGAGTTCTAATCCGGTTCACGAACATATTTTAGACTTTGACGACGATTTTGAGCGGACGTTGAGGAAGCAAAAGAATCAACAAAACCCTACCCCACCGTCTTCTAGCTCTACATCCGAGTTTGTGGAGGAAAGAGAGCCCACGGCACAATTTGTGGAGGAAGTACCAACCATGGCCGTGGACAATCGTACCATCAAAGAGCTCTCTGCCTCAGGTATGGGCAATGCCGTTCCTTTATGCATACAATACCCTACGGCAGCTGAAGGTAGGACGGAAGAATTTGAACTAAGTCTAGTTTATTACATCATATTCCTAAATTCCATGGGTTGTCCATGGAAGATCCTAACAACATCTAAGGAATTTGAAGTAGTTTGCTCAAGTATGACACCCATCAACGTGGATGGGAGTATTTTGAAGATGAAGGCCTTTCCATTCTCACTTATGGACAAGGCCAAAGATTGGTTGTTTGAATTGTCCCCTGGAACTGTCAACTCTTGGGAAAGTATGAAACGTGCATTCTTAGAGAAATTCTTTCCCACTGCCAAGATCATTCTCTTGAGGAAACGAATTAGTGGCATCCAACAAAATCAAGGTGAGTCGTTTCCATCTTATTATGAACGTTTTAAATCACTTGTTGCTTCATGTCCACAGCACCAAATGAAGGAGGAGCTGCTCATTCAATATTTCTACGAGGGACTCCTTCCCATGGAACGTCAAATGCTAGATGCTTCGGCGGGTGGTGCATTAGTGGACAAGACTCTAGTGGATGCCAAAGCTCTAATTGCCAACCGAGCACACAACGCTCAACAATATGAAGGTGTTGGACAAAGAGAGGGGCCACGGCAACAAAGTGTGAATGAGGTAAGTGCAATTTCTGATATTCAATCACAATTGGCTAATCTTACTTCTCTTGTGTCTCAGGTTGTCAAGGGATCAAAACCACAAGACAACCAAGTGTGTGGCGTGTGTTCAATGCATAGGGCATCCATCCGAGACATGCCCTCAGTTGATAGAGAAATGGAGGATGGGAAATCTGCCAATGACCATTGGGTTTCCGAAGGCCAAAAAACCAACCCAAACATGATCCATACTCCAACACCTACAAACCACCCCGGATGGAGAGATCACCCCAATTTCAAGTTGGAGGGAGTGTCCCCACAATCTGCACCACCAAAGGGGATTTCAACAAAACCACCCCCCTGGGTTTCCCGACGGCCATACCAAGCAAACCAACCACCATCGTCCCAAAAAACAACTCAGGTTTTCGTCTTTTGATAATGCTCAATTATTCCAATTACTTAACTACATTGGGCGCAGGGGCAGAAAAACAGCCAAAGGACATAGCAAAATTACGCCAATGAGGTAGCATAAATCAGCCTCGAGAGGTGACGGATTTGAAGAGACAAGTGGGACAAATGGCGGAATTCATGGGGCAATTTAGTAGAGAACAAGGTAAGTTACCAAGTTCAACGCAAGTGAATCCGAAAGGTGGATTCGAATCTGCCAAAGCCATAGTGTTGAGAAGCGGAAAAGAAGTTGGGGCAGGTTCTTCATCAAAAACATGTCACAAAGAGGATGAAAAACTGCATTTTGAAGAGGGGGAAGTAACCAAACCCACGGGAAGGGTGGAACTCCCTTTGCCGCAAGCTTCTAGTGGCTCTAAACCACCCAATCTGTCCAATAAAGGTAAAAACGTGTTAAGTTCAGTTCCTACTAATATTTTTCCTTCGAATGTGCCTTTTCCTAGTAGGTTCATGCAAACAAAGAGAGAGGAAGCCGAAAAAGACATTCTCGAAACGTTTCGGAAAGTTCAAGTCAATATCCCTCTTTTGGATGCAATCAAGCAAGTCCCGCGGTACGCCAAGTTTTTGAAGGAGCTTTGCACTAATAAAAGGAAGATTTCGACCAAGGAGGTTGTCAAAGTGGGTGAAAATGTCTCCGCCATCTTGCAAAGAAAACTGCCCCCTAAATGCAAGGATCCGGGTAGTTTTACAATTCCATGTGTTATTGGTAATACTCGTTTCGAATCTGCCATGTTAGATTTAGGTGCGTCAATAAACGTCATGCCATATTCAATTTATGCATCTATGAATCTAGGAGCATTGAAAAATGATGGTGTTATTATACAATTGGCCGATAGATCTAATGCCTATCCAAAGGGAGTTTTGGAAGATGTTTTAGTACAGGTCAATCATTTAATCTTTCCGGCGGATTTCTATGTGCTTGAAATGGATGAGTCCGACCATGCCCCTTCATTGCCCATCCTCCTTGGAAGGCCATTCATGAAAACTGCTCGTACAAAGATTGACGTATATAATGGCAATTTGACAATGGAATTTGATGGGGAAGTTATTAAGTTCAATCTTTCTGATTCTATGAAGTACCCTAGTGAGAATCATTCGTGTTTTGCTATTGATATAATTGATTCTCTGGCGCAGGACCATTTGGACAATTTGAAGGACGATGCACTTGAATTGGTCATTGCACAAGGAAGGGACGTGCAGAACATTGAGACAACCACCAAGGAACCCCACGGCATGCATGAGGAGTCCTTGGCCGTGCCCCCTAGTGAGGATATGATGGAGATGGTGGCTGCACTCGAGTCATTGCCATCCCATTCAGGTAAGTTTTTGGACCCTATTTTAAGTTCTGTTTCGACTAATAAAATGCTTCCCTCAGTTGTGCAGCCACCTACACTTGAACTTAAGCCGTTGCCGAGTCACTTGAAGTACGTGTTCTTGGGAGAGGATGAGACATTGCCCGTCATTATTTCATCCTCACTCACGGCACAAGAGGAGAGCAAATTAGTGCGAGTGCTTAAAGAGTACAAGACGGCAATTGGATGGACTTTGGCCGACATAAAGGGAATCAGCCCTACTATGTGCATGCATCGCATTCTTCTAGAGGAGGGGTCCAAAACATCTCGAGAGGCTCAACGCCGTCTGAACCCTCCGATGATGGAAGTAGTGAAGAAAGAGGTAATCAAATTGCTTGATTGTGGAGTGATTTATCCTATTTCTGATAGCAGGTGGGTTTCGCCCGTGCAATGCGTTCCAAAGAAATCCGGAGTAACTGTGGTTGAAAACGCCGAGAATGAGATTGTTCCTACGCGCATTCAAACTGGTTGGAGGGTGTGCATCGACTATAGGAAGTTAAACGCCACCACAAGGAAGGACCACTTCCCATTGCCGTTCATTGACCAAATGCTCGAAAGGTTAGCGGGATATGCTTTCTATTGTTTTCTTGATGGTTACTCTGGTTATAATCAAATTGTCATAGCACCCGAGACCAAGAAAAAACCACTTTCACATGCCCTTTTGGTACATTTGCGTATCGTCGCATGCCTTTTGGTTTATGTAATGCACCTGCTACGTTTCAAAGATGCATGATGAGTATATTTTTCTGATTATGTTGAGAAAATCATTGAAGTTTTTATGGATGATTTTAGCGTCTTTGGTAATTCTTTTGATGGTTGCTTGCATAATCTGAGTTTGATTCTAAAACGTTGTGTTGAAACTAACCTTGTTCTTAATTGGGAAAAGTGTCATTTCATGGTTAAACAAGGCATAGTTTTAGGGCACATTATCTCTGAAAACGGCATTGAAGTAGACAAATCTAAAATAGATCTTGTACGTCACTTACCCTCTCCAACTTCGGTTAGAGAGGTTCGTTCTTTTCTTGGCCATGCAGGATTCTATCGTAGGTTTATAAAGGACTTCTCAAAAGTTGCACAACCTCTTTGCCGTCTCCTACAAAAACAAGTGGCGTTTGAATTCACCAAGGAGTGCACGGCTTCATTCAATCAACTCAAGAGTTGTTGACCACGGCACCAATCATTGCTCCCCCTGATTGGGGTCTCCCTTTTGAATTGATGTGTGACGCCTCTGATTATGCTCTAGGGGCTGTTTTAGGGCAAAGGAAAGACAAAAGGCCGCATGTCATCTACTATGCCTCACGGACGTTGAATGATGCACAACTAAATTATTCTACAACCGAAAAAGAACTCTTGGCTATTGTATTTGCATTAGATAAGTTTAGATCATATCTTCTTGGTACTAAAGTCATTGTTTTCACTGACCATGCAGCCTTGAGGTATCTTTTCACAAAAAAGGAGGCCAAGCCAAGACTCATTCGATGGATGCTCCTACTTCAAGAGTTCGATCTTGAAATTCGAGACAAGAAAGGGTGTGAAAACGTAGTGGCTGACCACCTAAGTAGAATGGTGCGTGAGGAAGAGCCCGTTCCCATCGTAGAGACATTCCCGGATGAACAACTTCTGTCCATTGAGGTAAGAACCCCTTGGTATGCCGATTTGGTCAATTTCTTGGTGTCTAAGCAAGTTCCTAGTACCCTAAACAAATTCCAACGTGATAAACTTGTTCATGATGCACGTTTTTATGTTTGGGATGATCCATATTTGTGGAAATTCTGCCCAGATCAGATTGTGCGTAGATGTGGTGCCCGAATCTGATTTTAATTCCATTCTTACATTCTGCCATACTTATGCATTGGGGGACATTTTGGCACCAAAGGACAGCCCTAAAGGTGTTACAATCTGGATTTTATTGGCCTAATCTCTTTAAAGATGCTAAAATGTTTTGTTTAACATGTGATTAAGTGTCAAAGAACAGGTAACATAGGGCCTAAGGAACAAATGCCGCAACAATCTCTCTCATTTTGTGGAAATTTTTGATGTTGGGGTATTGATTTCATGGGCCCCTTCCTCCTCCATCTTTTGGTTTCACATTATATCCTTGCTAGCTGTCGATTATGTTTCCAAATGGGTGGAAGCCAAAGCCACCCGTACTAACGATTCTAAGGTTGTCTTGCAGATTTTGTGAAATCTAATATTTTTGCTAGGTTTGGATGCCACGAGTTTTAATTAGTGATGGGGGTTCTCACTTTTGTAACCGCACCGTTGAAGCTTTGCTCAAGAAGGATCAAACCGTTACTCATAATGTTTCCACACCTTATCACCCCTCTAAACTAATGGGCAAGGAACCTGAGGTTTCAAATAGGGAGATCAAACAACAAGTCCTAGAGAAAACCGTGGGACCCTCAAGAAGAGATTGGAGTGTTGCTGCTTGGACGATGCATTGTGGGCCTATCGTACGGCTTACAAAACTCCCCTTAGGCATGTCACCTTTTCGGCTTTTATATATGGTAGGCCATGTCATTTGCCCGTTGAGTAGAGCACAAGGCACATTGGGCTGTGAAAAACCTTCAATTTGGACATAGACGCTGCTGGAGTTCATAGGAAGCTCCAATTAGATGAACTTGAGGAGATAGGAACGAGGCTTACGAGAATGCTCGCATCTACAAGGACAAAAGAAGGCTTATCATGATAAGATGCTTCGTACCAAAACGTTCTCCAAGGGGCAGAAAGTGTTGCTTTTTGATTCAAGACTTCGGTTATTCCCTGGTAAGTTACGTTCTAAATGGATTGGACCTCTTGTGTTACTATGTTTTTCCTCATGGTGCCGTTCCAAGTCCAAAGCTTAAAAAGATGGCCACGAGTTCAAGGTGAACGGACATAGATGAAGCCATACTATGAGAACTTTGTGGAGCATGCTTGTGGAAGAGCTTCCCTTGGGTGTCGTGGGCTCCAATCTGAGTGATTGGGTTCTTCGTCCGGCTGGAAGACGTTAAAGCAAGCGCTACTTGGGAGGCAACCCATGCAATCAACAAAGGAAGAACTTGGGAATCGCTCCATAATCAGATTTGCGTCCCTAAACCCTTTCGCTTTGTTGCTTTCTTTATGTTATGTGTATTGTGTTTTTAATTGTGTCTAAAACATTGAGGACAATGTTTAGTTTAAGTGGTGGGGGGGTAAACATCTCTGTTTTGATATATTTTTGCATGAAAATTCGTAGGGTATTACCACCTAACATGTCTCAAACTTGTTTCCCACTGTTTTTAAGTGTTTTTAAGCTATTTTTAGAGTGTTTTAGGGTGTGTTGACTAAAAAATCCGAAATACCATAAAAATTTGAAAATTGTTGGAAAAACCCAAAAAGAGTTGTTTTTGTGTGTTGTTGGTGTCGTAGGTTACCTTCCAACACAATGATGAGGATTTGGTGTTTTAATTGCATGACGGTTAAAGAAAGTTACAAACATGGATGGAAAGTTTGATTTACTCTATATTTATGCTTGGTGTGGTTATAACTTATGAATTCACATGCAATCATAAAAGAAAAAAATCAGTTTTTGTAACATGCTTGAAGGAAGGAACTCAAATTAATGCTACAACCTTGTGAGACTTGAGCTAAAGTTTATTTGGAGAGTTAAAATCTGTGCATTCTTTGTTTCAAAATCGTTGCATGATCTCATTATTCTTTGCTGGTTGCTACTTAGAAGGTGTTTCATCATTTAGTTCCAAACACTAGAAGTCATGCCCATTTCATTCAAAGCATGGTATTGATTAGCATAACACATATCAAGATGAAGTTGTGTAGTGACCACCACTTAGCCAAAAGCCGTGTGCCCTACTCCATTATATGTTTAGGTGTTAACCCCATTGAGCCTGGTTTAGCCTTTTCTTTGTTAACCCACATTACCCTCACCTAGCTAGATTAGACTATCCATACCCTCGTTCTTAAAGTATAGTAAGCATGCTTCAAATGGAATTCCTATATGGCAGAAACCAAGTGTGGGGGAAGTTTTTATTTTTGAGAATTCTGTGCCATAAGCACGGGTAGAAAGAAAGAAAAGAAAAATTCGTGAAAAAAAAAAAAGAAAAAAAAAAGTATGAAAAGAGTTGAACATGAGAAAAAGAGTTCCAAGTGTTGTTGTTGTTGAAGAAAGGGTCCCAAAAGTTGAATTCGGCCCCAAGAAGTTGTTTAAAGTCTTCCCCTGTGTTTTTAAGTTAATTTCTGCAAACTAAGTGAATTCTAAGTCTTAATTTCATTACTTTGCTTAATAATGCTGAAGAACGTTTGTTTTCCCTATACTTCTTTGGTTAACCAAACCCCCAAGCCCC
Source organism: Pyrus pyrifolia (assembly GCA_016587475.1). Lineage (NCBI taxonomy): Eukaryota > Viridiplantae > Streptophyta > Magnoliopsida > Rosales > Rosaceae > Pyrus > Pyrus pyrifolia. The sequence continues at coordinate 1,145,076 of BNSU01000024.1, forward strand.
GTTGCAACCCTTAAACTTCTATCTTGAGTGTTATGTGTTTCAATTGTTGAGTTTGAATTTGGTATGAGCATATGGTGTCACTGGTTCTCGCAATCTAAGTAGTAGCATTCCATTCATGAGATCATATCTAAACATGCCTATTAACTCCGGAAATTGCGTTCTTTGTGATACATATATGTGAGCATTCATTTTTATATCTACATCAATTCTCTCACATATAACTAGTATAGGGTGTGTAGTTATAAAATCTGAGTGAAAATAGAGTGCAAATCTATTAAGGATTGAGGGGAATTCTCTAAGGCATGTTACTACATTCAAAACATTGTTTTATTGGTTAATTGTGAACTAGTAAGTAGTGACTATGATTAAGCATGTGCTTAAGTGTTAAATTGACTCAAATCTGTGGGAATGATAAACTTTAACATGTCATGTGCATTGGAAATCCCTGAGGCAAACGTTGGAAGGTTAGATTACGTTTGTTTGTTTTGTCTTGTTTTATTTCTTTGTTTTGCTCGAGGACTAGCAAAAGCTAAGTGTAGGGGGAATTTGATAGGAGCATTTTTATGCGACTTAATTGGCTTGTTCTCATGCATTTATGTTGTTTTTCCTTAGTTAGTTTAGTGTTTAAAGTCATTTTCGTGCAATTTCAGTGTTTTAGTGTCAAAGTATGCAAAAAGAAGCAATTTGGAGCATTCTAGAGCATTTTTGGCCAAGATTGGATAGTGCAAGCAATGGAGGCATGAGGAGGATGGACGAATTGAAGGCTTGAATTCAGTTAGGGAGCTGCAAGGGGGGCCTAAAACCTTATTTCTAGAAGGCTTTATCTATTCACACATGGTGCCTAATTTCTAGCTTGTCACTAGCCGTCCTACCTTGTCTCCTAGCCGTCCTACCTTGTCTCCTAGCCGTCCTAGCTTGTCTCCTAGCCGTCCTAGCTTGTCACAAGCCGTCCTACCTTGTCTCCTAGCCGTCCTACCTTGTCACTAGCCGTCCTACCTTGTCTCCTAGCCCGTCCTAGCTTGTTACTAGCCATCCTACCTTGTCTCCTAGCCGTCCTAGCTTGTCTCCTAGCCGTCCTAGCTTGTCACAAGCTCATATCTGATTACCCTAGTGTTTTAAGTGCTTATATATACTCATATTAACCCTAGATCAGATCACCACCTCTCATACACATTCATTCACGCCAGAAATTCATTCCCTCTCTCTAAACACAGCCTATACTTCACCCATTCTTCATATTTTCTGCCCAAAAACACTCCTTGCCTTCCCCTACATCCATCCCTACCCTAAACACATCATTCTACATCATCCATAACCCCCAAAACTCACCAAAACCCCTTGTGCCGCAGCAACTAGATGAGAAGAGGCTTAAACGTTCATACAATTCAAGATTGAGTTGTTGGAATTTTTAGGTGTACTTCGATTCTTGTTTTCAATGTTTACTTTGTTATTATCTTCTAAGTTTGCTGTAATCATGAGTAGCTAAACCCCTAATTAGTTAGGGGAAAGTTTGAAGCCATGAACATGTTTGAAATATGAATTGATTTCTTCCAATTGTGATTTGTTAAGTTGTGATCGCAATTCAATTATCTGTTTATTCATAACTTGTTCTTGTATGTTGATTAAGGATGCATACTTAGTTTTCATGCATGAACTTGATGCTAGTTTATAAAACGAGTTTCACCTAATCGTCACAAGTTTATAAACATGAGTAGTGAAGGTTGCTAGTCACAACCGCGTTAATTGAATTCTTGGCAAGAGTATCATGCATTCATAGTTACAATTGCCTCGTCAACACTTATAATTTTCATAGAGCATAATGATCTCTCACTGTATCTCTTCTATGCATTCATGTTGAGGACCGTTGGAGAATACTTTGAATTGTCGCATGCATCATCCAATTCATTGACATAAGGAAAATTTGAAGGTTAATTAGTGCATCACGGTTAACTTGGGGTGTTGAGCATCATAGTTAGTGAAAATCAATTGGAGAATCGATTCATATACAAATGTGTCTTGTGTGGAGAATGGACCTCTAACTAATCCATCCATCATCTTGTTTCTCAAATTCGTTTACAATTCTGCCTAGTTATTAACTTGTTTTGTTATTTCAATTTTCGTCAAATCAAAACCCCCCTTTACTTTCTTGTTCTATAGTGTTTAGAATCTGTTTAATTTGTGTTTTAAAGTGTTTTGAATCCACCTATAATCTTAAATTCGTCCAAATTTGTGTTTAAGGTCAGAAACTGCCTAGTTAGTGTTTTTAGGCAGTTTTGAGTCTTTTTGAACTTGTTTTGAGTCCTTTGAGTCTTTGTATTGTCCAAATTAGTTAGAAAGTGTTTTGATTTGTGTCTCTAAGTATTTTGATTCAAGTTTTCATCCAATTTCGTCCAAATTAGTGTAGGTGCTCAAAACTGCCCAGAAAGTGGTTTTAGGCAGTTTTGAGTCTTCTAGTTGCTGTTTTGGGTTTTAGGTTTGTTTAAGTGTTTTAACTTTTAGTTTTGCATTCTTTGAGTCAAGTTAGTGTTTTAAACTTTGTTTTTTGAGTTTTAAGTCAGTTTCCAAGTGTTTAGCAATCCCTCCTAATCCCCGGTTAAGAACGATCCCTACTTATACTTATACTACAATTGTCAAAAAGAGGGTTAATTTGTGTGCGTATATAATTCTCGCATCATATCATGAGGAACTAAAACCCCCCTTCGCTAGGGGGGGATTCGAAATATATGTTTTCTGCTTGCATTTTGATTTGATTACTTCTAATTGCGTTTCATAAGTTGTGGATTCATTTGTTTAACTGTTTGATTGATAACTTATTTGTGTATGTTTATTGATAGTGCACGCTTAATTTTCATGCATGAATATGACGCTAGAATATAAGTGAGTTTCACCTAATAGTTATGAACTTATATTCACAAGTAGTGGAGGTTGCTTATAAACAATCGCGTTAAATGAATTCTTGGCAAGAGTATCATGCATTCATAGTTACAATTGCCTCGTCAACACTTATCATTTTCATAGAACATAATCATCTCTCATTGTATCTCTTCTATGCATTCATGTTGAGAACTATTGGAGAATGATTTGAATTGTCGCATGCATCATCCAATTCAATAACATAAGGAAAATTTGAGAGTTAATTAGTGCATCACGGTTAACTTGGGGTGTTGAGTATCATGGTTTATTGAAAAGCAATTGGAATTCGTTTTATATGCAAGTATAACATATGTGGAGATGAACCCCTTAGCTAGCTTTCATCCCATCCATTCAAATCCATCACATTCATATTTACATTCTGTTTTAATTAGAATCTGTGCAATTAGTTTAATTTCGTCTAAAACTCAATTCCCCCTTACTTTAATGTCCAAATTAGTTAGAAAGTGTTTAGTTTGTGTTTATAAGTGTTTTGATTCAATTTGTTACCCAAATTCGTCCAAAGTACTCAAAGTGCTCAAAACTGCCCAGAAAGTGTTTTAAGGCAGTTTTGAGTGTTTTGGGTGCTGTTTGAGTCTTTTGGTTTGTTTTAGTGTTTTAAGTGTTTAGTTTTGCATTCTTTGAGTCTAGTTTAGTGTTAAAGTGTCTTAATTTGTGTTTTAAAGTGTTTTGAATCAACCTATAATCTTAAATTCGTCCAAATTTGTGTTTAAGGTCAGAAACTGCCTAGTTAGTGTTTTTAGGCAGTTTTGAGTCTTTTGAACCTGTTTTGAGTCCTTTGAGTCTTTGTGAACGTTTTTAACTTTGTTTTTATGTTTTTGAGTCAATTTAGAGGTTTTTGCAAGCCCTCCTAATCCCCGGTCTAGAACGATCCCTACTTGCATCCTTACTACAATTTGACAACAAGAGGGTTAATTTGTGTGCGTATAATTCTTGCATCATAAACCAAAGAGTATATCAAACGTCCATCCATGTTTGTAACTTTCTTTAACCATCATGCAATTAAAAACCAAATCCTCATCATTGTGTTGGAAGGTACCCTACGACACAAACAAACACACAAAAACAACTCTTTTTGGGTTTTTCAAAACAATTTTTCAAATTTTTATGGTATTTCGGATTTTTAAGTCAACACACACTAAAACACTCTAAAATAGGTTAAAAACACTTAAAAACAGTGGGGAACAAGTTTAGACATGTTAGGTGGTAATACACTACGAATTTCATGCAAAAATATCAAAACAGAATGTTACCCCCCCACACTTAAACTAAACATTGTCCTCAATGTTTTAGACACAATTAAAAACACAATACACATAACATAAAGTAAGCAACAAAGGAAAGGGTTTAGGGACGCAAATCTGAGTGTGGAGCAATTCCCAAGTTCTTCCTTTGTTGATTGCATGGGTTGCCTCCCAAGTAGCGCTTTCTTTTACGTCTTGCAGCCGGACGACGTTCTGCTCATTCCCCATTGGAGCCCACGGCATGCAATGGGATCTCCTCCACAACATGCTCGACAAAGTTCTCATAGTAAGGTTTCAACCTATGGCCATTCACCTTGAATTCTTGTCCAGTTTTCAAACTTTGTATTTGGACTGCACCATGCACAAAAAACATTAGTGATAACAAATGGACCAACCCACTTAGAACGTAACTTACCGGGGAATAATCGAAGACGGGAATTGAATAGCAAACACTTTCTGCCCGATTGAGAAGGTTTTGCCTCTAATCATCTTGTCATGGACGGCCTTGGTCTTCTCCTTGTAAATCCGGGCATTCTCATACACTTCATGCCTAATCTCTTCAAGCTCGCTCAATTGTAGCTTCCTATGATTTCCAGCCGCGTCCACATCCATATTGAAGGTCTTGACCGCCCAATGTGCCTTATGCTCAAGCTCTACGGGTAAATGGCACGGCTTGCCATAGACTAACCGAAACGAGGACATACCAATGGGCGTTTTGTAAGCCGTTCGATAGGCCCATAGTGCATCCTCCAAACGCAAGCTCCAATCTTTTCTATTCGGGCCCAACGGTCTTTTCCAGAATTTGCTTGATTTCTCTATTTGAAACTTCTGCTTGGCCACTGGTTTGGGGGTGATAAGGTGTGGAAACCTTATGCAACACGTTGTACTTCTTGAGCAACGCCGCAATGGTGCGGTTGCAAAAATGTGACCCACCATCGCTTATGAGCACTCAAGGCATCCCAAATCTAGAGAAAATGTTAGATTTTACAAAATCTGCAACAACTCTAGAATCGTTAGTTCGAGTGGCTTTAGCTTCCACCCACTTCGACACATAATCAACGGCAAGTAAAATGTACGTAAAACCAAAAGACATAGGGAACGGACCCATAAAATCAATACCCCATACATCAAAGATTTCAACAACAAGGATTGGGGTTTGCGGCATTTGGTCTCTTTGGCCTATACTTCTGGTCTTTTGACATCTATCACATGTTAAGCAAAAAGCCCTAGCATCTCTAAACAACGTAGGCCAATAAAAACCACTCTCAAGAACCTTAAACGCTGTGCGTTGTGTGCCAAAGTGTCCACCACATGCATATGTATGGCAAAAACTCAAAATGGAATTAAATTCAGATTCATGAACACAACGACGCACAATCTGATCCGGGCAAATTTCCAACAAATAAGGGTCGTCCCAAACATAAAAAACGTGCATCCTTTTTTAATTTATCACGTTGAGCCTTGCTTAAGGTGTTAGGAACTTGCTTAGACACCAGAAAATTAACCAAATCAGCATACCAAGGCTCACTTACCTGGATAGACATTAATTGCTCATCGGGAAAGGTTTCAGAAATTGGCGCTACTTCCTCATGTACCATTCGACTTAGGTGGTCAGCCACCACATTCTCCACGCCCTTCTTATCCCGAATCTCAATGTCAAACTCTTGTAAGAGCAAAAGCCATCGAATTAGTCTAGGCTTGGCCTCCTTCTTCGTGAGCTAATACTTGAGAGCTGCATGATCAGTAAAAATAATAACTTTAGTCCCAAGTAAGTATGACCGAAACTTATCTAATGCAAATACCACAGCAAGTAATTCTTTTTCAGTGGTTGAGTAATTTAATTGAGCATCATTTAATGTTCTAGATGCATAATAAATAACATGAGGTTGTTTGTCCTTTCGCTGCCCCAAAACAGCACCAATCGCATAGTCCGAAGCATCGCACATCAACTCGAATGGAAGGCTCCAATCTGGAGGTGTGATAATGGGTGCCGAAGTGAGAGCCTCCTTGAGGTGCTTGAATGCCGTGGAGCATGCATCATCAAACTCAAACGCCACCTCTTTTGCAGCAATCGGCATAGTGGCTGTGCAATCTTTGAGAAATCCTTTATGAACCGCCTATAAAAACCTGCATGACCAAGAAACGAACAAACCTCTCTAACCGAAGTTGGAGAGGGTAAGTGACGAACAAGGTCTACCTTAGACTTATCTACTTCAACGCCTTTTTCAGAAATAATATGGCCTAGAACAATACCTTGTTTAACCATGAAGTGACATTTTTCCCAATTAAGCACAAGATTTGTTTCAACACAACGGTTCAAAATCAAACTAAGATTACTCAAACAGCCATCAAATGAATTACCAAAAACACTGAAATCATCCATAAAAACCTCAATAATTTTCTCAACATAATCTGAAAATATGCTCATCATGCATCTTTGAAATGTAGCAGGTGCATTACATAAACCAAATGGCATGCGACGATAAGCAAATGTACCAAAGGGGCATGTAAAAGTAGTCTTTTCTTGATCATCTGGTGCAATAACAATTTGATTATACCCAGAGTATCCATCAAGAAAACAATAAAATGAATGACCTGCTAACCTTTCCAACATTTGATCTAGGAACGGCAATGGGAAGTGGTCCTTCCTCGTGGTAGCATTTATCTTCCTATAATCCGTGCATACGCGCCAACCGGTTTGGATTCGAGTGGGCACTAGCTCATTCTCCGCGTTCTCCACAACTGTCACTCCAGATTTCTTCGGCACACATTGGATAGGTGACACCCACTTACTAACCGAGATTAGATAGATGACTCCGTAATCTAAAAGCTTGATTATTTCCTTCTTCACAACTTCCATCATTGGAGGGTTAAGACGGCGTTGAGCCTCTCTAGTTGGTTTGGCCCCCTCCTCAAGAAATATGTGATGCATGCATGTAGTAGGACTAATACCTTTGATATCGGCCAACGTCCAACCTAGGGCAGATTTGAACTCCTTCAAAACACACACTAGTTTCTCCTCTTCTTGTGCCGTGAGTGATGAAGAAATGATGGCCGGTAATGTCTCCTCTTCCCCCAAGAAAATGTACTTCAAATGGCCCGGTAATGGTTTGAGATCAAGGGTAGGTGCCTAAACTATGGATGGTAACAACTTGTTAGTCGAAATGGGAATCGACTCAAATTTAGAAAACCTACCCTCGTGGCTAGGAAGTGACTCTAGGGCAGCAACCAACTCCATAGATTCCTCACTAGGGTGCACGGCATGGGTTGCAAAGTGTGTGTCGTGGCCTAGCAAAAGCTCTCCTCCCTTGGTTTTGAGCTCCATGCTTTTTGTAATGACCTTTTCAAGCGCATCGGCATTCAAATCTTCCATATATCCCTGCGCCAAAGAGTCAATTACATCAATGGAGAAACATGAGTGATCCTCACTCGGATACTTAATAGAATCCGAAAGACTAAAATTAACAACTTCCCCATCAAATTCCATGGACAACGTTCCATTAAACACGTCAATCTTCGTCCGCGCCGTCTTCATGAATGGCCGGCCAAGTAGGATTGGCAACGAAGGGGCATGGTCAGATTCATCCATTTCGAGCACATAGAAGTCCGCCGAAAAGATTAAACCTTTTACCTGCACTAACACATCTTCCAAAACTCCCTTTGGATAAGCGTTAGATCTATCGGCTAATTGTATGATTACACCATCATTTTTCAATACTCCTAAGTTCATAGATGCATAAATTGAATATGGCATAACATTTATAGAAGCACCTAAGTCTAGCATGGCAGATTCAAAACGAGTATCACCTATCACACAAGGAATGGTAAAACTACCCGGATCTTTGCATTTGGGGGGTAGTTTGCGTTGCAAGATGGCAGAGACATTTTCACCTACCTTTACCACTTCCTTGGTCGACATCCTCTTCCTTGTGGTGCAAAGCTCCTTTAAGAACTTGGCGTACCTCGGGACTTGCTTTATTGCATCCAAAAGGGGTATGTTTACTTGCACTTTCCGAAACGTCCCAAGGATGTCCTTTTCAGCTTCTTCTTTCTTCATTTGCCTGAACCTACTAGGAAAAGGAACATTCGAAGGGAAAACATTAGTAGGAACTGAATTTAACACATTTTTACCTTTATTGGCCGAATTGGACAATTTGGAGTCATTTGAAGCTTGCGGCAAAGGTATGTCCACCTTTGCCGTGGGTTGCCTTGATTCCTCCTCTTCAATTCTTCGTTTTTCATCCTCTTCGGGGCTTGATGGTGATGGTGTAGGACCTGCCCCGACTTCTTTTCCACTTCTCAAAAGTATGGCCTTTGCGCTTTCGAAGCCTCCCTTGGGGTTTGGAATGGTAGAACTCGGAAGTTGGCCTTGCTCACGAAACTTCCCTACAAAATCTGCAATTTGCCCAATTTGTTTCTCCAATTGCTCCACCCTCTTGTCTTGGTTTTGCATGGCCTTAGCTTGGTTTTCTTGCCCCTGAGACAAATTCGTTAGTAACTTCAGAAGTGTATCATTATCTAAAGTGTTACCTGAACTTGTTTGGGCAGGTTGTGGAGGTGCTTGTGTGGGGACGTATGGCTTGTTGTAGAAGCCCGGTGGTTGTTACCTAAAGCCTCCTTGTTGTGGTGGTTGTTGAGGCTCCCTCCATTTGAAGTTCGGGTGGTCTCTCCAACCTGGATTATAAGTATTTGAGTAAGGATCGTTCCGTGGTTGGTTTTGGCCCTGAAATCCAATGGCGTTGGTGCTTTCCCATCCACCATTTTCTATGAGCTGTGGGCACTTCTCATAAGCATGTCCTTGGATAGAACACACCCCGCATACAACTGGTCCTTGCATCCTCATGCCTTCGGCCATCTGAGACACAATGGAAGTAAGATTAGCTAACTGGGAATGAATATCAGGTGCGGAACTTACCTCATGAACCTGCTGCCGTGGGGGTCCTCTTTGTCCCACTTCTTCATATTGTTGAGCGTTCAACGCTCGGTTCGCGATCAAGACCTTGGCCGCCATGGGCGTCTTGTCCACCAATGCTCCACCCGCCGATGCGTCGAGCATTTGTCGTTCGATTGGTAGGAGCCCCTCGTAGAAGTATTGCAAAAGCAACTCCTCCTTCATCTGATGCTGTGGACAAGAAGCAACAAGAGATTTAAAACGTTCATAGTACGTAGGAAAAGACTCACCATCTTCTTGCTGGATTCCACTTATCCTTTTTCGTAAAAGGATGATTCGAGAAGTTGGGAAAAACTTCTCCAGAAAGGCCCTCTTCATGCTCTCCCACGATGTGACGGTTCCGGGAGCTAGCTCGTACAACCAATCTTTGGCTTTGTCCATTAAAGAGAATGGAAAAGCCTTCATCTTCAGAATACTTCCGTCGATGTTGACGGGAGTCATGCTTGAACACACCACCTCGAATTCCTTTAGGTGCTTGTTCGGATCCTCCATGGACAACCCATGGTACTTCGGAATATGGTGGAGCAAGCTTGACTTCAACTCGAACTCCTTAGTCTTCCCTTCAGCAGGTGGGGGATATTGGATACACAAAGGTGCGGCATTATCCAATCCCGAAGCGGAAAGCTCCTTAAGTGTCCGGGTGTCTACGGCCATCTCTTGTGGCTCTTCAAATGCCCTTGCCGTGGGTTCCTCAAAGATCCCAGTCGTGGCCTCTTCTTCCTCTTCTAGGCCTTGTTCTTCAAGCTCAGGTTCTGGGCTTAGTGGATTCGACTCGTGGTGCTTCTTCCTTCGTCTCAAAGTTCTCTCAAAATCGCTGTCAAAGTCCAATATATCCTCACGAATCGGTTGAGAACTCCGAGTCATGCACTAGTACCTAAAACAAGGAAAACAAAACAAAATCAGAAACTTCAACAAAATAAATAAATAAACAGAAATTAAACAATCCAAGGGATTAGCAAAGTTGCTAATTCCCGGCAACGGCGCCAAAAATTTGATGCAAACTAATTAAGCACACAAATTAAAACCCTCTTGTGACAATTGTAGTATATAAATAAGTAGGGATCGTTCTTAACCGGGGATTAGGAGGGATTGCAAAATCACTTGGAAACTGACTCAAAAACGTAAAATGAAGTTTGAAACACTAAACTGACTCAATGAATGCAAAACTAAACAATAAAAACACTAAAACAAATCAAAAGACTCAAAACAGCCCCAAAACACTCAAAACTGCCTTAAAAACACTTTCTGGGCAGTTTTGAGCACTTTGACAACTTTGGACGAAATTGGGTAATAGAATGAATCAAAACACTTAGAAACACAAACTAAGACACTTTCTAACTAAATTGGACACCAAAGTAAGGGGGGGATTGAGTTTTTGACGAAATTAAACTAAATGCACAGATTGTAAATTATGGCAGATTCTAAATATGAATGTGATGAAGATATGGATGAATGCTAGCTAGAAGGTTCTTCTCCACACATGTCACACTTGCATACACTTTGATTTTCAGTTGGTCTTTCGATAAATTATGAAACTCAACACTCCGGGTTAATTAGGTCCGCTTAAATTAACCGTCAAGTTCTCCTTAAGTTAATGAATAGGATGGGTTAGCGCAACGCAATTCAAAACATTCTCCAAAAGTCCTTTACGTGAAAAGCACAATAAAGATACAATCACAGATCATTAAGCATCATAAAAACTATAAGTGTTGACGAGGCATTCGTTACTATGATGAGCATGAAACTAGTGCCAAGAATTCATTTAACGCGATTGTCTATAAGCAACCTCCACTACTTGTGAATATAAGTTCATAACTATTAGGTGAAACTCACTTATATTCTAGCGTCATATTCATGCATGGAAATTAAGGGTGCGTTTGTTGTACCGGACTAAATCGGACTGGATTAACTTTAGGGATTAAGCTGGACTGGCTTAGACTAGACTAAGCTGGACTAACTTAGTGAAGCGTTTGGTGTAATATCGGATTAAGAACTAAAATAATAAAAATAATAATATTTAATTCTATCTTTTACATAATAAAAATAATAATATTTAATATCGGATTAGTGAAGCGTTTTGGCAGATTGGTATTTTTTGTCTTCTGGGTTTTGGCTGGCATCGTGGAGTTTGCCGACGATGTCCCAGCGGATGAAGGTGATGGTCGAGAACGATATTGGGAGTTGACGAAGTCGAGGATCTGAACAGAGGAGAAGCACTGCCTTTTGACAACGAGCTCGACGATAAACTAGAGATGTGCACGGGAAAAGCAGATATGAGGTCTCATAATTCTGGGTTCTGGGCAAGGAGAGAGGGAGAGAGTAGGAGAGAGTGAAACAAAGAGCGGAGAAAGGAGGACGAGCAGGAAGTCACCCTCGCGATTTTCTCTGGGCTTACGAGTCCGCCCAATTTCGGGGATCCTGGTTAAGACCTCGTAAGGAGGTGTTTAATCCGAGTGAATCCCACCTAATCTCATTAAACCAAATCCTGCAGCAGACCAAACAAGGGATTATAGTCCAGTCCAATCCAGTCCTCCTTAATCCTATCAAACAAACGGGCCCTAAGCGTGCACTCTCAATAAACATACACAAATAAGTTATCAATCAAACAGTTAAATGACTTGAATCCACCATTCATGAAATTCCAACCAAATGTAATCAATTCATATTGCAAGCATAAACATGGTTTCGAATCACCCCCTAGCTAATTAGGGGTTTAGCCTCTCATGTTCACAAAAAGAGAATTACAAATGAATTTAAACATAAAGCATGAAGGATTGATTACACCTAGAACGCCCAACGAATCCACGTGAATTGGTGCGCATCGAAGCTCCTCTTTCCTCTTCTCCTTGCTGCGGCAGAGATGGTTTTGGATGATTTTGGGTGAATTTCTGGGTTATAGATGGGTTTAGGGTGGTTTAGGGGTGTGGCAATGGTGGTAGAAGGTGGGGGATGGTGTGGAATTGTGTGAGGAGTGGTGGAGATGGCTGCGGCAAGGCTTGGAAGTGGCTGGAATGGAGGGGAAGGTGCACGGGTTTTGGGTTGAATGGGAGAGATTCTGTGATGGTGGCTACGGTTTGTGAATGAATTTAGGGTTATGGTGCTACGGTTAGTGTTTGTAGAATGGGAGAGAATGGAGGGAATGGTAGAGGTTGCACGGATTGAAGGAGTGAGAATGAGTTGGTGGCTGCGGATTGAATGTATGGGAGATGTGTGATGCATGGGTTTTGAAGGATTAGGGTGTGAAAAATGGCTGAATCAATTAGGGTGAATGGTATGCACGGCTTAGGGGAAGGAATGGGAGTGAATGGGAGTTCACGGATTGATATGTGAATGTGGCTGATTAGAATGAGTGGGAAATGACGGCTACAAGGTTGTAGTTTAGGGTTTTTGAGTGAATGGCTGAGATGGTTTTTTGTACGAATGAATCAATGGCTATGGATTCAAGGGAGAGTGACGGCTAGAGAGGTTTTTATGGCTGAAAATCTGAAAGAATGGATGAATAGGGTGCGGCTACTTGTAATTAGGGTGATTAGGGTTTAGGGTTAGGGTTTAATGCATGAAATGGGCCTAAAATGCCCCCCCTTGCACGGCAAGGGAAGGGACTTGGGCTAAAGCCCACGGCATTGGTTGGAATTTGGGCTAGGGCATTCGTTTTGTGTCCTAAAGCGCCTACAAGGACTTCAAAGTGGCTAGAAAATACGGACGTTTAAGATTAGGACAGTTACCAAAACGGGAAACTTAGGGTTAACTTTCCTAAAATAGGAAACCTTATTTGAGTAGGATTCCTCGTTTTGGTAAGAATTCATCGTTGGAGTAGGAATTCGTCGTTTCTTCAAGACTTCAACTCATTCATTCCTCTTTCGCTCCAAAAGGCTCCAATTTGCATCTTCTTGCACACTTTGGCCTTATAATCTGAAAATACACAAAAGTGGCCTTAAACACTAAAACAACTAAGTAAACACAACATAAATGCACGAGAACAAGCTAATTAAGTCGCATGAATATGCTCCTATCAACGCCCCAAACTACTCCAAAATGCACCAAAATGCACCCTTTTGCATACTTTGCCCTTAGAACCTGAAAACACACAAAAGAAGCATAAAGGACTAAAATAACTAAAGAAACATAACGTAAATGCACGAGAACAAGCCATTTAAGTCTCATGAATATGCTCCTATCACTTCCTTGCACGGCAAGGAAAGGAAACTTAAGGGGACACACGGCATGGCTTAAGGTTGCAAGTTTTGTGACCTAGAATAGGTAGGATCCTTTGATATTAGGTCTTCAATTTCGTCCATTCCTTTTGCTCCAAACATAAGCTATCCATTCCAAGTCCAATTTTGCTCCAAAATGCATCTTTTTGCTTCCTTAGCCATATGAACCTAAAAACACACGAAAATGGCTTAAACTACTAAAATAACTAAAGAAACACAACGTAAATGCATGAGAACAAGCCAATTAAGTCGCATAAATATGCTCCTATCACTTAGATGTGTTTGTGGCTGAATATATGGCTGATTGGAACCCCTAGGGTGCGGCTAGGTTGAATTTTGGAGAGAAATAGGTTAAAATTCAGAAATAAAAGGAAGAGTGGCTGCAAGGAACAAGGGTTAGGGTTTAAATGCATAGAAGGGGACAAAACTACCCCCCCTTGCACGGCAAAGGAAGGGAATTGGGCTAGAAGGCACGGCATGGGTTGGAAATTGGGCTAGGGCCTTGGTCTTGTGTCCTAAAGTGCATACAAGGCCGTCAAAGTGGCTAGAAAATACGGACGTTTAAGTTTAGGAAAGGTTACCAAAACGGGAAACTTAGGGTTAACTTTCCTACTTCAAGTAGGAATCCTTGTTTGAGTAGGATTCCTCGTTTTGGTAGGAATTCATCGTTGGAGTAGGAATTCGTCGTTTCTTCAAGTCTTAGACTCATTCATTCCTCTTTCACTCCAAAAGACTCCAATTTGCATCTTCTTGCACACTTTGGCCTTATAATCTGAAAATACACAAAAGTGGCCTTAAACACTAAAATAACTAAGTAAACCCAACATAAAAGCACGAGAACAAGCTAATTAAGTCGCATGAATATGCTTCTATCATGTATGAGGAACTAAACCCCCCCTTGGCTAGGGGGGATTCGAAATACATGTTTATGCTTGCAATATGATTTGATTACTTCCAATTGCGTTTCATAAATTGTGAATTCAATTTACTTATCTATGTGAATTACATTGATTTGTGTGTGTGTTGGTTGAGAGTGCACGCTTAATTATCATGCATAAATTGGATGCTAGGATATAAGGAAATTTCACCTAATCGTTATGGAATTACATTCACAAGTAGTAAAGGTTGATGATCTCAATCGCATTAAGTAAATTCTTGGCATAAGTTTCATGCAATCATAGTAACAAGTGCTTCGTCAACGCTTATGGTTTTCATAGAACTTAATGATTCTTGCTTGTATCTCTATTATGCAATCATGTAAGGGACTTGTGGGGAATGTTTTGGGTTGTCGTATGCAATCATCCAATTCAACAACGTTAGGAAAATCTGAGGGTTAATTAGTGCAATTCACGATTAATCTGGGGCGTTGAGAATTCATGGTTTATTGAAAAGCAATTAGAAATCGTTTTGTGTGCAAGTATAACATGTGTGGAGATGAACCCCTTAGCTAGCTTCCCATCCATTCAATTCCATCAAATTCGTTTTTACAATCTGTTCTAATTCAAAAAGTTTGTTTTGTTTTTAAATTCGTCCAAAACCAATCCCCCTTTACTTTGTTGAGTCATAGTAGTTAGAAATCACTGTAGTTTGTGTTTCTAAGTGTCTTAGGTCAAGTTAAAACCAATTTTCGTCCAAAGTTGTGTCTAGTGTTCAAAACTGCCCAGATTGTGTTTTTAAGGCAGTTTTGAGTGTTTTGGTGCTGTTTTGAGTCTTTTGGTTTGTTTTGGTGTTTTAAAGTTTAGTTTTGCGTTCTTTGAGTCTAGTATAGTGTTTTATATTGTGTTTTTACGTTTTTGAGTCAAATCCAAGTGATTAACAATCCCTCCTAATCCCCGGTCCAGAACGATCCCTACTTACATACTTATACTACAATTGTCAAAAGAGGGTTAATTTGTGTGCGTATAATTCTCACATCACTAACTTCTCTTTAGTTAGAGGAGAATTTGAAGCCATGATTATATGTTTTATATGAGTTGATTACGTCCGGTTATTATTACTTAAGGCATGAATGTGATTTGCTTATCTAAGTTATTAAAACTGGTTTATGTATGTGGGTTGGGGGTTAACACTTAATTTGCATGCATAAACTTTATGCTAGAATATAGGAGGGTTTCACGTAATTGTTATTCACTTATATTCACAAGTAGTGGAGGTTGCTAGTCACAATCGCGTTAAGTAAATTGATGTGAGAATTATACGCACACAAATTAAAACCCTCTTGTGACAATTGTAGTATAAGTATAAGTAGGGATCGTTCTTAACCGGGGATTAGGAGGGATTGCAAAATCACTTGGAAACTGACTCAAAAACGTAAAATAAAGTTTAAAACACTATACTAGACTCAAAGAATGCAAAACTAAACACTTAAAACACTAAAACAAACCAAAAGACTCAAACAGCACCCAAAACACTCAAAACAGCCTTAAAAACTCTTTCTGGGCAGTTTTGAGCACTTTGACTACTTTGGACGAAATTGGGTAATAAAATGAATCAAAACACTTAAAAACACAAACTAAGACACTTTCTCACTAAGTTGGACACTAAAGCAAAAGGGGATTGAGTTCTTGACGAAATTAAATAAAATGCACAGAATGTAATTCAAACAGATTGTAAAGATGAATTTGATGAAAATATGGATGAAATGCTAGCTAGAGGGTTCTTCTCCACACATGTCACACTTGCACACAAAACGATTTCTAATTGCTTTCAATAAACCATGAATTCTCAACGCCCTAGATTAACCGTGAATTGCACTAATTAACCCTCAGATTTTCCTAACGTTATTGAATTGGATGATTGCATACGACAACCCAAAACATTCCCCACAAGTCCCCTACATGATTGCATAATAGAGATACACGCAAGAATCATTAAGTTCTATGAAAACCATAAGCATTGACGAAGCACTTGTTACTATGATTGCATGAAACTTATGCCAAGAATTTACTTAACGCGATTGAGATCATCAACCTTTACTACTTGTGAATATAATTCCATAACGATTAGGTGAAATTTCCTTATATCCTAGCATCCAATTTATGCATGATAATTAAGCGTGCACTCTCAACCAACACACACAAATCAATGTAACTCATATAGATAAGTAAATTGAATTCACAACTTATGAAACGCAATTGGAAGTAATCAAATCATATTGCAAACATAAACATGTATTTCGAATCCCCCCCCTAGCCAAGGGGGGTTTAGTTCCTCATACGTACAAGACAAAGATAAGTAATTTTAACCATTGAAATCAAGGAGAGGAAAGCACCTAAAAATTCCTACAACTCAAACTTGAATTGTATGAACGTTTAAGCCCTCTTCTCCTCCTCTTTGTTGCAGCACAAGGGTTTGTTGTTTGTTGTGAATTTTGGGGGTTATGGATGGTGTAGAATGATGTGTTTAGGATAGGGATGGATGTAGGGGATGGCAAGGCTTATTTTTGGGCAGAAAATATGAAGAATGGTGAAGTATGGATGTGTTAGAGAGAGGGGATGAATTTCTGGCGTGAATTGGTGAATGAATCGTTGTTTTGTGGCTGCAATGGATGTTTATTATAGGTGGATGAATGATTAAAGAGGGAATATGACAGCTAGGTTGGTTGGTGGCTGCCATCATGAAGAGTGCATGGATGTGGCTGAATGGGTTAAAGAGGGAATGATGATGGGAGAGCATATGGTGACAGCTAGGTTGGTTGGTGGCTGCAATGGAGGTGTGG
This sequence comes from Pyrus pyrifolia, assembly GCA_016587475.1. Classification (NCBI taxonomy): domain Eukaryota; kingdom Viridiplantae; phylum Streptophyta; class Magnoliopsida; order Rosales; family Rosaceae; genus Pyrus; species Pyrus pyrifolia. The sequence goes on from BNSU01000024.1 coordinate 1,162,134, forward strand.
AATGATGATGGGAGAGCATGTGAGTGAATTATGAAGAGTGAATGCATGTAGGGTGCTGCTATAGTGGGAAATATTGGGCAGAAAATATCCTAAGGCTTTATTACTTAGTTTAGGAAAGGATGTAACTCCAAATCCTCCTTTAGGTCTTCAATTTCGTCCATTCCTTTTGCTCCAAGCATATGCTATCCATTCCAAGCCCAATTTTTTTCCAAAATGCATCCTTTTGCATACTTTGCCCTTAAATCCTGAAAATACATAAAACTAGCTTAAAAGACTACTTTACTAAGGAAAAATACTTTAAATGCACAAGACAAGCTAAACTAAGGTGCATAAATATGCTCCTATCATAAATCCTTGGCACGAATCTCATGCGTTTCATAGTGATGAGTGCCTTGTCAACGCTTATAGTTTCCACAAAACTTAATGACTTTTGATATGTATCTTTGTTATGCATCTCATATAAAGAACTTGAAAAAGATAATTTGGTTGTAATGCGTTTTCATTCAATTCAATGACATAAGGAAAACTTGAGCATTAGTTGTGCGATGCAACTAATTTGGGGCGTTGTCATTCATAGTCTAAAGGAGTAATAACTGGACATTGGTTCGTATGCATATATCATGTGTGGAAAAGGACCCTCTAACTAGCCTTTACCCATTTACCTAAATTCGTTTTTATAAAGTGTTTTCTACAAAGTTTTGTTTTAAGTTTTATTTTCGTCAAAAACAATCCCCATGTTATTTAGTCTTCATATTTGAGTCAAAACTTGTTTTCCTTGAGTCTTTTGAGTCTAGTCAAGTCCTATTTTCGTCCAAAACCCTTATTGAGTCTAAAAGTGAGTCTTTTTGAGTATTGGTTGCTGTTTTAAGTGTCTAAAGTTAGTTTTGAGTCCATAGAGTCTAATTTAGTGTTTTTGAGTCTTATTTACATAGATTAGCATCCCTAGTTAATCCCCGGTCTAGAACGATCCCTACGTACATATCAAAATACTTAGAAACACAAATCAAAACACTTTCTAACTAATCTAAGACTTCAAATTAAAGGGGGATTTGTTTTGGACGAAAATTGAAATAACGAAACAAGTTAATAAACTAGACAGAATATAAATATGAAATTGATGAAATGGGATGAATGGATGCTAGCCAAGGGGTTCATCTCCACACATGTTACACTTGCATAATAAAAAGATTTCCAATTGCATTTCAATAAATTATGAAACTCATCACCCCGGGTTAATTAGGTCCGCTTAAATTAACCTTCAAATCTTCCTAACGTTATTGAATTGGATGATTGCATACGACAACCCAAAACATTTCCCACAAGTCCCCTACATGATTGCATAATAGAGATACAAGCAAGAATCATTACGCTCTATGAAAATTATAAGTGTTGACGAGGCATTCGTTACTATGATTGCATGAAACTTATGCCAAGAATTCGTTTAACGCGATTGTTTATAAGCAACCTCCACTACTTGTGAATATAAGTTCGTAACTATTAGGTGAAACTCACTTAAATTCTAGCGTCATATTCATGCATGAAAATTAAGCGCGCACTCTCAATAAACATACATAAATAAGTTATCAATCAAACAGTTAAACAAATTGAATCCACGACTTATGAAATGCAATTAGAAGTAATCAAATCAAAATGCAAGCATAAACATATATTTCGAATCCCCCCTAGCCAAGGGGGGGTTTAGTTCCTCATGATACAAAACAAAGAGAATCAAAGAAACACCTAAACATTCCAACAACTCAAACTTGAATTGTATGAACGTTTAGGCCCTCTTCTCTTCCATTCCTCATTCGTACAAAACAAAGAGTATTGAAATTAAACATTGAAATCAAAGAAACACCAAAACATTCCAACAACTCAAACTTGAATTGTATGAACGTTTAGGCCCTCTTATCTTCCTCTTCGTTGTAGCACAAGGTCTAATGGATAGTTTGATGGTGTGAATGGTTTGGGGAGTGGTGAAAATGGAAGGAGGAGGCCACGGCAATGGGATGATTTCTGGTGTGGTGTTTGGATTATTAGGGAGAGAGCATGGCACAAGGGAATGGTTGGTGTTTGTGACTGAAATGTGTATGGAAGAATGAATGAATGTTGTGTGAAGTGTGTATGGTTTTTATTGATGCGAGAATTATACGCGCACAAATTAAACCCTCTTTTTGACAATTGTAGTATGGATGTAAGTAGGGATCGTTCTGGACCGGGGATTAGGAGGGATTGTTAACCACTTGGATTTGACTTCAAAAACGTAAAAACAAGATAAAACACTAAACTAGACTCAAAGAATGTGAAACTAAACGTTAAAACACTAAGACAAACCAAAAGACTCAAAATGCTTTAAAAACACAAACTAAATTGATTTCTAACTAAATTGAACAATAAAGTAAAGGGGGATTGGATTTGGATGATTTTAAACTAAAAATGGAAACTTGGAAATAAAACAAATTGTAAATATGGATTTGATGGAAATGAATGGATGGGAAGCTAGCTAAGGGGTTCATCTCCACATATGTTATACTTGCATACAAAACGATGTCTAATTGCTTTTCAAAAAACCATGAATTCTCAACGCCCCGGGTTAATTAGGTCCGCTTAAATTAACCGTCAAGTTTTCCTTAAATTAATGAATTGGATGATTGCATACGACAATCCAAAGCATTCCTCACAAGTTCCCTACTTGAATTGCATAATAGAGATACAAGCAAGAATCATTAAGCATCATGAAAACTATAAGTGTTGACGAGGCATTCGTTACTATGATTGCATGAAACTTATGCCAAGAATATGTTTAACACGATTGTTTATAAGCAACCTCCACTACTTGTGAATATAAGTTCATAACTATTACGTGAAATTCACTTATATTCTAGCGTCAAATTCATGCATGAAAATTAAGCGTTCATTCTTAATAAACATACATAAATAGGTTATCAATCAAACAGTTAAACAAATTGAATTCACAACTTATGAAACGTAATTAAAAGTAATCAAATCATATTACAAACATAAACATAGTTTCGAATTACCCCCTAGCTAAAGGGGGTTTAGTTCCTCATAACTTTGAAATCAAAGAAACACCTAAACATTCCAACAACTCAAAACTTGAATTGTATGAACGTTTAGGCCCTCTTATCTTCCTCTTCGTTGTAGCATAAGGGTTAAGGATAGGTTGGTTGGGGGGATGGAAGTGTTGGGGAATTATGGAAATGGATGAGGATTGGTGGAAATGGAAGATGGTTTTTGGATTCTAAGGGAGAAAGGAATGTGTTTGTGGTGTGTTGTTGTGTTGTGAATGAGATGATTTTTGAATGAATGAATGCAAGGGTATTTATAGGAGGAGTGGAGATGTATATGGCTATTTGTTTAAGGTGTTTGTGGTTGCAATGATGAAGAATTGCATGTGGAAATAAAAGGGAAAATGTGGTGAAATGATGAAGTAGGAAGGTGGAAATGCATGTGACTTGTTTGTGGAATAAAGAATGAATGGTGGAAATGTGAGTGAATGATGTGCATGTGTGTGAATGCATGTGTTGATTTAAAGAATAGGTATGCATGTGAATTAGTTTGGAAAGAGGTGGGTGTGCATGTGAGATAAAATGCATATGTTTGAAATGTGTAGATGATTATGAGTATGATAAGTGATAAATGAATGATATGTGGTGAGTGATAAGTGAATGGAAATGATAAGTGATAAGTGAATGGAAGTGATAAGTGAAAGGTTTGATAAGTGATAAATGAATGATATGTGGTGATAAATGAATGATATGTGGTGAGTGATAAGTGAATGGAAGTGATAAGTGATAAATGGACTAGTTTAAAGGGCTAGGGTTTAAGTACATAGAATGGGCCTAAAATAGGTTGGTTTGCATGGCATAATATGTTTGATTGGGCTAGAGGTTTTCCATGGCTCAAAGGATTTGTTTGATTGGGCTAGGCCCTTTGTTTGATGTCCCCAAAGAGCATACAAGGCTTCAATTTCGTCCATCCTCTTTGCTCCATGATTAAGCTATCCAATCCATGCCCAAAAGTGCCCCAAATAGCCTCAAAATGCACTTTCTTGCTCCCTAAGCCCTTAGAACCTGAAAACACACAAAAGAAGCATAAAGGACTAAACTAACTATGAATTACCAACATAGATGCACGAAAACAAGCTAAGTAAGTCGCCTAAATATGCTCCTATCATTTATAGGGAGAGAATGGATGGAAGAGCATGTGAATTGCAGCTAGGAGGGAATGATTAAATATGAAATGCATGTGGAAGTATGGCTGGCTGTTTTATGAATGGAAAAACAGCTAGGAAAATGGTGCAGAAATGAAGGGGGACTCACGGCAATGGTTGTGGAAAGTGCATGGAATGTGGCTACAATATGAAAATGGGAGAGCATGTGCATGGCAGGGATTTGAATGATTATGGAGGGATGTGGCTGAAATAGCATGTGGAATAGCTGGAAATGCAATGGAACCCACGGCATGGATGTTTGTGTGTTGTGGCTGATTTGTTTGTTGGTTAAAGCTTGTGATTGAATGATTACATATGCATGTGGATGAATTGGTGGTGCAATGATGAAATGGATGGGAGAGGGAACATGACAGCTAGGTAAAGTGAATGTGGCTGCATGTTTGAATGATTAAATGATGCATGTGGGTTGGAAATGCATGTGCAATGATTCTTTGGTGCTCAAAATGCATGTGTAAGCATGTGTTGGCTGAATTAAAGAATGTGAGGGAATGATGAAAGGGGAAACATGACAGCTAGGTTGGTTGGTGGCTGCCGTAGATTAAAGGGTGAATGCATGTGGCTGATTTAAGTGAATGATTATGAGTGATTATGATAAGTGATAAGTGGTGATGATAAGTGTATGATATGTGATTATGATAAGTGATAAGTGGTGATGATAAGTATATGTGATTATGATAAGTGATAAGTGGTGATGATAAGTAATGATATGTGGGAGTGTGGCTGAAATGAAGGAGTGGAATGTTGGAATGTTATGCACGGCTAAGGATATAGGAAAGGTTTAAATGTCCTAAAACTAAAGGGAACAAGGTTCCAACACTTTGGTCTTCAATTAGGTCTTCAATTTCGTCCAACACTTTGGCTCCAAGCATAGGCTATTGATAGGAGCATATTCATGCGACTTAAATGGCTTGTTCTCGTGCATTTACGTTATGTTTCTTTAGTTATTTTAGTCCTTTATGCTTCTTTTGTGTGTTTTCAGGTTCTCAGGGCAAAGTATGCAAAATGGTGCATTTTGGTGCATTTTGGAGTAGTTTGGGGCGTTAAATGGATTGCATATACTTGAAGCCATGTAGATGGACGAAATTGAAGACCAAAGGAGGCCCTTTGTACCAGAAATTCACACCAACACATCCCATTTCAGATTGCATTCCAATCATTCCAGCCAAGCCACATGCACTCCCTTTAATTTATTCAACCTAGCTGTCAAAGCACAAGCACATTCACCCTAATCATTCACATACACAATCTGCCATCATTCACACATTCATTCCACATGCATTCCCTTCACAAATCAGCCACATGCACTTTGCCTTTCATCATTGCACCATAAATCAGCCACATGCACCCATAATCATTCAACCAACTTTGCACATGCATTCATCATCATAACCTAGCTGTCATTACCCTTTAATCACATGCATAAATCAGCCACATGCATCTCCCATCACCATTCCAGATTTCCACCAAGTTCCTAGCTGTCATATTCCCTCCTTTTCACGTATAAATAAGCATCCATTGCAGCCACAATGGATTCATTCCCATTCATTCATACATCCATCCATTTTCACCACTCCCCAAACCATTCACACCATCAAACTATCCTTAGACCTTGTGCTACAACGAAGAGGAAGATAAGAGGGCCTAAACGTTCATACAATTCAAGTTTGAGTTGTTGGAATGTTTAGGTGTTTCTTTGATTTCAATGTTTAATTTCAACACCCTTTGTTTTGTACGAATGAGGAATGGAAGAGAAGAGGGCCTAAACGTTCATACAATTCAAGTTTGAGTTGTTGGAATGTTTAGGTGTTTCTTTGATTCTCTTTGTTTTGTATCATGAGGAACTAAACCCCCCCTGGTTAGGGGGGATTCGAAATATATGTTTATGCTTGCATTTTGATTTGATTACTTCTAATTGCGTTTCATAAGTTGTGGATTCAATTTGTTTAACTGTTTGATAGATAACTTATTTATGTATGTTTATTGAGAGTACACGCTTAATTTTCATGCATGAATATGACGCTAGAATATAAGTGAGTTTCACCTAATAGTTACGAACTTATATTCACAAGTAGTGGAGGTTGCTTATAAACAATCGCGTTAAACGAATTCTTGGCATAAGTTTCATGCAATCATAGTAACGAATGCCTCGTCAACACTTAGAATTTTCATAGAGCGTAATGATTCTTGCTTGTATCTCTATTATGCAATCATGTAGGGGACTTGTGGGGAATGTTTTGGGTTGTCGTATGCAATCATCCAATTCAATAACGTTAGGAAGATTTGAAGGTTAATTAGTGCATCACCGTTAACTTGGGGTGTTGAGAATTCATGGTTTATTGAAATGCAATTGGAAATCTTTTTATTATGCAAGTGTGACATGTGTGGAGATGAACCCCTTAGCTAGTCATCCAATCCATTCAAATCCATCACATTCATATTTACATTCTGTTTTTAATTAGAATCTGTGCAATTAGTTTAATTTCGTCCAAAACTCAATTCCCCCTTACTTTAATGTCCAAATTAGTTAGAAATCAATTTAGTTTGTGTTTTTAAGAGTCTTGAGTCAAGTTACAACTTAATTTCGTCCAAATTTGGGTTTAAGGTCAGAAACTGCCTAGTCAGTGTTTTTAGGCAGTTTTGAGTCTTTTGAACTTGTTTTGAGTCCTTTGAGTCTTTGTATTGTTCAAATTAGTTAGAAAGTGTTTTGGTTTGTGTTTATAAGTGTTTTGATTCAATTTGTTACCCAAATTCGTCCAAAGTACTCAAAATGCTCACAACTGCCCAGAAAGTGTTTTTAAGGCAGTTTTGAGTGTTTTGGTGCTGTTTTGAGTCTTTTGGTTTGTTTTAGTGTTTTAAAGTTTAGTTTTGCATTCTTTGAGTCTAGTAGAGTGTTTTATATTGTGTTTTTACGTTTTTGAGTGAAATCCAAGTGATTAACAATCCCTCCTAATCCCCGGTCCTGAACGATCCCTACTTACATTCTATACTACAATTGTCAAAAAGAGGGTTTAATTTGTGTGCGTATAATTCTCGCATCAGCTATCCATCCTTAGCCCAAAAGTGCTCCAAAAGTCTCCAAAATGCATCTTTTTGTTCCTTTAGCCCTTTGGACCTACAAACACACGAAAATAGCTTAAAATACTAAAATAACTAAAGAAACATAACGTAAATGCACGAGAACAAGCCATTTAAGTCGCATGAATATGCTCCTATAAAATACCCCCACACTTAGCTTTTGCTAGTCCTCGAGCAAAACAAAACAAAAGAAACCAAAAACAAAACGACACTGAACAAGAAAAACACAACCTAAACCTTCCAACAATCGTCTCTGGGATTTCCAATGTACATGACAAGTTAAAAATCATTATTCCCACAGAGTTTAGCCATCTTTACACTTAAGTACATTTTTAATCATAGTCACCACATACTAGTTCACAATTAAGCATTTAAAACCATGATTTGAATGTAGTAACATGCCTTAGAGAATTTCCTCAATTCCTTACTAGAATGCACTCTATTTTCACACAGATTTTCTGACTACACACCCTACACTAGTTATATGTGAGAGATTGATGTAAACATGAAAGACTAGTACCTCACATATGTTATAACAAAGAAAGCATTTTCTGGATTTACGATAATGACATGAATATGATCTCATGAATGGAATGCTACTACTTAGAATGAGAACCAGTGATTCCATAAGCTCATATCAATTCCAAACTCCACATTTTGAAACACATAACACTCAAGATAGAAGTCAAAGGGTTGTAACGGGGCTAGGGTATTGGCTAACAATGAAAGGTGAAGGATAAACAAACATTCTTAAAGCAATAGTGAGCAAAGTATTGAATTAGGCACTTAGAATTCCCTTAAGAACGCAGAAGTCAACTTTGAACACCCAAGGGAAAGTCACACAAAACTTAGGGCCATATTCAACTTTTTGGACCCTTTCTTCAACCATCAACGCTCGTGAGTTCATTCTTTTTCTTCTTCATTTTCTTTTGAATCTCAAAACATACATATAAACGTAAGATCAAACTTTTACTCCCCCACACTCATTTTCTTGCATAATGTAACTCAAAAGGAATTCATTTAAGTCATGCTCACTATACTTTAAGAACAAGGGTATAGGAAAATCCTACTCTAGGCTAGGTAAGGAAAATGTGGGTTAACAAAGAATAAAGGCTAAACAAAGCTCAACGGGGGTAAAACTTACAACAAATACGAAATATGGGAAGTGAGGCTATTTGGCTATGGTGGCAACTACACAACTTCATCTTGATATATGTTATGCAAATCAATAACATGCTTTGAATGAAACGGATATAAGTTCTAGCATTTAGTTCTATCATGATACAATTGCATTCTAAGTAGCAACCAAGCAAGGAATAATGAGATCATGCAACAACTTTAGAAAACAAAGAATCACAAAAAATAACTCTCCAAAGAACATTTAGGCTCAAGTCTCACAAGGTTGTAGCGTTTGTTTGAGTTCCTTCCTTCAAGCATGTTACAAAAACAATTTTTTTCTTTTATGATTGCATGTGAAGTAATACCTTATAACCATAACCAAGCATATACCAAGAGTAAATCAAACTTTTCTCTATGTTCATAACTCTTTTTAACAATCATGCAATTACAAACCAAATCCTTATCATTGTGTTGGAAGGTACCCTAAGACACAAACACACAAAAACGACTCAAAACACTCTTTTTAGGCTTTTCAAAACATGTTTTTCAAATTTTTATGTGATTTTCGGAGTTATAAAAACAAAACATACTAAAACACTTTAAAACAACTTAAAAACACCTTAAAACAGCAAGGAACAACATTTGAAGTTATGGGTGATAAAATCCCACGAATTTGCATAAATATACTTAGTTACCCCCCCACACTTAAATCAAACATTGTCCTCAATGTTTTAAGCATAGATTCACACAAAACATAAGTAAACACACAAAAATCAACTAAACATACTAAACATGGCAGAATGTAGTTAACAAAGAAAAGAGTTTAGAGACGCAAATCTGGTTATAGAGTGTAAATTCCATCTTCTCCTTGGTAATTGCATTGAGGCTTGGATCTTTGCGATTCCACAGGCTTACTCTTGAACTGCGCTGCTTCCATCGTTGATTTTCCTTTGTGCTACTCTTGAACTGGGCAGCAGGCTTCCTTTGGTCTCCCCCGAAGGTCTGAGCTTCCTCCTTTTATCTGTTTCTTTGTTCAATCTTTCCAATTCGTATTGAAGAGGGTTAGAGGATAGCTCAGCATAGCATGTCTCCACATGCTTCAATGTATCATTTCCACTTGCCTTACTTGCTCCCCTTTGCAGAAGTGGTCCCTTCTCTGGAAGTGTATCAACCGTTGAAGATAACTACTCGAGAGCAACGCTAGGTAAGTAACCAGGGAATAGAGTCCAGGTAGACTCCAAGTGCCGGCTGATTGCTTCTTTTACTTTGCCATGCAAGTAATATCAAAGACAAAGGAAAAGACAGGGAAAGAGCATGATATGAGATACTTTTGCTTTTGACCTTGATGATATGAGATACCTTTGCTTTTGAAGAAGCGGTGAATGAATCAGCACATGTATTTGTGGTGCTGTTTCCTCCTGGGTCATCTGTACTCCAGGCATCTGGTATCATCTTTGGGGAAGAAGAAAGAATGGAGTATTTCGAAAGGCTTTGCTGGGAGTGCGCCCTCAGAGGTGAGGAAGAGTTGGGCATTTTCTTCAGGTTTGCCTTGCCATAAAAGATGAAGGTCGACATATATAGGGATTTCCCAATAGCAAGTGGTGGTATTGTTCTTTTACCCTTGTCGACAAACGTTTTGATCCCGCAAATCCGGCTTTTTGAAATAGTGACGCCTCTTCGATTTCTGAACAACGCCTCTTCGATTTCTGAGCAGGCGCGCCTTCGATTTCTGAGTGATGCCCATTCGCTTTCTGAATGACACGTAGTAGTGCGGATGCGGCTCTTTTGACAAAGCTACATGCGTTTTCTGAAAAGTAGAGAAAGCGTCGCCGAACTTTGCATTTGTCGGCTAAAGATATGTAGTTGCGATGATGGCCTCCACGTGTTTTCACTTTGTCAGAGATCTTTTGACAAAGTGAACGCGTTTTCTGAAAAGCCGAGAGATCGTCGCCGAACTTTGCGCAGGAAATTCCGGCTTTTTGAATTGGTGGATGCGTCGCCTTGGCTTTTTATAGAGTTACCGATCACCTCAAACATACACACTCTGAAGACTGCCCATTTTTGAAAATTGTCTCCGGCCTTTTGAAATTTAACTCCATCCACCCCTTCTCTTGAACACCTTTGAAAAATGGCAAACCCATCGAACCTTAGCTTAGAATTGAGTCTCAGCAGTGATACGGGCGCGCCGCGTCAAGGTAACGTATGGCGCCCTTCTTTCTTATCTTCTAACGGTCCTCTTATAGGTGAAGACTCCGTGATGCAGGATGCCACAACAGCTACAATAGTAGCTAGGAACCTCCTCACTCCCAAAGATAGTCAGCTGCTTTCAGGACGGTCCGATGAGTTGGCCGTTCAAGAGTCCCTCGCACTTAGTGTTCAGTGTGCGAGCTCTGTGTCCAACATGGGCCAACGCCTGCTTGCTCGGTCCCCTCAAGTGGAATCATTAATGGCAGAGGTGGAAAATCTTAAGCAGGAGATCAAACAGCTTAAGTACGAGAATAGAAGTTTGCATGTGCTTGCAAATAACTATTCGTCGGGCATGAAGAGGAAGCTTGATGAGCTGCAAGAATCTCAAGGTCGCGTTCAAAGTGACCGTCAAAGGCTTGCGTCTTTCTTCCAGAGGCACCTTTTTCCTGGGTCATCTAGCGTTCCACCCAGTATTGAGGCCTGGAATGCTCTAGCTCTGATGGCTCCTGCTCCGATGCCTTCTGCTCCAACGCCTCGTAGTGGGGCTTCACGTAAACATCCTTTGTGAAGGCTCCATCTTTCTCCATGTTTAGTATCTTTTTTTTTTTTTTTTTTTTTTATGAACATGCTTTGTTTTATTCAGTGCATTGGGTTGCCTCCCAAGTAGCGCTTTCTTTTACGTCTTGCAGCCGGACGAAGAACCCAATCACTCCAGGATATGTTCACGAATCGGATGAGAACTCCGAGTCATGAACTAGTACCTAAAACAAGAAACAAAACAAGATTTAGAATCTGGAATAAAATAAAAACAAACGAAAGTAAAACAATCCAAGGGATTAGCAAAGTTGCTAATCCCTGGCAACGGCGCCAAAATTTGATGCGAACTAGGTAAGCACACAAATTAAAACCCTCTTGTGACAATTGTAGTATATGAATAAGTAGGGATCGTTCTTAACCGGGGATTAGGAGGGATTGCAAATCACTTGGAAACTGACTCAAAAATGTAAAATAAAGTTTAAAACACTAAACTCGACTCAAAGGACTCAAAACAGGTTCAAAAGACTCAAAACTGCCTAAAAACACTAACTAGGCAGTTTCTGACCTTAAACACAAATTTGGACGAATTTAAGATTATAGGTTGATTCAAAACACTTTAAAACAAAAATTAAGACACTTTAACACTAAACTAGATTCAAAGAATGCAAAACTAAAAGTTAAAACACTTAAACAAACCTAAAACCCAAAACAGCAACTAGAAGACTCAAAACTGCCTAAAAACCACTTTCTGGGCAGTTTTGAGCACCTACACTAATTTGGACGAAAACTTGAATCAAAATACTTAGAAACACAAATCAAAACACTTTCTAACTAATCTAAGACTTCAAATTAAAGGGGGATTTGTTTTGGACGAAAATTGAAATAACGAAACAAGTTAATAAACTAGACAGAATGTAAATATGAAATTGATGAAATGGGATGAATGGATGCTAGTCAAGGGGTTCATCTCCACACATGTTACACTTGCATAATAAAAAGATTTCCAATTGCATTTCAATAAATTATGAAACTCATCACCCCGGGTTAATTAGGTCCGCTTAAATTAACCTTCAAATCTTCCTAACGTTATTGAATTGGATGATTGCATACGACAACCCAAAACATTTCCCACAAGTCCCCTACATGATTGCATAATAGAGATACAAGCAAGAATCATTACGCTCTATGAAAATTATAAGTGTTGACGAGGCATTCGTTACTATGATTGCATGAAACTTATGCCAAGAATTCGTTTAACGCGATTGTTTATAAGCAACCTCCACTACTTGTGAATATAAGTTCGTAACTATTAGGAGAAACTCACTTAAATTCTAGCGTCATATTCATGCATGAAAATTAAGCGTGCACTCTCAATAAACATACATAAATAAGTTATCAATCAAACAGTTAAACAAATTGAATCCACGACTTATGAAATGCAATTAGAAGTAATCAAATCAAAATGCAAGCATAAACATATTTTATTTCACCCTAATTCACCCTAGTAGCCACCATAACATTATTACAACAACAATCACAAGCTAGCCGTGCACATCAACACATTCCAGCCATTCCACATGCATTCCCCTTGTAATTTCAGCCATCCCACTTCATCATTCCAGCCACCAAGACATTATTCTTTCATCATTGCACCACAAATCAGCCACATGCACTTTGCCTTTCATCATTGCACCACAAATCAGCCACATGCACTCCCATTTTCTCCCAAAACCGTGCATCTCATAACCTAGCTGTCATTCCACTCCTTTGTGCCGTGCATTATTCCCCCTACATTCCACCTAATCCACATGCTTTCCCGACAATATAATTGAGCCAACACATGCACCCATCACCCAACAATCCCCTTTGCCGTGCATTACTCCATCAATTCCAGCCACATTCCACATGCATATTCAACCTAGCTGTCAAACCACATGCACATTGATAGGAGCATATTTAGGCGACTTACTTAGCTTGTTTTCGTGCATCTATGTTGGTAATTCAAAGTTATTTTAGTCCTTTATGCTTCTTTTGTGTGTTTTCAGGTTCTAAGGGCTTAGGGAGCAAGAAAGTGCATTTTGAGGCTATTTGGGGCACTTTTGGGCATGGATTGGATAGCTTAATCATGGAGCAAAGAGGATGGACGAAATTGAAGCCTTGTATGCTCTTTGGGGACATCAAACAAAGGGCCTAGCCTAATCAAACAAATCCTTTGAGCCATGGAAAACCTCTAGCCCAATCAAACATATTATGCCATGCAAACCAACCTATTTTAGGCCCATTCTATGTACTTAAACCCTAGCCCTTTAAACTAGTCCATTTATCACTTATCACTTCCATTCACTTATCACTCACCACATATCATTCATTTATCACTTATCAAACCTTTCACTTATCACTTCCATTCACTTATCACTTATCATTTCCATTCACTTATCACTCACCACATATCATTCATTTATCACTTATCATACTCATAATCATCTACACATTTCAAACATATGCATTTCATCTCACATGCACACCCACCTCTTTCCAAACTAATTCACATGCATACCTATTCTTTAAATCAACACATGCATTCACACACATGCACATCATTCACTCACATTTCCACCATTCATTCTTTATTCCACAAACAAGTCACATGCATTTCCACCTTCCTACTTCATCATTTCACCACATTCTCCCTCTTTAACTCATTTCATTATTCATTCACTTTGCATTCATTCAATTCCACCCCACATGCACCCTTTATTCTTCATCATTGCAACCATGGCACATTTACACCAACAAAACAACTCCCATGCCATGGCCTACTCATATTCCCATTTCCTTTCCAACATCTCACATGCATTTCCACCTTCCTACTTCATCATTTCACCACATTTTCCCTTTTATTTCCACATGCAATTCTTCATCATTGCAACCACAAACACCTTAAACAAATAGCCATATACATCTCCACTCCTCCTATAAATACCCTTGCATTCATTCATTCAAGAATCATCTCATTCACAACACAACAACACACCACAAACACATTCCTTTCTCCCTTAGAATCCAAAAACCATCTTCCATTTCCACCAATCCTCATCCATTTCCATATTTCCCCAACACTTCCATCCCCCCAACCAACCTATCCTTAAACCTTGTGCTACAACAACGAGGAAGAGAAGAGTGCCTAAACGTTCATACAATTCAAGTTTTGAGTTGTTGGAATGTTTAGGTGTTTCTTTGATTTCAAAGTTTCATTTTAATTCTCTTTGTTTTGTACGTATGAGAAATGGAAGAAAAGAGTGCTTAAACGTTCATACAATTCAAAGTTTTGAGTTGTTGGAATGTTTAGGTGTTTCTTTGATTTCAAAGTTATGAGGAACTAAACCCCCTTTAGCTAGGGGGTAATTCGAAACTATGTTTATGTTTGTAATATGATTTGATTAATTTTAATTATGTTTCATAAGTTGTGAATTCAATTTGTTTAACTATTTGATTGATAACCTATTTATGTATGTTTATTGAGAGTCGACGCTTAATTTTCATGCATGAATTTGACGCTAGAATATAAGTGAGTTTCACGTAATAGTTATGAACTTATATTCACAAGTAGTGGAGGTTGCTTATAAACAATCGCGTTAAACAAATTCTTGGCATAAGTTTCATGCAATCATAGTAACAAATGCCTCGTCAACACTTATAGTTTTCATGATGCTTAATGATTCTTGCTTGTATCTCTATTATGCAATTCATGTAGGGAACTTGTGAGGAATGCTTTGGGTTGTCGTATGCAATCATCCAATTCATTAACTTAAGGAAAACTTGACGGTTAATTTAAGCGGACCTAATTAACCCGGGGCGTTGAGAATTCATGGTTTATTGAAAAGCAATTAGAAATCTTTTTATTATGCAAGTGTAACATGTGTGGAGATGAACCCCTTAGCTAGCCATCCTATCCATTCATTTCCGTCAAATCCGTATTTACAATTTGTTTAGTTTATTAACTTGTTTCGTTATTTCAATTTTCGTCAAACCTCAAACCCCCTTTTGCTTTAATGTTCAATTTAGTTAGAAATCAATTTAGTTTGTGTTTTTAAAGTATTTTGAGTTTTTTTGGTTTGTCTTAGTGTTTTAAAGTTTAGTTTCACATTCTTTGAGTCTAGTTTAGTGTTTTATATTGTTTTTACGTTTTTGAGTCAGTTTCCAAGAGATTAACAATCCCTCCTAATCCCCGGTCCAGAACGATCCCTACTTATACTTATACTACAATTGACAAAAAGAGGGTTTAATTTGTGTGCGTATAATTCTCGCATCAAATTTTGGCGCCGTTGCCGGGGATTAGCAACTTTGCTAATCCCTTGGATTGTTTTATTTTCGTTTGTTTTTATTTTTCCAGATTCTTAAATTTGTTTTGTTTCTTGTTTTAGGTACTAGTTCATGACTCGGAGTTCTCATCCGATTCATGAACATATCCTGGAGTGATTGGGTTCTTCGTCCGGCTGCAAGACGTAAAAGAAAGCGCTACTTGGGAGGCAACCCAATACAGTAAATAAAACTTTTGCTTGTTCATTGATTTTTTTCAATAAATTACAATTGTATCTAAACATGGTAGAAAGATGGAGCCTTTACAAAGGTTGAGTACGTGAGGCCCCACTACGTGGCAACACTCTCGGAGCAAGAGGCATCGGAGCAGGAGGCATCGGAACAGGAGGTCTCGGAGCAGAAGGCATTGGAGCAAGAGGCATCGGAGCGGAATGCATAGGAGCGGGAGGCACCGAAGATAGATCATTCAAGGCCCCAAACCTTGGTGGAACGCTGGATGACCCAGGAAAGAGGTGCCTCTGGAAGAAAGCTGCAAGCCTTTGACGGTCATCAAGCTCGTCAAGTTTCCTCTTCATGCCTGACGAATAATTGTTGGCAAGCACGTGCAAACTTCGGTTCTCGTACTTAAGCTATTTGATTTCCTGTTTAAGACTCTCCACCTCCGCCATCAAGGATTCAACCTGACGGGAGCGAGCAAGAAGGCGTTGGCCCATGTTGGACACAGAGCCAGCGCACTGAACACTCAGAGCCAGGGATTCTTGAACGGCCAACTCATCGGACCGTCCTGAAAGTAGCTGACTGTCTTTGGGAGTGAGGAGGTTCCGAGCCACTATCATAGCCGTTGTGGGATCCGTCATCACAGAGTCCTCATCTGTAAGAGGGCCATGGGAAGATAAGAAAGACGGGCACCATACCTTACCCTGACGAGATGCGACCGGATCACTGCTTAGACTCAAATCTAAGCAAAGGTTCGATGGGTTGGATGAGCTAGCCATTGTTCACGAAGTTAAAAGAGAAGGGGTGGACGGAGTAGATTTTCAAAGGGCCGAAGACGAGTTTCAAGAATGGAAAATCTTCAGAGTGTGTAAGTTGGCGGTGATCGATAGCTCTATAAAAAGCCAAGGCAACGCGTCCACCGATTCAAAAAGCCGACAAGCGCAAAGTTCAGCGACGCTTTATCTGCTTTTCAGAAAACGTGTTCAACACGTGGAGGCGATCATCGCAACTACACGTCTTTAGCCGACAAGCGCAAAGTTCGGCGACGCTTTATCTGCTTTTCAGAAAACGTGTGCAGCTTTATCGAAGAGGCGTCTTCAAAGATCGAAGAGTCGTCACTATTCCAAAAAGCCGGATTTGCGGGATCGAAATGTTTGTCGACAAGGTAAAAGAACAGTATCACCACTTGCTATTGAATTCCTTATATATGTCGACCTTCATCTTTTATGGCAAGACAGAACTGAAGAAAATGCCCAACTCTTCCTCACTTCTGAGGGCGCACTACTAGCAAAGCCTTTCGAAATACTCCATTCTTTCTTCTTCCCCAAAGATGATACCAGATGCCTGGAGTACAGATGACCCAGGAGGAAACAGCACCACAAATACATGTGTTGATTCATTCACCGCTTCTTCAAAAGCAAAGGTATCTCATATCATCAAGGGCAAAAGCAAAGGTATCTCATATCATGCTCTTTCCCTGTCTTTTCCTTTGTCCTTGATATTACTTGCATGGCAAAGTGAAATAAGCAATCAGCCGGCACTTGGAGTCTATCTGGACTCTATTCCCTGGTTGCTTACCTAGCTTTGCTGAGCTATCCTCTAACCCTCTTCAATACGAATTGGAGAGATTGAACAAAGAAACAGATAAGAGGAGGAAGCTCAGACCTTCGGGGGAGACCAAAGGAAGCCTGCTGCCCAGTTCAAGAGTAGCACAAAGGAAAATCAACGATGGGAGCAGCGCAGTTCAAGAGTAAGCCTGTGGAATCACAAAGATCCAAGCCTCACTGCAATCACCAAGGAGAAGATGGAACGAACACTCCATAACCAGATTTGCATCTCTAAACTCTTCTCTTTGTTAGATACATTCTGCCATGTTTAGTATGTTTAATTGTTGTTTATATGTTTGTTTGTGTTTAGTGTGGTTTTTAACATTGAGGACAATGTTTGATTTAAGTGTGGGGGAGTTACTAAAGTGTTTTGATGCAAATTCGTAGGGTTTTATCCACCATAACTTCAAATGTTGTTTCTTGCTGTTTTTAAGTGCGTTTAGTGTGTTTTGACTTAAAAATTCGAAAATCACATAAAATTTTTTTTTTGAAAAACATGTTTTGAAAAGCCTAAAAAGAGTGTTTTGAGTCGTTTTTGTGTCGTAGGTCACCTTCCAACACAATGATAAGGATTTGGTTTCTAATTGCATGACTGTTAAAAAGAGTTAGAAACATGGAGAAAAGTTTGATTTACTCTTGGTATATGCTTGGTTATGGTTATAATGTATGACTTCACATGCAATCATAAAAGAAAAAAATTAGTTATGTAACATGCTTGAAGGAAGGAACTCAAACAAACGCTACAACCCTGAGAGACTTGAGCCTATAACGTTCTTTGGAGAGTATAATCTGTGATTTCTTGTTTTCTAAAGTTGTTGCATGATCTCATTATTCTTTGCTTGGTTACTACTTAGAAGGCGTTTCATCATATAGTTCCAAATGCTAGAACTCATGCCCATTTCATTCAAAGCATGTTATTGATTTACATAACATATTCAAGATCAAGTTGTGTAATTGCCACCATAGCCAAATAACCTCACTTCCCATATTTCGTATATGTTGTAAGTTTTACCCCCGTTGAGCTTTGTTTAGCCTTTATTCTTTGTCAACCCACATTATCCTCACCTAGCCTAGTTTAGGATAATCCACACCTTTGTTCTTAGAAGATAGTGAGCATGACTTAATTGAATTCCTTTTGAGTTATATTATGCAAGAAAATGAGTGTGGGAGAAGGAATGCTTGTTCTTAAGTATGTTTTGAGTTTCAAAAGAAAAGAAAAACAAAAAAAGAAAAGAAAGAAAGAAAAAAGAGCTTGAAAAATGAAAGAATGAGTGATTGAAGTAAGGGCTCAAAACACCAATTCTGGCCCTAAATTGTCTCCCTTTTTGTTCCAAAGTTGAGTTTTCATTCAAAAGTGAATTCTAAGTTGATTCAATTGCCTTGCTCACTATTTCTTTAAGAACCTTTGTTTTCCATATCCCTTCTTTGTTATCCACACGCCCCAAGCCCCATTACAACCCGTGACTTCAATCTTGAGTGTTATGTATTTCAATTGTGGAGTTTGATTTTGGTATGAGCATATGGTGTCACTGGTTCTCGCGTCTAAGTAGTAGCATTCCATTCATGAGATCATATCTAAACATGCTTATTAACTCCAGAAATTGCGTTCTTTGTGATACATATATGTGAGTGTTCGTTTTCATGTTTACATCAATCTTCTCACATATGACTAGATTAGGGTGTGTAGTTAGAAATTCTGAGTGAAAATCGAGTGCATATCTTGTAAGGAATTGAGCAAATTCTCTAAGGCATGTTACTACATTCAAAATATGGTTTTAAATGCTTAAATGTGAACTAGTATATGGTGACTATGATTAAGAATGTACTTAAGTGTGAAGATGACTAAAATCTGTGAGAATGATGATTTCTAACATGTCATGTGCATTGGAAATCCCCAAGACGGGTGTTGGAAGGTTTAGGTTGTGTTTTAAGTGTTTAGTGTCGTTTTGTTTAATTGTTTTTATTCTGTTTTGCTCGAGGACTAGCAAAAGTTAAGTGTGAGGGAGTTTGATAGGAGCATATTTAGGCGACTTACTTAGCTTGTTTTCGTGCATCTATGTTGGTAATTCATAGTTATTTTAGTCCTTTATGCTTCTTTTGTGTGTTTTCAGGTTCTAAGGGCTTAGGGAGCAAGAAAGTGCATTTTGAGGCTATTTGGGGCACTTTTGGGCATGGATTGGATAGCTTAATCATGGAGCAAAGAGGATGGACGAAATTGAAGCCTTGTATGCTCCTTGGGGAAATCAAACAAAGGGCCTAGCCTAATCAAACAAATCCTTTGAGCCATGGAAAACCTCTAGCCCAATCAAACATATTATGCCATGCAAACCAACCTATTTTAGGCCCATTCTATGTACTTAAACCCTAGCCCTTTAAACTAGTCCATTTATCACTTATCACTTCCATTCACTTATCACTCACCACATATCATTCATTTATCACTTATCAAACCTTTCACTTATCACTTCCATTCACTTATCACTTATCATTTCCATTCACTTATCACTCACCACATATCATTCATTTATCACTTATCATACTCATAATCATCTACACATTTCAAACATATGCATTTCATCTCACATGCACACCCACCTCTTTCCAAACTAATTCACATGCATACCTATTCTTTAAATCAACACATGCATTCACACACATGCACATCATTCACTCACATTTCCACCATTCATTCTTTATTCCACAAACAAGTCACATGCATTTCCACCTTCCTACTTCATCATTTCACCACATTCTCCCTCTTTAACTCATTTCATTATTCATTCACTTTGCATTCATTCAATTCCACCCCACATGCACCCTTTATTCTTCATCATTGCAACCATGGCACATTTACACCAACAAAACAACTCCCATGCCATGGCCTACTCATATTCCCATTTCCTTTCCAACATCTCACATGCATTTCCACCTTCCTACTTCATCATTTCACCACATTTTCCCTTTTATTTCCACATGCAATTCTTCATCATTGCAACCACAAACACCTTAAACAAATAGCCATATATATCTCCACTCCTCCTATAAATACCCTTGCATTCATTCATTCAAGAATCATCTCATTCACAACACAACAACACACCACAAACACATTCCTTTCTCCCTTAGAATCCAAAAACCATCTTCCATTTCCACCAATCCTCATCCATTTCCATATTTCCCCAACACTTCCATCCCCCCAACCAACCTATCCTTAAACCTTGTGCTACAACAACGAGGAAGAGAAGAGTGCCTAAACGTTCATACAATTCAAGTTTTGAGTTGTTGGAATGTTTAGGTGTTTCTTTGATTTCAAAGTTTCATTTTAATTCTCTTTGTTTTGTACGTATGAGAAATGGAAGAAAAGAGTGCTTAAACGTTCATACAATTCAAAGTTTTGAGTTGTTGGAATGTTTAGGTGTTTCTTTGATTTCAAAGTTATGAGGAACTAAACCCCCTTTAGCTAGGGGGTAATTCGAAACTATGTTTATGTTTGTAATATGATTTGATTACTTTTAATTATGTTTCATAAGTTGTGAATTCAATTTGTTTAACTATTTGATTGATAACCTATTTATGTATGTTTATTGAGAGTCAACGCTTAATTTTCATGCATGAATTTGACGCTAGAATATAAGTGAGTTTCACGTAATAGTTATGAACTTATATTCACAAGTAGTGGAGGTTGCTTATAAACAATCGCGTTAAACAAATTCTTGGCATAAGTTTCATGCAATCATAGTAACAAATGCCTCGTCAACACTTATAGTTTTCATGATGCTTAATGATTCTTGCTTGTATCTCTATTATGCAATTCATGTAGGGAACTTGTGAGGAATGCTTTGGGTTGTCGTATGCAATCATCCAATTCATTAACTTAAGGAAAACTTGACGATTAATTTAAGCGGACCTAATTAACCCGGGGCGTTGAGAATTCATGGTTTATTGAAAAGCAATTAGAAATCTTTTTATTATGCAAGTGTAACATGTGTGGAGATGAACCCCTTAGCTAGCCATCCTATCCATTCATTTCCGTCAAATCCGTATTTACAATTTGTTTAGTTTATTAACTTGTTTCGTTATTTCAATTTTCGTCAAACCTCAAACCCCCTTTTGCTTTAATGTTCAATTTAGTTAGAAATCAATTTAGTTTGTGTTTTTAAAGTATTTTGAGTTTTTTTGGTTTGTCTTAGTGTTTGAAAGTTTAGTTTCACATTCTTTGAGTCTAGTTTAGTGTTTTATATTGTTTTTACGTTTTTTAGTCAGTTTCCAAGAGATTAACAATCCCTCCTAATCCCCGGTCCAGAACGATCCCTACTTATACTTATACTACAATTGACAAAAAGAGGGTTTAATTTGTGTGCGTATAATTCTCGCATCACACATTCACCCTAATCACTCACATACACAACCTGCCATCATTCCTACCCATGTCGTGCACTCCCATCCACATTTCCAGCTTTCCTCCTTGCAATTCCACATGCATTTCCAACCTAGCAACACCCCTTTAATCATTCAACCTAGCTGTCATGTTCCCTCTTTTAATCATTCATCTACCTATAAATAAGCATCCATTGCAGCCACAAAGGGGGGATTCTCATTCACTCTTCCATATTCAGAAATTCACCAAAAAGAACCCTTGGTGCCGTGCCTTGAGGCACCATTCCCTACTAATCCAAACACCATCAAAAACATCCCCCTTTGGCCGTGCCCATTTCCACCATTCCAGAAATTCATACACACTTCACACCATCACACAACCATTCCTTAGACCTTGTGCAGCAACAAAGAGGAAGAGAAGAGTGCCTAAACGTTCATACAATTCAAGTTTGAGTTGTTGGAATGTTTAGGTGTTTCTTTTCCTTTGATTTCAATGTTTAATTTCAATTCTCTTTGTTTTGTACGTATGAGGAACTAACTGTTTGATTGATAACTTATTTATGTATGTTTATTGAGAGTGCACGCTTAATTTTCATGCATGAATATGACGCTAGAATATAAGTGAGTTTCACCTAATAGTTATGAACTTATATTCACAAGTAGTGGAGGTTGCTTATAAACAATCGCGTTAAATGAATTCTTGGCAAGAGTATCATGCATTCATAGTTACAATTGCCTCGTCAACACTTATAATTTTCATAGAGCATAATGATCTCTCATTGTATCTCTTCTATGCATTCATGTTGAGAACCATTGGAGAATGATTTGAATTGTTGCATGCATCATCCAATTCAATAACATAAGGAAAATTTGAGAGTTAATTAGTGTATCACGGTTAACTTGGGGTGTTGAGCATCATGGTTTATTGAAAAGCAATTGGAAATCGTTTTATATGCAAGTGTAACATGTGTGGAGATGAACCCCTTAGCTAGCCATCCCATCCATTCTATTCCATCAAATTCGTGTTACAATCTGTTTTGTTTCCAAGTTTCTGTTTTAATTTCAAATTCATCCAAAACCAATCCCCCTTTACTTTCTTGTTCTTTAGTGCTTAGAATTTGTTTAGTTTATGTTTTAAAATGTTTTGAATCAAGCCATAATCTTAAATTCGTCCAAAATTGGGTTAAGGTCAGAAACTGCCTAGTTAGTGTTTTTAGGCAGTTTTGAGTCTTTTGAACTTGTTTTGAGTCCTTTGAGTCTTTGTGAACGTTTTTAACCTTGTTTTTATGTTTTTGAGTCAATTTAGAGGTTTTAGCAAGCCCTCCTAATCCCCGGTCCAGAACTATCCCTACTTACATACTTACTACAATTGACAAAAAGAGGGTTTAATGTGTGTGCGTATAATTCACGCATCAAATTTTGGCGCCATTGCCGGGGATTAGCAAACTTTGCTAATCCCTTGGATTGTTTTATTTTCGTTTGATTTTATTTTATTCCAGATTCTTAATCTTGTTTTGTTTCTTGTTTTAGGTACTAGTTTATGACTCGGAGTTGTCATCCGATTCGTGAACATATCCTGGAGTGATTGGGTTCTTCGTCCGGCTGCAAGACGTAAAAGAAAGCGCTACTTGGGAGGCAACCCAATACACTTAATAAAACAAAGCATGTCAATAAAAATAAAAAATAAAAAAAAATTGTATCTAACAAAGAAAGGGAAAGATGGAGCCTTCACAAAGGTTGTGTACGTGAAGCCCCACTACGTGGCAACACTCTAGGAGCAGGAGGCATCGGAGCAGGAGGCATCAGAGCGAGAGGCATCGGAGCAGGAGGCATCGGAGCGAGAGGCATCAGAGCGGGAGGCACCGAAGATTGATCATTCGAGGCCCCAATACTTGGTGGAACGCTAGATGACGCAGGAAAAAGGTGCCTCTGGAAGAAAGACGCAAGCCTTTGACGGTCACTTTGAATTCGACCTTGAGATTCTTGCATCTCATCAAGCTTCCTCTTCATGCCTGTCGAGTAATTATTTGCAAGCACGTGCAAACTTCTATTCTCGTGCTTAAGCTGTTTGATCTCTTGCTTGAGATTTTCCACCTCTGCCATCAATGATTCAACCTGACGGGAGCGAGCAAGTAGGCGTTGGCCCATGTTGGACACAGAGCCCGTGTACTGAACACTGAGAGCTAGGGACTCTTGAACGGCCAACTCATCGGACTGTCCTGAAAGCAGCTGACTATCTTTAGGAGTGAGGAGGTTCCAAGCTACTATCGTAGCTGATGCGAACTAAGTAAGCACACAATTTAAAACCCTCTTGTGACAATTGTAGTATATGAATAAGTAGGGATCGTTCTGAACCGGGAATTAGGAGGGATTGCAAAATCACTTGGAAACTGACTCAAAAACGTAAAATAAAGTTTGAAACACTAAACTAGACTCAAAGAATGCAAAACTAAACAATAAAAACACTAAAACAAATCAAAAGACTCAAAACAGCCCCAAAACACTCAAAACTGCCTTAAAAACACTTTCTGGGCAGTTTTGAGCACTTTGGTGAATTTGGACGAATTTGTGTAACAACTTGAATCAAAACACTTAGAAACACAAACTAAGACACTTTCGATAAATTATGAAACTCAACACCCCGGGTTAATTAGGTCCGCTTAAATTAACCGTCAAGTTCTCCTTAAGTTAATGAATTGAATGGGTTAGCGCAACGCAATTCAAAACATTCTCCAAAAGTCCTTGACGTGAAAAGCACAATAAAGATACAATCAAAGATCATTAAGCATCATGAAAACTATAATTGTTGATGAGGCATTCGTTACTATGATGAGCATGAAACTAGTGCCAAGAATTCACTTAACGCGATTGTTTATAAGCAACCTCCACTACTTGTGAATATAAGTTCATAACTATTAGGTGAAACTCACTTATGCAAGTATAACATATGTGAAGATGAACCCCTTAGCTAGCTTTTCATCCCATCCATTCAAATCCATCACATTCATATTTACATTCTGTTTTTAATTAGAATCTGTGCAATTAGTTTAATTTCGTCCAAAACTCAATCCCCCCTTACTTTAATGTCCAAATTAGTTAGAAAGTGTTTTAGTTTGTGTTTATAAGTGTTTTGATTCATTTTATTACCCAATTTCGTCCAAAGTAGTCAAAGTGCTCAAAACTGCCCAGAAAGTGTTTTTAAGGCAGTTTTGAGTGTTTTGGGTGCTGTTTGAGTCTTTTGGTTTGTTTTAGTGTTTTAAGTGTTTAGTTTTGCATTCTTTGAGTCTAGTTTAGTGTCAAAGTGTCTTAATTTGTGTTTTAAAGTGTTTTGAATCAACCTATAATCTTAAATTCGTCCAACTTTGTGTTTAAGGTCAGAAACTGCCTAGTTAGTGTTTTTAGGCAGTTTTGTGTCTTTTGAACCTGTTTTGAGTCCTTTGAGTCTTTGTGAACGTTTTTAACTTTGTTTTTATGTTTTTGAGTCAATTTAGAGGTTTTAGCAAGCCCTCCTAATCCCCGGTCTAGAACGATCCCTACTTGCATCCTTACTACAATTTGACAACAAGAGGGTTAATTTGTGTTCGTATAATTTTCGCATCAGCGTCCCTAAACCCTTTCCTTTGTTGCTTACTTTATGTTATGTGTAATATGTTCAATTGTGTTTAAAACATTGAGGACAATATTTAGTTTAAGTGTGGGGGGGTAACATTTTGTTTTGAGATATTTGTGCATGAAATTCGTAGGGTATTACCACCTAATATGTCTAAACTTGTTTCCCACTGTTTTTAAGTGTTTTTAAGCTATTTTAGAGTGTTTTAGAGTGTGTTGACTTAAAAATCCGAAAATACCATAAAAATTTGAAAAATTGTTTTGAAAAACCCAAAAAGAGTTGTTTTTGTGTGTTTGTTTGTGTCGTAGGGTACCTTCCAACACAATGATGAGGATTTGGTTTTTAATTGCATGATGGTCAAAGAAAGTTACAAACATGGATGGATGTTTGATATACTCTTTGGTTTATGCTTGTTTGTAGTTATAGTTTACGAATTCACATGTAATTGATAGGAGCATATTTATACGACTTAGTTAGCTTGTTTTCTTGCATTTAATTAGCTAAACTATGTTAATTATACTGTTTAAAGTTATTTTCGGGCAAATTCAGGTTTTAGTGTCAAAGTATGCAAAAAGAAGCAATTTGGAGCATTCTAGAGCATTTTTGGGCCAAGATTGGATAGTGCAAGCATGGAGGCATGAGGATGGACGAATTTGAAAGGCTTGAATTTTTTTTTGGAGTAGTTTGGGGCATTAAATGGATTGCATATGCTTAAAGCCATTCCATAACTTTTCCTAGCTGTTTTGCACATGCATTCCCTTCAAATAAATCAGCCACATGCACCCATAATCATTCAACCAACTTTGCACATGCATTCATCATCATAACCTAGCTGTCATTCCACTTTAATCCACATGCATTCCCTTCAAATAAATCAGCCACATGCACCATAATCATTCAACCAAATTTGCACATGCATTCATCATCATAACCTAGCTGTCATTCCACTTTAATCACATGCATAAATCAGCCACATGCAATCTCCCATCACCATTCCAGATTTCCACCAAGTTCCTAGCTGTCATATTCCCTCCTTTTCACCTATAAATAGGCATCCATTGCAGCCACAATGGATTCATTCTCATTCACTCTTCCATATTCAGAAATTCACCAAAAACTCCCCTTTGGCCGTGCCCATTTCCACCATTCCAGAAATTCATACACCATTCACACCATCAAACTATCCTTAGACCTTGTGCTACAACGAAGAGGAAGATAAGAGGGCCTAAACGTTCATACAACTCAAGTTTGAGTTGTTGGAATGTTTAGGTGTTTCTTTGATTTCAATGTTTAATTTAATACCCTTTGTTTTGTACGAATGAGGAATGGAAGAGAAGAGGGCCTAAACATTCATACAATTCAAGTTTGAGTTGTTGGAATGTTTAGGCGTTTCTTTGATTCTCTTTGTTTTGTATCATGAGGAACTAAACCCCCCCTGGTTAGGGGGGGTTCAAAATATATGTTTATGCTTGCATTTTGATTTGATTACTTCTAATTGCGTTTCATAAGTTGTGGATTCAATTTGTTTAACTGTTTGATTGATAACTTATTTATGTATGTTTATTGAGAGTACACGCTTAATTTTCTTGCATGAATATGACGCTACAATATAAGTGAGTTTCACCTAATAGTTGCGAACTTATATTCACAAGTAGTGGAGGTTGCTTATAAACAATCGCGTTAAACAAATTCTTGGCATAAGTTTCATGCAATTATAGTAACGAATGCCTCGTCAACACTTATAATTTTCATAGAGCGTAATGATTCTTGCTTGTATCTCTATTATGCAATCATGTAGGGGACTTGTGGGGAATGTTTTGGGTTGTCGTATGCAATCATCCAATTCAATAACGTTAGGAAGATTTGAAGGTTAATTAGTGCATCACGGTTAACCCTCTTGTTGTCAAAATTGTAGTAAGGATGCAAGTAGGGATCGTTCTAGACCGGGGATTAGGAGGGCTTGCTAAAACCTCTAAACTAACTCAAAAACATAAAAACAAAGTTAAAAACGTTCACAAATACTCAAAGGCCTCAAAACAGGTTCAAAAGACTCAAAACAGATTCAAAAGACTCAAAACTGCCTAAAAACACTAACTAGGCAGTTTCTGACCTTAACACACTTTTGGACGAATTTAAGGTTATAAGTTGATTCAAAACACTTTAAAACACAAACTAAACAGATTCTAAACACTTTAAAACAAGAAAGTAAAAGGGGGGTTTTGTTTTGGCGAAAATTGAAATAACAAAGCAAGTAATTAAACTAGGCAGATTGTAAAACGAATTAAAAACAAGATGATGGATGGATTAGTTAGAGGTCCATTCTCCACACATGACACATTTATATATGAATCGATTCTCCAATTGCTTTTCACTAACTATGATGCTCAACACCCCAAGTTAACCGTGATGCACTAATTAACCTTCAAATCTTCCTTATGTCAATGAATTGGATGATGCATGCGACAATTCATATTATTCTCCAATGGTCCTCAACATGAATGCATAGAAGAGATACGATGAGAGATCATTATGCTCTATGAAAATTATAAGTGTTGACGAGGCAATTGTAACTATGAATGCATGATACTCTTGCCAAGAATTCAATTAACTCGATTGTGACTAACAACCTTCACTACTCATGTTTATAAACTCGTGACGATTAGGTGAAACTCGTTTATAAACTAGCATCAAGTTCATGCATGAAAACTAAGTATGCATCCTTAATCAACATACAAGAACAAGTTATGAATAAAACAGATAATTGAATTGCAATCACAACTTAACAAATCGCAATTGGAAGAAATCAATTTATATTTCAAACATGTTCATGGCTTCAAACTTTCCCCTAACTAATTAGGGGTTTAGCCACTCATGATTACAGCAACCTTAGAAGATAATAACAAAATAAACATTGAAAACAAGAACGAAGTACACCTAAAACGCTCCAATCTGCAAGCATGAACCGTTCTAGGCTTCCTTCCTCTCCTAAGTGCTGCGGCACAAGGGTTTTTGTGAGTTTTTGGGGATATGGATGGTGTTGAATGGTAGGTTTAAGGTTGGAATGGATGTAGGGGACGGCCAGGGATGTTTTTGGGCAGAAAATCTCAAGAATGGTGAAGAATGGAGGTCTTAGAGGGAGAGGATGAATTTCTGGCGTGAATGGTGAATGAATGGATGAATTGTGGCTGCAACAAGGAGGTTTATTAATATGATTTCAGGAATTAAAACCCTAGACTATTTAGGTAAACAGAAATTAAGTCAAAGACTCAAGAAAATAGGAAAGAATCCTCCCCCTTGCACGGCAAGGAAGAGGAATGGTCCAAGGGAGTGCACGGCAAGGATTTTCAGAAATAGGTAAGTGTTTAATGTCCTAAATCAATTCTAAGAATCAGGAATTAAGTTAAATCCCTCTAGAATAGGTAATTGAAATCAGGAATTAGGGAGAAAAAGGCTAAGTCTTGCGGCACAAGGGGAACAAGAAAGGGAAATACAAAACTTGCAGATTTTGGGTAACAAAGCATTAAACCCACGGCAAGGAGAAGGGGAAAGGTTTTTTAGGTCAGATTTTATGAGAGAAAAGGAAGGTAACTCAAGGCACAATTTAGGACATGTCTAGGACTTCTAGAACATGTGATTTAGGCAACCACATTATTTGGAAACTTGCACAATTGGAAACCTTCACAAATGGAAACTCCCAATAATGGAAACTAGTTTCCAATTCTTGATTCCTCCTTCTTCCTTCGATTCTAGGCTCACTTGGTCTTCAATTTCGTCCAACACTTTGACTCCAAGCATAAGCTATCCATCTCTAGCCCAAAAATGCTCCAAAAGGCTCCAAAATGCACTTCTTTGCTCCTTTAGCCCTTAGAACCTGAAAACACACGAAAATGACTTAAAAGACTTAAAGAACTAAGAAATAACAACGTAAATGCACAAGAACAAGCCAACTAAGTCGCCTAAATATGCTCCTATCAGTTGTCGTATGCAATCATCCAATTCAATAACGTTAGGAAGATTTGAAGGTTAATTAGTGCATCACGGTTAACTTGGGGTGTAGAGAATTCGTGGTTTATTGAAATGCAATTGGAAATCTTTTTATTATGCAAGTGTAACATGTGTGGAGATGAACCCCTTAGCTAGTCATCCCTGATAGGAGCATATTTAGGCGACTTACTTAGCTTGTTTTCATGCATCTATGTTGGTAATTCATAGTTATTTTAGTCCTTTATGCTTCTTTTGTGTGTTTTCAGGTTCTAAGGGCTTAGGGAGCAAGAAAGTGCATTTTGAGGCTATTTGGGGCACTTTTGGGCATGGATTGGATAGCTTAATCATGGAGCAAAGAGGATGGACGAAATTGAAGCTTTGTATGCTCTTTGGGGACATCAAACAAAGGGCCTAGCCCAATCAAACAAATCCTTTGAGCCATGGAAAACCTCTAGCCCAATCAAACATATTATGCCATGCAAACCAACCTATTTTAGGCCCATTCTATGTACTTAAACCCTAGCCCTTTAAACTAGCTCTATTATCACTTATCACTTCCATTCACTTATCACTCACAACATATCATTCATTTATCACTTAACATATCATTCACTTATCACTTATCATAACCATACACTTATCACTTATCAAACTCATAATCATCTACACATTTCAACCATTTAAACATATGCATTTCAACTCACATGCACACCCACCTCTTTCCAACCTAATTCACATGCATTCACATGCTTTCACAACCTTTCCACATGCAATTTCTTCCACATGCATTCCCACTTTCCTAGTTCACACACACATGCACTCACATGCATTCACATGCATTTCCACCTTCCTACTTCATCATTTCACCACATTCTCCCTCTTTAACTCACATGCACCCAAACAAAGCCAACCTAGCTAACCCTACATGCATTATTTATTAACTCTTCATCATGCATCCACATTCATTCCAACACAAAACACACACATGCACTTATTCTTTCATCATTGCACCACCAATTCACCCACATGCATTTCCAACCATTCACACCCCTTTAATCATTCTCCTAGCTATCATTCACATGCTCTCCCACCCATTCTCTCCCTATATAAACCACACACACTTCATTCATTTGCATCATTCAATTCATCCCACACTTCCATTTCATTCAATTCCATCTCTCCATTCTCACACCACAAATAAACACTTCCCCTTAGAATCCAAAAACCATCTTCCATTTCCACCACTCCTCATCCATTTCCATAATTCCCCAACACTTCCATCCCCCCAACCAACTATCCCTAGACCTTGTGCTACAATGAAGAGGAAGATAAGAGGGCCTAAACGTTCATACAATTCAAGTTTGAGTTGTTGGAATGTTTAGGCGTTTCTTTGATTTCAATGTTTAATTTCAATTCTCTTTGTTTTGTACGTATGAGGAACTAAACCCCCTTTAGCTAGGGGGTGATTCGAAATATATGTTTATGCTTGCATTATGATTTGAGTACTTCTAATTACGTTTCATAAGTTGTGAATTCAATTTGTTTAACTATTTGATTGATAACCTATTTATGTATGTTTATTGAGAGTCGATGCTTAATTTTCATGCATGAATTTGACGCTAGAATATAAGTGAGTTTCACGTAATAGTTATGAACTTATATTCACAAGTAGTGGAGGTTGCTTATAAACAATCGCGTTAAACAAATTCTTGGCATAAGTTTCATGCAATCATAGTAACGAATGCCTCGTCAACACTTATAGTTTTCATGATGCTTAATGATTCTTGCTTGTATCTCTATTATGCAATTCATGTAGGGAACTTGTGAGGGATGCTTTGGGTTGTCGTATGCAATCATCCAATTCATTAACTTAAGGAAAACTTGACGGTTAATTTAAGTGGACCTAATTAACCCGGAGCGTTGAGAATTCATGGTTTATTGAAATGCAATTAGAAATCTTTTTATTAGGCAAGTGTAACATGTGTGGAGATGAACCCCTTAGCTAGCCATCCTATCCATTCATTTCCGTCAAATCCGTATTTACAATTTGTTTAGTTTATTAACTTGTTTCGTTATTTCAATTTTCGTCAAACCTCAAACCCCCTTTTGCTTTAATGTTCAATTTAGTTAGAAATCAATTTAGTTTGTGTTTTTTAAAGTATTTTGAGTCTTTTGGTTTGTCTTAGTGTTTTAACGTTTAGTTCACATTCTTTGAGTCTAGTTTAGTGTTTTATTTTGTTTTTACGTTATTGAGTCAGTTTCCAAGAGATTAACAATCCCTCTTAATCCCCGGTCCAAAACGATCCCTACTTATACACTTCACTACAATTGACAAAAAGAGGGTTTAATTTGTGTGCGCATAAATCACGCATCAAATTTTGGCGCCGTTGCCGGGGATTAGCAACTTTGCTAATCCCTTGGATTGTTTTATTTTCGTTTGTTTTTATTTTTCCAGATTCTTGAATTTGTTTTGTTTCTTGTTTTAGGTACTAGTTCATGACTCGGAGTTCTCATCCGATTCGTGAACATATCTTGGAGTGATTGGGTTCTTCGTCCGGCTGCAAGACGTAAAAGAAAGCGCTACTTGGGAGGCAACCCAATACAGTAAATAAAACTTTTGCTTGTTCATTGATTTTTTTCGATAAATTACAATTGTATCTAAACATGGCAGAAAGATGGAGCCTTTACAAAGGTTGAGTACGTGAGGCCCCATTACGTGGCAACACTCTCGGAGCAAGAGGCATCGGAGCAGGAGGCATCGGAACAGGAGGTCTCGGAGCAGAAGGCATTGGAGCAAGAGGCATCGGAGCGGAAGGCATAGGAGCGGGAGGCACCGAAGATAGATCATTCAAGGCCCCAAACCTTGGTGGAACGCTGGATGACCCAGGAAAGAGGTGCCTCTGGAAGAAAGCTGCAAGCCTTTGACGGTCATCAAGCTCGTCAAGTTTCCTCTTCATGCCTGACGAATAATTGTTGGCAAGCACGTGCAAACTTCGGTTCTCGTACTTAAGCTGTTTGATCTCCTGCTTAAGACTCTCCACCTCCGCCATCAAGGATTCAACCTGACGGGAGCGAGCAAGAAGGCGTTGGCCCATGTTGGACACAGAGCCAGCGCACTGAACACTCAGAGCCAGGGATTCGTGAACGGCCAACTCATCGGACCGTCCTGAAAGCAGCTGACTGTCTTTGGGAGTGAGGAGATTCCGAGCCACTATCGTAGCCGTTGTGGGATCCGTCATCACAGAGTCCTCATCTGTAAGAGGGCCATGGGAAGATAAGAAATACGGGCACCATACCTTACCCTGACGAGATACGACCGGATCACTGCTTAGACTCAAATCTAAGCAAAGGTTCGATGGGTTGGATGAGCTAGCCATTGTTCACAAGTTAAAAGAGAAGGGGTGGACGGAGTAGATTTTCAAAGGGCCGGAGACAAGTTTCAAGAATGGAAAATCTTCAAAGTGTGTAAGTTGGCGGTGATCTATAGCTCTATAAAAAGCCAAGGCAACGCGTCCACCGATTCAAAAAGCCGACAAGCGCAAAGTTCGGCGACGCTTTATCTGCTTTTCAGAAAACGCGTTCAACACGTGGAGGCCATCATCGCAACTACACGTCTTTAGCCAACAAGCGCAAAGTTCGGCGACGTTTTATCTGCTTTTCAGAAAACGTGTGCAGCTTTATCGAAGAGGCGTCTTCAAAGATCGAAGAGTCGTCACTATTCCAAAAAGCCGGATTTGCGGGATCGAAATGTTTGTCGACAAGGTAAAAGAACAGTATCACCACTTGCTATTGAATTCCCTATATATGTCGACCTTCATCTTTTATGGCAAGACAGAACTGAAGAAAATGCCCAACTCTTCCTCACCTCTGAGGGCGCACTCCCAGCAAAGCCTTTCGAAATACTCCATTCTTTCTTCTTCCCCAAAGATGATACCAGATGCCTGGAGTACAGATGACCCAGGAGGAAACAGCACCACAAATACATGTGCTGATTCATTCACCGTTTCTTCAAAAGCAAAGGTATCTCATATCATGCTCTTTCCCTGTCTTTTCCTTTGTCCTTGATATTACTTGCATGGCAAAGTGAAAGAAGCAATCAGCCGGCACTTGGAGTCTATCTGGACTCTATTCCTTAAGCACACAAATTAAACCCTCTTCTGACAATTGTAGCGAAGTATGTAAGTAGGGATCGTTCAAAACCGGGGATTAGGAGGGATTGCTAAACTCTTGAAAACTGACCTAAGAACTCCAAAACAAAGTTAAAAACACTAATTTGGACTCAAAGAAAGAAAAAAGCAAAGTTAAAACACTAAAACAAAACAAAAACTCAAAACAGCAACTAGAAGACTCAAAACTGCCTAAAAACCACTTTCTGGGCAGTTTTGAGCACCTACACTAATTTGGACGAAATTGGTTGAAAACTTGACTCAAAACACTTAAAAACATGAACCAAAACAATTTCTAACTAAATTGAGACTTCAAAGTAAAGGGGGATTTGATTTGGACGAAATTAAAGTTGAGAAAACAGATTGCAAAGTAAAACTGATTTTGAAACGTTTTTGGGGTTTTTAATGGATGATGGACTAGTTAGGGGTTCTTTCTCCACACATGACAAGTATGCAAATGACTCGATTTCCAGTTATTCCTTCATAGAATTATGAATAACAATGCCCCAAATTAACCGTGACATCACTAGTTAATTCTCAAGTTTTCCTTGTGTTATTGAACTGGATGACATCATACGACAACCCAAAGCATTCTTCAAAAGTTCCTTACATGACATCATAATAAAGATACAATCAAAGATCATTACGTTCAATGAAAACTATAAGCATTGACAAAGCACTTGTGACTATGACATCATGACACTTATGCTAGGAATTGAACTTAACGCGATTGTGACTAGCAACCTTCACTACTTGTGAATATAAGTGTGTGACAATTATGTGAAACAAACTTATATTCTAGCATCATATTCATGCAAGCCAATTAAGTGTCGACCCCTAATTAACAAACACAAATACGTTATTACTCGCACAGTTAAGCCAATTGCATTCACAATTCAAGAACTCATAACTGGAATTTATCAAATCAACTTGCACACATAGTTATGGCTTCGAAATCACCCCTAACCAATAGGGGTTTAGCCACTCATGTTCATAGCAAAATGAAAGGAAAATAAATTAAACATTGAAATCATAAAACGAATTACACCTAGAATGCACCAACGACGAAGCTTGAGCATCCAAGAGTCCTTCCTTCTTTCTCCTTGCTACGGCACAAAGGTGGATGGGATGGTTGGGATGTGTTTTAGGATCAGGGATTATGGAATTGGATGGAGGATAGGCACGGCAAGGTGTAGTGTTGGTTGGAATTATGTTTCTAGGATTTTAGGATGTGTAGAATGGTGTGGCTAGATGAATGGACGAAAATTGGGTGAATGAGTGATCCCCTTTCAGGATTACAAGGATATATATACATGAAACACTTAAGGGATACAAGTGTGTAGCTTGGACAAGGTAGGAGGGCTAGTGACAAGCTAGGACGGCTAGGAGACAAGGTAGGACGGCTAGGAGACAAGGTAGGACGGCTAGGAGACAAGGTAGGACGGCTAGTGACAAGCTAGGACGGCTAGGAGACAAGGTAGGATGGCTAGTGACAAGCTAGGACGGCTAGGAGACAAGGTAGGACGGCTAGGAGACAAGGTAGGACGGCTAGTGACAAGCTAGGACGGCTAGGAGACAAGGTAGGACGGCTAGGAGACAAGGTAGGACGGCTAGTGACAAGCTTATTCCTTCCTCTTCTTATCACATTTCTAGCCTCTTGAAGTCAAAATTCGTCCATCCATGTTAGCCCAAATGTAAGCTATCCACATAGTGTCCAAAATTGCTCCAAAATGCACCAAAATGCCCTTTCTTGATACTTTACCCCATAGGTCCTACAAACACACGAAATTGAGTTGTAATGCGACATTAACTAAGAAATAATAGCATAAATGCACAAGAATAAGCTAGTTAAGTCGCTTAAATATGCTCCAATCAATTCCCTGGTTGCTTACCTAGCTTTACTGAGCTATCCTCTAACCCTCTTCAATACGAATTGGAGAGATTGAACAAAGAAACAGATAAGAGGAGGAAGCTCAGACCTTCGGGGGAGACCAAAGGAAGCCTGCTGCCCAGTTCAAGAGTAGCACAAAGGAAAATCAACGATGGGAGCAGCGCAGTTCAAGAGTAAGCCTGTGGAATCACAAAGATCCAAGCCTCACTGCAATCACCAAGGAGAAGATGGAACGAACACTCCATAACCAGATTTGCATCTCTAAACTCTTCTCTTTGTTAGATACATTCTGCCATGTTTAGTATGTTTAATTGTTGTTTATATGTTTGTTTGTGTTTAGTGTGGTTTTTAACATTGAGGACAATGTTTGATTTAAGTGTGGGGGAGTTACTAAAGTGTTTTGATGCAAATTCGTAGGGTTTTATCCACCATAACTTCAAATGTTGTTTCTTGCTGTTTTTAAGTGTGTTTAGTGTGTTTTGACTTAAAAATTCGAAAATCACATAAAAAAAATTTGAAAAACATGTTTTGAAAAGCCTAAAAAGAGTGTTTTGAGTCGTTTTTGTGTCGTAGGTCACCTTCCAACACAATGATAAGGATTTGGTTTCTAATTGCATGACTGTTAAAAAGAGTTAGAAACATGGAGAAAAGTTTGATTTACTCTTGGTATATGCTTGGTTATGGTTATAATGTATGACTTCACATGCAATCATAAAAGAAAAAAATTAGTTATGTAACATGCTTGAAGGAAGGAACTCAAACAAACGCTACAACCCTGAGAGACTTGAGCCTATAACGTTCTTTGGAGAGTATAATCTGTGATTTCTTGTTTTCTAAAGTTGTTGCATGATCTCATTATTCTTTGCTTGGTTACTACTTAGAAGGCGTTTCATCATATAGTTCCAAATGCTAGAACTCATGCCCATTTCATTCAAAGCATGTTATTGATTTACATAACATATTCAAGATCAAGTTGTGTAATTGCCACCATAGCCAAATAACCTCACTTCCCATATTTCGTATATGTTGTAAGTTTTACCCCCGTTGAGCTTTGTTTAGCCTTTATTCTTTGTCAACCCACATTATCCTCACCTAGCCTAGTTTAGGATAATCCACACCTTTGTTCTTAGAAGATAGTGAGCATGACTTAATTGAATTCCTTTTGAGTTACATTATGCAAGAAAATGAGTGTGGGAGAAGGAATGCTTGTTCTTAAGTATGTTTTGAGTTTCAAAAGAAAAGAAAAACAGAAAAGAAAAGAAAGAAAGAAAAAAGAGCTTGAAAAATGAAAGAATGAGTGATTGAAGTAAGGGCTCAAAACACCAATTCTGGCCCTAAATTGTCTCCCTTTTTGTTCCAAAGTTGAGTTTTCATTCAAAAGTGAATTCTAAGTTGATTCAATTGCCTTGCTCACTATTTCTTTAAGAACCTTTGTTTTCCATATCCCTTCTTTGTTATCCACACGCCCCAAGCCCCATTACAACCCGTGACTTCAATCTTGAGTGTTATGTATTTCAATTGTGGAGTTTGATTTTGGTATGAGCATATGGTGTCACTGGTTCTCGCGTCTAAGTAGTAGCATTCCATTCATGAGATCATATCTAAACATGCTTATTAACTCCAGAAATTGCGTTCTTTGTGATACATATATGTGAGTGTTCGTTTTCATGTTTACATCAATCTTCTCACATATGACTAGATTAGGGTGTGTCGTTAGAAATTCTGAGTGAAAATCGAGTGCATATCTTGTAAGGAATTGAGCAAATTCTCTAAGGCATGTTACTACATTCAAAATATGGTTTTAAATGCT
The DNA here is from genome assembly GCA_016587475.1 of Pyrus pyrifolia. Lineage (NCBI taxonomy): Eukaryota > Viridiplantae > Streptophyta > Magnoliopsida > Rosales > Rosaceae > Pyrus > Pyrus pyrifolia. Next base: position 1,199,288 of record BNSU01000024.1, read on the forward strand.
TAAATGTGAACTAGTATGTGACTATGATTAAGAATGTACTTAAGTGTGAAGATGACTAAAATCTGTGAGAATGATGATTTCTAACATGTCATGTGCATTGGAAATCCCTAAGACGGGTGTTGGAAGGTTTAGGTTGTGTTTTAAGTGTTTAGTGTCGTTTTGTTTATTTGTTTTTATTCTGTTTTGCTCGAGGACTAGCAAAAGTTAAGTATGGGGGAGTTTGATAGGAGCATATTTAGGCGACTTACTTAGCTTGTTTTCGTGCATCTATGTTGGTAATTCATAGTTATTTTAGTCCTTTATGCTTCTTTTGTGTGTTTTCAGGTTCTAAGGGCTTAGGGAGCAAGCAAGTGCATTTTGAGGCTATTTGGGGCACTTTTGGGCATGGATTGGATAGCTTAATCATGGAGCAAAGAGGATGGACGAAATTGAAGCTTTGTATGCTCTTTGGGGACATCAAACAAAGGGCCTAGCCCAATCAAACAAATCCTTTGAGCCATGGAAAACCTCTAGCCCAATCAAACATATTATGCCATGCAAACCAACCTATTTTAGGCCCATTCTATGTACTTAAACCCTAGCCCTTTAAACTAGCCCTATTATCACTTATCACTTCCATTCACTTATCACTCACAACATATCATTCATTTATCACTTAACATATCATTCACTTATCACTTATCATAACCATACACTTATCACTTATCACACTCATAATCATCTACACATTTCAACCATTTAAACATATGCATTTCAACTCACATGCACACCCACCTCTTTCCAACCTAATTCCCATTCATACACAATTCATTCACCATTCACGCCAGAAATTCATCCCCTCTCTATAACACATCCATACTTCACCATTCTTCATATTTTCTGCCCAAAACGAAGCCTTGAGGTCCCCTACATCCATCCCTATCCTAAGCACATCATTCTACACCATCCATAACTCCCCATCCCTCCAAACCTATCCTTAGACCTTGTGCTACAACGAAGAGGAGGAGAAGAGTGACTAAACGTTCATACAATTCAAGTTTGAGTTGTTGGAATGTTTAGGCGTTTCTTTGAGTTCAATGTTTAATTTCAATTCTCTTTGTTTTGTACGTATGAGGAACTAAACCCCCCTTGGCTAGGGGGGGATTTGAAATATATGTTTATGCTTGCATTTTGATTTGATTACTTCTAATTGCGTTTCATAAGTTGTGAATTCAATTTGTTTAACTATTTGATTGATAACCTATTTATGTATGTTTATTGAGAGTGCACACTTAATTTTCATGCATGAATATGACGCTAGAATATAAGGGAGTTTCACGTAATAGTTACGAACTTATATTCACAAGTAGTGGAGGTTGCTTATAAACAATCACGTTAAACGAATTCTTGGCATAAGTTTCATGCAATCATAGTAACGAATGCCTCGTTAACACTTATAATTTTCATAGAGCGTAATGATTCTTGCTTGTATCTCTATTATGCAATCATGTAGAGGACTTGTGGGGAATGTTTTGGGTTGTCGTATGCAATCATTGATAGGAGCATATTCATGCGACTTAATTAGCTTGTTCTCGTGCATTTATGTTGTGTTTACTTAGTTGTTTTAGTGTTTAAGGCCACTTTTGTGTATTTTCAGATTATAAGGCCAAAGTGTGCAAGAAGATGCAAATTGGAGTCTTTTGGAGCGAAAGAGGAATGAATGAGTTGAAGACTTGAAGAAACGACGAATTCCTATGCCAACGATGAATTCTTACCAAAACGAAGACTCCTACTCAAACAAGGCTTCCTATTTTAGGAAAATTGACCCTAAGTTTCCCGTTTTGGTAACCTTTCCTAATTCTAAACGTCCATATTTTCTAGCCACTTTATAGGCCTCATATGCACTTTAGGACACAAAACCAAGGCCCTAGCCCTATTTCCCTTCCTAGCCGCACCTTTATATTCATGTTTTAATTTCCTATTTTCGTAAGCCTTTAATTTAATTTTAAATAAGCTAGGGTTAGTTTTCTAAAACCCTACACATTTTTACTCCCCTAGCCGCACATTATTCTTCATATATTCCATAATTCTTAAAAACCTAGCAACCATTCAAATCCATCCACTTTACCCGTGCATTCCATAACCATTATCCCATATTTCTTGTCCTTAAGCCGCATAATCCCATAATTCTAATCTAAGCCACATTTGTTTCCCCATTTTATGATTTACCCTAATAAACAAAACAAAAAAATAATAAAAAGTGGCAGCCACCATATAGGATTATTCTTCTTTGCCGTGCATTTGGCACACCATTCCATTTCAGCCGTGATTTTTCCACCCTAATCATTCATCCACCATAACCTAATTAACCTTATTTACCATTCATCCACCTATATACCCTAATTCACTTCCATCCGTAGCATAATCCCATAATTCCACACAAAAACCAAAACAGCCGCACCTAATCCCACCATTCCATTTTTATTCCCTCCACTCCCCCATCAATCCGTGGATAGCCACCAATTTCCCCAAAACCTACCATCCGCAGCCATACACCCTAATCCATTCAACCAGCCGTGATCCTATCAAAAAAAGAAAAGGCCTAACAGCCGCAGCACTTCCATTTTTTCCATCACAGCCGCAAGCCACTTCCACATATTTTCTTGTCCTGCCGCAGCCTTCCTTCACACTTTCCACCACCATACAAACCTTCACACACCACCCCATAGCCTTGCCGCATCCCTAAACCACCTTAAATCTATCCCTAACCCAGAAAACCATCCAAAAACCACCCATAACCAAACTGTCGCAGCAAGGAGAAGAGGAAAGAGGACTTAGACGCGCAGAAATTCAAGTGGATTCATTGGGCGTTCTAGGTGTAATCCATCCTTTGTTCTTTATGTTTAAATTCAATTTTATTTTTCTTGTTGTGACCATGAGAGGCTAAATCCCCCTAGTTAGCTAGGGGGTGATTCGAAACCATGCTTATGCTTACAATATGAATTGATTATATTTGGTTGGAATTTCATAAGTTGTGGATTCAATTTGTTTAACTGCTTGATCGATAACTTATTTATGTATGTTGATTGAGAGTGCACGCTTAATTTTCATGCATGAATATGACGCTAGAATGTAAGTGAATTTCACCTAATAGTTATGAACTTATATTCACAAGTAGTGGAGGTTGCTTATAAACAATCGCGTTAAATGAATTCTTGGCACTAGTTTCATGCTCATCATAGTAACGAATGCCTTGTCAACACTTATAGTTTTCATGATGCTTAATGATCTTTGATTGTATCTTTATTGTGCTTTTCACGTAAAGGACTTTTGGAGAATGTTGTGAATTGCGTTGCGCTAACCCATCCAATTCATTAACTTAAGGAAGACTTGACGGTTAATTTAAGCGGACCTAATTAACCCGGAGTGTTGAGTTTCATAATTTATCGAAAGACCAACTGAAAATCATTTTGTATGCAAGTGTAACATGGTGGAGAAGAACCTTCTAGCTAGCATTCACTCCATATTTCATCACATTCATATTTAAATTCTGCCTTTAAATTACAATTTGTGCATTTATTTTATTTTCGTCAAAATCACAATCCCCCTTTACCTTAGTGTCTAATTTAGTTAAAAAGTGTCTTAATTTGTGTTTATAAGTGTTTTGTATTCTTTGAGTCTAGTTTAGTGTTTTTAACGTTTGTTTTACGTTTTTGAGTCAGTTTCCAAGTGATTTAGTAATCCCTCCTAATCCCCGGTCTAGAACGATCCCTACTTGCATCTTTACTACAATTGTCACAAGAGGGTTTTAATTTGTGTGCTTACTTAGTTCGCATCAAATTTTTGGCGCCGTTGCCGGGGATTAGCAACTTTGCTAATCCCTTGGATTGTTTAATTTCTGTTTATTTATTTATTTTGTTGAAGTTTCTGATTTTGTTTTGTTTTCCTTGTTTTAGGTACTAGTGCATGACTCGGAGTTCTCAACCGATTCGTGAGCGTATCTCGGACTTTGACAGTGACTTTGAGAGGACTTTGAGACGAAGGAAGAAGCATCACGAATCAAATCCGCCAAGCCCGGAACCTGAGCTTGACGAACAAGGCCTAGAAGAGGAAGAAGAACCCACGACAGGGATATTTGAAGAAGTCCAAGGCATGGCGGTGGACAACCGTACACTCAAGGAGCTTTTCGCTTCAGGTTTGGATAATGCCGCACCCTTGTGCATTCAATACCCCACGGCTGCCCAAGGTAAGACGGATGAGTTTGAATTAAAGTCAAGTTTGCTTCATCATATTCCTAAATACCATGGCTTGTCCATGGAAGATCCTAACAAACATTTGAAAGAATTTGAAGTAGTTTGTTCTAGTATGACTCCCGTCACTGTTGATGGGAATATCTTGAAGATGAAGGCTTTTCCATTCTCTTTGATGGATAAAGCCAAAGATTGGTTATATGAGTTAGCTCCCGGAACCGTTACATCGTGGGAGAGCATGAAGAGGGCCTTTCTGGAGAAGTTTTTCCCAACTTCTCGAATCATCCTTTTACGAAAAAGGATAAGTGGTATACAGCAAGAAGATGGTGAGTCTTTTCCTACGTATTACGAACGTTTTAAATCTCTTGTTGCTTCTTGTCCACAGCACCAGATGAAGGAGGAGTTGCTTCTGCAATACTTCTACGAGGGGCTCCTGCCAATTGAACGACAAATGCTTGACGCATCGGCGGGTGGAGCATTGGTGGACAAGACGCCCAGGGATGCCAAGGTCTTGATCGCTAACCGAGCGTTGAATGCTCAACAATATGAAGGAGTGGGACAAAGAGGACCCCCACGGCAGCAGGTGCATGAGGTAAGTTCCACACATGACATTCATTCACAATTAGCTAATCTTACCTCCATTGTGTCTCAGATGGCCGAAGGCATGAGGATGCAAGGACCAGTTGTATGCGGGGTGTGTTCGATCCAAGGACATGCTTCTGAGAAGTGCCCGCAACTCATAGAAAATGGTGGTTGGGAAAGCGCCAACGCGATTGGATTTCAGGGTCAAAACCAACCAAGGAACAACCCGTACTCGAACACTTACAATCCGGGTTGGAGAGACCACCCAAACTTCAAATGGAGAGAGCCCCAACAACCACCACAACAAGGAGGCTTTAGGCAACAACCTCCGGGCTTCTTCACCAAGCAATTCGTCCCCACACAAGCACCTCCACAACCTGCCCAAACAAGTTCAGGTAACACATTAGATAATGATACACTTCTGAAGTTACTAACGAATTTGTCTCAGGGGCAAGAAAATCAAGCCAAAGCGATGCAGAATCAAGGAAAGAGGGTGGATCAATTGGAAAAACAAATTGGCCAGATTGCGGAGTTTGTAGGGCAATTCCGAGACCAAGGCAAGCTCCCTAGCTCAACCATTCCAAATCCAAAGGGAGGCTTTGAGACCGCCAATGCAATTACTTTGAGAAGTGGTAAGGAAGTTGGAACCACCCCACAACCACCAAAATCAAGCGAAGAAGAGGATGAAAAGCTGCAACATGAAGAGGAGGAAGTAAGCAAGCCCACGGCAAGGGTACAAACACCCTTGCCGCAACTACCTAGGGACGTTAATGCACCCAACTCATCCCATTCGGCCACCAAAGGTAATTTGGGTTCAAAATGGATTAATTCTAACTTTGTTCCACCCGATGTTCCTTTTCCTAGCAGATTTATGCAAACAAAGAAGGAGAAGCAGGAAAAAGACATTCTGGAGATGTTTCGGAAAGTCCAAGTAAACATTCCTTTACTTGATGCCATTAAGCAAGTGCCCAGGTATGCAAAGTTTTTAAAAGAGTTATGCACAACTAGGAAAAGAATTGCAAACAAAGAAGTTGTGAAAGTGAGTGAAAATGTATCAGCGGTTTTGCAACGAAAGTTGCCACCAAAGTGTAAGGATCCAGGGAGCTTTACTATCCCATGCACAATTGGAAACACGAGATTTAAACAATGCATGTTAGATTTAGGTGCTTCTATTAATGTCATGCCATATTCCATTTATGCATCGATGAACCTTGGTGAGTTAAAACAAGATGGCGTTATAATTCAACTGGCCGATCGTTCTAATGTTTATCCCAAGGGAGTCCTTGAGGATGTTTTAGTGCAGGTCAATCATCTCATCTTTCCTGCAGATTTTTATGTCTTAGAAATGGAGGATTCGAGCTATGCTCCATCATTGCCACTCTTGCTAGGCCGTCCGTTCATGAAAACGGCTCAAACGAAGATTGATGTGGCCAAGGGAGCACTAACAATGGAGTTTGGTGGTGACATAATTAAATTCAATGTTTATGATTCTGTTAAGACTCCTAATGATAGCCATTCTTGTTTTGTCGTAGATGGGTATAAAGACAAAGGGCCGAAAGGATCCACACTTACCACGAAGGATGTATTGAGAACTACCGTTGGAGAAGAACTTGGAGTGATTACCCTACAGCCACCAAATATGGCCGAAACTTCAAATAGAAACATTGTTGATAGGGCTGCCACTTTTGAGCCCTCACCACACTATTTTTGTAAGTCTTCAATTCCAATCTCAATTCCTATTTCCATTAATAGGTTGTTACCTTCGTTGATGCAGGAGCCCAATCGATATAAAGGTGGTGGGAGCAGTTACATGGAGTGTCGAAATCGAAACACCACCATCAGGGAGGATCACTATCCCCTCCCATTCATTGAGCCATACTACAAGAAATTTCAAGGAGTATACTGTGGAGGACATAACCCTCCATTCCGTGAGCCAGAGTGAAGAGTGAAAGAAAGTTTCATCCGGCTGGAAGACGTTAAAGCAAGCGCTACGTGGGAGGCAACCCATGCAATCAACAAAGGAAGAACTTGGGAATCGCTCCACACTCAGATTTGCGTCCCTAAACCCTTTCCTTTGTTGCTTACTTTATGTTTTGTGTAATGTTTTTAATTGTGTCTAAAACATTGAGGACAATGTTTAGTTTAAGTGTGGGGGGGGTAACATTCTGTTTTGAGACTTTGTGCATGAAATTCGTAGGGTTTTACCACCTAACATGTCTAAACTTGTTCTTTGCTGTTTTTAAGTGTTTTTAAGCCATTTTAGAGTGTTTTAGTGTGTGTTGACTTAAAAATCCGAAAATACCATAAAAATTTGAAAAATTGTTTTGAAAAACCCAAAAAGAGTTGTTTTTGTGTGTTTGTTTGTGTCGTAGGTCACCTTCCAACACAATTATGAGGATTTGGTTTTTAATTGCATGATGGTTAAAGAAAGTTACAAACATAGATGGACGTTTGATATACTCTTTGGTTTATGCTTGGTTGTTGTTATAGTTTACGAATTCACATGTAATCACAAAGAAAAAAATTAGTTTTTGTAACATGCTTGAAGGAAGGAACTTAAACAAACACTACATCCCTGTGAGACTTGAGCCTAAACGTTATTTGGAGAGTTAAAATCTATGCATCATTGTTTTCTAAGTCGTTGTATGATCTCATTATTCATTGTTTGGTTACTACTTAGAAGGCGTTTCATCACTTAGTTCCAAATGCTAGAACTCATGCCCATTTCATTCAAAGCATGTCATTGATTTGCATACCACATATTCAAGATGAAGTTGTGTAGTGACCACCATCAAAGCCAAACAGCCATGTGCCCTTCACTCATTTTGTGTTTAAGTTTAACCCCATTGAGCCGTGTTAGCCCATATTCTTTGTTAACCCGCATTATCCTCACCTAGCCTAGATTAGGACCATCCTTACCCTTGTTCTTGAAGCATAGTAAGCAATGAATTCCTTTTGATTAATGTGTTGCAGGAAATAAGTGTGGGGGAAGGATTATTGATGTGAGTTATGTGCCATAGGCACGAGTGCAAAAAAAAAAAAAAAAAAAAAAAAAAAAAAAAAAAAAAAAAAAAAAAAAAAAAAAGTTGAAAAGTATTGGTTGTTTGAATCTCCCCTATTTGTTTAAAAGTTGATTTCTGCATTCTAAGGGAATTCTAGGTCTTAATTTCATTACTTTACTTACTATTGCTTAAAGAACTTTTGTTTATCCCTACCTTTCCTTGTGAGCCAATACCCCAAGCCCCGTTACAACCCTTGACTTCTATCTTGAGTGTTGTGCATTTCAATTGTGGAGTTTGAATTTGGTATGAGCATATGGTGTCACTGGTTCTCGCATCTAAGTAGTAGCATTCCATTCATGAGATCATATCCAAACACGTTTAATTATTCTAGAAATTGCTTTCTTGGTTATAACGTATGTGAGTACTAGTCTTTCATGTTTATATCAATCTTCTCACATATAACTAGTGTAGGGTGTGTAGTCAGAAAATCTGAGTGAAAATTGAGTGCATAACTAGTGAGGAATTGAGGGAATTCTCTAAGGCATGTTACTACATTCAAAATGTGTTTTATTTGATTAAATGCGAACTAGTGAATGGTGACTATGATTAAGTATGTGCTCGAGGGGAAGGAAGACTAAAAGCTATGTGTGTAATGATCTTAGACATGTCATGTTTCATTGGAAATCCCTGAGGCAAATGTTGGAAGGTTTAGGTTTTGTTTTGTTTGTTTTGTTGCATTTTGTTTACTTTAGTTGTTTTGTTTTGCTCGAGGACTAGCAAAAGTTAAGTGTGGGGGAATTTGATAGGAGCATATTCATGCGACTTAATTAGCTTGTTCTCGTGCATTTATGTTGTGTTTACTTAGTTGTTTTAGTGTTTAAGGCCACTTTTGTGTATTTTCAGATTATAAGGCCAAAGTGTGCAAGAAGATGCAAATTGGAGTCTTTTGGAGCGAAAGAGGAATGAATGAGTTGAAGACTTGAAGAAACGACGAATTCCTATGCCAACGATGAATTCTTACCAAAACGAAGACTCCTACTCAAACAAGGCTTCCTATTTTAGGAAAATTGACCCTAAGTTTCCCGTTTTGGTAACCTTTCCTAATTCTAAACGTCCATATTTTCTAGCCACTTTATAGGCCTCATATGCACTTTAGGACACAAAACCAAGGCCCTAGCCCTATTTCCCTTCCTAGCCGCACCTTTATATTCATGTTTTAATTTCCTATTTTCGTAAGCCTTTAATTTAATTTTAAATAAGCTAGGGTTAGTTTTCTAAAACCCTACACATTTTTACTCCCCTAGCCGCACATTATTCTTCATATATTCCATAATTCTTAAAAACCTAGCAACCATTCAAATCCATCCACTTTACCCGTGCATTCCATAACCATTATCCCATATTTCTTGTCCTTAAGCCGCATAATCCCATAATTCTAATCTAAGCCACATTTGTTTCCCCATTTTATGATTTACCCTAATAAACAAAACAAAAAAATAATAAAAAGTGGCAGCCACCATATAGGATTATTCTTCTTTGCCGTGCATTTGGCACACCATTCCATTTCAGCCGTGATTTTTCCACCCTAATCATTCATCCACCATAACCTAATTAACCTTATTTACCATTCAGCCACCTATATACCCTAATTCACTTCCATCCGTAGCATAATCCCATAATTCCACACAAAAACCAAAACAGCCGCACCTAATCCCACCATTCCATTTTTATTCCCTCCACTCCCCCATCAATCCGTGGATAGCCACCAATTTCCCCAAAACCTACCATCCGCAGCCATACACCCTAATCCATTCAACCAGCCGTGATCCTATCAAAAAAAGAAAAGGCCTAACAGCCGCAGCACTTCCATTTTTTCCATCACAGCCGCAAGCCACTTCCACATATTTTCTTGTCCTGCCGCAGCCTTCCTTCACACTTTCCACCACCATACAAACCTTCACACACCACCCCATAGCCTTGCCGCATCCCTAAACCACCTTAAATCTATCCCTAACCCAGAAAACCATCCAAAAACCACCCATAACCAAACTGTCGCAGCAAGGAGAAGAGGAAAGAGGACTTAGACGCGCAGAAATTCAAGTGGATTCATTGGGCGTTCTAGGTGTAATCCATCCTTTGTTCTTTATGTTTAAATTCAATTTTATTTTTCTTGTTGTGACCATGAGAGGCTAAATCCCCCTAGTTAGCTAGGGGGTGATTCGAAACCATGCTTATGCTTACAATATGAATTGATTATATTTGGTTGGAATTTCATAAGTTGTGGATTCAATTTGTTTAACTGCTTGATCGATAACTTATTTATGTATGTTGATTGAGAGTGCACGCTTAATTTTCATGCATGAATATGACGCTAGAATGTAAGTGAATTTCACCTAATAGTTATGAACTTATATTCACAAGTAGTGGAGGTTGCTTATAAACAATCGCGTTAAATGAATTCTTGGCACTAGTTTCATGCTCATCATAGTAACGAATGCCTTGTCAACACTTATAGTTTTCATGATGCTTAATGATCTTTGATTGTATCTTTATTGTGCTTTTCACGTAAAGGACTTTTGGAGAATGTTGTGAATTGCGTTGCGCTAACCCATCCAATTCATTAACTTAAGGAAGACTTGACGGTTAATTTAAGCGGACCTAATTAACCCGGAGTGTTGAGTTTCATAATTTATCGAAAGACCAACTGAAAATCATTTTGTATGCAAGTGTAACATGGTGGAGAAGAACCTTCTAGCTAGCATTCACTCCATATTTCATCACATTCATATTTAAATTCTGCCTTTAAATTACAATTTGTGCATTTATTTTATTTTCGTCAAAATCACAATCCCCCTTTACCTTAGTGTCTAATTTAGTTAAAAAGTGTCTTAATTTGTGTTTATAAGTGTTTTGTATTCTTTGAGTCTAGTTTAGTGTTTTTAACGTTTGTTTTACGTTTTTGAGTCAGTTTCCAAGTGATTTAGTAATCCCTCCTAATCCCCGGTCTAGAACGATCCCTACTTGCATCTTTACTACAATTGTCACAAGAGGGTTTTAATTTGTGTGCTTACTTAGTTCGCATCAATCATCCAATTCAATAACGTTAGGAAGACTTGACGGTTAATTTAAGCGGACCTAATTAACCCGGAGCGTTGAGAATTCATGGTTTATTGAAATGCAATTAGAAATGTTTTTATTAGGCAAGTGTAACATGTGTGGAGATGAACCCCTTAGCTAGCCATCCTATCCATTCATTTCCGTCAAATCCGTATTTACAATTTGTTTAGTTTATTAACTTGTTTCGTTATTTCAATTTTCGTCAAACCTCAAACCCCCTTTTGCTTTAATGTTCAATTTAGTTAGAAATCAATTTAGTTTGTGTTTTTTAAAGTATTTTGAGTCTTTTGGTTTGTCTTAGTGTTTTAACGTTTAGTTCACATTCTTTGAGTCTAGTTTAGTGTTTTATTTTGTTTTTACGTTATTGAGTCAATTTCCAAGAGATTAACAATCCCTCCTAATCCCCGGTCCAGAACGATCCCTACTTATACACTTCACTACAATTGACAAAAAGAGGGTTTAATTTGTGTGCGCATAAATCACGCATCAATCCCATCCATTCAAATCCATCACATTCATATTTACATTCTGTTTTTAATTAGAATCTGTGGAATTAGTTTAATTTCGTCCAAAACTCAATCCCCCCTTACTTTAATGTCCAAATTAGTTAGAAATCAATTTAGTTTGTGTTTTTAAGAGTCTTGAGTCAAGTTACAACTTAATTTCGTCCAAATTTGGGTTTAAGGTCAGAAACTGCCTAGTTAGTGTTTTTAGGCAGTTTTGAGTCTTTTGAACTTGTTTTGAGTCCTTTGAGTCTTTGTATTGTCCAACTTAGTTAGAAAGTGTCTTAGTTTGTGTTTCTAAGTGTTTTGATTCATTTTATTACCCAATTTCGTCCAAAGTTGTCAAAGTGCTCAAAACTGCCCAGAAAGTGTTTTTAAGGCAGTTTTGAGTGTTTTGGGTGATGCTTGAGTCGTTTGGTTTGTTTTAGTGTTTTAAGCGTTTAGTTTCGCATTCTTTGAGTTTAGTTTAGTGTGTTAAACTTTATTTTACGTTTTTAAGTCAGTTTCCAAGAGATTTGCAATCCCTCCTAATCCCCGGTTAAGAACGATCCCTACTTACATACTTACTACAATTGATAAAAAGAGGGTTTAATTTGTGCGCGTATAATTCTCGCATCAGTAATCACAAATGATAAAAATTAGTTTTTGTAACATGCTTGAAGGAATAAACTCAAACTAATGCTACATCCCTGTGAGACTTGAGCCTAAACGTTATTTGGAGAGTTAAAATCTGTGCATTAATGTTTTCTAAAGTCGTTGCATGATCTCATTATTCTTTGCTTGGTTACTACTTAGAAGGCGTTACATCACTTAGTTCCAAATGTTAGAACTCATGCCCATTTCATTCAAAGCATGTCATTGATTTGCATAACACATATTCAAGATGAAGTTGTGTAGTGACCACCATCAAAGCCAAACAGCCATGTGCCCTTCATTCATTTTGTGTTTAAGTTTAACCCCATTGAGCCGTGTTAGCCCATGTTCTTTGTTAACCCACATTATCCTTACCTAGCCTAGATTAGGACCATCCTTACCCTTGTTCTTGAAGCATAGTAAGCATGAATGAATTCCCTTTGAGTAATGTGTTGCAGAAAATAAGTGTGGGGGAAGAATGATGGATGTGAGTTTATGTGCCATAGGCACGGTTAAAAGAAAAAGAAACAAAAAGAGAAAAGAAGAAAGAAAGAAAAGAAAAGAAAAAAAATGAAAAAAAAGTTGAAAAGTATTGGTTGTTGAAGTAAGGGCCCAAAACAATGAATTAGGCCCTAAGAGTTGTTTGAATCTCCCTTATTTGTCTAAAAGTTGATTTCTGCATTCTAAGGGAATTCTAGGTCTTAATTTCATTACTTTACTTACTATTGCTTAAAGAACTTTTGTTTATCCCTACCTTTCCTTGTTAGCCAATACCCCAAGCCCCGTTGCAACCATTGACTTCTATCTTGAGTGTTGTGCATTTCAATTTGTGGAGTTTGAACTTGGTATGAGCATATGGTGTCACTGGTTCTCGTATCTAAGTAGTAGCATTCCATTCATGAGATCATATCTAAACACGTTTAATTACTCCAGAAATTGCTTTCTTTGTTATAACGTATGTGAGTATTAGTCTTTCATGTTTAAATCAATCTTCTCACATATAACTAGTATAGGGTGTGTAGTCAGAAAATCTGAGTGAAAATTGAGTGCATAACTAGTGAGGAATTGAGGGAGTTCTCTAAGGCATGTTACTACATTCAAAATGTGTTTTAATTGATTAAATGCGAACTAGTGAATGGTGACTATGATTAAGTATGTGCTTGAGGGAAAGGAAGACTAAAAGCCATGTGAGTGATAATCTTTAACATGTCATGTGCATTGGAAATCCCTGAGGCAAACGTTGGAAGGTTTAGATTATGTTTGTTTGTTTTGTCTTGTTTTATTTCTTTGTTTTGCTCGAGGACTAGCAAAAGCTAAGTGTGGGGGAATTTGATAGGAGCATTTTTATGCGACCTAATTGGCTTGTTCTCATGCATTTATGTTGTTTTTCCTTAGTTAGTTTAGTGTTTAAAGTCATTTTCGTGCAATTTTAGGTTTTAGTGTCAAAGTATGCAAAAAGAAGCAATTTGGAGCATTCTAGAGCATTTTTGGGCCAAGATTGGATAGTGCAAGCATGGAGGCATGAGGATGGACGAATTTGAAGGCTTGAATTCAGTTAGGGAGCTGCAAGGGGGCCTAAAAACCTTATTTCTAGAAGGCTTTATCTATTCACACATGGTGCCTCATTTCTGTATTGGAAGAACAAGCCGTCCTAGCTTGTCTCCTAGCCATCCTAGCTTGTCACTAGCCGTCCTAGCTTGTCACTAGCCGTCCTAGCTTGTCACTAGCCGTCCTAGCTTGTCTCCTAGCCATCCTAGCTTGTCTCCTAGCCATCCTAGCTTGTCTCCTAGCCGTCCTAGCTTGTCACTAGCCGTCCTAGCTTGTCACTAGCCGTCCTAGCTTGTCTCCTAGCCGTCCTAGCTTGTCTCCTAGCCGTCCTATCTTGTCTCCTACCTTGTCCAAGCTACAAACATATATCCTTTAAGTGTTTCATGTATAGAATTTCTGGTACAAAACCTTTTGGTTTCAACTAAGTTCTAAACCTTTCCTAGCCCTATAAATAAGGCTTTGCAGCAAGGCACTAGGGGGATCACTCATTCACCCAATTTTCGTCCATTCATCTAGCCACACCACTCTACACATCCTAAAATCCTAGAAACACAATTCCAGCCAAACACTACACCTTGCCGTGCCGATCCTCCATCCAATTCCATAATCCCTGATCCTAAAACACATCCCAACCATCCCATCCACCTTTGTGCCGTAGCAAGGAGAAAGAAGGAAGGACTCTTGGATGCTCAAGCTTCGTCGTTGGTGCATTCTAGGTGTAATTCGTTTTATGATTTCAATGTTTAATTTATTTTCCTTTCATTTTGCTATGAACATGAGTGGCTAAACCCCTATTGGTTAGGGGTGATTTCGAAGCCATAACTATGTGTGCAAGTTGATTTGATAAATTCCAGTTATGAGTTCTTGAATCGTGAATGCAATTGGCTTAACTGTGTGAGTAATAACGTATTTGTGTTTGTTAATTAGGGGTCGACACTTAATTGGCTTGCATGAATATGATGCTAGAATATAAGTTTGTTTCACATAATTGTCACACACTTATATTCACAAGTAGTGAAGGTTGCTAGTCACAATCGCGTTAAGTTCAATTCCTAGCATAAGTGTCATGATGTCATAGTCACAAGTGCTTTGTCAATGCTTATAGTTTTCATTGAACGTAATGATCTTTGATTGTATCTTTATTATGATGCCATGTAAGGAACTTTTGAAGAATGCTTTGGGTTGTCGTATGATGTCATCCAATTCAATGACACAAGGAAAACTTGAGAATTAACTAGTGATGTCACGGTTAATTTGGGGCATTGTCATTCATAATTCTATGAAGGAATAACTGGAAATCGAGTCATTTGCATACTTGTCATGTGTGGAGAAAGAACCCCTAACTAGTCCATCATCCATTAAAAACCCCAAAAACGTTTCAAAATCAGTTTTACTTTGCAATCTGTTTTCTCAACTTTAATTTCGTCCAAATCAACTCCCCCTTTACTTTGAAGTCTCAATTTAGTTAGAAATTGTTTTGGTTCATGTTTTTAAGTGTTTTGAGTCAAGTTTTCAACCAATTTCGTCCAAATTAGTGTAGGTGCTCAAAACTGCCCAGAAAGTGGTTTTTAGGCAGTTTTGAGTCTTCTAGTTGCTGTTTTGAGTTTTTGTTTTGTTTTAGTGTTTTAACTTTGGTTTTTCATTCTTTGAGTTGATAGGAGCATATTTAGGCGACTTAACTGGCTTATTCTTGTGCATTTATGCTATTATTTCTTAATTAATGTCTCATTACAACTCAATTTCGTGTGTTTGTAGGTCCTATGGGGTAAAGTATCAAGAAAGGGCATTTTGGTGCATTTTGGAGCAATTTTGGACACTATGTGGATAGCTTACATTTGGGCTAACATGGATGGACGAATTTTGACTTCAAGAGGCTAGAAATGTGATAAGAAGGGGAAGGAATAAGCTTGGGACAAAGTGGATAAGGTAGGAGCTCAAAAGAGGAAACATTATCCAAAACCTTATCTAACCTTATCCAACATTATCCAAAACATTATCCAAACCTTATCTCATCTTATCTTTGATGCGAACTAAGTAAGCACACAAATTAAAACCCTCTTGTGACAATTGTAGTATATAAATAAGTAGGGATCGTTCTTAACCGGGGATTAGGAGGGATTGCAAAATCACTTGGAAACTGACTCAAAAACGTAAAATAAAGTTTGAAACACTAAATTAGACTCAAAGAATGCAAAACTAACAATAAAAACACTCAAACAAATCAAAAGACTCAAAACAGCCCCAAAACACTCAAAACTGCCTTAAAATCACTTTCTGGGCAGTTTGGAGCACTTTGGTAACTTTGGACGAAATTGAGTAATAGAATGAATCAAAATGCTTAAAAACACAAACTAAGATACTTTCTAACTAAATTGGACACTAAAGTAAAGGGGGATTGAATTTTTGACGAAAATAAATTAAATGCACAGATTGCAATTTAAAGGCAGATTGTAATGAATGTGATGAAACTATGGATGAATGCTAGCTAGAAGGTTCTTCTCCACACATGTTACACTTGCATACACTTTGATTTTCAGCTGGTCTTTCGATAAATTATAAATACTCAACGCCCCAAATTAACCGTGAATTGCACTAATTAACCCTCAGTTTTTCCACAAGTTATTAAGTTGGATGATTGCATACGACAACCCAAAACATTCCCTACAAGTTCCCTACATGAATTGCATAATAGAGATACAAGCAAGAATCATTAAGTTCTATGAAAAACATAAGCATTGACGAAGCATTCATTACTATGAATTGCATGAAACTTATGCTAAGAATTCATTCAACGCGATCGTTTTCAAGCGACCTTCACTACTTGTGATTATAAGATTGTAACTATTAGGTGAAACTCCCTCATAATCTAGCATCATATTCATGCATGAAAACTAAGCGTGCACTCTCAATCAACATACACAAATAAGTTATCAATCAAATAGATGAACGAATTGAATCCACAACTTATGAAATTCCAACCAAAAGTAATCAATTCATATTGCAAGCATAAACATAGTTTCGAATCACCCCCTAGCTAACTAGGGGGATTTAGCCTCTCATGGTCACAAAAAGAGAATTACAAATGAGTTTAAACATAAAGCATAAAGGATTGATTACACCTAGAACGCCCAACGAATCCACGTGAATTGGTGCGCGTCGAAGCTCCTCTTTCCTCTTCTCCTTTCTGCGGCAGATTGGGTTAAATGGTGTTTTTGGGTGATTTTCTGGTTTGGGGTTGGGGTTATGGTGATAAGGTGGTGCGGCAAGGTTGGTAGATGGTGTGTGAAGGTGTGTAAGGTGGCTGGGATGGTGGAGGTAATGCACGGCCAAGGTTGTGGGTGATGGTGGCTGCACGGTTTTGGGAGGAAATTGGGAGAGAATATGGGATGGTGGCTGCGTATGGATGAATGAATATGTGTTTATTAGGGTTAGGGGCTACGGTTTGTGAATCAATGGGAGATATGTGGAAGTTCACGGATTATTGAGAGGAATGGGAGATAATGGCTGAATGGGATTTGCGGCTAGAATGATGAATTAGGTTGAATGGATACGGTTTATGAGAAGAATAATGGAATGGAAGAGAAGCTAGGGTTAAAAATAAAAGGTACGGCTCATATTAGAAGTTAGAAGGCTTAGGGTGAATGGAGGGGGACTTGCGGCTGTTTTAGAGAATTAGGTTAAATGGCTGATGGAATGCACGGTTTCTAGGGAGGAAAATGGGTGTGAAGGTGGCTGATTAGTTTTTAGAATGAAGGAGAGGGGGGTTCACGGCTTAGGGTTTAGTTTTGGGTTTATGAAAAAGGTGCGGCTGAAATGTTTATGGAATGAAAGGTGAATGAATGAATTAGGGAGAATGGAATGAATGGTTTAAGTTGCACGGATTGAAGGAGTATTAGGGTGTGACGGCTAGGTTGTACATATAGGGTTATTAGGATGAATGGCTGAGATTAAAACTAGAACATTAGCTGCGGCATGGGCTTAGGGTAGATGGATTAAGGTTTAACTTGGCAGAAATTAAAGGATTAGGCCCTAGGGCGGCTGATTAAGTGGGCTAAGATTAGGGTTTAGGTGCGGCATAGGCTTAGGGTCCACAAGGAGTTAGGGTTTAGGTCATCTAAAAGCCCAAAGCCAAGAATAGAAACTCACGACAATGGAAACCTCCACTAATAGAAACTTCCAACTTTAGCAACTTTGGTTGCCAATTCCGACTTGTTTGCTCTTCACTTTCATTTCTTCATTTCTTGAACTCCTTTGACCTTCAACCACGTCCATTCCTCGTGCTCCATTTGCATACACCACATTCCAGCTCAGTTTTGCTCCAAAAGCTCCAAATTGCATCATTTCATGTAATATGTCCTTTAAACCTGAAAACACATGAAAGTAGCTTAAAAGACTACTTTAACGAAGAAAACATAACAAAAATGCATAAGAACTAGCTAACTAAGGCGCATAAATATGCTCCTATCAAATTCCCCCACACTTAGCTTTTGCTAGTCCTCGAGCAAAACAAACAAAAGAAAGAAAACAAAACGAAACAAACTAACCAAAACAAAACCTAAACCTTCCACGTTTGCCTCAGGGATTTCCAATGTACACGACATATTAAAGATCGTTATCCCCACAGATTTGAGTCCTCTTTACACAAGCACATACTTAATTAAAGCCACTACTCACTTGTTCACAAGTAATCAATTAAAACAATGCTTTGAATGTAGTAACATGCCTTAGAGAATTCCCTCAATTCCTTACAAGATATACACTCTATTTTCACTCAGATTTTCTAACTCCGCACCCTATACTAGTCATATGTGAGAAGATTGATGTAGATATGAAAACGAATGCTCACATATATGTTTCACAACGAATGCAATTTCTAGAGTTAAGAAGCATGTTTAGATATGATCTCATGAATGGAATGCCACTACTTAGATGCGAGAACCAGTGACACCATATGCTCATACCAAATTCAAACTCCACAAATTGAAACACATAACACTCAAGATAGAAGTTAAGGGTTGTAATGGGGCTTGGGGTATTGGTTAACAAGGAAAGGATAGGGAAAACAAACGTTCTTCAAGCAATAGTAAGCAAAGCAATGAAATTGAGACTTAGAATTCACTTAGATAGCAGAAATTAACTTTAAAACACAAGAGAAAGATTTAGACAACTCCTTAGGGCCGAATTCATTGTTTTGGACCCTTACTTCAACAAACAATACTTTGGAACTCTTTTTCTCAACTTTTCAACTTTTTCTTCATTTTTTTTCTTTTTCCACGAATTTTTTTCTTCTCTTTTTTTTTTTTCTTTCTCTTTTTTTTTTCTTCTGTGCCTATAGCACACAATTCCGCATGAAAAACACTTCCCCCACACTTGTTTTCTACCAACATAAATCAAAAGGACTTCAATTTGAATCATGCTTTGCTATGCTTCAAGAACAAGGGTATGGATAGTCCTAATCTAGGCTAGGTGAGGAAAACATGAGTTAACAAATAATGAAGGCTAACAAGGCTCAATGGGGTTAAAAACCTACAAAACATAATGACATAGGGCACACGGCTTTTTGGCTAAGGTGGTGGTCACTACACAACTTCATCTTGAATGTGTGTTATGCAAATCACTAACATGCTTTGAATGAAATGGGCATGAGTTCTAGCATTTGGAACTAAATGATGAAACGCCTTCTAAGTAGCAACCAAGCAAAGAATAATGAGATCATGCAACGACTTTAGAAAACAAAGAATGCACAAATTTTAACTCTCCAAATAAACGTTTAGGCTCAAGTCTCACAAGGTTGTAGCGTTAGTTTGAGTTCCTTCCTTCAAGCATGTTACAAAAACTGATTTTTTTTTTTTCTTTATGATTGCATGTGAATTCATAAGTTATAACCACAACTAAGCATAAACAAAGAGTAGATCAAACTTTCATCCATGTTAATCACTCTCTTTAACAGCCGTGTAATTACAAACCGAATCCTCATCATTGTGTTGGAAGGTGACCTACGACACAAACAAACACACACAAACAACTCTTTTTGGGTTTTTCAAAACAATTTTTCAAATTTTTATGGTATTTTCGGATTTTTAAGTCAACACACACTAAAACACTCTAAAATAGCTTAAAAACACATAAAAACAGTGGGAAACAAGTTTAGACATGTTAGGTGGTAATACCCTACGAATTTCATGCACAAAGTCTCAAAACAGAATGTTACCCCCCCCCCCCCCCACACTTAAACTAAATATTGTCCTCAATGTTTTAGACACAATTAAAAACATTACACAAAGCATAAAGTAAGCAACAAAGGGAAGGGTTTAGGGACGCAAATCTGAGTGTGGAGCGATTCCCAAGTTCTTCCTTTGTTGATTGCATGGGTTGCCTCCCAAGTAGCGCTTGCTTTAACGTCTTCCAGTCGGACGAGACCTTCTTCTACTCTTCACTCTGGCTCACGGAATGGAGGGTTATGTCCTCCACGGTATACTCCTTGACATTTCTCATAGTATGGCTCAATGAATGGGAGGGGATAGTGATCCTCCCTGCTGGTGGTGTTTCGGTTCCGACACTCCATGTAACTGCTCCCACCACCTTTATATCGATTGGGCTCCTGCACCAACGAAGGTAACAACCTATTAGTTGAAATAGGAATTAAGGTTGGAAATGAAGACTTACAATCATAGTGTGGTGAGGGTTCAAAAATGGCAGCCCTTTCAACAATATTACTATGGCTACTTTCGGCCATATTGGGTGGTTGTAGACCAATCACTCCAAGTTCTTTTCCAGTGGTGGTTCCCGATACATCCTTCTTGATAGGTATGGATCCTTTTGGCCCCATGTCCTTATGCACATTTATGGCAAAGCAAGAATGGCAATCGTTAGGATTCTTAATAGATTCATAAACATTAAACTTAATTACATCATCACCAAACTCCATTGTTAGTGCTCCTTTGGCCACATCAATCTTTGTTTGAGCTGTTTTCATGAACAGATGGCCTAGCAAGAGTGGCAATGATGGAGCATCGCTCGAATCCTCCATTTCTAAGACATAAAAATCTGCAGGAAAGATGAGATGATTGACCTGCACTAAAACATCCTCAATGACTCCCTTGGGATAAACATTAGAACGATCTGCCAACTGAATTATAACACCATCTTGTTTTAACTCACCAAGGTTCATAGATGCATAAATGGAATATGTGATAGGAGCATATTTAGGCGACTTACTTAGCTTGTTTTCGTGCATCTATGTTGTTAATTCATAGTTGTTTTAGTAGTTTAAGCCATTTTCGTGTGTTTTTAGGTTCATATGGCTAAGGAAGCAAAAAGATGCATTTTGGAGCATTTTGGAGCAAAATTGGGCTTGGAATGGATAGCATATGATTGGAACCAAAGTGTTGGACGAATTTGAAGGCCTTGTATTCATTTTGGACATAAAACAAAGGGCCTAGCCCATTCTCTCTTAAACCAACCCCAAGGCCATGCATTTCCTTCCAATTCCAAAGCCCACAATCACTTCAAAAGCCATGCAAAGAACCATCCATTCCATCAAAAACAATCCATCAATTCTCATGCAAAACCACCATTAACACACATGCACCCAAACAAAGCCAACCTAGCTAACCCTACATGCATTCTTTATGCAACTCTTCATCATTCCACCATTCATTCTTTATTCCACAAACAAGTCACATGCATTTCCACCTTCCTACTTCATCATTTCACCACATTCTCCCTCTTTAACTCATTTCATTATTCATTCACTTTGCATTCATTCAATTCCACCCCACATGCACCCTTTATTCTTCATCATTGCAACCATGGCACATTTACACCAACAAAATAACTCCCATGCCATGACCTACTCATATTCCCATTTCCTTTCCAACATCTCACATGCATTTCCACCTTCCTACTTCATCATTTCACCACATTCTCCCTCTTTAATTCCACATGCATTCACTTCATCATTACACCACCACTCATTCTTTAATTCCACATGCAATTCTTCATCATTCCTTCACACAAATGCTTAAACAAACATCCATATGTTCCCTCCACTCCTCCTATAAATACCCTTGCATTCCCATTCATTCATATCATCTCATTCACAACACAACAACACACCACAAACACATTCCTCTCTCCCTTAGAATCCAAAAACCATCTTCCATTTCCACCACTCCTCATCCATTTCCATAATTCCCCAATCCATTCAACACACCAACAACATCCCTTAGACCTTGTGCCACAATAAAGAGGAAGAGAAGAGTGCCTAAACGTTCATACAATTCAAGTTTGAGTTGTTGGAATGTTTAGGTGTTTCTTTGATTTCAATGCTTAAATTCAATTCTCTTTGTTTTTTACGTATGAGGAATGGAAGAGAAGAGTGCCTAAACGTTCATACAATTCAAGTTTGAGTTGTTGGAATGTTTAGGTGTTTCTTTGATTTCAAAGTTATGAGGAACTAAACCCCCCCTTTAGCTAGGGGGTGATTCGAAATATATGTTTATGCTTGCAATATGATTTGAGTACTTCTAATTACGTTTCATAAGTTGTGAATTCAATTTGTTTAACTATTTGATTGATAACCTATTTATGTATGTTTATTGAGAGTCGACGCTTAATTTTCATGCATGAATTTGACGCTAGAATATAAGTGAGTTTCACGTAATAGTTATGAACTTATATTCACAAGTAGTGGAGGTTGCTTATAAACAATCGCGTTAAACAAATTCTTGGCATAAGTTTCATGCAATCATAGTAACGAATGCCTCGTCAACACTTATAGTTTTTCATGTTGCTTAATGATTCTTGCTTGTATCTCTATTATGCAATTCATGTAGGGAACTTGTGAGGAATGCTTTGGATTGTCGTATGCAATCATCCAATTCATTAACTTAAGGAAAACTTGACGGTTAATTTAAGCGGACCTAATTAACCCGGGGCGTTGAGAATTCATGGTTTATTGAAAAGCAATTGGAAATCGTTTTATATGCAAGTATAACATGTATGGAGATGAACCCCTTAGCTAGCCATTCCATCCATTCTATCCCTTTGTTTTATAATTCTTCCTAGTTTATTAACTTGTTTTGTTATTACAATTTTCATCAAAACACAATCCCCCTTTACTTTATTGTTCAATTTAGCTAGAAATCAATTTAGTTTATGTCTTTAAAGTATTTTGAGTCTTTTGGTTTGTCTTAGTGTTTTAACGTTTAGTTTCACATTCTTTGAGTCTAGTTTAGTGTTTTATATTGTTTTTACGTTTTTGAGTCAGTTTCCAAGAGATTAACAATCCCTCCTAATCCCCGGTCCAGAACGATCCCTACTTACACACTTCACTACAATTGACAAAAAGAGGGTTTAATTTGTGTGCGTATAATTCTCACATCAATATGGCATGACATTAATAGAAGCACCTAAATCTAACGTGCATTGTTTAAATCTCGTGTTTCCAATTGTGCATGGGATAGTAAAGCTCCCTGGATCCTTACACTTTGGAGGCAACTTTCGTTGCAAAACCGCTGATACATTTTCACTCACTTTCACAACTTCTTTGTTTGCAATTCTTTTCCTAGTTGTGCATAACTCTTTTAAAAACTTTGCATACCTGGGCACTTGCTTAATGGCATCAAGTAAAGGAATGTTTACTTGGACTTTCCGAAACGTCTCCAGAATGTCTTTTTCCTGCTCCTCCTTCTTTGTTTGCATGAACCTACTAGGAAAAGGCACATTGAAAGGAAAATCATTAGTCGGAACTGAATTTGACACATTCTTACCCTTTTTGGCCGAATTAGACAATTTTGGATCAATACAAACTTGCGGAAAAGGTGGAAACACCTTTGCCGTGGGTTGGCCTATCTCCTCCTCTTCGATTCTCAATTTTTCCTCCTGTTCGGGGCTTGATGGTGTTGGTTTGGATGTAATGCCAACTTCTTTTCCACTTCTCAAGGTGATTGCGTTGGCCGTTTCGAACCCTCCCTTTGGGTTTGGAATGGTTGAACTAGGAAGTTGGCCTTGCTCACGAAACTTCCCTACAAAATCTACAATCTGCCCAATTTGCCTCTCCAATTGGTCCACCCTCTTTTCTTGATTTTGCATTGCTTTAGCCTGATTCTCTTGCCCCTGAGACAAATTCGTTAGTAACTTAAGAAGTGTACCATTGTCTAAAGTGTTACCTGAACTTGTTTGATCAGGTTGTGGAGGCGCTTGTGTGGGTGTGAATGGCTTGGTGAAGAAGCCCGGAGGTTGTTGCCTAAAGCCTCCTTGTTGTGGTGGTTGTTGGGGCTCTCTCCATTTGAAGTTTGGGTGGTCTCTCCAACCCAGATTGTAAGTGTTCGAGTACGGGTCGTTCCTTGGTTGGTTTTGACCCTGAAATCCAATGGCGTTGGCGCTTTCCCATCCACAATTTTCTATGAGCTGTGGGCACTTCTCAGAAGTATGTCCTTGGACCGAACACACCCCGCATACAACTGGTCCTTGCATCCTCATGCCTTCAGCCATCTGAGACACAATGGAAGTAAGATTAGTTAACTGGGAATGAATATCGGGGGTGGAACTTACCTCATGCACTTGCTGCCGTGGGGGTCCTCTTTGTCCTACTCCCTCATACTGTTGAGCATTCAATGCTCGGTTGGCGATCAAGACCTTGGCATCCCTGGGCGTTTTGTCCACCAATGCTCCACCTGCCGATGCGTCAAGCATTTGTCGTTCAATTGGCAGGAGCCCCTCGTAGAAGTATTGCAAAAGCAACTCCTCCTTCATCTGGTGCTGTGGACAAGAAGCAACAAGAGATTTAAAACGTTCATAGTACGTAGGAAAAGACTCACCATCTTCTTGCTGGATGCCACTTATCCTTTTTCGTAAAGGATGATTCGAGAAGTTGGGAAAAACTTCTCCAGAAAGGCCCTCTTCATGCTCTCCCACGATGTGACGGTTCCGGGAGCTAAGTCGTACAACCAATCCTTGGCTTTGTCCATTAAAGAGAATGGAAAAGCCTTCATCTTCAGAATACTTCCGTCAACGTTGACGGGAGTCATGCTTGAGCACACCACCTCGAATTCCTTTAGATGCTTGTTCGGATCCTCCATGGGCATCCCATGGTACTTCGGAATGTGGTGGAGCAAGCTTGACATCAACTCAAACTCCTCGGTCTTCCCTTCGGCCGATGGGGGATATTGAATGCACAAAGGTGCTGCATTAGCCAATCCCGAAGCGGAAAGCTCCTTAAGTGTCCGGTTGTCTACGGCCATAACTTGTGGTTCTTCAACTACCCTTGCCGTGGGTTCCTCAAAGATCCCAGCCGTGGCCTCTTCTTCCTCTTCTAGGCCTTGTTCTTCAAGCTCAGGTTCTGGGCTTGGTGGATTTGACTTGTGGTGCTTCTTCTTTCGTCTCAAAGTTCTCTCAAAATCGCTGTCAAAGTCCAATATATCCTCAAGAATCGGTTGAGAACTCCGAGTCATGCACTAGTACCTAAAACAAGGAAAACAAAAGAAAATCAGAAACTTCAACAAAATAAATAAATAAACAGAAATTAAACAATCCAAGGGATTAGCAAAGTTGCTAATCCCCGGCAACGGCGCCAAAAATTTGATGCGAACTAAGTAAGCACACAAATTAAAACCCTCTTGTGACAATTGTAGTACATAAATAAGTAGGGATCGTTCTTAACCGGGGATTAGGAGGGATTGCAAAATCACTTGGAAACTGACTCAAAAACGTAAAATAAAGTTTGAAACACTAAATTAGACTCAAAGAATGCAAAACTAACAATAAAAACACTCAAACAAATCAAAAGACTCAAAACAGCCCCAAAACACTCAAAACTGCCTTAAAATCACTTTCTGGGCAGTTTGGAGCACTTTGGTAACTTTGGACGAAATTGAGTAATAGAATGAATCAAAATGCTTAAAAACACAAACTAAGATACTTTCTAACTAAATTGGACACTAAAGTAAAGGGGGATTGAATTTTTGACGAAAATAAATTAAATGCACAGATTGCAATTTAAAGGCAGATTGTAATGAATGTGATGAAACTATGGATGAATGCTAGCTAGAAGGTTCTTCTCCACACATGTTACACTTGCATACACTTTGATTTTCAGCTGGTCTTTCGATAAATTATAAATACTCAACGCCCCAAATTAACCGTGAATTGCACTAATTAACCCTCAGTTTTTCCACAAGTTATTAAGTTGGATGATTGCATACGACAACCCAAAACATTCCCTACAAGTTCCCTACATGAATTGCATAATAGAGATACAAGCAAGAATCATTAAGTTCTATGAAAAACATAAGCATTGACGAAGCATTCGTTACTATGAATTGCATGAAATTTATGCTAAGAATTCATTCAACGCGATCGTTTTCAAGCGACTTTCACTACTTGTGATTATAAGATTGTAACTATTAGGTGAAACTCCCTCATAATCTAGCATCATATTCATGCATGAAAACTAAGCGTGCACTCTCAATCAACATACACAAATAAGTTATCAATCAAATAGATGAACGAATTGAATCCACAACTTATGAAATTCCAACCAAAAGTAATCAATTCATAGTGCAAGAATAAACATGGTTTCGAATCACCCCCTAGCTAACTAGGGGGATTTAGCCTCTCATGGTCACAAAAAGAGAATTACAAATGAGTTTAAACATAAAGCATAAAGGATTGATTACACCTAGAACGCCCAACGAATCCACGTGAATTGGTGCGCGTCGAAGCTCCTCTTTCCTCTTCTCCTTTTTGCGGCAGATTGGGTTAAATGGTGTTTTTGGGTGATTTTCTGGTTTGGGGTTGGGGTTATGGTGATAAGGTGGTGCAGCAAGGTTGGTAGATGGTGTGTTAAGGTGTGTAAGGTGGCTGGGATGGTGGAGGTAATGCACGGCCAAGGTTGTGGGTGATGGTGGCTACACGGTTTTGGGAGGAAATTGGGAGAGAATATGGGATGGTGGCTGCGTATGGATGAATGAATATGTGTTTATTAGGGTTAGGGGCTACGGTTTGTGAATCAATGGGAGATATGTGGAAGTTCACGGATTATAGAGAGGAATGGGAGATAATGGCTGAATGGGATTTACGGCTAGAATGATGAATTAGGTTGAATGGATACGGTTTATGAGAAGAATAATGGAATGGAAGAGAAGCTAGGGTTAAAAATAAAAGGTACGGCTCAGATTAGAAGTTAGAAGGCTTAGGGTGATTGGATGGGGACTTGCGGCTGTTTTAGAGAATTAGGTTAAATGGCTGATGGAATGCACGGTTTCTAGGGAGGAAAATGGGTGTGAAGGTGGCTGATTAGTTTTTAGAATGAAGGAGAGGGGGGTTCACGGCTTAGGGTTTAGTTTTGGGTTTATGAAAAAGGTGCGGCTGAAATGTTTATGGAATGAAAGGTGAATGAATGAATTAGGGAGAATGGAATGAATGGTTTAAGTTGCACGGATTGAAGGAGTATTAGGGTGTGACGGCTAGGTTGTACATCTAGGGTTATTAGGATGAATGGCTGAGATTAAAACTAGAACATTAGCTGCGGCATGGGCTTAGGGTAGATGGATTAAGGTTTAACTTGGCAGAAATTAAAGGATTTGGCCCTAGGGCGGCTGATTAAGTGGGCTAAGATTAGGGTTTAGGTGCGGCATAGGCTTAGGGTCCACAAGGAGTTAGGGTTTAGGTCATCTAAAAGCCCAAAGCCAAGAATAGAAACTCACGACAATGGAAACCTCCAAGAATAGAAACTTCCAACTTTAGCAACTTTGGTTGCCAATTCCGACTTCTTTGCTCTTCACTTTCATTTCTTCATTTCTTGAACTCCTTTGACCTTCAACCACGTCCATTCCTCGTGCTCCATTTGCATACACCACATTCCAGCTCAGTTTTGCTCCAAAAGCTCCAAATTGCATCATTTCATGTAATATGTCTGTTAAACCTGAAAACACATGAAAGTAGCTTAAAAGACTACTTTAACGAAGAAAACATAACAAAAATGCATAAGAACTAGCTAACTAAGGCGCATAAATATGCTCCTATCAATCTTATCCAAACCTTATCATGTCTTAATCCTAATTGTATGGGGACCTAAATGGATAATTCTAGAACCTATTTCTAGAAGCATCCTATTCTAGAAGGCCCAAATCTGCCACAAAACCTATTATTTCTAGAAGACCTAGAAAAGTGGCGCCCCAAACCTTTCTAGAAGGCTTTGCCTTGCCTTACAAGCCAAGAAACCCTCTCCCCTAAATCAGCCGCACCTCCCTAGGCCCAATCCCTTTGGGATTCAGATTTCCAAGGCCTAATCCTTGTGGATTTGGGTATACAAATCCTTTTATAAAACTATGTGGGCCAAAAACCTCTTCCTAAGTGGATTTGACAACCCATGGCCGAATTCTAGGGCCCTAATCCATAAAATCTGTTAAGTCCAACCCTAATCTACTTAACCCTAGGACTATATAAGCATTCTTTCAGCCAAAAATTCGTACCACCCCCTTATGCTATTCAGAAACCCTTGTGCCGCACCTCCATTCTCCATTTTAAACCTCCATACACCTCCCTACACATCCATACACCTCTGCCGCACCTTCCCCACCATAATCAACCATCCTCCATCCCTCTAAACAAGGAAACACCATCCAAAACCACCAATTCCAGCACCTACACTTTGTGCCGTAGCAAGGAGGAGGAAGAGGAGCCAATCTGTGCATCGAATCTATCTTGGAATTGCTGAGCATTTAGATGTACTCTTTCTTATGATTTCAATGTTTAAATTCAATACTTTTTGTTGTGCAAGCATGAGGAACTAATCCCCCCTTTGGCTAGGGGGGGAATTTCGAAACCATGGTTGTATTTGCATGATGATTTGATTACTTTCAGTTGTGATTCCATGAATGATGAATTCAATTTGCCTATCTATTTTAATTAAAACTTGCTTATGTATATGAATTGAGAGTGCACGCTTGATTTGCATGCATAAACGTGATGCTAGGGTATGAGGGAACTTCACCTAATTGTTGGGAACTTATATTCATGAGTAGTTAAGATTGTTGGTCACAATTATCATAAGTGAATTCTTGACATAAGTATCATGCGCTTTCATAGTTACGAATGCCTCGTCAACACCTATGATTTCCATAGAATCTAATGATCTTTGATTGTCTTTCTTTTATGCGCTTTCATATAGGAAACTTTTAAGGAATAATTTGATTGCAATGCGCTAATTCCATTCAATTCAATGACCTAAGGGAAATCTGAGAGTTAATTTAAGCGTACCTAATTAACTTGGGGTGTTGAGGTTCATAAATTCATTGATTAAGCAACTGGAAATTGTATTATGTGCAAGTATGCCATGTGTGCAGAAAAACCTCCTAGCCATCTCA
Organism: Pyrus pyrifolia; assembly: GCA_016587475.1. Taxonomy (NCBI): domain Eukaryota; kingdom Viridiplantae; phylum Streptophyta; class Magnoliopsida; order Rosales; family Rosaceae; genus Pyrus; species Pyrus pyrifolia. The sequence continues at coordinate 1,228,273 of BNSU01000024.1, forward strand.
CCATCCATTTAAATTCCACCAATTTCGTCCAAATCTGTCTAGTTTGAAGTTTTGTTTTGTTTATTTTATTTTCGTCCAAAATCAAATCCCCATTTATTCTAGAGTGTCTAAATAGTTAGAATATGTTTTAGATTGTGTTTTTAAGAGTTTTGAGTCAAGTTAGAACCAATTTTCGTCCAAGTTTGTGTTTAGGCTCAAAACTGCCCAGATTGTGTTTTTAAGGCAGTTTTGAGTGTTTTTAGCCTATTTTCAGTCTTGTGAACGTAGTTGAGTCTTTTTACGTGAGTTTAAGTGTTTGAAAGGTTAATTTTAGTTATTTGAGTCAGTTTAGAGTGTTTAGCAAGCCCTCCTAATCCCCGGTGTAAGAACGATCCCTACTTATTTATATGCTACAATTGTCAAAAGAGGGTTAATTTGTGTGTGAAGTTAATTTTCGCATCATGAGTCCAAATTAGTGTTTTTAACTTTGTTTTGGAGTTCTTAGGTCAGTTTTCAAGAGTTCAGCAATCCCTCCTAATCCCCGGTTTTGAACGATCCCTACTTACATACTTTGCTACAATTGTCAGAAGAGGGTTTAATTTGTGTGCTTAATATATTTCGCATCAGTCCTCACCTGTAAGAGGGCCATGAGAAGATAAGAAGGACGGGCACCATACCTTATCTTGACGCGGCGCAACCGGATCACTGCTTAGACTCAAATCTAAGCAAATGTTCAATGGGTTAGATGAGCTAGCCATTGTTCAAGAAATTAAAAGAGAAGGGTTGGATGGAGTGAAATCTCGACGGACCGGAGACGATTTTTGGCAATCTTCAAAGTGTGCATGCTAGAGGTGATCGATCACCTCTATTAAAGGAGAGGCGACACAATCACCAATTCAGAATTGAAGAGACACCGCTCTTCAAAGCCGGATTTTCTGGCGTAAAGATCACCAGCTCTTCAGACGCAATCCCGGCTTTTCAGAAAGCGTGTGTAACTTTGTCAAAAGCTCCCGGCTTTTCAGAAGACGCGTGGAGGTCGAGAAAGCAGCTACACACTTTTGCCGACAAGCGTGGGTGACAAAGCCGAAAGCTCCCGGCTTTTCAGAAAGCGTGTGTAACTTTGTCAAAAGCTCCCGGCTTTTCAGAAATCGCGTGCCACTTTGTCAAAAGCTCTCGGCTTTTCAGAAGACGCGTGGAGGACATTGCCACATCTGCACTGCCACTTGCCATTACAATTCCTATATACATCAACATTCATGGCAAGGCATACACCCAAAAACGCATAACTTTCCTTCTCGGCCGAAAATGTAAGCTGCAACCAACCCTCTCAAACATGCTCAGTTTTCTTCTTCCCTTGAGAGCACCTATTCTACCATTGATGTATCCCCCAAAGAAGATACCAAATGCCTGGAGTATGGATGAGGCAAGAGGAACCGGTGGATCGAAGCATGTGGAGACAAGCGCAACAAATATATGTGCTGATTCATTCGCTGCCTCTTCGAAGGCAAAGGTATCTCATATCATCAAGGGTGAAAGCAAAGGTATCTCATATCATGCTCTTTCCCTGTCTTTTCCTTTGTCCTTGATATTACTTGCATGGCAAAGTGAAAAAAGCAATCAACCGGCACCTAGAGTCTACCTGGACTCTATTCCCTGGTTGCTTACCTAGCGTTGCTCTCGAGTAGTCATCTTCAACGGTTGATACACTTCCAGAGAAGGGACCACTTCTGCAAAGGGGAGCAAGTAAGGCAAAGGAAAATGATACATTGAAGCATGAGGAGACAAGCATATGCTGAGCTATCCTCTAACCTTCTTCAATACGAATTGGAGAGATTGAACAAAGAAACAGATAAAAGGAGTAAGCTCAGACCTTCGGGGGAGACCAAAAGAATCCTGCTGCCCAGTTCAAGAGTAGCACAAAGGAAAATCAACGATTGGAGGAAACCAAAAAGAATCTCCAGCTCAGTAAAAGAGTAGCCTGTGGAAAAACTCAAGATGAAGCCTCACTGCAATCACCAAGGAGAAGATGGAATTTACACTCCATAACCAGATTTGAATCCCTAAACTCTTCTCTTTGTTAGATACATTATGCCATGTTTAGTATGTTTAGTTGCTGTTTATGTGTTTTCTTTTGTTTGGTGTGTTTTAAGCTTAAAACATTGAGGACAATGTTTGATTGAAGTGTGGGGGGGGGGGGGGGGGTAACTAAGTATGTTGATGCAAATTCGTTGGATTTTATCACCCATAACTTCAAGTGTTGTTCCTTGCTGTTTTAAAATGTTTTTAAGCTGATTTGGAGTGTTTTAGTGTGTTTTGTTTTATAACTCCGAAAATCACATAAAAATTTGAAAAACATGTTTTGAAAAGCCTAAAAAGAGTGTTTTGAGTCGTTTTTGTGTCGTAGGTACCTTCCAACACTTGCCTCAGGATTTGGTTTGTAATTGCATGACTGTTAAAAAGAGTTATAAACATGGAGAAAAGTTTGATATACTCTTGGTATATGCTTGGTTATGGTTATAATGTATGACTTCACATGCAATCATAAAAGAAAAATTGGTTTTTGTAACATGCTTGAAGGAAGGAACTCAAACAAACACTGCAACCTTGTGAGACTTGAGCCTAAACGTTATTTGGAGAGTTAAAATCTGTGCATTATTGTTTTCCAAAGTCGTTGCATGATCTCATTATTCTTTGCTTGGTTACTACTTAGAAGGCGTTTCATCATATAGTTCCAAATGCTAGAACTCATGCCCATTTCATTCAAAGCATGTTATTGATTTGCATAACACATATTCAAGATGAAGTTGTGTAGTGACCACCATCAAAGCCAAATAGCCATGTGCCATTCATTCATTTTATGTTTAAGTTAACCCCGTTGAGCCTTTTTAAGCCTTTATTCCTTGTTAACCCACATTATCCTCACCTAGCCTAGTTTAGTTCAGTCCACACCCTTGTTCTTAAAAGATAGTGAGCATGACTTAAATGAATTCCTTTTGAGTTACATTATGCAAAAAAATGAGTGTGGGGGAAGGAATGCTTGTTCTTAAGTATGTTTTGAGATTCAAAAGAAAAGAAAAAAAACAGAAAAGAAAAGAAAGAAAGAAAGAAAGAAAAAAGAGCTTGAAAAAAATAGTTGATAGGAGCATATTCATGCGACTTAATTAGCTTGTTCTCGTGCATTTATGTTGTGTTTACTTATCTATTTTAGTGTTTAAGGCCACTTTTGTGTATTTTCAGATTATAAGGCCAAAGTGTGCAAGAAGATGCAAATTGGAGCCTTTTGGAGCGAAAGGGAATGAATGAGTTGAAGACATGAAGAAACGACGAATTCCAACTCCAACGATGAATTCTTACCAAAACGAGGAATCCTACTCAAACAAGGTTTCCTATTTTAGGAAAGTTAACCCTAAGTTTCCCGTTTTGGTAACCTTTCCTAATCTTAAACGTCCGTATTTTCTAGCCACTTTGAATTCCTTGTAGGCGCTTTAAGACACAAAACGAAGGCCCTAGGGCCCTTAACATCCTTTGCCGAGGGCTTTAGCCCAATTCTCTTCCCTTGCCGTGCAAGGGGGGGCATTTTAGGCCCATTCCATGCTTCTAAACCCTAGCCTTTAACCTTGCAGCCACTCTCCCTTTTAGTTCTGAATTTTAACCTATTTCTCTCTTAAATTAAACCAAGCCGCACCCATTCTACCCTAATTCCCTCTCTAGCCGTCACTTTCCCATTCATCCATAAGCCATCTGATTCATTCATTCAAAACCATCTTAGCCATTCATTCATAAACCCTAAACTACAACCTTGTAGCCGTCACTTCCCATTCATTCCCATTCCTCCCCATAAGCCATTCAACCTAATTCACTCCCCAAAACCGTGCATACACATTCAGCCACAAAACCTAATTTCCTTTCTAAGCCGTGCCTTCCCATTAATCATTCACATTTTAACCCTAAGCCTTTTAATCCATCTCAGCCGCACCCTTTAATTCACCCTAGAATCTCACCCATTCATTAACTAGCCGTCACACCCTATTCATTCTCCCAATCCGTGCATTTTCCATTGACCCTAATTTCATTCACCAACCCATTCAACCCAAAACCCGTGCACCTTCCTGATAGAAGCATATTTAGGCGACTTAACTAGCTTATTCTTGTGCGTTTATGCTATTATTTCTTAGTTAATGTTGCATTACAACTCAATTTCGTGTGTTTGTAGGTCCTATGGGGTAAAGTACCAAGAAAGTGCATTTTGGTGCATTTTGGAGCGATTTTGGACACTAGGTGGATAGCTTACATATGGGCCAACATGGATGGACGAATTTGGACTTCAAGAGGCTAGAAATGTGATAAGAAGAGGAGGGAATAAGCTTGGGACAAAGTGGATAAGGTAGGAGCTCAAAAGAGGAAACATTATCCAAAACCTTATCTAACCTTATCCAACATTATCCAAAACATTATCCAAACCTTATCTCATCTTATCCTATCCAAACCTTATCATGTCTTAATCCTAATTGCAAGGGGACCTAAATGGATAATTCTAGAACCTATTTCTAGAAGAATCCTAGTCTAGAAGGCCCAAATCTGCCACAAAACCTATTCTTTCTAGAAGCCCTAGAAAAGTGGCGCCCAAAACCTATTCTAGAAGGCTTTGCCTTGCCTTGCAAGCCAAGCAAACCTCTCCCCTAAATTAGCCGCACCTCCCTAGGCCCAATGCCTTTGGGATTCTGATTTCCTAGGCCTAATCCTTGTGGATTTGGGTATACAAATCCTTTTATAAAACTATGTGGGCCAAAAACCTCTTCCTAAGTGGATTTGACAACCCATGGCCGAATTCTAGGGCCCTAATCCACCAAATCTGTTAAGCCTAACCCTAATCTACTTAACCCTAGGACTATATAAGCATACTTTCAGCCAAAATTCGTACCACCCCCTTATGCTATTCAGAAACCCTTGTGCAGCACCTCCATTCTCCATTCTAAGCCTCCATACACCTCCCTACACATCCATACACCTCTGCCGCACCTTCCCCACCATAATCAACCATCCTCCATCCCTCTAAACAAGGAAAAACCATCCAAAACCACCAATTCCAGCACCTACACTTTGTGCCGCAGCAAGGAGGAGGAAGAGGAGCCAATCTGTGCATCGAATCTATCTTGGAATTGCTGAGCATTTAGGTGTACTCTTTCTTATGATTTCAATGTTTAAATTCAATACTTTTTGTTGTGCAAGCATGAGGAACTAATCCCCCATTTGGCTAGGGGGGGAATTTCGAAACCATGGTTGTATTTGCATGATGATTTGATTACTTTCAGTTGTGATTCCATGAATGATGAATTCAATTTGCCTATCTATTTTAATTAAAACTTGCTTATGTATATGAATTGAGAGTGCACGCTTGATTTGCATGCATAAACATGATGCTAGGGTATGAGGGAACTTCACCTAATCGTTGGGAACTTATATTCATGAGTAGTTAAGATTGTTGGTCACAATTATGATAAGTGAATTCTTGACATAAGTATCATGCGCTTTCATAGTTACGAATGCCTCGTCAACACCTATGATTTCCATAGAATCTAATGATCTTTGATTGTCTTTCTTTTATGCGCTTTCATATAGGAAACTTTTAAGGAATAATTTGATTGCAATGCGCTAATTCCATTCAATTCAATGACCTAAGGGAAATCTGAGAGTTAATTTAAGCGTACCTAATTAACTTGGGGTGTTGAGGTTCATAAATTCATTGATTAAGCAACTGGAAATTGTATTATGTGCAAGTATGCCATGTGTGCAGAAAAACCTCCTAGCCATCTCACCATCCATTTAAATTCCACCAATTTCGTCCAAATCTGTCTAGTTTGAAGTTTTGTTTTGTTTATTTTATTTTCGTCCAAAATCAAATCCCCATTTATTCTAGAGTGTCTAAATAGTTAGAATATGTTTTAGATTGTGTTTTTAAGAGTTTTGAGTCAAGTTAGAACCAATTTTCGTCCAAGTTTGTGTTTAGGCTCAAAACTGCCCAGATTGTGTTTTTAAGGCAGTTTTGAGTGTTTTTAGCCTATTTTGAGTCTCGTGAACGTGTTTGAGTCTTTCTACGTGAGTTTAAGTGTTTTAAAGGTTAATTTTATTTATTTGAGTCAGTTTAGAGTGTTTAGCAAGCCTCCTAATCCCCGGTGTAAGAACGATCCCTACTTATTTATATGCTACAATTGTCAAAAGAGGGTTAATTTGTGTGTTAAGTTAATTTTTGCATCACTTCCCCTCCATTCCAGCCATTCCCAAGCCTTGCCGCAGCCATCTCCACCACTCCTCCCACAATTCCACACCATTCCCCACCTTCTACCACCATTGCCGTACCCCTAAACCACCCTAAACCCATCTATAACCAAGAAATTCACCCAAAATCATCCAAAACCATCTCTGCCGCAGCAAGGAGAAGAGGAAAGAGGAGCTTCGACGCGCACCAATTCACGTGGATTCGTTGGGCGTTCTAGGTGTAATCAATCCTTTGTGCTTTATGTTTAAATTCAATTGTATTTCTCTTTTTGCGAATATGAGAGGCTAAATCCCCCTAGTTAGCTAGGGGGTGATTCGAAACCATGTTTATGCTTGCAATATGAATTGATTACTTTTGGTTGTTATTTCATGAATGTTGGATTCAATTCATTTAACTGTTTGATTGATAACTTGTTTGTGTATGTTTATTGAGTGTGCACGCTTAATGTTCATGCATGAATTTGACGCTAGAATATAAGTGAGTTTCACCTAATAGTTATGAACTTATATTCACAAGTAGTGGAGGTTGCTTATAAACAATCGCGTTAATTGAATTCTTGGCACTAGTTCCATGCTCATCATAGTAACGAATGCCTCGTCAACACTTATAGTTTTCATGAGGCTTAATGATCTGTGATTGTATCTTTATTGTGCTTTTCACGTAAAGGACTTTTGGAGAATGTTTTGAATTGCGTTGCGCTAACCCATCCAATTCATTAACTTAAGGAGAACTTGACGGTTAATTTAAGCGGACCTAATTAACCCGGAGTGTTGAGTTTCATAATTCATCGAAAGAGCAACTGAAAATCAAAGTGTATGCAAGTGTGACATGTGTGGAGAAGAACCTTCTAGCTAGCATTCATCCATAGTTTCATCACATTCATTACAATCTGCCTTTAAACTACAATCTGTGCATTTTAATTAATTTCGTCAAAAACTCAATCCCCCCTTACTTTTGTGTCCAATTTAATTAGAAAGTGTCTTAGTTTGTGTTTTTAAGTGTTTTGATTCATTTGATTACACAAATTCGTCCAATTTCACCAAAGTGCTCAAAACTGCCCAGAAAGTGATAGGAGCATATTTATGTGCCTTAGTTAGCTAGTTCTTATGCATTTTTGTTATGTTTTCTTCGTTAAAGTAGTCTTTTAAGCTACTTTCATGTGTTTTCAGGTTTAAAGGACATATTACATGAAATGATGCAATTTGGAGCTTTTGGAGCAAAACTGAGCTGGAATGTGGTGTATGCAAATGGAGCACGAGGAATGGACGTCCAAAACTAAACCCTAAGCCGTGGCCCCCCCATTTGATTATGCACCCTAATTCCTCTCCAAAACCGTGCAGCCACCATCACAGATTATTCCCCATTAATTCCCTCAATTTCCCATCAATCCGTGCATTTTATTCACACCCTAATTCCTCCTTATTAACCCTAACACTAATCAACCACCATCCCATTTTTAATTCTTATTCCCTAAGCCATTATCTCCCATTTCCTCTCCAAAAACCATTCAATTCTACTAACCCTAAATAAAATATTCTAAGCCATTCATTCCATTACCTTTCATCCCATTATTCCTTCCCACTAAACCATGCATCCACCATTCCATTTCATCTCCATAATCCATGCACTTCCACATATATACCTACCATTCACACTTAAATGCCCATTATCCCATTTTTTTTAGCTTTTAATTCCACACCATCCCATTATCCTTTACATCCACTAAACCGTGCATCCACATTCACCTAAATAAACCCTAAATTACATCCACTAAACCGTTCATCCACCATTCCATTACCATCCACACCTTTTCCCTTCCACCAAATACCTTAAACAATCATCCATTCACATCTCTAATCCTCCTATAAATACCCATTCATTCCATTCACCAAGGCATCTCATTTTCCATTGCAATACACAAACACTTCTCCATTTCCTCCATTTCCACTCCATTCCACACTTCCATCCCCCCAACCAACCTATCCTTAAACCTTGTGCTACAACAACGAGGAAGAGAAGAGTGCCTAAACGTTCATACAATTCAAGTTTTGAGTTGTTGGAATGTTTAGGTGTTTCTTTGATTTCAAAGTTTCATTTTAATTCTCTTTGTTTTGTACGTATGAGAAATGGAAGAAAAGAGTGCTTAAACGTTCATACAATTCAAGTTTTGAGTTGTTGGAATGTTTAGGTGTTTCTTTGATTTCAAAGTTATGAGGAACTAAACCCCCTTTAGCTAGGGGGTGATTCGAAACTATGTTTATATTTGCAATATGAATTGATTAACTTTCGTTGGAATTTCATAAGTTGTGGATTCAATTTGTTTAACCGTTTGATTGATAACTTATTTATGAATGTTTATTAAGAATGCGCGCTTAATTTTCATGCATAAATATGACGCTAGAATATAAGTGAATTTCACCTAATCGTTATGAACTTATATTCACAAGTAGTGGAGGTTGCTTATAAACAATCGCGTTAAATGAATTCTTGGCACGAGTTTCATGCTCATCATAGTAACGAATGCCTCGTCAACACTTATAGTTTTCATAATGCTTAATGATCTTTGATTGTATCTTTATTGTGCTGTTCACGTAAAGGACTTTTGGAGAATGTTGTGAATTGCGTTGCGCAAACCCATCCAATTCATTAACTTAAAGAAAACTTGACGGTTAATTTAAGCGGACCTAATTAATCCGGAGTGTTGAGTTTCATAATTTATCGAAAGACCAACTGAGAATCAATCTTGTATGCAAGTATAACATGTGTGGAGAAGAACCCCTTAGCTAGCCTTCATTCCATTCATTCCATCACAAATTCATATTTACATTCCGCTTAGTTTATTAACTTGTTTTGTTATTTCAATTTTCGTCAAATCAAAACTTTTCCCCCCCCCTTTTACTTTCTTGTTCTTTAGTGCTTAGAATCTGTTTAGTTTACGTTTTAAAGTATTTTGAATCAAGCCATAATCTTAAATTCGTCCAAAATTAGTTTTGAGTCTTTTGGTTTGTCTTAATGTTTTAAATTTTAGTTTTGCATTCTTTCAGTCTAGTTTAGTGTTTTATATTGTTTTTACGTTCTTAAGTCAATTTAGAAGGTTTTAGCAAGCCCTCCTAATCCCCGGTCTAGAACGATCCCTCACTTATCCATTCTACTACAACTGTCAAACGAGGGTTTAATTTGAGTGTCAAGTAATTCTCGCATCAAATTTTGGCGCCGTTGCCGGGGATTAGCAACTTTGCTAATCCTTTGTCTTTATCTTTATTTATTTTTGTTTTTTGTGCATTCTTAGTTAGTTTGTTTTCTTGTTTTTCAGGTACTGTGTATGACTCGTAGCTCTCGGCCTATTATAGAGAACATCTCCGCCTTTGACGGTGATTTTGAACGCACTTTGAGAAGAACGAGGAGTCAACAAAAGCCACCACAACCTCCACCACAACCTGGGCTTGAAGAAGACGAAGTAGGTGTAAAAGAAGAGCCCACGGATCAGATTTTTGAAGAAGAACAAGCCATGGCAGCAGATAATAGAACCATCAAGGAGCTTTCGGCCTCGGGTTTGGATAATGCATTGCCTCTTTGTATCCAATACCCCACGGCTGCAGAGGGGACGACTGAGGTGTTTGAACTCAAATCTAGTTTGTTACACCATATTCCGAAGTTCCATGGCTTGTCTATGGAAGACCCCAACAAACACTTGAAGGAGTTCGAGGTGGTTTGTTCGAGCATGACCCCCGTCACTGTGGATGGGAGTATATTGAAGATGAAGGCCTTTCCCTTTTCACTTATGGACAAGGCCAAAGATTGGCTCTATGAACTAGCCCCGGGAACTGTGACTTCGTGGGAGAGTATGAAGCGTGCTTTCTTGGAGAAATTCTTCCCTACTTCGAGAGTGATTCTCCTACGGAAGAAAATTAGTGGTATTCAACAGAATCATGGTGAGACATTCCCGGCTTATCATGAGCGCTTCAAGGGCCTTGTAGCTTCATGTCCTCAACATCAAATGAAAGAGGAACTTCTCCTTCAATATTTCTATGAGGGCCTCCTTCCTATTGAACGTCAAATGCTTGATGCCTCAGCGGGAGGAGCATTGGTGGACAAAACACCAAGGGATGCCAAGATTCTCATAGCCAACCGAGCGCTCAACGCTCAACAATATGAAGGAGTGGGCCAAAGGGAAGCCCCACGGCAACAAAGTGTAAATGAGGTGAGTGCTATTTCTGAAATTCAATCACAACTTGCTAATCTTACTTCTCTTGTTTCTCAAGTTGTGATTGGTCCAAAAGCACAAGAACACCAAGTTTGTGGCGTGTGCTCAATTCAAGGGCATCCATCCGACAAGTGCCCTCAACTAATCGAGAATGGTGGGTGGGAATCTGCCAATGCAATTGGTTTCCAAGGACAAAATCAAAACAACCCATACTCGAACACTTACAATGCCGGATGGAGGGACCATCCAAACTTCAAATGGAGGGAGCCACAACAAGCTGCTCAACAAGGAGGATTTAGGCCAAACCCCCCTGGTTTTTATTCCAAGCCGTATGCACCCCAACAATCCCAACAACCTTCGGCATCATCTCATTCAGGTACGTCCTTGGAAAGTAATCAAGCTATGCAATTACTAACCTCTATTTCGCAGGGGTTGCAAAATCAAAACAACCGGATAGAAAATAACGAGAAGGAGATGATGGATATAAAGAAACAAATAGGGCAGATTTCTGAGTTCCTTGGACAGATTAGAGATAAAGGAAAGCTTCCTAGCTCAACCACAGTCAATCCAAAGGGAGGATTCGAATCCACCAAGGCCATCACCCTAAGGGGTGGAAAAGAAGTTGGGACCGAGCCAAACAATCCCAAATCTGCCCAGAAAGTAGATGAAGAGACGACACAACCTAAGGAAGTGTCTAGCTCACCCACGGAAAGAGTGAAAAACCCAATGTCGCAGACCCCCAATCACCCTAACTCGGACAAATCAGGTAATTTAAGTTCAAATTCATGTACTTCACGTCCTAATCTGCCCAATGTACCTTTTCCTCGCAGGTTCATGCAAGAAAAAAAGGAAGAAAGCGAGAAGGACATTCTTGAAACGTTCTGGAAGGTGCAAGTGAACATACCGCTTCTCGATGCAATCAAACAGGTTCCAAAGTATGCTAAATTCCTCAAGGACCTATGCAATACAAAGAGAAGAAGGGCAAACAAAGAGGTAGTGAAGGTAAGTGAGAATGTGTCCGCTGTTTTGCAACGTAAACTACCTACCAAATGCAAAGACCCCGGTAGTTTCACGATTCCTTGTGTGATTGGACATAATCGTTTTGAACATGCCATGCTTGATTTAGGTGCATCCATAAATGTCATGCCTTATTCCATTTATGCATCAATGAACCTTGGTGAGTTAAAACAAGATGGCGTTATAATTCAATTGGCCGATCGTTCTAACGCTTATCCCAAGGGATTCCTTGAGGATGTTTTAGTGCAGGTCAATCACCTTATTTTCCCCGCAGATTTCTATGTTTTAGACATGGAGGATTCAAGCCATGCTCCATCATTGCCAATCTTGCTAGGCCGTCCCTTCATGAAAACAGCAAGAACAAAGATTGATGTGTATACGGGAACATTGACCATGGAGTTTGATGGGGACATTATTCATTTTAATCTTTCTGAAACCATTAAACATCCAATTGAGGACCATTCTTGTTTTGCTATTGATATTGTTGATTCTTTGGCACAGGTGCATTTGGATCAAATGAACGAAGATGCACTTGAGGTAGCCTTAGTCCACGGCATAAGAACAAGAAATAAGTGTGAGGGAGTCTTGGCAACCCACGGCATGCAATCTGACCATATTGCCGTACCCCCTTGTGATGAAGTACTTGAAATGGTCGCTGCCCTCGAGTCATTGCCCTTCCACTCTGGTAAGTCTCCAATCTCACTTTTAGATTCGGTTTTGACTAACAAGTTACTTCCATCAACTGAGCAGCCACCTACACTTGAGTTAAAGCCATTACCTAGTCACTTGAAGTATGTGTTCTTGGGCCAAGATCAAACGCTACCCGTCATCATTTCAAACTTACTCACGGCTCAAGAAGAAGACAAGTTGATAAGGGTGTTAGAAGAGCACAAATCTGCCATTGGATGGACTTTGGCGGATATCAAAGGCATTAGTCCCACCACGTGCATGCATCGCATCCTTTTGGAGGAGGAAGCCAAGCCATCTCGTGAAGCTCAACGTCGCCTTAATCCACCTATGATGGAAGTAGTGAAAAAGGAGGTTATAAAATTACTTGATTGTGGTGTTATATATCCTATTTCTGATAGTCGTTGGGTGTCACCTGTGCAGGTTGTTCCAAAGAAGTCTGGCGTCACAGTGGTGAAGAATGAAGAACAAGAGCTTGTCCCCACTCGTGTTGTGACTGGTTGGCGTGTTTGCATTGATTACAGGAAGTTAAATGCCATGACAAGGAAGGATCACTTTCCATTACCATTCCTCGACCAAATGTTGGAAAGGTTAGCCGATTATGAATTTTATTGCTTTCTTGATGGATATTCCGGATATAACCAGATTGTGATCGCTCCGGAGGACCAAGAGAAGACAACATTTACATGCCCCTTTGGCACTTTTGCATATAGACGCATGCCATTTGGCTTGTGCAATGCTCCGGCGACGTTTCAACGATGCATGGTGAGTATATTCTCTGATTATGTGGAGAAGATTATTGAGATATTCATGGATGATTTTAGCGTATTTGGCAATTCATTTGATCATTGCTTGAATAATCTGACTTTAATCTTGAAACGTTGTGTTGAAACGAATCTTGTACTTAATTGGGAAAAATGCCAATTCATGGTTAAGCAAGGTATTGTTTTAGGCCATATCATTTCCGAAAAAGGCATTGAAGTAGATAAATCTAAGGTAGACCTTGTTCGCCACTTACCCTCTCCAACTTCGGTTAGAGAGGTACGTTCGTTTCTTGGCCATGCAGGGTTCTATAGGTGTTTTATCAAGGACTTCTCCAAGATGTCCAACCCTCTTTGCCGATTGCTTCAAAAAGATGTGCCATTCAAGTTTGATGAAGAGTGTAATTCGGCATTTAACCAACTCATGGAGAAGCTAGTCTCGGCCCCCATTATTGTACCTCCAGATTGGAGCCTTCCGTTCGAGCTCATGTGCGATGCATCCGACTATGCATTAGGAGCTGTTCTAGGACAAAGAAGAGACAAGCGATCGCATGTCATATACTATGCCTCTCGGACTCTCAATGATGCCCAATTGAACTACTCCATGACTGAAAAAGAACTTCTAGCTGTGGTTTTTGCTTTAGATAAATTCCGTTCATATTTAATTGGTACTAAAGTAATCGTTTATTCTGATCATGCAGCTTTGAGGTACTTGCTCACGAAAAAGGAAGCAAAGCCGAGGCTTATCCGTTGGATTCTTCTTCTTCAAGAATTTGATATTGAAATCAGGGATAAGAAAGGAAGCGAGAATGTAGTGGCTGACCATTTAAGCCGAATGATCCACGAGGATCATGAACATGCCGTACCTATCCCTGAAACTTTTCCCGATGAGCAGCTGCTATCCATTGAGGTAAGTGAACCATGGTATGCAGATTTAGTGAATTACTTGGTGGCTAAACAATTTCCAAATGAGCTCAATAGGCACCAACGTGACAAACTTAGGGAAATTTTGTCCTGATCAGATTATACGTCGTTGTGTGCATGATTCTGAATGTCATTCAATTTTGAGTTTTTGTCATACATATGCATGTGGAGGGCACTTTGGCACACAACGCACGGCCCTCAAAGTGTTACAATGTGGATTTTATTGGCCTAGTATTTTTAAGGATGCTAGAACGTTTTGCCTAACATGTGATAAATGCCAAAGAATGGGTGGTATTAGTGCAAGAGACCAAATGCCGCAGGTTTCTATCCTAAATGTTGAAATTTTTGATGTTTGGGGTATTGACTTTATGGGTCCCTTTCCATCATCTTATGGTTTCACTTATATCTTGCTAGCCGTTGATTATGTTTCTAAATGGGTGGAAGCAAAAGCCACCCGTACTAACGATTCTAAGGTGGTTGCAGATTTCATGAAAACTAACATTTTTGCTAGGTTTGGAATGCCGAGAGTAATCATAAGTGATGGAGGGTCTCATTTTTGCAACTGGACCATTGAGGCATTATTGAGGAAATACAGTGTCAACCATAAGGTTTCTACACCTTACCATCCTCAAACAAATGGCCAAGCCGAGGTTTCCAACCGAGAGATCAAGCAAATCCTAGAAAAGACCGTTGGGCCAACAAGAAAGGATTGGAGTTTACGGTTAGATGATGCACTTTGGGCGTATCGTACGGCATACAAAACCCCCATTGGGATGTCCCCTTTTCGACTTGTCTATGGCAAGGCGTGCCATCTTCCCGTGGAGTTGGAGCATAAAGCTCTTTGGGCCGTCAAGAAGTTCAACATGCACTTAGATGAAGCGGGAAGCCATAGGAAATTCCAATTGAATGAGCTTGATGAAATACGGCACGAGGCGTACGAGAATGCAAGCATTTACAAGCAAAAGACCAAAGCTTTCCATGACAACATGATCCGTGGGAAATCCTTCTCCATTGGGCAGAAAGTGCTATTGTTCAATTCCCGTTTACGTTTGTTTCCCGGTAAGTTACGTTCTAAGTGGATTGGACCGTTTGTTATTACTAATGTTTTTGTTCATGGTGCAGTCCAGATCCAGAGCTTGAAAACGGGACAGGAATTTAAGGTGAACGGGCATCGTTTGAAGGCCTATTATGAGAACTTTGTGGAGCACACTGTGGATGACACCCCCTTGGGTACCGTGGGCTCCAATTTGGAGTAAATGGATTCTTCATCCGGCTACAAGATGTAAAAGAAAGCGCTACTTGGGAGGCAACCCAATACAGTGAATAAGCTTGTTTATTGATTTCCGAGTGATTACAAAAAAAAAAAAAAAAAAAAAAAAAAAAAAAAAAAAACATGGCAGAAAGATGGAGTCTTCACAAGGGTTGTGTACTTGAGGCCCCACTACGTGGCAACACTATCGGAGCAGGAGGTATCGGAGCGGAAGGCATCGGAGCGGGAGGCACCGAAGATAGATCATTCAAGGCCCCAAACCTTGGTGGAACGCTGGATGACCCAGGAAAGAGGTGCCTCTGGAAGAAAGCTGCAAACCGTTGACGGTCATCAAGCTCATCAAGCTTCCTCTTCATGCCCGTTGAATAATTGTTGGCAAGCACGTGCAAACTTCGGTTCTCGTACTTAAGCTGTTTGATCTCCTGCTTAAGACTCTCCACCTCCGCCATCAAGGATTCAACCTGTCGGGAGCGAGCAAGAAGGCGTTGGCCCATGTTGGACACAGAGCCAGTGCACTGAACACTCAGAGCTAGGGATTCTTGAACGGCCAACTCATCGGACCGTCCTGAAAGCAGCTGACTGTCTTTGGGAGTGAGGAGGTTCCGAGCCACTATCGTAGCCGTTGTGGGATCCGTCATCACAGAGTCCTCATCTGTAAGAGGGCCATGGGAAGATAAGAAAGACGGGCACCATACCTTACCCTGACGAGACGCGACCGGATCACTGCTTAGACTCAAATCTAAGCAAAGGTTCGATGGGTTGGATGAGCTAGCCATTGTTCACGAAGTTAAAAGAAAAGGGGTGGGCGGAGTAGATTTTCAAAAGGGCCGGAGACGAGTTTCAAGAATGGAAAATCTTCAGAGTGTGTAAGTTGGCGGTGATCGATAGCTCTATAAAAAGCCAAGGCAGTCCACAAATTCAAAAAGCCTCGGCTTTTCAGAAATCGCGTTCAACACGTGGAGGCCATCATCGCAACTACACGTCTTTAGCTGACAAGCGCAAAGTTCGGCGACGCTTTATCTGCTTTTCAGAAAACGCATGCAGCTTTATCGAAGAGGCGTCTTCAAAGATCGAAGAGTCGTCACTATTCCAAAAAGCCGGATTTGCGGGATCAAAATGTTTGTCGACAACGGTAAAAGAACAGTATCACCACTTGCTATTGAATTCCCTATATATGTCGACCTTCATTTTTTTTGGCAAGACAGAACTGAAGAAAATGCCCAACTCTTTCTCACCTCTGAGGGTGCACTCCCAGCAAAGCCTTTCAAAATACTCCATTCTTTCTTCTTCCCCAAAGATGATACCAGATGCCTGGAGTACAGATGACCCAGGAGGAAACAGCACCACAAATACATGTGCTGATTCATTCACCGCTTCTTCAAAAGCAAAGGTATCTCATATCATCAAGGGCAAAAGCAAAGGTATCTCATATCATGCTCTTTCCCTGTCTTTTCCTTTGTCCTTGGTATTACTTGCATGGCAAAGTGAAAGAAGCAATCAGCCGGCACTTGGAGTCTATCTGGACTCTATTCCCTGGTTGCTTACCTAGCTTTGCTGAGCTATCCTCTAACCCTCTTCAATACGAATTGGAGAGATTGAACAAAGAAACAGATAAAAGGAGGAAGCTCAGACCTTCGGGGGAGACCAAAGGAAGCCTGTTACCCAGTTCAAGAGTAGCACAAAGGAAAATCAACGATGGGAGCAGCGCATTTCAAGAGTAAGCCTGTGGAATCACTCAAGATGAAGCCTCACTGCAATCACCAAGGAGAAGATGGAATTTACACTCCATAACCAGATTTGCATCTCTAAAACTCTTCTCCTTGTTAGATACATTCTGCCATGTTTAGTATGTTTAGTTGTTGTTTTATATGTTTTCTTTTGTTTGGTGTGTTTTAAGCTTAAAACATTGAGGACAATGTTTGATTTAAGTGTGGGGGGGGGGGGGGTAACTAAGTATGTTGATGCAAATTTGTTGGATTTTATCACCCATAACTTCAAGTGTTGTTCCTTGCTGTTTTAAAATGTTTTTAAACTGTTTTAGTGTGTTTTGACTTAAAAATTCGAAAATCCCATAAAAATTTGAAAAATTGTTTTGAAAAACCCAAAAAGAGTTGTTTTAAAGTTGTTTTTGTGTGTTTGTGTCGTAGGGTACCTTCCAACGCAATGATGAGGATTTGGTTTTTAATTGCATGACGGTTAAAGAAAGTTACAAACATGGATGGACGTTTGATATACTCTTTGGTTTATGCTTGGTTGTAGTTATAGTTCACGAATTCACATGTAATCACAAAGAAAAAAATTAGTTTTTGTAACATGCTTGAAGGAATGAGCTCAAACTAACACTACATCCCTGTGAGACTTGAGCTTAAACGTTTATTTGGAGAGTTAAAATCTGTGCATTCTTTGTTTTCTAAAGTCGTTGCATGATCTCATTATTCTTTGCTTGGTTGCTACTTAGAAGGCGTTTCATCACTTAGTTCCAAATGCTAGAACTCATGCCCATTTCATTCAAAGCATGTCATTGATTTGCATAACACGTATTCAAGATGAAGTTGTGTAGTGAACACCATAGCCAAATTGCCATATTTCCCTTTTCATTTGTTTTATAGGATTTAACACCGTTGAGCCTTGTATAGCCTACTTTCTTTGTTAACCCACATTATCTTCACCTAGCCTAGATTAGGACTATCCGTACCCTTGTTCTTGAAGCATAGTAAGCATGAATGAATTCCCTTTGATTAATGTGTGCAGAAAATAAGTGTGGGGGAAAGTGTATTCATGTGAGTTTTTGTGCCATAGGCAAGGTAAAAAAAAAAAAAAAAAAAAAAAAAAAGAAAAGAAAGAAAGAAAAAGAAAAGAAAAAAATGGAAAAAGAGTTGAAAATAGTTGAAAAGTATTGGTTGTTGAAGTAAGGGCCCAAAACAATGAATTAGGCCCTAAGAGTTGTTTGAATCTCCCCTATTTGTTTAAAAGTTGATTTCTGCATTCTAAGGGAATTCTAGGTCTTAATTTCATTACTTTACTTATTATTGCTTAAAGAACGTTTGTTATTCCTTACCTTCCCTTGTTAGCCAAAACCCCAAGCCCCGTTACAACCCTTGACTTCTATCTTGAGTGTTGTGCATTTCAAATGTGGAGTTTGAATTTGGTATGAGCATATGGTGTCACTGGTTCTCGCATCTAAGTAGTAGCATTCCATTCATCAGATCATATCCATACACGTTTAATTACTCCCGAAATTGCTTTCTTTGTATAACGTATGTGAGTACTAGTCTTTCATGTTTACATCAATCTTCTCACATACAACTAGTGTAGGGTGTGTAGTTAGAAAATTTGAGTGAAAATTGAGTGCATAACGAGTGAGGAATTGAGGGAATTCTCTAAGGCATGTTACTACATTCAAAATATGTTTTAATTGATTAAATGCGAACTAGTGAATGGTGACTATGATTAAGTATGTGCTTAAGGGGAAGTAAGACTAAAAGCTATGTGAGTAATGATTTTTGACATGTCATGTTTCATTGGAAATCCCTGAGGCAAACGTTGGAAGGTTTAGGTTATGTTTTCTTTGTTTTGTTTCGTTTTGTTTACTTTAGTTGTTTTGTTTTGCTCGAGGACTAGCAAAAGTTAAGTGTGGGGGAATTTGATAGGAGCATATTTATGCGCCTTAGTTAGCTAGTTCTTATGCATTTTTGTTATGCTTTCTTCGTTAAAGTAGTCTTTTAAGCTACTTTCATGTGTTTTCAGGTTTAAAGGACATATTACATGAAATGATGCAATTTGGAGCTTTTGGAGCAAAACTGAGCTGGAATGTGGTGTATGCAAATGGAGCACGAGGAATGGACGTCCAAAACTAAACCCTAAGCCGTGGCCCCCCCATTTGATTATGCACCCTAATTCCTCTCCAAAACCGTGCAGCCACCATCACAGATTATTCCCCATTAATTCCCTCAATTTCCCATCAATCCGTGCATTTTATTCACACCCTAATTCCTCCTTATTAACCCTAACACTAATCAACCACCATCCCATTTTTAATTCTTATTCCCTAAGCCATTATCTCCCATTTCCTCTCCATAAACCGTGCAATTCTACTAACCCTAAATAAAATATTCTAAGCCATTCATTCCATTACCTTTCATCCCATTATTCCTTCCCACTAAACCATGCATCCACCATTCCATTTCATCTCCATAATCCATGCACTTCCACATATATACCTACCATTCACACTTAAATGCCCATTATCCCATTTTTTTTAGCTTTTAATTCCACACCATCCCATTATCCTTTACATCCACTAAACCGTGCATCCACATTCACCTAAATAAACCCTAAATTACATCCACTAAACCGTCCATCCACCATTCCATTACCATCCACACCTTTTCCCTTCCACCAAATACCTTAAACAATCATCCATTCACATCTCTAATCCTCCTATAAATACCCATTCATTCCATTCACCAAGGCATCTCATTTTCCATTGCAATACACAAACACTTCTCCATTTCCTCCATTTCCACTCCATTCCACACTTCCATCCCCCCAACCAACCTATCCTTAAACCTTGTGCTACAACAACGAGGAAGAGAAGAGTGCCTAAACGTTCATACAATTCAAGTTTTGAGTTGTTGGAATGTTTAGGTGTTTCTTTGATTTCAAAGTTTCATTTTAATTCTCTTTGTTTTGTACGTATGAGAAATGGAAGAAAAGAGTGCTTAAACGTTCATACAATTCAAGTTTTGAGTTGTTGGAATGTTTAGGTGTTTCTTTGATTTCAAAGTTATGAGGAACTAAACCCCCTTTAGCTAGGGGTGATTCGAAACTATGTTTATATTTGCAATATGAATTGATTAACTTTCGTTGGAATTTCATAAGTTGTGGATTCAATTTGTTTAACCGTTTGATTGATAACTTATTTATGAATGTTTATTAAGAATGCGCGCTTAATTTTCATGCATAAATATGACGCTAGAATATAAGTGAATTTCACCTAATCGTTATGAACTTATATTCACAAGTAGTGGAGGTTGCTTATAAACAATCGCGTTAAATGAATTCTTGGCACGAGTTTCATGCTCATCATAGTAACGAATGCCTCGTCAACACTTATAGTTTTCATAATGCTTAATGATCTTTGATTGTATCTTTATTGTGCTGTTCACGTAAAGGACTTTTGGAGAATGTTGTGAATTGCGTTGCGCAAACCCATCCAATTCATTAACTTAAAGAAAACTTGACGGTTAATTTAAGCGGACCTAATTAATCCGGAGTGTTGAGTTTCATAATTTATCGAAAGACCAACTGAGAATCAATCTTGTATGCAAGTATAACATGTGTGGAGAAGAACCCCTTAGCTAGCCTTCATTCCATTCATTCCATCACAAATTCATATTTACATTCCGCTTAGTTTATTAACTTGTTTTGTTATTTCAATTTTCGTCAAATCAAAACTTTTCCCCCCCCCCTTTTACTTTCTTGTTCTTTAGTGCTTAGAATCTGTTTAGTTTATGTTTTAAAGTATTTTGAATCAAGCCATAATCTTAAATTCGTCCAAAATTAGTTTTGAGTCTTTTGGTTTGTCTTAATGTTTTAAATTTTAGTTTTGCATTCTTTGAGTCTAGTTTAGTGTTTTATATTGTTTTTACGTTCTTAAGTCAATTTAGAAGGTTTTAGCAAGCCCTCCTAATCCCCGGTCTAGAACGATCCCTCACTTATCCATTCTACTACAACTGTCAAACGAGGGTTTAATTTGAGTGTCAAGTAATTCTCACATCAGGAATTCATCGTTGGAGTAGGAATTCGTCGTTTCTTCAAGTCTTCAACTCATTCATTCCTTTTTCGCTCCAAAAGACTCCAATTTGCATCTTCTTGCACACTTTGGCCTTATAATCTGAAAATACACAAAAGTGACCTTAAACACTAAAATAACTAAGTAAACACAACATAAATGCACGAGAACAAGCTAATTAAGTCGCATGAATATGCTCCTATCAGTAGCTGTTGTTGCATCCGTCATAACAGAGTCTTCACCTGTAAAAGGGCCATTAGAAGATAAGAAAGACGGGCACCATACCTTACCTTGACGCGGCACGACCGGATCACTGCTGAGACTCAAATCTAGGCAAATGTTCGATGGGTTAGATGAGTTAGCCATTTTTCAAGAAGTTAAAAGAGAAGGGTTGGATGGAGTAAAATCTCAACGGGCCGGAGACGATTTTCACGAATGGGCAATCTTCAAGGTGTGCATGTTAGAGGTGATTGATCACCTCTATAAAAGGAGAGGCGACACAATCACCGATTTAGAATTGAAGAGACACCACTCTTCAAAGCCGGATTTTCCTGCGTAAAGTTCGCCAGCTCTTCAGACGAAATCCCAGCTTTTCAGATAAAGCTTTCAACTTTGTCAAAAGATTTATGACAAAGTTGAAGACACGTGGAGCCCAAGAAAGCAGCTACACACTTTTGCCGACAAGCGTGGGTGACAAAGCCGAAATCCCGGCTTTTCAAAAACGCGTGCCACTTTGTCAAAAGCTCTCTGACAAAGCTGAAAACGCGTGGAGGACATTGCCGCATCCGCACTACTACTTGCCATTACAATTCCTGTATACATCAACATCCATGGCAAGGCATACACCCAAAAACGCATGACTCTTCTTCTCAGCCAAAAATGTAGATGCAACCAAACCTCTCAAACATGCTCAGTTTTCTTCTTCTCTTGAGAACAAATATTCAACCATTGATGTATCCCCCAAAGAAGATACCAGATGCCTGGAGTACAGATGAGGCAAGAGGAAACGGTGGATCGAAGCATGTGGAGACAAGCGCAACAAATATATGTGCTGATTCATTCGCTACTTCTGCAAAAGAAAAAGTATCTCATATCATCAAGGGCGAAAGCAAAGGTATCTCATATCATGATCTTTCCTTGTCCTTTCCTTTGTCCTTGTTATTACTCGCATGGCAAAGTAAACTGAGCAATCAGCCGGCACTTGGAGTCAGTCTTCCGATCTGGAACCGACTACCTGGAATCTATTCCCTGGTTGCTTACCTAGTGTTGCTCTCGAGTAGTCATCTTCAAAGGTTGATACACTTCCAGAGAAGGGACCACATCTGCTTGGAGAACAGCTAAGACGAGTGACGAGGAAACATCAATCTTGTGGATAGTCAGCAAACGCAACAACTGCATATGCTGAGTTATCCTCTAACCCTCTTCAATACGAATTGGAAAGATTGAACAAAGAAACCGGTCATCACCTCCACCTCGTGCTTGCCTGCGATGTGTCAAAATCCTCCAGCTCAGTTCAAGATTAGCATGTGGAAAATGATGCGAGAATTATACGCACACAAATTAAACCCTCTTTTTGACAATTGTAGTATAGATATGTAAGTAAGGATCGTTCTGGACCGGGGATTAGGAGGGATTGTTAATCACTTGGATTTGACTCATAAATGTAAAAACACAATATAAAACACACTAAAACAAACCAAAAGACTCAAAACAGCACCAAAACACTCAAAACTGCCTTAAAAACACTTTCTGGGCAGTTTTGAGCACTTTGAGTACTTTGGACGAATTTGGGTAACAAATTGAATCAAAACACTTATAAACACAAACCAAAACACTTTCTAACTAATTTGAACAATACAAAGACTCAAAGGACTCAAAACAAGTTCAAAAGACTCAAAACTGCCTAAAAACACTAACTAGGCAGTTTCTGACCTTAAACCCAAATTTGGATGAAATTAAGTTGTAACTTGACTCAAGACTCTTAAAAACACAAACTAAATTGATTTCTAACTAATTTGGACATTAAATTAAGGGGGGATTGAGTTTTGGACGAAATTAAACTAATTGCACAGATTCTAATTAAAAACAGAATGTAAATATGAATGTGATGGATTTGAATGGATGGGATGACTAGCTAAAGGGTTCATCTCCACACATGTTACACTTGCATATAAAACGATTTCCAATTGCATTTCAATAAATCATGAATTCTCAACACCCCAAGTTAACCGTGATGCACTAATTAACCTCCAAATCTTCCTAACGTTATTGAATTGGATGATTGCATACGACAACCCAAAACATTCCCCACAAGTCCCCTACATGATTGCATAATAGAGATACAAGCAAGAATCATTACGCTCTACGAAAATTATAAGTGTTGACGAGGCATTCGTTACTATGATTGCATGAAACTTATGCCAAGAATTCGTTTAACGCGATTGGTTATAAGCAACCTCCACTACTTGTGAATATAAGTTCGTAACTATTAGGTGAAACTCACTTATATTCTAGCGTGATATTCATGCATGAAAATTAAGCGTGTACTCTCAATAAACATACATAAATAAGTTATCAATCAAACAGTTAAACAAATTGAATCCACAACTGATAGGAGCATTTTTATGCGACTTAATTGGCTTGTTCTCATGCATTTATGTTGTTTTTCCTTAGTTAGTTTAGTGTTTAAAGTCATTTTCGTGCAATTTCAGGTTTTAGTGTCAAAGTATGCAAAAAGAAGCAATTTGGAGCATTCTAGAGCATTTTTGGGCCAAGATTGGATAGTGCAAGCATGGAGGCATGAGGATGGATGAATTTGAAGGCTTGAATTCAGTTAGGGAGCTGCAAGGGGGCCTAAAAACCTTATTTCTAGAAGGCTTTATCTATTCACACATGGTGCCTAATTTCTGTATTGGAAGAACAAGCCGTCCTAGCTTGTCACTAGCCATCCTACCTTGTCTCCTAGCCATCCTACCTTGTCTCCTAGCCATCCTACCTTGTCACTAGCCGTCCTACCTTGTCTCATAGCCGTCCTAGCTTGTCACTAGCCATCCTACCTTGTCTCCTAGCCGTCCTAGCTTGTCTCCTAGCCGTCCTACCTTGTCTCCTAGCCGTCCTATCTTGTCTCCTAGCCGTCCTACCTTGTCTCCTAGCCGTCCTATCTTGTCTCCTACCTTGTCCAAGCCGTCCTACCTTGTCCAAGCTACACACATTTATCCTTTAAGTGTTTCATGTATAGAATTTCTGGTACAAAACCTTTTGCTTTCAACTAAGTTCTAAACATTTCCTAGCCCTATAAATAAGGCTTTGCAGCAAGGCACTAAGGGGATCACTCATTCACCCAATTTTCGTCCATTCATCTAGCCACACCACTCTACACATCCTAAAATCCTAGAAACACAATTCCAACCAAACACTACACCTTGCCGTGCCTATCCTCCATCCAATTCCATAATCCCTGATCCTAAAACACATCCCAACCATCCCTTCCACCTTTGTGCCGTAGCAAGGAGAAAGAAGGAAGGACTATTGGATGCTCAAGCTTCGTCATTGGTGCATTCTAGGTGTAATTCGTTTTATGATTTCAATGTTTAATTTATTTTCCTTTCATTTGCTATGAACATGAGTGGCTAAACCCCTATTGGTTAGGGGTGATTTCGAAGCCATAACTATGTGTGCAAGATGATTTGATAAATTCCAGTTATGAGTTCTTGAATCGTGAATGCAATTGGCTTAACTGTGCGAGTAATAACATATTTGTGTTTGTTAATTAGGGGTCGACACTTAATTGGCTTGCATGAATATGATGCTAGAATATAAGTTTGTTTCACATAATTGTCACACACTTATATTCACAAGTAGTGAAGGTTGCTAGTCACAATCGCGTTAAGTTCAATTCCTAGCATAAGTGTCATGATGTCATAGTCACAAGTGCTTTGTCAATGCTTATAGTTTTCATTGAACGTAATGATCTTTGATTGTATCTTTATTATGATGTCATGTAAGGAACTTTTGAAGAATGCTTTGGGTTGTCGTATGATGTCATCCAATTCAATAACACAAGGAAAACTTGAGAATTAACTAGTGATGTCACGGTTAATTTGGGGCATTGTCATTCATAATTCTATGAAGGAATAACTGGAAATCGAGTCATTTGCATACTTGTCATGTGTGGAGAAAGAACCCCTAACTAGTCCATCATCCATTAAAAACCCCAAAAACGTTTCAAAATCAGTTTTACTTTGCAATCTGTTTTCTCAACTTTAATTTCGTCCAAATCAAATCCCCCTTTACTTTGAAGTCTCAATTTAGTTAGAAATTGTTTTGGTTCATGTTTTTAAGTGTTTTGAGTCAAGTTTTCAACCAATTTCGTCCAAATTAGTGTAGGTGCTCAAAACTGCCCAGAAAGTGGTTTTTAGGCAGTTTTGAGTCTTCTAGTTGCTGTTTTGAGTTTTTGTTTTGTTTTAGTGTTTTAACTTTGGTTTTTCATTCTTTGAGTCCAAATTAGTGTTTTTAACTTTGTTTTGGAGTTCTTAGGTCAGTTTTCAAGAGTTTAGCAATCCCTCCTAATCCCCGGTTTTGAACGATCCCTACTTACATACTTTGCTACAATTGTCAGAAGAGGGTTTAATTTGTGTGCTTAATATATTTCGCATCAAATTTTTGGCGCCGTTGCCGGGGATTAGCAACTTTGCTAATCCCTTGTATTGTTTTTGTTTCATTTATTTCACTTTGTTTCTGATTTTGTTTTAGTTTCTGACCTATTTTTGTTTCTTGTTTTTTAGGTACTAGTGCATGACGCGGAGTTCTCAAACTGTGCATGCACATATCTTAGACTTTAACGACGATTTTGAACGTGATTTGAGAAGAAAGAGGAGACATCCCGAACGTAGTGAACCTAGTTCAAGTTCAGAGGCCGAATCTGAGTTTGAAGAAGTGGAAGAAGAAGTTATGGCAGCGGACAATCGGACCATTAAAGAGCTTTCGGCCTCAGGATTGGCCAATGCCGCACCATTATGCATTCAATACCCCGCGGCTGCCCAAGGCAAGACCGATGAATTCGAGTTGAAGTCAAGCTTGTTGCACCACATTCCTAAATACCATGGGCTTTCCATGGAAGATCCAAACAAGCATCTTAAAGAGTTTGAAGTAGTTTGTTCAAGCATAACTCCCGTCAATGTTGACGGAAGTATTTTGAAGATGAAAGCTTTTCCATTCTCTTTAATGGATAAAGCTAAGGATTGGTTATACGAGTTGGCTCCTGGCACTGTCACTTCATGGGAGAGTATTAAAAGAGCGTTTTTGGAGAAGTTTTTCCCAACTTCTCGCATCATTCTTCTTCGTAAAAAAATAAGTGGAATTCAACAAGATGAAGGTGAGTCTTTTCCTGCATACTATGAACGTTTTAAATCACTTGTTGCTTCTTGTCCACAACATCAGATGAAGGAGGAGCTACTTTTGCAATACTTCTACGAGGGCCTCCTACCATTAGAACGTCAAATGCTCGATGCCTCGGCAGGTGGAGCATTAGTGGACAAAACACCTATGGCTGCCAAGACCTTGATTTCTAATCGAGCGTTGAACGCTCAACAATACGAAGGAGTAGGCCAAAGAGGACCCCCACGGCAACATGTTCATGAGGTAAGTTCTACTTCCGACATTAATTCACAATTGGCTAATCTTACTTCTATTGTGTCTCAGTTGGCCGAGGGCATGAAGATGCAAGGACCAATTGTATGTGGCGTATGTTCTACGCATGGACATGCCTCTGAAAAATGTCCACAGTTGATTGAAAATGGTGGATGGGAAAGCGCCAATGCAATTGGGTTTCAAGGCCAAAACCAACCAAATTTCAAATGGAGGGAGCCCCAACAATCTCAAAACCAAGGAGGCTTTAGGCAACAACCCCCTGGGTTTTTTCCCAAAACCTACGGCCCACCCCAAAATCAAGCCCAATCCGGCCCAAGTGTCTCAGGTACGTCTCTTGACAATGATGCACTTCTTAAGATACTAACTAAGTTGTCTAATGGGCAGGACGATCAAGCTAAGGCTATGCAAAACCAAGACAAAAGGGTGGATCAATTGGAGAAACAAATGGGGCAAATTGCCGAGTTTATGGGGCAGTTTCGTGAACAAGGAAAGCTCCCTAATTCCACCGTTCCAAATCCAAAGGGAGGTTTCGAAAGTGCAAAGGCGATAACCTTGAGAATTGGAAAAGAGATTGGGGCAGATCCTACACCATCACAATCAGGTCCTAAAGGTGATGAAAACTTACAAATTGAAGAGGAAGAATCAAGCAAACCCACGGCAAAGGTGGGAGAGTCTTTGCCACAAGTTCCTAGTGCCCCAAAACTGTCTAATTCGGCTAAAAAGGGTAAGAATGTATCAAATTCGGTTTCTACTAATGCTTTTCCTTCGAATGCTCCTTTTCCTAGTAGGTTTATGCAAACAAGGAAGGAAGAAGCTGAAAAGGACATCCTTGAGACATTTAGGAAAGTTCAAGTGAACATACCCTTGTTGGATGCAATCAAGCAAGTCCCTAGATACGCCAAGTTTTTGAAGGAGTTGTGCACCACTAGGAAGAGGATGTCGACCAAGGAAGTGGTAAAAGTAGGTGAGAATGTGTCCGCCATCTTGCAACGCAAACTACCTCCCAAATGCAAAGATCCGGGTAGTTTCACCATTCCTTGTGTCATAGGTAACACTAGATTTGAATCTGCCATGCTTGACTTAGGTGCCTCTATAAATGTTATGCCATATTCCATATATGCATCTATGAACCTAGGAGCATTGAAAAAGGATGGTGTTATCATACAATTGGCCGATAGATCTAATGCCTATCCAAAGGGAGTTTTGGAAGATGTTTTGGTGCAGGTTAATCATTTGATCTTTCCGGCGGATTTCTATATCCTTGAGATGGATGAATCGGATCATGCACCCTCGCTGCCCATTCTACTTGGAAGGCCATTCATGAAAACGGCCCGGACTAAGATTGACGTGTTTAATGGAACTTTGTCCATGGAATTTGATGGGGAAGTTGTTAATTTCAATCTTTCCGATTCTATTAAGTATCCTAGTGAAGATCATTCATGTTTCTCTATTGATACTGTTGATTCTTTGGCGCAGGGATACCTTGAAGATTTGAATGATGATATGCTTGAAAAAGTCATTACAAGTGGTGTAGAAGTCAAAACCAAGGGAGCAACATCCATGCAACCCCACGGCACAAATACACTATCCTATGCCGTGCATCCTAGTGAGGATTTTCTTGAAGTAATTGCTGCCCTTGAGTCATCACCAATACATGATGGTAAGTTTCCTAACAAAGAGTCCATTCCCATTTTGACTAACAAGTTGCTTCCATCCATAATTCAGGCACCTATCCTTGAACTCAAACCTTTGCCAAGCCATTTGAAGTACATTTTCTTGGGAGAAAATGAGACACTGCTGATAGGAGCATATTTATACGACTTAGTTAGCTTGTTTTCTTGCATTTAATTAGCTAAACTATGTTAATTATAGTGTTTAAAGTTATTTTCGTGCAATTTCAGGTTTTAGTGTCAAAGTATGCAAAAAGAAGCAATTTGGAGCATTCTAGAGCATTTTTGGGCCAAGATTGGATAGTGCAAGCATGGTGGCATGAGGATGGACGAATTTGAAAGGCTTGAATTCAGTTAGGGAGTTGCAAGGGGGCCTAAAAACCTGATTTCTAGAAGGCTACATTTCAGCCACATGCACTCCCATCCTTTAATCCATTGCAGCCACATGCACTTCCATCCTTTCATCATTGCATCACAAATCAGCCACATGCACTCCCATCCTTTAATCCATTGCAGCCACATGCACTTCCATCCTTTCATCATTGCACCACAAATCAGCCACATGCACTTTGCCTTTCATCATTGCACCACAAATCAGCCACATGCACTCCCATGCTCTCCCATTAATTAATTCAAGTCCATATCTGATTTCCCTAGGGTTCTAAGTGCCTATATATACTCATATTAACCCCTAGATCAGATCACCACCTCTCATACACAACCATTCACGCCAGAAATTCATCCCCTCTCTATAACACATCCATACTTCACCATTCTTCATATTTTCTGCCCAAAAAGAAGCCTTGAGGTCCCCTACATCCATCCCTATCCTAAACACATCATTCTACACCATCCATAACTCCCCATCCCTCCAAACCTATCCTTAGACCTTGTGCTACAACGAAGAGGAAGAGAAGAGGGCCTAAACGTTTATACAATTCAAGTTTGAGTTGTTGGAATGTTTAGGCGTTTCTTTGATTTCAATGTTTAATTTCAATTCTCTTTGTTTTGTACGTATGAGGAACTAAACCCCCCTTGGCTAGGGGGGGATTCGAAATATATGTTTATGCTTGCATTTTGATTTGATTACTTCTAATTGCGTTTCATAAGTTGTGGATTCAATTTGTTTAACTGTTTGATTGATAACTTATTTATGTATGTTTATTGAGAGTATACGCTTAATTTTCATGCATGAATATGACGCTAGAATATAAGTGAGTTTCACGTAATAGTTATGAACTTATATTCACAAGTAGTGGAGGTTGCTTATAAACAATCGCGTTAAACAAATTCTTGGCATAAGTTTCATGCAATCATAGTAACGAATGCCTCGTCAACACTTATAGTTTTCATGATGCTTAATGATTCTTGCTTGTATCTCTATTATGCAATTCATGTAGGGAACTTGTGAGGAATGCTTTGGGTTGTCGTATGCAATCATCCAATTCATTAACTTAAGGAAAACTTGACGGTTAATTTAAGCGGACCTAATTAACCCGGGGCGTTGAGAATTCATGGTTTATTGAAATGCATTTGGAAATCTTTTTATTATGCAAGTGTAACATATGTGGAGATGAACCCCTTAGCTAGCTTTTCATCTCATCCATTCTATTCCATCAATTTCATACTTACATTCTGTTTTTAATTAGAATCTGTGCATTTAGTTTAATTTCGTCCAAAACTCAATCCCCCCTTACTTTAATGTCCAAATTAGTTAGAAATCAATTTAGTTTGTGTTTTTAAGAGTCTTCAGTCAAGTTACAACTTAATTTCGTCCAAATTTGGGTTTAAGGTCAGAAACTGCCTATTTAGTGTTTTTCGGCAGTTTTGAGTCTTTTGAACTTGTTTTGAGCCCTTTGAGTCTTTGTATTGTTCAAATTAGTTAGAAAGTGTTTTGGTTTGTGTTTACAAGTGTTTTGAGTCAATTTGTTACCCAAATTCGTCCAAAGTACTCAAAGTGCTCAAAACTGCCCAGAAAGTGTTTTTAAGGCAGTTTTGAGTGTTTTGGGTGCTGTTTGAGTCTTTTGGTTTGTTTTAGTGTTTTAAAGTTTAGTTTTGCATTCTTTGAGTCTAGTATAGTGTTTTATATTGTGTTTTTACGTTTTTGAGTGAAATCCAAGTGATTAACAATCCCTCCTAATCCCCGGTCCTGAACGATCCCTACTTACATACTTACTACAATTGTCAAAAAGAGGGTTTAATTTGTGTGCGTATAAATCTCGCATCAACTGCCTGCCATCATATCATCATCCCTCACGGCACAAGAGGAGGAAAAACTCATGCATGTGTTGAAGGAGTACAAATCTGCCCTAGGATGGACATTGGCCGATATCAAAGGTATAAGCCCCACAACTTGTATGCATCACATATTTCTTGAGGAGGGGACCAAACCAACTAGAGAGGCTCAACGCCGTCTTAACCCTCCAATGATGGAAGTTGTGAAAAAGGAGATAATCAAACTTCTTGATTGTGGAGTCATTTATCCTATCTCCGATAGTCGTTGGGTTTCACCTATCCAATGTGTGCCTAAGAAATCCGGAGTGACGGTTGTGGAGAATGCCGAGAATGAGCTTGTACCCATGAGAATCCAAACCGGTTGGCGTGTATGCATCGATTATAGGAAGATAAATGCCACCACAAGGAAGGACCACTTCCCATTGCCGTTCCTAGATCAAATGTTGGAAAGGTTAGCGGGTCATTCTTTTTATTGCTTTCTTGATGGATATTCAGGTTATAATCAAATTGTCATTGCCCCGGATGATCAAGAAAAGACCACTTTTACTTGTCCCTTTGGAACATTTGCATATCGACGCATGCCATTTGGTTTGTGCAATGCCCCTGCCACGTTTCAAAGGTGTATGGTAAGCATATTTTCTGATTATGTTGAAAGGATTATTGAGATATTCATGGATGACTTTAGTGTTTTTGGTGATTCTTTTGATAAATGCTTGGATAATCTCACTTTAATCTTGAAACGTTGTGTTGAAACAAACCTTGTTTTAAATTGGGAAAAATGCCATTTTATGGTTAAACAAGGTATTGTTTTGGGTCATATAATCTCTGAAAAAGGAATTGAAGTTGATAAGTCTAAAGTAGATCTTGTACGCTACTTACCCTCTCCTACTTCGGTTAGAGAGGTTCGTTCTTTTCTTGGTCATGCAGGATTCTATAGACGATTTATCAAAGACTTTTCCAAGATTGCACAACCCCTATGCCGCCTCCTCCAAAAAGATGTGTCTTTTGAGTTCAACGAGGCATGCGAGAAGTCATTCAAGCATCTCAAAGAGCTCCTAACCACGGCACCCATCATAACTCCCCCGGATTGGTCCATTCCATTTGAATTGATGTGTGATGCCTCGGATTATGCACTTGGGGCTGTTTTGGGTCAAAGGAAAAATAAACAGTCACATGTTATTTATTATGCTTCCCGCACTTTAAATGATGTTCAATTGAATTATTCTACAACCGAAAAAGAACTCTTGGCAGTTGTATTTGCTTTAGATAAGTTTAGATCATATCTTATTGGCACTAAAGTAATTGTTTTCACTGACCATGCAGCCTTGAAGTATCTTTTCACCAAAAAGGAGGCCAAACCAAGGCTCATTCGTTGGATGCTCCTACTTCAAGAGTTCGATATTGAAATTAGGGACAAGAAAGGTTGTGAAAACGTGGTGGCTGACCACTTGAGTAGATTGGTGCGTGAAGAAGAGTCCCTCCCCATTTCTGAGACGTTTCCGGATGAACAACTTCTGTCCATTGAGGTAAGTACCCCTTGGTATGTCGATTTGGTCAATTTCTTGGTGACTAAGCAAGTTCCTAACACCCTAAGCAAGGTCCAACGTGATAAATTGATACATGATGCAAGATTTTATGTGTGGGATGATCCATATCTATGGAAATATTGCCCAGATCAGATTATTAGAAGATGTGTGCCAACTTCTGATTTTAACTCAATTCTAGCATTTTGTCATTCTTATGCATGTGGAGGCCATTTTGGTACCCAAAGGACAGCTCGTAAAGTGTTAGAATCTGGTTTTTATTGGCCTACATTGTTCAAAGATGCTAGAATGTTTTGCTTAACATGTGATAGATGTCAAAGAACAGGTTCTATTGGTGCAAAAGACCAAATGCCGCAAACACCCATCTTCAATGTTGAAATCTTTGATGTTTGGGGTATTGATTTCATGGGTCCTTTTCCT
Source organism: Pyrus pyrifolia (assembly GCA_016587475.1). Lineage (NCBI taxonomy): Eukaryota > Viridiplantae > Streptophyta > Magnoliopsida > Rosales > Rosaceae > Pyrus > Pyrus pyrifolia. The sequence goes on from BNSU01000024.1 coordinate 1,260,704, forward strand.
TCTTCATTTGGTTTCACTTATATTTTGCTTGCGGTTGATTATGTTTCTAAATGGGTAGAAGCAAAAGCTACCCGTACTAACGATTCTAGAGTGGTTTCAGATTTCATCAAGACTAACATTTTCTCTAGATTTGGGATGCCGCGGGTATTTATAAGTGATGGAGGTTCACATTTCTGCAATAGGACCATTGAGGCACTCTTCAAGAAGTACAATGTCAAGCATAAGGTTTCAACACCTTATCACCCACAAACAAGTGGCCAAGCCGAAGTATCAAATAGAGAGGTCAAGCAAATCTTGGAGAAGACCGTGGGGCCTAACCGGAAGGATTGGAGCATGCGTTTAGACGATGCACTATGGGCATATCGCACTGCCTACAAAACACCCCTAGGGATGTCTCCATTTCGGCTAGTTTATGGAAAACCTTGTCACTTACCCGTGGAGCTAGAGCATAAGGCACATTGGGCCATCAAAACGTTCAATGTGGACTTAGATGCTGCTGGAATGCATCGGAAGCTCCAATTGAATGAGCTTGAGGAACTAAGGAATGAAGCCTACGAGAATGCCCGCATTTACAAGGAAAAGACGAAGGCGTTTCATGACAAGATGATTAGGGGCAAAACCTTCACAATTGGGCAGAAAGTTTTACTTTTTAATTCTCGTTTACGTTTATTTCCTGGAAAGTTACGTTCTAAATGGATTGGACCTTTTGTTGTTACTAATGTTTTTCCACATGGTGCAGTTCAAGTCCAAAGCTTAAGGAATGGGGTGGAATTCAAGGTCAACGGACATAGATTGAAGCCATACTATGAGAATGCCGTGGGGCAGGTTGTGGAGGAGATCTCACTCCATGCCGTGGGCACCAATGGTGCCTGAACGTGTTCTTCGTCCGGCTGCAAGACGTTAAAGAAAGCGCTACTTGGGAGGCAACCCATGCCATTCAACAAAGGAAGACCTAGAAAGCACTCCAATTCCAGATTTGCGTTCCTAAACCCTTCTCTTTGTTGATTCTTTCTAATCTGCCTATTTAGTTGTTTTACTTGCTGTTTGTGTGTTTCTTTGTGTGATTCTATGCTTAAAACATTGAGGACAATGTTTGATTTAAGTGTGGGGGGTAACTAAGTGTTTTTCATGCAAATTCGTGGGATTTTATCACCCATTATTTCAAAACTTGTTCCTTGCTGTTTTTAAGTGTTTTTAAGCAGTTTTGGTGTGTTTTAGTATGTTTTGAAGTAAAAATCCGAAAATCAAAGAAAAATTTGAAAAATTTGTTTTAAAAAAAAAAAACCCAAAAAAAGAGTTGTTTTTGTGTGTTTGTTTGTGTCTTACGGTACCTTCCAACACAATGATGAGGATTTGGTTTTTAAATACATGGCTGTTAAAGAGAGTGATTAACATGGATGAAAGTTTGATTTACTCTATGTTTATGCTTGGTTGTGGTTATAACTTATGAATTCACATGCAATCATAAAAGAAAAAAATCAGTTTTTGTAACATGCTTGAAGGAAGGAACTCGAATTAACGCTACAACCTTGTGAGACTTGAGCCTAAACGTTTATTTGGAGAGTTAAAATCTGTGCATTCTTTGTTTTCTAAAATCGTTGCATGATCTCATTATTCTTTGCTTGGTTGCTACTTAGAAGGCGTTTCATCATTTAGTTCCAAACACTAGAAGTCATGCCCATTTCATTCAAAGCATGGTATTGATTAGCATAACACATATTCAAGATGAAGTTGTGTAGTGACCACCACTTTAGCCAAAAAGCCGTGTGCCCTACTCCATTATATGTTTAGGTGTTAACCCCATTGAGCCTTGTTTAGCCTTTTCTTTGTTAACCCACATTACCCTCACCTAGCCTAGATTAGGACTATCCATACCCTCGTTCTTAAAGTATAGTAAGCATGATTCAAATGGAATTCCTTTATGGCAGAAACCAAGTGTTGGGGAAGTTTTTATTTTGAGAATTATGTGCCATAAGCACGGGTAGAAAGAAAAGAAAAGAAAAATTCGTGAAAAAAAAAAAAAGAAAAAAAAATGAAAAAAAGAAGAAGTATGAAAAGAGTTGAACAACATGAGAAAAAGAGTTCCAAGGTGTTGTTTGTTGAAGAAAGGGTCCAAAAAGTTGAATTCGGCCCCAAGAAGTTGTTTAAAGTCTTCCCCTTGTGTTTTTAAGTTAATTTCTGCAAACTAAGTGAATTCTAAGACTTAATTTCATTACTTTGCTTACTAATGCTTGAAGAACGTTTGTTTTCCCTATCCTTTCTTTGTTAACCAATACCCCAAGCCCCATTGCAACCCTTAAACTTCTATCTTGAGTGTTATGTGTTTCAATTTGTTGAGTTTGAATTTGGTATGAGCATATGGTGTCACTGGTTCTCGCATCTAAGTAGTAGCATTCCATTCATGAGATCATATCTAAACATGCCTATTAACTCCGGAAATTGCGTTCTTTGTGATACATATATGTGAGCATTCGTTTTTATATCTACATCAATTCTCTCACATATAACTAGTATAGGGTGTGTAGTTAGAAAATCTGAGCGAAAATAGAGTGCAAATCTATTAAGGATTGAGGGAATTCTCTAAGGCATGTTACTACATTCAAAACATTGTTTTAATTGGTTAATTGTGAACTAGTAAGTAGTGACTATGATTAAGCATGTGCTTAAATGTTAAATTGACTCAAATCTGTGGGAATGATAATCTTTAACATGTCATGTGCATTGGAAATCCCTGAGGCAAACTTTGGAAGGTTTAGATTATGTTTGTTTGTTTTGTCTTGTTTTATTTCTTTGTTTTGCTCGAGGACTAGCAAAAGCTAAGTGTGGGGGAATTTGATAGGAGCATTTTTATGCGACTTAATTGGCTTGTTCTCGTGCATTTATGTTGTTTTTCCTTAGTTAGTTTAGTGTTTAAAGTCATTTTCGTGCAATTTCAGGTTTTAGTGTCAAAGTATGCAAAAAGAAGCAATTTGGAGCATTCTAGAGCATTTTTGGGCCAAGATTGGATAGTGCAAGCATGGAGGCATGAGGATGGACGAATTTGAAGGCTTGAATTCAGTTAGGGAGCTGCAAGGGGGCCTAAAAACCTTATTTCTAGAAGGCTTTATCTATTCACACATGGTGCCTAATTTCTGTATTGGAAGAACAAGCCATCCTAGCTTGTCACTAGCCATCCTACCTTGTCTCCTAGCCATCCTACCTTGTCTCCTAGTCGTCCTAGCTTGTCTCCTAGCCGTCCTAGCTTGTCACTAGCCGTCCTACCTTGTCTCATAGCCGTCCTACCTTGTCACTAGCCATCCTACCTTGTCTCCTAGCCGTCCTAGCTTGTCTCCTAGCCGTCCTACCTTGTCTCCTAGCCGTCCTATCTTGTCTCCTACCTTGTCCAAGCCGTCCTACCTTGTCCAAGCTACACACATTTATCCTTTAAGTGTTTCATGTATAGAATTTCTGGTACAAAACCTTTTGGTTTCAACTAAGTTCTAAACATTTCCTAGCCCTATAAATAAGGCTTTGCAGCAAGGCACTAAGGGGATAACTCATTCACCCAATTTTCGTCCATTCATCTAGCCACACCACTCTACACATCCTAAAATCCTAGAAACACAATTCCAACCAAACACTACACCTTGCCGTGCCTATCCTCCATCCAATTCCATAATCCTTGATCCTAAAACACATCCCAACCATCCCTTCCACCTTTGTGCCGTAGCAAGGAGAAAGAAGGAAGGACTATTGGATGCTCAAGCTTCGTCATTGGTGCATTCTAGGTGTAATTCGTTTTATGATTTCAATGTTTAATTTATTTTCCTTTCATTTGCTATGAACATGAGTGGCTAAACCCCTATTGGTTAGGGGTGATTTCGAAGCCATAACTATGTGTGCAAGATGATTTGATAAATTCCAGTTATGAGTTCTTGAATCGTGAATGCAATTGGCTTAACTGTGCGAGTAATAACATATTTGTGTTTGTTAATTAGGGGTCGACACTTAATTGGCTTGCATGAATATGATGCTAGAATATAAGTTTGTTTCACATAATTGTCACACACTTATATTCACAAGTAGTGAAGGTTGCTAGTCACAATCGCGTTAAGTTCAATTCCTAGCATAAGTGTCATGATGTCATAGTCACAAGTGCTTTGTCAATGCTTATAGTTTTCATTGAACGTAATGATCTTTGATTGTATCTTTATTATGATGTCATGTAAGGAACTTTTGAAGAATGCTTTGGGTTGTCGTATGATGTCATCCAATTCAATAACACAAGGAAAACTTGAGAATTAACTAGTGATGTCACGGTTAATTTGGGGCATTGTCATTCATAATTCTATGAAGGAATAACTGGAAATCGAGTCATTTGCATACTTGTCATGTGTGGAGAAAGAACCCCTAACTAGTCCATCATCCATTAACAACCCCAAAAACGTTTCAAAATCAGTTTTACTTTGCAATCTGTTTTCTCAACTTTAATTTCGTCCAAATCAAATCCCCCTTTACTTTGAAGTCTCAATTTAGTTAGAAATTGTTTTGGTTCATGTTTTTAAGTGTTTTGAGTCAAGTTTTCAACCAATTTCGTCCAAATTAGTGTAGGTGCTCAAAACTGCCCAGAAAGTGGTTTTTAGGCAGTTTTGAGTCTTCTAGTTGCTGTTTTGAGTTTTTGTTTTGTTTTAGTGTTTTAACTTTGGTTTTTCATTCTTTGAGTCCAAATTAGTGTTTTTAACTTTGTTTTGGAGTTCTTAGGTCAGTTTTCAAGAGTTTAGCAATCCCTCCTAATCCCCGGTTTTGAACGATCCCTACTTACATACTTTGCTACAATTGTCAGAAGAGGGTTTAATTTGTGTGCTTAATATATTTCGCATCAACAACTTATGAAACGCAATTAGAAGTAATCAAATCAAAATGTATTTCGAATCCCCCCTAGCCAAGGGGGGGTTTAGTTCCTCATGATACAAAACAAAGAGAATCAAAGAAACACCTAAACATTCCAACAACTCAAACTTGAATTGTATGAACGTTTAGGCCCTCTTCTCTTCCATTCCTCATTCGTACAAAACAAAGAGTATTGAAATTAAACATTGAAATCAAAGAAACACCTAAACATTCTAACAACTCAAACTTGAATTGTATGAACGTTTAGGCCCTCTTATCTTCCTCTTCGTTGTAGCACAAGGTCTAAGGATAGTTTGATGGTGATAATGGTTTGGGGAGTGGTGAAAATGGAAGGAGGAGGCCACGGCAATGGCATGATTTCTGGTGTGGTGTTTGGATTATTAGGGAGAGAGCACGGCACAAGGGAATGGTTGGTGTTTGTGACTGAAATGTGTATGGAAGAATGAATGAGAATGAGTGGGAATGAATGCTTATTTATAGGCGAAATGGGGGGGGAACATGACAGCTAGGAGGGAATGTGGCTGCATGTTTGAATGATTAAAGGATGCATGTGGGTTGGAAATGCATGTGCAAGCATGTGTTGGCTGATTTAAAGAATGTGAATGCAATCTGAAATGGGAGATGGAATGGGATGCACGGCAATGATGGTGTTTGTGTGAATGATGGCAGATTGTGTGGGTGAGTGATTAGGTTGGAAATGCATGTGAATGCAAGGTGTGAATGATTATGAGTGCATGTGGGTGAATTAAAGGATGGAATGCATGTGAATTAGGTTGGAAATCTGATGGGAACTCACGGCATTAAGTGGATTGAAATGATTGAATGTTTAATGGTTGCATATGGCTGAAAATGAAGTGTGTATGCATGTGCACGGCACAAAGGGAAATGGTTTTGGTGAATGGCTGATTAGAATCTAGGGTGAATTGTGTGTACGGTTTTTGGGAGAGAAAGTGTGTTGGATGATTTATGGAGATGCATGTGGATTAAAGGAATGCATGTGCAATGGATATAGGAAAGGTGTAAATGTCCTAGAACTAAAGGGAACAAGGTTCCAACACTTTGGTCTTCAATTAGGTCTTCAATTTCGTCCAACACTTTGGCTCCAAGCATAAGCTATCCATCCTTAGCCCAAAAGTGCTCCAAAAGTCTCCAAAATGCATCTTTTTGCTCCTTTAGCCCTTTGGACCTACAAACACACGAAAATAGCTTAAAGTACTAAAATAACTAAAGAAACATAACGTAAATGCACGAGAACAAGCCATTTAAGTCACATGAATAACTTAACACACAAATTAAACCCTCTTGTTGTCAAATTGTAGTAAGGATGCAAGTAGGGATCATTCTAGACCGGGGATTAGGAGGGCTTGCTAAAACCTCTAAAATGACTTAGAAACATAAAAACAAAGTTTAAAAGACTAAACTAGACTTAATGAATGCAAACCTAAAATTTAAAACACTCAAACAAACTAAAAGACTCAAAACAGCACAAACACACTCAAATCTGCCTAAAAACCACTTTCTGGGCAGTTTTGAGTACAAACACAAATTTGGACGAAATTAAGTTGTAACTTGACTCAAGACTCTTAAAAACACAAACTAAATGTATTTCTAACTAATCTAACACTTTAAAATAAATGGGGAATTGGTTTTGACGAATTTAAAATTAAAACAGAAACTTGGAAACAAAACAGATTCTAAAACCGATTTTGATGAAATAGAAGGATGAGAAACTAGTTAGAGGGTTCCTTATCCACACATGACCATATGCATATAATTTGATTCCCAGTTATGACTTCAACAAACGATGAATGACAATGCTCCAAGTTAATTAGGTCCGCTTAAATTAACTTTCAGATTTCCCTAGATTCATTGGATTGAATGGAATACGCATTACAACCAAATTATTCCTAATCAAAGTCCCTAACTATGGAATACGCATGATAGAGACATTCAACAAAGATCATTAAGTTCAACGGAAATCATAAACATCGACTAGGCATTCATAACTATGGAATACGCATGTTAATCCAGCCTAGGGTTTACTAAACACAATCGTGACTAGCGATTTTTACTACTCATGAATATAAGTTCATAACGATTAGGTGAAATTCCCTTATATCCTAGCATCAAGTTTAGGCATGCAAATTAAGTGTCGACCCTCAACCCACATACATAAACAAGTTCTTAATCAAAACAGAAAAGTAAACCACATCTAAAGTTCATGAATTCATAACTGGAGTAAATCAAATCATAACCAACATATGTCCATGGCTTCAAATTCGCCTCTAACTAAAAAGAAATTAGTTCCACATGTTTAACATAATTGAATAACAAGTTAAATTAAACATGAAAACAGAAACAATAGAAGAAAGAACTCCAAACACTCCAATAGTTGCAGATTGCATGTGCAAGGTTTCTTCCTTCCTTTGGACTGCACGGCACTACTCCTCCTCTCCTTCAATGGTGGCGGCACAAGGTGGTTATGGTGGTGGGAAGGTGGGGCTATGGTGGATGAATGGTTGCTTGGATGGAAGGTTGCGGCAAAGGTGGTAAAAGTGGCTGGAATTGTGTTTCTGGGATTTTAGGATGTGTAGAATGGTGTGGCTAGATAAATGGACGAAAATTGGGTGAATCAGTGATCCCCCTTAGTGCCTTGCTGCAAAGCCTTATTTATAGGGCTAGGAAAGGTAGGAGACAAGGTAGGAGACAAAGTAGGACAGCTAGGACAAGGTAGGACGGCTAGGAGACAAGGTAGGATGGCTAGGAGACAAGGTAGGACGGCTAGGAGAAGGTAGGACGGCTAGGAGACAAGGTAGGACGGCTAGGAGACAAGGTAGGACGGCTAGGAGAAGGTAGGACGGCTAGGAGACAAGGTAGGGTGGCTAGGAGACAAGGTAGGGCGGCTAGGAGACAAGGTAGGAATTAGGCACCATGTGTGAATAGATAAAGCCTTCTAGAAATAAGGTTTTTAGGCCCCCTTGCAGCTCCCTAACTGAATTCAAGCCTTCAAATTCGTCCATCCTCATGCCTCCATGCTTGCACTATCCAATCTTGGCCCAAAAATGCTCTAGAATGCTCCAAATTGCTTCTTTTTGCATACTTTGACACTAAAACCTGAAATTGCACGAAAATAACTTTAAACACTATAATTAACATAGTTTAGCTAATTAAATGCAAGAAAACAAGCTAAGTCATATAAATATGCTCCTATCAATTTCCCCCACACTTAGCTTTTGCTAGTCCTCGAGCAAAACAAACAAACAAAAGAAACAAAACAAACAAACTCAACCTTCCAACGTTTGCCTCAGGGATTTCCAATGATACATAACATGCCAAAGATCATTATTCCCACAGATTTTAGTTATCCCTACTCTTGAGCATATACTTAATCATAGTTACCATTCACTAGCTCACATTTAATCGTTTAAAATAACATTATGGACGTAGTAACATGCCTTAGAGAATCCACTCAATTCCTTACTGGATACACTCTTATTTTCACACAGATTTTCTAACTACACTCCCTATACTAAGTATATGTGAGAAGATTGATGTAAACATGAAAACGAACACTCACACATGTTATAACAAGAGAAACACTTTTCTGGAATGATTAAGCATTTATAGATATGATCTCATGAATGGAACGCTACTACTTAGATGCGAGAACCAGGGACACTATATGCTCAAACAAATCCCAAACTCCACATAATGAAATACATAACACTCAAGATAGAAGTTAAGGATTGTAACGGGGCTAAGGGGTATTGGCTAACAAAGAAAGGTTAAGGATAAACAAAAGTTCTTAAAGCGATAGCAAACAAGTAATGAACTTGACACTTAGAATTCACTTTTGAGTGCAGAAAATCACTTAGACATACAAGGGGATGAAATACACAATACTTAGGGTCTAGTTTAACTTTTTGGACCCTTTCTTCAACAACCAACACTTGTGAGTTCTTTCTCACTTATTTTGACCTCTTTTTCATTCTTTTCTCTTTTCTCGTGCCCAATTCTTGTTTTTGGCACAAATTCCCACACATAAATCCCTTCCCCCACACTTGTTTTTCTGCACAAGAATAATCAAAAGGAATTCATTCTAAGTCATGTTCACTATGCTTTAAGAACAAAGGCATGGATGGTCCTATTCTAGGCTAGGTAAGGATAACGTGGGTTAACAAAGAACATAGGCTAAACAAGGCTCAACGGGGCTTAAACTTACAAAACAAATGAACGTGGGGTACGGCTATTTGGCTCTTGGTTCACTAACAACTTCATCTTGTTATGTGTTATGCTAATCAATTTTATGCTTTGAATGAAACGGGCATGAGTTCTAGTATTTGGAACTAAATGATGAAACGCCTTCTAAGTAGTAACCAAGCAAAGAATAATGAGATCATGCAACGACTTTAGAAGACAACAAATGCACAGATTATTAACTCTCCAAAGAACGTTAAAAGCTCAAGTCTCTCAGGGTTGTGGCATTAGTTTGAGTTTCTTCCTTCAAGCATGTTACAAAAACTAATTTTTCTTTTGATTACAAGTGAATTCATGAACTATAATTACAACCAAGTATAAACCAAGGAGCAAATCAAACTTCCATCATTGTTTGTAACTCTCTTTAACAGTCATGCATTAAAAACCAAATCCTCATCATTGTGTTGGAAGGTACCCTAAGACACAAACAAACACACAAAAACAACTCTTTTTGGCTTTTTCAAAACACTTTTTTCGATTTTTTTCAAATTTTCGGATTTTTACTTCAACACACACCAAAACAGCTCAAAATGCATTAAAAACACTTAAAAACAGTGAGAAACAACATTAGAAGTGATAGGTGATAGAAGCCCACGAATTTTGCATAAAAACACTTGAAATCAAACATTGTCCTCAATGTTTCACACAAAGACTCACATAAAAGCAAACAAATAACAAGAAACTAAGCATGATAAAATAAACAGCACGGAGAAGGGTTTAGAAACGCAAATCTGGGTTTGGAGTGAAAGTTCCATCTTCTCCTTGTTGAATGCATGGGTTGCCTCCCAAGAAGCGCTTGCTTTAACGTCGTACAGCCGGACGATGCTCCCTTGAAGGTTTATGGAACCCCATGGCATGGAGGGGTGCAACTACAATTTGTCTGACGCACCACTTCATGCTTTGGGTCCTTGAATGGAGTGGGATAATGATCCTTTCTTATTGTCGGGTTGTGCTTTTCTACATCAACACGAATTCTCCCACGACGTTGAATTCGATTAGGTACCTGCACCACACGAGGTAACAACCTATTAGTTGAAATGGGAATCGAATTTGGAATAGGTGGCTTACCTTTGTACGGCAAAGAAGTGGTAGCACAATGGACAGATGCACAAGGGTTGCTCATGGCCAATTGTGGTGCTTTCAAGGTTGGAGCCGTGCACTCCTTGTGCTCTACTCCAAGTTCCTTCTCGGTGGTAGTTCGAGAAACATCCTTCTTGATCTTTGTTGAATACTCCGTCCCTGGATCTTTGCATTTAGGTGGTAGCTTTCTTTGCAACATTGCAGAGACATTCTCACTTACATGTACCACCTCTTTCTCCCGAATCCGTTTCCTTGTTGTACAAATCTTCCTTAAAAACTTAGCGTACTTCGGAATTTGCTTTATTGCATCAAGGAGCGGGATATTGACATGCACCTTCCTAAACGTCTCCAGGATGTCTTTTTCATCCTCCTCTGTCTTAGATTGCATAAACCTGCTAGGAAAGGGGACATTTGGAGGAATAGCATTAGAAATAATCGAACTTGGAACATCCTTACCCTTGGAAGCCGAATGGTGTAGTTGAGGTGGCTGCGACATGGTGTCTCCTGCCCTTTCCGTGGCTTGTTCTTGCTCCCCCTCCTCAAATTGCAACTTTTCATCTTCCGTTGGGGCAGATTTAGAGAGTTGTGAGGTCGTTCCAACTTGTTTCCCACTTCGCAACATGATTGCTTTGGCAGATTCGAATCCTCCCTTTGGGTTGACAACGGTTGAACTAGGCAACTTGCCTTGCTCTCTAAATTGGCCCATGAACTCAGCCATTTGTCCCACTTGTCTCTTCAATTCAATCACCTCTCGAGCTTGATTTTGCACTTCATTGGCGTAATTGTGCATGTCATTTGCTTGTTTTTCTTGCCCCTGCGCCAATTGAGTTAGTAATTGAATAACTTGAGAATTATCAAAAGACGAACCTGAGTTGTTTTGGGACAATGGTGGTGGGTTGGATTGGTATGGCCGTGGGAACCCAGGGGGGTTTTGTTGAAATCCCCTTTGTGGTGCAGATTGTTGGGGTTGTTGTGGCTCCCTCCATTTGAAATATGGATGATCTCTCCAACCGGGATTGTATGTGTTAGAGAAAGGGTCACTCCTTGGTTGGTTTTGGTTCCCATAACCCACGGCATTGGCAGATTCCCACCCTCCATTCTCAATCAATTGAGGGCACTTGTCGGTGAGATGTCCATTCATGGAGCACACGCCACAAACAGCCACACTTTGTACCTTCGGTATTTCAACCACCTGCGAAAGAAGAGAAGTAAGATTAGCCATTTGATTTTGAAGTTCGGAAATAGCACTTACCTCATTCACTTGTTGCTGCCGTGGCATGTCTCTTTGGCCAAGTCCTTCATATTGTTGTGCATTTAGCGCTCGGTTGGCAATTAGAGTCTTTGCAGCCACCGGGGTTTTGTCTACCAAAGCACCTCCCGCCGAAGCATCTAGCATTTGTCTCTCAAGTGGAAGTAGTCCTTCATAGAAATATTGAATCAAAAGCTCTTCCTTCATTTGATGTTGTGGGCATGATGCAACTAGAGCCTTGAAACGTTCATAGTATGCTGGGAATGATTCGCCTTGGCCTTGTTCAATTCCACTAATTTTCTTCCTTAAAAGAATAACTCTCGAAGTGGGGAAGAACTTCTCTAAAAATGCTCTCTTCATACTTTCCCACGAAGTGACCGTTCCAGGTGCTAATTCATAAAGCCAATCTTTAGCCTTTTCCAAAAGAGAGAATGGAAAAGCTTTCATCTTCAAAATACTCTCATCTACGTTGATGGGTGTCATGCTTGAGCATACTACTTCAAACTCTTTAAGATGCTTGTTTGGATCTTCCATGGACAGTCCATGGTACTTAGGAATGTGGTGCAACAAGCTTGACTTCAATTCAAATTCATCGGTCTTGCCTTGGGCAGCCGCGGGGTATTGAATGCATAATGGTGCGGCATTGGCCAACCCCGAGGCCGAAAGCTCTTTAATGGTCCGATTGTCCGCTGCCATAACTTCTTCTTCCACTTCTTCAAACTCAGATTCAGCCTCTGAACTTGAACTAGGTTCACTAGGTTCGGGATGCCTCCTCTTTCTTCTCAAATCACGTTCAAAATCGTCGTTATAGTCCAAGATATGTGCACGCACAGTTTGAGAACTCTGCGTCATGCACTAGTACCTAAAACAAGGAAACAAACAAGTCAGAAACTAAAACTAATAACAAACAAATAACACACGAAAATAACTAAAAAGAAATAACAAGGGATTAGCAAAGTTGCTAATCCCCGGCAACGGCGCCAAAATTTGATGTGAGAATTACTTGACACACAAATTAAACCCTCTTGTTGTCAAATTGTAGTAAGGATGCAAGTAGGGATCGTTCTAGACCGGGGATTAGGAGGGCTTGCTAAAACCTCTAAAATGACTTAGAAACATAAAAACAAAGTTTAAAAGACTAAACTAGACTTAATGAATGCAAACCTAAAATTTAAAACACTCAAACAAACTAAAAGACTCAAAACAGCACAAACACACTCAAATCTGCCTAAAAAACCACTTTCTGGGCAGTTTTGAGTACAAACACAAATTTGGACGAAATTAAGTTGTAACTTGACTCAAGACTCTTAAAAACACAAACTAAATGTATTTCTAACTAATCTAACACTTTAAAATAAATGGGGAATTGGTTTTGACGAATTTAAAATTAAAACAGAAACTTGGAAACAAAACAGATTCTAAAACCGATTTTGATGAAATAGAAGGATGAGAAACTAGTTAGAGGGTTCCTTATCCACACATGACCATATGCATATAATTTGATTCCCAGTTATGCCTTCAACAAACGATGAATGACAATGCTCCAAGTTAATTAGGTCCGCTTAAATTAACTTTCAGATTTCCCTAGATTCATTGGATTGAATGGAATACGCATTACAACCAAATTATTCCTAATCAAAGTCCCTAACTATGGAATACGCATGATAGAGACATTCAACAAAGATCATTAAGTTCAACGGAAATCATAAACATCGACTAGGCATTCATAACTATGGAATACGCATGTTAATCCAGCCTAGGGTTTACTAAACACAATCGTGACTAGCGATTTTTACTACTCATGAATATAAGTTCATAACGATTAGGTGAAATTCCCTTATATCCTAGCATCAAGTTTAGGCATGCAAATTAAGTGTCGACCCTCAACCCACATACATAAACAAGTTCTTAATCAAAACAGAAAAGTAAACCACATCTAAAGTTCATGAATTCATAACTGGAGTAAATCAAATCATAACCAACATATGTCCATGGCTTCAAATTCGCCTCTAACTAAAAAGAAATTAGTTCCACATGTTTAACATAATTGAATAACAAGTTAAATTAAACATGAAAACAGAAACAATAGAAGAAAGAACTCCAAACACTCCAATAGTTGCAGATTGCATGTGCAAGGTTTCTTCCTTCCTTTGGACTGCACGGCACTACTCCTCCTCTCCTTCAATGGTGGCGGCACAAGGTGGTTATGGTGGTGGGAAGGTGGGGCTATGGTGGATGAATGGTTGCTTGGATGGAAGGTTGCGGCAAAGGTGGTAAAAGTGGCTGGAATTGTGTTTCTGGGATTTTAGGATGTGTAGAATGGTGTGGCTAGATAAATGGACGAAAATTGGGTGAATCAGTGATCCCCCTTAGTGCCTTGCTGCAAAGCCTTATTTATAGGGCTAGGAAAGGTAGGAGACAAGGTAGGAGACAAAGTAGGACAGCTAGGACAAGGTAGGACGGCTAGGAGACAAGGTAGGATGGCTAGGAGACAAGGTAGGACGGCTAGGAGAAGGTAGGACGGCTAGGAGACAAGGTAGGACGGCTAGGAGACAAGGTAGGACGGCTAGGAGACAAGGTAGGACGGCTAGGAGACAAGGTCGGACGGCTAGGAGAAGGTAGGACGGCTAGGAGACAAGGTAGGACGGCTAGGAGACAAGGTAGGACGGCTAGGAGACAAGGTAGGACGGCTAGGAGAAGGTAGGACGGCTAGGAGACAAGGTAGGGTGGCTAGGAGACAAGGTAGGGCGGCTAGGAGACAAGGTAGGAATTAGGCACCATGTGTGAATAGATAAAGCCTTCTAGAAATAAGGTTTTTAGGCCCCCTTGCAGCTCCCTAACTGAATTCAAGCCTTCAAATTCGTCCATCCTCATGCCTCCATGCTTGCACTATCCAATCTTGGCCCAAAAATGCTCTAGAATGCTCCAAATTGCTTCTTTTTGCATACTTTGACACTAAAACCTGAAATTGCACGAAAATAACTTTAAACACTATAATTAACATAGTTTAGCTAATTAAATGCAAGAAAACAAGCTAACTAAGTCATATAAATATGCTCCTATCAATGAATATGCTCCTATCACTTGTTCTCATGCATTTACGTTGTGTTTCTTTAGTTATTTTAGTCCTTTATGCCATTTTCGTGTGTTTCTAGGTTCATATGGCTAAGGAAGCAAAAAGGTGCATTTTGGAGCATTTTGGACCAAAATTGGGCTTAGAATGGATAGCATATGCTTGGAGCAAAAGGAATGGACGAAATTGAAGACCTAAAGATCTTATGTTTGAGCAATATCAAGGACTCCTACCTATTCTAAGTCACAAAAAAATGGCCTTAGCCCAATTGCACTACCTTGCCGTGGGCTTAACCCTATTTCCCTTCCCTTGCCATGCAAGGGGGAGCATTTTGGGTCCATTTTATGCACTTAAACCCTAGCCCTTTAACCTTTGCAGCCCTATTATGATTTATTTACTTTCATTCATACTTTATTTCACCCTAATTCGCCCTAGCAGCCACCATAACATTATTACAACAACAATCACAAGCTAGTCGTGCACATCAACACATTCCAGCCATTCCACATGCATTCCCCTTGTAATTTCAGCCATCCCACTTCATCATTCCAGCCATCAAGACATTATTCTTTCATCATTGCACCACAAATCAGCCACATGCACTTTGCCCTTCATCATTGCACCACAAATCAGCCACATGCACTCCCATTCTCTCCCAAAACCGTGCATCTCATAACCTAGCTGTCATTCCACTCCTTTGTGCCGTGCATTATTCCCCCTACATTCCACCTAATCCACATGCTTTCCCAACAATATAATTGAGCCAACACATGCACCCATCACCCAACAATCCCCTTTGCCGTGCATTACTCCATCAATTCCAGCAACATTCCACATGCATATTCAACCTAGCTGTCAAAGCACATGCACATTCACCCTAATCACTCACATACACAACCTGCCATCATTCCTACCCATGTCGTCCACTCCCATCCGCATTTCCAGCTTTCCTCCTTGCAATTCCACATGCATTTCCAACCTAGCTGTCATGTTCCCTATTTTAATCATTCATCTACCTATAAATAAGCATCCATTGCAGCCACAAAGGGGGGATTCTCATTCACTCTTCCATATTCAGAAATTCACCAAAAAGAACCCTTGGTGCCGTGCCTTGAGGCACCATTCCCTACTAATCCAAACACACTTCACACATCCCCCTTTGGCCGTGCCCATTTCCACCATTCCAGAAATTCATACACACTTCACACCATCACACAACCATTCCTTAGACCTTGTGCAGCAACAAAGAGGAAGAGAAGAGGGCCTAAACGTTCATACAATTCAAGTTTGAGTTGTTGGAATGTTTAGGTGTTTCTTTTCCTTTGATTTCAATGTTTAATTTCAATTCTCTTTGTTTTGTACGTATGAGGAACTAAACCCCCCCTTTGGCTAGGGGGGATTCGAAATATATGTTTATGCTTGCAATATGATTTGATTACTTCTAATTACGTTTCATAAGTTGTGAATTCAATTTGTTTAACTGTTTGATTGATAACTTATTTATGTATGTTTATTGAGAGTGCACGCTTAATTTTCATGCATGAATATGACGCTAGAATATAAGTGAGTTTCACCTAATAGTTATGAACTTATATTCACAAGTAGTGGAGGTTGCTTATAAACAATCGCATTAAATGAATTCTTGGCAAGAGTATCATGCATTCATAGTTACAATTGCCTCGTCAACACTTATAATTTTCATAGAGCATAATGATCTCTCATTGTATCTCTTCTATGCATTCATGTTGAGAACCATTGGAGAATGATTTGAATTGTCGCATGCATCATCCAATTCAATAACATAAGGAAAATTTGAGAGTTAATTAGTGCATCACGGTTAACTTTGGGTGTTGAGCATCATGGTTTATTGAAAAGCAATTGGAAATCGTTTTATATGCAAGTGTAACATGTGTGGAGATGAACCCCTTAGCTAGCCATCCCATCCATTCTATTCCATCAAATTCGTGTTACAATCTGTTTTGTTTCCAAGTTTCTGTTTTAATTTCAAATTCATCCAAAACCAATCCCCCTTTACTTTCTTGTTCTTTAGTGCTTAGAATCTGTTTAGTTTATGTTTTAAAATGTTTTGAATCAAGCCATAATCTTAAATTCGTCCAAAATTGGGTTAAGGTCAGAAACTGCCTAGTTAGTGTTTTTAGGCAGTTTTGAGTTGATGCGAGTTTTATACGCACACAAATTAAACCCTCTTTTTGACAATTGTAGTTTAAGTATAAGTAGGGATCGTTCTGGACCGGGGATTAGGAGGGATTGTTAACCACTTGGATTTGACTTCAAAAACGTAAAAACAAGTTTAAAACACTATACTAAACTCGAAAAATGCAAAACTTAAAAGTAAGAAAGATTAAGACTAAAACTTAAACAAAATAAAGGGGGATTGGATTTGGACGAATTTAAAGTAAAATGGAAACTTGGAAATAAAAACAAATTATAAAAATGAATGTGACGGAAATGAATGGATGGGATGGCTACCTAAGGGGTTCATCTCCACACATGTTATACTTGCATATAAAACGAATCTAATTGCTTTTCAATAAACCATGAATTCTCAACGCTCCGGGTTAATTAGGTCCGCTTAAATTAACCGTCAAGTTTTCCTTAAGTTAATGAATTGGATGATTGCATACGACAACCCAAAGCATTCCTCACAAGTTCCCTACATGAATTGCATAATAGAGATACAAGCAAGAATCATTAAGCATCATGAAAACTATAAGTGTTGACGAGGCATTTGTTACTATGATTGCATGAAACTTATGCCAAGAATTTGTTTAACGCGATTGTTTATAAGCAACCTCCACTACTTGTGAATATAAGTTCATAACTATTACGTGAAACTCACTTATATTCTAGCGTCAAATTCATGCATGAAAATTAAGCGTCGACTCTCAATAAACATACATAAATAGGTTATCAATCAAATAGTTAAACAAATTGAATTCACAACTTATGAAACGTAATTAGAAGTACTCAAATCATAATGCAAGCATAAACATATATTTCGAATCACCCCCTAGCTAAAGGGGGTTTAATTCCTCATACGTACAAAACAAAGAGAATTGAAATTAAACATTGAAATCGAAGAAACGCCTAAACATTCCAACAACTCAAACTTGAATTGTATGAACGTTTAGGCCCTCTTCTCTTCCTCTTCTTTGTAGCATAAGATCTAGGGATAATTGGTTGGGGGGATGGAAGTGTTGGGGAATTATGGAAATGGATGAGGAGTGGTGGAAATGGAAGATGGTTTTTGGATTCTAAGGGAGAGTGTTTATTTGTGGTGTGAGAATGGAGAGATGGAATTGAATGAAATGGAAGTGTGGGATGAATTGAATGATGCAAATGAATGAAGTGTGTGTGGTTTATATAGGGAGAGAATGGATGGGAGAGCATGTGAATGATAGCTAGGAGAATGATTAAAGGGGTGTGAATGGTTGGAAATGCATGTGGGTGAATTGGTGGTGCAATGATGAAAGAATAAGTGCATGTGTGTGTTTTGTGTTGGAATGAATGTGGATGCATGATGAAGAGTTAATAAATAATGCATGTAGGGTTAGCTAGGTTGGCTTTGTTTGGGTGCATGTGAGTTAAAGAGGGAGAATGTGGTGAAATGATGAAGTAGGAAGGTGGAAATGCATGTGAATGCATGTGAGTGTGAACTAGGAAAGTGGGAATGCATGTGGAAGAAATTGCATGTGGAAAGGTTGTGAAAGCATGTGAATGCATGTGAATTAGGTTGGAAAGAGGTGGGTGTGCATGTGAGTTGAAATGCATATGTTTAAATGGTTGAAATGTGTAGATGATTATGAGTATGATAAGTGATAAGTGTATGGTTATGATAAGTGATAAGTGAATGATATGTTAAGTGATAAATGAATGATATGTTGTGAGTGATAAATGAATGGAAGTGATAAGTGATAATAGGGCTAGTTTAAAGGGCTAGGGTTTAAGTACATAGAATGGGCCTAAAATAGGTTGGTTTGCATGGCATAATATGTTTGATTGGGCTAGAGGTTTTCCATGGCTCAAAGGATTTGTTTGATTGGGCTAGGCCCTTTGTTTGATGTCCCCAAAGAGCATACAAAGCTTCAATTTCGTCCATCCTCTTTGCTCCATGATTAAGCTATCCAATCCATGCCCAAAAGTGCCCCAAATAGCCTCAAAATGCACTTTCTTGCTCCCTAAGCCCTTAGAACCTGAAAACACACAAAAGAAGCATAAAGGACTAAAATAACTAGAGAAACATAACGTAAATGCACGAGAACAAGCCATTTAAGTCGCATGAATATGCTCCTATCATGAGTCTTTTGAACTTGTTTTGAGTCCTTTGAGTCTTTGTGAACGTTTTTAACCTTGTTTTTATGTTTTTGAGTCAGTTTAGAGGTTTTAACAAGCCCTCCTAATCCCCGGTCCAGAACGATCCCTACTTACATACTTACTACAATTGACAAAAAGAGGGTTTAATTTGTGTGCGTATAATTCACGCATCAGAAAGTGCAAATGCCATTGGATTTCCAAGCCAAAATCAGCCAAGGAATGATCCATATTCCAACACATACAATCCGGGGTGGAGAGACCATCCAAACTTCAAGTGGAGGGAGCCTCAACAACCTCAACAACAAGAAGGCTTTAGACAACAACCCCTGGGGTTCTACACCAATCCTTTTGGAGGAGGGAGCCAAGCCATCTCGTGAAGCTCAACGTCGCCTTAATCCACCCATGTTGGAAGTAGTAAAAAAGGAGGTTATAAAATTGCTTGATTGTGGTGTTATATATCCTATTTCTGATAGTCGTTAGGTGTCACCTGTGCAGGTTGTTCCAAAAAAGTCCGGAGTCACGGTGGTGAAGAATGAAGAACAAGAGCTTGTACCCGCTCGTGTTGTGATCGGTTGGTGTGTTTGTATTAATTACAGGAAGTTAAATGCCATGACAAGGAAGGATCACTTTCCATTGCCATTCCTTGACCAAATGTTAGAAAGGTTAGCCGGTTATAAATTTTATTGCTTTCTTGATGGATATTCCGGATATAACCAAATTGTGATAGCTCCGGAGGACCAAGAGAAGACAACCTTCACGTGCCCCTTTGGCACCTTTGCATATAGGCGCATGCCATTTGGTTTGTACGATGCCCCTGCGACATTTCAACGATGCATGGTGAGTATATTTGCTCACGAAAAAGGAGTCCAAGCCTAGACTAATTCGATGGATGTTGCTTCTACAAGAGTTTGACATTGAGATTCGGGATAAGAAGGGCATGGAGAATATGGTGGCTGACCACCTAAGTCGAATGGTGCATGAGGAAGCATCGCCAATTTCTGAAACCTTCCCCGATGAGCAATTAATGTCTATCCAGGTAAGTGAGCCTTGGTATGCAGATTTGGTGAACTTTTTGGTGTCTAAACATATCCCTAGCACACTTCATAGGAATCAACGTGATAAGCTTAAAAATGATGCTAGGTTTTATGTTTGGGATGATCCATACCTTTGGAAATTTTGTCCCGATCAGATTGTAAGACGTTGTGTGAATGAATCTGAGTTTCAACCTATTTTAACATTCTGTCATTCATATGCATATGGGGGACATTTTGGCACCCAACACACTGCCCTTAAAGTCTTAGAATGTGGGTTTTATTGGCCAACCATTTTTAGGGATGCTAGGACATTTTGCCTTACATGTGATCGTTGTCAACGAATGGGTAATATAAGTGTTAAGGATCAAATGCCACAAAACCCTATACTTTCTGTTGAAATATTTGATGTGTGGGGAATTGATTTTATGGGTCCTTTTCCTTCCTCACATGGTTTCCTCTATATCTTGTTGGCGGTGGATTATGTTTCCAAATGGGTGGAAGCAAAAGCCACCCGTACTAACGATTCCAAAGTGGTTGCAGATTTTGTGAAGTCTAACATTTTTGCTAGGTTTGGAATGCCTCGAGTCCTTATAAGTGATGGAGGTTCACATTTTTGTAATCGCACAATCGAGGCACTGCTCAAGAAGTACAACGTTACACATAGGGTTTCGACACCCTATCATCCTCAAACAAGCGGGCAAGCCGAGGTGTCGAATCAGGAGATAAAACAGATTCTTGAGAAGGCAGTTGGGCCAACAAGAAAAGATTGGACCTTGAGGTTAGAGGATGCATTGTGGGCTTATAGGACCGCCTACAAAACACCCATAGGAATGTCCCCCTTTCGGCTTGTTGATGTGAGAATTATACGCACACAAATTAAACCCTCTTTTATCAATTGTAGTGAAGAATGTAAGTAGGGATCGTTCTAGACCGGGGATTAAGAGGGATTCTTAATCACTTGGAAACTGACTCAAATACATAAAAACACGTTTAAAACACTATACTAGACTCAAAGAATGCAAAACTAAACTTTAAAACACCAAAACAAACCAAAAGACTCAAAACAGCACCAAAACACTCAAAACTGCCTAAAAAACACAATCTGGGCAGTTTTGAACACTAGACACAACTTTGGACGAAAATTGGTTTTAACTTGACCTAAGACACTTAAAAACACAAACTAAAGTGATTTCTAACTACTATGACTCAACAAAGTAAAGGGGGATTGGTTTTGGACGAATTTAAAAACAAATGAATGGGATGGAAGCTAGCTAAGGGGTTCATCTCCACACATATTATACTTGCACACAAAACGATTTCTAATTGCTTTTCAATAAACCATGAATTCTCAGCGCCCCAGATTAACCGTAAATTGCACTAATTAACCCTCAGATTTTCCTAACGTTATTGAATTGGATCATTGCATACGACAACCCAAAACATTCCCCACAAGTCCCCTACATGATTGCATAATAGAGATACAAGCAAGAATCATTAAGTTCTATGAAAACCATAAGCATTGACGACGCACTTGTTACTATGATTGCATGAAACTTATGCCAAGAATTTACTTAACGCGATTGAGATCATCAACCTTTACTACTTGTGAATATAATTCCATAACGATTAGGTGAAATTTCCTTATATCCTAGCATCCAATTTATGCATGAAAATTAAGCGTGCACTCTCAACCAACACACACAAATCAATGTAATTCACATAGATAAGTAAATTGAATTCACGACTTATGAAACGCAATTAGAAGTAATCAAATCATATTGCAAGCATAAACATGTGTTTCGAATCCCCCCTAGCCAAGGGGGGGTTTAGTTCCTCATACGCACAAAACAAAGAGAATTGAAATTAAACATTGAAATCAAAGGAAAAGAAACACCTAGAAATTCCAGCGACGCGAACTTGAATTGCATGAACTTCCGAGCTTCCTTCTCCTCCTCCTTGGTGCGGCAAGGGTCTAGGGACAGGTTTTAGGGCCTTAGGTGTATGGATGGATGGTTATGGAGGGATGTAGTAGTGTTTAGGGGAAGGGGTTGGTGCGGCAAAGGTCTAAAACTAGGGAGAAGGGTGTTTGGTGGCTGCGGCAAGGCTGTGGAGATGTTTTGACGAATTTCTGGAATGAATGAATGTGTATGAGAGGTGGTGATCTGATCTAGGGGTTAATATGAGTATATATAGGCACTTAAAACCCTAGGGTAATCAGATATGGACTTGAATAACCCAAATCCACCAGGAAATAGGCTTAGAAATCAGAAATAGAAAGGGATAATGCTTCCTAGGTGCGGTAGGTAAGGGATAATGTGATAAGGCTTCTAGAATGCCTTGCAAGGCAAGGGAAATCAGCTTTCTAGAAGGATTTGGGGCGCCACCTTTGTAGGAGATAAGATAAGGTTCCTAGAATCATGATTTAAGTGCCAGATTTGTAGGGAAAAAGAGATAAGGGTGTGGCACTTTCTTAGGGATAATGTTAGGGCTTCTAGAAAGCCTAAAACTAAGGGGAATTGGATAAAACCCACGGCAAGGATAGGATAGGGCATCTAAGGCTTCTAGAAACCCTCCAAGATAAGGTAAAGTGCATGGCATCCTTATAGGATTAGGATAAGGTGTCCTAAATGGATAAGGACTCCTCATTGCACTTGGAAACTTTGCCTATTAGGATTAGGAAACCTTGTCTTCATCATTCCTTCTTCATCTTGGACTCCTTTTCCTTCTTGGACTTGGAAAACTTCTTTGTTGCTTCACTTGAGACCATTTGGATTTTGACTTTCGTACTTCAAGTAGGAAACCTTATTTGAGTAGGAATCTTCATTCTTCTAGGAATCCATCTTCAACTAGGAAACCCATTTTCATTAGGGACTTTCCTACTTCAACTAGGAAACCTTGTTCAAGTAGGAAACATCATCTTCAAATCTTTAATTTCGTCCATCCTCTTGGCTCCAAGCATATGATGTCCATTCCAAGCTCTAATTTGCTCCAAAAGGCTCCAAAATGCATCCTTTTGCATACTTTGTCCTTAAAACCAGAAAATACATATAACTAGCTTAAAAGACTACTTTACTAAGGAAAAACACTATAAATGCACAAGAACAAGCTAAACTAAGGTGCATAAATATGCTCCTATCAAATTCCCCCACACTTAGCTTTTGCTAGTCCTCGAGCAAAACAACATGAAACAAGGTAAATAAACGAAGTAAAACGAGTAAAACACAACCTACACCTTCCAACAATCGCCTCAGGGATTTCCAATGCACATGACATGTTAAAAATCATCATTCCCACAAATTTTAGCCATCTTTACGCTTAAGCATTTACTTAATCATAGTCACTACTCATTAGTTCACAAATAACCAATTTAAAACATGATTTGAATGTAGTAACATGCCTTAGAGAATTCCCTCAATTCCTTACTCGATATGCACTCAATTTTCACACAGATTTTCTGACTACACACCCTATACTAGTTATATGTGAGAAGATAGATGTAAATTTGATGCGAGAATTACTTGACACTCAAATTAAACCCTCTTTTTGTCAATTGTAGTAAGTACGTAAGTAGGGATCGTTCTGGACCGGGGACTAGGAGGGATTGTTAACCACTTGGATATGACTTCAAAAATGTAAAAACAATATAAAACACTAAACTAGACTCAAAGAATGTGAAACTAAACGTTAAAACACTAAGACAAACCAAAAGACTCAAAATGATTTATAACTAAATTGAACAATAAAGTAAAGGGGGATTGAGTTTTGGACGGAATTAAACTAAATGAACAAATTGCAATTAAAACATAATGTAAATATGAAATTGATGAAATGGAATGAATGGATGCTAGCCAAGGGGTTCATCTCCACACATGTTACACTTGCATAATAAAAAGATTTCTAATTGCATTTCAATAAACCATGAATTCTCAGCGCTCCGGGTTAATTAGGTCCGCTTAAATTAACCGTCAAGTTTTCCTTAAGTTAATGAATTGGATGATTGCATACGACAATCCAAAGCATTCCTCACAAGTTCCCTACATGAATTGCATAATAGAGATACAAGCAAGAATCATTAAGCAATATGAAAACTATAAGTGTTGACGAGGCATTCGTTACTATGATTGCATGAAACTTATGCCAAGAATTTGTTTAACGCGATTGTTTATAAGCAACCTCCACTACTTGTGAATATAAGTTCATAAATATTACGTGAAACTCACTTATATTCTAGCGTCAAATTCATGCATGAAAATTAAGCGTCGACTCTCAATAAACATACATAAATAGGTTATCAATCAAATAGTTAAACAAATTGAATTCACAATTTATGAAACGTAATTAAAAGTACTCAAATCATATTGCAAGCATAAACATATATTTCAAATCACCCCCTAGCTAAGGGGGGTTTAGTTCCTCATACGTACAAAACAAAGGGAATTGAAATTAAACATTGAAATCAAAGAAACGCCTAAACATTCCAACAACTCAATCTTGAATTGTATGAACGTTTAGGCCCTCTTATCTTCCTCTTCGTTGTAGCATAAGGTCTAGGGATAGTTGGGTTGGGGGAATGGAAGTGTGGAATGAAGTGAGGAGTGATGGAAGTGGAAGATGGTTTTTGGATTCTAAGGGAGAGAAACTCACGGCTAGGGAAGTGTTTGTGGTGTGTTGTGTTGTGAATGAGATGATATAAATGAATGAAGTGTGTGTGGTTTATATAGGGAGAGGATGGATGGGAGAGCATGTGAATGATAGCTAGGAGAATGATTAAAGGGGTGTGAATGGTTGGAAATGCATGTGGGTGAATTGGTGGTGCAATGATGAAAGAATAAGTGCATGTGTGTGTTTTGTGTTGGAATGAATGTGGATGCATGATGAAGAGTTAATAAATAATGCATGTAGGGTTAGGAAATAAAATCATAACTTAAAGGGGGGATGATTATAAGGTGTGGCTAGGTTGGAAAGGTGTGGAAGATGGATGGAATTAGGGGGAATGCATGGCAATGATGGGGAGTTCTTTGGTGATGAATGCAATGATGAAGAGTGAAAAAATAATGCATGTAGGGTTAGCTAGGTTGGCTTTGTTTGGGTGCATGTGAGTTAAAGAGGGAGAATGTGGTGAAATGATGAAGTAGGAAGGTGGAAATGCATGTGAATGCATGTGAGTGCATGTGTGTGTGAATGGGTGTTTCTTGATGGTTTTGGGGTTGTGATGCATGTGAATGCATATGGCTAAGGCTTGTTGATTGGGCTAGAGGTTTTGCATGGCTCAAAGGATTGTTTGATTGGGCTAGGCCCTTTTTTTATGTCCAAAGTGCATACAAGGCTTTCAAATTCGTCCAACACTTTGGCTACAAAAATATGCTATCCATTCCAAGCCCAATTTTGCTCCAAAATGCTCCAAAATGCATCTTTTTGCTTCCTTAGCCATATGAACCTAAAAACACACGAAAGTGGCTTAAACTACTAAAACAACTATGAATTAACAACATAGATGCACGAAAACAAGCTAAGTAAGTCGCCTAAATATGCTCCTATCAAATTCCCCCACACTTAGTTTTTGCTAGTCCTCGAGCAAAACAAAATAATAACAAACAAACAAAACGACACTTAACAAGTAAAACACAACCTAAACCTTCCAACAACCGTCTTAGGGATTTCCAATGCACATGACATGTTAAAAATCATCATTCCGACAGATTTTAGTCATCTTCACACTTAAGTACATTCTTAATCATAGTCACCACATACTATTTCACAATTAAGCATTTAAAACCATGTTTTGAATGTAGTAACATGCCTTAGAGAATTTGCTCAATTCCTTACAAGATATGCACTCGATTTTCACTCAGATTTTCTAACTACACACCCTAATCTAGTCATATGTGAGAAGATTGATGTAAACATGAAAACGAACACTCACATATATGTATCACAAAGAACGCAATTTCTGGAGTTAATAAGCATGTTTAGATATGATCTCATGAATGGAATGCTACTACTTAGACGCGAGAACCAGTGACACCATATGCTCATACCAAATTCAAACTCCACAATTGAAATGCACAACACTCAAGATAGAAGTCAAGGGTTGTAACGGGGCTTGGGATATTGGCTCACAAGGAAAGGTAGGGATAAACAAAAGTTCTTTAAACAATAGCAAGCAAAGTAATGAAATTAAGGCTTAGAATTCACTTGGCATGCAGAAATCAACTTTTAGACATAAGGGGGAGATTCAACAACTCTTAGGGCCTAATTTATTGTTTTGGGCCCTTACTTCAACCAACAATACTTTTCAACTCCTTTTTTTTTTTTTTCTTTTTTCTTTCTTTCTTTTTGGCCGTGCCTATGGCACATCAACTCACATAAACACTCTTTCCCCCACACTTATTTTCTGCAATACCTTAATCAAAAGGAATTCATTGCTTACTATGCTTCAAGAACAAGGGTAAGGACGGTCATATTCTAGGTTAGGTGAGGATAAAGTGGGTTAACAAAGAACATGGGCTAACACGGCTCAATGGGGTTAAACTTAAACGCAAAATGAGTTAAGGGCACATGGCTTTTTGGCTTTGATGGTGGTCACTACACAACTTCATCTTGAATATGTGTTATGCAAATCAATAATATGTTTTGAATGAAATGGGCATGAGTTCTAGCATTTGGAACTATATGATGAAACGCCTTCTAAGTAGTAACCAAGCAAAGAATAATGAGATCATGCAACGACTTTAGAAAACAAGAAATCACAGATTATACTCTCCAAAGAACGTTATAGGCTCAAGTCTCTTAGGGTTGTAGCGTTTGTTTGAGTTCCTTCCTTCAAGCATGTTACATAACTAATTTTTTCTTTTATGATTGCATGTGAAGTCATACATTATAACCATAACCAAGCATATACCAAGAGTAAATCAAACTTTTCTCCATGTTTCTAACTCTTTTTAACAGTCATGCACTTACAAACCAAATCCTTATCATTGTGTTGGAAGGTACCCTAAGACACAAACACACACACAAAAACAACTTTAAAACAACTCTTTTTGGGTTTTTCAAAACAATTTTTCAAATTTTTTATGGGATTTTCGAATTTTTAAGTCAAAACACGCTAAACACACTTAACAGCAAGAAACAACATTTGAAGTTATGGTGGATAAACCTACGAATTTGCATCAAAACACTTTAGAAACTCCCCCACACTTAAATCAAACATTGTCCTCAATGTTAAAAACCACACTAAACACAAGCAAACATATAAACAGCAATTAAACATACTAAACATGGCAGAATGTATCTAACAAGGAGAAGAGTTTAGGGATGCAAATTGATGCGAGAATTATACGCACACAAATTAAACCCTCTTTTTATCAATTGTAGTATAAGTATAAGTAGGGATCGTTCTTAACCGGGGATTAGGAGGGATTGCAAAATCACTTGGAAACTGACTCAAAAACGTAAAATAAAGTTTAAAACACTAAACTAGACTCAAAGAATGCAAAACTAAACATTTAAAACACTAAAACAAACCAAAGGACTCAAAACAGCCCCAAAACACTCAAAACTGCCTTAAAAACACAATCTGGGCAGTTTTGAGCACTTTGGTGAATTTGGACGAATGTGTGTAATAAATTGAATCAAAACACTTATAAACACAAACTAAGACACTTTAACACTAAACTAGACTCAAAGAATGCAAAACTAAACACTTAAAACACTAAAACAAACCAAAAGACTCAAACAGCACCCAAAACACTCAAAACTGCCTTAAAAACACTTTCTGGGCAGTTTTGAGCACTTTGACTACTTTGGACGAAATTGGGTAATAAAATGAATCAAAACACTTAGAAACACAAACTAAGACACTTTCTAACTAAGTTGGACACTAAAGCAAGGGGGGATTGAGTTTTGGACGAAATTAAACTAATTGCACAGATTCTAATTAAAACAGATTGTAAGTATGAATGTGATGGATTGCTAGCTAAGGGGTTCATCTCCACACATGTTACACTTGCATAATAAAAAGATTTCCAATTGCATTCCAATAAACCATGAATTCTCAACGCCCCGGGTTAATTAGGTCCGCTTAAATTAACCGTCAAGTTTTCCTTAAGTTAATGAATTGGATGATTGCATACGACAACCCAAAGCATTCCTCACAAGTTCCCTACATGAATTGCATAATAGAGATACAAGCAAGAATCATTAAGCAACATGAAAACTATAAGTGTTGACGAGGCATTCGTTACTATGATTGCATGAAACTTATGCCAAGAATATGTTTAACGCGATTGTTTATAAGCAACCTCCACTACTTGTGAATATAAGTTCGTAACTATTACGTGAAACTCACTTATATTCTAGCGTCAAATTCATGCATGAAAATTAAGCGTGCACTCTCAATAAACATACATAAATAGGTTATAAATCAAATAGTTAAACAAATTGAATTCACAACTTATGAAACGCAATTAGAAGTAATCAAATCAAAATGCAAGCATAAACATATATTTCAAATCCCCCCCTAACCAGGGGGGGTTTAGTTCCTCATACGTACAAAACAAAGAGAATTGAAATTAAACATTGGAATCGAGGAAAAGAAACACCTAAACATTCCAACAACTCAAACTTGAATTGTATGAACGTTTAGGCACTCTTCTCCTCCTCTTCGTTGTAGCACAAGGTCTAAGGATAGGTTTGGAGGGATGGGGAGTTATGGATGGTGTAGAATGATGTGTTTAGGATAGGGATGGATGTAGGGGACCTCAAGGCTTCTTTTTGGGCAGAAAATATGAAGAATGGTGAAGTATGGATGTGTTATAGAGAGGGGATGAATTTCTGGCGTGAATGGTGAATGAATTGTGTATGAATGGGAATGAATGAATTGTGGCTGCAATGGATGCTTATTTATAGGTGAAAAGGAGGGAATATGACTGCTAGGAACTTGGTGGAAATCTGGAATGGTGATGGGAGATGCATGTGGCTGATTTATGCATGTGATTAAAGGGTAATGACAGCTAGGTTATGATGATGAATGCATGTGCAAAGTTGGTTGAATGATTATGGGTGCATGTGGCTGATTTATATGAAGGGAATGCATGATTGTTTACATGTGAATTAAAGCTATATGTGGCTGCAATGATGAAATGGATGGGAGTTGATGTGAGAATTATACGCACACAAATTAAACCCTCTTTTTATCAATTGTAGTGAAGAATGTAAGTAGGGATCGTTCTGGACCGGGGATTAGGAGGGATTGTTAATCACTTGGAATCTGACTCAAATACGTAAAAACAAGTTTAAAACACTATACTAGACTCAAAGAATGCAAAACTATACTTTAAAACACCAAAACAAACCAAAAGACACAAAACAGCCCCAAAACACTCAAAACTGCCTTAAAAACACAATCTGGGCAGTTTTGAGCACTAGACACAACTTTGGACGAAAATTGGTTTTAACTTGACCTAAGACACTTAAAAACACAAACTAAATTGATTTCTAACTAATTTGACTCAACAAAGTAAAGGGGGATTGGTTTTGGACGATTTTAAAAACAAAACTTAAAACTTTGTAAAACGAACAGATTTTAAACGAATTTGGATTTAATGAATGGATGGGAAGCTAGCTAAGGGGTTCATCTCCACACATGTTATACTTGCACACAAAACGATTTCTAATTGCTTTTCAATAAACCATGAATTCTCAACGCCCCAGATTAACCGTGAATTGCACTAATTAACCCTCAGATTTTCCTAACGTTATTGAATTGGATGATTGCATACGACAACCCAAAACATTCCCCATAAGTCCCCTACATGATTGCATAATAGAGATACAAGCAAGAATCATTAAGTTCTATGAAAACCATAAGCATTGACGAAGCACTTGTTACTATGATTGCATGAAACT
The DNA here is from genome assembly GCA_016587475.1 of Pyrus pyrifolia. Taxonomy (NCBI): domain Eukaryota; kingdom Viridiplantae; phylum Streptophyta; class Magnoliopsida; order Rosales; family Rosaceae; genus Pyrus; species Pyrus pyrifolia. The sequence continues at coordinate 1,290,528 of BNSU01000024.1, forward strand.
TATGCCAAGAATTTACTTAACGCGATTGAGATCATCAACCTTTACTACTTGTGAATATAATTCCATAACGTTTAGGTGAAATTTCCTTATATCCTAGCATCCAATTTATGCATGATAATTAAGCGTGCACTCTCAACCAACACACACAAATCAATGTAATTCACATAGATAAGTAAATTGAATTCACAACTTATGAAACGCAATTAGAAGTAATCAAATCATATGGCAAGCATAAACATGTGTTTTGAATCCCCCCCTAGCCAAGGGGGGGTTTAGTTCCTCATACGCACAAAACAAAGAGAATTGAAAGTAAACATTGAAATCAAAGGAAAAGAAACACCTAGAAATTCCAGCCACGCGAACTTGAATTGCATGAACTTCCGAGCTTCCTTCTCCTCCTCCTTGGTGCGGCAAGGGTCTAGGGACAGGTTTTAGGGCCTTAGGTGTATGGATGTATGGTTATGGAGGGATGTAGTAGTGTTTAGGGGAAGGGGATGGTGCGGCCAAGGTCTAAAACTAAGGAAAGGGGTGTTTGGTGTCTGCGGCAAGGTTGTGGAGATGTTTTGACGAATTTATGGAATGGATGAATGTGTATGAGAGGTGGTGATCTGATCTAGGGGTTAATATGAGTATTTATAGGCACTTAAAACCCTAGGGTAATCAGATATGGACTTGAATAACCCAAATCCACTAGGAAATAGGCTTAGAAATCAGAAATAGAGAGGGATAATGCCTCCTAGGTGTGGCAGGTATGGGATAAGGTGATAAGGTTTCTAGAATGCCTTGCAAGGCAAGGGAAATCAGATTTCTAGAAGGGTTTGGGCGCCACCTTTGTAGGAGATAAGATAAGGTTCCTAAAATCATGCTTTAAGTGCCAAATTTGTAGGGAAAAAGAGATAAGGGTGCAGCACCTTCTTAGGGATAATGTTTAGGGCTTCTAGAAAGCCTAAAACTAAGGGGAATTGGATAAAACCCACGGCAAGGATAGGATAGGGCATCTAAGGCTTCTAGAAACCCTCCAAGATAAGGTAAAGTGCATGGCATCCCTATAGGATTAGGATAAGGTGTCCTAAATGGATAAGGACTCTTCATTGTACTTGGAAACTTTGCCTATTAGGATTAGGAAACCTTGTCTTCATCATTCCTTCTTCATCTTGGACTCCTTTTCCTTCTTGGACTTGGAAAACTTCTTTGTTGCTTCACTTGAGACCATATGGATTTTGACTTTCCTACTTCAAGTAGGAAACCTTATTTGAGTAGGAATCTTCATTCTTCTAGGAATCCATCTTCAACTAGGAAACCCATTTTCATTAGGGACTTTCCTACTTCAACTAGGAAACCTTGCTCAAGTAGGAATCATCATCTTCAAGTCTTCAATTTTCGTCTATCCTCTTGGCTCCAAGCATATGATGTCCATTCCAAGCTCTAATTTGCTCCAAAAGGCTCCAAAATGCATCCTTTTGCATACTTTGCCCTTAAAACCTGAAAATACATAAAACTAGCTTAAAAGACTACTTTACTAAGGAAAAACACTATAAATGCACAAGAACAAGCTAAACTAAGGTGCATAAATATGCTCCTATCAGGAGTGCATGTGCTTTGACAGCTAGGTTGAATAAATTAAAGGGAGTGCATGTGGCTTGGCTGGAATGATTGGAATGCAATCTGAAATGGGATGTGTTGGTGTGAATTTCTGGTACAAAGGGCCTCCTTTGGTCTTCAATTTCGTCCATCTACTTGGCTTCAAGTATATGCAATCCATTTAACGCCCCAAACCACTCCAAAATGCACCAAAATGCACCATTTTGCATACTTTGCCCTTAGAACCTGAAAACACACAAAAGAAGCATAAAGGACTAAAATAACTAAAGAAACATAACGTAAATGCACGAGAACAAGCCATTTAAGTCGCATGAATATGCTCCTATCACAAATCTGGTTATGGAGTGTAAATTCCATCTTCTCCTTGGTGATTGCAGTGAGGCTTCATCTTTGTGATTCCACAGGCTTACTCTTGAACTGCGCTGCTCCCATCGTTGATTTTCCTTTGTGCTACTCTTGAACTGGGCAGCAGGCTTCTTTTGGTCTCCCTCGAAGGTCTGAGCTTCCTCCTCTTATCTGTTTCTTTGTTCAATCTCTCCAATTCATATTGAAGATGGTTAGAGGATAGCTCAGCAAAGCTAGGTAATCAACCAGGGAATAGAGTCCAGATAGACTCCAAGTGCCGGCTGATTGCTTCTTTCACTTTGCCATGCAAGTAATATCAAGGACAAAGGAAAAGACAGGGAAAGAGCATGATATGAGATACCTTTGCTTTCGCCCTTGATGATATGAGATACCTTTGCTTTCGAAGAGGTAGTGAATGAATCCACATGTTTCGATCCACCGTTTCCTCTTCCTCATTCGTACTGCAGGCATTTGGTATCTTCTTTGGGGGATACATCCATGTTTGAAAGTGTGTTCTCAAGAGAAGGAGAAATCTGAGCATGTTTGAGAGGGTTGGTTGCAGCTTACATTTTCGGCCGAGAAGGAAAGTTATGCGCTTCTGGGTGTATGCCTTGCCATGAATGTTGATGTATATAGGAAGTGTAATGGCAAATGGCAGTGCGGATGCGGCAATCTCTTCCACGCGTCTTCTGAAAAGCCTGGAGCTTTTGATAAAGTGGCACGCGTCTTCTGAAAAGCCGGGAGCTTTTGACAAAGTTGCACTCGCTTTCTGGAAAGCCGGGAGCTTTCGGCTTTGTCACCCACGTTTGTCGGCTAAAGTGTGCAGCTGATTTCTCGCCTTCCACGCGTCTTCTGAAAAGCTGGGAGCTTTTGACAAATTTGCACACGCTTTCTGAAAAGCTTGGATTGCGTCTGAAGAGTTGGCGATCTTTACGCCAGAAAATCCGGTTTTGAAGAGCGGTGTCTCTTCAATGCTAAATTGGTGATTGTGTCGCCTATCCTTTAATAGAGGTGATCGATCACCTCTATCTGCACACTTTGAAGACTTCCCAAAAATCATCTTCGGCTCGTTGAGATTTTTCTCCATCCAACCCTTCTCTTTTAACTTCTTGAACAATGGCTAGCTCATCCAACCCATCGAACATTTGCTTAGATTTGAGTCTAAGCAGTGATCCTGTTGCGCCTCGTCAGGGTAAGGTATGGTGCCCGTCTTTCTTATCTTCCCATGGCCCTCTTACAGATGAGAACTCTGTGATGACGGATCCCACAACGGCTACGATAGTGGCTCGGAACCTCCTCACTCCCAAAGACAGTCAGCTGCTTTCAGGACGGTCCGATGAGTTGGCTGTTCAAGAATCCCTGGCTTTGAGTGTTCAGTGCGCTGGCTCTGTGTCCAACATGGGCCAACGCCTTCTTGCTCGCTCCCGTCAGGTTGAATCCTTGATGGCGGAGGTGGAGAGTCTTAAGCAGGAGATCAAACAACTTAAGTACGAGAACCGAAGTTTGCACGTGCTTGCCAACAATTATTCTTCAGGCATGAAGAGGAAGCTTGATGAGCTTGATGACCGTCAAAAGCTTGCTGCTTTCTTCCAGAGGCACCTCTTTCCTGGGTCATCCAGCGTTCCACCAAGGTTTGGGGCCTTGAATGATCTATCTTCGGTGCCTTCCGCTCCGATGCCTCTTGCTCCAATGCCTTCTGCTCCGAGACCTCCTGTTCCGATGCCTTCTGCTCCGAGAGTGTTGCCACATAGTGGGGCCTCACGTACACAACCTTTGTGAAGACTCCATCTTTCTGCCATGTTTAGATACAATTGTAATTTATCGAAAAATCAATGAACAAGCTTTGTTTTATTTACTGTATTGGGTTGCCTCCCAAGTAGCGCTTTCTTTTACGTCTTGCAGCTGGACGAAGAACCCAATCACTCCAGGATATGTTCACGAATCGGATGAGAACTCCGAGTCATGAACTAGTACCTAAAACAAGAAACAAAACAAATTTAAGAATCTGGAAAAATAAAAACAAACGAAAATAAAACAATCCAAGGGATTAACAAAGTTGCTAATCCCCGGCAACGGCGCCAAAATTTGATGCGAGAATTACTTGACACTCAAATTAAACCCTCTTTTTGTCAATTGTAGTAAGTACGTAAGTACGGATCGTTCTGGACCGGGGACTAGGAGGGATTGTTAACCACTTGGATTTGACTTCAAAAATGTAAAAACAATATAAAACACTAAACTAGACTCAAAGAATGTGAAACTAAACGTTAAAACACTAAGACAAACCACAAGACTCAAAATGCTTTAAAAACACAAACTAAAATGATTTATAACTAAATTGAACAATAAAGTAAAGGGGGATTGAGTTTTGGACGGAATTAAACTAAATGAACAAATTGCAATTAAAACATAATGTAAATATGAAATTGATGAAATGGAATGAATGGATGCTAGCCAAGGGGTTCATCTCCACACATGTTACACTTGCATAATAAAAAGATTTCTAATTGCATTTCAATAAACCATGAATTCTCAGCGCTCCGGGTTAATTAGGTCCGCTTAAATTAACCGTCAAGTTTTCCTTAAGTTAATGAATTGGATGATTGCATACGACAATCCAAAGCATTCCTCACAAGTTCCCTACATGAATTGCATAATAGAGATACAAACAAGAATCATTAAGCAATATGAAAACTATAAGTGTTGACGAGGCATTCGTTACTATGATTGCATGAAACTTATGCCAAGAATTTGTTTAACGCGATTGTTTATAAGCAACCTCCACTACTTGTGAATATAAGTTCATAACTATTACGTGAAACTCACTTATATTCTAGCGTCAAATTCATGTATGAAAATTAAGCGTCGACTCTCAATAAACATACATAAATAGGTTATCAATCAAATAGTTAAACAAATTGAATTCACAATTTATGAAACGTAATTAAAAGTACTCAAATCATATTGCAAGCATAAACATATATTTCAAATCACCCCCTAGCTAAGGGGGGTTTAGTGATAGGAGCATATTTAGGCGACTTAGTTGGCTTGTTCTTGTGCATTTACGTTGTTATTTCTTAGTTCTTTAAGTCTTTTAAGTCATTTTCGTATGTTTTCAGGTTCTAAGGGCTAAAGGAGCAAAAAGGTGCATTTTGGAGCATTTTGGAGCAAAATTGGGCTTGGAATGGCTAGCTTATGTTTGGAGCAAAAGGAATGGACGAAATTGAAGACCTAATGAAGTTAGGATTCCTAATCACAAGAGGATTCCTAATCACAAGAGGATTCCTAATCAAATGAGGAATCCTAGTCAAAGAAGGTTTCCTACTTGAAGTAGGAAAGTTAAGCCAAGGTTTCCTATTTTGGTTTAATCTTTCCTAATCCTTAAAGACTCCATATTTCAGCAAGATCAAAGGTTCCTACCCATTCTAAGTCACAACAACAACATCCCTTGCAACTTTGAGCCATGCCGTGTGTCCCCTTGGTATTTCCCTTCCTTGCCGTGCAAGGAAGGGCTTTGTTTCCTATTTTAACTACTTAAACTCCTTCCTTTTTCATGCTAAGGTCAGCCATAACTCACATACCCTTTTCTATACCAAAATTCTTGCCTAATTTCAGAAATAAAAAGCATTCCTTTTCTTACAAACCCTTGCCGCAAGTTTCACCTTGTTTCCTTTAATTTTCTGATTTGATTTCCTATTTCTAAAGCCTTTGACTTAATTTCTGATTACCTAAAGAGTCTAGGGTTTTAATTCCTGAATTCATATTAATAAACCTCCTTGTTGCAGCCAAAAATGATCCATTCATTCACCATTCACGCCAGAAATTCATCCTCTCCCTCTAAGACCTCCATACTTCACCATTCTTGAGATTTTCTGCCCAAAAACATCCCTGGCCGTCCCCTACATCCATTCCAACCTTAAACCTACCATTCAACACCATCCATATCCCCAAAAACTCACAAAAACCCTTGTGCCGCAGCACTTAGGAGAGGAAGGAAGCCTAGAACGGTTCATGCTTGCAGATTGGAGCGTTTTAGGTGTACTTCGTTCTTGTTTTCAATGTTTATTTTGTTATTATCTTCTAAGGTTGCTGTAATCATGAGTGGCTAAACCCCTAATTAGTTAGGGGAAAGTTTGAAGCCATGAACATGTTTGAAATATGAATTGATTTCTTCCAATTGTGATTTGTTAAGTTGTGATTGCAATTCAATTATCCGTTTTATTCATAACTTGTTCTTGTATGTTGATTAAAGATGCATATTTAGTTTTCATGCATGAACTTGATGCTAGTTTATAAACGAGTTTCACCTAATCGTCACAAGTTTATAAACATGAGTAGTGAAGGTTGTTAGTCACAATCGAGTTAATTGAATTCTTGGCAAGAGTATCATGCATTCATAGTTACAATTGCCTCGTCAACACTTATAATTTTCATAGAGCATAATGATCTCTCATCGTATCTCTTCTATGCATTCATGTTGAGGACCATTGGAGAATAATATGAATTGTCGCATGCATCATCCAATTCATTGACATAAGGAAGATTTGAAGGTTAATTAGTGCATCACGGTTAACTTGGGGTGTTGAGCATCATAGTTAGTGAAAAGCAATTGGAGAATCGATTCATATATAAATGTGTCATGTGTGGAGAATGGACCTCTAACTAATCCATCCATCATCTTGTTTTTAAACAAATTCGTTTTACAATCTGCCTAGTTTGATTACTTGCTTTGTTATTTCAATTTTCGTCAAAACAAAACCCCCCTTTACTTTCTTGTTCTAAAGTGTTTAGAATCTATTTAGTTTGTGTTTTAAAGTGTTTTGAATCAACTTATAATCTTAAATTCGTCCAACTTTGTGTTTAAGGTCAGAAACTGCCTAGTTAGTGTTTTTAGGCAGTTTTGAGTCTTTTGAACTTGTTTTGAGTCCTTTGAGTCTTTGCAAACGTTTTTAACTTTGTTTTTATGTTTTTGAGTCAATTTAGAGGTTTTAGCAAGCCCTCCTAATCCCCGGTCTAGAACGATCCCTACTTGCATCCTTACTACAATTCGACAACAAGAGGGTTAATTTGTGTGCTTAACTATTTTCGCATCATTTAGTTCCTCATACGTACAAAACAAAGAGAATTGAAATTAAACATTGAAATCAAAGAAACGCATAAACATTCCAACAACTCAATCTTGAATTGTATGAACGTTTAGGCCCTCTTATCTTCCTCTTCGTTGTAGCATAAGGTCTAGGGATAGTTGGGTTGGGGGAATGGAAGTGCGGAATGAAGTGAGGAGTGATGGAAGTGGAAGATGGTTTTTGGATTCTAAGGGAGAGAAACTCACGGCTAGGGAAGTGTTTGTGGTGTGTTGTGTTGTGAATGAGATGATATAAATGAATGAAGTGTGTGTGGTTTATATAGGGAGAGGATGGATGGGAGAGCATGTGAATGATAGCTAAGAGAATGATTAAAGGGGTGTGAATGGTTGGAAATGCATGTGGGTGAATTGGTGGTGCAATGATGAAAGAATAAGTGCATGTGTGTGTTTTGTGTTGGAATGAATGTGGATGCATGATGAAGAGTTAATAAATAATGCATGTAGGGTTAGGAAATAAAATCATAACTTAAAGGGGGGATGATTATAGGGTGTGGCTAGGTTGGAAAGGTGTGGAAGATGGATGGAATTAGGGGGAATGCATGGCAATGATGGGGAGTTCTTTGGTGATGAATGCAATGATGAAGAGTGAATAAATAATGCATGTAGGGTTAGCTAGGTTGGCTTTGTTTGGGTGCATGTGAGTTAAAGAGGGAGAATGTGGTGAAATGATGAAGTAGGAAGGTGGAAATGCATGTGAATGCATGTGAGTGCATGTGTGTGTGAATGGGTGTTTCTTGATGGTTTTGGGGTTGTGATGCATGTGAATGCATATGGCTAAGGCTTGTTGATTGGGCTAGAGGTTTTGCATGGCTCAAAGGATTGTTTGATTGGGCTAGGCCCTTTGTTTTATGTCCAAAGTGCATACAAGGCTTTCAAATTCGTCCAACACTTTGGCTACAAAAATATACTATCCATTCCAAGCCCAATTTTGCTCCAAAATGCTCCAAAATGCATCTTTTTGCTTCCTTAGCCATATGAACCTAAAAACACACGAAAGTGGCTTAAACTACTAAAACAACTATGAATTAACAACATAGATGCACGAAAACAAGCTAAGTAAGTCGCCTAAATATGCTCCTATCAAAATATGAAAACGAATGCTCACATATATGTATGACAAAGAAAGCACTTTTCGGAGTTAAATAGCATGTTTATCAATATGATCTCATGAATGGAATGCTACTACTTAGATGTGAGAACCAGTGACACCATATGCTCGTACCAATTTTAAACTCCACAAATTGAAACACATAACACTCAAGATTAAAGTCAAGAGTTGTAACGGGGCTAGGGGTATTGGCTAACAAAGAAGGGTAAAGGATAAACAAAAGTTCTTTAAAGCAATAGTAAGCAAAGTAATGAATTTGAGACTTAAACTCTCTTCAAGTGGCCGAAATCAATTAGTACACACAAGGGAAGATTCATGCAACATTTAGGGTCAAATTCACTCTTTTGGACCCTTCCTTCAACAACCAACACTTGTGAGTTCATTCTCACTTATTTTTCAACTCTTTTTCTTTCTTTTTGATAGGAGCATATTTAGGCGACTTAGTTGGCTTGTTCTTGTGCATTTCCGTTGTTATTTCTTAGTTCTTTAAGTCTTTTAAGTCATTTTGTGTGTTTTCAGGTTCTAAGGGCTAAAGGAGCAAAGAAGTGCATTTTGGAGCCTTTTGGAGCATTTTTGGGCTAGAGATGGATAGCTTATGCTTGGAGTCAAAGTATTGGACGAAATTGAAGACCAAGTGAGCCTAGAATCGAAGGAAGAAGGAGGAATCAAGAATTGGAAACTAGTTTCCATTATTGGGAGTTTCCATTTGTGAGGGTTTCCAATTGTGCAAGTTTCCAAATAATGTGGTTGCCTAAATCACATGTTCTAGAAGCCCTAGACATGTCCTAAATTGTGCCTTGAGTTACCTTCCTTTTCTCTCCTAAAATCTGACCTAAAAACCTTTCTCCTTCTCCTTGCCGTGGGTTTAATGCCTTGTCTCACCCAAAATCTGCAAGTTTTGTATTTCCCCTTTCTTGTTCCCCTTGTGCCGCAAGACTTAACCTTTTTCTCCCTAATTCCTGATTTCAATTACCTATTCTAGAGGGATTTAACTTAATTCCTGATTCTTAGAATTGATTTAGGAAATTAAACACTTACCTATTTCTGAAAATCCTTGCCATGCACTCCCTTGGACCATTCCTCTTCCTTGCCGTGCAAGGGGAAGGATTCTTTCCTATTTTTCTGAGTCTTTGACTTAATTTCTGTTTACCTAAATAGTCTAGGGTTTTAATTCCTGAAATCATATTAATAAACCTCCTTGTTGCAGCCACAAATCATCCATTCATTCACCATTCACGCCAGAAATTCATCCTCTCCCTCTAAGACCTCCATACTTCACCATTCTTGAGATTTTCTGCCCAAAAACATCCATGGCCGTCCCCTACATCCATTCCAACCTTAAACCTACCATTCAACACCATTCATATCCCCAAAAACTCACAAAAACCCTTGTGCCGCAGCACTTAGGAGAGGAAGGAAGCCTAGAACGGTTCATGCTTGCAGATTGGAGCGTTTTAGGTGTACTTCGTTCTTGTTTTCAATGTTTATTTTGTTATTATCTTCTAAGGTTGCTGTAATCATGAGTGGCTAAACCCCTAATTAGTTAGGGGAAAGTTTGAAGCCATGAACATGTTTGAAATATAAATTGATTTCTTCCAATTGCGATTTGTTAAGTTGTGATTGCAATTCAATTATCTGTTTTATTCATAACTTGTTCTTGTATGTTGATTAAAGATGCATATTTAGTTTTCATGCATGAACTTGATGCTAGTTTATAAACGAGTTTCACCTAATCGTCACAAGTTTATAAACGTGAGTAGTGAAGGTTGTTAGTCACAATCGAGTTAATTGAATTCTTGGCAAGAGTATCATGCATTCATAGTTACAATTGCCTCGTCAACACTTATAATTTTCATAGAGCATAATGATCTCTCATCGTATCTCTTCTATGCATTCATGTTGAGGACCATTGGAGAATAATATGAATTGTCGCATGCATCATCCAATTCATTGACATAAGGAAGATTTGAAGGTTAATTAGTGCATCACGGTTAACTTGGGGTGTTGAGCATCATAGTTAGTGAAAAGCAATTGGAGAATCGATTCATATATAAATGTGTCATGTGTGGAGAATGGACCTCTAACTAATCCATCCATCATCTTGTTTTTAAACAAATTCGTTTTACAATCTGCCTAGTTTGATTACTTGCTTTGTTATTTCAATTTTCGTCAAAACAAAACCCCCCTTTTACTTTCTTGTTCTAAAGTGTTTAGAATCTGTTTAGTTTGTGTTTTAAAGTGTTTTGAATCAACTTATAATCTTAAATTCGTCCAAATTTGTGTTTAAGGTCAGAAACTGCCTAGTTAGTGTTTTTAGGCAGTTTTGAGTCTTTTGAACCTGTTTTGAGTCCTTTGAGTCTTTGCAAACGTTTTTAACTTTGTTTTTATGTTTTTGAGTCAATTTAGAGGTTTTAGCAAGCCCTCCTAATCCCCGGTCTAGAACGATCCCTACTTGCATCCTTACTACAATTCGACAACAAGAGGGTTAATTTGTGTGCTTAACTATTTTCGCATCAAATAATGGAAACTATTTTCCCAATAATGGAAACTAGTTTCCAATTCTTGATTCCTCCTTCTTCCTTCGATTCTAGGCTCACTTGGTCTTCAATTTCGTCCAATACTTTGACTCCAAGCATAAGCTATCCATCTCTAGCCCAAAAATGCTCCAAAAGGCTCCAAAATGCACTTCTTTGCTCCTTTAGCCCTTAGAACCTGAAAACACACGAAATGACTTAAAAGACTTAAAGAACTAAGAAATAACAACGTAAATGCACAAGAACAAGCCAACTAAGTCGCCTAAATATGCTCCTATCAAATTCCCCCACACTTAGCTTTTGCTAGTCCTCGAGCAAAACAAAACAACAAAAGAACACGAAACGAGACAAAATGAACAAAACACAACCTACACCTTCCAACATTTGCCTCAGGGATTTCCAATGCACATGACATGTTAAAAATCATCATTCCCATAGATTTTAGTCATCCTTACACTTAAGTACAATCTTAATCATAGTCACCACATACTAGTTCACAATTACGCATTTAAAACCATGTTTTGAATGTAGTAACATGCCTTAGAGAATTTGCCCAATTCCTTACAAGATATGCACTCAATTTTCACTCAGATTTTTTTAACTACGCACCCTTATCTAGTTATATGTGAGAAGATTGATGTAAACATGGAAACGAACACTCACATATATGTATCACAAAGAAAGCAATTTCTGGAGTTAATAAGCATGTTTAGATATGATCTCATGAATGGAATGCTACTACTTAGATGCGAGAACCAGTGATACCATATGCTCATACCAAGTTCAAACTCCACAAATTGAAACACATAACACTCAAGATTGAAGTCACGGGTTGTAACGGGGCTTGGGGTGTTTGGCTAACAAAGGAGAGATGTGGAAAACAAAGGTTCTTAAAGAAATAGTGAGCAAAGCATTTAAATCAACTTAGAATTCACTTTTGAATGCAAACTCAACTTTTGAACAAAAGGGAAGAATTTAGACATTTTAGGGCCAGATTTGGTGTTTTGGACCCTTTCTTCAACATTCAACACTTAATCACTTATTCTTTCATCTTTTCAAGCTCTTTTTGCCTTTCTTTCTTTCTTTTCTTTTCTGTTTTTCTTTTTCATACGTTTTTCACATTTTTTTTTTTTTCTCTTTTCTTTTGAATCTCAAGACATACATATAAACTTAAGAACAAACATTCCTTCCCCCACACTCATTTTCTTGCATAATGTAACTCAAAAGGAATTCATTTAAGTCATGCTCACTATCTTTTAAGAACAAGGGTGTGGACTGCCCTAAACTAGGCTAGGTGAGGATGATATGGGTTAACAAAGAACAAAGGCTAACATGGCTCAATAGGGTTAAACTTAAACACAAAATGAGGTAGGATACACGGCAATTTGGCTTTGGTGGTGGTCACTACATAACTTCTTCTTGAACATGTGTTATGCAAATCAATAACATGCTTTGAATGAAATGGGCATGAGTTCTAGCATTTGGAACTATATGATGAAACGCCTTCTAAGTAGTAACCAAGCAAAGAATAATGAGACCATGCAACGACTTTAGAAAACAATAATGCACAGATTTTAACTCTCCAAATAACGTTTAGGCTCAAGTCTCACAAGGTTGTAGCGTTTGTTTGAGTTCCTTCCTTCAAGCATGTTACAAAAACGAAGTTTTCTTTTCTGATTGCATGTGAATTCATACATTATAACCATAACTAAGCATATACCAAGAGTAATTCAAACTTTTCTCCATGTTTATAACTCTTTTTAACAGTCATGCAATTACAAACCAAATCCTCATCATTGTGTTGGAAGGTACCCTAACGCACAAACACACAAACACACAAAACTGACTCAAAACACTCTTTTTAGGCTTTTCAAAACATGTTTTTCAAATTTTTATGTGATTTTCGGAGTTATGAAACAAAACACACTAAAACACTCTAAAACAGTTAAAAACACTTTAAAACAGCAAGGAACAACACTTGAAGTTATGGGTGATAAAATCCCACGAATTTGCATCAAATATACTTAGGTACCCCCCCACACTTAAATCAAACATTGTCCTCAATGTTTTACACATAAATTCACACAAAACACAATTAAACACCCAAACAGCAACTAAACAACATAATAGGGCAGATTAGAAACAATAACAAAGAGAAGGGTTTTAGAAACGCAAATCTGGAATTTGGGGGATTCCTTGAGCTTCCTTTGTTGAATGGATGGGTTGCCTCCCATAAAGCGCTTGCTTTAACGTCGTGCAGCCGGACGAACACCTCCATCAAGCTTCAGGGGAGGCCACGGCATGGAGGGGTGTTTCCTCCACAACATGCTCCTCAAACAAAGTGTAATACGGCTTCAACCTATGCCCATTGACCTTGAACTCGTGGCCACTCTTTAAGCTTTGGACTTGGACTGCACCATGAGGAAAAACATTAGTAACAACAAGAGGTCCAATCCACTTAGAACGTAACTTACCAGGGAATAACCGAAGTCTTGAATCAAAAAGCAACACTTTCTGCCCCTTGGAGAATGTTTTGGTACGAAGCATCTTATCATGATAAGCCTTCGTCTTGTCCTTGTAGATTCGAGCATTCTCGTAAGCCTCGTTCCTAATCTCCTCAAGTTCATCTAATTGGAGCTTCCTATGAACTCCAGCAACGTCGATGTCCATATTGAAGGTTTTCACCGCCCAATGTGCCTTGTGCTCTATCTCAACGGGCAAATGACATGGCTTACCATATATAAGCCGAAAAGGTGACATTCCAAGGGGAGTTTTGTAAGCCGTGCGATAGGCCGACAATGCATCGTCCAAGCGCAAACTCCAATCTCTTCTTGAAGGTCCCACGGTTTTCTCTAGGACTTGTTTGATTTCCCTATTTGAAACCTCAGCTTGCCCATTGGTTTGAGGGTGATAAGGTGTTAAACCTTATGCGTAACGTTGTATTTCTTGAGCAAAGCTTCAATGGTGCGGTTACAAAAGTGAGAACCCCCATCACTTATTAAAACTCGTGGCATCCCAAACCTAGCAAAAATATTAGATTTCACAAAATCTGCAACAACCTTAGAATCGTTAGTACGGGTGGCTTTGGCTTCCACCCATTTGGAAACATAATCAACAGCTAGTAAGATGTAAGTGAAACCAAAAGAGGGAGGAAAGGGACCCATGAAATCAATACCCCAAACATCAAAAATTTCCACAAATGAGAGAGATTGCTGCGGCATTTGGTCTTTAGGCCCTATGTTACCCGTTCTTTGACACTTATCACATGTTAAACAAAACATTTTAGCATCTTTAAAGAGATTAGGCCAATAAAATCCAGATTGTAACACCTTTAGGGCTGTCCTTTGGGTGCCAAAATGTCCCCCACATGCATAAGTATGGCAGAATGTAAGAATGGAATTAAAATCAGATTCGGGCACACATCTACGCACAATCTGATCTGGGCAGAATTTCCATAAATATGGATCATCCCAAACATAAAAACGTGCATCATGAACAAGTTTATCACGTTGGAATTTGTTTAAGGTACTAGGAACTTGCTTAGACACCAAGAAATTGACCAAATCGGCATACCAAGGGGTTCTTACCTCAATGGACAGAAGTTGCTCATCCGGGAATGTTTCTAAGATGGGAATGGACTCTTCTTTGCCTACCATTCGGCTAAGGTGGTCAGCCACCACGTTTTCACATCCTTTCTTGTCTCGAATTTCCAGATCGAACTTTTGGAGTAGGAGCATCCAACGAATGAGTCTTGGCTTGGCTTCCTTTTTGGTGAAAAGATACCTCAAAGCTGCATGGTCAGTGAAAACAATGACTTTAGTACCAAGAAGATATGATCTAAACTTATCTAATGCAAATACAATAGCCAAGAGTTCTTTTTCGGTTGTAGAATAATTTAGTTGTGCATCATTCAACGTCCGTGAGGCATAGTAGATGACATGCGGCCTCTTGTCTTTCCGTTGCCCTAAAACAGCCCCTAGAGCATAATCAGAGGCGTCACACATCAACTCAAAAGGGAGACTCCAATTGGGGGGAGCAATGATTGGTGCCGTGGTCAACAACTCCTTGAGTTGATTGAATGAAGTCGTGCACTCCTTGGTGAATTCAAACGCCACATCTTTTTGTAGAAGACGGCAAAGAGGTTGTGCAACTTTTGAGAAGTCCTTGATAAACCTACGATAGAATCCTGCATGGCCAAGAAAAGAACGAACCTCTCTAACCGAAGTTGGAGAGGGTAAGTGACGTACAAGATCTATTTTAGATTTGTCTACTTCAATACCGTTTTCAGAGATGATGTGCCCTAAAACTATGCCTTGTTTAACCATGAAATGACACTTTTCCCAATTGAGAACAAGGTTAGTTTCAACACAACGTTTTAGAATCAAACTCAGATTATGCAAGCAACCATCAAAAGAATTACCAAAGACGCTAAAATCATCCATAAAAACTTCAATGATTTTCTCAACATAATCAGAAAATATACTCATCATGCATCTTTGAAACGTAGCAGGTGCATAACATAAACCAAAAGGCATGCGACGATATGCAAATGTCCCAAAAGGGCATGTGAAAGTGGTTTTTTCTTGGTCCTCAGGTGCTATGACAATTTGATTATAACCAGAGTACCCATCAAGAAAACAATAGAAAGCATATCCCGCTAACCTTTCGAGCATTTGGTTAATGAACGGCAATGGGAAGTGGTCCTTCCTTGTGGTGGCGTTTAGCTTCCTATAATCGATGCACACCCTCCACCCAGTTTGAATGCGCGTAGGAACAAGCTCATTCTCGGCGTTTTCAACCACAGTCACTCCAGATTTCTTTGGAACGCATTGCACGGGCGAAACCCACCTGCTATCAGAAATAGGATAAATCACTCCACAATCAAGCAATTTGATTACCTCTTTCTTCACTACTTCCATCATCGGAGGGTTAAGACGGCGTTGAGCCTCTCGAGATGTTTTAGACCCCTCATCTAGAAGAATACGATGCATGCACATAGTAGGGCTAATTCCCTTTATGTCGGCCAAAGTCCATCCAATTGCCGTCTTGTACTCTTTAAGCACTCGCACTAACTTGCTCTCTTCTTGTGCCGTGAGTGAGGATGAAATAATGACGGGTAATGTCTCCTCCTCTCCCAAGAACACGTACTTCAAGTGACTCGGCAACGGCTTAAGTTCAAGTGTAGGTGGCTGCACAACTGAAGGAAGCATTTTATTAGTCGAAACAGAACTTAAAATAGGGTCCAAAAACTTACCTGAATGGGATGGCAATGACTCGAGTGCAGCCACCATCTCCATCATATCCTCACTAGGGGGCACGGCCAAGGACTCCTCATGCATGCCGTGGGGTCCCTTGGTGGTTGTCTCAATGTTATGCACGTCCCTTCCTTGTGCAATGACCAATTCAAGTGCATCGTCCTTCAAATTGTCCAAATGGTCCTGCGCCAAAGAATCAATTATATCAATAGCAAAACACGAATGATTCTCACTAGGGTACTTCATAGAATCAGAAAGATTGAACTTAATAACTTCCCCATCAAATTCCATTGTCAAATTGCCATTATATACGTCAATCTTTGTACGAGCAGTTTTCATGAATGGCCTTCCAAGGAGGATGGGCAATGAAGGGGCATGGTCGGATTCATCCATTTCAAGCACATAGAAATCCGCCGGAAAGATTAAATGATTGACCTGCACTAAGACATCTTCCAACACTCCCTTTGGATATGCGTTAGATCTATCGGCCAATTGTATAATAACACCATCATTTTTCAATGCTCCTAGATTCATAGATGCATAAATTGAATATGGCATGACGTTTATTGATGCACCTAAATCTAACATGGCAGATTCAAAACGAGTATTACCAATGACACATGGAATTGTAAAACTACCCGGATCCTTGCATTTAGGGGGCAGTTTTCTTTGCAAGATGGCGGAGACATTTTCACCCACTTTGACAACCTCCTTGGTCGAAATCTTCCTCTTGTTAGTGCAAAGCTCCTTCAAAAACTTGGCGTACCTCGGGACTTGCTTGATTGCATCCAAAAGAGGGATATTGACTTGAACTTTCCGAAACGTTTCGAGAATGTCTTTTTCGGCTTCCTCTCTCTTTGTTTGCATGAACCTACTAGGAAAAGGCACATTCGAAGGAAAAATATTAGTAGGAACTGAACTTAACACGTTTTTACCTTTATTGGACAGATTGGGTGGTTTAGAGCCATTAGAAGCTTGCGGCAAAGGGAGTTCCACCCTTGCCGTGGGTTTGGTTGCTTCCCCCTCTTCAAAATGTAGTTTTTCATCCTCTTTATGACCTGTTTTTGATGAAGAACCTGCCCCAACTTCTTTTCCGCTTCTCAACACTATGGCTTTGGCAGATTCGAATCCACCTTTCGGATTCACTTGCGTTGAACTTGGTAACTTACCTTGTTCTCTACTAAATTGCCCCATGAATTCAGCCATTTGTCCCACTTGTCTCTTCAAATCCGTCACCTCTCGAGCTTGATTTTGTACCTCATTGGCGTAATTTTGCATGTCTTTGGCTTGTTTTTCTTGCCCCTGCGCCAATGTAGTTAGTAATTGAATAACTTGAGAATTATCAAAAGACGAACCTGAGTTGTTTTGGGACGATGGTGGTTGGGTTGCTTGGTATGGCCGTGGGAACCCAGGGGGGTTTTGTTGAAATCCCCTTTGTGGTGCAGATTGTTGGGGCTCTCTCCACTTGAAATTAGGGTGATCTCTCCATCCGGGGTTATAGGTGTTGCAGTACGGATCATATTTGGGTTGGTTTTGGCCTTGGAACCCAATGGAATTGGCAGATTCCCATCCTCCATTCTCTATCAACTGAGGGCATGTCTCGGATGGATGCCCTTGCATTGAACACACGCCACACACTTGGTTTTCTTGTGGTTTTGATCCCTTAACAACCTGAGACACAAGAGAAGTAAGATTAGCCAATTGTGATTGAATATCAGAAATTGCACTTACCTCATTCACACTTTGTTGCCGTGTCCCCTCCTTCCTCCACAAACTCGGATGTAGAGCTAGAAGATGGTGGGGTAGGGTTTTGTTGATTCTTTTGTTTCCTCAACGTTCGCTCAAAATCGTCGTCAAAGTCAAGGATGTGCTCACGAACAGGTTTTGAACTCCTAGTCATAAACTAGGACCCCTAGAAATAAGAACACGAATAGGGTCAGTAACCAAAACAAAATTATATGGGAAAGAAAATAAATAAAAAGAAATAACGAGGGATTAGCAAAGTTGCTAATCCCCGGCAACGGCGCCAAAATTTGATGCGAAAATAGTTAAGCACACAAATTAACCCTCTTGTTGTCGAATTGTAGTAAGGATGCAAGTAGGGATCGTTCTAGACCGGGGATTAGGAGGGCTTGCTAAAACCTCTAAATTGACTCAAAAACATAAAAACAAAGTTAAAAACGTTTGCAAAGACTCAAAGGACTCAAAACTGCCTAAAAACACTAACTAGGCAGTTTTTGACCTTAAACACAAATTTGGACGAATTTAAGATTATAAGTTGATTCAAAACACTTTAAAACACAAACTAAACAGATTCTAAACACTTTAGAACAAGAAAGTAAAAGGGGGGTTTTGTTTTGACGAAAATTGAAATAACAAAGCAAGTAATCAAACTAGGCAGATTGTAAAACGAATTTGTTTAAAAACAAGATGATGGATGGATTAGTTAGAGGTCCATTCTCCACACATGACACATTTATATATGAATCGATTCTCCAATTGCTTTTCACTAACTATGATGCTCAACACCCCAAGTTAACCGTGATGCACTAATTAACCTTCAAATCTTCCTTATGTCAATGAATTGGATGATGCATGCGACAATTCATATTATTCTCCAATGGTCCTCAACATGAATGCATAGAAGAGATACGATGAGAGATCATTATGCTCTATGAAAATTATAAGTGTTGACGAGGCAATTGTAACTATGAATGCATGATACTCTTGCCAAGAATTCAATTAACTCGATTGTGACTAACAACCTTCACTACTCACGTTTATAAACTTGTGACGATTAGGTGAAACTCGTTTATAAACTAGCATCAAGTTCATGCATGAAAACTAAATATGCATCTTTAATCAACATACAAGAACAAGTTATGAATAAAACAGATAATTGAATTGCAATCACAACTTAACAAATCGCAATTGGAAGAAATCAATTTATATTTCAAACATGTTCATGGCTTCAAACTTTCCCCTAACTAATTAGGGGTTTAGCCACTCATGATTACAGCAACCTTAGAAGATAATAACAAAATAAACATTGAAAACAAGAACGAAGTACACCTAAAACGCTCCAATCTGCAAGCATGAACCGTTCTAGGCTTCCTTCCTCTCCTAAGTGCTGCGGCACAAGGGTTTTTGTGAGTTTTTGGGGATATGAATGGTGTTGAATGGTAGGTTTAAGGTTGGAATGGATGTAGGGGACGGCCATGGATGTTTTTGGGCAGAAAATCTCAAGAATGGTGAAGTATGGAGGTCTTAGAGGGAGAGGATGAATTTCTGGCGTGAATGGTGAATGAATGGATGATTTGTGGCTGCAACAAGGAGGTTTATTAATATGATTTCAGGAATTAAAACCCTAGACTATTTAGGTAAACAGAAATTAAGTCAAAGACTCAGAAAAATAGGAAAGAATCCTTCCCCTTGCACGGCAAGGAAGAGGAATGGTCCAAGGGAGTGCATGGCAAGGATTTTCAGAAATAGGTAAGTGTTTAATTTCCTAAATCAATTCTAAGAATCAGGAATTAAGTTAAATCCCTCTAGAATAGGTAATTGAAATCAGGAATTAGGGAGAAAAAGGTTAAGTCTTGCGGCACAAGGGGAACAAGAAAGGGGAAATACAAAACTTGCAGATTTTGGGTGAGACAAGGCATTAAACCCACGGCAAGGAGAAGGAGAAAGGTTTTTAGGTCAGATTTTAGGAGAGAAAAGGAAGGTAACTCAAGGCACAATTTAGGACATGTCTAGGGCTTCTAGAACATGTGATTTAGGCAACCACATTATTTGGAAACTTGCACAATTGGAAACCCTCACAAATGGAAACTCCCAATAATGGAAACTAGTTTCCAATTCTTGATTCCTCCTTCTTCCTTCGATTCTAGGCTCACTTGGTCTTCAATTTCGTCCAATACTTTGACTCCAAGCATAAGCTATCCATCTCTAGCCCAAAAATGCTCCAAAAGGCTCCAAAATGCACTTCTTTGCTCCTTTAGCCCTTAGAACCTGAAAACACACGAAATGACTTAAAAGACTTAAAGAACTAAGAAATAACAACGTAAATGCACAAGAACAAGCCAACTAAGTCGCCTAAATATGCTCCTATCACTTTTCAACACTTTTCTATTTTCTTTTGATTTTTCTACGAATTTATCTTCTTTTCTTCTTTTTTTTTTTTCTTTTCTTTTTTCGTGCCCTATCATCTTCCCCCACACTCGTTTCCTGCCATATATTGACCAAAGGAGTTCACCCTAAGTCGTGCTTTACTATCCTTTAAGAACAAAGGTATGGAAAGTCCTAATCTAGGCTAGGTGAGGATAATGTGGCTAACAACGAAAATAGGCTTAACGAGGCTCAACGGGGTTAAACCTACAAAAACACATGCATGGAATGATGGCTTTTTGGCTATGGTGGTAACTACTAACTTCATCTTGAATATGTGTTATGCAATTCAATAACATGTTTTGAATGAAATTGGCATGAGTTCTAGTATTTGGAACTAAATGATGAAACGCCTTCTGAGTAGTAACCAAGCAAAGAATAATGAGATCATGCAACGACTTTAGAAAACAAGAATGCACAGATTTGAACTCTCCAAATAAACGTTTAAGCTCAAGTCTCACAAGGTTGTAGCATTTGTTTGAGTTCCTTCCTTCAAGCATGTTACAAAAACTAATTTTTTTCTTTTTGATTACATGTGAAGTCATAAGTTATAACCACAACCAAGCATAAACAAAGAGTAAATCAAACTTCCATCCATGTTAATCATTCTCTTTAACAGTCATGCAATTACAAACCGAATCCTCATCATTGTGTTGGAAGGTACCCTAAGACACAAACAAACACACAAAAACAACTTAAAACAACTCTTTTTGTTTCAAAACAATTTTTTTAATTTTTTTTTTCTCGGATTTTCAGATTTTTAGATCAATAAATACTAAAACACACCAAAACAGCCTAAAAACACCTAAAAACACCAAGAAACAACATTTGAAATTATGGGTGACAAAACCGTACGAATTTGCATCAAAACACTTTGGTTACCCCCCCACACTTAAATCAAACATTGTCCTCAATGTTTCAAGCATAGAGTCACACAAATAACAAACAAACAAACAAAACAACATCTAACAACCTAACATGGCAGAAACAAAATCAACAACAAAGAGAAGAGTTTAGGAACGCAAATCTGGAATTGGAGTGCTTTCTTGGTCTTCCTTTGTTGAATGCATGGGTTGCCTCCCAAGTAGCGCTTGCTTTAACGTCGTACAGCCGGACGAAAAACTCTTTCATTCCAAGTTAGAACCCACGACATCCAAGGGGGTGTCATCCACGGTGTGCTCCACAAAGTTCTCATAATAGGGCTTCAAACGATGCCCATTCACCTTAAATTCCTGTCCCGTTTTCAAGCTTTGGATTTGGACTGCACCATGAACAAAAACATTAGTAATAACAAACGGTCCAATCCACTTGGAACGTAACTTACTGGGAAACAAACGTAAACGGGAATTGAACAATAGCACTTTCTGCCCAATGGAGAAGGATTTCCCACGGATCATGTTGTCATGGAAAGCTTGCTTGTAAATGCTTGCATTCTCGTACGCCTCGTGCCGTATTTCATCAAGCTCATTCAATTGGAATTTCCTATGGCTTCCCGCTTCATCTAAGTGCATGTTGAACTTCTTGACGCCCCAAAGAGCTTTATGCTCCAACTCCACGGGAAGATGGCATGCCTTGCCATAGACAAGTCGAAAAGGGGACATCCCAATGGGGGTTTTGTATGCCGTACGATACGCCCAAAGTGCATCATCTAACCGTAAACTCCAATCCTTTCTTGTTGGCCCAACGGTTTTTTCTAGGATTTGCTTGATCTCTCGGTTGGAAACCTCGGCTTGGCCATTCGTTTGAGGATGGTAAGGTGTAGAGACCCTATGGTGGACACTGTATTTCCTCAATAATGCCTCAATGGTCCGGTTGCAAAAATGGGACCCTCCATCACTAATGATCACTCGTGGCATGCCAAACCTTGCAAAAATGTTAGTTCTAATAAAATCTGCAACCACTTTAGAATCATTAGTCCGGGTGGCTTTTGCTTCCACCCACTTCGACACATAATCAACCGCAAGCAAAATATACATAAAACCATGTGATGACGGAAAGGGACCCATAAAGTCAATACCCCAAACATCAAAAATTTCAACATTTAGGATAGAAACCTGCGGCATTTGGTCCTTTGCACTAATACCACCCATTCTTTGGCATTTATCACATGTTAAGCAAAACGTTCTAGGATCCTTAAAAATACTAGGCCAATAAAATCCACATTGTAACACTTTGAGGGCCGTGCGTTGTGTGCCAAAGTGCCCTCCATTTGCATATGTATGACAAAAACTCAAAATTGAATGACATTGAGAATCATGCACACAACGACGTATAATCTGATCGGGACAAAATTTCCATAAGTATGGATCATCCCACACATAAAATCGTGCATCATGCCTAAGTTTGTCACGTTGGTGCCTATTGAACTCACTTAGAATACGTTTTGACACCAAAAAATTAACTATATCGGCATACCAAGGTGTACTAACCTTAATGGACAGCAATTGTTCATCGGGGAAAGTCTCTTGGATGGGTAAAGAGTCCTCATTGCATACCAAACGACTTAGATGGTCAGCAACTACGTTCTCACTCCCTTTCTTTTCTCGAATTTCAATATCAAACTCTTGGAGAAGAAGCATCCATCTAATGAGCCGTGGTTTAGCCTCCTTTTTAGTGAATAAGTACCTAAGAGCTGCATGGTCAGAAAATACAATCACTTTAGTGCCAAGTAAATATGAACGAAACTTATCTAAAGCAAATACAACGGCAAGAAGTTCTTTTTTAGTGGTAGAATAGTTTAATTGAGCATCGTTCAATGTCCTAGAAGCATAGTAGATGGCGTGGGAATGCTTGTTCTTTCTTTGACCCAAAACAGCCCCTATTGCATAATCGGATGCATCACACATGAGTTCAAAAGGCAACGTCCAATCAGGTGGAAGGATGATAGGTGCCGTGGTGAGCTTGTCCTTGAGAAGCTTGAATGCCTTCTCACACTCCTCGTTGAACTCAAACGCCACTTCTTTTTGTAGGAGACGGCATAGGGGTTGTGCAATCTTGGAGAAATCCTTCATAAATCGCCTATAGAATCCTGCATGGCCAAGAAAAGAATGAACCTCTCTAACCGAAGTAGGAGAGGGTTAGTAGCGTACAAGATCTATTTTAGACTTATCAACCTCAATTCCTTTTTCAGAGATGATATGTCCCAAAACTATGCCTTGTTTAACCATAAAATGACATTTTTCCCAATTCAAAACAAGGTTAGTTTCCATGCATCTTTTCAAGATTAAAGTAAGATTATGCAAGCAATCATCAAATGAGTCCCCAAAAACACTAAAATCGTCCATAAATACTTCAATTATCTTTTCAACATAATCGGAGAATATACTTACCACGCATCGTTGGAAAGTGGCCGGTGCATTGCATAAACCAAATGGCATACGACGATATGCAAAAGTACCAAATGGACAAGTAAAGGTCGTCTTTTCTTGATCATCCGGCGCTATGACAATTTGATTATATCCCGAATAACCATCAAGAAAGCAATAAAAAAATGACCAGCTAACCTTTCAAGCATTTGATCAATGAATGGCAAAGGGAAGTGATCTTTCCTTGTTGCGGCTTTCAATTTCCTATAGTCAATGCACACCCTCCAACCGGTTTGAATGCGTGTAGGCACAAGTTCATCTTCTTCATTTTTCACCACCGTGACCCCAGACTTCTTGGGAACCACTTGGACCGGTGAAACCCAACAACTATCCGAGATGGGATAGATGACGCCACAATCAAGCAATTTGATGATTTCCTTCTTCACTACTTCCATCATTGGTGGGTTGAGTCGACGTTGGGCTTCCCTTGATGGTTTGGCACCTTCTTCCATAAGAATTCGATGCATGCACGTGGTAGGACTTATACCCTTGATGTCGGCCAAAGTCCACCCTATGGCTGTCTTATGCTCTTTGAGAACCCTCACCAACTTCTCCTCCTCTTTTGCCGTGAGTGATGAAGCAATAATGACGGGCAATGTGTCTTGCTCGCCCAAAAACACGTACTTCAAGTGATTTGGCAATGGTTTGAGCTCAAGTGTAGGTGGTTGTTCTATAGAAGGACGCAACTTATTAGTTGAAATTGGAATTGAATTTGGTCTAGGGGGCTTACCTTAGAGCCGTGGCAATGATTCTAGGGCTGCCACGGTCTCAATTACATCTTCATCAAAGGCCCGGCATGAGTGTTTAATTGTGTGCCGTGGGTTGCTGTGGTGGCAGCCATGTGATCCTTCAATTCAATGCCATTTGTAATGACCGTTTCAAGTGCATCGCCATGCAATTGATTAAGGTGTGCCTGCGCCAAAGAATCAAGAATATCAATAGAGAAACATGAGTGATCATCATTAGGAAATCTCATAGTTTCAGAAATATTAAAATCAATCACTTCCCCATCAAATTCCATTGTTAAAGTGCCTTTAAACACGTCTATCTTAGTTCGTGCCATGTTCATGAATGGCCTCCCAAGAAGAATCGGCAAGGATGGAGCATGGGTTGTTTCCTCCATTTCAAGGACATAGAAATCCGCCGGGAATATCAAGTTATTCACCTGCACCAAAACATCTTCCAAAACTCCCTTTGGATAGGCATTAGATCTATCGGCTAATTGAATAATCACACCATCATTTTTCAATTCACCAAGGTTCATTGAAGCATAAATAGAATATGGCATAACGTTAATCGAAGCTCCTAAGTCTAACATAGCATGTTCGAACTTAGTTTGACCAATAATACAAGGAATTGTAAAGCTACCTGGATCTTTGCACTTTGGTGGTAATTTTCTTTGTAAAACCGCGGAAACATTCTCACTTACCCTTACTACCTCTTTATGTGACGGCCTCTTCCTTGTAGTGCACAATTCCTTCAAGAACTTAGCGTATTTAGGCACTTGCTTGATGGCATCTAGGAGCGGGATGTTGACTTGAACTTTCCTAAACGTCTCAAGAATGTCCTTCTCATGCTCCTCTTTCTTTGTTTGCAAAAATCTGTGAGGAAAAGGAACATTGGGTGGAACAAGGTTAGAATTAATCGAATTTGAAACCAACTTACCTTTGGTGGCCGAATGGGATGACATGGATGAGTTTTTGTCCTTTTGGGCTTGCGGCAATGGAAGTTGTGTCCTTGCCGTGGGCTTCTCTTCAGCCTCCTCTTCATGTTGCAATGTTTCTTCTTCGTTAGGACTTGTTTTGGATGGTGTGGATGTAGTGCCAACTTCTTTTCCTCTCCTCAAAGTAATTGCTTTGGCAGATTCGAACCCTCCCTTTGGATTAACAATGGTTGAACTTGGGAGCTTGCCTTGGTGTCGGAATTGTCCCACAAACTCCGCAATTTGCCCTATTTGCTTCTCTAAGTGGTCCACCCTTTTGTCTTGGTTTTGCAATACCCTTTCTTGGTTTTGCAATACTTTGTTTTGATTTTCTTGCCCCTGAGACAAACTAGTAAGTAACTTAAGAATAGTAGCATTATCTAAAGACGTACCTTGATGGTTTTGGGCGGATTGGGGTTGGGTTTGGTCTTGGCCGTGGGTTTTGGTGTAAAACCCCGGGGGTTGCTGCCTAAAGCCTCCTTGTTGGTAAGGTTGTTGAGGCTCCCTCCACTTGAAGTTTGGATGGTCTCTCCAACCCGGATTGTATGTATTGGAATATGGATCATTCCTTGGTTGATTTTGGCTTGGAAATCCAATGGCGTTTGCACTCTCCCACCCACCATTCTCAATCAATTGCGGGCACTTGTCCGAAGGATGACCTTGAATAGAACATACGCCACATACAATTGGACTTTGGATCTTCATTCCTTCGGCCATCTGAGATACAAGAGAAGTAAGATTAGCTAATTGAGTTTGAAGGTCGGATTGAGAACTTACCTCATTCACTTGTTGCCGTGAGGGGTCCCTTTGCCCAATTCCTTCATATTGTTGTGCATTGAGAGCTCGGTTTGCAATGAGGTTCTTGGCTACCATAGGAGTTTTATCCACCAACGCTCCTCCCGCCGAAGCATCAAGCATTTGCCTTTCAATGGGAAGAAGACCTTCATAGAAGTATTGAATTAGAAGCTCCTCCTTCATTTGATGTTGAGGACATGATGCAACAAGGGTTTTAAAACGCTCATAGTATGTTGGAAAAGACTCCCCTTGACTTTGTTGAATTCCGCTAATCTTCTTTCTCAAGAGAATGACTCTTGAAGTACGAAAGAACTTTTCAAGAAACGCCCTCTTCATGCTCTCCCAAGAGGTGACCGTTCCGGGTGCTAGCTCGTATAACCAATCTTTGGCCTTCTCCAAAAGTGAGAACGGGAAAGCCTTCATCTTCAAAATGCTACCATCAACGTTAACTGGAGTCATGCTTGAACACATGATAGGAGCATATTTAGGCGACTTAGTTGGCTTGTTCTTGTGCATTTACGTTGTTATTTCTTAGTTCTTTAAGTCTTTTAAGTCATTTCGTGTGTTTTTAGGTTCTAAGGGCTAAAGGAGCAAAGAAGTGCATTTTGGAGCCTTTTGGAGCATTTTTGGGCTAGAGATGGATAGCTTATGCTTGGAGTCAAAGTATTGGACGAAATTGAAGACCAAGTGAGCCTAGAATCGAAGGAAGAAGGAGGAATCAAGAATTGGAAACTAGTTTCCATTATTGGGAGTTTCCATTTGTGAGGGTTTCCAATTGTGCAAGTTTCCAAATAATGTGGTTGCCTAAATCACATGTTCTAGAAGCCCTAGACATGTCCTAAATTGTGCCATGGGTTACCTTCCTTTTCTCTCCTAAAATCTGACCTAAAAACCTTTCTCCTTCTCCTTGCCGTGGGTTTAATGCCTTGTCTCACCCAAAATCTGCAAGTTTTGTATTTCCCCTTTCTTGTTCCCCTTGTGCCGCAAGACTTAGCCTTTTTCTCCATAATTCCTGATTTCAATTACCTATTCTAGAGGGATTTAACTTAATTCCTGATTCTTAGAATTGATTTAGGAAATTAAACACTTACCTATTTCTGAAAATCCTTGCCGTGCACTCCCTTGGACCATTCCTCTTCCTTGCCGTGCAAGGGGGAGGATTCTTTCCTATTTTTCTGAGTCTTTGACTTAATTTCTGTTTACCTAAATAGTCTAGGGTTTTAATTCCTGAAATCATATTAATAAACCTCCTTGTTGCAGCCACAAATCATCCATTCATTCACCATTCACGCCAGAAATTCATCCTCTCCCTCTAAGACCTCCATACTTCACCATTCTTGAGATTTTCTGCCCAAAAACATCCCTGGCCGTCCCCTACATCCATTCCAACCTTAAACCTACCATTCAACACCATCCATATCCCCAAAAACTCACAAAAACCCTTGTGCCGCAGCACTTAGGAGAGGAAGGAAGCCTAGAACGGTTCATGCTTGCAGATTGGAGCGTTTTAGGTGTACTTCGTTCTTGTTTTCAATGTTTATTTTGTTATTATCTTCTAAGGTTGCTGTAATCATGAGTGGCTAAACCCCTAATTAGTTAGGGGAAATTTTGAAGCCATGAACATGTTTGAAATATGAATTGATTTCTTCCAATTGTGATTTGTTAAGTTGTGATTGCAATTCAATTATCCGTTTTATTCATAACTTGTTCTTGTGTGTTGATTAAAGATGCATATTTAGTTTTCATGCATGAACTTGATGCTAGTTTATAAACGAGTTTCACCTAATCGTCACAAGTTTATAAACATGAGTAGTGAAGGTTGTTAGTCACAATCGAGTTAATTGAATTCTTGGCAAGAGTATCATGCATTCATAGTTACAATTGCCTCGTCAACACTTATAATTTTCATAGAGCATAATGATCTCTCATCGTATCTCTTCTATGCATTCATGTTGAGGACCATTGGAGAATAATATGAATTGTCGCATGCATCATCCAATTCATTGACATAAGGAAGATTTGAAGGTTAATTAGTGCATCACGGTTAACTTGGGGTGTTGAGCATCATAGTTAGTGAAAAGCAATTGGAGAATTGATTCATATATATAAATGTGTCATGTGTGGAGAATGGACCTCTAACTAATCCATCCATCATCTTGTTTTTAAACAAATTCGTTTTACAATCTGCCTAGTTTGATTACTTGCTTTGTTATTTCAATTTTCGCCAAAACAAAACCCCCCTTTTACTTTCTTGTTTTAAAGTGTTTAGAATCTGTTTAGTTTGTGTTTTAAAGTGTTTTGAATCAACTTATAACCTTAAATTCGTCCAAAAGTGTGTTAAGGTCAGAAACTGCCTAGTTAGTGTTTTTAGGCAGTTTTGAGTCTTTTGAATCTGTTTTGAGTCTTTTGAACCTGTTTTGAGGTCTTTGAGTATTTGTGAACGTTTTTAACTTTGTTTTTATGTTTTTGAGTTAGTTTAGAGGTTTTAGCAAGCCCTCCTAATCCCCGGTCTAGAACGATCCCTACTTGCATCCTTACTACAATTTGACAACAAGAGGGTTAATTTGTGTGCTTAACTATTTTCGCATCAAATTTTGGCGCCGTTGCCGGGGATTAGCAACTTTGCTAATCCCTCGTTATTTCTTTTTGTTTATTTCTCGTTTGTTTTCTATCTTAGTTACTGATTTGTTTGTTTCATTGTTTCTAGGTACTAGTTTATGACTCGAAGTTCCCAACCTGTTGATAAGAATATTTTGGACTTTGACGACGATTTTGAGCGGACGTTGAGGAAGCAAAAGAATCAACAAAACCCTAACCCACTGTCTTCTAGCTCTACATCCGAGTTTGTGGAGGAAAGAGGAGACACAGCAGAGTTTGTGGAGGAAAGAGAGCCTACGGCACAATTTGTGGAAGAAGTACCAACCATGGCCGTGGACAATCGAACCATCAAAGAGCTCTCTGCCTCAGGTATGGGCAATGCCGTTCCTTTATGCATACAATACCCTACGGCAGCGGAAGGTAAGACGGAAGAATTTGAACTTAAGTCTAGTTTATTACATCATATTCCTAAATTCCATGGGTTGTCCATGGAAGATCCTAACAAACATCTTAAGGAATTTGAAGTAGTTTGCTCAAGTATGACACCCATCAATGTGGATGGGAGTATTTTGAAGATGAAGGCCTTTCCATTCTCCCTTGTGGACAAGGCCAAAGATTGGTTGTATGAATTGGCCCCCGGAACTGTCAATTCTTGGGAAAGTATGAAACGTGCATTCTTAGAGAAATTTTTTCCCACTGCAAAGATCATTCTCTTGAGGAAACGAATTAGCGGCATCCAACAAAATCAAGGTGAGTCGTTTCCATCTTATTATGAACGTTTTAAATCACTTGTTGCTTCATGTCCACAGCATCAAATGAAGGAGGAGCTACTCATTCAATATTTCTACGAGGGACTCCTTCCCATGGAACGTCAAATGCTAGATGCCTCGGCGGGTGGTGCATTAGTGGACAAGACTCCGGTGGCTGCCAAAACTCTCATTGCAAACCGAGCACACAACGCTCAACAATATGAAGGTGTAGGACAAAGAGAGGGGCCACGGCAACAAAGTGTGAATGAGGTAAGTGCAATTTCTGATATTCAATCACAATTGGCTAATCTTACTTCTCTTGTGTCTCAGGTTGTTAAGGGATCAAAACCACAAGAAAACCAAGTGTGTGGCGTGTGTTCAATGCAAGGGCATCCATCCGAGACATGCCCTCAGTTGATAGAGAATGGAGGATGGGAATCTGCCAATTCCATTGGGTTCCAAGGCCAAAACCAACCCAAATATGATCCGTACTCCAACACCTATAACCCCGGATGGAGAGATCACCCTAATTTCAAGTGGAGAGAGCCCCAACAATCTGCACCACAAAGGGGATTTCAACAAAACCCCCCTGGGTTCCCACGGCCATACCAAGCAACCCAACCACCATCGTCCCAAAACAACTCAGGTTCGTCTTTTGATAATTCTCAAGTTATTCAATTACTAACTACATTGGCGCAGGGGCAAGAAAAACAAGCCAAAGACATGCAAAATTACGCCAATGAGGTACAAAATCAAGCTCGAGAAGTGACGGATTTGAAGAGACAAGTGGGACAAATGGCTGAATTCATGGGGCAATTTAGTAGAGAACAAGGTGAGTTACCAAGTTCAGCGCAAGTGAATCCGAAAGGTGGATTCGAATCTGCCAAAGCCATAATGTTGAGAAGTGGAAAAGAAGTTGGGGTAGGTTCTTCATCAAAAACAGTTCACAAAAAGGATGAAAAACTGCATTTTGAAGAGGGGGAAGCAACCAAACCCACGGCAAGGGTGGAACTCCCTTTGCCGCAAGCTTCTAGTGGCTCTAAACCACCCAATCTGTCCAATAAAGGTAAAAACGTGTTAAGTTCAGTTTCTACTAATGTTTTTCCTTCAAATGTGCCTTTTCCTAGTAGGTTCATGCAAACAAAGAAAGAGGAAGCCGAAAAGGACATTCTCGAAACGTTTCGGAAAGTTCAAGTTAATATCCCTCTTTTGGATGCAATCAAGCAAGTCCCGAGGTACGCCAAGTTTTTGAAGGAACTTTGCACTAATAAGAGGAAGATTTCGACCAAGGAGGTTGTAAAAATGAGTGAAAACGTCTCAGCCATCTTGCAAAGGAAACTGCCCCCTAAATGCAAAGATCCGGGTAGTTTTACAATTCCATGTGTCATTGGTAATACTCGTTTTGAATCTGCCATGTTAGATTTAGGTGCATCAATAAACGTCATGCCATACTCAATTTATGCATCTATGAACCTAGGAGAGTTAAAAAATGATGGTGTGGTTATTCAATTGGCCGATAGATCTAATGCCTATCCAAAGGGAGTTTTGGAAGATGTTTTAGTGCAGGTCAATCATTTAATCTTTCCGGCGGATTTCTATGTGCTTGAAATGGATGAATCCGACCATGCCCCTTCCTTGCCACTCCTACTTGGACGACCGTTCATGAAAACAGCCCAAACAAAGATTGATGTGGCCAAGGGAGTATTAACAATGGAGTTTGGTGGTGATTTAATTAAATTCGATGTCTATAACTCTATTAAGAATTCTAATGATTGTCATTCTTGTTTTGCCATAGATGTGCATAAGGATATAGGGCAGGAACAATCCACACCTATCAAGGAGGATGCATCAAGAACCACCATTGAAGAGGGAATTGGAGTGGTTGCCCTAAAACCATCCAATCTGGCCGAAAGTAGCCATGGTGACATTGTTGCTAGGGCTGCCACTTTTGAGCCTCCATCACAATATGTTTGTAAGTCTCCAACCCCAATTCCCATTCCCATTTCAACTAATAGGGTGTTACCTTCCTTGGTGCAGGTGCCCAACCGATTTCAAGGTAGGAGCATTTACATGGACTTTCGGAACCAAAACACCACCATTAGGGAGGATCACTATCCCCTCCCATTCATTGAGCCACATTATGCAAATGTTGAAAGGCATGTTGTGGAAGAGCTTCCCTTGCATGCCGTGGGTTCCCAATTGGAGTGATGGAGGTTCTTCGTCCGGCTGCACGACGTTAAAGCAAGCGCTATGTGGGAGGCAACCCATCCATTCAACAAAGGAAGCCATAGGAATCCCCCAAATTCCAGATTTGCGTTTCTAAAACCCTTCTCTTTGTTATTATTTCTAATCTGCCCTATTATGTTGTTTAGTTGCTGTTTGGGTGTTTAATTGTGTTTTGTGTGAATTTATGTTTAAAACATTGAGGACAATGTTTGATTTAAGTGTGGGGGGGTAATTAATCATAATTGATGCAAATTCGTGGGATTTTATCACCCATAACTTCAAGTGTTGTTCCTTGCTGTTTTAAAGTGTTTTTAAGCTGTTTTGGAGTGTTTTAGTGTGTTTTGTTTCATAACTCCGAAAATCACATAAAAATTTGAAAAAGATGTTTTGAAAAGCCTATAAAGAGTGTTTTGAGTCAGTTTTGTGTGTTTGTGTCTTAGGGTACCTTCCAACACAATGATGAGGATTTGGTTTGTAATTGCATGACTGTTAAAAAGAGTTATAAGCATGGAGAAAAGTTTGAATTACTCTTGGTATATGCTTGGTTATGGTTATAATGTATGACTTCACATGCAATCATAAAAGAAAAAATTCGTTTTTGTAACATGCTTGAAGGAAGGAACTCAAACAAACGCTACAACCTTGTGAGACTTGAGCCTAAACGTTATTTGGAGAGTTAAAATCTGTGCATTATTGTTTTCTAAAGTCGTTGCATGGTCTCATTATTTTTTGCTTGGTTACTACTTAGAAGGCGTTTCATCATATAGTTCCAAATGCTAGAACTCATGCCCATTTCATTCAAAGCATGTTATTGATTTGCATAACACATGTTCAAGAAGAAGTTATGTAGGGACCACCACCAAAGCCAAATTGTCGTGTATCCTACCTCATTTTGTGTTTAAGTTTAACCCCATTGAGCCATGTTAGCCTTTGTTCTTTGTTAACCCATATCATCCTCACCTAGCCTAGTTTAGGACAATCCACACCCTTGTTCTTAAAAGATAGTGAGCATGACTTAAATGAATTCCTTTTGAGTTACATTATGCAAGAAAATGAGTGTGGGGGAAGGAATGTTTGTTCTTAAGTTTATATGTATGTCTTGAGATTCAAAAGAAAAGAGAAAAAAAAATGTGAAAAACGTATGAAAAAGAAAAACAGAAAAGAAAAGAAAGAAAGAAAGGCAAAAGAGCTTGAAAAGATGAAAGAATAAGTGATTAAGTGTTGAATGTTGAAGAAAGGGTCCAAAACACCAAATCTGGCCCTAAAATGTCTAAATTCTTCCCTTTTGTTCAAAAGTTGAGTTTGCATTCAAAAGTGAATTCTAAGTTGATTTAAATGCTTTGCTCACTATTTCTTTAAGAACCTTTGTTTTCCACATCTCTCCTTTGTTAGCCAAACACCCCAAGCCCCGTTACAACCCGTGACTTCAATCTTGAGTGTTATGTGTTTCAATTTGTGGAGTTTGAACTTGGTATGAGCATATGGTGTCACTGGTTCTCGCATCTAAGTAGTAGCATTCCATTCATGAGATCATATCTAAACATGCTTATTAACTCCAGAAATTGCTTTCTTTGTGATACATATATGTGAGTGTTCGTTTCCATGTTTACATCAATCTTCTCACATATAACTAGATAAGGGTGCGTAGTTAGAAAATCTGAGTGAAAATTGAGTGCATATCTTGTAAGGAATTGGGCAAATTCTCTAAGGCATGTTACTACATTCAAAACATGGTTTTAAATGCGTAATTGTGAACTAGTATGTGGTGACTATGATTAAGATTGTACTTAAGTGTAAGGATGACTAAAATCTATGGGAATGATGATTTTTAACATGTCATGTGCATTGGAAATCCCTGAGGCAAATGTTGGAAGGTGTAGGTTGTGTTTTGTTCATTTTGTCTCGTTTCGTGTTCTTTTGTTGTTTTGTTTTGCTCGAGGACTAGCAAAAGCTAAGTGTGGGGGAATTTGATAGGAGCATATTTAGGCGACTTAGTTGGCTTGTTCTTGTGCATTTACGTTGTTATTTCTTAGTTCTTTAAGTCTTTTAAGTCATTTCGTGTGTTTTTAGGTTCTAAGGGCTAAAGGAGCAAAGAAGTGCATTTTGGAGCCTTTTGGAGCATTTTTGGGCTAGAGATGGATAGCTTATGCTTGGAGTCAAAGTATTGGACGAAAGTGAAGACCAAGTGAGCCTAGAATCGAAGGAAGAAGGAGGAATCAAGAATTGGAAACTAGTTTCCATTATTGGGAGTTTCCATTTGTGAGGGTTTCCAATTGTGCAAGTTTCCAAATAATGTGGTTGCCTAAATCACATGTTCTAGAAGCCCTAGACATGTCCTAAATTGTGCCATGGGTTACCTTCCTTTTCTCTCCTAAAATCTGACCTAAAAACCTTTCTCCTTCTCCTTGCCGTGGGTTTAATGCCTTGTCTCACCCAAAATCTGCAAGTTTTGTATTTCCCCTTTCTTGTTCCCCTTGTGCCGCAAGACTTAGCCTTTTTCTCCATAATTCCTGATTTCAATTACCTATTCTAGAGGGATTTAACTTAATTCCTGATTCTTAGAATTGATTTAGGAAATTAAACACTTACCTATTTCTGAAAATCCTTGCCGTGCACTCCCTTGGACCATTCCTCTTCCTTGCCGTGCAAGGGGGAGGATTCTTTCCTATTTTTCTGAGTCTTTGACTTAATTTCTGTTTACCTAAATAGTCTAGGGTTTTAATTCCTGAAATCATATTAATAAACCTCCTTGTTGCAGCCACAAATCATCCATTCATTCACCATTCACGCCAGAAATTCATCCTCTCCCTCTAAGACCTCCATACTTCACCATTCTTGAGATTTTCTGCCCAAAAACATCCCTGGCCGTCCCCTACATCCATTCCAACCTTAAACCTACCATTCAACACCATCCATATCCCCAAAAACTCACAAAAACCCTTGTGCCGCAGCACTTAGGAGAGGAAGGAAGCCTAGAACGGTTCATGCTTGCAGATTGGAGCGTTTTAGGTGTACTTCGTTCTTGTTTTCAATGTTTATTTTGTTATTATCTTCTAAGGTTGCTGTAATCATGAGTGGCTAAACCCCTAATTAGTTAGGGGAAAGTTTGAAGCCATGAACATGTTTGAAATATGAATTGATTTCTTCCAATTGTGATTTGTTAAGTTGTGATTGCAATTCAATTATCCGTTTTATTCATAACTTGTTCTTGTGTGTTGATTAAAGATGCATATTTAGTTTTCATGCATGAACTTGATGCTAGTTTATAAACGAGTTTCACCTAATCGTCACAAGTTTATAAACATGAGTAGTGAAGGTTGTTAGTCACAATCGAGTTAATTGAATTCTTGGCAAGAGTATCATGCATTCATAGTTACAATTGCCTCGTCAACACTTATAATTTTCATAGAGCATAATGATCTCTCATCGTATCTCTTCTATGCATTCATGTTGAGGACCATTGGAGAATAATATGAATTGTCGCATGCATCATCCAATTCATTGACATAAGGAAGATTTGAAGGTTAATTAGTGCATCACGGTTAACTTGGGGTGTTGAGCATCATAGTTAGTGAAAAGCAATTGGAGAATTGATTCATATATATAAATGTGTCATGTGTGGAGAATGGACCTCTAACTAATCCATCCATCATCTTGTTTTTAAACAAATTCGTTTTACAATCTGCCTAGTTTGATTACTTGCTTTGTTATTTCAATTTTCGCCAAAACAAAACCCCCCTTTTACTTTCTTGTTTTAAAGTGTTTAGAATCTGTTTAGTTTGTGTTTTAAAGTGTTTTGAATCAACTTATAACCTTAAATTCGTCCAAAAGTGTGTTAAGGTCAGAAACTGCCTAGTTAGTGTTTTTAGGCAGTTTTGAGTCTTTTGAATCTGTTTTGAGTCTTTTGAACCTGTTTTGAGGTCTTTGAGTATTTGTGAACGTTTTTAACTTTGTTTTTATGTTTTTGAGTTAGTTTAGAGATTTTAGCAAGCCCTCCTAATCCCCGGTCTAGAACGATCCCTACTTGCATCCTTACTACAATTTGACAACAAGAGGGTTAATTTGTGTGCTTAACTATTTTCGCATCAACACACTACCTCGAACTCCTTGAAATGCTTGTTGGGATCCTCCATGGATAGTCCATGGAATTTTGGAATGTGGTGCAACAAGCTTGACTTCAATTCAAATTCGTCGGTCTTGTCTTGAGCTGCCCTTGGGTATTGGATGCACAAGGGTGCGGCATTGGCCAATCCCGAAGCGGAAAGCTCCTTGATTGTTCGGTTGTCTGCTGCCATGTCTACTTCACCCACTCTTGCCGTGGGTACCTCTGCTTCAAATTCAGAAACGGACTCGGAACTTTCACTTGATTCGCTAGGTTCTGGGTTCTTTCTCTTTCGTCTCAACTCTCGCTCGAAATCGTCGTCAAAGCCCAAGATATGTTCGCAAATCGGATGAGAACTCCGAGTCATAAACTAGTACCTAAAACAAGAAACAAAACAAGATTAAGAAACCGGAATAAAATAAAACAAACGAAAATAAAACAATCCAAGGGATTAGCAAAGTTGCTAATCCCCGGCAACGGCGCCAAAATTTGATGTGAGAATTATACGCACACAAATTAAACCCTCTTTTTATCAATTGTAGTGAAGAATGTAAGTAGGGATCGTTCTAGACCGGGGATTAGGAGGGATTGTTAATCACTTGGAAACTGACTCAAATACGTAAAAACACGTTTAAAACACTATACTAGCCTCAAAGAATGCAAAACTAAACTTTAATACACCAAAACAAACCAAAAGACTCAAAACAGCACCAAAACACTCAAAACTGCCTAAAAAACACAATCTGGGCAGTTTTGAACACTAGACACAACTTTGGACGAAAATTGGTTTTAACTTGACCTAAGACACTTAAAAACACAAACTAAAGTCATTTCTAACTACTATGACTCAACAAAGTAAAGGGGGATTGGTTTTGGACGAATTTAAAAACAAAACTTAAAACTTTGTAAAACGAACAGATTTTAAAACGAATTTGGATTTAATGAATGGGATGGAAGCTAGCTAAGGGGTTCATCTCCACACATGTTATACTTGCACACAAAACGATTTCTAATTGCTTTTCAATAAACCATGAATTCTCAACGCCCAAGATTAACCGTGAATTGCACTAATTAACCCTCAGATTTTCCTAACGTTATTGAATTGGATGATTGCATACGACAACCCAAAACATTCCCCACAAGTCCCCTACATGATTGCATAATAGAGATACAAGCAAGAATCATTAAGTTCTATGAAAACCATAAGCATTGACGACGCACTTGTTACTATGATTGCATGAAACTTATGCCAAGAATTTACTTAACGCAATTGAGATCATCAACCTTTACTACTTGTGAATATAATTCCATAACGATTAGGTGAAATTTCCTTATATCCTAGCATCCAATTTATGCATGAAAATTAAGAGTGCACTCTCAACCAACACACACAAATCAATGTAATTCACATAGATAAGTAAATTGAATTCACAACTTATGAAACGCAATTAGAACTAATCAAATCATATTGCAAGCATAAACATGTGTTTCGAATCCCCCCCTAGCCAAGGGGGGGGTTTAGTTCCTCATACGCACAAAACAAAGAGAATTTAAATTAAACATTGAAATCAAAGGAAAAGAAACACCTAGAAATTCCAGCGACACGAACTTGAATTGCATGAACTTCCGAGCTTCCTTCTCCTCCTCCTTGGTGCGGCAAGGGTCTAGGGACAGGTTTTAGGGCCTTAGGTGTATGGATGGATGGTTATGGAGGGATGTAGTAGTGTTTAGGGGAAGGGGTTGGTGCGGCACAGGTCTAAAACTAGGGAGAAGGGTGTTTGGTGGCTGCGGCAAGGCTGTGGAGATGTTTTGACGAATTTCTGGAATGAATGAATGTGTATGAGAGGTGTTGATTGATGCGAAATATGTTAAGCACACAAATTAAACCCTCTTCTGACAATTGTAGCAAAGTATGTAAGTAGGGATCGTTCAAAACCGGGGATTAGGAGGGATTGCTAAACTCTTGAAAACTGATCTAAGAACTCCAAAACAAAGTTAAAAACAGTAATTTGGACTCAAAGAATGAAAAACCAAAGTTAAAACACTAAAACAAAACAAAAACTCAAAACAGCAACTAGAAGACTCAAAACTGCCTAAAAACCACTTTCTGGGCAGTTTTGAGCACCTACACTAATTTGGACGAAATTGGTTGAAAACTTGACTCAAAACACTTAAAAACATGAACCAAAACAATTTCTAACTAAATTGAGACTTCAAAGTAAAGGGGGATTTGATTTGGACGAAATTAAAGTTGAGAAAACAGATTGCAAAGTAAAACTGATTTTGAAACGTTTTTGGGGTTTTTAATGGATGATGGACTAGTTAGGGGTTCTTTCTCCACACATGACAAGTATGCAAATGACTCGATTTCCAGTTATTCCTTCATAGAATTATGAATGACAATGCCCCAAATTAACCGTGACATCACTAGTTAATTCTCAAGTTTTCCTTGTGTTATTGAATTGGATGACATCATACGACAACCCAAAGCATTCTTCAAAAGTTCCTTACATGACATCATAATAAAGATACAATCAAAGATCATTACGTTCAATGAAAACTATAAGCATTGACAAAGCACTTGTGACTATGACATCATGACACTTATGCTAGGAATTGAACTTAACGCGATTGTGACTAACAACCTTCACTACTTGTGAATATAAGTGTGTGACAATTATGTGAAACAAACTTATATTCTAGCATCATATTCATGCAAGCCAATTAAGTGTCGACCCCTAATTAACAAACACAAATATGTTATTACTCGCACAGTTAAGCCAATTGCATTCACGATTCAAGAACTCATAACTAGAATTTATCAAATCATCTTGCACACATAGTTATGGCTTCAAAATCACCCCTAACCAATAGGGGTTTAACCACTCATGTTCATAGCAAAATGAAAGGAAAATAAATTAAACATTGAAATCATAAAACGAATTACACCTAGAATGCACCAACGACGAAGCTTGAGCATCCAAGAGTCCTTCCTTCTTTCTCCTTGCTACGGCACAAAGGTGGATGGGATGGTTGGGATGTGTTTTAGGATCAGGGATTATGGAATTGGATGGAGGATAGGCACGGCAAGGTGTAGTGTTTGGTTGGAATTGTGTTTCTAGGATTTTAGGATGTGTAGAGTGGTGTGGCTAGATGAATGGACGAAAATTGGATGAATGAGTGATCCCCCTAGTGCCTTGCTGCAAAGCCTTATTTATAGGGCTAGGAAATGTTTAGAACTTAGTTGAAACCAAAAGGATTTGTACCAGAAATTCTATACATGAAACACTTAAAGGATATATGTGTGTAGCTTGGACAAGGTAGGACGGCTTGGACAAGGTAGGAGACAAGATAGGACGACTAGGAGACAAGGTAGGACGGCTAGTGACAAGCTAGGACGGCTAGGAGACAAGCTAGGACGGCTAGGAGACAAGGTAGGATGGCTAGTGACAAGCTAGGACGGCTATGAGACAAGGTAGGACGGCTAGTGACAAGCTAGGACGGCTAGGAGACAAGCTAGGACAGCTAGGAGACAAGGTAGGATGGCTAGTGACAAGCTAGGACGGCTTGTTCTTCCAATACAGAAATTAGGCACGATGTGTGAATAGATAAAGCCTTCTAGAAATAAGGTTTTTAGGCCCCCTTGCAGCTCCCTAACTGAATTCAAGCCTTCAATTTCGTCCATCCTCATGCCTCCATGCTTGCACTATCCAATCTTGGCCCAAAAATGCTCTAGAATGCTCCAAATTGCTTCTTTTTGCATACTTTGACACTAAAATCTGAAATTGCACGAAAATGACTTTAAACACTAAACTAACTAAGGAAAAACAACATAAATGCATGAGAACAAGCCAATTAAGTCGCATAAAAATGCTCCTATCAAATTCCCCCACACTTAGCTTCTGCTAGTGATAGGAGCATATTTATACGACTTAGTTAGCTTGTTTTCTTGCATTTAATTAGCTAAACTATGTTAATTATAGTGTTTAAAGTTATTTTCGTGCAATTTCAGGTTTTAGTGTCAAAGTATGCAAAAAGAAGCAATTTGGAGCATTCTAGAGCATTTTTGGGCCAAGATTGGATAGTGCAAGCATGGAGGCATGAGGATGGACGAATTTGAAGGCTTGAATTCAGTTAGGGAGCTGCAAGGGGGCCTAAAAACCTTATTTCTAGAAGGCTTTATCTATTCACACATGGTGCCTATTTCCTACCTTGTCTCCTAGCCGCCCTACCTTGTCTCCTAGCCGTCCTACCTTCTCCTAGCCGCCCTACCTTGTCTCCTAGCCGTCCTACCTTCTCCTAGCAGTCCTACCTTGTCTCCTAGCCGTCCTACCTTGTCCTAGCTGTCCTACTTTGTCTCCTACCTTTCCTAGCCCTATAAATAAGGCTTTGCAGCAAGGCACTTGGGGGGATCACTCATTCACCCAATTTTCGTCCATTTATCTAGCCACACCATTCTACACATCCTAAAATCCCAGAAACACAATTCCAGCCACTTTTACCACCTTTGCCGCAACCTTCCATCCAAGCAACCATTCATCCACCATAGCCGCACCTTCCCACTACCATAACCACCTTGTGCCGCCACCATTGAAGGAGAGGAGGAGTAGTGCCGTGCAGTCCAAAGGAAGGAAGAAACCTTGCACATGCAATCTGCAACTATTGGAATGTTTGGAGTTCTTTCTTCTATTGTTTCTGTTTTCATGTTTAATTTAACTTGTTATTCAATTATGTTAAACATGTGGAACTAATTTCTTTTTAGTTAGAGGCGAATTTGAAGCCATGGACATATGTTGGTTATGATTTGATTTACTCCAGTTATGAATTCATGAACTTTAGATGTGGTTTACTTTTCTGTTTTGATTAAGAACTTGTTTATGTATGTGGGTTGAGGGTCGACACTTAATTTGCATGCCTAAACTTGATGCTAGGATATAAGGGAATTTCACCTAATCGTTATGAACTTATATTCATGAGTAGTAAAAATCGCTAGTCACGATTGTGTTTAGTAAACCCTAGGCTGGATTAACATGCGTATTCCATAGTTATGAATGCCTAGTCGATGTTTATGATTTCCGTTGAACTTAATGATCTTTGTTGAATGTCTCTATCATGCGTATTCCATAGTTAGGGACTTTGATTAGGAATAATTTGGTTGTAATGCGTATTCCATTCAATCCAATGAATCTAGGGAAATCTGAAAGTTAATTTAAGCGGACATAATTAACTTGGAGCATTGTCATTCATCGTTTGTTGAAGTCATAACTGGGAATCAAATTATATGCATATGGTCATGTGTGGATAAGGAACCCTCTAACTAGTTTCTCATCCTTCTATTTCATCAAAATCGGTTTTAGAATCTGTTTTGTTTCCAAGTTTCTATTTTAATTTTAAATTCGTCAAAACCAATCCCCCATTTATTTTAAAGTGTTAGATTAGTTAGAAATACATTTAGTTTGTGTTTTTAAGAGTCTTGAGTCAAGTTACAACTTAATTTCGTCCAAATATGTGTTTGTACTCAAAACTGCCCAGAAAGTGGTTTTTAGGCAGATTTGAGTGTGTTTGTGCTGTTTTGAGTCTTTTAGTTTGTTTGAGTGTTTTAAATTTTAGGTTTGCATTCATTAAGTCTAGTTTAGTGTTTTAAACTTTGCTTTTATGTTTCTAAGTCATTTTAGAGGTTTTAGCAAGCCCTCCTAATCCCCGGTCTAGAACGATCCCTACTTGCATCCTTACTACAATTTGACAACAAGAGGGTTTAATTTGTGTGTCAAGTAATTCTCACATCAAATTTTGGCGCCGTTGCCGGGGATTAGCAACTTTGCTAATCCCTTGTTATTTCTTTTTAGTTATTTTCGTGTGTTATTTGTTTGTTATTAGTTTTAGTTTCTGACTTGTTTGTTTCCTTGTTTTAGGTACTAGTGCATGACGCGGAGTTCTCAAACTGTGCATGCACATATCTTGGACTTTAACGACGATTTTGAACGTGATTTGAGAAGAAAGAGGAGGCATCCCGAACCTAGTGAACCTAGTTCAAGTTCAGAGGCCGAATCTGAGTTTGAAGAAGTGGAAGAAGAAGTTATGGCAGCAGACAATCGGACCATTAAAGAGCTTTCGGCCTCGGGGTTGGCCAATGCCGCACCATTATGCATTCAATACCCCGCGGCTGCCCAAGGCAAGACCGATGAATTTGAATTGAAGTCAAGCTTGTTGCACCACATTCCTAAGTACCATGGACTGTCCATGGAAGATCCAAACAAGCATCTTAAAGAGTTTGAAGTAGTATGCTCAAGCATGACACCCATCAACGTAGATGAGAGTATTTTGAAGATGAAAGCTTTTCCATTCTCTCTTTTGGAAAAGGCTAAAGATTGGCTTTATGAATTAGCACCTGGAACGGTCACTTCGTGGGAAAGTATGAAGAGAGCATTTTTAGAGAAGTTTTTCCCCACTTCGAGAGTTATTCTTTTAAGGAAGAAAATTAGTGGAATTGAACAAGGCCAAGGCGAATCATTCCCAGCATACTATGAACGTTTCAAGGCTCTAGTTGCATCATGCCCACAACATCAAATGAAGGAAGAGCTTTTGATTCAATATTTCTATGAAGTACTACTTCCACTTGAGAGACAAATGCTAGATGCTTCGGCGGGAGGTGCTTTGGTAGACAAAACCCCGGTGGCCGCCAAGACTCTCATTGCCAACCGAGCTTTGAATGCTCTACAATACGAAGGAGTTGGCCAAAGAGACATGACACGGCAGCAACAAGTGAATGAGGTAAGTGCTTTTTCCGAACTTCAAAATCAAATGGCTAATCTTACTTCTCTTCTTTCGCAGGTGGTTGAAATACCAAAGGTACAAAGTGTGGCTGTTTGTGGCGTGTGCTCCATGAATGGACATCTCACCGACAAGTGCCCTCAATTGATTGAGAATGGAGGGTGGGAATCTGCCAATGCCGTGGGTTATGGGAACCAAAACCAACCAAGGAGTGACCCCTTCTCTAACACATACAATCCCGGTTGGAGAGATCATCCAAATTTCAAATGGAGGGAGCCATAACAATGATAGGAGCATTTTTATGCGA
Source organism: Pyrus pyrifolia (assembly GCA_016587475.1). Lineage (NCBI taxonomy): Eukaryota > Viridiplantae > Streptophyta > Magnoliopsida > Rosales > Rosaceae > Pyrus > Pyrus pyrifolia. The sequence continues at coordinate 1,333,300 of BNSU01000024.1, forward strand.
CTTAATTGGCTTGTTCTCATGCATTTATGTTGTTTTTCCTTAGTTAGTTTAGTGTTTAAAGTCATTTTCGTGCAATTTCAGGTTTTAGTGTCAAAGTATGCAAAAAGAAGCAATTTGGAGCATTCTAGAGCATTTTTGGGCCAAGATTGGATAGTGCAAGCATGGAGGCATGAGGATGGACGAATTTGAAGGCTTGAATTCAGTTAGGGAGCTGCAAGGGGGCCTAAAAACCTTATTTCTAGAAGGCTTTATCTATTCACACATGGTGCCTAATTTCTGTATTGGAAGAACAAGCCGTCCTAGCTTGTCACTAGCCGTCCTACCTTGTCTCCTAGCCGTCCTAGCTTGTCACTAGCCATCCTACCTTGTCTCCTACCCGTCCTAGCTTGTCTCCTAGCCATCCTACCTTGTCTCCTAGCCGTCCTAGCTTGTCTCCTAGCCGTCCTAGCTTGTCACTAGCCATCCTACCTTGTCTCCTAGCCGTCCTAGCTTGTCTCCTAGCCGTCCTAGCTTGTCACTAGCCGTCCTACCTTGTCTCCTAGCCGTCCTAGCTTGTCACTAGCCGTCCTACCTTGTCTCCTAGCCGTCCTATCTTGTCTCCTACCTTGTCCAAGCCGTCCTACCTTGTCCAAGCTACACACATTTATCCTTTAAGTGTTTCATGTATAGAATTTCTGGTACAAAACCTTTTGGTTTCAACTAAGTTCTAAACATTTCCTAGCCCTATAAATAAGGCTTTGCAGCAAGGCACTAGGGGGATCACTCATTCACCCAATTTTCGTCCATTCATCTAGCCACACCACTCTACACATCCTAAAATCCTAGAAACACAATTCCAACCAAACACTACACCTTGCCGTGCCTATCCTCCATCCAATTCCATAATCCCTGATCCTAAAACACATCCCAACCATCCCATCCACCTTTGTGCCGTAGCAAGGAGAAAGAAGGAAGGACTCTTGGATGCTCAAGCTTCGTCGTTGGTGCATTCTAGGTGTAATTCGTTTTATGATTTCAATGTTTAATTTATTTTCCTTTCATTTTGCTATGAACATGAGTGGCTAAACCCCTATTGGTTAGGGGTGATTTCGAAGCCATAACTATGTGTGCAAGATGATTTGATAAATTCCAGTTATGAGTTCTTGAATCGTGAATGCAATTGGCTTAACTGTGCGAGTAATAACATATTTGTGTTTGTTAATTAGGGGTCGACACTTAATTGGCTTGCATGAATATGATGCTAGAATATAAGTTTGTTTCACATAATTGTCACACACTTATATTCACAAGTAGTGAAGGTTGTTAGTCACAATCGCGTTAAGTTCAATTCCTAGCATAAGTGTCATGATGTCATAGTCACAAGTGCTTTGTCAATGCTTATAGTTTTCATTGAACGTAATGATCTTTGATTGTATCTTTATTATGATGTCATGTAAGGAACTTTTGAAGAATGCTTTGGGTTGTCGTATGATGTCATCCAATTCAATAACACAAGGAAAACTTGAGAATTAACTAGTGATGTCACGGTTAATTTGGGGCATTGTCATTCATAATTCTATGAAGGAATAACTAGAAATCGAGTCATTTGCATACTTGTCATGTGTGGAGAAAGAACCCCTAACTAGTCCATCATCCATTAAAAACCCCAAAAACGTTTCAAAATCAGTTTTACTTTGCAATCTGTTTTCTCAACTTTAATTTCGTCCAAATCAAATCCCCCTTTACTTTGAAGTCTCAATTTAGTTAGAAATTGTTTTGGTTCATGTTTTTAAGTGTTTTGAGTCAAGTTTTCAACCAATTTCGTCCAAATTAGTGTAGGTGCTCAAAACTGCCCAGAAAGTGGTTTTTAGGCAGTTTTGAGTCTTCTAGTTGCTGTTTTGAGTTTTTGTTTTGTTTTAGTGTTTTAACTTTGGTTTTTCATTCTTTGAGTCCAAATTAGTGTTTTTAACTTTGTTTTGGAGTTCTTAGGTCAGTTTTCAAGAGTTTAGCAATCCCTCCTAATCCCCGGTTTTGAATGATCCCTACTTACATACTGTGCTACAATTGTCAGAAGAGGGTTTAATTTGTGTGCTTAATATATTTCGCATCAAATTTTTGGCGCCGTTGCCGGGGATTAGCAACTTTGTTAATCCCTTGTATTGCTTTTGTTTCATTTATTTCACTTTGTTTCTGATTTTGTTTTAGTTTCTGACCCATTTTTGTTTCTTGTTTTTTAGGTACTAGTGCATGACGCGGAGTTCTCAAACTGTGCATGCACATATCTTAGACTTTAACGACGATTTTGAACGTGATTTGAGAAGAAAGAGGAGGCATCCCGAACGTAGTGAACCTAGTTCAAGTTCAGAGGCCGAATCTGAGTTTGAAGAAGTGGAAGAAGAAGTTATGGCAGCGGACAATCGGACCATTAAAGAGCTTTCGGCCTCAGGATTGGCCAATGCCGCACCATTATGCATTCAATACCCCGCGGCTGCCCAAGGCAAGACCGATGAATTCGAGTTGAAGTCAAGCTTGTTGCACCACATTCCTAAATACCATGGGCTTTCCATGGAAGATCCAAACAAGCATCTTAAAGAGTTTGAAGTAGTTTGTTCAAGCATGACTCCCGTCAATGTTGACGGAAGTATTTTGAAGATGAAAGCTTTTCCGTTCTCTTTAATGGATAAAGCTAAGGATTGGTTATACGAGTTGGCTCCTGGCACTGTCACTTCATGGGAGAGTATTAAAAGAGCGTTTTTGGAGAAGTTTTTCCCAACTTCTCGCTGTAGACATCGAAATTTCAGTAAAACAAATGTTCACCAATGCATTAAAGTTTTGACGTGTCAAGGCATACATGGCATACGCCACGTGTTGTACAAATTGTACACGTGGCGTGTGACTCAACAAAATAGGAAGAAATACCCTTGAAGGATTAAACAAGTTTTTCTTCTCATTTTGGGCAATGACAAGGCAAGTACATTTCAATCCATTGAGGATCAAAACAAGTTTTTCTTCTCATGTTGGGCAATGACAAGGCAAGCATACTTCAATCCATTACGGATCAAAGCAAGTTTTTCTCATTTGGGCAATGACAAAGCATACACATTTCAAGTTTAAAATGGTGTTAAGTGGGAAATTAGGCCATAAGTTACACCACTTCAAGTTTAAAATGGTATTAAGTGGGAAATTAAATTAGGCCATAAGTTACACCACTTCAAGTTTAAAATGGTATTAAGTGGGAAATTAGGCCATAAATTACACCACTTCAAGTTTTAAATGGTATTAAGTGGGAAATTAGGCAATAAGTTACACCACTTCAATTTCAATATTGCATTAAGTGGGAAAATTAGGCAATGGTGCTTGGAAAAGAAAAAAATATTTTGTGGTGGTGATTCATTCTCAAAGCCTATAAATAGGCTTCTCCATCAAGGTATCAAGCATCAACCAATTCACAAATACATTTCTCCACACACCAAAACCTTGAAGCCTTAGAGTTCTAAAGCTCTCAAGAAAATCCCGAAGGATCAAGAAAACACTCTTCGTTCTTCGTCAAATCCTCCTTCAAGATCAAGCCCCAACGGCCCTTGAAGAACTTCCACCAACTCAAGATCAAGCCCCGACGGCCCTTGAAGAAAGTGTTCATCCGTTCATCCCAAGATCAAGCCCCAACGGCCCTTGAAGAACTTCCACCAACTCAAGATCAAGCCCCGACAGCCCTTGAAGAAAGTGTTCATCCGTTCATCCTAAGCTCAAGCCCCAACGGCCCTTTGGATCAACAACCTCAACAAATCCACACATCCAATCGTTCTTCAAGATTAAGCCCAAAAGCCCTTGAAGATCCGCTCATCCATCAACCTTCAAGATCAAGCCCAAAAGCCCTTGAAGAAATCCACACAACCATTATTCAAGATCAAGCCCCGACGGCCCTTGAAGAAAGTGTTCATCCGTTCATCAACTGTTCATCCTTAGATCAAGCCCCGACGGCCCTTTGGATCAACAACTCATCCACAAACCTACACCCTACGAAGATAGAATCAGAGGACCAAATTTGAGAGAGATCGTAACCCCAAAATCATTAAACACAAAAATATTATTTTGTGCCACGTTATTCTTGTTTCTTTTTTCAAGGAATTTTTCGTGTTCACAAATTTGGCACGCCCAGTGGGACATCTCTACCTCTCATCTCTATCCTCAAATCATCAAAAAACGCAAATGGCATCAAGAAAGGATCAAGCTGTTCCTGCAATCAAAGCAAAGAACAAGAACATCATCGCCGCAAGTGGTGATATTTCGGGCACCATAACCCGAAGTAAGGCAAGAGCTCTTTTTGCCCTGGCTTCCGCCCCTGCATTAACTCTGTCAAAGGAACAAGAGCACCTGAGGCACGAGCCTGTGATCACCCTAGCCTCGTTAAGGGCATCAAGAGGGGAAAGCCTGAGGAAATACTCAAAGTCCCTACTCTCCGACGCTAATTCGAGCGGTAGTACAACCATGCAAGTCATGACCACTGGAGTAACTTCAATCGAGGAGCAGCTAGCTCAGATGAATGAAGCAATCGCAAAGCTCACACGGACTGCAGAGGAGAAAAACTTGCAAACCGCCGGACTCATCAACCGTCTGGAGGCACAGCATGGCGTCAAAATGAAACCAAGCTCTCTTCCAACTAAGAAGACCGAAGAAGGCTTTAACCCAAATGCCTACGAACTCATGTCAAAGGCTAGGCATGACTTTGCTTCCTCTTCAAATCTTGGAAAGAAGGTTTCAAACACCGTCAATGACAAAGAACGTAACCTCACCAAAACTCAAAAGAAGTTGAAGGAGCATGGTTACGGAGTTGACAACAACAAAGCCGAACTTGGCTTCACACCAAATGCACCCGTGAAGATTTCAAGCAAAGTGAAGAAAGCTAGCGCTCAACACATCAGCATGAGCATTGAACAAGACCAAAAAGAGCCTAAACCCGCCCCTCGGACGTCGGTCTTCGATAGGATGAGCCATTCAAGCTCCAGAATTTCAGCGCTTAATCGCATTGGTAGTCAGGGCCGAACCTCTGTCTTCAAGAGGCTTAGCGCGCCAACATCCCAAAGCTCTGTTTTTGAAAGGTTGTTAAAGCCTAAGAAACAAAGCAACACAACTGTCTCTCCTCTGCGACGATCAGCTTCGGAAAGATTTGAAGATAATGAGAAGCCTTTTGGAAAGAGGAAGACAACACCAAAGGAAGAAAAGTTTGATGGGTTAGCAGAAAAATGCGACGTTCGAAGCTTGATTCCTCCAAGGATGAAGCGCCAAGCAATCCTAGAGGTCGACACAAAAGGACCACTGAAGGTAAGGAGGCGCATCATCGTCCACACTGGCAAATCTTCATGCCAACAAACCCAAGAAGACGGCACTGAAGGTGAAATCCCTAAGAAAGATGTCACTTTTGGCTCTTTCGACTCAAAGTCTTCACCTCGACTGTTGGGGGCATGCTCCAAGTCAAGTGAAATTGAAGGATGGACTCATGTCACTCCGAAGAAACTGCACGAGAAACACATGTCTTCTCCACAAGTGCACCAATCGGAAAAGGGGCAAAGCAGCTACCGTCAACCTTCAAAGCTACATGAAAATGTTGAGGATGATGAAATTACAACACAAAGATCGTTCATGCGGGATCTTTTCTTCCTCGAAGACATCATCAATTACTCGATCAAGGCTCCTTGCTATGAAGATTGTGAGGAATGCAGTTCGAAGATCGCTTCGAAGAAATTAGACAAGCAGCAACCATCTTGTCCACAAGTTTATCAGTCGAAAATAGGGCAAAACAGCTCTTGTCAACCTCCAGAACAATGTGAAAGTGCTGGAGATAATGAAATTTCGACACAAAGATCGTCCATCCCCATCACAATATGCGACCTCTTCCCAGAAGACTTCTTCAATTACTCGGTCAAGGCTCCTTCCTATGAAGATTGCGAGGAACGCCTCTCCCAGATCGCTTGACAAGTCCACAACAACAACAAAAGCTCCTCGTTCGCACGAGCTTAAAAGGTGACAACAAAAGCTCCTCGTTCGCACGAGCCTAAAAGGTGACAACCAAACGCTCCTTGCCTGCACGAGCTGAAACTGCAAACGGCACCAAACGCTCCTTGCCTGCACGAGCTGAAACTGCAAACGGCACCAAACGCTCATTGCCGATCATCCAATCCCGGCTGATTGGAAAATCTCAGACGACTTGCCTAACGAGGAGGTGTTCTACATCGACATCTTCCCAACATGGACGATGTTCTTCGACGGATCTGCACAAGCAGACGGAGTGGGGGCATGAGTAGTATTCATGTCGCCACAAAGGCAAATACTACCTTACTCCTTCCAACTGAATGAGCTATGCTCCAACAATGTTGCTGAGTACCAAACATTGATCATCAGGCTCCAAATGGCGATCAACATGGAAATCACAGCTCTTGAGGTATATGGCGATTCCAAGCTCATAATCAATCAACTCTTAACTGAATATGAGGTGAGGAAAGATGATCTCGTCCCATACTTCCGGCTAGCGACCCAACTGCTACAAAAGTTCGAAGCTGTGAGACTGGAACATGTGCCAAGAAAGGAAAATCAAATGGCAGACGCTCTCACCAATCTAGCCTCGAGTATGACACTAGGAAAAGATGAAGTTGCAGACGTGCCAGTTTTCCAAAGATGGGTGATTCCGCTCGTTAATGAAATGTCACTAGATGATACAAATGTCATCTCAGTACTTCCAGTCGATGCTGAAGAGTGGAGACAGCCGCTGATCGACTACTTAGAGCACGGAAAGCTTCCAGATGATCTCAGACACTGTTCCGAAATACGTCGACGAGCACCTCGCTTTTTTTTACTACAAATGAACACTCTATCGACGCTCTTTTGAAGGAGTGCTCCTGAGATACCTAGGTGAGGAAGAAGTTAATCTAGCCATGAAAGAAGCACATTCAGGTGTGTGTGGGGCACATCAGTCTGGACCAAAGCTACATTTTCGGCTTAAAAGAATGGGTTACTACTAGCCGAGCATGGTGAAGGACTGCCTGGAACACGCCAAAAGGTGCCAAGCCTGCCAATTCCACGCCAACTTCATACATCAACCGCCTGAACCATTAAACCCTACAGTTGCTTCATGGTCGTTCGACGTATGGGGATTGGACGTTGTAGGACCAATTACGCCAAAGTCATCTGCAGGGGAAGCTTACATCCTAGCTGCAACAGATTACTTCTCCAAGTGGGCTGAAGCCATCCCTTTAAGGGAAGTAAAAAAGGAAACTGTTGTTCGTTTCATCAAGGAGCATATCATCCACCGATACGGGGTGCCTCGCTACATTATCACTGACAACGGAAAACAGTTCTCCAACCGACTCGTGGACGAGCTTTGCGACAAATACAAGTTCAAGCAGCACAAGTCTTCCATGTACCAAACGCTCCTGGCCCGCAAGAGCATAAACTGTGTACGGCAAAATCATAAAAAAAAAAAAAAAAAAAAAAAAAAACCATCACTCATTTGAACTACGTCATGACTTGATCCCTCCTCAACCAAGGGTACGTAGGCAACTTGAAACTTCAAAACTTCAAGTACAGTCACATCATCAAAATAAAAAAATAAAAAAATAAAAAAAAAAAGGGAAAAAACACATCTTGGTGATGTATATGTTTTATCTGTATTTAGCACAATACACTGAATAAAATAAAGCATGTTCATTGATCTCCGAGAAATTACAAGTGTGTACAAAAAAAAAAAAAAAAAAAAAAAAAAAAAAGATGAAGCTTTCACAAAGGATGTGTACGTGAAGCCCTACTATGTGGCAACACTCTTGGAGCAGGAGGCATCGGAGCAGAAGGCATCGGAGCAAGAGGCATCGGAGATAGAGCATTCGAGGCCTCAATACTTGGCGGAACGCTGGATGACCCAGGAAAAAGGTGCCTTTGGAAGAAAGACGCAAGCCTTTGACGGTCACTTTGCATTCGACCTTGAGATTCTTGCATCTCATCAAGCTTCCTCTTCATGCCCGACGAATAGTTATTTGCAAGCACATGCAAACTTCTATTCTCGTACTTAAGCTGTTTAATCTCCTGCTTAAGATCTTCCACCTCTGCCATCAATGATTCTACTTGACGAGACCGAGCAAGCAGGCGTTGGCCCATGTTAGACACAGAGCTCGCACACTGAACACTGAGAGCGAGGGACTCTTGAACGGCCATCTCATCGGACCGTCCTGAAAGCAGCCTACTATCTTTTGGTGTAAGGAGGTTCCTAGCTACTATTGTAGCTGTTGTTGCATTCTGCATCACTGAGTCTTCACCTGTAAGAGGACCGTTAGAAGATAAGAAAGACGGGCACCATACATTACCTTGACGCGGCGCAACCGAATCACTGTTGAGACTCAATTCTAAGCTAAGGTTCGATGGGTTAGCCATTTTTCAAAGGTGTTAAAAGAGATGGGTGGATGGAGTTAAAACTCAAAAGGCCGGAGATGATTTTCAGGAATGAGCAACCTTCAAAGTGTGCATGTTAGAGGTGATCAATACCTCTATAAAAATCAAAGAGGCGTTGGTTCAGAAATCGAAGGACCGCTTATTCAAAAGTGAAGAGACATCGCTCTGCAAATCTCAAAAGTTGGATTTTCCGGCGTAAGTTGGCGACGCTTTCTCAGCTTTTCAGAGCACGGGTGCCACTTTGTCAAAAGATCACGTGGAGGTCATCATCGCAGCTACACATCTTTAGCCGACAAGCGCGAAGTTCGGTGGCGCTTTCTCTGCTTTTCAGAAAACGCGTGCAGCTTTGTCAAAAGAGGCGCTCGTTCAGAAATCGAAGAGGCGTCGTTCAGAAATCAAAGAGGCATATTCAAAGATCGAAGAGTCGTCACTATTTCAAAAAGCCGGATTTGCGGGATCAAAAACGTTTGTCGACAAGGGTAAAAGAACAGTACCACCACTTGCTATTGGGAAATCCCTATATATGTCGACCTTCATCTTTTATGGCAAGGCAGACCTGCAAACAAAAAAAAAAAAAAAAAAAAAATGCCCAACTCTTCCTCACCTCCGAGAGTACACTCCCAGCAAAGCATCTCAAAATGCTCAGTTTTCTTCCTCTCCGGGAATGCCCTTGCAAACAAATGACACCAAGGCAAAAGTATCTCATATCATCAAGGGCGAAAGCAAAGGTATCTCATATCATGCTTTTCCCCTATCTTTTCCTTTGCCCTTGTTCTCACCTGCCAAGACAAGGACAGAGAAAGCAATATGTCGGAACCTCCACTCAAACTTGCGCTGCCACCAAGAAGTGATGGTCCATTCAAATGCAAGGTTTGCATTCAACTCCTGCATCAGGAACAAATACTACAAGAGAAGATGCTAAACCTGCATAAGGAAATACCACTTCTGCAAAGGGGAGCAAGTAAGGCAAGTGAAAATGATACATTGAAGCATGTGGAGACAAGCTACAACTGCATATGCTGAGCTATCCTCTAACCCTCTTCAATACGAATTGGAGAGATTGAACAAAGAAACAGATAAAAGGAGTAAGCTCAGACCTTTGGGGGAGACCAAAAGAATCCTGCTGCCCAGTTCAAGAGTAGCACAAAGGAAAATCAACGATTGGAGGAAACCAGAAAATCTTCCAGTCGAACTCAAGATCAAGCCTCAATGGCCCTTGAAGAAATCCTCCAGCCCAATTCAAGATCAAGCCTCGATGGCCCTTGAAGAAATCACAAGCCCGATTCAAAATCAAGTGTTCACCACCTTTGAATCAAATTCAACTCCAGATAAAAGGAGTAAGTTCAGACCTTCGGGGGAGACCAAAAGAATCCTCCAGCCCAATTCAAGATCAAGCCTCGATGGCCCTTGAAGAAATCATAAGCCCGATTCGAAATCAAGTGTTCTCCACCCTTGAATCAAATTCAACTCCAGATAAAAGGAGTAAGTTCAGGCCTTCGAGGGAGACCAAAAGAATCCTCCAGCCCAGTTCAAGACTAGGCCTGTGGAAAATCAACGATTGGAGGAAACCAGAAAATCTTCCAGTCGAACTCAAGATCAAGCCTCAATGGCCCTTGAAGAAATTTCCAGCCCAATTCAAGATCAAGCCCCAACGGCCCTTGGGTTGACATCTACATTAAGGGACTTCAAAACGCATCTTCTACACGTGACAAGCACATGTCTATGACGCGCCTTGAAGTGGGGGCATTTGTAGACATCGAAATTTCAGTAAAACAAATGTTCACCAATGCATTAAAGTTTTGACGTGTCAAGGCATACATGGCATACGCCACGTGTTGTACAAATTGTACACGTGGCGTGTGACTCAACAAAATAGGAAGAAATACCCTTGAAGGATTAAACAAGTTTTTCTTCTCATTTTGGGCAATGACAAGGCAAGTACATTTCAATCCATTGAGGATCAAAACAAGTTTTTCTTCTCATGTTGGGCAATGACAAGGCAAGCATACTTCAATCCATTACGGATCAAAGCAAGTTTTTCTCATTTGGGCAATGACAAAGCATACACATTTCAAGTTTAAAATGGTGTTAAGTGGGAAATTAGGCCATAAGTTACACCACTTCAAGTTTAAAATGGTATTAAGTGGGAAATTAGGCCATAAATTACACCACTTCAAGTTTTAAATGGTATTAAGTGGGAAATTAGGCAATAAGTTACACCACTTCAATTTCAATATTGCATTAAGTGGGAAAATTAGGCAATGGTGCTTGGAAAAGAAAAAAATATTTTGTGGTGGTGATTCATTCTCAAAGCCTATAAATAGGCTTCTCCATCAAGGTATCAAGCATCAACCAATTCACAAATACATTTCTCCACACACCAAAACCTTGAAGCCTTAGAGTTCTAAAGCTCTCAAGAAAATCCCGAAGGATCAAGAAAACACTCTTCGTTCTTCGTCAAATCCTCCTTCAAGATCAAGCCCCAACGGCCCTTGAAGAACTTCCACCAACTCAAGATCAAGCCCCGACGGCCCTTGAAGAAAGTGTTCATCCGTTCATCCCAAGATCAAGCCCCAACGGCCCTTGAAGAACTTCCACCAACTCAAGATCAAGCCCCGACGGCCCTTGAAGAAAGTGTTCATCCGTTCATCCTAAGCTCAAGCCCCAACGGCCCTTTGGATCAACAACCTCAACAAATCCACACATCCAATCGTTCTTCAAGATTAAGCCCAAAAGCCCTTGAAGATCCGCTCATCCATCAACCTTCAAGATCAAGCCCAAAAGCCCTTGAAGAAATCCACACAACCATTATTCAAGATCAAGCCCCGACGGCCCTTGAAGAAAGTGTTCATCCGTTCATCAACTGTTCATCCTTAGATCAAGCCCCGACGGCCCTTTGGATCAACAACTCATCCACAAACCTACACCCTACGAAGATAGAATCAGAGGACCAAATTTGAGAGAGATCGTAACCCCAAAATCATTAAACACAAAAATATTATTTTGTGCCACGTTATTCTTGTTTCTTTTTTCAAGGAATTTTTCGTGTTCACACTCGCATCATTCTTCTTCGTAAAAAAATAAGTGGAATTCAACAAGATGAAGGTGAGTCTTTTCCTGCATACTATGAACGTTTTAAATCACTTGTTGCTTCTTGTCCACAGCATCAGATGAAGGAGGAGCTACTTTTGCAATACTTCTACGAGGGCCTCCTACCATTAGAACGTCAAATGCTCGATGCCTCGGCAGGTGGAGCATTAGTGGACAAAACACCTATGGCTGCCAAGACCTTGATTTCTAATCGAGCGTTGAACACTCAACAATACGAAGGAGTAGGCCAAAGAGGACCCCCACGGCAACATGTTCATGAGGTAAGTTCTACTTCCGACATTAATTCACAATTGGCTAATCTTACTTCTATTGTGTCTCAGTTGGCCGAGGGCATGAAGATGCAAGGACCAATTGTATGTGGCGTATGTTCTATGCATGGACATGCCTCTGAAAAATGTCCACAGTTGATTGAAAATGGTGGATGGGAAAGCGCCAATGCAATTGGGTTTCAAGGCCAAAACCAACCAAGGAACAATCCTTATTCCAACACATATAATCCTGGTTGGAGAGACCACCCAAATTTCAAATGGAGGGAGCCCCAACAATCTCAAAACCAAGGAGGCTTTAGGCAACAACCCCCTGGGTTCTTTCCCAAAACCTACGACCCACCCCAAAATCAAGCCCAATCCGGCCCAAGTGCCTCAGGTACGTCTCTTGACAATGATGCACTTCTTAAGATACTAACTAAGTTGTCTAATGGGCAGGACGATCAAGCTAAGGCTATGCAAAACCAAGACAAAAGGGTGGATCAATTGGAGAAACAAATGGGGCAAATTGCCGAGTTTATGGGGCAGTTTCGTGAACAAGGAAAGCTCCCTAGTTCCACCGTTCCAAATCCAAAGGGAGGTTTCGAAAGTGCAAAGGCCATAACCTTGAGAATTGGAAAAGAGATTGGGGCAGATCCTACACCATCACAATCAGGTCCTAAAGGTGATGAAAACTTACAAATTGAAGAGGAAGAATCAAGCAAACCCACGGCAAAGGTGGGAGAGTCTTTGCCACAAGTTCCTAGTGCCCCAAAACTGTCTAATTCGGCTAAAAAGGGTAAGAATGTGTCAAATTCGGTTTCTACTAATGCTTTTCCTTCGAATGCTCCTTTTCCTAGTAGGTTTATGCAAACAAGGAAGGAAGAAGCTGAAAAGGACATCCTTGAGACATTTAGGAAAGTTCAAGTGAACATACCCTTGTTGGATGCAATCAAGCAAGTCCCTAGATACGCCAAGTTTTTGAAGGAGTTGTGCACCACTAGGAAGAGGATGTCGACCAAGGAAGTGGTAAAAGTAGGTGAGAATGTGTCCGCCATCTTGCAACGCAAACTACCTCCCAAATGCAAAGATCCGGGTAGTTTCACCATTCCTTGTGTCATAGGTAACACTAGATTTGAATCTGCCATGCTTGACTTAGGTGCCTCTATAAATGTTATGCCATATTCCATATATGCATCTATGAACCTAGGAGCATTGAAAAAGGATGGTGTTATCATACAATTGGCCGATAGATCTAATGCCTATCCAAAGGGAGTTTTGGAAGATGTTTTGGTGCAGGTTAATCATTTGATCTTTCCGGCGGATTTCTATATCCTTGAGATGGATGAATCGGATCATGCACCCTCGCTGCCCATTCTACTTGGAAGGCCATTCATGAAAACGGCCCGGACTAAGATTGACGTGTTTAATGGAACTTTGTCCATGGAATTTGATGGGGAAGTTGTTAATTTCAATCTTTCCGATTCTATTAAGTATCCTAGTGAAGATCATTCATGTTTCTCTATTGATACTGTTGATTCTTTGGCGCAGGGATACCTTGAAGATTTGAATGATGATATGCTTGAAAAAGTCATTACAAGTGGTGTAGAAGTCAAAACCAAGGGAGCAACATCCATGCAACCCCACGGCACAAATACACTATCCTATGCCGTGCATCCTAGTGAGGATTTTCTTGAAGTAGTTGCTGCCCTTGAGTCATCACCAATACTCGATGGTAAGTTTCCTAACAAAGAGTCCATTCCCATTTTGACTAACAAGTTGCTTCCATCCATAATTCAGGCACCTATCCTTGAACTCAAACCTTTGACAAGCCATTTGAAGTACATTTTCTTGGGAGAAAATGAGACACTGCCTGCCATCATATCATCATCCCTCACGGTACAAGAGGAGGAAAAACTCATGCATGTGTTGAAGGAGTACAAATCTGCCCTAGGATGGACATTGGCCGATATCAAAGGTATAAGCCCCACAACTTGTATGCATCACATATTTCTTGAGGAGGGGACCAAACCAACTAGAGAGGCTCAACGCCGTCTTAACCCTCCAATGATGGAAGTTGTGAAAAATGAGATAATCAAACTTCTTGATTGTGGAGTCATTTATCCTATCTCCGATAGTCGTTGGGTTTCACCTATCCAATGTGTGCCTAAGAAATCCGGAGTGACGGTTGTGGAGAATGCCGAGAATGAGCTTGTACCCATGAGAATCCAAACCGGTTGGCGTGTATGCATCGATTATAGGAAGATAAATGCCACCACAAGGAAGGACCACTTCCCATTGCCGTTCCTAGATCAAATGTTGGAAAGGTTAGCGGGTCATTCTTTTTATTGCTTTCTTGATGGATATTCAGGTTATAATCAAATTGTCATTGCCCCGGATGATCAAGAAAAGACCACTTTTACTTGTCCCTTTGGAACATTTGCATATCGACGCATGCCATTTGGTTTGTGCAATGCCCCTGCCACGTTTCAAAGGTGTATGGTAAGCATATTTTCTGATTATGTTGAAAGGATTATTGAGATATTCATGGATGACTTTAGTGTTTTTGGTGATTCTTTTGATAAATGCTTGGATAATCTCACTTTAATCTTGAAACGTTGTGTTGAAACAAACCTTGTTTTAAATTGGGAAAAATGCCATTTTATGGTTAAACAAGGTATTGTTTTGGGTCATATAATCTCTGAAAAAGGAATTGAAGTTGATAAGTCTAAAGTAGATTTTGTACGCTACTTACCCTCTCCTACTTCGGTTAGAGAGGTTCGTTCTTTTCTTGGTCATGCAGGATTCTATAGACGATTTATCAAAGACTTTTCCAAGATTGCACAACCCCTATGCCGCCTCCTCCAAAAAGATGTGTCTTTTGAGTTCAACGAGGCATGCGAGAAGTCATTCAAGCATCTCAAAGAGCTCCTAACCATGGCACCCATCATAACTCCCCCGGATTGGTCCATTCCATTTGAATTGATGTGTGATGCCTCGGATTATGCACTTGGGGCTGTTTTGGGTCAAAGGAAAAATAAACAGTCACATGTTATTTATTATGCTTCCCGCACTTTAAATGATGCTCAATTGAATTATTCTACAACCGAAAAAGAACTCTTGGCGGTTGTATTTGCTTTAGATAAGTTTAGATCATATCTTATTGGCACTAAAGTAATTGTTTTCACTGACCATGCAGCCTTGAAGTATCTTTTCACCAAAAAGGAGGCCAAACCAAGGCTCATTCGTTGGATGCTCCTACTTCAAGAGTTCGATATTGAAATTAGGGACAAGAAAGGTTGTGAAAACGTGGTGGCTGACCACTTGAGTAGATTGGTGCGTGAAGAAGAGTCCCTCCCCATTTCTGAGACGTTTCCGGATGAACAACTTCTGTCCATTGAGGTAAGTACCCCTTGGTATGTCGATTTGGTCAATTTCTTGGTGACTAAGCAAGTTCCTAACACCCTAAGCAAGGTCCAACGTAATAAATTGATACATGATGCAAGATTTTATGTGTGGGATGATCCATATCTATGGAAATATTGCCCAGATCAGATTATTAGAAGATGTGTGCTAACTTCTGATTTTAACTCAATTCTAGCATTTTGTCATTCTTATGCATGTGGAGGCCATTTTGGTACCCAAAGGACAGCTCGTAAAGTGTTAGAATCTGGTTTTTATTGGCCTACATTGTTCAAAGATGCTAGAATGTTTTGCTTAACATGTGATAGATGTCAAAGAACAGGTTCTATTGGTGCAAAAGACCAAATGCCGCAAACACCCATCTTCAATGTTGAAATCTTTGATGTTTAGGGTATTGATTTCATGGGTCCTTTTCCTTCTTCATTTGGTTTCATTTATATTTTGCTTGCGGTTGATTATGTTTCTAAATGGGTAGAAGCAAAAGCTACCCGTACTAACGATTCTAGAGTGGTTTCAGATTTCATCAAGACTAACATTTTCTCTAGATTTGGGATGCCGCGGGTATTTATAAGTGATGGAGGTTCACATTTCTGCAATAGGACCATTGAGGCACTCTTCAAGAAGTACAATGTCAAGCATAAGGTTTCAACACCTTATCACCCACAAACAAGTGGCCAAGCCGAAGTATCAAATAGAGAGGTCAAGCAAATCTTGGAGAAGACCGTGGGGCCTAACCGGAAGGATTGGAGCATGCGTTTAGACGATGCACTATGGGCATATCGCACTGCCTACAAAACACCCCTAGGGATGTCTCCATTTCGGCTAGTTTATGGAAAACCTTGTCACTTACCCGTGGAGCTAGAGCATAAGGCACATTGGGCCATCAAAACGTTCAATGTGGACTTAGATGCTGCTGGAATGCATCGGAAGCTCCAATTGAATGAGCTTGAGGAACTAAGGAATGAAGCCTACAAGAATGCCCGCATTTACAAGGAAAAGACGAAGGCGTTTCATGACAAGATGATTAGGGGCAAAACCTTCACAACTGGGCAGAAAGTTTTACTTTTTAATTCTCGTTTACGTTTATTTCCTGGAAAGTTACGTTCTAAATGGATTGGACCTTTTGTTGTTACTAATGTTTTTCCACATGGTGCAGTTCAAGTCCAAAGCTTAAGGAATGGGGTGGAATTCAAGGTCAACGGACATAGATTGAAGCCATACTATGAGAATGCCGTGGGGCAGGTTGTGGAGGAGATCTCACTCCATGCCGTGGGCACCAATGGTGCCTGAACGTGTTCTTCGTCCGGCTGCAAGACGTTAAAGAAAGCGCTACTTGGGAGGCAACCCATGCCATTCAACAAAGGAAGACCTAGAAAGCACTCCAATTCCAGATTTGCGTTCCTAAACCCTTCTCTTTGTTGATTCTTTCTAATCTGCCTATTTAGTTGTTTTACTTGCTGTTTGTGTGTTTCTTTGTGTGATTCTATGCTTAAAACATTGAGGACAATGTTTGATTTAAGTGTGGGGGGGGGGGGGGGGGTAACTAAGTGTTTTTCATGCAAATTCGTGGGATTTTATCACCCATTATTTCAAAACTTGTTCCTTGCTGTTTTTAAGTGTTTTTAAGCAGTTTTGGTGTGTTTTAGTATGTTTTGAAGTAAAAATCCGAAAATCAAAGAAAAATTTGAAAAATTTGTTTAAAAAAAAAAAACCCCAAAAAAGAGTTGTTTTTGTGTGTTTGTTTGTGTCTTAGGGTACCTTCCAACACAATGATGAGGATTTGGTTTTTAAATACATGGCTGTTAAAGAGAGTGATTAACATGGATGAAAGTTTGATTTACTCTATGTTTATGCTTGGTTGTGGTTATAACTTATGAATTCACATGCAATCATAAAAGAAAAAAATCAGTTTTTGTAACATGCTTGAAGTAAGGAACTCAAATTAACGCTACAACCTTGTGAGACTTGAGGCTAAACGTTTATTTGGAGAGTTAAAATCTGTGCATTCTTTGTTTTCTAAAATCGTTGCATGATCTCATTATTCTTTGCTTGGTTGCTACTTAGAAGACGTTTCATCATTTAGTTCCAAACACTAGAAGTCATGCCCATTTCATTCAAAGCATGGTATTGATTAGCATAACACATATTCAAGATGAAGTTGTGTAGTGACCACCACTTTAGCCAAAAAACCGTGTGCCCTACTCCATTATATGTTTAGGTGTTAACCCCATTGAGCCTTGTTTAGCCTTTTCTTTGTTAACCCACATTACCCTCACCTAGCCTAGATTAGGACTATCCATACCCTCGTTCTTAAAGTATAGTAAGCATGATTCAAATGGAATTCCTTTATGGCAGAAACCAAGTGTTGGGGAAGTTTTTATTTTGAGAATTATGTGCCATAAGCACGGGTAGAAAGAAAAGAAAAGAAAAATTCGTGAAAAAAAAAAAAGAAAAAAAAAATGAAAAAAAGAAGAAGTATGAAAAGAGTTGAACAACATGAGAAAAAGAGTTCCAAGGTGTTGTTTGTTGAAGAAAGGGTCCAAAAAGTTGAATTCGGCCCCAAGAAGTTGTTTAAAGTCTTCCCCTTGTGTTTTTAAGTTAATTTCTGCAAACTAAGTGAATTCTAAGTCTTAATTTCATTACTTTGCTTACTAATGCTTGAAGAACGTTTGTTTTCCCTATCCTTTCTTTGTTAACCAATACCCCAAGCCCCATTGCAACCCTTAAACTTCTATCTTGAGTGTTATATGTTTCAATTTGTTGAGTTTGAATTTGGTATGAGCATATGGTGTCACTGGTTCTCGCATCTAAGTAGTAGCATTCCATTCATGAGATCATATCTAAACATGCCTATTAACTCCGGAAATTGCGTTCTTTGTGATACATATATGTGAGCATTCGTTTTTATATCTACATCAATTCTCTCACATATAACTAGTATAGGGTGTGTAGTTAGAAAATCTGAGTGAAAATAGAGTGCAAATCTATTAAGGATTGAGGGAATTCTCTAAGGCATGTTACTACATTCAAAACATTGTTTTAATTGGTTAATTGTGAACTAGTAAGTAGTGACTATGATTAAGCATGTGCTTAAATGTTAAATTGACTCAAATCTGTGGGACTGATAATCTTTAACATGTCATGTGCATTGGAAATCCCTGAGGCAAACGTTGGAAGGTTTAGATTATGTTTGTTTGTTTTGTCTTGTTTTATTTCTTTGTTTTGCTCGAGGACTAGCAAAAGCTAAGTGTGGGGGAATTTGATAGCAGCATTTTTATGCGACTTAATTGGCTTGTTCTTGATAGGAGCATATTTAGGCGACTTACTTAGCTTGTTTTCGTGCATCTATGTTGGTAATTCATAGTTATTTTAGTCCTTTATGCTTCTTTTGTGTGTTTTCAGGTTCTAAGGGCTTAGGGAGCAAGAAAGTGTATTTTGAGGCTATTTGGGGCACTTTTGGGCATGGATTGGATAGCTTAATCATGGAGCAAAGAGGATGGACAAAATTGAAGCCTTATATGCTCTTTGGGGACATCAAACAAAGGGCCTAGCCCAATCAAACAAATCCTTTGAGCCATGGAAAACCTCTAGCCCAATCAAACATATTATGCCATGCAAACCAACCTATTTTAGACCCATTCTATGTACTTAAACCCTAGCCTTTTAAACTAGCCTTATTATCACTTCCATTCACTTATCACTCACCATATATCATTCACTTATCATGTCATTCACTTCCATTCACTTATCACTTATCAAAACCACCTATCATCACTTATCATCACCACATATCATTCATTTATCACTTAACATATCATTCATTCATCTCCTTATCATAACCATACACCTATCACTTATCACTTATCACAACAACAACCTTGCACATGCACTCCCATTCTTTAACCCAATTCCTTTCCAACATCTCACATGTATTTCCACCTTCCTACTTCATCATTTCATCACATTCTCCCTCTTTAACTCATTTCATTATTCATTCACTTTGCATTCATTCAATTCCACCCCACATGCACCCTTTATTCTTCATCATTGCAACCATGGCACATTTACACCAACAAAACAACTCCCATGCCATGGCCTACTCATATTCCCATTTCCTTTCCAACATCTCACATGCATTTCCACCTTCCTACTTCATCATTTCACCACATTTTCCCTTTTATTTCCACATGCAATTCTTCATCATTGTAGCCACAAACACCTTAAACAAATAGCCATATACATCTCCACTCCTCCTATAAATACCCTTGCATTCATTCATTCAAGAATCATCTCATCTCATTCACAACACAACACACCACAAACACTTCCATTTTCTTCTTGATAGGAGCATATTTAGGCGACTTACTTAGCTTGTTTTCGTGCATCTATGTTGGTAATTCATAGTTATTTTAGTCCTTTATGCTTCTTTTGTGTGTTTTCAGGTTCTAAGGGCTTAGGGAGCAAGAAAGTGCATTTTGAGGCTATTTGGGGCACTTTTGGGCATGGATTGGATAGCTTATTCATGGAGCAAAGAGGATGGACGAAATTGAAGCCTTGTATGCTCTTTGGGGACATCAAACAAAGGGTCTAGCCCAATCAAACAAATCCTTTGAGCCATGGAAAACCTCTAGCCCAATCAAACATATTATGCCATGCAAACCAACCTATTTTAGGCCCATTCTATGTACTTAAACCCTAGCCCTTTAAACTAGTCAATTTATCACTTATCACTTCCATTCACTTATCACTCACCACATATCATTCATTTATCACCACATATCATTCATTTATCACTTATCATACTCATAATCATCTACACATTTCAAACATATGCATTTCATCTCACATGCACACCCACCTCTTTCCAAACTAATTCACATGCATACCTATTCTTTAAATCAACACATGCATTCACACACATGCACATCATTCACTCACATTTCCACCATTCATTCTTTATTCCACAAACAAGTCACATGCATTTCCACCTTCCTACTTCATCATTTCACCACATTCTCCCTCTTTAACTCATTTCATTATTCATTCACTTTGCATTCATTCAATTCCACCCCACATGCACCCTTTATTCTTCATCATTGCAACCATGGCACATTTACACCAACAAAACAACTCCCATGCCATGGCCTACTCATATTCCCATTTCCTTTCCAACATCTCACATGCATTTCCACCTTCCTACTTCATCATTTCACCACATTTTCCCTTTTATTTCCACATGCAATTCTTCATCATTGCAACCACAAACACCTTAAACAAATAGCCATATACATCTCCACTCCTCCTATAAATACCCTTGCATTCATTCATTCAAAAATCATCTCATTCACAACACAACAACACACCACAAACACATTCCTTTCTCCCTTAGAATCCAAAAACCATCTTCCATTTCCACCAATCCTCATCCATTTCCATAATTCCCCAACACTTCCATCCCCCCAACCAACCTATCCTTAAACCTTGTGCTACAACAACGAGGAAGAGAAGAGTGCCTAAACGTTCATACAATTCAAGTTTTGAGTTGTTGGAATGTTTAGGTGTTTCTTTGATTTCAAAGTTTCATTTTAATTCTCTTTGTTTTGTACGTATGAGGAACTAAACCCCCCTTTAGCTAGGGGGTGATTCGAAATATATGTTTATGCTTGCATTATGATTTGAGTACTTCTAATTACGTTTCATAAGTTGTGAATTCAATTTGTTTAACTATTTGATTGATAACCTATTTATGTATGTTTATTGAGAGTCGACGCTTAATTTTCATGCATGAATTTGACGCTAGAATATAAGTGAGTTTCACGTAATAGTTATGAACTTATATTCACAAGTAGTGGAGGTTGCTTATAAACAATCGCGTTACACAAATTCTTGGCATAAGTTTCATGCAATCATAGTAACGAATGCCTCGTCAACACTTATAGTTTTCATGTTGCTTAATGATTCTTGCTTGTATCTCTATTATGCAATTCATGTAGGGAACTTGTGAGGAATGCTTTGGGTTGTCGTATGCAATCATCCAATTCATTAACTTAAGGAAAACTTGACGGTTAATTAAAGCGGACCTAATTAACCCGGGGCGTTGAGAATTCATGGTTTATTGAAAGGCAATTAGATTCGTTTTATATGCAAGTATAACATGTATGGAGATGAACCCCTTAGCTAGCCATCCTATCCATTCATTTCCGTCAAATCCGTATTTACAATTTGTTTTTATTTCCAAGTTTCCATTTTAGTTTAAATTCCGTCCAAATCCAATCCCCCCTTATTTTGTTTAAGTTTTAGTCTTAATCTTTCTTACTTTTAGTTTTGCATTCTTCGAGTTTATTATAGTGTTTTAAACTTGTTTTTACGTTTTTGAAGTCAAATCCAAGTGGTTAACAATCCCTCCTAATCCCCGGTCCAGAACGATCCCTACTTACGTACTTACTACAATTGACAAAAAGAGGGTTTAATTTGTGTGCGTATAAATCACGCATCAAATTTTGGCGCCGTTGCCGGGGATTAGCAACTTTGCTAATCCCTTGGATTGTTTTATTTCCGTTTCTTTTTATTTTTCCAGATTCTTAAATTTGTTTTGTTTCTTGTTTTAGGTACTAGTTCATGACTCGGAGTTCTCATCCGATTCGTGAACATATCCTGGAGTGATTGAGTTCTTCGTCCGGCTGCAAGACGTAAAAGAAAGCGCTACTTGGGAGGCAACCCAATACAGTAAATAAAACTTTTGCTTGTTCATTGATTTTTTTTCGATAAATTACAATTGTATCTAAACATGGTAGAAAGATGGAGCCTTTACAAAGGTTGAGTACGTGAGGCCCCACTACGTGGCAACACTCTCGGAGCAAGAGGCATCGGAGCAGGAGGCATCGGAACAGGAGGTCTCGGAGCAGAAGGCATTGGAGCAAGAGGCATCGGAGCGGAAGGCATAGGAGCGGGAGGCACCGAAGATAGATCATTCAAGGCCCCAAACCTTGGTGGAACGCTGGATGACCCAGGAAAGAGGTGCCTCTGGAAGAAAGCTGCAAGCCTTTGACGGTCATCAAGCTCGTCAAGTTTCCTCTTCATGCCTGACGAATAATTGTTGGCAAGCACGTGCAAACTTCGGTTCTTGTACTTAAGTTGTTTGATCTCCTGCTTAAGACTCTCCACCTCCGCCATCAAGGATTCAACCTGATGGGAGCGAGCAAGAAGGCATTGGCCCATGTTGGACACAGAGCCAGCGCACTGAACACTCAGAGCCAGGGATTCTTGAACGGCCAACTCATCGGACCGTCTTGAAAGTAGCTGACTGTCTTTGGGAGTGAGGAGGTTCCGAGCCACTATCGTAGCCGTTGTGGGATCCGTCATCATAGAGTCCTCATCTGTAAGAGGGCCATGGGAAGATAAGAAAGACGGGCACCATACCTTACCCTGACGGGACGCGACCGGATCACTGCTTAGACTCAAATCTAAGCAAAGGTTCGATGGGTTGGATGAGCTAGCCATTGTTCACGAAGTTAAAAGAGAAGGGGTGGACGGAGTAGATTTTCAAAGGGCCGGAGACGAGTTTCAAGAATGGGAAATCTTCAGAGTGTGTAAGTTGGCGGTGATCGATAACTCTATAAAAAGCCAAGGCAACGCGTCCACCAATTCAAAAAGCCGAAAGTTCATGCGGCTTTTCAGAAAACGCGTTCAACACGTGGAGGCCATCATCGCAACTACACGTCTTTAGCCGACAAGCGCAAAGTTCGGCGACGCTTTATCTGCTTTTCAGAAAACGCGTGCAGCTTTATCGAAGAGGCGTCTTCAAAGATCGAAGAGACGTCTTCAAAGATCGAAGAGTCGTCACTATTCCAAAAAGCCGGATTTGCGGGATCAAAATGTTTGTCGACAACGGTAAAAGAACAGTACCACCACTTGCTATTGAATTCCCTATATATGTCGACCTTCATATTTTATGGCAAGACAGAACTGAAGAAAATGCCCAACTCTTCCTCACCTCTGAGGGCGCACTCCCAGCAAAGTCTTTCGAAATACTCCATTCTTTCTTCTTCCCCAAAGATGATACCAGATGCCTGGAGTACAGATGACCCAGGAGGAAACAGCACCACAAATACATGTGCTGATTCATTCACCGCTTCTTCAAAAGCAAAGGTATCTCATATCATCAAGGGCAAAAGCAAAGGTATCTCATATCATGCTCTTTCCCTGTCTTTTCCTTTGTCCTTGATATTACTTGCATGGCAAAGTGAAAGAAGCAATCAGCCGGCACTTGGAGTCTATCTGGACTCTATTCCCTGGTTGCTTACCTAGCTTTGCTGAGCTATCCTCTAACCCTCTTCAATACGAATTGGAGAGATTGAACAAAGAAACAGATAAGAGGAGGAAGCTCAGACCTTCGGGGGAGACCAAAGAAGCCTGCTGCCCAGTTCAAGAGTAGCACAAAGGAAAATCAACGATGGGAGCAGCGCAGTTCAAGAGTAAGCCTGTGGAATCACAAAGATCCAAGCCTCACTGCAATCACCAAGGAGAAGATGGAACGAACACTCCATAACCAGATTTGCATCTCTAAACTCTTCTCTTTGTTAGATACATTATGCCATGTTTAGTATGTTTAATTGCTGTTTATATGTTTGTTTATTTTAGTGTGGTTTTTAACATTGAGGACAATGTTTGATTTAAGTGTGGGGGAGTTACTAAAGTGTTTTGATGCAAATTCGTAGGGTTTTATCCACCATAACTTCAAATGTTGTTTCTTGCTGTTTTTAAGTGTGTTTAGTGTGTTTTGTTTTATAACTCCGAAAATCACATAAAAATTTGAAAAACATGTTTTGAAAAGCCTAAAAAGAGTGTTTTGAGTCGTTTTTTTTGTTTGTGTCGTAGGTCACCTTCCAACACAATGATAAGGATTTGGTTTTTAATTGCATGACTGTTAAAAAGAGTTATAAACATGGAGAAAAGTTTGATTTACTCTTGGTATATGCTTGGTTATGGTTATAATGTATGACTTCACATGCAATCATAAAAGAAAAATTGGTTTTTGTAACATGCTTGAAGGAAGGAACTCAAACAAACGCTACAACCTTGTGAGACTTGAGCCTAAACGTTATTTGGAGAGTTAAAATCTGTGCATTATTGTTTTCCAAAGTCGTTGCATGATCTCATTCTTCTTTGCTTGGTTACTACTTAGAAGGCGTTTCATCATATAGTTCCAAATACTAGAACTCATGCCCATTTCATTCAAATCATGTTATTGATTTGCATAACACATATTCAAGATGAAGTTGTGTAGTGACCACCATCAAAGCCAAATAGCCATGTGCCCTTCATTCATTTTATGTTTAAGTTAACCCCGTTGAGCCTTGTTAAGCCTTTATTCCTTGTTAACCCACATTATCCTCACCTAGCTTAGTTTAGGACAGTCCACACCCTTGTTCTTAAAGGATAGTGAGCATGACTTAATTGAATTCCTTTTGAGTTACATTATGAAAGAAAATGAGTGTGGGGGAGAGAATGTAAGTGTTTATGTATGTTTTGAGATTCAAAAGAAAAGAAAAACAGAAAAGAAACGAAAAAAAAAAAATAGTGATTGAAGAAAGGGTCCAAAACACCAATTCTGGCCGTAAATTGTCTAAATTCTCCCTTTTTGTTCAAAAGTTGAGTTTTCATTCGAAAGTGAATTCTAAGTTGATTCAAGTGCTTTGCTCACTATTTCTTTAAGAACCTTTGTTTTCCATATCCCTTCTTTGTTATCCACACGCCCCGAACCCCATTACAACCCGTGACTTCAATCTTGAGTGTTATGTGTTTCAATTTGTGGAGTTTGAACTTGGTATGAGCATATGGTGTCACTGGTTCTTGCATCTAAGTCGTAGCATTCCATTCATGAGATCATATCTAAACATGCTTATTAACTCTAGAAATTGCTTTCTTTGTGATACATATATGTGAGTGTTCGTTTTCATGTTTACATCAATCTTCTCACATATGACTAGATTAGGGTGTGTAGTTAGAAATTCTGAGTGAAAATCGAGTGCATATCTTGTAAGGAATTGAGCAAATTCTCTAAGGCATGTTACTACATTCAAAATATGGTTTTAAATGCTTAAATGTGAACTAGTATATGGTGACTATGATTAAGAATGTACTTAAGTGTGAAGATGACTAAAATCTGTGAGAATGATGATTTCTAACATGTCATGTGCATTGGAAATCCCTAAGACGAGTGTTGGAAGGTTTAGGTTGTGTTTTAAGTGTTTAGTGTCGTTTTGTTTTTTTGTTTTTATTCTGTTTTGCTCGAGGACTAGCAAAAGTTAAGTGTAGGGGAGTTTGATAGGAGCATATTTAGGCGACTTACTTAGCTTGTTTTCGTGCATCTATGTTGGTAATTCATAGTTATTTTAGTCCTTTATGCTTCTTTTGTGTGTTTTCAGGTTCTAAGGGCTTAGGGAGCAAGAAAGTGCATTTTGAGGCTATTTGGGGCACTTTTGGGCATGGATTGGATAGCTTATTCATGGAGCAAAGAGGATGGACGAAATTGAAGCCTTGTATGCTCTTTGGGGACATCAAACAAAGGGTCTAGCCCAATCAAACAAATCCTTTGAGCCATGGAAAACCTCTAGCCCAATCAAACATATTATGCCATGCAAACCAACCTATTTTAGGCCCATTCTATGTACTTAAACCCTAGCCCTTTAAACTAGTCAATTTATCACTTATCACTTCCATTCACTTATCACTCACCACATATCATTCATTTATCACCACATATCATTCATTTATCACTTATCATACTCATAATCATCTACACATTTCAAACATATGCATTTCATCTCACATGCACACCCACCTCTTTCCAAACTAATTCACATGCATACCTATTCTTTAAATCAACACATGCATTCACACACATGCACATCATTCACTCACATTTCCACCATTCATTCTTTATTCCACAAACAAGTCACATGCATTTCCACCTTCCTACTTCATCATTTCACCACATTCTCCCTCTTTAACTCATTTCATTATTCATTCACTTTGCATTCATTCAATTCTACCCCACATGCACCCTTTATTCTTCATCATTGCAACCATGGCACATTTACACCAACAAAACAACTCCCATGCCATGGCCTACTCATATTCCCATTTCCTTTCCAACATCTCACATGCATTTCCACCTTCCTACTTCATCATTTCACCACATTTTCCCTTTTATTTCCACATGCAATTCTTCATCATTGCAACCACAAACACCTTAAACAAATAGCCATATACATCTCCACTCCTCCTATAAATACCCTTGCATTCATTCATTCAAAAATCATCTCATTCACAACACAACAACACACCACAAACACATTCCTTTCTCCCTTAGAATCCAAAAACCATCTTCCATTTCCACCAATCCTCATCCATTTCCATAATTCCCCAACACTTCCATCCCCCCAACCAACCTATCCTTAAACCTTGTGCTACAACAACGAGGAAGAGAAGAGTGCCTAAACGTTCATACAATTCAAGTTTTGAGTTGTTGGAATGTTTAGGTGTTTCTTTGATTTCAAAGTTTCATTTTAATTCTCTTTGTTTTGTACGTATGAGGAACTAAACCCCCCCTTTAGCTAGGGGGTGATTCGAAATATATGTTTATGCTTGCATTATGATTTGAGTACTTCTAATTACGTTTCATAAGTTGTGAATTCAATTTGTTTAACTATTTGATTGATAACCTATTTATGTATGTTTATTGAGAGTCGACGCTTAATTTTCATGCATGAATTTGACGCTAGAATATAAGTGAGTTTCACGTAATAGTTATGAACTTATATTCACAAGTAGTGGAGGTTGCTTATAAACAATCGCGTTAAACAAATTCTTGGCATAAGTTTCATGCAATCATAGTAACGAATGCCTCGTCAACACTTATAGTTTTCATGTTGCTTAATGATTCTTGCTTGTATCTCTATTATGCAATTCATGTAGGGAACTTGTGAGGAATGCTTTGGGTTGTCGTATGCAATCATCCAATTCATTAACTTAAGGAAAACTTGACGGTTAATTAAAGCGGACCTAATTAACCCGGGGCGTTGAGAATTCATGGTTTATTGAAAGGCAATTAGATTCGTTTTATATGCAAGTATAACATGTATGGAGATGAACCCCTTAGCTAGCCATCCTATCCATTCATTTCCGTCAAATCCGTATTTACAATTTGTTTTTATTTCCAAGTTTCCATTTTAGTTTAAATTCCGTCCAAATCCAATCCCCCCTTATTTTGTTTAAGTTTTAGTCTTAATCTTTCTTACTTTTAGTTTTGCATTCTTCGAGTTTATTATAGTGTTTTAAACTTGTTTTTACGTTTTTGAAGTCAAATCCAAGTGGTTAACAATCCCTCCTAATCCCCGGTCCAGAATGATCCCTACTTACGTACTTACTACAATTGACAAAAAGAGGGTTTAATTTGTGTGCGTAGAAATCACGCATCACTTCTCCTAGCCGTGAGTTTCTATCCCTTAGAATCCAAAAACCATCTTCCATTTCCATCACTCCCATTCACACCATCAAACTATCCTTAGACCTTGTGCTACAACGAAGAGGAAGATAAGAGGGCCTAAACGTTCATACAATTCAAGTTTGAGTTGTTGGAATGTTTAGGTGTTTCTTTGATTCTCTTTGTTTTGTATCATGAGGAACTAAATCCCCCCCTTGGCTAGGGGGGATTCGAAATATATGTTTATGCTTGCATTTTGATTTGATTACTTCTAATTGCGTTTCGTAAGTTGTGGATTCAATTCGTTTAACCGTTTGATTGATAACTTATTTATGTATGTTTATTGAGAGTGCACACTTAATTTTCATGCATGAATATGACGCTAGAATATAAGTGAGTTTCACCTAATAGTTACGAACTTATATTCACAAGTAGTGGAGGTTGCTTATAAACAATCGCGTTAAACGAATTCTTGGCATAAGTTTCATGCAATCATAGTAACGAATGCCTCGTCAACACTTATAATTTTCATAGAGCGTAATGATTCTTGCTTGTATCTCTATTATGCAATCATGTAGGGGACTTGTGGGGAATGTTTTGGGTTGTCGTATGCAATCATCCAATTCAATAACGTTAGGAAGATTTGAAGGTTAATTTAAGCGGACCTAATTAACCCGGGGTGATGAGTTTCATAATTTATTGAAATGCAATTAGAAATCTTTTTATTATGCAAGTGTAACATGTGTGGAGATGAACCCCTTGGCTAGCATCCATTCATTCCATTTCATCAATTTCATATTTATATTATGTTTTAATTGCAATTTGTTCATTTAGTTTAATTCCGTCCAAAACTCAATCCCCCTTTACTTTATTGTTCAATTTAGTTAGAAATCAATTTAGTTTGTGTTTTTAAAGCATTTTGAGTCTTTTGGTTTGTCTTAGTGTTTTAACGTTTAGTTTTCACATTCTTTGAGTCTAGTTTAGTGTTTTATATTGTGTTTTTACGTTTTTGAGTCAAATCCAAGTGATTAACAATCCCTCCTAATCCCCGGTCCAGAACGATCCCTACTTATACTTATACTACAATTGACAAAAAGAGGGTTTAATTTGTGTGCGTATAAAACTCGCATCAGTTCTCATGCATTTATGTTGTTTTTCCTTAGTTAGTTTAGTGTTTAAAGTCATTTTCGTGCAATTTCAGGTTTTAGTGTCAAAGTATGCAAAAAGAAGCAATTTGGAGCATTCTAGAGCATTTTTGGGCCAAGATTGGATAGTGCAAGCATGGAGGCATGAGGATGGACGAATTTGAAGGCTTGAATTCTGTTAGGGAGCTGCAAGGGGGCCTAAAAACCTTATTTCTAGAAGGCTTTATCTATTCACACATGGTGCCTAATTTCTGTATTGGAAGAACAAGCCGTCCTAGCTTGTCACTAGCCGTCCTACCTTGTCTCCTAGCCGTCCTACCTTGTCTCCTAGCCATCCTACCTTGTCTCCTAGCCGTCCTAGCTTGTCTCCTAGCCGTCCTAGCTTGTCACTAGCCATCCTACCTTGTCTCCTAGCCGTCCTAGCTTGTCTCCTAGCCGTCCTAGCTTGTCACTAGCCGTCCTACCTTGTCTCCTAGCCGTCCTACCTTGTCACTAGCCGTCCTACCTTGTCTCCTAGCCGTCCTATCTTGTCTCCTACCTTGTCCAAGCCGTCCTACCTTGTCCAAGCTACACACATTTATCCTTTAAGTGTTTCATGTATAGAATTTCTGGTACAAAACCTTTTGGTTTCAACTAAGTTCTAAACATTTCCTAGCCCTATAAATAAGGCTTTGCAGCAAGGCACTAGGGGGATCACTCATTCACCCAATTTTCGTCCATTCATCTAGCCACACCACTCTACACATCCTAAAATCCTAGAAACACAATTCCAACCAAACACTACACCTTGCCGTGCCTATCCTCCATCCAATTCCATAATCCCTGATCCTAAAACACATCCCAACCATCCCATCCACCTTTGTGCCGTAGCAAGGAGAAAGAAGGAAGGACTCTTGGATGCTCAAGCTTCGTCGTTGGTGCATTCTAGGTGTAATTCGTTTTATGATTTCAATGTTTAATTTATTTTCCTTTCATTTTGCTATGAACATGAGTGGCTAAACCCCTATTGGTTAGGGGTGATTTCGAAGCCATAACTATGTGTGCAAGATGATTTGATAAATTCCAGTTATGAGTTCTTGAATCGTGAATGCAATTGGCTTAACTGTGCGAGTAATAACATATTTGTGTTTGTTAATTAGGGGTCGACACTTAATTGGCTTGCATGAATATGATGCTAGAATATAAGTTTGTTTCACATAATTGTCACACACTTATATTCACAAGTAGTGAAGGTTGTTAGTCACAATCGCGTTAAGTTCAATTCCTAGCATAAGTGTCATGATGTCATAGTCACAAGTGCTTTGTCAATGCTTATAGTTTTCATTGAACGTAATGATCTTTGATTGTATCTTTATTATGATGTCATGTAAGGAACTTTTGAAGAATGCTTTGGGTTGTCGTATGATGTCATCCAATTCAATAACACAAGGAAAACTTGAGAATTAACTAGTGATGTCACGGTTAATTTGGGGCATTGTCATTCATAATTCTATGAAGGAATAACTGGAAATCGAGTCATTTGCATACTTGTCATGTGTGGAGAAAGAACCCCTAACTAGTCCATCATCCATTAAAAACCCCAAAAACGTTTCAAAATCAGTTTTACTTTGCAATCTGTTTTCTCAACTTTAATTTCGTCCAAATCAAATCCCCCTTTACTTTGAAGTCTCAATTTAGTTAGAAATTGTTTTGGTTCATGTTTTTAAGTGTTTTGAGTCAAGTTTTCAACCAATTTCGTCCAAATTAGTGTAGGTGCTCAAAACTGCCCAGAAAGTGGTTTTTAGGCAGTTTTGAGTCTTCTAGTTGCTGTTTTGAGTTTTTGTTTTGTTTTAGTGTTTTAACTTTGGTTTTTCATTCTTTGAGTCCAAATTAGTGTTTTTAACTTTGTTTTGGAGTTCTTAGGTCAGTTTTCAAGAGTTTAGCAATCCCTCCTAATCCCCGGTTTTGAACGATCCCTACTTACATACTGTGCTACAATTGTCAGAAGAGGGTTTAATTTGTGTGCTTAATATATTTCGCATCAAACAACCCCAATGATAGGAGCATATTTAGGCGACTTAACTAGCTTATTCTTGTGCATTTATGCTATTATTTCTTAGTTAATGTCGCATTACAACTCAATTTCGTGTGTTTGTAGGACCTATGGGGTAAAGTATCAAGAAAGGGCATTTTGGTGCATTTTGGAGCAATTTTGGACACTATGTGGATAGCTTACATTTGGGCTAACATGGATGGACGAATTTTGACTTCAAGAGGCTAGAAATGTGATAAGAAGAGGAAGGAATAAGCTTGTCACTAGCCGTCCTACCTTGTCTCCTAGCCGTCCTAGCTTGTCACTAGCCGTCCTAGCTTGTCACTAGCCGTCCTACCTTGTCTCCTAGCCGTCCTACCTTGTCTCCTAGCCATCCTACCTTGTCACTAGCCATCCTACCTTGTCTCCTAGCCGTCCTAGCTTGTCACTAGCCGTCCTAGCTTGTCAATAGCCATCCTACCTTGTCTCCTAGCCGTCCTAGCTTGTCACTAGCCATCCTACCTTGTCTCCTAGCCGTCCTACCTTGTCTCCTACCTTGTCCAAGCTACACACTTGTATCCCTTAAGTGTTTCATGTATATATATCCTTGTAATCCTGAAAGGGGGGATCACTCATTCACCCAATTTTCGTCCATTTATCTAGCCACACCATTCTACACATCCTAAAATCCCAGAAACACAATTCCAGCCACTTTTACCACCTTTGCCGCAACCTTCCATCCAAGCAACCATTCATCCACCATAGCCCCACCTTCCCACCACCATAACCACCTTGTGCCGCCACCATTGAAGGAGAGGAGGAGTAGTGCCGTGCAGTCCAAAGGAAGGAAGAAACCTTGCATATGCAATCTGCAACTATTGGAGTGTTTGGAGTTCTTTCTTCTATTGTTTCTGTTTTCATGTTTAATTTAACTTGTTATTCAATTATGTTAAACATGTGGAACTAATTTCTTTTTAGTTAGAGGCGAATTTGAAGCCATGGACATATGTTGGTTATGATTTGATTTACTCCAGTTATGAATTCATGAACTTTAGATGTGGTTTACTTTTCTGTTTTGATTAAGAACTTGTTTATGTATGTGGGTTGAGGGTCGACACTTAATTTGCATGCCTAAACTTGATGCTAGGATATAAGGGAATTTCACCTAATCGTTATGAACTTATATTCATGAGTAGTAAAAATCGCTAGTCACGATTGTGTTTAGTAAACCCTAGGCTGGATTAACATGCGTATTCCATAGTTATGAATGCCTAGTCGATGTTTATGATTTCCGTTGAACTTAATGATCTTTGTTGAATGTCTCTATCATGCGTATTCCATAGTTAGGGACTTTGATTAGGAATAATTTGGTTGTAATGCGTATTCCATTCAATCCAATGAATCTAGGGAAATCTGAAAGTTAATTTAAGCGGACCTAATTAACTTGGAGCATTGTCATTCATCGTTTGTTGAAGTCATAACTGGGAATCAAATTATATGCATATGGTCATGTGTGGATAAGGAACCCTCTAACTAGTTTCTCATCCTTCTATTTCATCAAAATCGATTTTAGAATCTGTTTTGTTTCCAAGTTTCTGTTTTAATTTTAAATTCGTCAAAACCAATTCCCCATTTATTTTAAAGTGTTAGATTAGTTAGAAATACATTTAGTTTGTGTTTTTAAGAGTCTTGAGTCAAGTTACAACTTAATTTCGTCCAAATTTGTGTTTGTACTTAAAACTGCCCAGAAAGTGGTTTTTAGGCAGATTTGAGTGTGTTTGTGCTGTTTTGAGTCTTTTAGTTTGTTTGAGTGTTTTAAATTTTAGGTTTGCATTCATTAAGTCTAGTTTAGTGTTTTAAACTTTGTTTTATGTTTCTAAGTCATTTTAGAGGTTTTAGCAAGCCCTCCTAATCCCCGGTCTAGAACGATCCCTACTTGCATCCTTACTACAATTTGACAACAAGAGGGTTTAATTTGTGCGCGTATAATTCACGCATCAAATTTTGGCGCCGTTGCCGGGGATTAGCAACTTTGCTAATCCCTTGTTATTTCTTTTTAGTTATTTTCGTGTGTTATTTGTTTGTTATTAGTTTTAGTTTCTGACTTGTTTGTTTCCTTGTTTTAGGTACTAGTGCATGACGCGGAGTTCTCAAACTGTGCATGCACATATCTTGGACTTTAACGACGATTTTGAACGTGATTTGAGAAGAAAGAGGAGGCATCCCGAACCTAGTGAACCTAGTTCAAGTTCAGAGGCCGAATCTGAGTTTGAAGAAGTGGAAGAAGAAGTTATGGCAGCGGACAATCGGACCATTAAGGAGCTTTCGGCCTCGGGGTTGGCCAATGCCGCACCATTATGCATTCAATACCCCGCGGCTGCCCAAGGCAAGACCGATGAATTTGAATTGAAGTCAAGCTTATTGCACCACATTCCTAAGTACCATGGTCTGTCCATGGAAGATCCAAACAAGCATCTTAAAGAGTTTGAAGTAGTATGCTCAAGCACGACACCCATCAACGTAGATGAGAGTATTTTGAAGATGAAAGCTTTTCCATTCTCTCTTTTGGAAAAGGCTAAAGATTGGCTTTATGAATTAGCACCTGGAACGGTCACTTCGTGGGAAAGTATGAAGAGAGCATTTTTAGAGAAGTTTTTCCCCACTTCGAGAGTTATTCTTTTAAGGAAGAAAATTAGTGGAATTGAACAAGGCCAAGGCGAATCATTTCCAGCATACTATGAACGTTTCAAGGCTCTAGTTGCATCATGCCCACAACATCAAATAAAGGAAGAGCTTTTGATTCAATATTTCTATGAAGGACTACTTCCACTTGAGAGACAAATGCTAGATGCTTCAGCGGGAGGTGCTTTGGTAGACAAAACCCCGGTGGCCGCCAAGACTCTCATTGCCAACCGAGCTTTGAATGCTCAACAATACGAAGGAGTTGGCCAAAGAGACATGACACGGCAGCAACAAGTGAATGAGGTAAGTGCTTTTTCCGAACTTCAAAATCAAATGGCTAATCTTACTTCTCTTCTTTCGCAGGTGGTTGAAATACCAAAGGTACAAAGTGTGGCTGTTTGTGGCGTGTGCTCCATGAATGAACATCTCACCGACAAGTGCCCTCAATTGATTGAGAATGGAGGGTGGGAATCTGCCAATGCCGTGGGTTATGGGAACCAAAACCAACAAAGGAGTGACCCTTTCTCTAACACATACAATCCCGGTTGGAGAGATCATCCAAATTTCAAATGGAGGGAGCCACAACAACCCCAACAATATGCACCACAAAGGGGATTTCAACAAAACCCCCCTGGGTTCCCACGGCCATACCAATCCAACCCACCACCATTGTCCCAAAACAACTCAGGTTCGTCTTTTGATAATTCTCAAGTTATTCAATTACTAACTCAATTGGCGCAGGGGCAAGAAAAACAAGCAAAGGACATGCACAATTACGCTAATGAACTGCAAAATCAAGCTCGAGAGGTGACTAAATTGAAGAGACAAGTGGGACAAATGGCTGAGTTCATGGGCCAATTTAGAGAGCAAGGCAAGTTGCCTAGTTCAACCGTTGTCAACCCAAAGGGAGGATTCGAATCTGCCAAAGCAATCATGTTGCGAAGTGGGAAACAAGTTGGAACGACCTCACAACTCTCTAAATCTGCCCCAACGGAAGATGAAAAGTTGCAATTTGAGGAGGAGGAGCAAGAACAAGCCACGGCAAGGGCAGGAGACACCATGCCGCAGACACCTCAACTACACCATTCAGCTTCCAAGGGTAAGGATGTTCCAAGTTCGATTATTTCTAATGCTATTCCTCCAAATGTCCCCTTTCCTAGCAGGTTTATGCAATCTAAGACAGAGGAGGATGAAAAAGACATCCTGGAGACGTTTAGGAAGGTGCATGTCAATATCCCGCTCCTTGATGCAATAAAGCAAATTCCGAAGTACGCTAAGTTTTTAAGGAAGATTTGTACAACAAGGAAACGGATTCGGGAGAAAGAGGTGGTACATGTAAGTGAGAATGTCTCTGCAATGTTGCAAAGAAAGCTACCACCTAAATGCAAAGATCCAGGTAGTTTCACTATCCCTTGCGTAATTGGTAATACAAGGTTTGAACATGCCATGCTAGATTTAGGTGCTTCAATTAATGTCATGCCATATTCTGTTTATGCATCGATGAATCTAGGAGAGCTTAAAAATGATGGTGTTATTATCCAATTAGCCGATCGATCTAATGCATATCCGAAAGGAATTTTGGAGGATGTTTTGGTGCAGGTAGACCATTTGATTTTTCCTGCAGATTTCTATGTGCTTGACATGGAAGATTCGGCACACTCTCCATCATCACCACTCTTACTTGGACGACCTTTCATGAAAACAGCTCAAACCAAGATTGATGTGGCTAAGGGAGCAGTCACTATGGCCTTTGGTGGTGATATGATTAACTTTAAGATCCCTGAATCAATTGAGAATACTAATGATGTTCGTTCTTGTTGTGCCATTAATGTAATTGAACACATAGGGACGGAGTATTCAACAAAGATCAAGAAGGATGTTTCTCGAACTACCACCGAGAAGGAACTTGGAGTAGAGCACAAGGAGTGCACGGCTCCAACCTTGAAAGCACCACAATTGGCCATGAGCAACCCTTGTGCATCTGTCCATTGTGCTACCACTTCTTTGCCGTACAAAGGTAAGCCACCTATTCCAAATTCGATTCCCATTTCAACTAATAGGTTGTTACCTCGTGTGGTGCAGGTACCTAATCGAATTCAACGTCGTGGGAGAATTCGTGTTGATGTAGAAAAGCACAACACGACAATAAGAAAGGATCATTATCCCACTCCATTCAAGGACCCAAAGCATGAAGTGGTTCGTCAGACAGATTGTAGTTGCACCCCTCCATGCCGTGGGGTTCCATAAACCTTCAAGGGAGCATCGTCCGACTGTACGACGTTAAAGCAAGCGCTTCTTGGGAGGCAACCCATGCATTCGACAAGGAGAAGATGGAACTTTCACTCCAAACCCAGATTTGCATTTCTAAACCCTTCTCCTTAATGTTTATTTTATCATGCTTAGTTGCTTGTTATTTGTTTGCTTTTATGTGGGTCTTTGTGTGAAACATTGAGGACAATGTTTGATTTAAGTGTGGGGGGGTAAACAAGTGTTTTTATGCAAAATTCGTGGGATTCTATCACCTATCACTTCTAATGTTGTTTCTCACTGTTTTTAAGTGTTTTTAATGCATTTTGAGCTGTTTTGGTGTGTGTTGAAGTAAAAATCCGAAAATTTGAAAAAAAAATAAAAAAAAGTGTTTTGAAAAAGCCAAAAAAGAGTTGTTTTTGTGTGTTTGTTTGTGTCTTAGGGTACCTTCCAACACAATGATGAGGATTTGGTTTTTAATGCATGACTGTTAAAGAGAGTTACAAACAATGATGGATGTTTGATTTGCTCCTTGGTTTATGCTTGGTTGTAGTTATAGTTTACGAATTCACATGTAATCACAAAGGATAAAATCAGTTTTTGTAACATGCTTGAAGGAAGAAACTCAAACTAACGCTACAACCCTGAGAGACTTGAGCTTTTAATGTTCTTTGGAGAGTTAATAATCTGTGCATTTGTTGTCTTCTAAAGTCGTTGCATGATCTCATTATTCTTTGCTTGGTTACTACTTAGAAGGCGTTTCATCATTTAGTTCCAAATACTAGAACTCATGCCCGTTTCATTCAAAGCATAAAATTGATTAGCATAACACATAACAAGATGAAGTTGTTAGTGAACCAAGAGTCAAATAGCCGTACCCCACGTTCATTTGTTTTGTAGGTTTAAGCCCCGTTGAGCCTTGTTTAGCCTATGTTCTTTGTTAACCCACGTTACCCTCACCTAGCCTAGATTAGGACTATCCATACCCTCGTTCTTAAAAGTATAGTAAGCATGATTCAAATGGAATTCCTTTATGGCAGAAACCAAGTGTGGGGGAAGTTTTTATTTTGAGAATTATGTGCCATAAGCACGGGTAGAAAGAAAAGAAAAGAAAAATTCGTAAAAAAAAAAAAAAAAAAAAAAATGAAAAAAAAAAAAGTATGAAAAGAGTTGAACAACATGAGAAAAAGAGTTCCAAGGTGTTGTTTGTTGAAGAAAGGGTCCAAAAAGTTGAATTCGGCCCCAAGAAGTTGTTTAAAGTCTTCCCCTTGTGTTTTTAAGTTAATTTCTGCAAACTAAGTGAATTCTAAGTCTTAATTTCATTACTTTGCTTACTAATGCTTGAAGAACGTTTGTTTTCCCTATCCTTTCTTTGTTAACCAATACCCCAAGCCCCGTTGCAACCCTTAAACTTCTATCTTGAGTGTTATGTGTTTCAATTTGTTGAGTTTGAATTTGGTATGAGCATATGGTGTCACTGGTTCTCACGACTAAGTAGTAGCATTCCATTCATGAGATCATATACATGTCATTGACATAATTCCAGAAAATGCTTTCCTTGTTATAACATATGTGAGTGTTCATCTACATGTTTACATCAATCTTCTCACATATACCTAGTGTAGGGAGTGTAGTTAGAAAATCTGAGTGAAAACAGAGAGTATATCCGGTAAGGAATTGAGGGAATTCTCTAAGGCATGCTACTGCATTCAAAATGTGGTTTTAATTGATTAAATGCGAGCTGGTGAATTGTGACTATGATTAAGTATGCTCGAGGGTAAGGATTGCTTAAATCTATGTGAGTGGTGATCTTTGACATGTCATGTTTCATTGGAAATCCCTGAGACGAATGTTGGAAGGTTTAGATTATATGTTTTGTTTCTTTTGTTTGTTTGTTTTGCTCGAGGACTAGCAAAAGATAAGTGTGGGGGAATTTGATAGGAGCATATTTAGGCGACTTAACTGATGCGAAAATTAACTTAACACACAAATTAAACCCTCTTGTTGTCAAATTGTAGTAAGGATGCAAGTAGGGATCGTTCTAGACCGGGGATTAGGAGGGCTTGGTAAAACCTCTAAAATGACTTGGAAACATAACAACAAAGTTTAAAACACTAAACTAGACCTAATGAAAGCAAACCTAAAATTTAAAACACTCTAACAAACTAAAAGACTCAAAACAGCACAAACACACTCAAATCTGCCTAAAAACCACTTTCTGGGCAGTTTTGAGTACAAACACAAATTTGGACGAAATTAAGTTGTAACTTGACTCAAGACTCTTAAAAACACAAACTAAATGTAATTCTAACTAATCTAACACTTTAAAATAAATGGGGAATTGGTTTTGACGAATTTAAAATTAAAACAGAAACTTGGAAACAAAACAGATTCTAAAACCGATTTTGATGAAATAGAAGGATGAGAAACTAGTTAGAGGGTTCCTTATCCACACATGACCATATGCATATAATTTGATTCCCAGTTATGACTTCAACAAACGATGAATGACAATGCTCCAAGTTAATTAGGTCCGCTTAAATTAACTTTCAGATTTCCCTAGATTCATTGGATTGAATGGAATACGCATTACAACCAAATTATTCCTAATCAAAGTCCCTAACTATGGAATACGCATGATAGAGACATTCAACAAAGATCATTAAGTTCAACAGAAATCATAAACATCGACTAGGCATTCATAACTATGGAATACGCATGTTAATCCAGCCTAGGGTTTACTAAACACAATCGTGACTAGCGATTTTTACTACTCATGAATATAAGTTCATAACGATTAGGTGAAATTCCCTTATATCCTAGCATCAAGTTTAGGCATGCAAATTAAGTGTCGACCCTCAACCCACATACATAAACAAGTTCTTAATCAAAACAGAAAAGTAAACCACATCTAAAGTTCATGAATTCATAACTGGAGTAAATCAAATCATAACCAACATATGTCCATGGCTTCAAATTCGCCTCTAACTAAAAAGAAATTAGTTCCACATGTTTAACATAATTGAATAACAAGTTAAATTAAACATGAAAACAGAAACAATAGAAGAAAGAACTCCAAACACTCCAATAGTTGCAGATTGCATGTGCAAGGTTTCTTCCTTCCTTTGGACTGCACGGCACTACTCCTCCTCTCCTTCAATGGTGGCGGCACAAGGTGGTTATGGTGGTGGGAAGGTGGGGCTATGGTGGATGAATGGTTGCTTGGATGGAAGGTTGCGACAAAGGTGGTAAAAGTGGCTGGAATTGTGTTTCTGGGATTTTAGGATGTGTAGAATGGTGTGGCTAGATAAATGGACGAAAATTGGGTGAATGAGTGATCCCCTTTTGTGCTTTGCTGCAAAGCCTTATTTATAGGGCTAGGAAAGGTAGGAGACAAGGTAGGAGACAAAGTAGGACAGCTTGGACAAGGTAGGAGACAAGATAGGACGGCTAGGAGACAAGGTAGGACGGCTAGTGACAAGCTAGGACGGCTAGGAGACAAGGTAGGACGGCTAGTGACAAGCTAGGACGGCTAGGAGACAAGCTAGGACGGCTAGGAGACAAGGTAGGATGGCTAGTGACAAGCTAGGACGCTAGGAGACAAGGTAGGACGGCTAGGAGACAAGGTAGGGCGGCTAGGAAACAAGCTAGAAATTAGGCACCATGTGTGAATAGATAAAGCCTTCTAGAAATAAGGTTTCTTGCAGCTCCCTAACTGAATTCAAGCCTTCAAATTCGTCCATCCTCATGCCTCCATGCTTGCACTATCCAATCTTGGCCCAAAAATGCTCTAGAATGCTCCAAATTGCTTCTTTTTGCATACTTTGACACTAAAACCTGAAATTGCACGAAAATGACTTTAAACACTAAACTAACTAAGGAAAAACAACATAAATGCATGAGAACAAGCCAATCAAGTCGCATAAAAATGCTCCTATCAAATTCCCCCACACTTAGCTTTTGCTAGTCCTCGAGCAAAACAAAGAAATAAAACAAGACAAAACAAACAAACATAATCTAAACCTTCCAACGTTTGTCTCAGGGATTTCCAATGCACATGACATGTTAAAGATTATCATTCCCATAGATTTGAGTCAATTTAACATTTAAGCACATGCTTAATCATAGTCACTACTTACTAGTTCACAATTAACCAATTAAAACAATGTTTTGAATGTAGTAACATGCCTTAGAGAATCCACTCAATTCCTTACTGGATACACTCTTATTTTCACACAGATTTTCTAACTACACTCCCTATACTAAGTA
The DNA here is from genome assembly GCA_016587475.1 of Pyrus pyrifolia. Taxonomy (NCBI): domain Eukaryota; kingdom Viridiplantae; phylum Streptophyta; class Magnoliopsida; order Rosales; family Rosaceae; genus Pyrus; species Pyrus pyrifolia. Next base: position 1,373,335 of record BNSU01000024.1, read on the forward strand.
TATGTGAGAAGATTGATGTAAACATGAAAACGAACACTCACACATGTTATAACAAAAGAAGCACTTTTCTGGAATGATTAAGCATTTATAGATATGATCTCATGAATGGAACGCTACTACTTAGATGCGAGAACCAGGGACACTATATGCTCAAACAAATCCCAAACTCCACATATTGAAATACATAACACTCAAGATAGAAGTTAAGGATTGTAACGGGGCTAAGGGGTATTGGCTAACAAAGAAAGGTTAAGGATAAACAAAAGTTCTTAAAGCGATAGCAAACAAGTAATGAACTTGACACTTAGAATTCACTTTTGCGTGCAGAAAATCACTTAGACATACAAGGGGATGAAATACACAATACTTAGGGTCTAGTTTAACTTTTTGGACCATTTCTTCAACAACCAACACTTGTGAGTTCTTTCTCACTTATTTTGACCTCTTTTTCATTCTTTTCTCTTTTCTCGTGCCCAATTCTTGTTTTTGGCACAAATTCCCACACATAAATCCCTTCCCCCACACTTGTTTTTCTGCACAAGAATAATCAAAAGGAATTCATTCTAAGTCATGTTCACTATGCTTTAAGAACAAAGGCATGGATGGTCCTATTCTAGGCTAGGTAAGGATAACGTGGGTTAACAAAGAACATAGGCTAAACAAGGCTCAACGGGGCTTAAACCTACAAAACAAATGAACGTGGGGTACGGCTATTTGGCTCTCGGTTCACTAACAACTTCATCTTGTTATGTGTTATGCTAATCAATTTTATGCTTTGAATGAAACGGGCATGAGTTCTAGTATTTGGACTAAATGATGAAACGCCTTCTAAGTAGTAACCAAGCAAAGAATAATGAGATCATGCAACGACTTTAGAAGACAACAAATGCACAGATTATTAACTCTCCAAAGAACATTAAAAGCTCAAGTCTCTCAGGGTTGTAGCGTTAGTTTGAGTTTCTTCCTTCAAGCATGTTACAAAAACTGATTTTATCCTTTGTGATTACATGTGAATTCGTAAACTATAACTACAACCAAGCATAAACCAAGGAGCAAATCAAACATCCATCATTGTTTGTAACTCTCTTTAACAGTCATGCATTAAAAACCAAATCCTCATCATTGTGTTGCAAGGTACCCTAAGACACAAACAAACACACAAAAACAACTCTTTTTTGGCTTTTTCAAAACACTTTTTTTTTTATTTTTTTCAAATTTTCGGATTTTTACTTCAACACACACCAAAACAGCTCAAAATGCATTAAAAACACTTAAAAACAGTGAGAAACAACATTAGAAGTGATAGGTAATAGAATCCCACGAATTTTGCATAAAAACACTTGTTTACCCCCCCACACTTAAATCAAACATTGTCCTCAATGTTTCACACAAAGACTCACATAAAAGCAAACAAATAACAAGCAACTAAGCATGATAAAATAAACATTAAGGAGAAGGGTTTAGAAATGCAAATCTGGGTTTGGAGTGAAAGTTCCATCTTCTCCTTGTCGAATGCATGGGTTGCCTCCCAAGAAGCGCTTGCTTTAACGTCGTACAGCCGGACGATGCTCCCTTGAAGGTTTATGGAACCCCACGGCATGGAGGGGTGCAACTACAATCTGTCTGACGAACCACTTCATGCTTTGGGTCCTTGAATGGAGTGGGATAATGATCCTTTCTTATTGTCGTGTTGTGCTTTTCTACATCAACACGAATTCTCCCACGACGTTGAATTCGATTAGGTACCTGCACCACACGAGGTAACAACCTATTAGTTGAAATGGGAATCGAATTTGGAATAGGTGGCTTACCTTTGTACGGCAAAGAAGTGGTAGCACAATGGACAGATGCACAAGGGTTGCTCATGGCCAATTGTGGTGCTTTCAAGGTTGGAGCCGTGCACTCCTTGTGCTCTACTCCAAGTTCCTTCTCGGTGGTAGTTCGAGAAACATCCTTCTTGATCTTTGTTGAATACTCCGTCCCTATGTGTTCAATTACATTAATGGCACAACAAGAACGAACATCATTAGTATTCTCAATTGATTCAGGGATCTTAAAGTTAATCATATCACCACCAAAGGCCATAGTGACTGCTCCCTTGGCCACATCAATCTTGGTTTGAGCTGTTTTCATGAAAGGTCGTCCAAGTAAGAGTGGTGATGATGGAGAATGTGCCGAATCTTCCATGTCAAGCACATAGAAATCTGCAGGAAAAATCAAATGGTCTACCTGCACCAAAACATCCTCCAAAATTCCTTTCGGATATGCATTAGATCGATCGGCTAATTGGATAATAACACCATCATTTTTAAGCTCTCCTAGATTCATCGATGCATAAATAGAATATGGCATGACATTAATTGAAGCACCTAAATCTAGCATGGCATGTTCAAACCTTGTATTACCAATTACACAAGGGATAGTGAAACTACCTGGATCTTTGCATTTAGGTGGTAGCTTTCTTTGCAACATTGCAGAGACATTCTCACTTACATGTACCACCTCTTTCTCCCGAATCCGTTTCCTTGTTGTACAAATCTTCCTTAAAAACTTAGCGTACTTCGGAATTTGCTTTATTGCATCAAGGAGCGGGATATTGACATGCACCTTCCTAAATGTCTCCAGGATGTCTTTTTCATTCTCCTCTGTCTTAGATTGCATAAACCTGCTAGGAAAGGGGACATTTGGAGGAATAGCATTAGAAATAATCGAACTTGGAACATCCTTACCCTTGGAAGCTGAATGGTGTAGTTGAGGTGGCTGCGGCATGGTGTCTCCTGCCCTTGCCGTGGCTTGTTCTTGCTCCTCCTCCTCAAATTGCAACTTTTCATCTTCCGTTGGGGCAGATTTAGAGTGTTGTGAGGTCGTTCCAACTTGTTTCCCACTTCGCAACATGATTGCTTTGGCAGATTCGAATCCTCCCTTTGGGTTGACAACGGTTGAACTAGGCAACTTGCCTTGCTCTCTAAATTGGCCCATGAACTCAGCCATTTGTTCCACTTGTCTCTTCAATTCAGTCACCTCTCGAGCTTGATTTTGCACTTCATTGGCGTAATTGTGCATGTCCTTTGCTTGTTTTTCTTGCCCCTGCGCCAATTGAGTTAGTAATTGAATAACTTGAGAATTATCAAAAGACGAACCTGAGTTGTTTTGGGACAATGGTGGTGGGTTGGATTGGTATGGCCGTGGGAACCCAGGGGGGTTTTGTTGAAATCCCCTTTGTGGTGCAGATTGTTGGGGTTGTTGTGGCTCCCTCCATTTGAAAGTTGGATGATCTCTCCAACCGGGATTGTATGTGTTAGAGAAAGGGTCACTCCTTTGTTGGTTTTGGTTCCCATAACCCACGGCATTGGCAGATTCCCACCCTCCATTCTCAATCAATTGAGGGAACTTGTCGGGGAGATGTCCATTCATGGAGCACACGCCACAAACAGCCACACTTTGTACCTTTGGTATTTCAACAACCTGCGAAAGAAGAGAAGTAAGATTAGCCATTTGATTTTGAAGTTCGGAAATAGCACTTACCTCATTCACTTGTTGCTGCCGTGGCATGTCTCTTTGGCCAAGTCCTTCATATTGTTGTGCATTTAGCGCTCGGTTGGCAATGAGAGTCTTGGCGGCCACCGGGGTTTTGTCTACCAAAGCACCTCCCGCCGAAGCATCTAGCATTTGTCTCTCAAGTGGAAGTAGTCCTTCATAGAAATATTGAATCAAAAGCTCTTCCTTCATTTGATGTTGTGGGCATGATGCAACTAGAGCCTTGAAACGTTCATAGTATGCTGGGAATGATTCGCCTTGGCCTTGTTCAATTCCACTAATTTTCTTCCTTAAAAGAATAACTCTCGAAGTGGGGAAAAACTTCTCTAAAAATGCTCTCTTCATACTTTCCCACGAAGTGACCGTTCCAGGTGCTAATTCATAAAGCCAATCTTTAGCCTTTTCCAAAAGAGAGAATGGAAAAGCTTTCATCTTCAAAACACTCTCATCTACGTTGATGGGTGTCATGCTTGAGCATACTACTTCAAACTCTTTAAGATGCTTGTTTGGATCTTCCATGGACAGTCCATGGTACTTAGGAATGTGGTGCAACAAGCTTGACTTCAATTCAAATTCATCGGTCTTGCCTTGGGCAGCCGCGGGGTATTGAATGCATAATGGTGCGGCATTGGCCAACCCCGAGGCCGAAAGCTCTTTAATGGTCCGATTGTCCGCTGCCATAACTTCTTCTTCCACTTCTTCAAACTCAGATTCGGCCTCTGAACTTGAACTAGGTTCACTAGGTTCGGGATGCCTCCTCTTTCTTCTCAAATCACGTTCAAAATCGTCGTTAAAGTCCAAGATATGTGCATGCACAGTTTGAGAACTCCGCGTCATGCACTAGTACCTAAAACAAGGAAACAAACAAGTCAGAAACTAAAACTAATAACAAACAAATAACACACGAAAATAACTAAAAAGAAATAACAAGGGATTAGCAAAGTTGCTAATCCCCGGCAACGGCGCCAAAATTTGATGCGAAAATTAACTTAACACACAAATTAAACCCTCTTGTTGTCAAATTGTAGTAAGGATGCAAGTAGGGATCGTTCTAGACCGGGGATTAGGAGGGCTTGCTAAAACCTCTAAAATGACTTGTGATGCGAGAATTATACGCGCACAAATTAAACCCTCTTTTTGACAATTGTAGTATAAGTATAAGTAGGGATCGTTCTGGACCGGGGATTAGGAGGGATTGTTAATCACTTGGATTTGACTCAAAAACGTAAAAACACAATATAAAACACTATACTAGACTCAAAGAATGCAAAACTAAACTTTAAAACACCAAGACAAACCAAAGACTCAAAATGCTTTAAAAACACAAACTAAATTGATTTCTAACTAAATTGAACAATAAAGTAAAGGGGGATTGAGTTTTGGACGAAATTAAACTTAAATGCATAGATTGTAAATTAAAGCAGAATGTAAATATGAATGTGATGGAATTTAATGGATGGGAAGCTAGCTAAGGGGTTCATCTCCATACATGTTATACTTGCATATAAAATGATTTCCAATTGCTTTTCAATAAACCATGAATTCTCAACGCCCCAGGTTAACCGTGATTGCACTAATTAACCCTCAGATTTTCCTAACGTTATTGAATTGGATGATTGCATACGACAACTCAAAACATTTCCCACAAGTCCCCTACATGATTGCATAATAGAGATACAAGCAAGAATCATTACGTTCTTTGAAAACCATAAGCATTGACGAGGCATTCGTTACTATGATTGCATGAAACTTATGCCAAGAATTTATTTAACGCGATTGTTTATAAGCAACCTCCACTACTTGTGAATATAAGTTCATAACTATTAGGTGAAACTCACTTATATTCTAGCATCATATTCATGCATGAAAATTAAGCGTGCACTCTCAATAAACATACATAAATAGGTTATCAATCAAATAGTTAAACAAATTGAATCCACAACTTATGAAACGTAATTAGAAGTAATCAAATCATATTGCAAGCATAAACATATATTTCGAATCCCCCCTAGCTAAGGGGGGGTTTAGTTCCTCATACGTACAAGACAAAGAGAATTGAATTTAAACATTGAAATCGAGGAAAGGAAAGCACCTAAAAATTCCAACAACTCAAACTTGAATTGTATGAACGTTTAAGCACTCTTCTCCTCCTCTTTGTTGCGGCACAAGGTCTAAGCACGGGTTTTGGGATGTGTTTGTATGTGGAATGGATTGGGGAATGGTTGTGTAATGTTTTGGAAGGATGGGGAGTGGTGAAATGGAAGGGGAGAACTCACGGCAAGGATTGGGAAATGGTGTGTTTGTGGTGTGTTGTGTATGAAATGAGGTGTGAGAATGGAGAGTGAATTGAATGATTCTTGAATGAATGAATGCAAGGGTATTTATAGGAGGAGTGGAGATGTATATGGCTATTTGTTTAAGGTGTTTGTGGTTGCAATGATGAAGAATTGCATGTGGAAATAAAAGGGAAAATGTGGTGAAATGATGAAGTAGGAAGGTGGAAATGCATGTGAGATGTTGGAAAGGAAATGGGAATATGAGTAGGCCATGGCATGGGAGTTGTTTTGTTGGTGTAAATGTGCCATGGTTGCAATGATGAAGAATAAAGGGTGCATGTGGGGTGGAATTGAATGAATGCAAAGTGAATGAATAATGAAATGAGTTAAAGAGGGAGAATGTGGTGAAATGATGAAGTAGGAAGGTGGAAATGCATGTGACTTGTTTGTTGAATAAAGAATGAATGGTGGAATGATGAAGAGTTGCATAAAGAATGCATGTAGGGTTAGCTAGGTTGGCTTTGTTTGGGTGCATGTGTGTTAATGGTGGTTTTGCATGTGAATTGATGGATTGTTTTTTATGGAATGGATGGTTCTTTGCATGGCTTTTGAAGTGATTGTGGGCTTTGGAATTGGAAGGAAATGCATGGCCTTGGGGTTGGTTTAAGAGAGAATGGGCTAGGCCCTTTGTTTTATGTCCAAAATGAATACAAGGCCTTCAAATTCGTCCAACACTTTGGCTCCAATCATATGCTATCCATTCCAAGCCCAATTTTGCTCCAAAATGCTCCAAAATGCATCTTTTTGCTTCCTTAGCCATATGAACCTAAAAACACACGAAAATGGCTTAAACTACTAAAACAACTATGAATTAACAACATAGATGCACGAAAACATGCTAAGTAAGTCGCCTAAATATGCTCCTATCAAACTCCCCCACACTTATCTTTTGCTAGTCCTCGAGCAAAACAGAATAAAAACAAATAAACAAAACGACACTAAACACGTCAAACACAACCTAAACCTTTCAACAACCGTCTTAGGGATTTCCAATGCACATGACATGTTAAAAATCATCATTCCCACAGATTTTAGTCATCTTCACACTTAAGTACATTCTTAATCATAGTCACCACATACTATTTCACAATTAAGCATTTAAAACCATGTTTTGAATGTAGTAACATGCCTTATAGAATTTGCTCAATTCCTTACAAGATATGCACTCGATTTTCACTCAGATTTTCTAACTACACACCCTAATCTAGTCATATGTGAGAAGATTGATGTAAACATGAAAACGAACACTCACATATATGTATCACAAAGAACGCAATTTCTGGAGTTAATAAGCATGTATAGATATGATCTCATGAATGGAATACTACTACTTAGACGCGAGAACCAGTGACACCATATGCTCATACCAAATTCAAACTCCACAATTGAAATGCACAACACTCAAGATAGAAGTCAAGGGTTGTAACGGGGCTTGGGATATTGGCTCACAAGGAAAGGTAGGGATAAACAAAAGTTCTTTAAACAATAGCAAGCAAAGTAATGAAATTAAGGCTTAGAATTCACTTGGCATGCAGAAATCAACTTTTAGACATAAGGGGGAGATTCAACAACTCTTAGGGCCTAATTTATTGTTTTGGGCCCTTACTTCAACCAACAATACTTTTCAACTCTTTTTTTTTTTTTCTTTTTTCTTTCTTTCTTTTTGGCCGTGCCTATGGCACATCAACTCACATAAACACTCTTTCCCCCACACTTATTTTCTGCAATACCTTAATCAAAAGGAATTCATTGCTTACTATGCTTCAAGAACAAGGGTAAGGACGGTCATATTCTAGGTTAGGTGAGGATAAAGTGGGTTAACAAAGAACATGGGCTAACATGGCTCAATGGGGTTAAAATTAAACACAAAATGAGTTAAGGGCACATGGCTTTTTGGCTTTGATGGTGGTCACTACACAACTTCATCTTGAATATATGTTAGCAAATCAATAATATACTTTGAATGAAATGGACATGAGTTCTAGCATTTGGAACTATATGATGAAACGCCTTCTAAGTAGTAACCAAGCAAAGAATAATGAGATCATGCAACGACTTTAGAAAACAAGAAATCACAGATTATACTCTCCAAAGAACGTTATAAGCTCAAGTCTCTCAGGGTTGTAGCGTTTGTTTGAGTTCCTTCCTTCAAGCATGTTACAAAAACGAATTTTTCTTTTATGATTGCATGTGAAGTCATACATTATAACCATAACCAAGCATATACCAAGAGTAAATCAAACTTTTCTCTATGTTTATAACTCTTTTTAACAGTCATGCACTTACAAACCAAATCCTTATCATTGTGTTGGAAGGTACCCTAAGACACAAACACACACACAAAAACAACTTTAAAACAACTCTTTTTGGGTTTTTCAAAACAATTTTTCAAATTTTTTATGGGATTTTCGAATTTTTAAGTCAAAACACGCTAAAACAGTTTAGAAACATTTTAAAAACAGCAAGAAACAACATTAGAAGTTATGGTGGATAAAACCCTACGAATTTGCATCAAAACACTTTAGTTACCCCCCCCCCCCACACTTAAATCAAACATTGTCCTCAATGTTTCAAGCATAGACTCACACAATTAACAAGTAAACAAACAAAACAACAACTAGACAACCTAACATGGCAGAAACGAAATAGCAACAAAGAGAAGAGTTTAGGAACGCAAATTTGGAATTGGAGTGCTTTCTAGGTCTTCCGTTGTTGAATGCATGGGTTGCCTCCCAAGTAGCGCTTGCTTTAACGTCGTACAGCCGGACGAAGAACCCAATCACTCCAGATTGGAGCCCACGGCACCCAAGGGGGTGTCATCCACAGTGTGCTCCACAAAGTTCTCATAATAGGCCTTCAAACGATGCCCGTTCACCTTAAATTCATGTCCCGTTTTCAAGCTTTGGATTTGGACTGCACCATGAACAAAAACATTAGTAACAACAAACGGTCCAATCCACTTGGAACGTAACTTTCCGGGAAACAAACGTAAACGGGAATTGAACAATAGCACTTTCTGCCCAATGGAGAAGGATTTTCCACGGATCATGTTGTCATGGAAAGCTTTGGTCTTTTGCTTGTAAATGCTTGCATTCTCGTACGCCTCGTGCCGTATTTCATCAAGCTCATTCAGTTGGAATTTCCTATGGCTTCCCGCTTCATCTAAGTGCATGTTGAACTTCTTGACAGCCCAAAGAGCTTTATGCTCCAACTCCACGGGAAGATGGCACGCCTTGCCATAGACAAGTCGAAAGGGGGACATCCCAATGGGGGTTTTATACGCCGTACGATACGCCCAAAGTGCATCATCTAACCGTAAGCTCCAATCCTTCCTTGTTGGCCCAACGGTCTTCTCAAGTATTTGCTTGATCTCTCGGTTGGAAACCTCGGCTTGGCCATTCGTTTGAGGATGGTAAGGTGTAGAAACCTTATGGGTGACATGGTATTTCCTCAATAACGCTTCAATGGTCCGATTGCAAAAGTGTGACCCTCCATCACTAATGATTACTCGTGGCATTCCAAACCTTGCAAAAATGTTAGTTCTAATAAAATCTGTAACCACTTTAGAATCATTAGTCCGGGTGGCCTTGGCTTCCACCCATTTTGACACATAATCAACCGCAAGCAAAATATACATGAAACCATACGATGAAGGGAAGGGACCCATAAAATCAATACCCCAAACATCAAAAATTTCGACATTTAGGATAGAAACCTGCGGCATTTGGTCCCTTGCACTAATTCCACCCATTCGTTGGCATTTATCACATGTTAAGCAAAAAGTTTTAGCATCTTTAAGAATACTAGGCCAATAGAATCCACTTTGTAACACCTTGAGGGCTGTGCGTTGTGTGCCAAAATGCCCTCCACATGCATATGTGTGACAAAAACTCAAAATTGAATGACATTCAGAATCGTGCACACAACGACGTGTAATCTGATCGGGGCAAAATTTCCATAAGTAAGGATCATCCCATACATAAAACCGTGCATCATGCCTAAGTTTGTCACGTTGGTGCCTATTGAACTCACTTGGAATACATTTTGACACCAAAAAATTGACTATATCGGCATACCAAGGTGTACTAACCTTTATGGACAGCAATTGTTCATCGAGGAATGTCTCTGCAATGGGTAGGGACTCCTCATTATGCACCATTCGGCTTAGGTGGTCAGCCACCATGTTTTCACTTCCCTTCTTGTCACAAATCTCGATGTCGAACTCTTGAAGTAACAACATCCACCGAATTAGCCGGGGCTTGGCCTCCTTTTTGGTGAGCAAGTACTTTAGAGCTGCATGATCAGTCAAAACAATTACTTTAGTACCAATTAGATATGATCGAAATTTATCTAAAGCAAAGACAACGGCAAGAAGTTCTTTCTCCGTAGTGGAGTAGTTCAACTGGGCATCGTTCAACGTCCGTGAGGCATAGTAGATGACATGCGGCCTCTTGTCCTTTCTTTGTCCCAAAACAGCCCCTAAAGCATAATCGGACGCATCACACATAAGCTCGAACGGGAGGCTCCAATCCGGGGGAACAATAATGGGTGCCGTGGTCAACAACTCCTTGAGTTGGTTGAATGATGCCGTGCACTCTTTAGTGAATTCAAATGCCACGTCTTTTTGTAGGAGGCGGCAAAGAGGTTGTGCAACTTTTGAGAAATCTTTGATAAATCGCCTATAGAATCCTGCATGGCCAAGAAAAGAACGGACCTCTCTAACCGAAGTAGGAGAGGGTAAGTGACGTACAAGATCTATTTTAGACTTATCAACTTCAATCCCTTTTTCTGAGATGATATGACCCAAAACTATACCTTGTTTAACCATAAAATGACATTTTTCCCAATTCAAAACAAGGTTAGTTTCCATGCATCTTTTCAAGATTAAAGTGAGATTATGCAAACAAGCATCAAATAAGTCTCCAAACACACTAAAATCGTCCATAAATACTTCAATTATCTTTTCAACATAATCAGAGAAGATACTTACCATGCATCGTTGGAAAGTGGCCGGTGCATTGCATAAACCAAATGGCATACGACGATATGCGAAAGTACCAAATGGACAAGTAAAGGTGGTCTTTTCTTGATCATCCGGCGCTATGTCAATTTGATTATAACCCGAATAACCATCAAGAAAGCAATAAAAAGAATGACCAGCTAACCTTTCAAGCATTTGATCAATGAATGGTAAAGGGAAGTGATCTTTCCTTGTTGCGGCATTGAGCTTCCTATAGTCAATGCACACCCTCCAACCGGTTTGAATGCGTGTAGGCACAAGTTCATCTTCTTCATTCTTCACCACCGTGACTCCAGACTTCTTGGGAACCACTTGGACCGGTGCAACCCAACAACTATCCGAGATGGGATAAATGACGCCACAATCTAGCATCTTGATGATTTCCTTCTTCACTACTTCCATCATTGGTGGGTTGAGTCGACGTTGGGCTTCCCTTGATGGTTTGGCGCCTTCTTCCATGAGAATTCGATGCATGCACGTGGTAGGGCTTAACTTATCACTTATCAAAACCACCTATCATCACTTATCATCACCACATATCATTCATTTATCACTTAACATATCATTCATTCATCTCCTTATCATAACCATACACCTATCACTTATCACTTATCACAACAACAACCTTGCACATGCACTCCCATTCTTTAACCCAATTCCTTTCCAACATCTCACATGCATTTCCACCTTCCTACTTCATCATTTCATCACATTCTCCCTCTTTAACTCATTTCATTATTCATTCACTTTGCATTCATTCAATTCCACCCCACATGCACCCTTTATTCTTCATCATTGCAACCATGGCACATTTACACCAACAAAACAACTCCCATGCCATGGCCTACTCATATTCCCATTTCCTTTCCAACATCTCACATCCATTTCCACCTTCCTACTTCATCATTTCACCACATTTTCCCTTTTATTTCCACATGCAATTCTTCATCATTGTAGCCACAAACACCTTAAACAAATAGCCATATACATCTCCACTCCTCCTATAAATACCCTTGCATTCATTCATTCAAGAATCATCTCATCTCATTCACAACACAACACACCACAAACACTTCCATTTTCTTCTCCTAGCCGTGAGTTTCTATCCCTTAGAATCCAAAAAACCATCTTCCATTTCCATCACTCCCATTCACACCATCAAACTATCCTTAGACCTTGTGCTACAACGAAGAGGAAGATAAGAGGGCCTAAACGTTCATACAATTCAAGTTTGAGTTGTTGGAATGTTTAGGTGTTTCTTTGATTCTCTTTGTTTTGTATCATGAGGAACTAAATCCCCCCCTTGGCTAGGGGGGGATTCGAAATATATGTTTATGCTTGCATTTTGATTTGATTACTTCTAATTGCGTTTCGTAAGTTGTGGATTCAATTCGTTTAACCGTTTGATTGATAACTTATTTATGTATGTTTATTGAGAGTGCACACTTAATTTTCATGCATGAATATGACGCTAGAATATAAGTGAGTTTCACCTAATAGTTACGAACTTATATTCACAAGTAGTGGAGGTTGCTTATAAACAATCGCGTTAAACGAATTCTTGGCATAAGTTTCATGCAATCATAGTAACGAATGCCTCGTCAACACTTATAATTTTCATAGAGCGTAATGATTCTTGCTTGTATCTCTATTATGCAATCATGTAGGGGACTTGTGGGGAATGTTTTGGGTTGTCGTATGCAATCATCCAATTCAATAACGTTAGGAAGATTTGAAGGTTAATTTAAGCGGACCTAATTAACCCGGGGTGATGAGTTTCATAATTTATTGAAATGCAATTAGAAATCTTTTTATTATGCAAGTGTAACATGTGTGGAGATGAACCCCTTGGCTAGCATCCATTCATTCCATTTCATCAATTTCATATTTATATTATGTTTTAATTGCAATTTGTTCATTTAGTTTAATTCCGTCCAAAACTCAATCCCCCTTTACTTTATTGTTCAATTTAGTTAGAAATCAATTTAGTTTGTGTTTTTAAAGCATTTTGAGTCTTTTGGTTTGTCTTAGTGTTTTAACGTTTAGTTTTCACATTCTTTGAGTCTAGTTTAGTGTTTTATATTGTGTTTTTACGTTTTTGAGTCAAATCCAAGTGATTAACAATCCCTCCTAATCCCCGGTCCAGAACGATCCCTACTTATACTTATACTACAATTGACAAAAAGAGGGTTTAATTTGTGTGCGTATAAAACTCGCATCAGTTCTCATGCATTTATGTTGTTTTTCCTTAGTTAGTTTAGTGTTTAAAGTCATTTTCGTGCAATTTCAGGTTTTAGTGTCAAAGTATGCAAAAAGAAGCAATTTGGAGCATTCTAGAGCATTTTTGGGCCAAGATTGGATAGTGCAAGCATGGAGGCATGAGGATGGACGAATTTGAAGGCTTGAATTCAGTTAGGGAGCTGCAAGGGGGCCTAAAAACCTTATTTCTAGAAGGCTTTATCTATTCACACATGGTGCCTAATTTCTGTATTGGAAGAACAAGCCGTCCTAGCTTGTCACTAGCCGTCCTACCTTGTCTCCTAGCCGTCCTAGCTTGTCTCCTAGCCATCCTACCTTGTCTCCTAGCCGTCCTAGCTTGTCTCCTAGCCGTCCTAGCTTGTCACTAGCCATCCTACCTTGTCTCCTAGCCGTCCTAGCTTGTCTCCTAGCCGTCCTAGCTTGTCACTAGCCGTCCTACCTTGTCTCCTAGCCGTCCTAGCTTGTCACTAGCCGTCCTACCTTGTCTCCTAGCCGTCCTATCTTGTCTCCTACCTTGTCCAAGCCGTCCTACCTTGTCCAAGCTACACACATTTATCCTTTAAGTGTTTCATGTATAGAATTTCTGGTACAAAACCTTTTGGTTTCAACTAAGTTCTAAACATTTCCTAGCCCTATAAATAAGGCTTTGCAGCAAGGCACTAGGGGGATCACTCATTCACCCAATTTTCGTCCATTCATCTAGCCACACCACTCTACACATCCTAAAATCCTAGAAACACAATTCCAACCAAACACTACACCTTGCCGTGCCTATCCTCCATCCAATTCCATAATCCCTGATCCTAAAACACATCCCAACCATCCCATCCACCTTTGTGCCGTAGCAAGGAGAAAGAAGGAAGGACTCTTGGATGCTCAAGCTTCGTCGTTGGTGCATTCTAGGTGTAATTCGTTTTATGATTTCAATGTTTAATTTATTTTCCTTTCATTTTGCTATGAACATGAGTGGCTAAACCCCTATTGGTTAGGGGTGATTTCGAAGCCATAACTATGTGTGCAAGATGATTTGATAAATTCCAGTTATGAGTTCTTGAATCGTGAATGCAATTGGCTTAACTGTGCGAGTAATAACATATTTGTGTTTGTTAATTAGGGGTCGACACTTAATTGGCTTGCATGAATATGATGCTAGAATATAAGTTTGTTTCACATAATTGTCACACACTTATATTCACAAGTAGTGAAGGTTGTTAGTCACAATCGCGTTAAGTTCAATTCCTAGCATAAGTGTCATGATGTCATAGTCACAAGTGCTTTGTCAATGCTTATAGTTTTCATTGAACGTAATGATCTTTGATTGTATCTTTATTATGATGTCATGTAAGGAACTTTTGAAGAATGCTTTGGGTTGTCGTATGATGTCATCCAATTCAATAACACAAGGAAAACTTGAGAATTAACTAGTGATGTCACGGTTAATTTGGGGCATTGTCATTCATAATTCTATGAAGGAATAACTGGAAATCGAGTCATTTGCATACTTGTCATGTGTGGAGAAAGAACCCCTAACTAGTCCATCATCCATTAAAAACCCCAAAAACGTTTCAAAATCAGTTTTACTTTGCAATCTGTTTTCTCAACTTTAATTTCGTCCAAATCAAATCCCCCTTTACTTTGAAGTCTCAATTTAGTTAGAAATTGTTTTGGTTCATGTTTTTAAGTGTTTTGAGTCAAGTTTTCAACCAATTTCGTCCAAATTAGTGTAGGTGCTCAAAACTGCCCAGAAAGTGGTTTTTAGGCAGTTTTGAGTCTTCTAGTTGCTGTTTTGAGTTTTTGTTTTGTTTTAGTGTTTTAACTTTGGTTTTTCATTCTTTGAGTCCAAATTAGTGTTTTTAACTTTGTTTTGGAGTTCTTAGGTCAGTTTTCAAGAGTTTAGCAATCCCTCCTAATCCCCGGTTTTGAACGATCCCTACTTACATACTGTGCTACAATTGTCAGAAGAGGGTTTAATTTGTGTGCTTAATATATTTCGCATCAAACAACCCCAATGATAGGAGCATATTTAGGCGACTTAACTAGCTTATTCTTGTGCATTTATGCTATTATTTCTTAGTTAATGTCGCATTACAACTCAATTTCGTGTGTTTGTAGGACCTATGGGGTAAAGTATCAAGAAAGGGCATTTTGGTGCATTTTGGAGCAATTTTGGACACTATGTGGATAGCTTACATTTGGGCTAACATGGATGGACGAATTTTGACTTCAAGAGGCTAGAAATGTGATAAGAAGAGGAAGGAATAAGCTTGTCACTAGCCGTCCTACCTTGTCTCCTAGCCGTCCTAGCTTGTCACTAGCCGTCCTAGCTTGTCACTAGCCGTCCTACCTTGTCTCCTAGCCGTCCTACCTTGTCTCCTAGCCATCCTACCTTGTCACTAGCCATCCTACCTTGTCTCCTAGCCGTCCTAGCTTGTCACTAGCCGTCCTAGCTTGTCAATAGCCATCCTACCTTGTCTCCTAGCCGTCCTAGCTTGTCACTAGCCATCCTACCTTGTCTCCTAGCCGTCCTACCTTGTCTCCTACCTTGTCCAAGCTACACACTTGTATCCCTTAAGTGTTTCATGTATATATATCCTTGTAATCCTGAAAGGGGGGATCACTCATTCACCCAATTTTCGTCCATTTATCTAGCCACACCATTCTACACATCCTAAAATCCCAGAAACACAATTCCAGCCACTTTTACCACCTTTGCCGCAACCTTCCATCCAAGCAACCATTCATCCACCATAGCCCCACCTTCCCACCACCATAACCACCTTGTGCCGCCGCCATTGAAGGAGAGGAGGAGTAGTGCCGTGCAGTCCAAAGGAAGGAAGAAACCTTGCATATGCAATCTGCAACTATTGGAGTGTTTGGAGTTCTTTCTTCTATTGTTTCTGTTTTCATGTTTAATTTAACTTGTTATTCAATTATGTTAAACATGTGGAACTAATTTCTTTTTAGTTAGAGGCGAATTTGAAGCCATGGACATATGTTGGTTATGATTTGATTTACTCCAGTTATGAATTCATGAACTTTAGATGTGGTTTACTTTTCTGTTTTGATTAAGAACTTGTTTATGTATGTGGGTTGAGGGTCGACACTTAATTTGCATGCCTAAACTTGATGCTAGGATATAAGGGAATTTCACCTAATCGTTATGAACTTATATTCATGAGTAGTAAAAATCGCTAGTCACGATTGTGTTTAGTAAACCCTAGGCTGGATTAACATGCGTATTCCATAGTTATGAATGCCTAGTCGATGTTTATGATTTCCGTTGAACTTAATGATCTTTGTTGAATGTCTCTATCATGCGTATTCCATAGTTAGGGACTTTGATTAGGAATAATTTGGTTGTAATGCGTATTCCATTCAATCCAATGAATCTAGGGAAATCTGAAAGTTAATTTAAGCGGACCTAATTAACTTGGAGCATTGTCATTCATCGTTTGTTGAAGTCATAACTGGGAATCAAATTATATGCATATGGTCATGTGTGGATAAGGAACCCTCTAACTAGTTTCTCATCCTTCTATTTCATCAAAATCGATTTTAGAATCTGTTTTGTTTCCAAGTTTCTGTTTTAATTTTAAATTCGTCAAAACCAATTCCCCATTTATTTTAAAGTGTTAGATTAGTTAGAAATACATTTAGTTTGTGTTTTTAAGAGTCTTGAGTCAAGTTACAACTTAATTTCGTCCAAATTTGTGTTTGTACTTAAAACTGCCCAGAAAGTGGTTTTTAGGCAGATTTGAGTGTGTTTGTGCTGTTTTGAGTCTTTTAGTTTGTTTGAGTGTTTTAAATTTTAGGTTTGCATTCATTAAGTCTAGTTTAGTGTTTTAAACTTTTTTTTATGTTTCTAAGTCATTTTAGAGGTTTTAGCAAGCCCTCCTAATCCCCGGTCTAGAACGATCCCTACTTGCATCCTTACTACAATTTGACAACAAGAGGGTTTAATTTGTGCGCGTATAATTCACGCATCAAATTTTGGCGCCGTTGCCGGGGATTAGCAACTTTGCTAATCCCTTGTTATTTCTTTTTAGTTATTTTCGTGTGTTATTTGTTTGTTATTAGTTTTAGTTTCTGACTTGTTTGTTTCCTTGTTTTAGGTACTAGTGCATGACGCGGAGTTCTCAAACTGTGCATGCACATATCTTGGACTTTAACGACGATTTTGAACGTGATTTGAGAAGAAAGAGGAGGCATCCCGAACCTAGTGAACCTAGTTCAAGTTCAGAGGCCGAATCTGAGTTTGAAGAAGTGGAAGAAGAAGTTATGGCAGCGGACAATCGGACCATTAAGGAGCTTTCGGCCTCGGGGTTGGCCAATGCCGCACCATTATGCATTCAATACCCCGCGGCTGCCCAAGGCAAGACCGATGAATTTGAATTGAAGTCAAGCTTGTTGCACCACATTCCTAAGTACCATGGTCTGTCCATGGAAGATCCAAACAAGCATCTTAAAGAGTTTGAAGTAGTATGCTCAAGCACGACACCCATCAACGTAGATGAGAGTATTTTGAAGATGAAAGCTTTTCCATTCTCTCTTTTGGAAAAGGCTAAAGATTGGCTTTATGAATTAGCACCTGGAACGGTCACTTCGTGGGAAAGTATGAAGAGAGCATTTTTAGAGAAGTTTTTCCCCACTTCGAGAGTTATTCTTTTAAGGAAGAAAATTAGTAGAATTGAACAAGGCCAAGGCGAATCATTTCCAGCATACTATGAACGTTTCAAGGCTCTAGTTGCATCATGCCCACAACATCAAATAAAGGAAGAGCTTTTGATTCAATATTTCTATGAAGGACTACTTCCACTTGAGAGACAAATGCTAGATGCTTCAGCGGGAGGTGCTTTGGTAGACAAAACCCCGGTGGCCGCCAAGACTCTCATTGCCAACCGAGCTTTGAATGCTCAACAATACGAAGGAGTTGGCCAAAGAGACATGACACGGCAGCAACAAGTGAATGAGGTAAGTGCTTTTTCCGAACTTCAAAATCAAATGGCTAATCTTACTTCTCTTCTTTCGCAGGTGGTTGAAATACCAAAGGTACAAAGTGTGGCTGTTTGTGGCGTGTGCTCCATGAATGAACATCTCACCGACAAGTGCCCTCAATTGATTGAGAATGGAGGGTGGGAATCTGCCAATGCCGTGGGTTATGGGAACCAAAACCAACAAAGGAGTGACCCTTTCTCTAACACATACAATCCCGGTTGGAGAGATCATCCAAATTTCAAATGGAGGGAGCCACAACAACCCCAACAATATGCACCACAAAGGGGATTTCAACAAAACCCCCCTGGGTTCCCACGGCCATACCAATCCAACCCACCACCATTGTCCCAAAACAACTCAGGTTCGTCTTTTGATAATTCTCAAGTTATTCAATTACTAACTCAATTGGCGCAGGGGCAAGAAAAACAAGCAAAGGACATGCACAATTACGCTAATGAACTGCAAAATCAAGCTCGAGAGGTGACTAAATTGAAGAGACAAGTGGGACAAATGGCTGAGTTCATGGGCCAATTTAGAGAGCAAGGCAAGTTGCCTAGTTCAACCGTTATCAACCCAAAGGGAGGATTCGAATCTGCCAAAGCAATCATGTTGCGAAGTGGGAAACAAGTTGGAACGACCTCACAACTCTCTAAATCTGCCCCAACGGAAGATGAAAAGTTGCAATTTGAGGAGGAGGAGCAAGAACAAGCCACGGCAAGGGCAGGAGACACCATGCCGCAGACACCTCAACTACACCATTCGGCTTCCAAGGGTAAGGATGTTCCAAGTTCGATTATTTCTAATGCTATTCCTCCAAATGTCCCCTTTCCTAGCAGGTTTATGCAATCTAAGACAGAGGAGGATGAAAAAGACATCCTGGAGACGTTTAGGAAGGTGCATGTCAATATCCCGCTCCTTGATGCAATAAAGCAAATTCCGAAGTACGCTAAGTTTTTAAGGAAGATTTGTACAACAAGGAAACGGATTCGGGAGAAAGAGGTGGTACATGTAAGTGAGAATGTCTCTGCAATGTTGCAAAGAAAGCTACCACCTAAATGCAAAGATCCAGGTAGTTTCACTATCCCTTGCGTAATTGGTAATACAAGGTTTGAACATGCCATGCTAGATTTAGGTGCTTCAATTAATGTCATGCCATATTCTGTTTATGCATCGATGAATCTAGGAGAGCTTAAAAATGATGGTGTTATTATCCAATTAGCCGATCGATCTAATGCATATCCGAAAGGAATTTTGGAGGATGTTTTGGTGCAGGTAGACCATTTGATTTTTCCTGCAGATTTCTATGTGCTTGACATGGAAGATTCGGCACACTCTCCATCATCACCACTCTTACTTGGACGACCTTTCATGAAAACAGCTCAAACCAAGATTGATGTGGCTAAGGGAGCAGTCACTATGGCCTTTGGTGGTGATATGATTAACTTTAAGATCCCTGAATCAATTGAGAATACTAATGATGTTCGTTCTTGTTGTGCCATTAATGTAATTGAACACATAGGGACGGAGTATTCAACAAAGATCAAGAAGGATGTTTCTCGAACTACCACCGAGAAGGAACTTGGAGTAGAGCACAAGGAGTGCACGGCTCCAACCTTGAAAGCACCACAATTGGCCATGAGCAACCCTTGTGCATCTGTCCATTGTGCTACCACTTCTTTGCCGTACAAAGGTAAGCCACCTATTCCAAATTCGATTCCCATTTCAACTAATAGGTTGTTACCTCGTGTGGTGCAGGTACCTAATCGAATTCAACGTCGTGGGAGAATTCGTGTTGATGTAGAAAAGCACAACACGACAATAAGAAAGGATCATTATCCCACTCCATTCAAGGACCCAAAGCATGAAGTGGTTCGTCAGACAGATTGTAGTTGCACCCCTCCATGCCGTGGGGTTCCATAAACCTTCAAGGGAGCATCGTCCGACTGTACGACGTTAAAGCAAGCGCTTCTTGGGAGGCAACCCATGCATTCGACAAGGAGAAGATGGAACTTTCACTCCAAACCCAGATTTGCATTTCTAAACCCTTCTCCTTAATGTTTATTTTATCATGCTTAGTTGCTTGTTATTTGTTTGCTTTTATGTGGGTCTTTGTGTGAAACATTGAGGACAATGTTTGATTTAAGTGTGGGGGGGTAAACAAGTGTTTTTATGCAAAATTCGTGGGATTCTATCACCTATCACTTCTAATGTTGTTTCTCACTGTTTTTAAGTGTTTTTAATGCATTTTGAGCTGTTTTGGTGTGTGTTGAAGTAAAAATCCGAAAATTTGAAAAAAAAAATAAAAAAAAGTGTTTTGAAAAAGCCAAAAAAGAGTTGTTTTTGTGTGTTTGTTTGTGTCTTAGGGTACCTTCCAACACAATGATGAGGATTTGGTTTTTAATGCATGACTGTTAAAGAGAGTTACAAACAATGATGGATGTTTGATTTGCTCCTTGGTTTATGCTTGGTTGTAGTTATAGTTTACGAATTCACATGTAATCACAAAGGATAAAATCAGTTTTTGTAACATGCTTGAAGGAAGAAACTCAAACTAACGCTACAACCCTGAGAGACTTGAGCTTTTAATGTTCTTTGGAGAGTTAATAATCTGTGCATTTGTTGTCTTCTAAAGTCGTTGCATGATCTCATTATTCTTTGCTTGGTTACTACTTAGAAGGCGTTTCATCATTTAGTTCCAAATACTAGAACTCATGCCCGTTTCATTCAAAGCATAAAATTGATTAGCATAACACATAACAAGATGAAGTTGTTAGTGAACCAAGAGTCAAATAGCCGTACCCCACGTTCATTTGTTTTGTAGGTTTAAGCCCCGTTGAGCCTTGTTTAGCCTATGTTCTTTGTTAACCCACGTTACCCTCACCTAGCCTAGATTAGGACTATCCATACCCTCGTTCTTAAAAGTATAGTAAGCATGATTCAAATGGAATTCCTTTATGGCAGAAACCAAGTGTGGGGGAAGTTTTTATTTTGAGAATTATGTGCCATAAGCACGGGTAGAAAGAAAAGAAAAGAAAAATTCGTAAAAAAAAAAAAAAAAAAAAAATGAAAAAAAAAAAAGTATGAAAAGAGTTGAACAACATGAGAAAAAGAGTTCCAAGGTGTTGTTTGTTGAAGAAAGGGTCCAAAAAGTTGAATTCGGCCCCAAGAAGTTGTTTAAAGTCTTCCCCTTGTGTTTTTAAGTTAATTTCTGCAAACTAAGTGAATTCTAAGTCTTAATTTCATTACTTTGCTTACTAATGCTTGAAGAACGTTTGTTTTCCCTATCCTTTCTTTGTTAACCAATACCCCAAGCCCCGTTGCAACCCTTAAACTTCTATCTTGAGTGTTATGTGTTTCAATTTGTTGAGTTTGAATTTGGTATGAGCATATGGTGTCACTGGTTCTCGCGACTAAGTAGTAGCATTCCATTCATGAGATCATATACATGTCATTGACATAATTCCAGAAAATGCTTTCCTTGTTATAACATATGTGAGTGTTCATCTACATGTTTACATCAATCTTCTCACATATACCTAGTGTAGGGAGTGTAGTTAGAAAATCTGAGTGAAAACAGAGAGTATATCCGGTAAGGAATTGAGGGAATTCTCTAAGGCATGCTACTGCATTCAAAATGTGGTTTTAATTGATTAAATGCGAGCTGGTGAATTGTGACTATGATTAAGTATGCTCGAGGGTAAGGATTGCTTAAATCTATGTGAGTGGTGATCTTTGACATGTCATGTTTCATTGGAAATCCCTGAGACGAATGTTGGAAGGTTTAGATTATATGTTTTGTTTCTTTTGTTTGTTTGTTTTGCTCGAGGACTAGCAAAAGATAAGTGTGGGGGAATTTGATAGGAGCATATTTAGGCGACTTAACTGATGCGAAAATTAACTTAACACACAAATTAAACCCTCTTGTTGTCAAATTGTAGTAAGGATGCAAGTAGGGATCGTTCTAGACCGGGGATTAGGAGGGCTTGGTAAAACCTCTAAAATGACTTGGAAACATAACAACAAAGTTTAAAACACTAAACTAGACCTAATGAAAGCAAACCTAAAATTTAAAACACTCTAACAAACTAAAAGACTCAAAACAGCACAAACACACTCAAATCTGCCTAAAAACCACTTTCTGGGCAGTTTTGAGTACAAACACAAATTTGGACGAAATTAAGTTGTAACTTGACTCAAGACTCTTAAAAACACAAACTAAATGTAATCCTAACTAATCTAACACTTTAAAATAAATGGGGAATTGGTTTTGACGAATTTAAAATTAAAACAGAAACTTGGAAACAAAACAGATTCTAAAACCGATTTTGATGAAATAGAAGGATGAGAAACTAGTTAGAGGGTTCCTTATCCACACATGACCATATGCATATAATTTGATTCCCAGTTATGACTTCAACAAACGATGAATGACAATGCTCCAAGTTAATTAGGTCCGCTTAAATTAACTTTCAGATTTCCCTAGATTCATTGGATTGAATGGAATACGCATTACAACCAAATTATTCCTAATCAAAGTCCCTAACTATGGAATACGCATGATAGAGACATTCAACAAAGATCATTAAGTTCAACAGAAATCATAAACATCGACTAGGCATTCATAACTATGGAATACGCATGTTAATCCAGCCTAGGGTTTACTAAACACAATCGTGACTAGCGATTTTTACTACTCATGAATATAAGTTCATAACGATTAGGTGAAATTCCCTTATATCCTAGCATCAAGTTTAGGCATGCAAATTAAGTGTCGACCCTCAACCCACATACATAAACAAGTTCTTAATCAAAACAGAAAAGTAAACCACATCTAAAGTTCATGAATTCATAACTGGAGTAAATCAAATCATAACCAACATATGTCCATGGCTTCAAATTCGCCTCTAACTAAAAAGAAATTAGTTCCACATGTTTAACATAATTGAATAACAAGTTAAATTAAACATGAAAACAGAAACAATAGAAGAAAGAACTCCAAACACTCCAATAGTTGCAGATTGCATGTGCAAGGTTTCTTCCTTCCTTTGGACTGCACGGCACTACTCCTCCTCTCCTTCAATGGTGGCGGCACAAGGTGGTTATGGTGGTGGGAAGGTGGGGCTATGGTGGATGAATGGTTGCTTGGATGGAAGGTTGCGGCAAAGGTGGTAAAAGTGGCTGGAATTGTGTTTCTGGGATTTTAGGATGTGTAGAATGGTGTGGCTAGATAAATGGACGAAAATTGGGTGAATGAGTGATCCCCTTTTGTGCTTTGCTGCAAAGCCTTATTTATAGGGCTAGGAAAGGTAGGAGACAAGGTAGGAGACAAAGTAGGACAGCTTGGACAAGGTAGGAGACAAGATAGGACGGCTAGGAGACAAGGTAGGACGGCTAGTGACAAGCTAGGACGGCTAGGAGACAAGGTAGGACGGCTAGTGACAAGCTAGGACGGCTAGGAGACAAGCTAGGACGGCTAGGAGACAAGGTAGGATGGCTAGTGACAAGCTAGGACGCTAGGAGACAAGGTAGGACGGCTAGGAGACAAGGTAGGGCGGCTAGGAAACAAGCTAGAAATTAGGCACCATGTGTGAATAGATAAAGCCTTCTAGAAATAAGGTTTCTTGCAGCTCCCTAACTGAATTCAAGCCTTCAAATTCGTCCATCCTCATGCCTCCATGCTTGCACTATCCAATCTTGGCCCAAAAATGCTCTAGAATGCTCCAAATTGCTTCTTTTTGCATACTTTGACACTAAAACCTGAAATTGCACGAAAATGACTTTAAACACTAAACTAACTAAGGAAAAACAACATAAATGCATGAGAACAAGCCAATCAAGTCGCATAAAAATGCTCCTATCAAATTCCCCCACACTTAGCTTTTGCTAGTCCTCGAGCAAAACAAAGAAATAAAACAAGACAAAACAAACAAACATAATCTAAACCTTCCAACGTTTGTCTCAGGGATTTCCAATGCACATGACATGTTAAAGATTATCATTCCCATAGATTTGAGTCAATTTAACATTTAAGCACATGCTTAATCATAGTCACTACTTACTAGTTCACAATTAACCAATTAAAACAATGTTTTGAATGTAGTAACATGCCTTAGAGAATCCACTCAATTCCTTACTGGATACACTCTTATTTTCACACAGATTTTCTAACTACACTCCCTATACTAAGTATATGTGAGAAGATTGATGTAAACATGAAAACGAACACTCACACATGTTATAACAAAAGAAGCACTTTTCTGGAATGATTAAGCATTTATAGATATGATCTCATGAATGGAACGCTACTACTTAGATGCGAGAACCAGGGACACTATATGCTCAAACAAATCCCAAACTCCACATATTGAAATACATAACACTCAAGATAGAAGTTAAGGATTGTAACGGGGCTAAGGGGTATTGGCTAACAAAGAAAGGTTAAGGATAAACAAAAGTTCTTAAAGCGATAGCAAACAAGTAATGAACTTGACACTTAGAATTCACTTTTGCGTGCAGAAAATCACTTAGACATACAAGGGGATGAAATACACAATACTTAGGGTCTAGTTTAACTTTTTGGACCATTTCTTCAACAACCAACACTTGTGAGTTCTTTCTCACTTATTTTGACCTCTTTTTCATTCTTTTCTCTTTTCTCGTGCCCAATTCTTGTTTTTGGCACAAATTCCCACACATAAATCCCTTCCCCCACACTTGTTTTTCTGCACAAGAATAATCAAAAGGAATTCATTCTAAGTCATGTTCACTATGCTTTAAGAACAAAGGCATGGATGGTCCTATTCTAGGCTAGGTAAGGATAACGTGGGTTAACAAAGAACATAGGCTAAACAAGGCTCAACGGGGCTTAAACCTGATGCGAACTAAGTAAGCACACAAATTAAAACCCTCTTGTGACAATTGTAGTATATAAATAAGTAGGGATCGTTCTTAACCGGGGATTAGGAGGGATTGCAAAATCACTTGGAAACTGACTCAAAAACGTAAAATAAAGTTGAAACACTAAATTAGACTCAAAGAATGCAAAACTAACAATAAAAACACTCAAACAAATCACAAGACTCAAAACAGCCCCAAAACACTCAAAACTGCCTTAAAATCACTTTCTGGGCAGTTTTGAGCACTTTGGTAACTTTGGACGAAATTGGGTAATAGAATGAATCAAAATGCTTAAAAACACAAACTAAGACACTTTCTAACTAAATTGGACACAAAAGTAAGGGGGGATTGAGTTTTTGACGAAATTAATTAAAATGCACAGATTGTAAAATTAAAGCAGATTGTAATGAAATGGATGAAAGATGGAATGAATGCTAGCTAGAAGGTTCTTCTCCACACATGTCACACTTGCATACACTTTGATTTTCAGTTGGTCTTTCGATAAATTATGAAACTCAACACTCCGGGTTAATTAGGTCCGCTTAAATTAACCGTCAAATTCTCCTTAAGTTAATGAATTGGATGGGTTAGCGCAACGCAATTCAAAACATTCTCCGAAAGTCCTTTACATGAAAAGCACAATAAAGATACAATCAAAGATCATTAAACATCATGAAAACTATAAGTGTTGACGAGGCATTCGTTACTATGATGAGCATGAAACTAGTGCCAAGAATTCATTTAACGCGATTGTTTATAAGCAACCTCCACTACTTGTGAATATAAGTTCATAACTATTAGGTGAAACTCACTTATATTCTAGCGTCAAATTCATGCATGAACATTAAGCGTGCACTCTCAATAAACATACACAAACAAGTTATCAATTACACAGTTAAACGAAATGAATCAATCATTCATGAAATTCCAACCAAAAGTAATCAATTCATATTGCAAGCATAAACATGGTTTCGAATCACCCCCTAGCTAACTAGGGGGATTTAGCCTCTCATGGTCACAAAAAGAGAATTACAATTGAATTTAAACATAAAGCACAAAGGAATGATTACACCTATAACGCCCAACGAATCCACGTGAATTGGTGCGCGTCGAAGCTCCTCTTTCCTCTTCTCCTTTTGCGGCAGATTGGTTTTAGGATGATTTTGAGTGAATTTCTGGGTTATAGATAGGTTTAGGGCTGTTTGGTGGTGCGGCAAGGTTGGTAAATGGTGAGTGGTGATTTGTAAGGTGGTGGAGTGGTAGAGATGGCGGCTGGAATGGAAGGGGAAGATGGAGAGGTGGCTGCGGCAATGGGAGAGAATTGGGAGAGAATGGAGAGAATGGTGGCTGGTTCTTGTTAGGGTGAAAAGTGTAGAATGGTGAAGGGTGACGGCTAGGGTAGTTTTTTTGGTGTCAAAGTGGCTGATTAGTATGAATGGATGGTTACAGATTAAAGGGGAAGGGAATGGAGGCTGCGGATTGGATGTGAATTAGGTTGAATGTGGCTGAAAAATTGAAAGAATGAATGAGAGGGGGTGCGGCTAGAGAGGAAAAATGTGTGAAAATGGCTGAATTAATTAATGGGAAGTGACGGCTACAAGATTAGGGTTTAGAGTTTATGAATGAATGGCTTGGATGATTTTGAATGAATGAATCAGATGGTTATAGCTTAAGGGGATTTTTGTGGTTGAAATGGTTTGATGAATGTGGATGGGGAATGGGAATGCACGGATTGCCAAAGATGAATGATGGTGGTTGCGGCTTATGGATGAAGGGGAATGGTCTTAGGGTGTAAATGTGGCTGCAAGGTTGTAGAACTAGGGTTTATTTGGGTGAATGGCTGAGATGAAAATGATGCATGAATCAATGGCTAAAGTGAATTAAAGGGTGCGGCTGCTAGGTCATTAGAGTGATAGGATGATACGGTTTTAAGAATGAATGGGAAGTGAATTTGTGAATGAATGAGAGGGAAATGGAAGTCCACGGCTTGGGAATGTGAATTAGGTTGAATAGATTATGGGAAGGAATGGGAATAAGTGGCTGAATGAATATGGAAGGAAAGGTGCGGCTGCAAGGAGTAAGGCTAGGGTTTAGAATTAGGGTTTAGAGCATGAAATGGGCCAGAAATACCCCCCCTTGCACGGCAAGGAAAGGGGCTTGGGCTAAAGCCCACTGCATTAGATGTTAAGGTCCCTATGGCCTTCGTTTTGTGTCCTAAAACGCCTACAAGGATTTCAAAGTGGCTAGAAAATGCGGACGTTTAAGATTAGGAAAGGTTACCAAAACGGGAAACTTAGGGTCAACTTTCCTAAAATAGGAAACCTTGTTTGAGTAGGATTCCTCGTTTTGGTAAGAATTCATCGTTGGCGTAGGAATTCGTCGTTTCTTCAAATCTTCAACTCATTCATTCCTCTTTCGCTCCAAAAGACTCCAATTTGCATCTTCTTGCACATTTTGGCCTTATACTCTGAAAATACACAAAAGTAGCTTTAAACACTAAAATAGCTAAATAAACACAACATAAATGCACGAGAACAAGCTAATTAAGTCGCATGAATATGCTCCTATCAAATTCCCCCACACTTAACTTTTGCTAGTCCTCGAGCAAAGCAAAACAACTAAAGTAAGCAATACGAAACAAAACAAACAAAACATAACCTAAACCTTCCAACGTTTGCCTCAGGGATTTCCAATGAAACATGACATGTCAAAGATCATTACTCACATAGCTTTTAGTCCTCCTTCCCCTCGAGCACATACTTAATCATAGTCACCATTCACTAGTTCGCATTTAATCAATTAAAACACATTTTGAATGTAGTAACATGCCTTAGAGAATTCCCTCAATTTCTCACTCGTTATGCGCTCAATTTTCACTTAGATTTTCTGACTACACACCCTACACTAGTTATATGTGAGAAGATTGATGTAAACATGAAAGACTAGTACTCACATATGTTATAACAAAGAAAGCAATTTCTAGAGTAATCAAACGTGTTTGGATATGATCTCATGAATGGAATGCTACTACTTAGATGCGAGAACCAGTGACACCATATGCTCATACCAAATTCAAACTCCACAATTGAAATGCACAACACTCAAGATAGAAGTTAAGGGTTGTAACGGGGCTTGGGGTATTGGCTAACAAGGAAAGGTAGGGATAAACAAAAGTTCTTTAAGCAATAGCAAGTAAAGTAATGAAATTAAGACCTAGAATTCCCTTAGAATGCAGAAATCAACTTTTAAACAAAAAGGGGAGATTTAAACAACTCTTAGGGCCTAATTCATTGTTTTGGGCCCTTACTTCAACAACCAATACTTTTCAACTTTTTTTTTTTTTTTTTTTTTTTTTTTTTTTCTTTTTCTTTTCTTTTCTTTCTCCTTTTTTTTTTTTTTTTTTTTTTTTTTTTTCTTCTTTTTCTTTTCTAACCGTGCCTATGGCACAAAAACTCACATGAATACTCTTTCCCCCACACTTATTTTCTGCACACATTAATCAAAGGGGAATTCATTCATGCTTACTATGCTTCAAGAACAAGAGTACGGATGGTCCTAATCTAGGCTAGGTGAGGATGATATGGGTTAACAAAGAACATGGCTAACACGGCTCAAAGGGAGTTAAACTTAAACACAAAATGAGTGAAGGGCACACGGCTATTTGGCTTTTGGTGGTGGTCACTACACAACTTCATCTTGAATACGTGTTATGCAAATCAATGACATGCTTTGAATGAAATGGGCATGAGTTCTAGCATTTGGAACTAAGTGATGAAACGCCTTCTAAGTAGTAACCAAGCAAAGAATAATGAGATCATACAACGACTTAGAAAACAATGATGCATAGATTTTAACTCTCCAAATAACGTTTAGGCTCAAGTCTCACAGGGATGTAGCGTTTGTTTAAGTTCCTTCCTTCAAGCATGTTACAAAAACTGATTTTTATCATTTGTGATTACATGTGAATTCGTAAACTATAACTACAACCAAGCATAAACCAAAGAGTATATCAAACGTCCAACCATGTTTGTAACTTTCTTTAACCATCATGCAATTAAAAACCAAATCCTCATCATTGCGTTGGAAGGTACCCTACGACACAAACAAACACACAAAAACAACTCTTTTTGGGTTTTTCAAAGCAATTTTTCAAATTTTTATGGGATTTTCGGATTTTTAAGACAACACACTCTAAAACACTCTAAAATAGCTTAAAAACACTTAAAAACAGTGGGAAACAAGTTTAGACATGCTAAGTGGTAAAACCCTACGAATTTCATGCACAAAGTCTCAAAACAGAATGTTACCCCCCCACACTTAAACTAAACATTGTCCTCAATGTTTTAGACACAATTAAAAACACAATACACATAACATAAAGTAAGCAACAAAGGAAAGGGTTTAGGGACGCAAATCTGAGTGTGGAGCGATTCCCAAGTTCTTCCTTTGTTGATTGCATGGGTTGCCTCCCACGAAGCGCTTGCTTTAACGTCTTCCAGCCGGACGACATTCTGCTCATTCCCCATTGGAGCCCACGGCATTCAATGGGATCTCCTCCACAACATGCTCGACAAAGTTCTCGTAGTAAGGTTTCAACCTATGGCCATTCACCTTGAATTCTTGTCCAGTTTTCAAACTTTGTATTTGGACTGCACCATGCACAAAAACATTAGTGATAACAAATGGACCAACCCACTTAGAACGTAACTTACCGGGGAATAATCGAAGACGGGAATTGAATAGCAACACTTTCTGCCCGATTGAAAAGGTTTTGCCTCTAATCATCTTGTCATGAACGGCCTTAGTCTTCTCCTTGTAAATTCGGGCATTCTCATACGCCTCATGCCTAATCTCTTCAAGCTCGCTCAATTGTAACTTCCTATGATTTCCAGCCGCGTCCACATCCATATTAAAGGTCTTGACCGCCCAATGTGCCTTATGCTCAAGCTCTACGGGTAAATGGCACGGCTTGCCATAGACTAACCGAAACGGGGACATACCAATGGGCGTTTTGTAAGCCGTTCGATAAGCCCACAGTGCATCCTCCAAACGCAAGCTCCAATCTTTTCTATTCGGCCCAACAGTCTTTTCCAGAATTTGCTTGATTTCTCGATTTGAAACTTCTGCTTGGCCACTTGTTTGGGGGTGATAAGGTGTAGAAACCTTATGCACCACGTTGTACTTCTTGAGCAACGCCGCAATGGTGCGGTTGCAAAAATGTGACCCACCATCGCTTATGAGCACTCGAGGCATCCCAAATCTAGAGAAAATGTTAGATTTTACAAAATCTGCAACAACTCTAGAATCATTAGTTCGGGTGGCTTTAGCTTCCACCCACTTCGACACATAATCAACGGCAAGTAAAATGTATGTAAAACCAAAAGACATAGGGAACGGACCCATAAAGTCAATACCCCATACATCAAAGATTTCAACAACAAGTATTGGGGTTTGCGGCATTTGGTCTCTTTGGCCTATACTTCCGGTCTTTTGACATCTATCACATGTTAAGCAAAAAGCCCTAGCATCTCTAAACAACGTAGGCCAATAAAAACCACTCTCAAGAACCTTAAACGCTGTGCGTTGTGTGCCGAAGTGTCCACCACATGCATATGTATGGCAAAAACTCAAAATGGAATTAAATTCAGATTCATGAACACAACGACGCACAATCTGATCAGGGCATATTTTCCACAAATAAGGATCGTCCCAAACATAAAAACGTGCATCCTTTTTTAATTTATCACGTTGAGCTTTGCTTAAGGTGTTGGGGACTTGCTTAGACACCAGAAAATTAACCAAATCAGCATACCAAGGCTCACTTACCTGGATAGACATTAATTGCTCATCGGGAAAGGTTTCAGAAATTGGCGTTGCTTCCTCATGTATCATCCTACTTAGGTGGTCAGCCACCACATTCTCCACACCCTTCTTATCCCGAATCTCAATGTCAAACTCTTGTAAGAGCAAAAGCCATCGAATTAGTCTAGGCTTGGCCTCCTTCTTCGTGAGCAAATACTTGAGAGCTGCATGATCAGTAAAAATAATAATTTTAGTCCCAAGTAAGTATGACCGAAACTTATCTAATGCAAATACCACAGCAAGTAATTCTTTTTCAGTGGTTGAGTAATTTAATTGAGCATCATTTAATGTTCTAGATGCATAATAAATAACATAAGGTTGTTTGTCCTTTCGCTGCCCCAAAACAGCACCAATCGCATAATCCGAAGCATCGCACATCAACTCGAATGGAAGGCTCCAATCTGGAGGTGTGATAATGGGAGCCGAAGTAAGAGCCTCCTTGAGGTGCTTGAAAGCCGTGGAGCATGCATCATCAAACTCGAACGCCACCTCTTTTTGCAGCAATCGGCATAGTGGCTGTGCAATCTTTGAGAAATCCTTAATGAACCGCCTATAAAAACCTGCATGACCAAGAAACGAACGAACCTCTCTAACCGAAGTTGGAGAGGGTAAGTGACGAACAAGGTCTACCTTAGATTTATCTACTTCAATGCCTTTTTCAGAAATAATATGTCCTAAAACAATACCTTGTTTAACCATGAAGTGACATTTTTCCCAATTAAGCACAAGATTTGTTTCAACACAACGGTTCAAAATCAAACTAAGATTACTCAAACAACCATCAAATGAATTACCAAACACACTAAAATCATCCATAAAAACCTCAATGATTTTCTCGACATAATCAGAAAATATGCTCATCATGCATCTTTGAAATGTAGCAGGTGCATTACATAAACCAAATGGCATGCGACGATAAGCAAATGTACCAAAAGGGCATGTAAAAGTAGTCTTTTCTTGATCATCCGGGGCGATAACAATTTGATTATAACCAGAATATCCATCAAGAAAACAATAAAATGAATGACCCGCTAACCTTTCCAACATTTGATCTAGGAACGGCAATGGGAAGTGGTCCTTCCTCGTGGTGGCGTTTATCTTCCTATAATCCGTGCACACGCGCCAACCGGTTTGGACTCGAGTGGGCACTAGCTCATTCTCCGCATTCTCCACAACCGTCACTCCAGATTTCTTCGGCACACATTGAATCGGTGACACCCACTTACTATCCGAGATAGGATAGATAACTCCACAATCTAACAGCTTGATTATCTCCTTCTTCACAACTTCCATCATCGGAGGGTTAAGACGGCGTTGAGCCTCTCTAGTTGGTTTGGCCCCCTCCTCAAGAAATATATGATGCATGCATGTGGCGGGACTAATACCTTTAATATCGGCCAACGTCCAACCTAAGGCAGATTTGAACTCCTTCAATACACGCACTAGTTTCTCCTCTTCTTGTGCCGTGAGTGATGAAGAAATGATGGCCGGTAATGTCTCCTCTTCCCCCAAGAAAATGTACTTCAAATGTCCCGGTAATGGTTTGAGATCAAGGGTAGGTGCCTGAACTATGGATGGAAGCAATTTATTAGTCGAAATGGGAATTGACTCAAATTTAGAAAACTTACCCTCGGTCCTAGGAAGTGACTCTAGGGCAGCAACCAACTCCATGCATTCCTCACTAGGATGCACGGCATGGAGTAAAGAGTGTGTGCCGTGGGTTTTCAACAATCCCCCTCCATTGGTTTTGAGTTCCATGCTTCTTGTAATGACATTTTCAAGCGCATCGTCATTCAAATCGTCGAGATATCCCTGCGCCAAAGAATCAATTATATCAATAGAAAAGCATGAATGGTCATCACTAGGGTATTTAATGGAATCAGAAAGATTAAAATTAACAACTTCCCCATCGAATTCCATGGACAAAGTTCCACTATACACATCAATCTTCGTCCGGGCCGTCTTCATGAATGGCCTTCCAAGTAGAATGGGCAACGAAGGAGCATGGTCCGATTCATCCATTTCGAGGACATAGAAATCCGCCGGGAAGACCAAATGATTAACCTGCACAAGAACATCTTCCAAAACTCCCTTTGGATAGGCGTTAGATCTATCGGCCAATTGTATTATTACCCCATCATTTTTCAATGCTCCTAAGTTCATAGATGCATAAATGGAATATGGCATAACATTTATAGAAGCACCTAAATCAAGCATGGCAGATTCAAATCTATTATTCCCAATGACACAAGGAATGGTAAAGCTACCTGGATCCTTGCATTTGGGCGGTAGTTTGCGTTGCAAGATGGCGGACACATTCTCACCTACCTTTACCACTTCCTTAGTCGACATCCTCTTCCTAGTGGTGCAAAGCTCCTTTAAAAACTTGGCATATCTCGGGACTTGCTTTATTGCATCCAACAGGGGTATATTCACTTGCACTTTACGAAACGTCTCAAGGATGTCCTTTTCAGCTTCTTCTTTCTTCGTTTGCCTGAACCTACTAGGAAAAGGGACATTCGAAGGGAAAACATTAGTAGGAACTGAATTTAACACATTTTTACCTTTATTGGCCGAATTGGGCAGATTTGGGGCCATAGAGACTTGCGGCAAAGGTATGTCCACCTTTGCCGTGGGTTGCCTTGATTCCTCCTCTTCGATTCGTCGTTTTTCATCCTCTTCGGGGCTTGATGGTAGTGGTGTAGGACCTGCCCCGACTTCTTTTCCACTTCTCAAGAGTATGGCCTTTGCGCTTTCGAAACCTCCCTTCGGATTTGGAATGGTGGAACTAGGGAGTTGTCCGGGATCTCGAAACTTACCTACAAACTCAGCAATCTGCCCAATTTGTTTCTCAAGTTGATCCACCCTCTTATCTTGGTTTTGCATAGCCTTCGCTTGATCTTCCTGCCCATTAGACAACTTAGTTAGTATTTTAAGAAGTGCATCATTGTCAAGAGACGTACCTGAGGCACTTGGGCCGGATTGGGCTTGATTTTGGGGTGGGCCGTAGGGTTTGGGAAAGAACCCCGGGGGTTGTTGCCTAAAGCCTCCTTGGTTCTGAGGTTGCTGGGAATCCCTCCACTTGAAATTTGGGTGGTCTCGCCACCCCGGATTATACGTGTTGGAGTACGGATCATGTCTTGACTGATTTTGGCTTTGAAAACCAATGGCATTCGCACTCTCCCATCCGCCATTCTCAATGAGTTGAGGACACTTTTCAGAGGCATGTCCTTGGATAGAACATACGCCACATACCACAGGTCCTTGCATCTTCATTCCCTCAGCCATCTGTGAAACAATAGAAGTAAGGTTAGCCAATTGTGAATGAAGATCGGACGTTGAACTTACCTCATGTACTTGGTGCCGTGGGGGTCCTCTTTGGCCTACTCCCTCATACTGTTGAGCATTCAATGCTCGGTTTGCAATCAAGACCTTGGCCGCCATGGGTGTCTTGTCCACCAATGCTCCACCCGCCGATGCGTCAAGCATTTGTCGTTCAATTGGCAGGAGCCCCTCGTAGAAGTATTGCAGAAGCAACTCCTCCTTCATCTGGTGCTGTGGACAAGAAGCAACAAGAGATTTAAAACGTTCGTAATACGTAGGAAAAGACTCGCCATCTTCTTGCTGTATACCACTTATCCTTTTTCGTAAAAGGATGATTCGAGAAGTTGGGAAAAACTTCTCAAGAAAAGCCCTCTTCATGCTCTCCCAAGAAGTGACAGTGCCGGGAGCTAACTCATATAACCAATCTTTGGCTTTATCCATCAAAGAGAATGGAAAAGCCTTCATCTTCAATATGCTTCCATCGACGTTGACGGGAGTCATACTAGAGCAAACTACTTCAAATTCTTTCAAATGTTTGTTAGGATCTTCCATGGACAAGCCATGGTATTTAGGAATATGATGAAGTAAACTTGACTTTAATTCAAACTCATCCGTCTTACCTTGGGCAGGTGGGGGGTATTGAATGCACAAGGGTGTGGCATTATCCAAACCTGAGGCGGAAAGCTCCTTAAGTGTCCGGGTGTCTACGGCCATGTCTTGTGGCTCTTCAAATACCCTTGCCGTGGGTTCCTCAAAGATCCCTGCCGTGGCCTCTTCTTCCTCTCCTAGGCCTTGTTCGTCAAGCTCAGGTTCCGGGCTTGGCGGATTTGATTCGTGATGCTTCTTCCTTCGTCTCAAAGTTCTCTCAAAGTCACTGTCAAAGTCCAAAATGTCCTCACGAATCGGTTGAGAACTCCGAGTCATGCACTAGTACCAAAAACAAGAAGAACAAAATTAGGTCAGAAACTTAACAAAAATGAAATAAACAGAAAATACAATCCAAGGGATTAGCAAAGTTGCTAATCCCCGGCAACGGCGCCAAAAATTTGATGCGAACTAAGTAAGCACACAAATTAAAACCCTCTTGTGACAATTGTAGTATATAAATAAGTAGGGATCGTTCTTAACCGGG
Source organism: Pyrus pyrifolia (assembly GCA_016587475.1). Lineage (NCBI taxonomy): Eukaryota > Viridiplantae > Streptophyta > Magnoliopsida > Rosales > Rosaceae > Pyrus > Pyrus pyrifolia. The sequence goes on from BNSU01000024.1 coordinate 1,408,697, forward strand.
GATTAGGAGGGATTGCAAAATCACTTGGAAACTGACTCAAAAACGTAAAATAAAGTTGAAACACTAAATTAGACTCAAAGAATGCAAAACTAACAATAAAAACACTCAAACAAATCACAAGACTCAAAACAGCCCCAAAACACTCAAAACTGCCTTAAAATCACTTTCTGGGCAGTTTTGAGCACTTTGGTAACTTTGGACGAAATTGGGTAATAGAATGAATCAAAATGCTTAAAAACACAAACTAAGACACTTTCTAACTAAATTGGACACAAAAGTAAGGGGGGATTGAGTTTTTGACGAAATTAATTAAAATGCACAGATTGTAAAATTAAAGCAGATTGTAATGAAATGGATGAAAGATGGAATGAATGCTAGCTAGAAGGTTCTTCTCCACACATGTCACACTTGCATACACTTTGATTTTCAGTTGGTCTTTCGATAAATTATGAAACTCAACACTCCGGGTTAATTAGGTCCGCTTAAATTAACCGTCAAATTCTCCTTAAGTTAATGAATTGGATGGGTTAGCGCAACGCAATTCAAAACATTCTCCGAAAGTCCTTTACATGAAAAGCACAATAAAGATACAATCAAAGATCATTAAACATCATGAAAACTATAAGTGTTGACGAGGCATTCGTTACTATGATGAGCATGAAACTAGTGCCAAGAATTCATTTAACGCGATTGTTTATAAGCAACCTCCACTACTTGTGAATATAAGTTCATAACTATTAGGTGAAACTCACTTATATTCTAGCGTCAAATTCATGCATGAACATTAAGCGTGCACTCTCAATAAACATACACAAACAAGTTATCAATTACACAGTTAAACGAAATGAATCAATCATTCATGAAATTCCAACCAAAAGTAATCAATTCATATTGCAAGCATAAACATGGTTTCGAATCACCCCCTAGCTAACTAGGGGGATTTAGCCTCTCATGGTCACAAAAAGAGAATTACAATTGAATTTAAACATAAAGCACAAAGGAATGATTACACCTATAACGCCCAACGAATCCACGTGAATTGGTGCGCGTCGAAGCTCCTCTTTCCTCTTCTCCTTTTGCGGCAGATTGGTTTTAGGATGATTTTGAGTGAATTTCTGGGTTATAGATAGGTTTAGGGCTGTTTGGTGGTGCGGCAAGGTTGGTAAATGGTGAGTGGTGATTTGTAAGGTGGTGGAGTGGTAGAGATGGCGGCTGGAATGGAAGGGGAAGATGGAGAGGTGGCTGCGGCAATGGGAGAGAATTGGGAGAGAATGGAGAGAATGGTGGCTGGTTCTTGTTAGGGTGAAAAGTGTAGAATGGTGAAGGGTGACGGCTAGGGTAGTTTTTTTGGTGTCAAAGTGGCTGATTAGTATGAATGGATGGTTACAGATTAAAGGGGAAGGGAATGGAGGCTGCGGATTGGATGTGAATTAGGTTGAATGTGGCTGAAAAATTGAAAGAATGAATGAGAGGGGGTGCGGCTAGAGAGGAAAAATGTGTGAAAATGGCTGAATTAATTAATGGGAAGTGACGGCTACAAGATTAGGGTTTAGAGTTTATGAATGAATGGCTTGGATGATTTTGAATGAATGAATCAGATGGTTATAGCTTAAGGGGATTTTTGTGGCTGAAATGGTTTGATGAATGTGGATGGGGAATGGGAATGCACGGATTGCCAAAGATGAATGATGGTGGTTGCGGCTTATGGATGAAGGGGAATGGTCTTAGGGTGTAAATGTGGCTGCAAGGTTGTAGAACTAGGGTTTATTTGGGTGAATGGCTGAGATGAAAATGATGCATGAATCAATGGCTAAAGTGAATTAAAGGGTGCGGCTGCTAGGTCATTAGAGTGATAGGATGATACGGTTTTAAGAATGAATGGGAAGTGAATTTGTGAATGAATGAGAGGGAAATGGAAGTCCACGGCTTGGGAATGTGAATTAGGTTGAATAGATTATGGGAAGGAATGGGAATAAGTGGCTGAATGAATATGGAAGGAAAGGTGCGGCTGCAAGGAGTAAGGCTAGGGTTTAGAATTAGGGTTTAGAGCATGAAATGGGCCAGAAATACCCCCCCTTGCACGGCAAGGAAAGGGGCTTGGGCTAAAGCCCACTGCATTAGATGTTAAGGTCCCTATGGCCTTCGTTTTGTGTCCTAAAACGCCTACAAGGATTTCAAAGTGGCTAGAAAATGCGGACGTTTAAGATTAGGAAAGGTTACCAAAACGGGAAACTTAGGGTCAACTTTCCTAAAATAGGAAACCTTGTTTGAGTAGGATTCCTCGTTTTGGTAAGAATTCATCGTTGGCGTAGGAATTCGTCGTTTCTTCAAATCTTCAACTCATTCATTCCTCTTTCGCTCCAAAAGACTCCAATTTGCATCTTCTTGCACATTTTGGCCTTATACTCTGAAAATACACAAAAGTAGCTTTAAACACTAAAATAGCTAAATAAACACAACATAAATGCACGAGAACAAGCTAATTAAGTCGCATGAATATGCTCCTATCAAAACCTACAAAACAAATGAACGTGGGGTACGGCTATTTGGCTCTCGGTTCACTAACAACTTCATCTTGTTATGTGTTATGCTAATCAATTTTATGCTTTGAATGAAACGGGCATGAGTTCTAGTATTTGGACTAAATGATGAAACGCCTTCTAAGTAGTAACCAAGCAAAGAATAATGAGATCATGCAACGACTTTAGAAGACAACAAATGCACAGATTATTAACTCTCCAAAGAACATTAAAAGCTCAAGTCTCTCAGGGTTGTAGCGTTAGTTTGAGTTTCTTCCTTCAAGCATGTTACAAAAACTGATTTTATCCTTTGTGATTACATGTGAATTCGTAAACTATAACTACAACCAAGCATAAACCAAGGAGCAAATCAAACATCCATCATTGTTTGTAACTCTCTTTAACAGTCATGCATTAAAAACCAAATCCTCATCATTGTGTTGCAAGGTACCCTAAGACACAAACAAACACACAAAAACAACTCTTTTTTGGCTTTTTCAAAACACTTTTTTTTTTTTTTTTTTCAAATTTTCGGATTTTTACTTCAACACACACCAAAACAGCTCAAAATGCATTAAAAACACTTAAAAACAGTGAGAAACAACATTAGAAGTGATAGGTAATAGAATCCCACGAATTTTGCATAAAAACACTTGTTTACCCCCCCACACTTAAATCAAACATTGTCCTCAATGTTTCACACAAAGACGCACATAAAAGCAAACAAATAACAAGCAACTAAGCATGATAAAATAAACATTAAGGAGAAGGGTTTAGAAATGCAAATCTGGGTTTGGAGTGAAAGTTCCATCTTCCCCTTGTCGAATGCATGGGTTGCCTCCCAAGAAGCGCTTGCTTTAACGTCGTACAGCCGGACGATGCTCCCTTGAAGGTTTATGGAACCCCACGGCATGGAGGGGTGCAACTACAATCTGTCTGACGAACCACTTCATGCTTTGGGTCCTTGAATGGAGTGGGATAATGATCCTTTCTTATTGTCGTGTTGTGCTTTTCTACATCAACACGAATTCTCCCACGACGTTGAATTCGATTAGGTACCTGCACCACACGAGGTAACAACCTATTAGTTGAAATGGGAATCGAATTTGGAATAGGTGGCTTACCTTTGTACGGCAAAGAAGTGGTAGCACAATGGACAGATGCACAAGGGTTGCTCATGGCCAATTGTGGTGCTTTCAAGGTTGGAGCCGTGCACTCCTTGTGCTCTACTCCAAGTTCCTTCTCGGTGGTAGTTCGAGAAACATCCTTCTTGATCTTTGTTGAATACTCCGTCCCTATGTGTTCAATTACATTAATGGCACAACAAGAACGAACATCATTAGTATTCTCAATTGATTCAGGGATCTTAAAGTTAATCATATCACCACCAAAGGCCATAGTGACTGCTCCCTTGGCCACATCAATCTTGGTTTGAGCTGTTTTCATGAAAGGTCGTCCAAGTAAGAGTGGTGATGATGGAGAATGTGCCGAATCTTCCATGTCAAGCACATAGAAATCTGCAGGAAAAATCAAATGGTCTACCTGCACCAAAACATCCTCCAAAATTCCTTTCGGATATGCATTAGATCGATCGGCTAATTGGATAATAACACCATCATTTTTAAGCTCTCCTAGATTCATCGATGCATAAACAGAATATGGCATGACATTAATTGAAGCACCTAAATCTAGCATGGCATGTTCAAACCTTGTATTACCAATTACACAAGGGATAGTGAAACTACCTGGATCTTTGCATTTAGGTGGTAGCTTTCTTTGCAACATTGCAGAGACATTCTCACTTACATGTACCACCTCTTTCTCCCGAATCCGTTTCCTTGTTGTACAAATCTTCCTTAAAAACTTAGCGTACTTCGGAATTTGCTTTATTGCATCAAGGAGCGGGATATTGACATGCACCTTCCTAAATGTCTCCAGGATGTCTTTTTCATTCTCCTCTGTCTTAGATTGCATAAACCTGCTAGGAAAGGGGACATTTGGAGGAATAGCATTAGAAATAATCGAACTTGGAACATCCTTACCCTTGGAAGCTGAATGGTGTAGTTGAGGTGGCTGCGGCATGGTGTCTCCTGCCCTTGCCGTGGCTTGTTCTTGCTCCTCCTCCTCAAATTGCAACTTTTCATCTTCCGTTGGGGCAGATTTAGAGTGTTGTGAGGTCGTTCCAACTTGTTTCCCACTTCGCAACATGATTGCTTTGGCAGATTCGAATCCTCCCTTTGGGTTGACAACGGTTGAACTAGGCAACTTGCCTTGCTCTCTAAATTGGCCCATGAACTCAGCCATTTGTTCCACTTGTCTCTTCAATTCAGTCACCTCTCGAGCTTGATTTTGCACTTCATTGGCGTAATTGTGCATGTCCTTTGCTTGTTTTTCTTGCCCCTGCGCCAATTGAGTTAGTAATTGAATAACTTGAGAATTATCAAAAGACGAACCTGAGTTGTTTTGGGACAATGGTGGTGGGTTGGATTGGTATGGTCGTGGGAACCCAGGGGGGTTTTGTTGAAATCCCCTTTGTGGTGCAGATTGTTGGGGTTGTTGTGGCTCCCTCCATTTGAAAGTTGGATGATCTCTCCAACCGGGATTGTATGTGTTAGAGAAAGGGTCACTCCTTTGTTGGTTTTGGTTCCCATAACCCACGGCATTGGCAGATTCCCACCCTCCATTCTCAATCAATTGAGGGAACTTGTCGGGGAGATGTCCATTCATGGAGCACACGCCACAAACAGCCACACTTTGTACCTTTGGTATTTCAACAACCTGCGAAAGAAGAGAAGTAAGATTAGCCATTTGATTTTGAAGTTCGGAAATAGCACTTACCTCATTCACTTGTTGCTGCCGTGGCATGTCTCTTTGGCCAAGTCCTTCATATTGTTGTGCATTTAGCGCTCGGTTGGCAATGAGAGTCTTGGCGGCCACCGGGGTTTTGTCTACCAAAGCACCTCCCGCCGAAGCATCTAGCATTTGTCTCTCAAGTGGAAGTAGTCCTTCATAGAAATATTGAATCAAAAGCTCTTCCTTCATTTGATGTTGTGGGCATGATGCAACTAGAGCCTTGAAACGTTCATAGTATGCTGGGAATGATTCGCCTTGGCCTTGTTCAATTCCACTAATTTTCTTCCTTAAAAGAATAACTCTCGAAGTGGGGAAAAACTTCTCTAAAAATGCTCTCTTCATACTTTCCCACGAAGTGACCGTTCCAGGTGCTAATTCATAAAGCCAATCTTTAGCCTTTTCCAAAAGAGAGAATGGAAAAGCTTTCATCTTCAAAACACTCTCATCTACGTTGATGGGTGTCATGCTTGAGCATACTACTTCAAACTCTTTAAGATGCTTGTTTGGATCTTCCATGGACAGTCCATGGTACTTAGGAATGTGGTGCAACAAGCTTGACTTCAATTCAAATTCATCGGTCTTGCCTTGGGCAGCCGCGGGGTATTGAATGCATAATGGTGCGGCATTGGCCAACCCCGAGGCCGAAAGCTCTTTAATGGTCCGATTGTCCGCTGCCATAACTTCTTCTTCCACTTCTTCAAACTCAGATTCGGCCTCTGAACTTGAACTAGGTTCACTAGGTTCGGGATGCCTCCTCTTTCTTCTCAAATCACGTTCAAAATCGTCGTTAAAGTCCAAGATATGTGCATGCACAGTTTGAGAACTCCGCGTCATGCACTAGTACCTAAAACAAGGAAACAAACAAGTCAGAAACTAAAACTAATAACAAACAAATAACACACGAAAATAACTAAAAAGAAATAACAAGGGATTAGCAAAGTTGCTAATCCCCGGCAACGGCGCCAAAATTTGATGCGAAAATTAACTTAACACACAAATTAAACCCTCTTGTTGTCAAATTGTAGTAAGGATGCAAGTAGGGATCGTTCTAGACCGGGGATTAGGAGGGCTTGCTAAAACCTCTAAAATGACTTGTGATGCGAGAATTATACGCGCACAAATTAAACCCTCTTTTTGACAATTGTAGTATAAGTATAAGTAGGGATCGTTCTGGACCGGGGATTAGGAGGGATTGTTAATCACTTGGATTTGACTCAAAAACGTAAAAACACAATATAAAACACTATACTAGACTCAAAGAATGCAAAACTAAACTTTAAAACACCAAGACAAACCAAAGACTCAAAATGCTTTAAAAACACAAACTAAATTGATTTCTAACTAAATTGAACAATAAAGTAAAGGGGGATTGAGTTTTGGACGAAATTAAACTTAAATGCATAGATTGTAAATTAAAGCAGAATGTAAATATGAATGTGATGGAATTTAATGGATGGGAAGCTAGCTAAGGGGTTCATCTCCATACATGTTATACTTGCATATAAAACGATTTCCAATTGCTTTTCAATAAACCATGAATTCTCAACGCCCCAGGTTAACCGTGATTGCACTAATTAACCCTCAGATTTTCCTAACGTTATTGAATTGGATGATTGCATACGACAACCCAAAACATTTCCCACAAGTCCCCTACATGATTGCATAATAGAGATACAAGTAAGAATCATTACGTTCTTTGAAAACCATAAGCATTGACAAGGCATTCGTTACTATGATTGCATGAAACTTATGCCAAGAATTTATTTAACGCGATTGTTTATAAGCAACCTCCACTACTTGTGAATATAAGTTCATAACTATTAGGTGAAACTCACTTATATTCTAGCGTCATATTCATGCATGAAAATTAAGCGTGCACTCTCAATAAACATACATAAATAGGTTATCAATCAAATAGTTAAACAAATTGAATCCACAACTTATGAAACGTAATTAGAAGTAATCAAATCATATTGCAAGCATAAACATATATTTCGAATCCCCCCTAGCTAAGGGGGGTTTAGTTCCTCATACGTACAAGACAAAGAGAATTGAATTTAAACATTGAAATCGAGGAAAGGAAAGCACCTAAAAATTCCAACAACTCAAACTTGAATTGTATGAACGTTTAAGCACTCTTCTCCTCCTCTTTGTTGCGGCACAAGGTCTAAGCACGGGTTTTGGGATGTGTTTGTATGTGGAATGGATTGGGGAATGGTTGTGTAATGTTTTGGAAGGATGGGGAGTGGTGAAATGGAAGGGGAGAACTCACGGCAAGGATTGGGAAATGGTGTGTTTGTGGTGTGTTGTGTATGAAATGAGGTGTGAGAATGGAGAGTGAATTGAATGATTCTTGAATGAATGAATGCAAGGGTATTTATAGGAGGAGTGGAGATGTATATGGCTATTTGTTTAAGGTGTTTGTGGTTGCAATGATGAAGAATTGCATGTGGAAATAAAAGGGAAAATGTGGTGAAATGATGAAGTAGGAAGGTGGAAATGCATGTGAGATGTTGGAAAGGAAATGGGAATATGAGTAGGCCATGGCATGGGAGTTGTTTTGTTGGTGTAAATGTGCCATGGTTGCAATGATGAAGAATAAAGGGTGCATGTGGGGTGGAATTGAATGAATGCAAAGTGAATGAATAATGAAATGAGTTAAAGAGGGAGAATGTGGTGAAATGATGAAGTAGGAAGGTGGAAATGCATGTGACTTGTTTGTGGAATAAAGAATGAATGGTGGAATGATGAAGAGTTGCATAAAGAATGCATGTAGGGTTAGCTAGGTTGGCTTTGTTTGGGTGCATGTGTGTTAATGGTGGTTTTGCATGTGAATTGATGGATTGTTTTTGATGGAATGGATGGTTCTTTGCATGGCTTTTGAAGTGATTGTGGGCTTTGGAATTGGAAGGAAATGCATGGCCTTGGGGTTGGTTTAAGAGAGAATGGGCTAGGCCCTTTGTTTTATGTCCAAAATGAATACAAGGCCTTCAAATTCGTCCAACACTTTGGCTCCAATCATATGCTATCCATTCCAAGCCCAATTTTGCTCCAAAATGCTCCAAAATGCATCTTTTTGCTTCCTTAGCCATATGAACCTAAAAACACACGAAAATGGCTTAAACTACTAAAACAACTATGAATTAACAACATAGATGCACGAAAACAAGCTAAGTAAGTCGCCTAAATATGCTCCTATCAAACTCCCCCACACTTATCTTTTGCTAGTCCTCGAGCAAAACAGAATAAAAACAAATAAACAAAACGACACTAAACACGTCAAACACAACCTAAACCTTCCAACAACCGTCTTAGGGATTTCCAATGCACATGACATGTTAAAAATCATCATTCCCACAGATTTTAGTCATCTTCACACTTAAGTACATTCTTAATCATAGTCACCACATACTATTTCACAATTAAGCATTTAAAACCATGTTTTGAATGTAGTAACATGCCTTAGAGAATTTGCTCAATTCCTTACAAGATATGCACTCGATTTTCACTCAGATTTTCTAACTACACACCCTAATCTAGTCATATGTGAGAAGATTGATGTAAACATGAAAACGAACACTCACATATATGTATCACAAAGAACGCAATTTCTGGAGTTAATAAGCATGTTTAGATATGATCTCATGAATGGAATGCTACTACTTAGACGCGAGAACCAGTGACACCATATGCTCATACCAAATTCAAACTCCACAATTGAAATGCACAACACTCAAGATAGAAGTCAAGGGTTGTAACGGGGCTTGGGATATTGGCTCACAAGGAAAGGTAGGGATAAACAAAAGTTCTTTAAACAATAGCAAGCAAAGTAATGAAATTAAGGCTTAGAATTCACTTGGCATGCAGAAATCAACTTTTAGACATAAGGGGGAGATTCAACAACTCTTAGGGCCTAATTTATTGTTTTGGGCCCTTACTTCAACCAACAATACTTTTCAACTCTCTTTTTTTTTTTTTTTTTTTTTTCTTTTTTCTTTCTTTCTTTTTGGCCGTGCCTATGGCACATCAACTCACATAAACACTCTTTCCCCCACACTTATTTTCTGCAATACCTTAATCAAAAGGAATTCATTGCTTACTATGCTTCAAGAACAAGGGTAAGGACGGTCATATTCTAGGTTAGGTGAGGATAAAGTGGGTTAACAAAGAACATGGGCTAACATGGCTCAATGGGGTTAAACTTAAACACAAAATGAGTTAAGGGCACATGGCTTTTTGGCTTTGATGGTGGTCACTACACAACTTCATCTTGAATATGTGTTATGCAAATCAATAATATGCTTTGAATGAAATGGACATGAGTTCTAGCATTTGGAACTATATGATGAAACGCCTTCTAAGTAGTAACCAAGCAAAGAATAATGAGATCATGCAACGACTTTAGAAAACAAGAAATCACAGATTATACTCTCCAAAGAACGTTATAGGCTCAAGTCTCTCAGGGTTGTAGCGTTTGTTTGAGTTCCTTCCTTCAAGCATGTTACAAAAACGAATTTTTCTTTTATGATTGCATGTGAAGTCATACATTATAACCATAACCAAGCATATACCAAGAGTAAATCAAACTTTTCTCTATGTTTATAACTCTTTTTAACTAGTCATGCACTTACAAACCAAATCCTTATCATTGTGTTGGAAGGTACCCTAAGACACAAACACACACACAAAAACAACTTTAAAACAACTCTTTTTGGGTTTTTCAAAACAATTTTTCAAATTTTTTATGGGATTTTCGAATTTTTAAGTCAAAACACGCTAAAACAGTTTAGAAACATTTTAAAAACAGCAAGAAACAACATTAGAAGTTATGGTGGATAAAACCCTACGAATTTGCATCAAAACACTTTAGTTACCCCCCCCCACACTTAAATCAAACATTGTCCTCAATGTTTCAAGCATAGACTCACACAATTAACAAGTAAACAAACAAAACAACAACTAAACAACCTAACATGGCAGAAACGAAATAGCAACAAAGAGAAGAGTTTAGGAACGCAAATCTGGAATTGGAGTGCTTTCTAGGTCTTCCGTTGTTGAATGCATGGGTTGCCTCCCAAGTAGCGCTTGCTTTAACGTCGTACAGCCGGACGAAGAACCCAATCACTCCTAGATTGGAGCCCACGGCACCCAAGGGGGTGTCATCCACAGTGTGCTCCACAAAGTTCTCATAATAGGCCTTCAAACGATGCCCGTTCACCTTAAATTCATGTCCCGTTTTCAAGCTTTGGATTTGGACTGCACCATGAACAAAAACATTAGTAACAACAAACGGTCCAATCCACTTGGAACGTAACTTTCCGGGAAACAAACGTAAACGGGAATTGAACAATAGCACTTTCTGCCCAATGGAGAAGGATTTCCCACGGATCATGTTGTCATGGAAAGCTTTGGTCTTTTGCTTGTAAATGCTTGCATTCTCGTACGCCTCGTGCCGTATTTCATCAAGCTCATTCAGTTGGAATTTCCTATGGCTTCCCGCTTCATCTAAGTGCATGTTGAACTTCTTGACGGCCCAAAGAGCTTTATGCTCCAACTCCACGGGAAGATGGCACGCCTTGCCATAGACAAGTCGAAAGGGGGACATCCCAATGGGGGTTTTATACGCCGTACGATACGCCCAAAGTGCATCATCTAACCGTAAGCTCCAATCCTTCCTTGTTGGCCCAACGGTCTTCTCAAGTATTTGCTTGATCTCTCGGTTGGAAACCTCGGCTTGGCCATTCGTTTGAGGATGGTAAGGTGTAGAAACCTTATGGGTGACATGGTATTTCCTCAATAACGCTTCAATGGTCCGATTGCAAAAGTGTGACCCTCCATCACTAATGATTACTCGTGGCATTCCAAACCTTGCAAAAATGTTAGTTCTAATAAAATCTGTAACCACTTTAGAATCATTAGTCCGGGTGGCCTTGGCTTCCACCCATTTTGACACATAATCAACCGCAAGCAAAATATACATGAAACCATACGATGAAGGGAAGGGACCCATAAAATCAATACCCCAAACATCAAAAATTTCGACATTTAGGATAGAAACCTGCGGCATTTGGTCCCTTGCACTAATTCCACCCATTCGTTGGCATTTATCACATGTTAAGCAAAAAGTTTTAGCATCTTTAAAAATACTAGGCCAATAGAATCCACTTTGTAACACCTTGAGGGCTGTGCGTTGTGTGCCAAAGTGCCCTCCACATGCATATGTGTGACAAAAACTCAAAATTGAATGACATTCAGAATCGTGCACACAACGACGTGTAATCTGATCGGGGCAAAATTTCCATAAGTAAGGATCATCCCATACATAAAACCGTGCATCATGCCTAAGTTTGTCACGTTGGTGCCTATTGAACTCACTTGGAATACGTTTTGACACCAAAAAATTGACTATATCGGCATACCAAGGTGTACTAACCTTTATGGACAGCAATTGTTCATCGGGGAATGTCTCTGCAATGGGTAGGGACTCCTCATTATGCACCATTCGGCTTAGGTGGTCAGCCACCACGTTTTCACTTCCCTTCTTGTCACGAATCTCGATGTCGAACTCTTGAAGTAACAACATCCACCGAATTAGCCGGGGCTTGGCCTCCTTTTTGGTGAGCAAGTACTTTAGAGCTGCATGATCAGTGAAAACAATTACTTTAGTACCAATTAGATATGATCGAAATTTATCTAAAGCAAAGACAACGGCAAGAAGTTCTTTCTCCGTAGTGGAGTAGTTCAACTGGGCATCGTTCAACGTCCGTGAGGCATAGTAGATGACATGCGGCCTCTTGTCCTTTCTTTGTCCCAAAACAGCCCCTAAAGCATAATCGGACGCATCACACATAAGCTCGAACGGGAGGCTCCAATCCGGGGGAACAATAATGGGTGCCGTGGTCAACAACTCCTTGAGTTGGTTGAATGATGCCGTGCACTCCTTAGTGAATTCAAATGCCACGTCTTTTTGTAGGAGGCGGCAAAGAGGTTGTGCAACTTTTGAGAAATCTTTGATAAATCGCCTATAGAATCCTGCATGGCCAAGAAAAGAACGGACCTCTCTAACCGAAGTAGGAGAGGGTAAGTGACGTACAAGATCTATTTTAGACTTATCAACTTCAATCCCTTTTTCTGAGATGATATGACCCAAAACTATACCTTGTTTAACCATAAAATGACATTTTTCCCAATTCAAAACAAGGTTAGTTTCCATGCATCTTTTCAAGATTAAAGTGAGATTATGCAAACAAGCATCAAATGAGTCTCCAAACACACTAAAATCGTCCATAAATACTTCAATTATCTTTTCAACATAATCAGAGAAGATACTTACCATGCATCGTTGGAAAGTGGCCGGTGCATTGCATAAACCAAATGGCATACGACGATATGCGAAAGTACCAAATGGACAAGTAAAGGTGGTCTTTTCTTGATCATCCGGCGCTATGACAATTTGATTATAACCCGAATAACCATCAAGAAAGCAATAAAAAGAATGACCAGCTAACCTTTCAAGCATTTGATCAATGAATGGCAAAGGGAAGTGATCTTTCCTTGTTGCGGCATTGAGCTTCCTATAGTCAATGCACACCCTCCAACCGGTTTGAATGCGTGTAGGCACAAGTTCATCTTCTTCATTCTTCACCACCGTGACTCCAGACTTCTTGGGAACCACTTGGACCGGTGAAACCCAACAACTATCCGAGATGGGATAGATGACGCCACAATCTAGCATCTTGATGATTTCCTTCTTCACTACTTCCATCATTGGTGGGTTGAGTCGACGTTGGGCTTCCCTTGATGGTTTGGCGCCTTCTTCCATGAGAATTCGATGCATGCACGTGGTAGGGCTTATACCCTTGATATCGGCCAAAGTCCACCCAATGGCTGCTTTGTGCTCTTTGAGAACCCTCACCAATTTCTCCTCCTCTTGTGCCGTGAGTGATGAAGCTATAATGACGGGCAATGTGTCTTGCTCGCCCAAAAACACATACTTCAAGTGATTTGGCAATGGTTTGAGCTCAAGTGTAGGTGGTTGTTCTATAGAAGGAAGCAACTTATTAGTCGAAATTGGAATTGAATTTGGACTAGGGGACTTACCTTGGAGCCGTGGCAATGACTCTAGGGCTGCCACGATCTCAATCACATCTTCATCAAAGGCCACGGCATGGGTATTCAATTGTGTGCCGTGGGGTGTTATGTGGTCCTTCATTTCGATGCCATTTGTAATGACCGTTTCAAGTGCATCGCCATGTAATTGATCAAGGTGTGCCTGCGCCAAAGAATCAAGAATATCAATAGAGAAACATGAGTGATCATCATTAGGAAATTTCATAGTTTCAGAAATATTAAAATCAATCACTTCCCCATCGAATTCCATTGTTAAAGTGCCTTTAAACACGTCTATCTTCGTTCGGGCCGTCTTCATGAATGGCCTCCCAAGAAGAATCGGCAAGGATGGAGCATGGGTGGTTTCCTCCATTTCAAGGACATAGAAATCCGCCGGGAAGATCAAATTATTCACCTGCACTAAGACATCTTCCAATACGCCCTTGGGATAGGCATTAGATCTATCGGCCAACTGAATAACCACACCATCATTTTTCAATTCACCAAGGTTCATTGAAGCATAAATAGAGTATGGCATGACGTTAATTGAAGCTCCTAAATCTAACATAGCATGTTCGAACTTAGTTTGACCAATAATACAAGGGATTGTAAAGCTACCTGGATCTTTGCACTTTGGTGGTAACTTTCTTTGTAAAACAGCGGAAACATTCTCACTTACCCTTACTACCTCTTTGTGTGACGCCCTCTTCCTCGTAGTACACAATTCCTTCAAGAACTTAGCGTATTTGGGCACTTGCTTTATGGCATCTAGGAGCGGGATATTGACTTGAACTTTCCTAAACGTTTCAAGAATGTCCTTCTCATGCTCCTCCTTCTTTGTTTGCAAAAATCTGTGAGGAAAAGGAACATTGGGTGGAACAAGGTTAGAATTAATCAAATTTGAACCCAACTTACCTTTGGTGGCCGAATGTGATGCATTGGATGAATTTGGGTCCTTGTGTGCTTGCGGCAAAGGAGGTTGTGTCCCTTCAGCCTCCTCTTCATGTTGCAACGTTTCTTCTTCGTTAGGACTTGTTGTGGGTGGTGTAGATGTGGTGCCAACCTCTTTTCCACTTCTCAACATGATGGCTTTAGCGGTTTCAAATCCTCCCCTTGGGTTCATAACGGTTGAACTAGGTAATCTGCCTTGTTCTCTAATTTGCCCCATGAACTCGGCAATTTGTCCCACTTGCTTCTCCAAGTTGTCCACCCTCTTGTCTTGGATTTGCCTCTCTTTGTTTTGAGTTTGGACTTCCTGCGTCAAAGTAGTAAGTAATTGAAAAATCTTATCATTATCACTTGAATTACCTACATTGCTTTGGGCAGGTTGTGCTTGGGCTTGTGGTGGTGCCAACGGCTTTTGATAGAAACCCGGGGGTTGTTGCCTAAATCCGCTTTGTTGTTGACCTTGTTGGGGATCTCGCCATTTGAAATTCGGATGATCACGCCAACCGGGATTGTAAGTATTAGAAAACGGATCACCACGTGATTGGTATTGGTTGCCATATCCCACGGCATTGAGTGTCTCCCACCCTCCATTCTCGATCAATTGTGGGCACGTGTCCGTAGGGTGTCCTTGCATGGAGCATACTCCACAAGAAGCTACGGTTTTGACTTTTGGACCTTCCACCACCTGAGAAAGCAACGTAGTAAGGTTAGCCATTTGATTTTGAAGTTCGGTTATGGCACTTACCTCATTGACTTGGTGTTGCCGTGGGGGGTCTCTTTGTCCAAGTCCTTCATATTGTTGTGCATTTAGAGCACGGTTTGCAATTAGGGTCTTGGCTGCCATAGGAGTTTTATCCACCAATGCACCTCCCGCCGAAGCATCGAGCATTTGCCTTTCAATGGGAAGAAGGCCCTCATAGAAGTATTGAAGGAGAAGCTCCTCCTTCATTTGATGTTGAGGACATGATGCAACAAGGGCTTTAAAACGCTCATAGTATGCCGGAAAAGATTCTCCTTGACTTTGTTGGATTCCGCTAATTTTCTTCCTCAAGAGAATGACTCTTGAAGTAGGGAAAAACTTCTCCAAGAACGCTCTCTTCATGCTTTCCCAAGAAGTCACTGTCCCGGGTGCCAATTCATAAAGCCAATCCTTAGCCTTTTCCACAAGAGAGAATGGAAAAGCTTTCATCTTCAAAATATTCCCATCAACATTAATGGGTGTCATGCTTGAGCATACAACTTCAAACTCCTTCAAATGCTTGTTTGGATCTTCCATGGACAGCCCATGGTACTTAGGAATATGATGCAGCAAGCTTGACTTCAATTCAAACTCATCGGTCTTGCCTAGAGCCGCCCTAGGATATTGAATACATAGGGGTGCGGCATTGTCCAATCCCGAAGCGGAAAGCTCTTTGATTGTTCGGTTGTCTGCTGCCATGTCTACTTCACCCTCTGTTGTCTTGGGTTTCTCTTCTTCAGATTCAGAAACGGACTCGGAGCTTTCACTTGATTCGCTAGGTTCTGGGTTCTTTCTCTTTCGTCTCAATTCTCGCTCGAAATCGGCGTCAAAGACCGAGATAGGTTCACGAATCAGATGAGAACTCCGAGTCATAAACTAGTACCTAAAACAAGAAACAAAACAAGATTAAGAATCTGGAATAAAATAAAAACAAAAGAAAATACAACAATCCAAGAGATTAGCAAAGTTGCTAATCCCCGGCAACGGCGCCAAAATTTGATGCGAGAATTATGCGCACACAAATTAAACCCTCTTTTTGACAATTGTAGTATAAGTATAAGTAGGGATCGTTCTGGACCGGGGATTAGGAGGGCTTGTTAACCACTTGGATTTGACTTCAAAAACGTAAAAACAAGTTTAAAACACTATACTAAACTCGAAGAATGCAAAACTAAAAGTAAGAAAGATTAAGACTAAAACTTAAACAAAATAAAGGGGGATTGGATTTGGACGAAAATTGAAATAAAATGGATACTTGGAAACTAAAATAGATTGTAAAGATGAATGTGACGGAAATTAATGGATGGGAAGCTAGCTAAGGGGTTCATCTCCATACATGTTATACTTGCATATAAAACGATTTCCAATTGCTTTTCAATAAACCATGAATTCTCAACGCCCCAGGTTAACCGTGATTGCACTAATTAACCCTCAGATTTTCCTAACGTTATTGAATTGGATGATTGCATACGACAACTCAAAACATTTCCCACAAGTCCCCTACATGATTGCATAATAGAGATACAAGTAAGAATCATTACGTTCTTTGAAAACCATAAGCATTGACAAGGCATTCGTTACTATGATTGCATGAAACTTATGCCAAGAATTTATTTAACGCGATTGTTTATAAGCAACCTCCACTACTTGTGAATATAAGTTCATAACTATTAGGTGAAACTCACTTATATTCTAGCGTCATATTCATGCATGAAAATTAAGCGTGCACTCTCAATAAACATACATAAATAGGTTATCAATCAAATAGTTAAACAAATTGAATCCACAACTTATGAAACGTAATTAGAAGTAATCAAATCATATTGCAAGCATAAACATATATTTCGAATCCCCCCTAGCTAAGGGGGGTTTAGTTCCTCATACGTACAAGACAAAGAGAATTGAATTTAAACATTGAAATCGAGGAAAGGAAAGCACCTAAAAATTCCAACAACTCAAACTTGAATTGTATGAACGTTTAAGCACTCTTCTCCTCCTCTTTGTTGCGGCACAAGGTCTAAGCACGGGTTTTGGGATGTGTTTGTATGTGGAATGGATTGGGGAATGGTTGTGTAATGTTTTGGAAGGATGGGGAGTGGTGAAATGGAAGGGGAGAACTCACGGCAAGGATTGGGAAATGGTGTGTTTGTGGTGTGTTGTGTATGAAATGAGGTGTGAGAATGGAGAGTGAATTGAATGATTCTTGAATGAATGAATGCAAGGGTATTTATAGGAGGAGTGGAGATGTATATGGCTATTTGTTTAAGGTGTTTGTGGTTGCAATGATGAAGAATTGCATGTGGAAATAAAAGGGAAAATGTGGTGAAATGATGAAGTAGGAAGGTGGAAATGCATGTGAGATGTTGGAAAGGAAATGGGAATATGAGTAGGCCATGGCATGGGAGTTGTTTTGTTGGTGTAAATGTGCCATGGTTGCAATGATGAAGAATAAAGGGTGCATGTGGGGTGGAATTGAATGAATGCAAAGTGAATGAATAATGAAATGAGTTAAAGAGGGAGAATGTGGTGAAATGATGAAGTAGGAAGGTGGAAATGCATGTGACTTGTTTGTGGAATAAAGAATGAATGGTGGAATGATGAAGAGTTGCATAAAGAATGCATGTAGGGTTAGCTAGGTTGGCTTTGTTTGGGTGCATGTGTGTTAATGGTGGTTTTGCATGTGAATTGATGGATTGTTTTTGATGGAATGGATGGTTCTTTGCATGGCTTTTGAAGTGATTGTGGGCTTTGGAATTGGAAGGAAATGCATGGCCTTGGGGTTGGTTTAAGAGAGAATGGGCTAGGCCCTTTGTTTTATGTCCAAAATGAATACAAGGCCTTTTATGTCCAAAATGAATACAAGGCCTTCAAATTCGTCCAACACTTTGGCTCCAATCATATGCTATCCATTCCAAGCCCAATTTTGCTCCAAAATGCTCCAAAATGCATCTTTTTGCTTCCTTAGCCATATGAACCTAAAAACACACCAAAATGGCTTAAACTACTAAAACAACTATGAATTAACAACATAGATGCACGAAAACAATGCTAAGTAAGTCGCCTAAATATGCTCCTATCAACTTGGAAACATAACAACAAAGTTTAAAATCCTAAACTAGACCTAATGAAAGCAAACCTAAAATTTAAAACACTCTAACAAACTAAAAGACTCAAAACAGCACAAACACACTCAAATCTGCCTAAAAACCACTTTCTGGGCAGTTTTGAGTACAAACACAAATTTGGACGAAATTAAGTTGTAACTTGACTCAAGACTCTTAAAAACACAAACTAAATGTAATTCTAACTAATCTAACACTTTAAAATAAATGGGGAATTGGTTTTGACGAATTTAAAATTAAAACAGAAACTTGGAAACAAAACAGATTCTAAAACCGATTTTGATGAAATAGAAGGATGAGAAACTAGTTAGAGGGTTCCTTATCCACACATGACCATATGCATATAATTTGATTCCTAGTTATGACTTCAACAAACGATGAATGACAATGCTCCAAGTTAATTAGGTCCGCTTAAATTAACTTTCAGATTTCCCTAGATTCATTGGATTGAATGGAATACGCATTACAACCAAATTATTCCTAATCAAAGTCCCTAACTATGGAATACGCATGATAGAGACATTCAACAAAGATCATTAAGTTCAACAGAAATCATAAACATCGACTAGGCATTCATAACTATGGAATACGCATGTTAATCCAGCCTAGGGTTTACTAAACACAATCGTGACTAGCGATTTTTACTACTCATGAATATAAGTTCATAACGATTAGGTGAAATTCCCTTATATCCTAGCATCAAGTTTAGGCATGCAAATTAAGTGTCGACCCTCAACCCACATACATAAACAAGTTCTTAATCAAAACAGAAAAGTAAACCACATCTAAAGTTCATGAATTCATAACTGGAGTAAATCAAATCATAACCAACATATGTCCATGGCTTCAAATTCGCCTCTAACTAAAAAGAAATTAGTTCCACATGTTTAACATAATTGAATAACAAGTTAAATTAAACATGAAAACAGAAACAATAGAAGAAAGAACTCCAAACACTCCAATAGTTGCAGATTGCATGTGCAAGGTTTCTTCCTTCCTTTGGACTGCACGGCACTACTCCTCCTCTCCTTCAATGGTGGCGGCACAAGGTGGTTATGGTGGTGGGAAGGTGGGGCTATGGTGGATGAATGGTTGCTTGGATGGAAGGTTGCGGCAAAGGTGGTAAAAGTGGCTGGAATTGTGTTTCTGGGATTTTAGGATGTGTAGAATGGTGTGGCTAGATAAATGGACGAAAATTGGGTGAATGAGTGATCCCCTTTTGTGCTTTGCTGCAAAGCCTTATTTATAGGGCTAGGAAAGGTAGGAGACAAGGTAGGAGACAAAGTAGGACAGCTTGGACAAGGTAGGAGACAAGATAGGACGGCTAGGAGACAAGGTAGGACGGCTAGTGACAAGCTAGGACGGCTAGGAGACAAGCTAGGACGGCTAGGAGACAAGGTAGGATGGCTAGTGACAAGCTAGGACGGCTAGGAGACAAGCTAGGACGGCTAGGAGACAAGGTAGGGCGGCTAGGAAACAAGCTAGAAATTAGGCACCATGTGTGAATAGATAAAGCCTTCTAGAAATAAGGTTTCTTGCAGCTCCCTAACTGAATTCAAGCCTTCAAATTCGTCCATCCTCATGCCTCCATGCTTGCACTATCCAATCTTGGCCCAAAAATGCTCTAGAATGCTCCAAATTGCTTCTTTTTGCATACTTTGACACTAAAACCTGAAATTGCACGAAAATGACTTTAAACACTAAACTAACTAAGGAAAAACAACATAAATGCATGAGAACAAGCCAATCAAGTCGCATAAAAATGCTCCTATCATTAACTAGCTTATTCTTGTGCATTTATGCTATTATTTCTTAGTTAATGTCGCATTACAACTCAATTTCGTGTGTTTGTAGGACCTATGGGGTAAAGTATCAAGAAAGGGCATTTTGGTGCATTTTGGAGCAATTTTGGACACTATGTGGATAGCTTACATTTGGGCTAACATGGATGGACGAATTTTGACTTCAAGAGGCTAGAAATGTGATAAGAAGAGGAAGGAATAAGCTTGTCACTAGCCGTCCTACCTTGTCTCCTAGCCGTCCTAGCTTGTCACTAGCCGTCCTAGCTTGTCACTAACCGTCCTACCTTGTCACTAGCCAACCTACCTTGTCTCCTAGCCGTCCTAGCTTGTCACTAGCCGTCCTACCTTGTCTCCTAGCCGTCCTACCTTGTCTCCTACCTTGTCCAAGCTACACACTTGTATCCCTTAAGTGTTTCATGTATATATATCCTTGTAATCCTGAAAGGGGGGATCACTCATTCACCCAATTTTCGTCCATTTATCTAGCCACACCATTCTACACATCCTAAAATCCCAGAAACACAATTTCAGCCACTTTTACCACCTTTGCCGCAACCTTCCATCCAAGCAACCATTCATCCACCATAGCCCCACCTTCCCACCACCATAACCACCTTGTGCCGCCACCATTGAAGGAGAGGAGGAGTAGTGCCGTGCAGTCCAAAGGAAGGAAGAAACCTTGCATATGCAATCTGCAACTATTGGAGTGTTTGGAGTTCTTTCTTCTATTGTTTCTGTTTTCATGTTTAATTTAACTTGTTATTCAATTATGTTAAACATGTGGAACTAATTTCTTTTTAGTTAGAGGCGAATTTGAAGCCATGGACATATGTTGGTTATGATTTGATTTACTCCAGTTATGAATTCATGAACTTTAGATGTGGTTTACTTTTCTGTTTTGATTAAGAACTTGTTTATGTATGTGGGTTGAGGGTCGACACTTAATTTGCATGCCTAAACTTGATGCTAGGATATAAGGGAATTTCACCTAATCGTTATGAACTTATATTCATGAGTAGTAAAAATCGCTAGTCACGATTGTGTTTAGTAAACCCTAGGCTGGATTAACATGCGTATTCCATAGTTATGAATGCCTAGTCGATGTTTATGATTTCCGTTGAACTTAATGATCTTTGTTGAATGTCTCTATCATGCGTATTCCATAGTTAGGGACTTTGATTAGGAATAATTTGGTTGTAATGCGTATTCCATTCAATCCAATGAATCTAGGGAAATCTGAAAGTTAATTTAAGCGGACCTAATTAACTTGGAGCATTGTCATTCATCGTTTGTTGAAGTCATAACTGGGAATCAAATTATATGCATATGGTCATGTGTGGATAAGGAACCCTCTAACTAGTTTCTCATCCTTCTATTTCATCAAAATCGATTTTAGAATCTGTTTTGTTTCCAAGTTTCTGTTTTAATTTTAAATTCGTCAAAACCAATTCCCCATTTATTTTAAAGTGTTAGATTAGTTAGAAATACATTTAGTTTGTGTTTTTAAGAGTCTTGAGTCAAGTTACAACTTAATTTCGTCCAAATTTGTGTTTGTACTGAAAACTGCCCAGAAAGTGGTTTTTAGGCAGATTTGAGTGTGTTTGTGCTGTTTTGAGTCTTTTAGTTTGTTTGAGTGTTTTAAATTTTAGGTTTGCATTCATTAAGTCTAGTTTAGTGTTTTAAACTTTGTTTTTATGTTTCTAAGTCATTTTAGAGGTTTTAGCAAGCCCTCCTAATCCCCGGTCTAGAACGATCCCTACTTGCATCCTTACTACAATTTGACAACAAGAGGGTTTAATTTGTGTGTCAAGTAATTCTCACATCAGCTAGTCCTCGAGCAAAACAAAGAAATAAAACAAGACAAAACAAACAAACATAATCTAAACCTTCCAACGTTTGCCTCAGGGATTTCCAATGCACATGACATGTTAAAGATTATCATTCCCACAGATTTGAGTCAATTTAACATTTAAGCACATGCTTAATCATAGTCACTACTTACTAGTTCACAATTAACCAATTAAAACAATGTTTTGAATGTAGTAACATGCCTTAGAGAATTCCCTCAATCCTTAATAGATTTGCACTCTATTTTCACTCAGATTTTCTAACTACACACCCTATACTAGTTATATGTGAGAGAATTGATGTAGATATAAAAACGAATGCTCACATATATGTATCATAAAGAACGCAATTTCCGGAGTTAATAGGCATGTTTAGATATGATCTCATGAATGGAATGCTACTACTTAGATGCGAGAACCAGTGACACCATATGCTCATACCAAATTCAAACTCAACAAATTGAAACACATAACACTCAAGATAGAAGTTTAAGGGTTGCAATGGGGCTTGGGGTATTGGTTAACAAAGAAAGGATAGGGAAAACAAACGTTCTTCAAGCATTAGTAAGCAAAGTAATGAAATTAAGACTTAGAATTCACTTAGTTTGCAGAAATTAACTTAAAAACACAAGGGGAAGACTTTAAACAACTTCTTGGGGCCGAATTCAACTTTTTGGACCCTTTCTTCAACAAACAACACTTTGGAACTCTTTTTCTCATGTTGTTCAACTCTTTTCATACTTTTTTTTTCATTTTTTTTTCTTTTTTTTTTCACGAATTTTTCTTTTCTTTTCTTTCTACCCGTGCTTATGGCACATAATTCTCAAAATAAAAACTTCCCCCACACTTGGTTTCTGCCATAAAGGAATTCCATTTGAATCATGCTTACTATACTTTAAGAACGAGGGTATGGATAGTCCTAATCTAGGCTAGGTGAGGGTAATGTGGGTTAACAAAGAAAAGGCTAAACAAGGCTCAATGGGGTTAACACCTAAACATATAATGGAGTAGGGCACACGGCTTTTTGGCTAAAGTGGTGGTCACTACACAACTTCATCTTGAATATGTGTTATGCTAATCAATACCATGCTTTGAATGAAATGGGCATGACTTCTAGTGTTTGGAACTAAATGATGAAACGCCTTCTAAGTAGCAACCAAGCAAAGAATAATGAGATCATGCAACGATTTTAGAAAACAAAGAATGCACAGATTTTAACTCTCCAAATAAACGTTTAGGCTCAAGTTTCACAAGGTTGTAGCGTTAATTTGAGTTCCTTCCTTCAAGCATGTTACAAAAACTGATTTTTTTCTTTTATGATTGCATGTGAATTCATAAGTTATAACCACAACCAAGCATAAACATAGAGTAAATCAAACTTTCATCCATGTTAATCACTCTCTTTAACAGCCATGTATTTAAAAACCAAATCCTCATCATTGTGTTGGAAGGTACCCTAAGACAGAAACAAACACACAAAAACAACTCTTTTTTGGGTTTTTTTTTTAAAAACAAAATTTTCAAATTTTTCTTTGATTTTCGGATTTTTACTTCAAAACATACTAAAACACACCAAAACTGCTTAAAAACACTTAAAAACAGCAAGGAACAAGTTTTGAAATAATGGGTGATAAAATCCCACGAATTTGCATGAAAAACACTTAGTTACCCCCCCACACTTAAATCAAACATTGTCCTCAATGTTTTAAGCATAGAATCACACAAAGAAACACACAAACAACAAGTAAAACAACTAAATAGGCAGATTAGAAAGAATCAACAAAGAGAAGGGTTTAGGAACGCAAATCTGGAATTGGAGTGCTTTCTAGGTCTTCCTTTGTTGAATGGCATGGGTTGCCTCCCAAGTAGCGCTTTCTTTAACGTCTTGCAGCCGGACGAAAAACACGTTCAGGCACCATTGGTGCCCACGGCATGGAGTGAGATCTCCTCCACAACCTGCCCCACGGCATTCTCATAGTATGGCTTCAATCTATGTCCGTTGACCTTGAATTCCACCCCATTCCTTAAGCTTTGGACTTGAACTGCACCATGTGGAAAAACATTAGTAACAACAAAAGGTCCAATCCATTTAGAACGTAACTTTCCAGGAAATAAACGTAAACGAGAATTAAAAAGTAAAACTTTCTGCCCAATTGTGAAGGTTTTGCCCCTAATCATCTTGTCATGAAACGCCTTCGTCTTTTCCTTGTAAATGCGGGCATTCTCGTAGGCTTCATTCCTTAGTTCCTCAAGCTCATTCAATTGGAGCTTCCGATGCATTCCAGCAGCATCTAAGTCCACATTGAACGTTTTGATGGCCCAATGTGCCTTATGCTCTAGCTCCACGGGTAAGTGACAAGGTTTTCCATAAACTAGCCGAAATGGAGACATCGCTAGGGGTGTTTTGTAGGCAGTGCGATATGCCCATAGTGCATCGTCTAAACGCATGCTCCAATCCTTCCGGTTAGGCCACACGGTCTTCTCCAAGATTTGCTTGACCTCTCTATTTGATACTTCGGCTTGGCCACTTGTTTGTGGGTGATAGGTGTTGAAACCTTATGCTTGACATTGTACTTCTTGAAGAGTGCCTCAATGGTCCTATTGCAGAAATGTGAACCTCCATCACTTATAAATACCCGCGGCATCCCAAATCTAGAGAAAATGTTAGTCTTGATGAAATCTGAAACCACTCTAGAATCGTTAGTACGGGTAGCTTTTGCTTCTACCCATTTAGAAACATAATCAACCGCAAGCAAAATATAAGTGAAACCAAATGAAGAAGGAAAAGGACCCATGAAATCAATACCCCAAACATCAAAGATTTCAACATTGAAGATGGGTGTTTGCGGCATTTGGTCTTTTGCACCAATAGAACCTGTTCTTTGACATCTATCACATGTTAAGCAAAACATTCTAGCATCTTTGAACAATGTAGGCCAATAAAAACCAGATTCTAACACTTTACGAGCTGTCCTTTGGGTACCAAAATGGCCTCCACATGCATAAGAATGACAAAATGCTAGAATTGAGTTAAAATCAGAAGTTGGCACACATCTTCTAATAATCTGATCTGGGCAATATTTCCATAGATATGGATCATCCCACACATAAAATCTTGCATCATGTATCAATTTATCACGTTGGACCTTGCTTAGGGTGTTAGGAACTTGCTTAGTCACCAAGAAATTGACCAAATCGGCATACCAAGGGGTACTTACCTCAATGGACAGAAGTTGTTCATCCGGAAACGTCTCAGAAATGGGGAGGGACTCTTCTTCACGCACCAATCTACTCAAGTGGTCAGCCACCACGTTTTCACAACCTTTCTTGTCCCTAATTTCAATATCGAACTCTTGAAGTAGGAGCATCCAACGAATGAGCCTTGGTTTGGCCTCCTTTTTGGTGAAAAGATACTTCAAGGCTGCATGGTCAGTGAAAACAATTACTTTAGTGCCAATAAGATATGATCTAAACTTATCTAAAGCAAATACAACCGCCAAGAGTTTTTTTTCGGTTGTAGAATAATTCAATTGAGCATCATTTAAAGTGCGGGAAGCATAATAAATAACATGTGACTGTTTATTTTTCCTTTGACCCAAAACAGCCCCAAGTGCATAATCCGAGGCATCACACATCAATTCAAATGGAATGGACCAATCCGGGGGAGTTATGATGGGTGTCGTGGTTAGGAGCTCTTTGAGATGCTTGAATGACTTCTCGCATGCCTCGTTGAACTCAAAAGACACATCTTTTTGGAGGAGGTGGCATAGGGGTTGTGCAATCTTGGAAAAGTCTTTGATAAATCGTCTATAGAATCCTGCATGACCAAGAAAAGAACGAACCTCTCTAACCGAAGTAGGAGAGGGTAAGTAGCGTACAAGATCTACTTTAGACTTATCAACTTCAATTCCTTTTTCAGAGATTATATGACCCAAAACAATACCTTGTTTAACCATAAAATGGCATTTTTCCCAATTTAAAACAAGGTTTGTTTCAACACAACGTTTCAAGATTAAAGTGAGATTATCCAAGCATTTATCAAAAGAATCACCAAAAACACTAAAGTCATCCATGAATATCTCAATAATCCTTTCAACATAATCAGAAAATATGCTTACCATACACCTTTGAAACGTGGCAGGGGCATTGCACAAACCAAATGGCATGCGTCGATATGCAAATGTTCCAAAGGGACAAGTAAAAGTGGTCTTTTCTTGATCATCCGGGGAAATGACAATTTGATTATAACCTGAATATCCATCAAGAAAGCAATAAAAAGAATGACCCGCTAACCTTTCCAACATTTGATCTAGGAACGGCAATGGGAAGTGGTCCTTCCTTGTGGTGGCATTTATCTTCCTATAATCGATGCATACTGATGCGAGATTTATACGCACACAAATTAAACCCTCTTTTTGACAATTGTAGTAAGTATGTAAGTAGGGATCGTTCAGGACCGGGGATTAGGAGGGATTGTTAATCACTTGGATTTCACTCAAAAACGTAAAAACACAATATAAAACACTATACTAGACTCAAAGAATGCAAAACTAAACTTTAAAACACTAAAACAAACCAAAAGACTCAAACAGCACCCAAAACACTCAAAACTGCCTTAACAACACTAAATAGGCAGTTTCTGACCTTAAACCCAAATTTGGACGAAATTAAGTTGTAACTTGACTCAAGACTCTTAAAAACACAAACTAAATTGATTTCTAACTAATTTGGACATTAAAGTAAGGGGGGATTGAGTTTTGGACGAAATTAAACTAAATGCACAGATTCTAATTAAAAACAGAATGTAAGTATGAAATTGATGGAATAGAATGGATGAGATGAAAAGCTAGCGAAGGGGTTCATCTCCACATATGTTACACTTGCATAATAAAAAGATTTCCAAATGCATTTCAATAAACCATGAATTCTCAACGCCCCGGGTTAATTAGGTCCGCTTAAATTAACCGTCAAGTTTTCCTTAAGTTAATGAATTGGATGATTGCATACGACAACCCAAAGCATTCCTCACAAGTTCCCTACATGAATTGCATAATAGAGATACAAGCAAGAATCATTAAGCATCATGAAAACTATAAGTGTTGACGAGGCATTCGTTACTATGATTGCATGAAACTTATGCCAAGAATTTGTTTAACGTGATTGTTTATAAGCTAGCATCATATTCATGCATGAAAATTAAGCGTATACTCTCAATAAACATACATAAATAAGTTATCAATCATACAGTTAAACAAATTGAATCCACAACTTATGAAACGCAATTAGAAGTAATCAAATCAAAATGCAAGCATAAACATATATTTCGAATCCCCCCCTAGCCAAGGGGGGTTTAGTTCCTCATACGTACAAAACAAAGAGAATTGAAATTAAACATTGAAATCAAAGAAACGCCTAAACATTCCAACAACTCAAACTTGAATTGTATGAACGTTTAGGCCTTCTTCTCTTCCTCTTCGTTGTAGCACAAGGTCTAAAGATAGGTTTGGAGGGATGGGGAGTTATGGATGGTGTAGAATGATGTGTTTAGGATAGGGATGGATGTAGGGGACCTCAAGGCTTCTTTTTGGGCAGAAAATATGAAGAATGGTGAAGTATGGATGTGTTATAGAGAGGGGATGAATTTCTGGCGTGAATGGTTGTGTATGAGAGGTGGTATAAATGGGAATGAATGTGATTAAAGAGTGGGAGTGCATGTGGCTTGGCTGAAATGAAAGGGAAATGCATGTGGAAATGCTGCTAGGTTGGAAATGAAATGCACGGCTAATGAGTGGTGTTGTTGGTGTGTTGGAATTGATGGAATGCACGGCTAAGGATATAGGAAAGGTTTAAATGTCCTAAAACTAAAGGGAACAAGGTTCCAACACTTTGGTCTTCAATTAGGTCTTCAATTTCGTCCAACACTTTGGCCCCAAAAGTGCTCCAAAAGTCTCCAAAATGCATCTTTTTGCTCCTTTAGCCCTTTGGACCTACAAACACACGAAAATAGCTTAAAGTACTAAAATTACTAAGTACTAGCAACATAAATGCAAGAAAACAAGCAAACTAAGGCGCATAAATATGCTCCTATCAAATTCCCCCACACTTAGCTTTTGCTAGTCCTCGAGCAAAACAAAACAAAAGAAACCAAAAACAAAACGACACTGAACAAGTAAAACACAACCTAAACCTTCCAACAATCGTCTCAGGGATTTCCAATGCACATGACAAGTTAAAAATCATTATTCCCACAGATTTTAGCCATCTTTACACTTAAGTACATTCTTAATCATAGTCACCACATACTAGTTCACAATTAAGCATTTAAAACACATTTCGAATGTAGTAACATGCCTTAGAGAATTTCCTCAATTCCTTACTAAAATGCACTCTATTTTCACATAGATTGTCTGACTACACACCCTACACTAGTTATATGTGAGAGATTGATGTAAACATGAAAGACTAGTATCTCACATATGATATAACAAAGAAAGCATTTTCTGGATTTATGATAATGACATGAATATGATCTCATGAATGGAATGCTACTACTTAGAATGAGAACCAGTGATTCCATAAGCTCATATCAATTCCAAACTCCACATTATTGAACACATAACGATCAAGATAGAAGTCAAAGGGGTGTAACGGGGCTAGGGTATTGGCTAACAATGAAAGGTGAAGGATAAACAAACATTCTTAAAGCAATAGTGAGCAAAGTACTGAATTAGGCACTTAGAATTCCCTTTTGAATGAAAACTCAACTTTTGAACAAAAAGGGAGAACAAGCTCTTTTTTTTTTTTTTTTTTTCTTTCTTTCTTTTCTTGTCTGTTTTTCTTTTTTCATATGTTTTTCACAATTTTTTTTCTTTTCTTTTGACTCTCAAAACATACATAAACACTTAAGAACAAAACATTCTCTCCCCCACACTCATTTTCTTTCATAATGTACTCAAAATGAATTCATTTAAGTCATGCTCACTATCTTTTAAGAACAAGGGTGTGGACTGTCCTACACTAGGCTAGGTAGGAATGATATGAGTAAGAAAAGAACAAAGGCTAACAATGGCTCAATGGGGTTAAAACTTACAATAAATACGAAATATGGGAAGTAAGGCTATTTGGCTATGGTGGCAACTACACAACTTCATCTTGATATATGTTATGCAATTCAATGTCATGCTTTGAATGAAACAGATATAAGTTCTAGCATTTAGTTCTATCATGATACAATTGCATTCTAAGTAGCAACCAAGCAAGGAATAATGAGATCATGCAACTACTTTAGAAAACAAAGAATCACAGATTATAACTCTCTAAAGAAGGTAATGGCTCGAGTCTCACAGGGTTGTAGCGTTTGTTTGAGTTCCTTCCTTCAAGCATGTTACAAAAACTAATTTTTCTTTTAGGATTGCATGTGAAGTCATACATTATAACCATAACCTAGCATATACCAAGAGTAAATTAAACTTTTCTCTATGTTCATAACTCTTTTTAACAGTCATGCAATTACAAACCAAATCCTTATCATTGTGTTGGAAGGTACCCTAAGACACAAACACACCAAAACGACTCAAAACACTCTTTTTAGGCTTTTCAAAACATGTTTTTCAAATTTTTATGTGATTTTCGGAGTTATAAAAACAAAACATACTAAAACACTCTAAAACATCTTAAAAACACCTTAAAACAACAAAGAACAACATTTGAGGTTATGGGTGATAAAATCCCACGAATTTGCATCAAATATACTTAGTTACCCTCCCACACTTAAATCAAACATTGTCCTCAATGTTTTAAGCTTAAAAGCACACCAAACGAACGTAAACACATAAACAGCAACTAAACATACTAAACATAGCAGAATGTATCTAACAAAGAGAAGAGTTTAGAGACGCAAATCTGGTTATAGAGTGTAAATTCCATCTTCTCCTTGGTAATTGCATTGAGGCTTGGATCTTTGTGATTCCACAGGCTTACTCTTGAACTGCGCTGCTCCATCGTTGATTTTCCTTTGTGCTACTCTTGAACTGGGCAGCAGGCTTCTTTTGGTCTCCCCCGAAGGTCTGAGCTTCATTCTCTTATCTGTTTCTTTGTTCAATCTCTCCAATTCGTATTGAAGAGGGTTAGAGGATAGCTCAGCAAAGCTAGGTAAGCAACCAGGGAATAGAGTCTAGATAGACTCCAAGTGCCGGCTGATTGCTTCTTTCACTTTGCCATGCAAGTAATAACAAAGACAAAGGAAAAGACAGGGAAAGAGCATGATATGAGATACCTTTGCTTTTGACCTTGATGATATGAGATACCTTTGCTTTTGAAGAAGCGGTGAATGAATCAGCACATGTATTTGTTGTGCTGCTTCCTCCTGGGTCATCTGTACTCCAGGCATCTGGTATCATCTTTGGAGAAAGAATTGAGTGTTTCGAAAGGCTTTGCTGGGAGTGCGCCCTCAAAGGTGAGGAAGAGTCGGGCATTTTCTTCAGGTTTGCCTTGCCATAAAAGATGAAAGTCGACAAATATAGGGATTTCCCAATAGCAAGTGGTGGTACTGTTCTTTTACCCTTGTCGACAAACGTTTTGATCCCGCAAATCCAGCTTTTTGAAATAGTGACGACTCTTCGATCTTTGAAGACGCCTCTTCGATTTCTGAGCAGGCGCTTTCTGAAAAGCAGAGAAAGCGTCGCCGAACTTTGCGCTTGTCGGCTAAAGACGTGTAGTTGTGATGGTGGCCTCCACGTGTCAAACGCGTTTTCTGAAAAAGCCGAGGGAGCGTCGCCGAACTTTACGCCTCAAATTCTGGCTTTTTGAATCGGTGGACGCGTTGCCTTGGCTTTTTATAGTGCTATCGATCACTGCCAACTTACATACTCTGAAGATTTCCCATTCTTGATACTCGTCTCCGGCCCTTTTGAAAATTTACTCTGTCCACCCCTTCTCTTTGAACACTTTTGAAAAATGGCAAACCCATCGAACCTTAGCTTAGAATTGAGTCTCCGCAGTGATACGGGCGTGCCGCGTCAAGGTAACGTATGGCGCCCTTCTTTCTTATCTTCTAACGGTCCTCTTACAGGTGAAGACTCTGTGATGCAGGACGCCACAACAGCTATGATAGTAGCTCGGAACCTCCTCACTCCCAGAGATAGTCAGCTGCTTTCAGGACGGTCCGATGAGTTGGCCGTTCAAGAGTCCCTGGCTCTCAGCGTTCAGTGCGCAGGCTCTGTGTCCAACATGGGCCAACGCCTCCTTGCTCGCTCCCGTCAGGTTGAATCTTTGATGGCGGAGGTGGAGAACCTGAAACAAGAGATCAAACAACTTAAGTACGAGAATAGAACTTTGCATGTGCTTGCCAATAACTATTCGTCGGGCATGAAGAGGAAGCTTGATGAGATGCAAGAATCTTAAGGTCGGATGCAAAGTGACCGTCAATGGCTTGCGTCTTTCTTCCAGGGGCACCTTTTTCCTGGGTCATCCAGCGTTCCGCCAAGTATTGGGGCCTGGAATGCTCTATATCCGATGCCTCCCGCTCCTATGCCTCTCGCTCCGATGCCTCTTGCTCCGATGCCTCTTGCTCCGATGCCTCCTACTTCGATGCCTCCTGCTTCGATGACTTCCGCTTCTAGAGTTTTGCCTCGTGGTGGGTCTTCACGCAAACAAAAACAAAAACAACCTTTGTGAAGCTCCATTTGTTAGATACATTTGTAATTTCTCGAAAATTAATGAAAAAGCTTTGTTTTATTCACTGTATTGGGTTGCCTCCCAAGTAGCGCTTTCTTTAACGTCTTGCAGCCGGACGAAGAACACAATCATGCCTTAATGGAACCCACGGCATGGAGTTGATCATTGAATGGATGATGATACTTGAAATGTTCCGGCAATGGTTGAATTTCAAGAGTGGGTGCCCTAATCATTGACATCAACAACATATTAGTCAAAAACGACTTTGGATTTTGAGTTGGTGGCTTACCTACATGCTCCACTAAGAACTTAAGTACATCCTCCACGAAATGCTTCTCAAAACATTCAAGAATTGGATCTTTGTATGGAGTGGAATAGAGATCTGTCCTAAGATCCATGTAAACTCTTTCATCAAATTGGATTTGAGTAGGTGCCTGCAATGAAGAATGTAACACACGATTAATTGAAGTGGGAATTGGAATTTGAGTTGGTGGCTTACCTATGGGCTGCAATATTGGCTCTAAAGTCGCAGCACATTCAACAAATGCACAAGGGATGTTTTCATTCAGATTGGACATTCTGAAGGTTGTGGCTGTGTGATCCACTCCAATTTCCTCCTTGATGAATTCAAGATGCTCCTCAACCACTTTTTCCTCGTGAATTGTTGGAAAGGTGTCCAAGATGTCTTTCTTCCCCTCATCTTTCATGGATTGCATGAACCTGCCAGGGAAGGGTGCATTTGGGGGAACAAAGTTAGAAATAATTAAATTTGGAACAACCTTACTTGAATGGGGTGGTGTAGGAATATTAGGAGGTTGCGGCAAGGGTTGTTCTTCCCTTGCCGTGCCTTGTGCATCCTCCTCCTCTTCGAGCAGTAGCAATTCATCCATGGGCTCATCTTCAACCATTTGTTCTTGAATTTGTTCCATGCATTCTGCATTCTGCCTAAATTGACTGTTCCACTCAGCCAACTTTTTTGCTTGATAGAAATCCTCAATTGGTAGCCAAAATGCGTCTTGTTGAAATGGTTGAGCTTCCCTGCCCTGCTCCACAGAATTCAGTTGTTGAATAACTTCCTTATAATAATTTGATATACCTGAATTTGGATGTGAAGATTGAGGGGAAGGTTGTGGTGGTGCATATGAATCCTCATATGGTTGCCAATATGTTTCTTGGTGAGTCTCCTTAGCTTGATTTTGTGAACCCTGCACCAAAGAGTTTAATTCATTAAGAATTTGATTATAATCTATTGACGAATTTGAGTTTGGTTGGGCATATTGAATATGAGGTGGCTCCCAATATCTTTCTTGTTGAACATTTTGAGGTTCCCACCACATAGAAGTTGAATGATCACTCCAATCCGAATTGTAAGTATTGGAAAACACGTTATTCCTTGATTGAAGATCAACTATATCAACGTTTTGCATTTGGGACCTTTCCATGAGCTGTGACAAAAGATAAGCATTATCAAGTGCCATGTTGTGCTTCTAAAATCAACAAAATAAAACTAAAAATATATACACACAAACGAAAATAAAACAATCCAAGAGATTAGCAAAGTTGCTAATCCCCGGCAACGGCGCCAAATTTTGATGCGAGATTTATACGCACACAAATTAAACCCTCTTTTTGACAATTGTAGTAAGTATGTAAGTAGGGATCGTTCAGGACCGGGGATTAGGAGGGATTGTTAATCACTTGGATTTCACTCAAAAACGTAAAAACACAATATAAAACACTATACTAGACTCAAAGAATGCAAAACTAAACTTTAAAACACTAAAACAAACCAAAAGACTCAAACAGCACCCAAAACACTCAAAACTGCCTTAAAAACACTAAATAGGCAGTTTCTGACCTTAAACCCAAATTTGGACGAAATTAAGTTGTAACTTGACTCAAGACTCTTAAAAACACAAACTAAATTGATTTCTAACTAATTTGGACATTAAAGTAAGGGGGGATTGAGTTTTGGACGAAATTAAACTAAATGCACAGATTCTAATTAAAAACAGAATGTAAGTATGAAATTGATGGAATAGAATGGATGAGATGAAAAGCTAGCTAAGGGGTTCATCTCCACATATGTTACACTTGCATAATAAAAAGATTTCCAAATGCATTTCAATAAACCATGAATTCTCAACGCCCCGGGTTAATTAGGTCCGCTTAAATTAACCGTCAAGTTTTCCTTAAGTTAATGAATTGGATGATTGCATACGACAACCCAAAGCATTCCTCACAAGTTCCCTACATGAATTGCATAATAGAGATACAAGCAAGAATCATTAAGCATCATGAAAACTATAAGTGTTGACGAGGCATTCGTTACTATGATTGCATGAAACTTATGCCAAGAATTTGTTTAACGTGATTGTTTATAAGCAACCTCCACTACTTGTGAATATAAGTTCATAACTATTACGTGAAACTCACTTATATTCTAGCATCATATTCATGCATGAAAATTAAGCGTATACTCTCAATAAACATACATAAATAAGTTATCAATCAAACAGTTAAACAAATTGAATCCACAACTTATGAAACGCAATTAGAAGTAATCAAATCAAAATGCAAGCATAAACATATATTTCGAATCCCCCCTAGCCAAGGGGGGTTTAGTTCCTCATACGTACAAAACAAAGAGAATTGAAATTAAACATTGAAATCAAAGAAACGCCTAAACATTCCAACAACTCAAACTTGAATTGTATGAACGTTTAGGCCTTCTTCTCTTCCTCTTCGTTGTAGCACAAGGTCTAAGGATAGGTTTGGAGGGATGGGGAGTTATGGATGGTGTAGAATGATGTGTTTAGGATAGGGATGGATGTAGGGGACCTCAAGGCTTCTTTTTGGGCAGAAAATATGAAGAATGGTGAAGTATGGATGTGTTATAGAGAGGGGATGAATTTCTGGCGTGAATGGTTGTGTATGAGAGGTGGTATAAATGGGAATGAATGTGATTAAAGAGTGGGAGTGCATGTGGCTTGGCTGAAATGAAAGGGAAATGCATGTGGAAATGCTGCTAGGTTGGAAATGAAATGCACGGCTAATGAGTGGTGTTGTTGGTGTGTTGGAATTGATGGAATGCACGGCTAAGGATATAGGAAAGGTTTAAATGTCCTAAAACTAAAGGGAACAAGGTTCCAACACTTTGGTCTTCAATTAGGTCTTCAATTTCGTCCAACACTTAGGCCCCAAAAGTGCTCCAAAAGTCTCCAAAATGCATCTTTTTGCTCCTTTAGCCCTTTGGACCTACAAACACACGAAAATAGCTTAAAGTACTAAAATTACTAAGTACTAGCAACATAAATGCAAGAAAACAAGCAAACTAAGGCGCATAAATATGCTCCTATCACATACACGCCAACCGGTTTGGATTCTCATGGGTACAAGCTCATTCTCGGCATTCTCCACAACCGTCACTCCGGATTTCTTAGGCACACATTGGATAGGTGAAACCCAACGACTATCGGAGATAGGATAAATGACTCCACAATCAAGAAGTTTGATTATCTCCTTTTTCACAACTTCCATCATTGGAGGGTTAAGACGGCGTTGAGCCTCTCTAGTTGGTTTGGTCCCCTCCTCAAGAAATATGTGATGCATACAAGTTGTGGGGCTTATACCTTTGATATCGGCCAATGTCCATCCTAGGGCAGATTTGTACTCCTTCAACACATGCATGAGTTTTTCCTCCTCTTGTGCCGTGAGGGATGATGATATGATGGCAGGCAGTGTCTCATTTTCTCCCAAGAAAATGTACTTCAAATGGCTTGGCAAAGGTTTGAGTTCAAGGATAGGTGCCTGAATTATGGATGGAAGCAACTTGTTAGTCAAAATGGGAATGGACTCTTTGTTAGGAAACTTACCATCATGTATTGGTGATGACTCAAGGGCAGCAACTACTTCAAGAAAATCCTCACTAGGATGCACGGCATAGGATAGTGTATTTGTGCCGTGGGGTTGCATGGATGTTGCTCCCTTGGTTTTGACTTCTACACCACTTGTAATGACTTTTTCAAGCATATCATCATTCAAATCTTCAAGGTATCCCTGCGCCAAAGAATCAACAGTATCAATAGAGAAACATGAATGATCTTCACTAGGATACTTAATAGAATCGGAAAGATTGAAATTAACAACTTCCCCATCAAATTCCATGGACAAAGTTCCATTAAACACGTCAATCTTAGTCCGGGCCGTTTTCATGAATGGCCTTCCAAGTAGAATGGGCAGCGAGGGTGCATGATCCGATTCATCCATCTCAAGGATATAGAAATCCGCCGGAAAGATCAAATGATTAACCTGCACCAAAACATCTTCCAAAACTCCCTTTGGATAGGCATTAGATCTATCGGCCAATTGTATGATAACACCATCCTTTTTCAATGCTCCTAGGTTCATAGATGCATATATGGAATATGGCATAACATTTATAGAGGCACCTAAGTCAAGCATGGCAGATTCAAATCTAGTGTTACCTATGACACAAGGAATGGTGAAACTACCCGGATCTTTGCATTTGGGAGGTAGTTTGCGTTGCAAGATGGCGGACACATTCTCACCTACTTTTACCACTTCCTTGGTCGACATCCTCTTCCTAGTGGTGCACAACTCCTTCAAAAACTTGGCGTATCTAGGGACTTGCTTGATTGCATCCAACAAGGGTATGTTCACTTGAACTTTCCTAAATGTCTCAAGGATGTCCTTTTCAGCTTCTTCCTTCCTTGTTTGCATAAACCTACTAGGAAAAGGAGCATTCGAAGGAAAAGCATTAGTAGAAACCGAATTTGACACATTCTTACCCTTTTTAGCCGAATTAGACAGTTTTGGGGCACTAGGAACTTGTGGCAAAGACTCTCCCACCTTTGCCGTGGGTTTGCTTGATTCTTCCTCTTCAATTTGTAAGTTTTCATCACCTTTAGGACCTGAT
The DNA here is from genome assembly GCA_016587475.1 of Pyrus pyrifolia. Classification (NCBI taxonomy): domain Eukaryota; kingdom Viridiplantae; phylum Streptophyta; class Magnoliopsida; order Rosales; family Rosaceae; genus Pyrus; species Pyrus pyrifolia. Next base: position 1,445,250 of record BNSU01000024.1, read on the forward strand.
TGTGATGGTGTAGGATCTGCCCCAATCTCTTTTCCAATTCTCAAGGTTATGGCCTTTGCACTTTCGAAACCTCCCTTTGGATTTGGAACGGTGGAACTAGGGAGCTTTCCTTGTTCACGAAACTGCCCCATAAACTCGGCAATTTGCCCCATTTGTTTCTCCAATTGATCCACCCTTTTGTCTTGGTTTTGCATAGCCTTAGCTTGATCGTCCTGCCCATTAGACAACTTAGTTAGTATCTTAAGAAGTGCATCATTGTCAAGAGACGTACCTGAGGCACTTGGGCCGGATTGGGCTTGATTTTGGGGTGGGCCGGAGGTTTTGGGAAAGAACCCAGGGGGTTGTTGCCTAAAGCCTCCTTGGTTTTGAGATTGTTGGGGCTCCCTCCATTTGAAATTTGGGTGGTCTCTCCAACCAGGATTATATGTGTTGGAATAAGGATCGTTCCTTGGTTGGTTTTGGCCTTGAAACCCAATTGCATTGGCGCTTTCCCATCCACCATTTTCAATCAACTGTGGACATTTTTCAGAGGCATGTCCATGCATAGAACATACGCCACATACAATTGGTCCTTGCATCTTCATGCCCTCGGCCAACTGAGACACAATAGAAGTAAGATTAGCCAATTGTGAATTAATGTCGGAAGTAGAACTTACCTCATGAACATGTTGCCGTGGGGGTCCTCTTTGGCCTACTCCTTCGTATTGTTGAGCGTTCAACGCTCGATTAGAAATCAAGGTCTTGGCAGCCATAGGTGTTTTGTCCACTAATGCTCCACCTGCCGAGGCATCGAGCATTTGACGTTCTAATGGTAGGAGGCCCTCGTAGAAGTATTGTAAAAGTAGCTCCTCCTTCATCTGATGCTGTGGACAAGAAGCAACAAGTGATTTAAAACGTTCATAGTATGCAGGAAAAGACTCACCTTCATCTTGTTGAATTCCACTTATTTTTTTTACGAAGAAGAATGATGCGAGAAGTTGGGAAAAACTTCTCCAAAAACGCTTTTTTAATACTCTCCCATGAAGTGACAGTGCCAGGAGCCAACTCGTATAACCAATCCTTAGCTTTATCCATTAAAGAGAACGGAAAAGTTTTCATCTTCAAAATACTTCCGTCAACATTGACGGGAGTCATGCTTGAACAAACTACTTCAAACTCTTTAAGATGCTTGTTTGGATCTTCCATGGAAAGCCCATGGTATTTAGGAATGTGGTGCAACAAGCTTGACTTCAACTCGAATTCATCAGTCTTGCCTTGGGCAGCCGCGGGGTATTGAATGCATAATGGTGCGGCATTGGCCAATCCTGAGGCCGAAAGCTCTTTAATGGTCCGATTGTCCGCTGCCATAACTTCTTCTTCCACTTCTTCAAACTCAGATTCGGCCTCTGAACTTGAACTAGGTTCACTACGTTCGGGATGCCTCCTCTTTCTTCTCAAATCACGTTCAAAATCGTCGTTAAAGTCTAAGATATGTGCATGCACAGTTTGAGAACTCCGCGTCATGCACTAGTACCTAAAAAACAAGAAACAAAAATGGGTCAGAAGCCAATTAAGTGTCGACCCCTAATTAACAAACACAAATATGTTATTACTCACACAGTTAAGCCAATTGCATTCACGATTCAAGAACTCATAACTAGAACTTGTGACTATGACATCATGACACTTATGCTAGGAATTGAACTTAACGCGATTGTGACTAACAACCTTCACTACTTGTGAATATAAGTGTGTGACAATTATGTGAAACAAACTTATATTCTAGCATCATATTCATGCAAGCCAATTAAGTGTCGACCCCTAATTAACAAACACAAATATGTTATTACTCGCACAGTTAAGCCAATTGCATTCACGATTCAAGAACTCATAACTGGAATTTATCAAATCATCTTGCACACATAGTTATGGCTTCGAAATCACCCCTAACCAATAGGGGTTTAGCCACTCATGTTCATAGCAAAATGAAAGGAAAATAAATTAAACATTGAAATCATAAAACGAATTACACCTAGAATGCACCAACGACGAAGCTTGAGCATCCAAGAGTCCTTCCTTCTTTCTCCTTGCTACGGCACAAAGGTGGATGGGATGGTTGGGATGTGTTTTAGGATCAGGGATTATGGAATTGGATGGAGGATAGGCACGGCAAGGTGTAGTGTTTGGTTGGAATTGTGTTTCTAGGATTTTAGGATGTGTAGAGTGGTGTGGCTAGATGAATGGACGAAAATTGGGTGAACGAGTGATCCCCCTAGTGCCTTGCTGCAAAGCCTTATTTATAGGGCTAGGAAATGTTTAGAACTTAGTTGAAACCAAAAGGTTTTGTACCAGAAATTCTATACATGAAACACTTAAAGGATAAATGTGTGTAGCTTGGACAAGGTAGGACGGCTTGGACAAGGTAGGAGACAAGATAGGACGGCTAGGAGACAAGGTAGGACGGCTAGTGACAAGGTAGGACGGCTAGGAGACAAGGTAGGACGGCTAGTGACAAGCTAGGACGGCTAGGAGACAAGCTAGGACGACTAGGAGACAAGGTAGGATGGCTAGTGACAAGCTAGGACGGCTAGGAGACAAGGTAGGACGGCTAGTGACAAGCTAGGACGGCTAGGAGACAAGCTAGGACGGCTAGGAGACAAGGTAGGATGGCTAGGAGACAAGGTAGGATGGCTAGTGACAAGCTAGGACGGCTTGTTCTTCCAATACAGAAATTAGGCACCATGTGTGAATAGATAAAGCCTTCTAGAAATAAGGTTTTTAGGCCCCCTTGCAGCTCCCTAACTGAATTCAAGCCTTCAAATTCGTCCATCCTCATGCCTCCATGCTTGCACTATCCAATCTTGGCCCAAAAATGCTCTAGAATGCTCCAAATTGCTTCTTTTTGCATACTTTGACACTAAAACCTGAAATTGCATGAAAATGACTTTAAACACTAAACTAACTAAGGAAAAACAACATAAATGCATGAGAACAAGCCAATTAAGTCGCATAAAAATGCTCCTATCAGTGATCTGATCTAGGGGTTAATATGAGTATATATAGGCACTTAAAACCCTAGGGTAATCAGATATGGACTTGAATAACCCAAATCCACCAGGAAATAGGCTTAGAAATCAGAAATAGAAAGGGATAATGCTTCCTAGGTGCGGCAGGTAAGGGATAATGTGATAAGGCTTCTAGAATGCCTTGCAAGGCAAGGGAAATCAGCTTTCTAGAAGGATTTGGGGCGCCACCTTTGTAGGAGATAAGATAAGGTTCCTAGAATCATGATTTAAGTGCTAGATTTGTAGGGAAAAAGAGATAAGGGTGCGGCACTTTCTTAGGGATAATGTTAGGGCTTCTAGAAAGCCGAAAACTAAGGGGAATTGGATAAAACCCACGGCAAGGATAGGATAGGGCATCTAAGGCTTCTAGAAACCCTCCAAGATAAGGTAAAGTGCATGGCATCCTTATAGGATTAGGATAAGGTTTCCTAAATGGATAAGGACTCCTCATTGCACTTGGAAACTTTGCCTATTAGGATTAGGAAACCTTGTCTTCATCATTCCTTCTTCATCTTGGACTCCTTTTCCTTCTTGGACTTGGAAAACTTCTTTGTTGCTTCACTTGAGACCATTTGGATTTTGACTTTCCTACTTCAAGTAGGAAACCTTATTTGAGTAGGAATCTTCATTCTTCTAGGAATCCATCTTCAACTAGGAAACCCATTTTCATTAGGGACTTTCCTACTTCAACTAGGAAACCTTGTTCAAGTAGGAAACATCATCTTCAAATCTTCAATTTCGTCCATCCTCTTGGCTCCAAGCATATGATGTCCATTCCAAGCTCTAATTTGCTCCAAAAGGCTCCAAAATGCATCCTTTTGCATACTTTGCCCTTAAAACCTGAAAATACATAAAACTAGCTTAAAAGACTACTTTACTAAGGAAAAACACTATAAATGCACAAGAACAAGCTAAACTAAGGTGCATAAATATGCTCCTATCACTTGTGTATGGCTAACCATGTCACTTACCTGTGGAGTTGGAGCACAAGGCTCATTGGGCCGTGAGGAAGTTCAACATAGATGTAGATGAGGCGGGAATTCATCGTAAGCTTCAATTGAATGAACTTGAGGAAATACGGAATGAAGCTTACGAGAATGCTCGACTTTACAAGGAAAAGACAAGGGCGTTTCATGACAAGATGATTCGCACCAAGTCCTTCTCTATTGGACAAAAAGTGTTGTTGTTTAATTCTCGTATTCGTCTATTTCCTGTTAAGTTACGTTCACGTTGGATTGGACTCTTTGTTATTACTAATGTTTTTCCTCATGGTGCATGATAGGAGCATATTCATGCGACTTAAATGGCTTGTTCTCGTGCATTTACGTTATGTTTCTTTAGTTATTTTAGTACTTTAAGCTATTTTCGTGTGTTTGTAGGTCCAAAGGGCTAAAGGAGCAAAAAGATGCATTTTGGAGACTTTTGGAGCACTTTTGGGCTAAGGATGGATAGCTTATGCTTGGAGCCAAAATGTTGGACGAAATTGAAGACCTAATTGAAGACCAAAGTGTTGGAACCTTGTTCCCTTTAGTTTTAGGACATTTAAACCTTTCCTATATCCTTAGCCGTGCATAACATTCCAACATTCCACTCCTTCATTTCAGCCACACTCCCACATATCATTGCTTATCATCACCACTTATCACTTATCATAATCACATATCATTACTTATCATCACCACTTATCACTTATCATAATCACATATCATACACTTATCATCACCACTTATCACCTAACACAAAACCTTGCAGCCACATCCATTCCACTTCCTTGAACACATGCAATCACATGCATTTCTGATAAGTCACATTTTGCATGCATTTATATCTTCCTTATTTGGCGTCTTTTTGATTGTTTTGGATTAAACTAGTTGCATTTTACGTTATTTGGTGTTAGTGTGAATTTGGATCAATGGGAAGGCAAATGAAGTAAAAGCATTCCAGAAAAGATGTGAAGTGTTAAGAAATGCAATTTGGCCATATTGGGTGATTCTAAACAAGGCAAAATCATTGAAGTCAACTATGTGTGTTAAAACACCAAATCAGATTTGTCACAACCTTGGCCGTGCAAACCACATCCATTCCATATCCCTTTTGCGCCATTAACACCCATTCCATCACTTGATTCATTTCAACCATTTTGACACCAACAAATACAATCATTCCATTCCGTGCACTCCATTATCTTTCTCCACTTCATCTTTGCAGAAATTCACATGCATTGTGATTAAACAAACCATTCATTGCAGCCCTCATTTCATAAATCCATTTCATTCCCATCATGTCCAAACCGTGTGTTTTATTCCCATTTCCAGATTTGTATAAACATTTTCTGGTTGTTTATTCCACCTTTGCAGACTCCACTCAATTGTTGCAGCAAGAACACATGCATTTGGATTAAACAAACCACATGCTTGCAGACTTTGTCCATCCCATGTGTCCACTACCTCAGAAACCCATCATTCCATCTGATTTATGCTCTGCCATCTGATTTAAACAATTCCTAGATCCAATCTCAATGTTGGGGACACATTCTTTTCCATAAAACAAGTCTCATTTCTGTCCCAAAGGCAGCTCCGAAAATGTTCTTCTTCATTTCAGTCCATTACACACTCTAAAACCTCTCCTTTCACTCCATTCTCTGCCCATTTTCTGTCCCAAGGGCAGAAACCATTCAAACATCACCATTCTACCTTCATCCGCACCATACTTGGAGAATCACACCAAGGAACTCTTCAAAGACTTCACCATCAGATTTGCTTCAAGGGATTCATTCTTATCAATTCTATGTTCATTCATGTTTTATATTTTTATGTCAAATCTGTTGTAAACATGAATTGTAACTAATCTATCCTTAGGGATTCGATGTAACCTTGCAAAGTTTGCCATGTAATTAAGTTAGAATGCTCATTTTGTCTATCTAGTTCTTGCTTCATTCTCTGTTATAATTGTGAATTTGTGAGTTAATTTGTATGCTTGATCTCCATTTGAGTTAACCACAAGTTATTTAGCCAAGATTAAAGCATACATCATGTCTAATATTGGTGGATTTGTGAATGAATGAAGGGAAAGCTTGGCAAACATCCTGCCAAGTGTTCCCTTTGGTTTAGTGAATGTTTCTTGTGAATTACATACTCTAGGTTATGAACCAAAGTTGCACATCACAATTAGGTTCAAGATTAGAGACATTTGATCAAATCCACACATCATATGGTTGATCATATCCAAGTGAAACAAACTCAAGAAATAGGTAGATGAATGAGTATAAACTAACTTAACAAACATGGACTTAGTTGAGCAATGGTGAAATCGAATCCCTAGTTTCATTTCCATTGATACTATCCTATTATATTAGCTATTGATTCATTGATTTGTGTTTACTTCATTTTCTTATGCTTTCTAGATTCATATCTCAAATCTGCCTATTTATGCCTATTTAGACTAGTTTGATTCATATCTCAAATCTGCCTATTTATGCCTAGTTTGATTAGTTTGATTAGTTTGATTAGTTTGATTCATTTCTTAGAGTTCTAGCAAAACAAGTAGTTACATAGGTCCAATTAGTCCCTGTGGATTCGACACCCTTGCTTGTGCCATTATACTAAATATATTCTAGCATTAGGAAGGAAATATACATCAACAATTTCCAACACAAAAACACCTTTAATGCCGTGCCTTTCCCTTAGATTTTCTGCAACTTCTTTTCATCATTCAGCCACCACATGCATATATTCCCTCCCCTAGCTGCCATTCACAACATTCACATGCAAACACATGTTTTCCCAACAACCAAATCAGCCAACACATGCACCAAAACATCCATGCCGTGCATCCCTTCCACTTTCCAGCTTTCACATGCTTTCCTAGCTGTCATTGCACATGCACTCCCATTCTTTAATCCATTCAGCCACAAGACATTATCATTGCACCACATTCAGCCATTCCACACACCTTTCCAACCTAACCCACATGCATTCATCATCATACACAACCTGCCATCATTTCTACCCATGCCGTGAGTTCCCATCAGATTTCCAGCATTGCACATGCATTCCCCTTACAAATCCCCCTTTAATTTGAAGTCTTAAATTAGTTTATTAACTTGTTTCGTTATTTCAATTTTCGTCCAAAACAAATCCCCCTTTAATTTGAAGTCTTAAATTAGTTACAAAGTGTTTTGATTTGTGTTTCTAAGTATTTTGATTCATTTTATTACCCAATTTCGTCCAAAGTAGTCAAAGTGCTCAAAACTGCCCAGAAAGTGTTTTTAAGGCAGTTTTGAGTGTTTTGGGTGCTGTTTGAGTCTTTTGGTTTGTTTTAGTGTTTTAAGTGTTTAGTTTTGCATTCTTTGAGTCTAGTTTAGTGTTAAAGTGTGTTAATTTGTGTTTTAAAGTGTTTTGAATCAACCTATAATCTTAAATTCGTCCAAATTTGTGTTTAAGGTCAGAAACTGCCTAGTTAGTGTTTTTAGGCAGTTTTGAGTCCTTTGAGTCTTTGTGAACGTTTTTAACTTTGTTTTTATGTTTTTGAGTCAATTTAGAGGTTTTAGCAAGCCCTCCTAATCCCCGGTGTAGAACGATCCCTACTTGCATCCTTACTACAATTTGACAACAAGAGGGTTAATTTGTGTGCGTATAATTCTCGCATCAGTGCAGTCCAAGTTCGTAGTTTCAAAACAGGTCAAGAGTTCAAGGTGAATGGGCATCGCTTGAAGCCTTACTATGAGAGCTTTGTAGAACATGATGTGGAGGAGACAACCCATTATGCCGTGGGTTCCCATGAAGGTTGATCAATGTTGGATCGTCCGGCTACAAGACGTAAAAGAAATCGCTACTTGGGAGGCAACCCATGCAATCAACAAAGGAAGAACTTGGGAATCGCTCCAAACTCAGATTTGCATCCCTAAACCTTTTCCTTTGTTGCTTACTTTATGTTATGTGTGATGTGTTCATTTGTGTTTTCCTTTGCTGTTAGTTTAGTCTAAAACATTGAGGACAATGTTTAGTTTAAGTGTGGGGGGGTAACATTCTGTTTTGAGATATTTTTGCATGAAATTCGTAGGGTATTACCACCTAACATGTCTAAACTTGTTTCCCACTGTTTTAAGTGCTTTTAACATGTTTTGAAGTCTTTTTATGTGTTGCTTTGAAAAAATCGAAAAAAAAAATAGTTTGAAACAACTAAAAAGAGTCAGTTTGAGTCAATTTTGTGTTGTTTTTCTGTGTTTGTGTCTTAGGATACCTTCCAACACAATGATGAGGATTTGATTTTTATGTGCATGGCTGTGAAAGAGAGTTATAAACATGGATGGAAGTTTGATATATTCTTGGTTTATACTTGGTTATAGTTGTTGTTTATGAATTCATGTTTAATCCCAAAGAAGAAAAATAAGTTTTTGTAATATGCTTGAAGGAAGGAATTTAGAATAACATTACAACCTTGAGAGACTTGAGCTTTAAACATTCTTTGGAGAGTATTAATCTGTGATTCTTGTTTTCAAACTCGTTGCATGATCTCATTATTCTTGCTTGGTTTCTAATTAGAAGGCGTTTCATCACTTGGTTCCAAATGCTAGAACTTGCATCCATTCCATTCAAAGCATGATATTGATTGCATAATATATATATATATATATATCAAGATAAAGTGTGTAGTGAAGCCATCAACCAAACAGCCAACCCATGCACTATATATTGTAGGTCATAACCCCCATTGAGCCATTGTTAGCCTTTGTTCTTTGTTTACCCATACCATCCCTACCTAGCCTAGATTAGGACCACCCATACCCTTGTTCTTGAAGCATAGTAAGCATGACTTAGAGGGAATCCTTTCGATTATGCAAAACAACATGTGTGGGGGAATTTGTGCGTGTGTGTTGATATGCCACGAAAAGAAATAAGGCATGAGTGAAAAAAAAAAAGAAAAAAAAATCGTGGAAAAAGAAAAAGAAAAGAAAAAGTTGTGAAAATATGCTCACATGTTGTGGTAGTTGAAGAAAGGGTCCAAAACGTGGAATATGGCCCTAAGAGTTGTGTGAATTTTCCCCTTGTGTGTCTAAGTGAGTCTCTGCAATCATAAGTGATTCTAAGTGTCAAATTTTAGTACTTTGCTTGCTATTGCTTAAAGAACGTTTGTTATCCTTACCTTTCATTGTTAGCCAATCACCCTTAACCCGTTACAACCCTTATGCTTCAGTCTTGATCATTATGTTTTCAATAATGTGGAGTTTGGAATTGATGTAAGCATATGGTGTCCCTGGTTCTCGCATCTAATTAGTAGAATTCCTTTCATGAGATCAGATTGATGCGAGAATTATACGCACACAAATTAAACCCTCTTTTTATCAATTGTAGTAAGTATGTAAGTAGGGATCGTTCTTAACCGGGGATTAGGAGGGATTGCAAATCACTTGGAAACTGACTCAAAAACGTAAAATAAAGTTTAAAACACTAAACTAGACTCAAAGAATGCGAGACTAAACGCTTAAAACACTAAAACAAACCAAAAGACTCAAACATCACCCAAAACACTCAAAACTGCCTTAAAAACACTTTCTGGGCAGTTTTGAGCACCTTGGTGAATTTGGACCAATTTGTGCAACAAATTGAATCAAAACACTTATAAACACAAACTAAGACACTTTCTAACTAATTTGGACAATACAAAGACTCAAAGGACTCAAAACAAGTTCAAAAGACTCAAAACTGCCTAAAAACACTAACTAGGCAGTTTCTGACCTTAAACCCAATTTTGGACGAATTTAAGATTATGGCTTGATTCAAAACATTTTAAAACATAAACTAAACAGATTCTAAGCACTAAAGAACAAGAAAGTAAAGGGGGGGTTTTGATTTGACGAAAATTGAAATAACAAAACAAGTTAATAAACTAGGCAGAATTGTAAAACGAATTCCTTGAAAACAAGATAATGGATGGATTAGTTAGAGGTCCATTCTCCACACAAGACACATTTGTATATGAATCGATTCTCCAATTGCTTTTCATTAACTATGATGCTCAACACCCCAAGTTAACCGTGATGCACTAATTAACTCTCAAATTTTCCTTATGTTATTGAATTGGATGATGCATGCGACAATTCAAATCCTTCTCCAATGGTTCTCAACATGAATGCATAGAAGAGATAAAATGAGAGATCTTTATGCTCTATGAAAATTATAAGTGTTGACGAGGCAATTGTAACTATGAATGCATGATACTCTTGCCAAGAATTCAATTAACGCGGTTGTGACTAGCAACCTTCACTACTCACGTTTATAAACTTGTGACGATTAGGTGAAACTCGTTTATAAACTAGCATCGAGTTTATGCATGAAGACTAAGTATGCATCCCTAATCAACATACAAAAACAAGTTTTTAATAAACAGATAATTGAATTGCAATCACAACTTAACAAATCACAATTGGAAGAAATCAATTCATATTTCAAGCATGTTCTTGGCTTCAAACTTTCCCCTAACTAATTAGGGGTTTAGCCACTCGTGATTACAACAAACTTAGAGAGTAATACAAAGTAAACATTGAAAACAAGAATCGAAGTACACCTAAAAATTCCAACAACTCAATCTTGAATTGTATGAACGTTTAAGCCTCTTCTCCTCTAGTTGCTGCTGCACAAGGGGTTTTGGTGAGTTTTGGGGGTTATGGATGATGTAGAATGATGTGTTTAGGGTAGGGATGGATGTAGGGGAAGGCAAGGAATGTTTTTGGGCAGAAAATATGAAGAATGGTGAAGTATGGTTGTGTTAGAGAGAGGGAATGAATTTCTGGCGTGAATGAATGTGTATGAGAGGTGGTATGTTTTTTATAGGGAGATGAATGGATGGGAGAGGGAACATGACAGCTAGGTTAAGTGAGTGCATGTGCAATGAAGTGGAATGACAGCTAGGTTATGATGATGAGTGCATGTGGAAAGTTGGTTGAATGATTATGGGTGCATGTGGCTGATTTATATGAAGGGAATGCATGTGAGTGACAGCTAGATATGTTGATGAATGCATGTGGAATGAATGTGTGAATGATGGCAGATTGTGTATGTGAATGATTAGGGTGAATGTGCATGTGCTTTGACAGCTAGGTTGAATAAATTAAAGGGAGTGCATGTGGCTTGGCTGGAATGATTGGAATGCAATCTGAAATGGGATGTGTTGGTGTGAATTTCTGGTACAAAGGGCCTCCTTTGGTCTTCAATTTCGTCCATCTACTTGGCTTCAAGTATATGCAATCCATTTAACGCCCCAAACTACTCCAAAATGCACCAAAATGCACCCTTTTGCATACTTTGCCCTTAGAACCTGAAAACACACAAAAGAAGCATAAAGGACTAAAATAACTAAAGAAACATAACGTAAATACACGAGAACAAGCCATTTAAGTCGCATGAATATGCTCCTATCTAATTCCCCCACACTTAGCTTTTGCTAGTCCTCGAGCAAAACAAAGCAAAAGAAACCAAAAACAAAACAAAACAAACAAAACACAACCTACACCTTCTAACAATCGTCTCAGGGATTTCCAATGCACATGACAAGTTAAAACTCATTATTCCCACAGATTTTAGCCATCTTTACACTTAAGTACATTCTTACTCATAGTCACCACATACTAGTTCACAATTAAGCATTTAAAACCATGTTTTGAATGTAGTAACATGCCTTAGAGAATTTGCTCAATTCCTCACTAGAATGCACTCTATTTTCACACAGATTTTCTGATTTCACACCCTACACTAGGTATATGTGAGAAGATTGATGTAAATATGAAGACTAACACTCACATATGTTATATCAAAGAAAGCATTTTCTGGATTTACGACAATAATATGAATATGATCTCATGAATGGAATGCTACTACTTAGAACGAGAACCAGTGATTCCATAAGCTCATACCAAGTTCAAACTCCACAAATTGAAACACATAACACTCAAGATAGAAGCATAAGGGTTGTAATGGGGCTTGGGGTGTTTGGCTAACAAAGAAGTGATATGGAAAACAAAGGTTCTTAAAGAAATAGTGAGCAAAGCAATTGAATCAACTTAGAATTCACTTTTGAATGAAAACTCAACTTTTGAACAAAAAGGGAGAACAAGCTCTTTTTCTTTTTCATATGTTTTTCACAATTTTTTTTTTCTTTTCTTTTGAATCTCAAAACATACATATAAACTTAAGAACAAACTTTCCCTCCCCCACACTCATTTTCTTGCATAATGTAACTCAAAAGGAATTCATTTAAGTCATGCTCACTATCTTTTAAGAACAAGGGTGTGGATTGTCCTAAACTAGGCTAGGTGAGGATAATGTGGGTAAACAAAGAATAAAGGCTAAACAAAGCTCAACGGGGTTAAAACTTACAACAAATACGAAATATGGGAAGTAAGGCTATTTGGCTATGGTGGCAACTACACAACTTCATCTTGATATATGTTATGCTTTGAATGAAACGGATATAAGTTCTAGCATTTAGTTCTATCATGATACAATTGCATACTAAGTAGCAAACAAGCAAGGAATAATGAGATCATGCAACAAATTTTAGAAAACAAAAAATCACAGATTATAACTCTCCAAAGAAGGTAATGGTTCGAGTCTCACAGGGTTGTAGCGTTTGTTTGAGTTCCTTCCTTCAAGCATGTTACAAAAACGAATTTTTCTTTTATGATTGCATGGGAAGTCATACATTATAACCATAACCAAGCATATACCAAGAGTAAATCAAACTTTTCTCTATGTTCATAACTCTTTTTAACAGTCATGCAATTACAAACTAAATCCTTATCATTGTGTTGGAAGGTACCCTAAGACACAAACACACAAAAACGACTCAAAACACTTTTTTTTAGGCTTTTCAAAACATGTTTTTCAAATTTTTATGTGATTTTCAGAGTTATAAAAAACAAAACATACTAAAACATCTTAAAAACACCTTAAAACAACAAAGAACAACATTTGAAGTTATGGGTGATAAAATCCCACAAATTTGCATCAAATATACTTAGTTACCCCCCCACACTTAAATCAAACATTGTCCTCAATGTTTCAAGCATAGACTCACACAAATAACAAACAAACAAACAAAACAACATCTAACAACCTAACATGGCATAAACAAAATCAACAACAAAGAGAAGAGTTTAGGAACGCAAATTTGGAATTGGAGTGCTTTCTCGGCCTTCCTTTGTTGAATGCATGGGCATGATCTTGGTGATTCCACAGGCTTACTCTTGAACTGGGCTGGAGGATTCTTTTGGTCTCCTCCACTCGTTGATTTTCCTTTGTGCTACTCTTGAACTGGGCAGCAGGATTCTTTTGGTCTCCCCCGAAGGTTTGAGCTTCCTCCTTTTATCTGTTTCTTTGTTCAATCTTTCCAATTCGTATTGAAGAGGGTTAGAGGATAGCTCAGCATATGCAGTTGTTGCTTGTCTCCACATGCTTCAATGTATCATTTTTACTTGCCTTACTTGCTCCCCCTTGCAGAAGTGGTCCCTTCTTTGGAAGTGTATCAACCGTTGAAGATGACTACTCGAGAGCAACACTAGGTAAGCAACCAGGGAATAGATTCCAGGCAGTCGGAACCAGATCGGAAGACTGACTCCAAGTGCCGGCTGATTGCTTCTTTCACATTGCCATGCGAGTAAGAACAAGGACAAAGAAAAAGACAGGGAAAGAGCATGATATGAGATACTTTTGCTTTTGACCTTGATGATATGAGATACCTTTGCTTTTGAAGAAGCGGTGAATGAATCCAAAACCATCTCTGCCGCAGCAAGGAGAAGAGGAAAGAGGAGCTTCGATGCGCACCAATTCACGTGGATTCGTTGGGCGTTCTAGGTGTAATCAATCCTTTGTGCTTTATGTTTAAATTCATTTGTAATTCTCTTTTTGTGAACATGAGAGGCTAAATCCCCCTAGTTAGCTAGGGGGTGATTCGAAACCATGTTTATGCTTGCAATATGAATTGATTACTTTTGGTTGGAATTTCATGAATGATTGATTCAATTCGTTTAACTGTGTAATTGATAACTTGTTTGTGTATGTTTATTGAGAGTGCACGCTTAATGTTCATACATGAATTTGACGCTAGAATATAAGTGAGTTTCACCTAATAGTTATGAACTTATATTCACAAGTAGTGGAGGTTGCTTATAAACAATCGCGTTAAATGAATTCTTGGCATAAGTTTCATGCAATCATAGTAACGAATGCCTCGTCAACACTTATAGTTTTCATGATGCGTAATGATTCTTGCTTGTTTCTCTATTATGCAATTCATGTAGGGAACTTGTGGGGAATGCTTTGGGTTGTCGCATGCAATCATCCAATTCATTAACTTAAGGAAAACTTGACGGTTAATTTAAGCGGACCTAATTAACCCGGAGTATTGAGTATCATAATTCATCGAAAGACCAACTGAAAATCAAAGTGTATGCAAGTGTGACATGTGTGTAGAAGAACCTTCTAGCTAGCATTCATCCATATTTTCATCACATTCATTACAATCTGCCTTTAAACCACAATCTGTGCATTTTAATTAATTTCGTCAAAAACTCAATCCCCCCTTACTTTTGTGTCCAATTTAGTTAGAAAGTGTCTTAGTTTGTGTTTTTAAGTGTTTTGATTCATTTGATTACCCAAATTTGTCCAATTTCACCAAAGTGCTCAAAACTGCCCAGAAAGTGATTTTAAGGCAGTTTTGAGTGTTTTGGGGCTGTTTTGAGTCTTTTGATTTGTTTGAGTGTTTTTATTGTTTAGTTTTGCATTCTTTGAGTCTAGTTTAGTGTTTCAAACTTTATTTTACGTTTTTGAGTCAGTTTCCAAGTGATTTTGCAATCCCTCCTAATCCCCGGTTAAGAACGATCCCTACTTATTTATATACTACAATTGTCACAAGAGGGTTTTAATTTGTGTGCTTACTTAGTTTGCATCAGAATGCATGTGGAATGAATGTGTGAATGATGGCAGATTGTGTATGTGAATGATTAGGGTGAATGAGCATGTGCTTTGACAGCTAGGTTGAATAAATTAAAGGGAGTGCATGTGGCTTGGCTGGAATGATTGGAATGCAATCTGAAATGGAATGTGTTGGTGTGAATTTCTAGTACAAAGGGCCTCCTTTGGTCTTCAATTTCGTCCATCTACTTGGCTTCAAGTATATGCAATCCATTTAACGCCCCAAACTACTCCAAAATGCACCAAAATGCACCCTTTTGCATACTTTGCCCTTAGAACCTGAAAACACACAAAAGAAGCATAAAGGACTAAAATAACTAAAGAAACATAACGTAAATGTACGAGAACAAGCCATTTAAGTCGCATGAATATGCTCCTATCAAATACCCCCACACTTATCTTTTGCTAGTCCTCGAGCAAAACAGAAAGAAAAACAAAACAAAACGAAACGAAACAAATCAAGTAAAACACAACCTAAACCTTCCAACAATCGTCTTAGGGATTTCCAATGCACATGACATGTTAAAAATCATCATTCCCACAGATTTTAGTCATCTTCACACTTAATTACATTCTTAATCACAGTCACCACATACTATTTCACAATTAAGCATTTAAAACCATGTTTTGAATGTAGTAACATGCCTTAGAGAATTTGCTCAATTCCTCACAAGATATGCACTCAATTTTTACTCAGATTTTCTGACTACACACCCTACACTAAGTATATGTGAGAAGATTGATGTAAACATGAAACCGAACACTCACATATATGTATCACAAAGAACGCAATTTCTGGAGTTAATAAGCATGTTTAGATATGATCTCATGAATGGAATGCTACTACTTAGACGCGAGAACCAGTGACACCATATACTCATACCAAGTTCAAACTCCACAAATTGAAACACATAACACTCAAGATTGAAGTCACGGGTTGTAATGGGGTTCGGGGCGTGTGGATAACAAAGAAGGGATATGGAAAACAAAGGTTCTTAAAGAAATAGTGAGCAAAGCACTTGAATCAACTTAGAATTCACTTTTGAATGAAAACTCAACTTTTGAACAAAAAGGGAGAATTTAGACAATTTAAGGCCAGAATTGGTGTTCTGGACCCTCTCTTCAATCACTCATTCTTTCATTTTTTTCAAGTTTTTTTTTTTTTTCTCTTTCTTTCTTTCTTTTTTTTTTTTTTTTTTCCTTTTCTTTTGAATCTCAAAACATACATAAACACTTAAACATTCTCTCCCCCACACTCATTTTCTTTCATAATGTAACTCAAAAGGAATTCAATTAAGTCATGCTCACTATCTTTTAAGAACAAGGGTAGGGATTGTCCTAAACTAGGCTAGGTGAAGAAAATGTGGGTAAACAAAGAATAAAGGCTAAACAAGGCTCAACGGGGTTAAAACTTACAACATATACGAAATATGGGAAGTAAGGCTATTTGGCTATGGTGGTGGTCACTACACAACTTCTTCTTGAATATGTGTTATGCAAATCAATAACATGCTTTGAATGAAATGGGCATGAGTTCTAGCATTTGGAACTATATGATGAAACGCCTTCTAAGTAGTAACCAAGCAAAGAATAATGAGATCATGCAACGACTTTAGAAAACAAGAAATCACAGATTATACTCTCCAAAGAACGTTATAGGCTCAAGTCTCTCAGGGTTGTAGCGTTTGTTTGAGTTCCTTCCTTCAGGCATGTTACAAAAACGAATTTTTCTTTTATGATTGCATGTGAAGTCATACATTATAACCATAACCAAGCATATACCAAGAGTAAATCAAACTTTTCTCAATGTTTATAACTCTTTTTAACAGTCATGCACTTACAAACCAAATCCTTATCATTGTGTTGGAAGATACCCTAAGACACAAACACACACACAAAAACAACTTTAAAACAACTCTTTTTGGGTTTTTCAAAACAATTTTTCAAATTTTTATGGGATTTTCGAATTTTTAAGTCAAAACACACTAAAACAGTCCAAATCAGTTTAAAAACATTTTAAAACAGCAAGGAACAACACTAGAAGTTATGGGTGATAAAATCCCGCGAATTTGCATCAAATATACCTAGTTACCCCCCCCCACACTTAAATCAAACATTGTCCTCAATGTTTTAAGCTTAAAACACACCAAACAAAAGTAAACACATAAACAGCAACTAAACATACTAAACATGGCAGAATGTATCTAACAAAGAGAAGAGTTTAGGGATGCAAATCTGGTTATGGAGTGTAAATTCCATCTTCTCCTTGGTGATTGCAGTGAGGCTTCATCGTGAGTTTTTCCACAGGCTACTCTTGAACTGAGCTGGAGATTCTTTTGGTTTCCTCCGATCGTTGATTTTCCTTTGTGCTACTCTTGAACTGGCAGCAGGATTCTTTTGGTCTCCCCCGAAGGTCTGAGCTTAGTCCTTTTATCTGTTTCTTTGTTCAATCTCTCCAATTTGTATTGAAGAGGGTTAGAGGATAGCTCAACATATGCTTGTCTCCTCATGCTTCAATGTATCTTTTTCCTTTGCCTTACTTGCTCCCCTTTGCAGAAGTGGTCCCTTCTCTGGAAATGTATCAACCGTTGAAGATGACTACTCGAGAGCAACGCTAGGTAAGCAACCAGGGAATAGAGTCCAGATAGACTCCAAGTGCCGGCTGATTGCTTCTTTCACTTTGACATGCAAGTAATATCAAGGACAAAGGAAAAGACAGGGAAAGAGCATGATATGAGATACCTTTGCTTTCGAAGAGGCAGTGAATGAATCCACATGCTTCGATCCACTGTTTCCTCTTGCCTCCTTTGTACTCCAGGCATTTGGTATCTTCTTTGGGGGATACATCCATGGTTGAAAGTGTGTTCTCAAAAGAAGGAGAAAACTGAGCATGTTTGAGAAGGTTGGTTGCATTTACATTCTCGGCCGAGAAGGAAAGTCATGATCTTCTGGGTGTATGCCTTGCCATGAATGTTGATGTATATAGGAATTGTAATGGCAAGTGGCAATGCGGATGCGGAAATTACCTCCACACGTCTTCAGCTTTGTCAGAGAGCTTTTGACAAAATGGCACGCGTTTTCTGAAAAGCCGGGAGCTTTCGACAAAGTGGCACACGCTTTCTGAAAAGCCGGGAGCTTTCGGCTTTGTCTCCCACGCTTCTCGGCAAAAGTGTGCAGCTGATTTCTCGCCTTCCACGTGTCTTCTGAAAAGCTGGGAGCTTTTGACAAAGTTACACACGCTTTCTGAAAAGCCGGGATTGCGTCTGACGAGCTGGCGATCTTTACGCCGGAAATTCCGGTTTTGAAGAGTGGAGTCTCTTCATTTCTGAATCGGTGAACGCCTCTCCTTTAATAGAGGTGATCGATCACCTCTAGCATGCACACTTGAAAATTGCCCAGAATTCGTCTCCGGCCCATCGAGATTTCACTCCATCCAACCCTTCTCTTTTAACTTCTTGAAAAAATGGCTAGCTCATCTAACCCATCGAACATTTGCTTAGATTTGAGTCTAAGCAATGATCCTGTTGCGCCGCGTCAGGATAAGGTATGGTGCCCGTCTTTCTTATCTTCTCATGGCCCTCTTACAGATGAGGACTCTGTGATGACGGATGCAACAATGACTACGATAGTAGCTCGGAACCTCCTCACTCCCAAAGATAGTCAGTTGCTTTCAGGACGGTTGATGCGAGAATTATACGCACACAAATTAAACCCTCTTTTTGACAATTGTAGTATATGTAAGTAGGGATCGTTCTGGACCGGGGATTAGGAGGGATTATTAATCACTTGGATTTGACTCAAAAACGTAAAAACACAATATAAAACACTATACTAGACTCAAAGAATGCAAAACTAAACTTTAAAACACTAAAACAAATCAAAAGACTCAAAACAGCACCAAAACACTCAAAACTGCCTTAAAAACACTTTCTGGGCAGTTTTGAGCACTTTGAGTACTTTGGACGAATTTGGGTAATAACTTGAATCAAAACACTTAGAAACACAAACTAAGACACTTTCTAACTATATTGGACACTAAAGTAAAGGGGGATTGAGTTTTTGACGAAATTAACTAAAATGCACAGATTGTATTTAAAAACAGATTGTAAAGATGAATGTGA
Source organism: Pyrus pyrifolia (assembly GCA_016587475.1). Lineage (NCBI taxonomy): Eukaryota > Viridiplantae > Streptophyta > Magnoliopsida > Rosales > Rosaceae > Pyrus > Pyrus pyrifolia. The sequence continues at coordinate 1,464,384 of BNSU01000024.1, forward strand.
TGGAATTGAATGGATGGGATGGCTAGCATAATAAAAAGATTTCCAATTGCATTTCAATAAACCATGAATTCTCAACACCCCAAGTTAACCGTGACGCACTAATTAACCTTCAAATCTTCCTAACGTTATTGAATTGGATGATTGCATACGACAACTCAAAACATTCCCCACAAGTCCCCTACATGATTGCATAATAGAGATACAAGCAAGAATCATTACGCTCTATGAAAATTATAAGTGTTGACGAGGCATTCGTTACTATGATTGCATGAAACTTATGCCAAGAATTCGTTTAACGCGATTGTTTATAAGCAACCTCCACTACTTGTGAATATAAGTTCGTAACTATTAGGTGAAACTCACTTATATTCTAGCGTCATATTCATGCATGAAAATTAAGCGTGTACTCTCAATAAACATACATAAATAAGTTATCAATCAAACAGTTAAACAAATTGAATCCACAACTTATGAAACGCAATTAGAAGTAATCAAATCAAAATGCAAGCATAAACATATATTTCGAATCCCGCCCTAGCCAAGGGGGGGCTTTAGTTCCTCATACATACAAAACAAAGAGAATTGAAATTAAACATTGGAATCGAGGAAAAGAAACACCTAAACATTCCAACAACTCAAACTTGAATTGTATGAACGTTTAGGCACTCTTCTCCTCCTCTTCGTTGTAGCACAAGGTCTAAGGATAGGTTTGGAGGGATGGGGAGTTATGGATAGTGTAGAATGATGTGTTTAGGATAGGGATGGATGTAGGGGACCTCAAGGCTTCTTTTTGGGCAGAAAATATGAAGAATGGTGAAGTATGGATGTGTTATAGAGAGGGGATGAATTTCTGACGTGAATGGTGAATGAATTGTGTTTGAATGGGAATCCCCCATTGTGGCTGCAATGGATGCTTATTTATAGGTGAAAAGGAGGGAATATGACAGCTAGGAACTTGGTGGAAATCTGGAATGGTGATGGGAGATGTATGTGGCTGATTTATGCATGTGATTAAAGTGGAATGACAGCTAGGTTATGATGATGAATGCATGTGCAAAGTTGGTTGAATGATTATGGGTGCATGTGGCTGATTTATTTGAAGGGAATGTATGTGGATTAAAGTGGAATGACAGCTAGGTTATGATGATGAATGCATGTGCAAAGTTGGTTGAATGATTATGGGTGCATGTGGCTGATTTATTTGAAGGGAATGCATGTGCAAAACAGCTAGGAAAAGTTGTGGAATGGCTTTAAGCATATGCAATCCATTTAATGCCCCAAACTACTCCATAACTGAATTCAAGCCTTTCAAATTCGTCCATCCTCATGCCTCCATGCTTGCACTATCCAATCTTGGCCCAAAAATGCTCTAGAATGCTCCAAATTGCTTCTTTTTGCATACTTTGACACGAAAACCTGAATTTGCACGAAAATAACTTTAAACACTATAATTAACATAGTTTAGCTAATTAAATGCAAGAAAACAAGCTAACTAAGTCGTATAAATATGCTCCTATCAACGGTCCGATGAGTTGGCCGTTCAAGAGTCCTTGGCTCTTAGCGTTCAGTGCGTTGGCTCTGTGTCCAACATGGGCCAACGCCTTCTTGCTCGCTCCCGTCAGGTTGAATCCTTGATGGCGGAGGTGGAGAGTCTTAAGCAGGAGATCAAACAGCTTAAGTACGAGAACCGAAGTTTGCACGTGCTTGCCAACAATTATTCGACAGTCATGAAGAGGAAGCTTGATGAGCTTGATGACCGTCAAAGGCTTGCAGCTTTCCTCTAGAGGCACCTTTTTCCTGGGTCATCCAGCGTTCCACCAAGGATTGGGGCCTTGAATGATCTATCTTCGGTGCCTCCCGCTCCTATGCCTCTTGCTCCGATGCCTTCTGCTCCAATGCCTCCTGCTCCGATGACTCCTGCTCCGAGAGTGTTGCCACGTAGTGGGGCCTCACGTACACAACCCTTGTGAAGGCTCCATCTTTCTCTTTCTTTGTTAGATACAATTGTAATTTCTCGAAAAATCAATGAACAAGCTTTGTTTTATTCACTGTATTGGGTTGCCTCCCAAGTAGCGCTTTCTTTTACGTCTTGCAGCCGGACGAAGCCTTCTTAGGCTCAATTGGAACCCACGGCATGGAATTTATCTTTGAATGGGGGGTGATACTTGAGATGATCCGGTAATGGTTTAAATTCTAGAGTGGGTGCCTGGATCATTAATAGCATATCAGTATAAAACAAAATTGAAATTCGGGGAGGCGGCTTACCCGTGTGCTCTGATAAGAACTCAATGACAAACACCACTCCCTTGAAAGTTTCAGGGATATTGGACTTGGCCAGATTGCATGTGATGGTTATGACTTGTCCAATGTCGTCAAATTCAACTTCTTTGGGTTTTGTGGTTTCAAATATGTCCTCTTTGACGAATTCTTGATATTCCCCCGTCACATCTTGCTCTTGATTCTTTGAAAAGGATTCGAAGATGCCTTTCTCACCCTCTTCTTCCTTGGATTGCATGATCCTGCAAGGAATAGGGACATTCAGTGGAATGGGGTTAGAAATAATTAACTTTGGAACAACCTTACCTGAATTGGATGGCATAGGAGCAATAGGTGCCTGCGGCAAAGGTGTTTCCTCTTCCTCAATTAGCAACTCCTCATCCACTTCTAGGCTGTGTTTGGACATTTTTAGGTCAGCTCCAACCTCCATAGCATTTCCCAAAGTGATAGCATTATGGATTTCAAAATCTTCCTTCGAGTTTTCAATAGTTGAGTTGGAGAGTTCACTTTGCTCTTGAATTTGTTTCATTAACTCCATATTCTGCCCAATTTGCTCCTCCAATTTGCCCAACTTCTTTTCTTGATTTTGTTCGTCCTTGTTTTGAGTTTGGACTTCCTGCGTCAAAGTAGTAAGTAATTGAAAAATCGTATCATTATCACTTTAATTACTTACATTGCTTTGGGCAGGTTGTGGTGGCTGCATAGGTGTTGTATAGAACTCCTCATATGGTTGCCAATATTCTCCTTGTTGAGCCTCCTCAACTTGGTTTTGTGAGCCCTGCACCGAAGAAATTAATTCATTAAGAGCTTGATTATAATCTATTGACAAACCTTGGTTTGGTTGGGCATATTGTATATGAGGTTGTGGTGGATGCATAGACGTTGAATAGAACTCCTCATAGGGCTACCAATATCCTTCTTGTTGAATATGTTGAGGTTCCCACCACGTAGAGTTTGAATGATCACTCCAATCCGAATTGTAATTATTGGAAAACACGTCGTTCCTTGATTGATTATGATCAAATGTACCAACTCTTTGCATTTGGTACTCGTCCATAAGCTGCGACAAAAGGGAAGCATTATCAAGTGCCATGTCTTGCGTCTAAAATCAACAAAATAAAACTAAAAATATATACACACAAACGAAAATAAAACAATCCAAGAGATTAGCAAAGTTGCTAATCCCCGGCAACGGCGCCAAAATTTGATGCGAGAATTATACGCACACAAATTAAACCCTCTTTTTGACAATTTTAGTATAGATATAAGTAGGGATCGTTCTTAACCGGGGATTATGAGGGATTGCAAATCTCTTGGAAACTGACTTAAAAACGTAAAATAAAGTTTAAAACACTAAACTAAACTCAAAGAATGCGAAACTAAACGCTTAAAACACTAAAACAAACCAAAAGACTCAAGCATCACCCAAAACACTCAAAACTGCCTTAAAAACACTTTCTGGGCAGTTTTGAGCACTTTGGTGAATTTAGACGAATTTGTATAACAAATTGAATCAAAACACTTATAAACACAAACCAAAACACTTTCTAACTAAATTGAACAATACAAAGACTCAAAACTGCCTAAAAACACTAACTAGGCAGTTTCTGACCTTAAACCCAAATTTGGACGAAATTAAGTTGTAACTTGACTCAAGACTCTTAAAAACACAAACTAAATTGATTTCTAACTAATTTGGACATTAAAGTAAGGGGGGATTGAGTTTTGGACGAAATTAAACTAATTGCACAGATTCTAATTAAAAACAGAATGTAAATATGAATGTGATGGATTTGAATGGATGGGATGACTAGCTAAGGGGTTCATCTCCACACATGTTACACTTGCATATAAAACGATTTCCAATTGCATTTCAATAAATCATGAATTCTCAACTCCCCAAGTTAACCGTGATGCACTAATTAACCTTCAAATCTTTCTAACGTTATTGAATTGGATGATTGCATACGACAACCCAAAACATTCCCCACAAGTCCCCTACATGATTGCATAATAGAGATACAAGCAAGAATCATTACGCTCTATGAAAATTATAAGTGTTGACGAGGCATTCGTTACTATGATTGCATGAAACTTATGCCAAGAATTCGTTTAACGCGATTGTTTATAAGCAACCTCCACTACTTGTGAATATAAGTTCGTAACTATTAGGTGAAACTCACTTATATTCTAGCGTCATATTCATGCATGAAAATTAAGCGTGTACTCTCAATAAACATACATAAATAAGTTATCAATCAAACAGTTAAACAAATTGAATCCACAACTTATGAAACGCAATTAGAAGTAATCAAATCAAAATGCAAGCATAAACATATATTTCGAATCCCCCCCTAACCAGGGGGGGTTTAGTTCCTCATGATACAAAACAAAGAGAATCAAAGAAACGCCTAAACATTCCAACAACTCAAACTTGAATTGTATGAACGTTTAGGCCCTCTTCTCTTCCATTCCTCATTCGTACAAAACAAAGGGTACTGAAATTAAACATTGAAATCAAAGAAACACCTAAACATTCCAACAACTCAAACTTGAATTGTATGAACGTTTAGGCTCTCTTCTCCTCCTCTTCGTTGTAGCACAAGGTCTAAGGATAGGTTTGGAGGGATGGGGAGTTATGGATGGTGTAGAATGATGTGTTTAGGATAGGGATGGATGTAGGGGACCTCAAGGCTTCTTTTTGGGCAAAAAAATATGAAGAATGGTGAAGTATGGATGTGTTATAGAGAGGGGATGAATTTCTGGCGTGAATGGTGAATGAATTGTGTATGAATGGGAATGAATCCATTGTGGCTGCAATGGATGCTTATTTATAGGTGAAAAGGAGGGAATATGACAGCTAGGAACTTGGTGGAAATTTGGAATGGTGATGGGAGATGCATGTGGCTGATTTGTGAAGGGAATGCATGTGGATTAAAGTGGAATGACAGCTAGGTTATGATGATGAATGCATGTGCAAAGTTGGTTGAATGATTATGGGTGCATGTGGCTGATTTATATGAAGGGAATGCATGTGGAATGAATGTGTGAATGATGGCAGATTGTGTATGTGAATGATTAGGGTGAATGTGCATGTGCTTTGACAGCTAGGTTGAATAAATTAAAGGGAGTGCATGTGGCTTGGCTGGAATGATTGGAATGCAATCTGAAATGGGATGTGTTGGTGTGAATTTCTGGTACAAAGGGCCTCCTTTGGTCTTCAATTTCGTCCATCTACTTGGCTTCAAGTATATGCAATCCATTTAACGCCCCAAACCACTCCAAAATGCACCAAAATGCACCCTTTTGCATACTTTGCCCTTAGAACCTGAAAACACACAAAAGAAGCATAAAGGACTAAAATAACTAAAGAAACATAACGTAAATGTACGAGAACAAGCCATTTAAGTCGCATGAATATGCTCCTATCAGTGGCTGATTTATATGAAGGGAATGCATGTGAGTGACTGCTAGATATGTTGATGAATGCATGTGGAATGAATGTGTGAATGATGGCAGATTGTGTATGTGAATGATTAGGGTGAATGTGCATGTGCTTTGACAGCTAGGTTGAATAAATTAAAGGGAGTGCATGTGGCTTGACTGGAATGATTGGAATGCAATCTGAAATGGGATGTGTGATAGGAGCATATTTAGGCAACTTAGTTGGCTTGTTCTTGTGCATTTACGTTGTTATTTCTTAGTTCTTTAAGTCTTTTAAGCCATTTTCGTGTGTTTTCAGGTTCTAAGGGCTAAAGGAGCAAAGAAGTGCATTTTGGAGCCTTTTGGAGCATTTTTGGGCTAGAGATGGATAGCTTATGCTTGGAGTCAAAGTGTTGGACGAAATTGAAGACCAAGTGAGCCTAGAATCGAAGGAAGAAGGAGGAATCAAGAATTGGAAACTAGTTTCCATTATTGGGAGTTTCCAAATAATGTGGTTGCCTAAATCACATGTTCTAGAAGCCCGAGACATGTCCTAAATTGTGCCTTGAGTTACCTTCCTTTTCTCTCCTAAAATCTGACCTAAAAACCTTTCCCCTTCTCCTTGCCGTGGGTTTAATGCCTTGTCTCACCCAAAATCTGCAAGTTTTGTATTTCCCCTTTCTTGTTCCCCTTGTGCCGCAAGACTTAGCCTTTTTCTCCCTAATTCCTGATTTCAATTACCTATTCTAGAGGGATTTAACTTAATTCCTGATTCTTAGAATTGATTTAGGAAATTAAACACTTACCTATTTCTGAAAATCCTTGCCGTGCACTCCCTTGGACCATTCCTCTTCCTTGCCGTGCAAGGGGGAGGATTCTTTCCTATTTTCTTGAGTCTTTGACTTAATTTCTGTTTACCTAAATAGTCTAGGGTTTTAATTCCTGAAATCATATTAATAAACCTCCTTGTTGCAGCCACAAGGGAGCCATTCATTCACCATTCACGCCAGAAATTCATCCCCTCTCTCTAACACCTCCATACTTCACCATTCTTCATATTTTCTGCCCAGAAACAAGCCTTGCCGTCCCCTACATCCATCCCAACCTTAAACCTATCATTCTACACCATCCATAACCCCAAAAACTCACCTTAACCCTTGTGCCGCAGCAACTAGGAGAGGAAGGAGGCCTCGAACGTTTCATGCTTGCAGTTTGGAGCGTTCTTAGGTGTACTTCATTCTTGTTTTCAATGTTTACTTTGTTATTTCCTTCTAAGTTTGCTGTAATCATGAGTGGCTAAACCCCTAATTAGTTAGGGGAAAGTTTGAAGCCATGAACATGTTTGAAATATGAATTGATTTCTTCCAATTGTGATTTGTTAAGTTGTGATTGCAATTCAATTATCCGTTTTATTCATAACTTGTTCTTGTATGTTGATTAAAGATGCATATTTAGTTTTCATGCATGAACTTGATGCTAGTTTATAAACGAGTTTCACCTAATCGTCACAAGTTTATAAACATGAGTAGTGAAGGTTGTTATTCACAATCGAGTTAATTGAATTCTTGGCAAGAGTATCATGCATTCATAGTTACAATTGCCTCGTCAACACTTATAATTTTCATAGAGCATAATGATCTCTCATCGTATCTCTTCTATGCATTCATGTTGAGGACCATTGGAGAATAATATGAAGCATGCATCATCCAATTCATTGACATAAGGAAGATTTGAAGGTTAATTAGTGCATCACGGTTAACTTGGGGTGTTGAGCATCATAGTTAGTGAAAAGCAATTGGAGAATCGATTCATATATAAATGTGTCATGTGTGGAGAATGGACCTCTAACTAATCCATCCATCATCTTGGTTTTAAACAAATTCGTTTTACAATCTGCCTAGTTTGATTACTTGCTTTGTTATTTCAATTTTCGTCAAAACAAAACCCCCTTTTACTTTCTTGTTCTAAAGTGTTTAGAATCTGTTTAGTTTGTGTTTTAAAGTGTTTTGAATGAACTTATAATCTTAAATTCGTCCAAATTTGTGTTTAAGGTCAGAAACTGCCTAGTTAGTGTTTTTAGGCAGTTTTGAGTCTTTTGAACCTGTTTTGAGTCCTTTGAGTCTTTGCAAACGTTTTTAACTTTGTTTTTATGTTTTTGAGTCAATTTAGAGGTTTTAGCAAGCCCTCCTAATCCCCGGTCTAGAACGATCCCTACTTGCATCCTTACTACAATTCGACAACAAGAGGGTTAATTTGTGTGCTTAACTATTTTCGCATCAATGTGTTGGTGTGAATTTCTGGTACAAAGGGCCTCCTTTGGTCTTCAATTTCGTCCATCTACTTGGCTTCAAGTATATGCAATCCATTTAACACCCCAAACTACTCCCAAATGCACCATTTTGCATACTTTGCCCTTAGAACCTGAAAACACACAAAAGAAGCATAAAGGACTAAAATAACTAAAAAAACATAACGTAAATACACGAGAACAAGCCATTTAAGTCGCATGAATATGCTCCAATCACAGATTCATGTACATCCCAGAAAAGTGCTTTCCTTGTTATAAACGTATGTGGGTGTTTAGTTTCATATTTACATCAATCTTCTCACATATACTTAGTGTAGGGTGTGTAACCAGAAATTCTGTGTGAAAATAAGAGAGTATCTTGTAAGGAATTACGTGAATTCTCTAAGGCATATTACTACATTGAAATGTTGTTTTAAATTGATTAAATGAGAACTAGTAAGTAGTGATTATGATTACGTATGTGCCTGAGCGTAAGGATGACTAAAATCTATGTGAGTAATGTTCTGATAGGAGCATATTCATGCGACTTAAATGGCTTGTTCTCGTGCATTTACGTTATGTTTCTTTAGTTATTTTAGTACTTTAAGCTATTTTCGTGGGTTTGTAGGTCCAAAGGGCTAAAGGAGCAAAAAGATGCATTTTGGAGACTTTTGGAGCACTTTTGGGCTAAGGATGGATAGCCTATGCTTGGAGCCAAAGTGTTGGACGAAATTGAAGACCTAATTGAAGACCAAAGTGTTGGAACCTTGTTCCCTTTAGTTTTAGGACATTTAAACCTCTCCTATATCCTTAGCCGTGCATAACATTCCAACATTCCACTCCTTCATTTCAGCCACACTCCCACATATCATTACTTATCATCAACACTTATCGCTTATCATAAATCATTACTTATCATCACCACTTATCACTTATCATAATCACATATCATACACTTATCATCACCACTTATCACTTATCATAATCACCCATAATCATTCACATAAATCAGCCACATGCATTCACTCTTCATAATTCAACCTAGCTGTCATGTTTTCCCTTTCATCATTCCCTCACATTCTTTAATTCAGCCAACACATGCTTACACATGCATTTTCAGCACCAAAGAATCATTGCACATGCATTTCCAACCCATATGCATCATTTAATCATTCCAACATGCAGCCACATTCACTTTACCTAGCTGTCATGTTCCCTCTCCCATCCATTCCATCATTGCACCAACCAATCTAGTTGTCATTACACATGCATTCCCTTCTTTAATCATTCCAAGCTGCCATTCACATGTTCTCCCATCCCTTCTCTCCCTATAAAACCATGCATTGCATTCATTCAAAACATTCATTCCCATTCATTCACCATTCACGCTAGAAATTCATCCCCTCTCTATAACACATCCATACTTCACCATTCTTCATATTTTCTGCCCAAAAATAAGCCTTCAAGTCCCCTACATCCATCCCTATACTAAACACATCATTCTACACCATCCATAACCCCCAAAACCTATCCTTAGACCTTGTGCTACAACGAAGAGGAAGATAAGAGGGCCTAAACGTTCATACAATTCAAGTTTGAGTTGTTGGAATGTTTAGGTGTTTCTTTGATTTCAATGTTTAATTTCAATACTCTTTGTTTTGTACGAATGAGGAATGGAAGAGAAGAGGGCCTAAACGTTCATACAATTCAAGTTTGAGTTGTTGGAATGTTTAGGTGTTTCTTTGATTCTCTTTGTTTTGTATCATGAGGAACTAAACCCCCCTTTGGCTAGGGGGGAATTCGAAATATATGTTTATGCTTGCATTTTGATTTAATTACTTCTAATTGCGTTTCATAAGTTGTGGATTCAATTTGTTTAACTATTTGATTGATAACTTATTTATGTATGTTTATTGAGAGTGCGCACTTAATTTTCATGCATGAATATGACGCTAGAATATAAGTGAGTTTCACCTAATAGTTACGAACTTATATTCACAAGTAGTGGAGGTTGCTTATAAACAATCGCGTTAAACGAATTCTTGGCATAAGTTTCATGCAATCATAGTAACGAATGCCTCGTCAACACTTATAGTTTTCATGATGCTTAATGATTCTTGCTTGTATCTCTATTATGCAATTCATGTAGGGAACTTGTGAGGAATGCTTTGGGTTGTCGTATGCAATCATCCAATTCATTAACTTAAGGAAAACTTGACGGTTAATTTAAGCGGACCTAATTAACCCGGGGCGTTGAGAATTCATGGTTTATTGAAATGCAATTGGAAATCTTTTATTTATGCAAGTGTAACATGTGTGGAGATGAACCCCTTGGCTAGCATCCATTCATTCCATTTCATCAATTTCATATTTACATTCTGTTTTAATTGCAATTTGTTCATTTAGTTTTATTTCGTCAAATCAAAACACCCCCCCCCTTTACTTTCTTGTTCTATAGTGTTTAGAATCTGTTTAATTTGTGTTTTAAAGTGTTTTGAATCAACCTATAATCTTAAATTCGTCCAAATTTGTGTTTAAGGTCAGAAACTGCCTAGTTAGTGTTTTTAGGCAGTTTTGAGTCTTTTGAACTTGTTTTGAGTCCTTTGAGTCTTTGTATTGTCTTAGATTAGTTAGAAAGTGTTTTGATTTGTGTTTCTAAGTATTTTGATTCAAGTTTTCATCCAATTTCGTCCAAATTAGTGTAGGTGCTCAAAACTGCCCAGAAAGTGGTTTTTAGGCAGTTTTGAGTCTTCTAGTTGCTGTTTTGGGTTTTAGGTTTGTTTAAGTGTTTTAAACTTTTAGTTTTGCATTCTTTGAGTCGAGTTTAGTGTTTTAAACTTTGTTTTTGAGTTTTTAAGTCCGTTTCCAAGTGTTTAGCAATCCCTCCTAATCCCCGGTCTAGAACGATCCCTACTTACATCTTTACTACAATTTGACAAAAAGAGCGTTTAATTTGTGTGCGTATAATTCTCGCATCATGTTCTTGAACATGTCATGTGCATTAAGAATCCCTGAGACCATTGTTGGAAGGTTTAGGTTTTGTTTTGTTTTATGAGACTTAGTTTGCTTGCTTTATGAGACTTAGTTTGGGGGAATTTGATAGGAGCATATTTATGAGACTTAGTTTGCTTGCTTTATGAGACTAGCAAAAGCTAAGTGTGGGGGAATTTGATAGGAGCATATTTATGAGACTTAGTTTGCTTGCTTTAGTGCTTTTATGTTATTAGTTCTTAGTTATTTTAGTTCTTTAAGCTTCTTTTGTGTGTTTTCAGGTTCATAAGACGTATTTGGCGAAAGGATGCATTTTGGAGCCTTTTAGAGCAGTTTTGGGCTTCTTATGGATAGCTTGTATATGGAGCAACGTGGATGGACGAATTTTGAGTCAAAAGAGGTTAGAAACATGCTACAAATCAGAAAAGGAAAGTTCATGACAAAGAAGATAAAGAAAGTGCAAGAAAAGAGGAAACATTATCCAAAACCTTATCCAACCTTATCTTATCCAAATCTTAGCCTATCTTGTCCTAACCTAATCTTGTTCCACCTTAATCCTAGCTACAAGTGGACCTAAAAACCTAATTTCTAGAAGCCCTATCTGACCCTAAAAGGGTGCCACACCTTCCCTCCCTTTTATGCCTTCTAGAATACCCAAAATCAGCCATAAGACAGTTAATTTCTAGAAGGCCCAATTTTGGACGAAAATTCTTAGACCTATTTCTAATTGGATTCTGATTTTATTTGGCCCTTTTTCTCTTGGATTTGGATTGTATAAGTCCATATCTGAAACCAATTGGGCTAGGACTTAGGTTCCCAACCTTTGCCGCAAGCCCTAAGGGCCTTAATCACTTGTATCTGCTAGATTTAACCCTAATTCTGATTCCTAGGGTTTTTACCATGCTATATATATATGAACCTTAAGTTGCCGCAGCCCCCTAACACACAACCTAGGCAGCGATTCATCATTCATCACAGAAATTCGTCCATACACACCCTAGGCAGCAAATCACCCCAAAAACACCATTATAGCGCCCAGAAAATACAAGCAGCCGCTCCACCTTCTTCCACCCTCTTTGCCGAGTTCTCCACCACCTTCCAACCATCAAACACTCTTCCATACTCACCCTACACCCCCCAAAATCCACTCTACATCATCAAAAGAGCCCAGGAACCATCACCATCCAATCTGCCGCAAGCAAGGGAAAGGAGACAGTTTCACACAATTGTTTGGCTCTTCATTCTGAGTTGTTGAACAATTTTAGGTGTATTCTATCTTATATTTCAATGTTTAATTCATGTAATCTTTGTTTTGCTTTGAGTATGATTGGCTAAATTCGTTTTGGCTAAGGGAGTGATGTGAGAATTATACGCACACAAATTAAACCCTCTTTTTATCAATTGTAGTGAAGAATGTAAGTAGGGATCGTTCTGGACCGAGGATTAGGAGGGATTGTTAATCACTTGGAAACTGACTCAAATACGTAAAAACAAGTTTAAAACACTATACTAGACTCAAAGAATGCAAAACTAAACTTTAAAACACCAAAACAAGCCAAAAGACTCAAAACAGCACCAAAACACTCAAAACTACCTTAAAAACACAATCTGGGCAGTTTTGAACACTAGACACAACTTTGGACGAAAATTGGGTTTAACTTGACCTAAGACACTTAAAAACACAAACTAAAGTGATTTCTAACTACTATGACTCAACAAAGTAAAGGGGGATTGGTTTTAGACGAATTTAAAAACAAAACAAACTTTTTGAATTAGAACAGATTGTAAAAACGAATTTGATGGAATTGAACGGATGGGAAGCTAGCTAAGGGGTTCATCTCCACACATGTTATACTTGCACACAAAACGATTTCTAATTGCTTTTCAATAAACCATGAATTCTCAATGCCCCAGATTAACCGTGAATTGCACTAATTAACCCTCAGATTTTCCTATCATTATTAAATTGGATGATTGCATACGACAACCCAAAACATTCCCCACAAGTCCCCTACATGATTGCATAATAGAGATACAAGCAAGAATCATTAAGTTCTATGAAAACCATAAGCATTGACGAAGCACTTGTTACTATGATTGCATGAAACTTATGCCAAGAATTTACTTAACGCGATTGAGATCATCAACCTTTACTACTTGTGAATATAATTCCGTAATGATTAGGTGAAATTTCCTTATATCCTAGCATCCAATTTATGCATGAAAATTAAGCGTGCACTCTCAACCAACACACACAAATCAATGTAATTCACATAGATAAGTAAATCGAATTCACAACTTATGAAACACAATAAGAAGTAATCAAATCATATTGCAAGCATAAACATGTGTTTCGAATCCCCCCCTAGCCAAGGGGGGTTTAGTTCCTCATATGCACAAAACAAAGAGAATTGAAATTAAACATTGAAATCAAAGGAAAAGAAACACCTAGAAATTCCAGCGACGCGAACTCGAATTGCATGAACTTCCGAGCTTCCTTCTCCTCCTCCTTGGTGCGGCAAAGGTCTAGGGACATGTTTTAGGGCCTTAGGTGTATGGATGCATGGTTATGGAGGGATGTAGTAGTGTTTAGGGGAAGGGATGGTGCGGCAATGCTTAAAACTAAGGAGAAAGGTGTTTGGTGGCTGCGGCAAGGGTGTAGGGAGGTTTGGACGAATTTCTGGAATGAATGAATGTGTATGAGAGGTGGTGATCTGATCTAGGGGTTAATATGAGTATATATAGGCACTTAAAACCCTAGGGTAATCAGATATGGACTTGAATAACCCAAATCCACCAGGAAATAGGCTTAGAAATCAGAAATAGAAAGGGATAATGCTTCCTAGGTGCGGCAGGTAAGGGATAATTGATAGGAGCATTTTTTATGCGACTTAATTGGCTTGTTCTCATGCATTTATGTTGTTTTTCCTTAGTTAGTTTAGTGTTTAAAGTCATTTTCGTGCAATTTCAGGTTTTAGTGTCAAAGTATGCAAAAAGAAGCAATTTGGAGCATTCTAGAGCATTTTTGGGCCAAGATTGGATAGTGCAACCATGGAGGCATGAGGATGGACGAATTTGAAGGCTTGAATTCAATTAGGGAGCTGCAAGGGGGCCTAAAAATCTTATTTCTAGAAGGCTTTATCTATTCACACATGGTGCCTAATTTCTAGCTTGTCTCCTAGCCGTCCTAGCTTGTCTCCTAGCCGTCCTAGCTTGTCACTAGCCGTCCTACCTTGTCTCCTAGCCGTCCTAGCTTGTCACTAGCCGTCCTACCTTGTCTCCTAGCCGTCCTACCTTGTCACTAGCCGTCCTAGCTTGTCTCCTAGCCGTCCTAGCTTGTCACTAGCCGTCCTACCTTGTCTCCTAGCCGTCCTAGCTTGTCTCCTAGCCATCCTAGCTTGTCACAAGCTCATATCTGATTACCCTAGGGTTTTAAGTGCTTATATATACTCCTATTAACCCCTAGATCAGATCACCACCTCTCATACACATTCATTCACGCCAGAAATTCATTCCCTCTCTCTAACACAGCCATACTTCACCATTCTTCATATTTTCTGCCCAAAAACACTCCTTGCCTTCCCCTACATCCATCCCTACCCTAAACACATCATTCTACATCATCCATAACCCCCAAAACTCACCAAAACCCCTTGTGCCGCAGCAACTAGATGAGAAGAGGCTTAAACGTTCATACAATTCAAGATTGAGTTGTTGGAATTTTTAGGTGTACTTCGATTCTTGTTTTCAATGTTTACTTTGTTATTATCTTCTAAGTTTGCTGTAATCATGAGTGGCTAAACCCCTAATTAGTTAGGGGAAAGTTTGAAGCCATGAACATGTTTGAAATATGAATTGATTTCTTCCAATTGTGATTTGTTAAGTTGTGATCGCAATTCAATTATCTGTTTTATTCATAACTTGTTCTTGTATGTTGATTAAGGATGCATACTTAGTTTTCATGCATGAACTTGATGCTAGTTTATAAACGAGTTTCACCTAATCGTCACAAGTTTATAAACATGAGTAGTGAAGGTTGCTAGTCACAACCGCGTTAATTGAATTCTTGGCAAGAGTATCATGCATTCATAGTTACAATTGCCTCGTCAACACTTATAATTTTCATAGAGCATAATGATCTCTCACTGTATCTCTTCTATGCATTCATGTTGAGGACCGTTGGAGAATACTTTGAATTGTCGCATGCATCATCCAATTCATTGACATAAGGAAAATTTGAAGGTTAATTAGTGCATCACGGTTAACTTGGGGTGTTGAGCATCATAGTTAGTGAAAATCAATTGGAGAATCGATTCATATACAAATGTGTCTTGTGTGGAGAATGGACCTCTAACTAATCCATCCATCATCTTGTTTCTCAAATTCGTTTTACAATTCTGCCTAGTTTATTAACTTGTTTTGTTATTTCAATTTTCGTCAAATCAAAACCCCCCCTTTACTTTCTTGTTCTATAGTGTTTAGAATCTGTTTAATTTGTGTTTTAAAGTGTTTTGAATCCACCTATAATCTTAAATTCGTCCAAATTTGTGTTTAAGGTCAGAAACTGCCTAGTTAGTGTTTTTAGGCAGTTTTGAGTCTTTTGAACTTGTTTTGAGTCCTTTGAGTCTTTGTTTTGTCCAAATTAGTTAGAAAGTGTTTTGATTTGTGTTTCTAAGTATTTTGATTCAAGTTTTCATCCAATTTCGTCCAAATTAGTGTAGGTGCTCAAAACTGCCCAGAAAGTGGTTTTTAGGCAGTTTTGAGTCTTCTAGTTGCTGTTTTGGGTTTTAGGTTTGTTTAAGTGTTTTAACTTTTAGTTTTGCATTCTTTGAGTCAAGTTTAGTGTTTTAAACTTTGTTTTTGAGTTTTTAAGTCAGTTTCCAAGTGTTTAGCAATCCCTCCTAATCCCCGGTTAAGAACGATCCCTACTTACATCTTTACTACAATTTGACAAAAAGAGGGTTTAATTTGTGTGCGTATAAATCTCGCATCAAATTTTGGCGCCGTTGCCGGGGATTAGCAACTTTGCTAATCCCTTGTTATTTCTTTTTAGTTATTTTCGTGTGTTATTTGTTTGTTATTAGTTTTAGTTTCTGACTTGTTTGTTTCCTTGTTTTAGGTACTAGTGCATGACGCGGAGTTCTCAAACTGTGCATGCACATATCTTGGACTTTAACGACGATTTTGAACGTGATTTGAGAAGAAAGAGGAGGCATCCCGAACCTAGTGAACCTAGTTCAAGTTCAGAGGCTGAATCTGAGTTTGAAGAAGTGGAAGAAGAAGTTATGGCAGCGGACAATCGGACCATTAAAGAGCTTTCGGCCTCGGGGTTGGCCAATGCCGCACCATTATGCATTCAATACCCCGCGGCTGCCCAAGGCAAGACCGATGAATTTGAATTGAAGTCAAGCTTGTTGCACCACATTCCTAAGTACCATGGACTGTCCATGGAAGATCCAAACAAGCATCTTAAAGAGTTTGAAGTAGTATGCTCAAGCATGACACCCATCAACGTAGATGAGAGTATTTTGAAGATGAAAGCTTTTCCATTCTCTCTTTTGGAAAAGGCTAAAGATTGGCTTTATGAATTAGCACCTGGAACGGTCACTTCGTGGGAAAGTATGAAGAGAGCATTTTTAGAGAAGTTCTTCCCCACTTCGAGAGTTATTCTTTTAAGGAAGAAAATTAGTGGAATTGAACAAGGCCAAGGCGAATCATTCCCAGCATACTATGAACGTTTCAAGGCTCTAGTTGCATCATGCCCACAACATCAAATGAAGGAAGAGCTTTTGATTCAATATTTCTATGAAGGACTACTTCCACTTGAGAGACAAATGCTAGATGCTTCGGCGGGAGGTGCTTTGGTAGACAAAACCCCGGTGGCCGCCAAGACTCTCATTGCCAACCGAGCTTTGAATGCTCAACAATACGAAGGAGTTGGCCAAAGAGACATGACACGGCAGCAACAAGTGAATGAGGTAAGTGCTATTTCCGAACTTCAAAATCAAATGGCTAATCTTACTTCTCTTCTTTCGCAGGTGGTTGAAATACCAAAGGTACAAAGTGTGGCTGTTTGTGGCGTGTGCTCCATGAATGGACATCTCACCGACAAGTGCCCTCAATTGATTGAGAATGGAGGGTGGGAATCTGCCAATGCCGTGGGTTATGGGAACCAAAACCAACCAAGGAGTGACCCTTTCTCTAACACATACAATCCCGGTTGGAGAGATCATCCAAATTTCAAATGGAGGGAGCCACAACAACCCCAACAATCTGCACCACAAAGGGGATTTCAACAAAACCCCCCTGGGTTCCCACGGCCATACCAATCCAACCCACCACCATTGTCCCAAAACAACTCAGGTTCGTCTTTTGATAATTCTCAAGTTATTCAATTACTAACTCAATTGGCGCAGGGGCAAGAAAAACAAGCAAAGGACATGCACAATTACGCCAATGAAGTGCAAAATCAAGCTCGAGAGGTGACTGAATTGAAGAGACAAGTGGGACAAATGGCTGAGTTCATGGGCCAATTTAGAGAGCAAGGCAAGTTGCCTAGTTCAACCGTTGTCAACCCGAAGGGAGGATTCGAATCTGCCAAAGCAATCATGTTGCGAAGTGGGAAACAAGTTGGAACGGCCTCACAACTCTCTAAATCTACCCCAACGGAAGATGAAAAGTTGCAATTTGAGGAGGGGGAGCAAGAAGAAGCCACGGCAAGGGTAGGAGACACCATGCCGCAGCCACCTCAACTACACCATTCGGCTTCCAAGGGTAAGGATGTTCCAAGTTCGATTATTTCTAATGCGATTCCTCCAAATGTCCCCTTTCCTAGCAGGTTTATGCAATCTAAGACAGAGGAGGATGAAAAAGACATCCTGGAGACGTTTAGGAAGGTGCATGTCAATATCCCGCTCCTTGATGCAATAAAGCAAATTCCGAAGTACGCTAAGTTTTTAAGGAAGATTTGTACAACAAGGAAACGGATTCGGGAGAAAGAGGTGGTACATGTAAGTGAGAATATCTCTGCAATGTTGCAAAGAAAGCTGCCACCTAAATGCAAAGATCCAGGTAGTTTTACTATCCCTTGCGTAATTGGTAATACAAGGTTTGAACATGCCATGCTAGATTTAGGTGCTTCAATTAATGTCATGCCATATTCTGTTTATGCATCGATGAATCTAGGAGAGCTTAAAAATGATGGTGTTATTATCCAATTAGCCGATCGATCTAATGCATATCCGAAAGGAGTTTTGGAGGATGTTTTGGTGCAGGTAGACCATTTGATTTTTCCTGCAGATTTCTATGTGCTTGACATGGAAGATTCGGCACACTCTCCATCATCACCACTCTTACTTGGACGACCTTTCATGAAAACAGCTCAAACCAAGATTGATGTGGCCAAGGGAGCAGTCACTATGGCCTTTGGTGGTGATATGATTAACTTTAAGATTCCTGAATCGATTGAGAATACTAATGATGTTCGTTCTTGTTGTGCCATTAATGTAATTGAACACATAGGGACGGAGTATTCAACAAAGATCAAGAAGGATGTTTCTCGAACTACCACCGAGAAGGAACTTGGAGTAGAGCACAAGGAGTGCACGGCTCCAACCTTGAAAGCACCACAATTGGCCATGAGCAACCCTTGTGCATCCGTCCATTGTGCTACCACTTCTTTTCCGTACAAAGGTAAGCCACCTATTCCAAATTCGATTCCCAATTCAACTAATAGGTTGTTACCTCGTGTGGTGCAGGTACCTAATCGAATTCAACGTCGTGGGAGAATTCGTGTTGATGTAGAAAAGCAAAACACGACAATAAGAAAGGATCATTATCCCACTCCATTCAAGGACCCAAAGCATGAAGTGGTTCGTCGGACAGATTGTAGTTGCACCCCTCCATGCCGTGGGGTTCCATAAACCTTCAAGGGAGCATCGTCCGGCTGTACGACGTTAAAGAAAGCGCTTCTTGGGAGGCAACCCATGCATTCGACAAGAAGAAGATAGAACTTTCACTCCAAACCCAGATTTGCGTTTCTAAACCCTTCTCCTTGCTGTTTATTTTATCATGCTTAGTTGCTTGTTATTTGTTTGCTTTTATGTGAGTCTTTGTGTGAAACATTGAGGACAATGTTTGATTTAAGTGTGGGGGGGTAAACAAGTGTTTTTATGCAAAATTGGTGGGATTCTATCACCTATCACTTCTAATGTTGTTTCTCACTGTTTTTAAGTGTTTTTTAATGCATTTTGAGCTGTTTTGGTGTGTGTTGAAGTAAAAATCCGAAAATTTGAAAAAAAATCGAAAAAAGTGTTTTGAAAAAGCCAAAAAAAAGAGTTGTTTTTGTGTGTTTGTTTGTGTCTTAGGGTACCTTCCAACACAATGATGAGGATTTGGTTTTTAATGCATGACTGTTAAAGAGAGTTACAAACAATGATGGAAGTTTGATTTGCTCTTTGGTTTATGCTTGGTTGTAGTTATAGTTTACGAATTCACATATGATCACAAAGGAAAAAAAATCAGTTTTTGTAACAGGCTTGAAGGAAGGAACTCAAACAAACGCTACATCCCTGAGAGACTTGAGCCTAAACGTTTATTTGGAGAGTTATTAATCTGTGCATTCTTGTTTTCTAAAGTCATTGCATGATCTCATTATTCTTTGCTTGGTTGCTACTTAGAATGCGTTTCATCACTATAGTTCCAAATACTAGAACTCATACCCGTTTTACTCAAAGCATGAAATTGATTAGCATAATAGATAACAAGATGAAGTTGTGTAGTAGTCACCACAATAGCCAAATAGCCGAATCCACCCTTGTCATTTGTATTGTAGGTGTTAACCCCATTGAGCCTTGTTTAGCCTTTTCTTTGTTAACCCACATTACCCTCACCTAGCCTAGATTAGGACTATCCATACCCTCGTTCTTAAAGTATAGTAAGCATGCTTCAAATGGAATTCCTTTATGGCAGAAACCAAGTGTGGGGGAAGTTTTTGTTTTGAGAATTATGTGCCATAAGCACGGGTAGAAAGAAAAGAAAAGAAAAATTCGTGAAAAAAAAAAAAAAAGAAAAAAAAAGAAAAAAAAAGTATGAAAAGAGTTGAACAACATGAGAAAAAGAGTTCCAAGGTGTTGTTTGTCGAAGAAAGGGTCCAAAAAGTTGAATTCGGCCCCAAGAAGTTGTTTAAAGTCTTCCCCTTGTGTTTTTAAGTTAATTTCTGCAAACTAAGTGAATTCTAAGTCTTAATTTCATTACTTTGCTTACTAATGCTTGAAGAACGTTTGTTTTCCCTATCCTTTCTTTGTTAACCAATACCCCAAGCCCCGTTGCAACCCTTAAACTTCTATCTTGAGTGTTATGTGTTTCAATTTGTTGAGTTTGAATTTGGTATGAGCATATGGTGTCACTGGTTCTCGCATCTAAGTAGTAGCATTCCATTCATGAGATCATATCTAAACATGCCTATTAACTCCGGAAATTGCGTTCTTTGTGATACATATATGTGAGCATTC
This sequence comes from Pyrus pyrifolia, assembly GCA_016587475.1. NCBI lineage: Eukaryota > Viridiplantae > Streptophyta > Magnoliopsida > Rosales > Rosaceae > Pyrus > Pyrus pyrifolia. Next base: position 1,484,874 of record BNSU01000024.1, read on the forward strand.
ATTTTTATATCTACATCAATTCTCTCACATATAACTAGTATAGGGTGTGTAGTTATAAAATCTGAGTGAAAATAGAGTGCAAATCTATTAAGGATTGAGGGAATTCTCTAAGGCATGTTACTACATTCAAAACATTGTTTTAATTGGTTAATTGTGAACTAGTAAGTAGTGACTATGATTAAGCATGTGCTTAAGTGTTAAATTGATTCAAATCTGTGGGAATGATAAACTTTAACATGTCATGTGCATTGGAAATCCCTGAGGCAAACGTTGGAAGGTTTAGATTATGTTTGTTTGTTTTGTCTTGTTTTATTTCTTTGTTTTGCTCGAGGACTAGCAAAAGCTAAGTGTGGGGGAATTTGATAGGAGCATTTTTTATGCGACTTAATTGGCTTGTTCTCATGCATTTATGTTGTTTTTCCTTAGTTAGTTTAGTGTTTAAAGTCATTTTCGTGCAATTTCAGGTTTTAGTGTCAAAGTATGCAAAAAGAAGCAATTTGGAGCATTCTAGAGCATTTTTGGGCCAAGATTGGATAGTGCAACCATGGAGGCATGAGGATGGACGAATTTGAAGGCTTGAATTCAATTAGGGAGCTGCAAGGGGGCCTAAAAATCTTATTTCTAGAAGGCTTTATCTATTCACACATGGTGCCTAATTTCTAGCTTGTCTCCTAGCCGTCCTAGCTTGTCTCCTAGCCGTCCTAGCTTGTCACTAGCCGTCCTACCTTGTCTCCTAGCCGTCCTAGCTTGTCACTAGCCGTCCTACCTTGTCTCCTAGCCGTCCTACCTTGTCACTAGCCGTCCTAGCTTGTCTCCTAGCCGTCCTAGCTTGTCACTAGCCGTCCTACCTTGTCTCCTAGCCGTCCTAGCTTGTCTCCTAGCCATCCTAGCTTGTCACAAGCTCATATCTGATTACCCTAGGGTTTTAAGTGCTTATATATACTCCTATTAACCCCTAGATCAGATCACCACCTCTCATACACATTCATTCACGCCAGAAATTCATTCCCTCTCTCTAACACAGCCATACTTCACCATTCTTCATATTTTCTGCCCAAAAACACTCCTTGCCTTCCCCTACATCCATCCCTACCCTAAACACATCATTCTACATCATCCATAACCCCCAAAACTCACCAAAACCCCTTGTGCCGCAGCAACTAGATGAGAAGAGGCTTAAACGTTCATACAATTCAAGATTGAGTTGTTGGAATTTTTAGGTGTACTTCGATTCTTGTTTTCAATGTTTACTTTGTTATTATCTTCTAAGTTTGCTGTAATCATGAGTGGCTAAACCCCTAATTAGTTAGGGGAAAGTTTGAAGCCATGAACATGTTTGAAATATGAATTGATTTCTTCCAATTGTGATTTGTTAAGTTGTGATCGCAATTCAATTATCTGTTTTATTCATAACTTGTTCTTGTATGTTGATTAAGGATGCATACTTAGTTTTCATGCATGAACTTGATGCTAGTTTATAAACGAGTTTCACCTAATCGTCACAAGTTTATAAACATGAGTAGTGAAGGTTGCTAGTCACAACCGCGTTAATTGAATTCTTGGCAAGAGTATCATGCATTCATAGTTACAATTGCCTCGTCAACACTTATAATTTTCATAGAGCATAATGATCTCTCACTGTATCTCTTCTATGCATTCATGTTGAGGACCGTTGGAGAATACTTTGAATTGTCGCATGCATCATCCAATTCATTGACATAAGGAAAATTTGAAGGTTAATTAGTGCATCACGGTTAACTTGGGGTGTTGAGCATCATAGTTAGTGAAAATCAATTGGAGAATCGATTCATATACAAATGTGTCTTGTGTGGAGAATGGACCTCTAACTAATCCATCCATCATCTTGTTTCTCAAATTCGTTTTACAATTCTGCCTAGTTTATTAACTTGTTTTGTTATTTCAATTTTCGTCAAATCAAAACCCCCCCTTTACTTTCTTGTTCTATAGTGTTTAGAATCTGTTTAATTTGTGTTTTAAAGTGTTTTGAATCCACCTATAATCTTAAATTCGTCCAAATTTGTGTTTAAGGTCAGAAACTGCCTAGTTAGTGTTTTTAGGCAGTTTTGAGTCTTTTGAACTTGTTTTGAGTCCTTTGAGTCTTTGTTTTGTCCAAATTAGTTAGAAAGTGTTTTGATTTGTGTTTCTAAGTATTTTGATTCAAGTTTTCATCCAATTTCGTCCAAATTAGTGTAGGTGCTCAAAACTGCCCAGAAAGTGGTTTTTAGGCAGTTTTGAGTCTTCTAGTTGCTGTTTTGGGTTTTAGGTTTGTTTAAGTGTTTTAACTTTTAGTTTTGCATTCTTTGAGTCAAGTTTAGTGTTTTAAACTTTGTTTTTGAGTTTTTAAGTCAGTTTCCAAGTGTTTAGCAATCCCTCCTAATCCCCGGTTAAGAACGATCCCTACTTACATCTTTACTACAATTTGACAAAAAGAGGGTTTAATTTGTGTGCGTATAAATCTCGCATCAATAATGTGATAAGGCTTCTAGAATGCCTTGCAAGGAAAGGGAAATCAGCTTTCTAGAAGGATTTGGGGCGCCACCTTTGTAGGAGATAAGATAAGGTTCCTAGAATCATGATTTAAGTGCCAGATTTGTAGGAAAAAAGAGATAAGGGTGCAGCACCTTCTTAGGGATAATGTTAGGGCTTCTAGAAAGCCTAAAACTAAGGGGAATTGGATAAAACCCACGGCAAGGATAGGATAGGGCATCTAAGGCTTCTAAAAACCCTCCAAGATAAGGTGAAGTGCATGGCATCCTGATAGGAGCATATTTAGGCGACTTACTTAGCTTGTTTTCGTGCATTTATATTGCGAATTCAGAGTTGTTTTAGTAGTTTAAGCCATTTTCGTGTGTTTTTAGGTTCATATGGCTAAGGAAGCAAAAAGATGCATTTTGGAGCATTCTAGAGCACTTTTGGGCCAAGATTGGATAGTGCAAGCATGGAGGCATGAGGATGGACGAATTTGAAGGCTTGAATTCAGTTAGGGAGCTGCAAGGGGGCCTAAAAACCTTATTTCTAGAAGGCTTTATCTATTCACACATGGTGCCTAATTTCTGCCTAATTTTTGTATTGAAAGAACAAGCCGTCCTACCTTATCTCCTAGCCGTCCTACTGTTGATGTATATTTCCTTCCTAATGCTAGAATATATTTAGTATAATGGCACAAGTAAGGGTGTCGAATCCACAGGGACTAATTGGATCTATGTAATTACTTGTTTTGCTAAAACTCTAAGAAATGAATCAAACTAATCAAACTAGGCATGTTAAGAAACTAGGCATGTTAAGTATTGAATCAAACTAGTCTAAATAGGCAGATTTGAATCAATCTAATCAAACTATGCAGATTTGTGGTTGTAACTTGAAAACATACGAAAATGAAGTAAACACAAATCAATGAATCAACAACCAATATAATGGGATAGTATCAATGGAAATGAAGCTAGGGATTCGATTTCACCATTGCTCAACTAAGTCCATGTTTGTTAAGTTAGTTTATACTCATTCATCTACCTATTTCTTGAGTTTGTTTCACTTGGATATGATCAACCATATGATGTGTGGATTTGATCAAATGTCTCTAATCTTGAACCTAATTGTGATGTGCAACTTTGGTTCATAATCTAGAGTATGTAATTCACAAGAAACATTTACTAAACCAAAGGGAACACTTGGCAGGATGTTTGCCAAGCTTTCCCTTCATTCATTCACAAATCCACCAATATTAGACATGATGTATGCTTTAATCTTGGCTAAATAACTTGTGGTTAACTCAAATGGAGATCAAGCATACAAATCAACTCACAAATTCACAATTATAACAGAGAATGAAGCAAGAACTAGATAGACAAAATGAGCATTCTAACTTAATTACATGGCAAACTTTGCAAGGTTACATCGAATCCCTAAGGATAGATTAGTTACAATTCATGTTTACAACAGATTTGACATAAAAATATAAAACATGAATGAACATAGAATTGATAAGAATGAACCCTTGAAGCAAAACTGATGGTGAAGTCCTTGAAGAGTCCTTGGTGTTGCTTCTCCAAATGTGGTGCGGATGAAGTAGATTGGTTTGGTTTGAATGGTTTCTGCCCTTAGGACAGAAATGGACAGAGAATGGAGTGAAATGGGATAGGTTTTAGAGTGTATAATGGACTGAAAATGAAGAAGGAATTTTCGGACTGAAATGAATCTTAGAAGTTGCGGACCACTAGTTGTGTCAAATGAGAGTTGTTTTATGGAAAGAATCTGACTCCAAACATTCAGATTGGATCTAGCATTTGTTTAACTCCAATGGCAGAGAATAAATCAGGTGGAATGATGGGTTTCTGAGGTAATAGGCGCATGGCATGGACAAGGTCTGCAAAATGTATTAATGTATTCAAGAAACACATGCTCTTGCTGCCACAAGTGAGTGGAACCTGCAAAGGTAACCTAGACCACCAGAAAATGTTTATACAAATATGGAAATGGGAAGAGAACACACGGTTTGAACAAGGAGATGGGATTTTCTGGAATAATGGTTGAATAACAAAAGGGAAGTGTGAAAACATGTGGATTTCTGAAATGATGGCTGCAAGGAGTGTGTTTCTTTAATCAAAATGCATGTGAATTATGTTTTGGTGTTAGAGAAATGCAAAATCTGACTTGGACCACATGGGAGTGCACGGCATGGAGTGATTGTGATCATGGTAAAAATGTGGCTGATTAGATTAAGTAAAGGAAGTGGATGGTTTTGGCGCACAAGGGGGATGGACATGGATGTGTGGAATCTGATTTGGTGCTAGAAATTCATAACATGAAGGGATGATATGGGAACACACGGCCCAAGGTTTTGAGCATGCATGTGAATGCATGTTATGGTGTTGGAAGCACATGGCTGACTTCAATGTTTTTGCCTTGTTTAAAATCACCCAATAAGGCCGAATTTCATCTCTTAACACTTCACATCTTTTCTGGAATGTTTTTACTTCATTTGCCTTCCCATTGATCCAAATTCACCCTTGGCTGCACACTAACACCAAATAACATAAAATGCAACTTGTTTAATCCAAAACAATCACAAAGACGCCAAATAAGGAAGATATAAGTGCATGCAAAATGTGACTTATCACCTACCTTGTCTCCTAGCCGTCCTACCTTGTCACAAGCCGTCTTACCTTGTCTCCTAGCCGTCCTACCTTATCTCCTAGCCGTCCTAGCTTGTCTCCTAGCCGTCCTACCTTGTCTCCTAGCCGTCCTACCTTGTCACAAGCCATCCTAGGTTGTCTCCTAGCCGTCCTAGCTTGTCACAAGCCGTCCTACCTTGTCTCCTAGCCGTCCTAGCTTGTCACAAGCTCATATCTGATTACCCTAGGGTTTTAAGTGCTTATATATACTCATATTAACCCCTAGATCAGATCATTCCCATTCATACACAATTCACACACCAGAAATTCATTGCCATGTCTCCCTTACAATCCAAACATCATCCTTCCATTTCCACCACTCCCCAAACCATTCACACCATCACACAACCATTCCTTAGACCTTGTGCAGCAACAAAGAGGAAGAGAAGAGGGCCTAAACGTTCATACAATTCAAGTTTGAGTTGTTGGAATGTTTAGGTGTTTCTTTTCCTTTGATTTCAATGTTTAATTTCAATTCTCTTTGTTTTGTACATATGAGGAACTAAACACCCCCTTGGCTAGGGGGGATTCGAAATATATGTTTATGCTTGCAATATGATTTGATTACTTCTAATTACGTTTCATAAGTTGTGGATTCAATTTGTTTAACTATTTGATTGATAACCTATTTATGTATGTTTATTGAGAGTGCACGCTTAATCTTCATGCATGAATATGACGCTAGAATATAAGTGAGTTTCACCTAATAGTTATGAACTTATATTCACAAGTAGTGGAGGTTGCTTATAAACAATCGCGTTAAATAAATTCTTGGCATGAGTTTCATGCAATCATAGTAACAAGTGCTTCGTCAATGCTTATGGTTTTCAAAGAACTTAATGATTCTTGCTTGTATCTCTATTATGCAATCATGTAGGGGACTTGTGGGAAATGTTTTGGGTTGTCGTATGCAATCATCCAATTCAATAACATTAGGAAAATCTGAGGGTTAATTAGTGCAATCACGGTTAACTTGGGGTGTTGAGAATTCATGGTTTATTGAAATGCAATTGGAAATCTTTTTATTATGCAAGTGTAACATGTGTGGAGATGAACCCCTTAGCTAGCCATCCCATCCATTCAATTCCATCACATTCATCTTTACAATCTGTGCATTTTAGTTAATTTCGTCAAAAAATCAATCCCCCTTTACTTTAGTGTCCAATATAGTTAGAAAGTGTCTTAGTTTGTGTTTCTAGTGTTTTGATTCAAGTTATTACCCAAATTCGTCCAAAGTACTCAAAGTGCTCAAAACTGCCCAGAAAGTGTTTTTAAGGCAGTTTTGAGTGTTTTGGTGCTGTTTTGAGTCTTTTGGTTTGTTTTAGTGTTTTAAAGTTTAGTTTTGCATTCTTTGAGTCTAGTTTAGTGTTTTAAACTTTATTTTACGTTTTTGAGTCAGTTTCTAAGTGATTTTGCAATCCCTCCTAATCCCCGGTTAAGAACGATCCCTACTTACATACTTACTACAATTGTCAAAAAGAGGGTTTAATTTGTGCGCGTATAATTCTCGCATCACATCCCTATAGGTGATGCGAAATAAGTAAGCACACAAATTAAAACCCTCTTGTGACAATTGTAGTATATAAATAAGTAGGGATCGTTCTTAACCGGGGATTAGGAGGGATTGCAAAATCACTTGGAAACTGACTCAAAAACGTAAAATGAAGTTTGAAACACTAAACTAAACTCAATGAATGCAAAACTAAACAATAAAAACACTAAAACAAATCAAAAGACTCAAAATAGCCCCAAAACACTCAAAACTGCCTTAAAAACACTTTCTGGGCAGTTTTGAGCACTTTGGTGAAATTGGACGACTTTGTGTAATCAAATGAATCAAAACACTTAAAACACAAACTATGACACTTTCTAACTAAATTGGACACTAAAGTAAATGGGGATTGAGTTTTTGACGAAATTAAATAAAATGCACAGATTGTAAATTAGGGCAGATTGTAAAGATGAATTGGATGAAAATATGGATAAATGCTAGCTAGAAGGTTCTTCTCCACACATGTTACACTTGCATACACTTTGATTTTTCAGTTGGTCTTTCGATGAATTATGAAACTCAACACCCCGGGTTAATTAGGTCCGCTTAAATTAACCGTCAAGTTCTCCTTAAGTTAATGAATTGGATGGGTTAGCGCTACGCAATTCAAAACATTCTCCAAAAGTCCTTTACATGAAAAGCACAATAAAGATACAATCAAAGATCATTAAGCATCATGAAAACTATAAGTGTTGACGAGGCATTCGTTACTATGATGAGCATGAAACTAGTGCCAAGAATTCATTTAACGCGATTGTTTATAAGCAACCTCCACTACTTGTGAATATAAGTTCATAACTATTAGGTGAAACTCACTTATATTCTAGCGTCATATTCATGCATGAAAATTAAGCGTGCGCTCTCAATAAACATACACAAATAAGTTATCAATCAAATAGTTAAACGAATTGAATCCACCATTCATGAAATTCCAACCAAAAGTAATCAATTCATATTGCAAGCATAAACATGGTTTCGAATCACCCCCTAGCGAATTAGGGGTTTAGCCTCTCATGTTCACAGAAAAAGAAATACAATTGAATTTAAATACAGAACACAAAGGAATGATTACACCTAGAACGCCCAACGAATCCACTTGAATTGGTGCGCGTCGAAGCTCCTCTTTTCTCTTCTCCTTGCTGCGGCAGATTGGTTGTGGGTGGTTTTTGGATGTGTTTCTGGTTTAGGAATGGGTTTAGGGTGGTTTAGTGGTGCGGCAAGGTTGTGGGGTGGTGTAGTATGGTGTAGAATGGTGTGGGAAGTGGTGGAGAGGTTGCTGCAAGGCTTGGACGTGGCTGCAATGGAAGGGGATATGCACGGCAAGGGTTTTGCTTGATGGTGGCTGCACGGTTTTGGAGAGAATGGGAGAGAATCTGTGATGGTGGCTGCGGATGGATGAATGGTGTGTTAGGGTTATGGTGCCACGGATGGGAAAATGAATGGGACCTATGTGGGAGTGCACGGATTGGGAAGTAATGGGAGAGAATGGTGGCTGATGAAAAATATGAATGAGAGGTATGAATGAAAGCTCTAGGGTTAGGGGAAAAGATGCGGTTGAGATTGTTTTGTGGCTGAAAATGTGTGATGGATGGCTACGGTTTAGAGGGGATTTTAGGGTTATGGATGCACGGATTGAAGGAGGGAGAATGGGTTGGTGGCTGCATGTTAGAGTTAAGGTGAATATTAGGTGCGGCTGAATAATTATGGAATGAAAGGTGAATGAAATGAATTAGGGTGAATGGAATGCACGGCTGCAAGGTTGTAGAACTAGGGTTATTAGGGTGAATGGTTGAGATTAGAACTAGAAGGCTTAGGGTTATTGGATGATAGATGGGAGATGCGGCTGATTGGGGAGTTAGGGTGTATTGATAGGAGCATATTCATGCGACTTAATTAGCTTGTTCTCGTGCATTTATGTTGTGTTTACTTAGTTATTTTAGTGTTTAAGGCCATTTTTGTGTATTTTCAGATTATAAGGCCAAAGTGTGCAAGAAGATGCAAATTGGAGCCTTTTGGAGCGAAAGAGGAATGAATGAGTTGAAGACGTGAAGAAACGACGAATTCCTACGCCAACGATGAATTCTTACCAAAACGAGGAATCCTACTCAAACAAGGTTTCCTATTTTAGGAAAGTTAACCCTAAGTTTCTGGTTTTGGTAACCTTTCCTAATCTTAAACGTCCATATTTTCTTGCCACTTTGAAGTCCTTGTAGGCGCTTTAGGACACAAAACGAATGCCCTAGCCCAAATTCCAACCAATGCCGTGGGCCTTAGCCCAATTCCCTATCCTTGCCGTGCAAGGGGGGGGCATTTAGGCCCAAATCCATGCTTCTAAACCCTAGCCCTCTAACCTTGCAGCCACCTTGCCCTTTCATTTCACCCTAGCCGACCTAATTGATTCACTTTAATTCATATTTTCAGCCACCACCCTAATTCCCTCTCTAGCCGTCACACTCCCATCCATTTAGTTGACAAAACCATCTTAGCCATTCATCCTCATAAACCCTAAACTAAACCCTAAAACCGTGCATTCCATGAGCCATTTAACCTAATTCATTCAGCCACCATAAGCCAATATCCCATTATTCTTCTAAGCCGTGGCCCCCCCCCATTTACCATTAACCCTAATAAACCAAAAAGAAATCAAGGCCGCAGCCACCATTTATTTTTTCTCCCATCAGCTGTGCATTCCATAATCATTAACCCTTTATTTCATTCAAAAGGTAGCACCCATTCATGCCATTTTTTTATTCAGCCATTAACCTTTTTCTCCATTCCAGCCGCAAATCTCATTTTCCTTTTACTCCATTCTTTCCCATTATTAAACCCTAATCCGTGCACTACCAAAAACAACCTACAATCCGCAGCCACCTACACACCATATTCTCACCATATTTTCTCAAAAAAAACCCGTGCATAACATCACAAAACAACCATCAGCCGCAACCATTCCAGCCACTTTTTCCTTCTCTGCCACAGCACCACCATCCATTCTCCTTCCATTCCACACCTCCACACACCTCCACACACCCTTGCCGCACCACCCAACCTCCCTAAATCCATTCCCAAATCAGAAAAACCTCCAGAAATTCCCTAGACCATCTCTGCCGCAATAAAGAGAAGAGGAAAGAGGAACTTAGACGCGCAGAAATTCAAGTGGATTCGTTGGGCGTTCTAGGTGTAATCAATCCTTTATGATTTATGTTTAAACTCATTTGTAATTCTCTTTTTGTGACCATGAGAGGCTAAATCCCCCTAGTTAGCTAGGGGTGATTCGAAACCATGTTTATGCTTGCAATATGAATTGATTACTTTTGGTTGGAATTTCATAAGTTGTGGATTCAATTCGTTCATCTATTTGATTGATAACTTATTTGTGTATGTTGATTGAGAGTGCACGCTTAGTTTTCATGCATGAATATGATGCTAGATTATGAGGGAGTTTCACCTAATAGTTACAATCTTATAATCACAAGTAGTGAAGGTCGCTTGAAAACGATCGCGTTGAATGAATTCTTAGCATAAGTTTCATGCAATTCATAGTAACAAATGCTTCGTCAATGCTTATGTTTTTCATAGAACTTAATGATTCTTGCTTGTATCTCTATTATGCAATTCATGTAGGGAACTTGTAGGGAATGTTTTGGGTTGTCGTATGCAATCATCCAACTTAATAACTTGTGGAGAAACTGAGGGTTAATTAGTGCAATTCACGGTTAATTTGGAGCGTTGAGTTTCATAATTCATCGAAAGACCAACTGAAAATCAAAGTGTATGCAAGTGTAACATGTGTGGAGAAGAACCTCCTAGCTAGCATTCATTCCATATTTCATCACATTCATATTTAAATTTTGCCTTTAAATTACAATTTGTGCATTTAATTTATTTTCGTCAAAATCTCAAACCCCCTTTACTTTGGTGTGCAATTTAGTTAGAAAGTGTCTTAGTTTGTGTTTATAAGTGTTTTGTATTATTTGAGTCTTTTGATTTGTTTTAGTGTTTTATTGTTTAGTTTGCATTCTTTGAGTCTAGTTTAGTGTTTTTAATGTTTGTTTTACATTTTTGAGTCAATTTCCAAGTGATTTAGTAATCCCTCCTAATCCCCGGTTTAGAACGATCCCTACTTGCATCTTTACTACAATTGTCACAAGAGGGTTTTAATTTGTGTGCTTACTTAGTTCGCATCATGTATTCTTGCGGCTTAGGGAGGAAATCAGTTTATGGTGGCTGATATGGATAATGGAGCAATGGGAGATGCGGCTAAGATGGTAGAACCTAGGGTTTGAAAAATGTTTTTGTTCCAGAAATTAACCCTAGCTTATTTTTATAACTAAAATAAATTCAAAGGCTTCTAGAATTTAGGAAAAATCAGAAATTAAAGGGGGAAAGATTAAAGGGTGCGGCTGCTATGTAATTAGGGTGATTAGGGTTAGGGTTTTTTGTCCATAAAGTGGGACCAAAGTACCCTCCCTTGCACAGCAAGGGAAGGAAAGAAGGGGAAAGGCACGGCTTAGGGCTAGAATTTGGGCTAGGGCCTTTGTTTTGGGTCCTAAAGTGCATACGAGGCCTATAAAGTGGCTAGAAAATATGGACGTTTAGATTAGGAAAGGTTACCAAAACGGGAAACTTAGGGTTAACTTTCCTACTTCAAGTAGGAATCCTTGTTTGAGTAGGATTCCTCGTTTTGGTAAGAATTCATCGTTGGAGTAGGAATTCGTCGTTTCTTCACGTCTTCAACTCATTCATTCCTCTTTTGCTCCAAAAAGCTCCTATTTGCATCTTCTTGCACACTTTGGCCTTATAATCTGAAAATGCAACAAAGTGACTTTAAACACTAAAATAGCTAAGGAAACACAACATAAATGCACGAGAACAAGCTAATTAAGTCGCATGAATATGCTCCTATCAAATTCCCCCACACTTAACTTTTGCTAGTCCTCGAGCAAAACAAAACAACTAAAGTAAACAAGACGAAACAAAACAAACAAAACATAACGTAAACCTTCCAACGTTTGCCTCAGGGATTTCCAATGCAATATGACATGTCAAAGATCATTACTCACATAGCCTTTAGTCTACCTTCCCCTTAAGCACATCCTTAATCATAGTCACCATTCACTAGTTCGCATTTAATCAATTAAAACACATTTTGAATGTAGTAACATGCCTTAGAGAATTCCCTCAATTCCTCACTAGTTATGCACTCAATTTTCACTCAGATTTTCTAACTACACACCCTACACTAGTTATATGTGAGAAGATTGATGTAAACATGAAAGACTAGTACTCACATATGTTCTAACAAAGAACGCAATTTCTGGAGTAATTAAACATGTATAGATATGATCTCATGAATGGAATGCTACTACTTAGATGCGAGAACCAGTGACACCATATACTCATACCAAATTCAAACTCCACAATTGAAATGCACAACACTCAAGATAGAAGTCAAAGGTTGTAACGGGGCTTAGGGTATTGGCTCACAAGGAAAGGTAGGGATAAACAAAAGTTCTTTAAGCAATGGTAAGTAAAGTAATGAAATTAAGACCTAGAATTCCCTTAGAATGCAGAAATCAACTTTTAGACAAATAGGGGAGATTCAAACAACTCTTAGGGCCTAATTCATTGTTTTGGGCCCTTACTTCAACAACCAATACTTTTGAACTCTTTTTCACTTCTTTTCAAGTCTTTTTCATATTTTTTTTTCTTTCTTCTTTTTTTTTTTTTCTAACCGTGCCTATGGCACATAAACTCACATCCATCATTCTTCCCCCACACTTATTTTCTGCAACACATTAACCAAAAGGAATTCATTGCTTACTATGCTTCAAGAACAAGGGTAAGGATGGTCCTAATCTAGGCTAGGTGAGGATAATGCGGGTTAACAAAGAACATGGGCTAACACGGCTCAATGGGGTTAAACTTAAACACAAAATGAATGAAGGGCACATGGCTGTTTGGCTTTGATGGTGGTCACTACACAACTTCATCTTGAATATGTGTTATGCAAATCAATGACATGCTTTGAATGAAATGGGCATGAGTTCTAGCATTTGGAACTAAGTGATGAAACGCCTTCTAAGTAGTAACCAAGCAAAGAATAATGAGATCATGCAACGACTTTAGAAAACATTAATGCACAGATTTTAACTCTCCAAATAACGTTTAGGCTCAAGTCTCACCGGGATGTAGCGTTAGTTTGAGTTCATTCCTTCAAGCATGTTACAAAAACTAATTTTTATCATTTGTGATTACATGTGAATTTGTAAACTATAACGACAACCAAGCATAAACCAAAGAGTATATCAAATGTCCATCCATGTTTGTAACTTTCTTTAACCATCATGCAATTAAAAACCAAATCCTCATCATTGTGTTGGAAGGTACCCTACGACACAAACAAACACACAAAAACAACTCTTTTTGGGTTTTTCAAAACAATTTTTCAAATTTTTATGGTATTTTCGGATTTTTAAGTCAACACACTCTAAAACACTCTAAAATAGCTTAAAAACAATTAAAAACAGTGGGAAACAAGTTTAGACATGTTAGGTGGTAATACCCTACGAATTTCATGCAAAAATATATCAAAACAGAATGTTACCCCCCCACACTTAAACTAAACATTGTCCTCAATGTTTTAGACACAATTAAAAACATTACACAAAACATAAAGTAAGCAACAAAGGGAAGGGTTTAGGGACGCAAATCTGAGTGTGGAGCAATTCCCAAGTTCTTCCTTTGTTGATTGCATGGGTTGCCTCCCAAGTAGCGCTTTCTTTTACGTCTTGCAGCCGGACAACGTTCTGCTCATTCCCCATTGGAGCCCACGGCATGCAATGGGATCTCCTCCAAACATGCTCGACAAAGTTCTCGTAGTATGGTTTCAACCTATGGCCATTCACCTTGAATTCTTGTCCAGTCTTCAAACTTTGTATTTGGACTGCACCATGCACAAAAACATTAGTGATAACAAATGGACCAACCCACTTAGAACGTAACTTACCGGGGAATAATCGAAGACGGGAATTGAATAGCAACACTTTCTGCCCGATTGAGAAGGTTTTTCCTCTAATCATCTTGTCATAGACGGTCTTCTCCTTGTAAATCCGGGCATTCTCATACGCTTTATGCCTAATCTCTTCAAGCTCGCTCAATTGTAGCTTCCTATGATTTCCAGCCGCGTCCACATCCATATTGAAGGTCTTGACCGCCCAATGTGCCTTATGCTCAAGCTCTACGGGTAAATGGCACGGCTTGCCATAGACTAACCGAAACGGGGACATACCAATGGGCGATTTGTAAGCCGTTCAATAGGCCCACAGTGCATCCTCCAAACGCAAACTCCAATCTTTTCGATTCGGCCCAACGGTCTTTTCCAGAATTTGCTTGATTTCTCGATTTGAAACTTCTGCTTGGCCACTGGTTTGGGGGTGATAAGGTGTGGAAACCTTATGCAACACGTTGTACTTCTTGAGCAACGCCGCAATGGTGCGGTTGCAAAAATGTGACCCACCATCGCTTATGAGCACTCGAGGCATCCCAAATCTAGAGAAAATGTTAGATTTTACAAAATCTGCAACAACTCTAGAATCGTTAGTTCGGGTGGCTTTAGCTTCCACCCACTTTGACACATAATCGACGGCAAGTAAAATGTACGTAAAACCAAACGACATAGGGAACGGACCCATAAAATCAATACCCCAAACATCAAAGATTTCAACAACAAGGATTGGGGTTTGCGGTATTTGGTCTCTTTGGCCTATACTTCCGGTCTTTTGACTTCTATCACATGTTAAGCAAAAAGCCCTAGCATCTCTAAACAACGTAGGCCAATAAAAACCACTTTCAAGAACCTTAAACGATGTGCATTGTGTGCCAAAGTGTCCACCACATGCATAAGTATGGCAAAAACTCAAAATAGAATTAAATTCAGATTCATGAACACAACGACGCACAATCTGATCCGGGCATATTTTCCACAAATACGGGTCGTCCCAAACATAAAAACGTGCATCTTTTTTAATTTATCACATTGAGCCTTGCTTAAGGTGTTAGGAACTTGCTTAGTCACCAAAAAATTAACCAAATCAGCATACCAAGGCTCACATACCTGGATAGTCATTAATTGCTCATCGGGAAAGGTTTCAGAAATTGCCGCTGCTTCCTCATGTACCATTCGACTTAGGTGGTCAGCCACCACATTCTCCACGCCCTTCTTATCCCGAATCTCAATGTCAAACTCTTGTAAAAGCAACAGCCATCGAATTAGTCTAGGCTTGGCCTCCTTTTTCGTGAGCAAATACTTGAGAGCTGCATGATCAGTAAAGATAATAACTTTAGTCCCAAGTAAGTATGACCGAAACTTATCTAATGCAAATACCACAGCAAGTAATTCTTTTTCAGTGGTTGAGTAATTTAATTGAGCATCATTTAATGTTCTAGATGCATAATAAATAACATGAGGTTGTTTGTCCTTTCGCTGCCCCAAAACAGCACCAATCGCATAGTCCGAAGCATCGCACATCAACTCGAATGGATGGCTCCAATCTGGAGGTGTGATAATGGGAGCCGAAGTGAGAGCCTCCTTGAGGTGCTGAATGCCGTGGAGCATGCATCATCAAACTCGAACACCACCTCTTTTTGCAGCAATCGACATAGTGGCTGTGCAATCTTTGAGAAATCCTTTATAAACCACCTATAAAAACCTGCGTGACCAAGAAACGACCGAACCTCTCTAACCGAAGTTGGAGAGGGTAAGTGACGAACAAGGTCTACCTTAGATTTATCTACTTCAATGCCTTTTTCAGAAATAATATGTCCGAGAACAATACCTTGTTTAACCATGAAGTGACATTTTTCCCAATTAAGCACAAGATTTGTTTCAACACAACGGTTCAAAATCAAACTAAGATTACTCAAACAACCATCAAATGAATTACCAAACACACTGAAATCATCCATAAAAACCTCAATAATTTTCTCGACATAATCTGAAAATATGCTCATCATGCATCTTTGAAATGTAGCAGGTGCATTACATAAACCAAATGGCATGCGACGATAAGCAAATGTACCAAAGGGGCATGTAAAAGTGGTCTTTTCTTGATCATCCGGGGCAATAACAATTTGGTTATAACCAGAGTATCCATCAAGAAAACAATAGAATGAATGACCCGCTAACCTTTCCAACATTTGATCTAGGAACGGCAATGGGAAGTGGTCCTTCCTAGTGGTGGCGTTTATCTTCCTATAATCCGTGCATACGCGCCAACCGGTTTGGATTCGAGTGGGCACTAGCTTATTCTCTGCGTTCTCCACAACCGTCACTCCAGATTTCTTCGGCACGCATTGGATAGGCGAAACCCACTTACTATCCGAGATAGGATAGATAACTCCACAATCTAAAAGCTTGATTATTTCCTTCTTCACAACTTGTTGATGTATATTTCCTTCCTAATGCTAGAATATATTTAGTATAATGGCACAAGCAAGGGTGTCGAATCCACAGGGACTAATTGGACCTATGTAATTACTTGTTTTGCTAAAACTCTAAGAAATGAATCAAACTAATCAAACTAGGCATGTTAAGAAACTAGGCATGTTAAGTATTGAATCAAACTAGTCTAAATAGGCAGATTGAATCAATCTAATCAAACTATGCAGATTTGTGGTGGTAACTTGAAAACATACGAAAATGAAGTAAACACAAATTAATGAATCAATAGTTAATATAATAGGATAGTATCAATGGAAATGAAACTAGGGATTCGATTTCACCATTGCTCAACTAAGTCCATGTTTGTTAAGTTAGTTTATACTCATTCATCTACCTATTTCTTGAGTTTGTTTCACTTGGATATGATCAACCATATGATGTGTGGATTTGATCAAATGTCTATAATCTTGAACCTAATTGTGATGTGCAACTTTGGTTCATAACCTAGAGTATGTAATTCACAAGAAACATTCACTAAACCAAAGGGAACACTTGGCAGGATGTTTGCCAAGCTTTCCCTTCATTCATTCACAAATCCACCAATATTAGACATGATGTATGCTTTAATCTTGGCTAAATAACTTGTGGTTAACTCAAATGGAGATCAAGCATACAAATTAACTCACAAATTCACAATTATAACAGAGAATGAAGCAAGAACTAGATAGACAAAATGAGCATTCTAACTTAATTACATGGCAAACTTTGCAAGGTTACATCGAATCCCTAAGGATAGATTAGTTACAATTCATGTTTACAACAGATTTGACATAAAAATATAAACATGAATGAACATAGAATTGATAAGAATGCACCCTTGAAGCAAATCTGATGTTGAAGTCCTTGAAGAGTCCCTTGGTGTGCTTCTCCAAGTATGGTGCGGATGAAGGTAGAATGGTGATGTTTTAATGGTTTCTGCCCTTGGGACAGAAAATGGACGAAAATGGAGTAAGATGGGAGAGTTTCAAGTGTGTAATGGACTGAATATGAAGAAGAAGATTTTCGGAACTCCTTTGGGACAGAAATGAGACTTGTTTTATGGAAAAGAATGTGTCCCCCCCAACATTCAGATTGGATCTACATTTGTTTACTCAGATGGCAGAGCATATAACAGATGGAATGATGGGTTTCTGAGGTAGTGGACACATGGGGTGGACAAGAACTGCAGGTATGTGGTTTATTTAATCAAGGATGCATGTGTTCTTGCTGCAACAAATGGGTGGAATCTGCAAAAGTTGAAATAAACTACCAGAAATTGTTTATACAAATCTGGAAATAGGAATGAAACCCACGGTTTGAACAAAGAGATGATTGATTTTGTGGAATAATGGTTGAATGACAAAAGAGAAATGTGAAAGCATGTGCATTTCTGCAAAGGAGAATTGAACCAATTGACATTGTTTGCACAGATTTGGAAAGGGGACGCTGCAAGCATGTGATGAGGGGATTAAATGGATTTCTGAAATGATGGCTGCAAGGGGTGTGGTTTGATCACAATGCATGTGAATTTCTGCAAAGATGAAGTGTAGAAATGTAATGGAGTGCACGGAATGGAATGATTGTGTTTGTTGGTGTCAAAATGGCTGAAATGAATAAAGTGATGGAATGGGTGTTAATGGCGCAAAAGGGATATGGAATGGATGTGGTTTGCACGGCCAAGGTTGTGACATGCATGTGAATGCATGTTTTGGTGTTTTAACACACATAGTTGACTTCAATGATTTTGCCTTGTTTAGAATCACCCAATATGGCCAAATTGCATTTCTTAACACTTCACATCTTTTCTGGAATGCTTTTACTTCATTTGCCTTCCCATTGATCCAAATTCACACTTGGCTGCACACTAACACCAAATAACGTAAAATGCAACTAGTTTAATCCAAAACAATCAAAAAGACGCCAAATAAGGAAGATATAAATGCATGCAAAATGTGACTTATCAAATACCCCCAAACCTGGTTTTTGCTAGTCCTCGAGCAAACTTAAAACTAAAACACACAAAACACGAACAAATAACTAAACCACTTTCGCTGGCTAAACGATTGCACTAAGCATGTGCAACAAGCCTTTGAACCCCTAGGTGTCCCTAGTTGGAGGAGTTGTGTCTCCTGAGGGTTTACAGAGATGACACCCACAAACATTTACAAACACTAAAAACAATTTGGTTAAAACATGCTTTAAACAAACTAATAAGAATCAATGAAGGTTTTGTCATTTATTCAACTCAAAAGTTTGCCACTTCAAAGAATCGTATCAGTTGTAACGTATAAAGATATTTCTCAATGTCTTACAACTTCAAGGTCACCATACCCAAATGCTTAAGATAGAATTCGCCTCAACTCTACTCCTCACAGTTTCCACTCAAATTTTCACTCAGATCTTAAGGTTTAGTCTCTCAACAACATATATGAGTGAAATTATGTAAAGGAAATCAAAGTTCTCACATAAGAAATCTGAAATGGAAGCACAGTTTCTGAGTAGATCTCATGAAATGAATCAAATACTAAGAATATAGATAACACACACACTTACCATCACCCATGAATACATTCTCAATGATCAGCTAGGTCTTTCTCAAGGTTGTAATGCAAGGCTTAGGGTATAGGTTATGAAAGACTTGATATGAAATGCTAGAGTTTGGGGCATACCAAAGTGTCTTTGAGGCTCTTCACTGGCATTTGTCTTCCTTTGTTTTTGACGTCCAGGCCCTATGCTTTATAATGAGGCGATTTGGAAATTGTATCCACTTTGATCCTCTTTTTTTTCTTTTTTTTTTTTTTCTCTCTTTAGAAACATTTTCAACATAGGTGCCCTCGGTACACGCCACAATCTTGCTTTATAACTCAATCTGCCCTTAGTCTTCATCACATTGGTATTCCCCAAACTATAAGGTATGGCTTGTAATGGGCTAGAATGGGTAGATTATGGTGTGGGTGATGAAAGAATTAGGCTAAAGTGTTTGGCTGCAACAAGGGTAAATGGAGCACACAAATGGGTAGGATTTAAGCCTTTTAGTAGTTAAACATGCATAGCCTAACATCCTCTCATTGAGTTCATTCATGAATGATACTAAACACATGGTATTTGCAAAGGAGAATGATTCTTAGTATCCAAACAAAATAGAAATAATGAGATCATTTAAAGTGAAATTGAAAGAAAAAGATAGGAGTAGAAACACTTTAAACCCTCTCAAAGAAGCAATTAGGCTCAAAATAACTCACTAGGGTAGTCTCCACTATTCTTCTTCCAGAATTTAAGTATGGTACCTCTATCATCATAATTCCAAGAGTTATAACTTTATACATGACAACGAGATGCAACACTTTTTCATAGCAACCCAATCGTTTATTTTCAAACATAACCCTCATATACATTCATATTAGTAAGCAAAACACACTTAACTGAAACAAACCCAAACAAATTGGACCAAATGAAAGCAACACACAATTAACTAAAACAAACACATAAAACCAATACAAACATTTCAAAACATGTTTTTCAAATTTTTATGTGATTTTCGAATTTTTAAGTCAAAACACACTAAACACACTTAAAAACAGCAAGAAACAACATTTGAAGTTATGGTAGATCAAACCCTACGAATTTGCATCAAAACACTTTAGTAACTCCCCCACACTTAAATCAAACATTGTCCTCAATGTTAAAAACCACACTAAACACAAACAAACATATAAACAACAATTAAACATATTAAACATGGCAGAATGTATCTAACAAAGAGAAGAGTTTAGAGATGCAAATCTGGTTATGGAGTGTTCGTTCCATCTTCTCCTTAGTGATTGCAGTGAGGCTTGGATCTTTGTGATTCCACAGGCTTACTCTTGAACTGCGCTGCTCCCATCGTTGATTTTCCTTTGTGCTATTCTTGAACTGGGCAGCAGGCTTCCTTTGGTCTCCCCCGAAGGTCTGAGCTTCCTCCTCTTATCTGTTTCTTTGTTCAATCTCTCCAATTCGTATTGAAGAGGGTTAGAGGATAGCTCAGCAAAGCTAGGTAAGCAACCAGGGAATAGAGTCCAGATAGACTCCAAGTGCCGGCTGATTGCTTCTTTCACTTTGCCATGCAAGTAATAACAAAGACAAAGGAAAAAACAGGGAAAGAGCATGATATGAGATACTTTTGCTTTTTACCTTGATGATATGAGATACCTTTGCTTTTGAAGAAGCGGTGAATGAATCAGCACATGTATTTGTTGTGCTGTTTCCTCCTGGGTCATCTGTACTCCAGGCATCTGGTATCATCTTTGGGGAAGAAGAAAGAATTGAGTATTTCGAAGGGCTTTGCTGGGAGTGCGCCCTCAGAGGTGAGGAAGAGTTGGGCATTTTCTTCAGGTTTGCCTTGCCATAAAAGATGAAGGTCGACATATATAGGGATTTCCCAATAGCAAGTGGTGGTATTGTTCTTTTACCCTTGTCGACAATCGTTTTGATCCCGCAACTCCGGCTTTTTGAAATAGTGACGCCTCTTCGATTTCTGAACGACGCCTCTTCGATTTCTGAGCAGGCACCCCTTCGATTTCTGAACGACGCCTCTTCGCTTCCTGAACGACACGTAGTAATGCGATAATTGCTCTTTTGACAAAGCTGCATGTGTTTTCTGAAAAGTAGAGAAAGCGTCGCCGAACTTTGCGCTTGTCGGCTAAAGACGTGTAGTTGCGATGATGGCCTCCACG
Source organism: Pyrus pyrifolia (assembly GCA_016587475.1). Taxonomy (NCBI): domain Eukaryota; kingdom Viridiplantae; phylum Streptophyta; class Magnoliopsida; order Rosales; family Rosaceae; genus Pyrus; species Pyrus pyrifolia. The sequence continues at coordinate 1,505,811 of BNSU01000024.1, forward strand.
TGTTTTCACTTTGTCAGAGATCTTTTGACAAAGTGAACACGTTTTCTGAAAAGTCGAGGGAGCGTCGCCTTGCTTTACGCATGAATTTCTGGCTTTTTGAATCGGTGGACGCGTTGCCTTGACTTTTTATAGAGCTATCGATCACCTGCCAACTTACACACTCTGAAGATTTCCCATTCTTGAGACTCGTCTCCGGCCCTTTGAAAATCTACTCCGTCCACCCCTTCTCTTTTAACTTCGTGAACAATGGCTAGCTCATCCAACCCATCGAACCTTTGCTTAGATTTGAGTCTAAGCAGTGATCCGGTCGCGTCTCGTCAGGGTAAGGTATGGTGCCCGTCTTTCTTATCTTCCCATGGCCCTCTTACAGATGAGGACTCTGTGATGACATTTCCCACAACGGCTACGATAGTGGCTCGGAACCTCCTCACTCCCAAAGACAGTCAGCTTCTTTCAGGACGGTCCGATGAGTTGGCCGTTCAAGAATCCCTGGCTCTGAGTGTTCAGTGCGCTGGCTCTGTGTCCAACATGGGCCAACGCCTTCTTGCTCGCTCCCGTCAGGTTGAATCCTTGATGGCAGAGGTGGAGAGTCTTAAGCAGGAGATCAAACAGCTTAAGTACGAGAACCGAAGTTTGCACGTGCTTGCCAACAATTATTCGACAGGCATGAAGAGGAAGCTTGATGAGCTTGATGACCGTCAACGGTTTGCAGCTTTCTTCCAGAGGCACCTTTTTCCTGGGTCATCCAGCGTTCCACCAAGGCTTGGGGCCTTGAATGATATATCTTCGGTGCCTCCCGCTCCTATGCCTCTCGCTCCGATACCTTCTGTTCCGATGCCTCCTGCTCCTATGCCTCCTGCTCCTATGCCTCTCGCTCCAATAGTGTTGCCACGTAGTGGGGCCTCACGTACACAACCTTTGTAAAGGCTCCATCTTTCTACCATGTTTTTTTTTTTTTTTTTTTTTTTTTTTTTTTTTTTTTTGTACATGCTTTGTTTTATTCAGTGCATTGGGTTGCCTCCCAAGTAGCGCTTTCTTTTACATCTTGCAGCCGGACGAAGAACCCAATCACTCCAGGATATGTTCACGAGTCGGATGAGAACTCCGAGTCATGAACTAGAAACTATGATCCCAAATCCTTTACTTGTTGAACTAGGTGAAATCCTTTCCTCTTCCTCGAGGATAAAGGATGAATTTGATGGCACAAAGTTGTCCAAAGCGTGGCCCTTTAACCGTTCAAGTCTTTGGCCTAACTCAACAAGTTTATTTGACATATACTACCTGAAACAAAGTAACACAAGTGAAAATGAAAGTCAAGAAGCAAACAACAATGAAATGAACAAGAATAAACTTAAAAACGTTTGAAAAGACTCAAGGGACTCAAAACAAGCTAAAAACTCTCAAAACTGCCTAAAAACACAAACTAGGCAGTTTTGACACTAAACACTTGGAAACTGACTTAATAACTCAAAAACAAAGTTTAAAACACTAAATTTGGCTCAAAGAATGCGAAACTAAACGCTTAGAACACTTAAACAAACCTAAAACACAAAATAGCGACTAGAAGACTCAAAACTGCCTAAAAATCACTTTCTGGGTAGTTTTGAGCACCTACACTAATTTGGAAAAAATTGGATGGAAACATAAATCAAAACACTTTCTAACTAATTTGGACAAGACAAAGACTCAAAGGACTCAAAATAAGTTCAAAAGACTCAAAACTGCCTAAAAACACTAACTAGGCAGTTTCTGACCTTAAACCCAATTTTGGACGAAAATTAGGTTTGGACTTGACTCAAAATGCTTTAAAACACCAAATAAGACAGAGTCTAAGCCTAAGACTTAACAAAATATGGAGGGCTTTGTATTTGGACGAAATGCAATTAAATGGACAGATTATAAAGAAAACAGATTTTCAAGCAAGTTGATGTAAACCAATGGATAATAGAATGGCTAAGGGATTCTTTTCCACTCATGAAATGTATGCAACTTAAATCAACTTCCAGTTATCAAAAACAAAACAATAAAAACACTCAAACAAATCAAAACACTCAAAACAGCCCCAAAACACTCAAAACTGCCTTAAAATCACTTTCTGGGCAGTTTTGAGCACTTTGGTAACTTTGGACGAAATTGAGTAATAGAATGAATCAAAATGCTTAAAAACACAAACTAAGATACTTTCTAACTAAAACACTCAACTTCCAGTTATCAATTTGACAAGTTATGAACCTTTGACACTAATCAAAATAGCAAACAAGCAAACAAGCAATTACAAGGGACTGAAATCAGTCCCCGGCAACGGCGCCATTTTTGTTGATGTATATTTCCTTCCTAATGCTAGAATATATTTAGTATAATGGCACAAGCAAGGGTGTCGAATCCACAGGGACTAATTGGACCTATGTAATTACTTGTTTTGCTAAAACTCTAAGAAATGAATCAAACTAATCAAACTAGGCATGTTAAGAAACTAGGCATGTTAAGTATTGAATCAAACTAGTCTAAATAGGCAGATTGAATCAATCTAATCAAACTATGCAGATTTGTGGTGGTAACTTGAAAACATACGAAAATGAAGTAAACACAAATTAATGAATCAATAGTTAATATAATAGGATAGTATCAATGGAAATGAAACTAGGGATTCGATTTCACCATTGCTCAACTAAGTCCATGTTTGTTAAGTTAGTTTATACTCATTCATCTACCTATTTCTTGAGTTTGTTTCACTTGGATATGATCAACCATATGATGTGTGGATTTGATCAAATGTCTATAATCTTGAACCTAATTGTGATGTGCAACTTTGGTTCATAACCTAGAGTATGTAATTCACAAGAAACATTCACTAAACCAAAGGGAACACTTGGCAGGATGTTTGCCAAGCTTTCCCTTCATTCATTCACAAATCCACCAATATTAGACATGATGTATGCTTTAATCTTGGCTAAATAACTTGTGGTTAACTCAAATGGAGATCAAGCATACAAATTAACTCACAAATTCACAATTATAACAGAGAATGAAGCAAGAACTAGATAGACAAAATGAGCATTCTAACTTAATTACATGGCAAACTTTGCAAGGTTACATCGAATCCCTAAGGATAGATTAGTTACAATTCATGTTTACAACAGATTTGACATAAAAATATAAACATGAATGAACATAGAATTGATAAGAATGCACCCTTGAAGCAAATCTGATGTTGAAGTCCTTGAAGAGTCCCTTGGTGTGCTTCTCCAAGTATGGTGCGGATGAAGGTAGAATGGTGATGTTTTAATGGTTTCTGCCCTTGGGACAGAAAATGGACGAAAATGGAGTAAGATGGGAGAGTTTCAAGTGTGTAATGGACTGAATATGAAGAAGAAGATTTTCGGAACTCCTTTGGGACAGAAATGAGACTTGTTTTATGGAAAAGAATGTGTCCCCCCCAACATTCAGATTGGATCTACATTTGTTTACTCAGATGGCAGAGCATATAACAGATGGAATGATGGGTTTCTGAGGTAGTGGACACATAGGGTGGACAAGAACTGCAGGTATGTGGTTTATTTAATCAAGGATGCATGTGTTCTTGCTGCAACAAATGGGTGGAATCTGCAAAAGTTGAAATAAACTACCAGAAATTGTTTATACAAATCTGGAAATAGGAATGAAACCCACGGTTTGAACAAAGAGATGATTGATTTTGTGGAATAATGGTTGAATGACAAAAGAGAAATGTGAAAGCATGTGCATTTCTGCAAAGGAGAATTGAACCAATTGACATTGTTTGCACAGATTTGGAAAGGGGACGCTGCAAGCATGTGATGAGGGGATTAAATGGATTTCTGAAATGATGGCTGCAAGGGGTGTGGTTTGATCACAATGCATGTGAATTTCTGCAAAGATGAAGTGTAGAAATGTAATGGAGTGCACGGAATGGAATGATTGTGTTTGTTGGTGTCAAAATGGCTGAAATGAATAAAGTGATGGAATGGGTGTTAATGGCGCAAAAGGGATATGGAATGGATGTGGTTTGCACGGCCAAGGTTGTGACATGCATGTGAATGCATGTTTTGGTGTTTTAACACACATAGTTGACTTCAATGATTTTGCCTTGTTTAGAATCACCCAATATGGCCAAATTGCATTTCTTAACACTTCACATCTTTTCTGGAATGCTTTTACTTCATTTGCCTTCCCATTGATCCAAATTCACACTTGGCTGCACACTAACACCAAATAACGTAAAATGCAACTAGTTTAATCCAAAACAATCAAAAAGACGCCAAATAAGGAAGATATAAATGCATGCAAAATGTGACTTATCACAACTTCCATCATCGGAGGGTTAAGACGGCGTTGAGCCTCTCTAGTTGGTTTGGCCCCCTCCTCAAGAAATATATGATGCATGCATGTGGCGGGACTAATACCTTTGATATCGGCCAACGTCCAACCTAGGGCAGATTTGAACTCCTTCAAAACACGCACTAGTTTCTCCTCTTCTTGTGCCGTGAGTGATGAAGAAATGATGGCCGGAAATGTCTCCTCTTCCCCCAAGAAAATGTACTTCAAATGGCCCGGTAGTGGCTTGAGATCAAGGGTAGGTGCCTGAACTATGGATGGAAGCAACTTATTAGTCGAAATGGGAATTGACTCAAAGTTAGAAAACTTACCCTCGTGCCTAGGCAATGACTCTAGGGCAGCAACCAACTCCATACATTCCTCACTAGGATGCACGGCATGGTTTGGAAAGTGTGTGCCGTGGCCTAGCAACAATCCTCCTTCCTTGATTTTGAACTCCATGCTTCTCGTAATGACGTTTTCAAGCACATCGGCATTCAAATCTTCAATATATCCCTGCGCCAAAAAGTCAATTATATCAATGGAGAAACATGAATGATCCTCACTAGGATACTTAATGGAATCTAAAAGACTAAAATTAACAACTTCCCCATCAAATTCCATGGACAAAGTTCCATTAAACACGTCAATCTTCGTCCGCGCCGTCTTCATGAATGGCCGGCCAAGTAGGATTGGCAACGAAGGGGCATGGTCAGATTCATCCATCTCGAGCACATAGAAGTCCGCCGGAAAGATTAAATGATTTACCTGAACTAACACATCTTCCAAAACTCCCTTTGGATAAGCGTTAGATCTATCGGCCAATTGTATTATTACACCATCATTTTTCAATGCTCCTAAGTTCATAGATGCATAAATTGAATATGGCATAACATTTATAGAAGCTCCTAAATCTAACATGGCAGATTCAAAACGTGTATTACCTATCACACAAGGAATGGTAAAACTACCTGGATCTTTGCATTTGGGGGGTAGTTTGCGTTGCAAGATGGCAGAGACATTTTCACCTACCTTTACCACTTCCTTGGTGGACATCCTCTTCCTCGTGGTGCAAAGCTCCTTTAAGAACTTGGCATACCTCGGGACTTACTTGATTGCATCCAAAAGGGGTATGTTTACTTGCACTTTCCGAAACGTCTCAAGGATGTCCTTTTCGGCTTCTTCTTTCTTCGTTTGCCTGAACCTACTAGGAAAAGGCGCATCCAACGGAACAACATTAGTAGCAACTAAATTTGAAACATTCTTACCCTTTTTGGCCGAATTAGACAAGTTGGAACCATTTGAAGATTGCGGCAAAGGTGTTTCCACCTTTGCCGTGGGTTGGCCTATCTCCTCCTCTTCAATTCTCAACTTTTCGTCCTCATTAAGACTTGATGGTGGTGGTGTAGGACCTGCCCCGACTTCTTTTCCACTTCTCAAAAGTATGGCCTTTGCGCTTTCGAAGCCTCCCTTGGGGTTTGGAATGGTAGAACTCGGATGTTGGCCTTGCTCACGAAACTTCCCTACAAAATCTGCAATTTGCCCAATTTGTTTCTCCAATTGCTCCACCCTCTTGTCTTGGTTTTGCATGGCTTTAGCTTGGTTTTCTTGCCCCTGAGACAAATTCGTTAGTAACTTAAGAAGTGTATCATTATCTAAAGTGTTACCTGAACTTGTTTGGGCAGGTTGTGGAGGTGCTTGTGTGGGTGCGAATGGCTTGGTGAAGAAGCCCGGTGGTTGTTGCCTGAAGCCTCCTTGTTGTGGTGGTTGTTGGGGCTCCCTCCATTTGAAGTTCGGGTGATCTCTCCAACCTGGATTGTAAGTGTTCGAGTACAGATCATTCCTTGGTTGGTTCTGGCCCTGAAATCCAATAGCGTTGGCGCTTTCCCATCCACCATTTTCTATGAGCTGTGGGCACTTCTCAGAAGCATGTCCTTGGATCGAACACACCCCGCATACAACTGGTCCTTGCATCCTCATGCCTTCGGCCATCTGAGACACAATGGAAGTAAGATTAGCTAATTGTGAATGAATATCGGGGGTGGAACTTACCTCATGCACTTGTTGCTGTGGCGGTCCCCTTTGTCCTACTCCTTCATATTGTTGAGCGTTCAACGCTCGATTCGTGATCAAGACCTTGGCCGCCATGGGCGTCTTGTCCACCAATGCTCCACCCGCCGATGCGTCAAGCATTTGTCGTTCAATTGGTAGGAGCCCCTCGTAGAAGTATTGCAGAAGCAACTCCTCCTTCATCTGAAGCTGTGGACAGGAAGCAACAAGAGATTTAAAATGTTCATAGTATGTAGGAAATGACTCACCTTCATCTTGTTGGATGCCACTTATCCTTTTACGTAAAAGGATGATTCGAGAAGTTGGGAAGAACTTCTCCAGAAAGGCCCTCTTCATGCTCTCCCATGATGTGACGATTCCGGGAGCTAAGTCGTATAACCAATCCTTGGCTTTGTCCATTAAAGAGAATGGAAAAGCCTTCATCTTCAGAATACTTCCGTCGACGTTGACGGGAGTCATACTTGAGCACACCACCTCGAATTCCTTTAGATGCTTGTTCGGATCCTCCATGGACAACCCATGGTACTTCGGAATATGGTGGAGCAAGCTTGACTTCAACTCGAACTCCTCGGTCTTCCCTTCAGCAGGTGGGGGATATTGGATACACAAGGGTGCGGCGTTATCCAACCCCGAAGCGAAAAGCTCCTTAAGCATCCGGTTGTCCATGGCCATGACTTGTGGTTCTTCAACTACCCCAGCCGTGGGTTCCTCCTCCTCTTCTAAGCCTTGTTCTTCAAGCTCCGGTTCCGGGCTTGGCGGATTTGATTCGTGATGCTTCTTCCTTCGTCTCAAAGTTCCCTCAAAATCGCTGTTAAAGTCCAAAATATCCTCACGAATCGGTTGAGAACTCCGAGTCATGCACTAGTACCTAAAACAAGAAGAACAAAATTAGGTCAGAAACTTAACAAAAATAAAATAAACAGAAAATACAATCCAAGGGATTAGCAAAGTTGCTAGTCCCCGGCAACGGTGCCAAAAATTTGATGCGAACTAAGTAAGCACACAAAACAATAAAAACACTAAAACAAATCAAAAGACTCAAAACAGCCCCAAAACACTCAAAACTGCCTTAAAAACACTTTCTAGGCAGTTTTGAGCACTTTGGTGAAATTGGACGACTTTGTGTAATCAAATGAATCAAAACACTTAAAAACATAAACTAAGACACTTTCTAACTAAATTGGACACTAAAGTAAATGGGGATTGAGTTTTTGACGAAATTAAATAAAATGCACAGATTGTAAATTAGGGCAGATTGTAAAGATGAATTGGATGAAAATATGGATAAATCCTAGCTAGAAGGTTCTTCTCCACACATGTTACACTTGCATACACTTTGATTTTTCAGTTGGTCTTTCGATGAATTATGAAACTCAACACCCCGGGTTAATTAGGTCCGCTTAAATTAACCGTCAAGTTCTCCTTAAGTTAATGAATTGGATGGGTTAGCGCAACTCAATTCAAAACATTCTCCAAAAGTCCTTTACGTGAAAAGCACAATAAAGATACAATCAAAGATCATTAAGCATCATGAAAACTATAAGTGTTGACGAGGCTTTCGTTACTATGATGAGCATGAAACTAGTGCCAAGAATTCATTTAACGCGATTGTTTATAAGCAACCTCCACTACTTGTGAATATAAGTTCATAATTATTTGGTGAAACTCACTTATATTCTAGCGTCATATTCATGCATGAAAATTAAGCGTGCACTCTCAATAAACATACACAAATAAGTTATCAATCAAACAGTTAAACGAATTGAATCCACCATTCATGAAATTCCAACCAAAAGTAATCAATTCATATTGCAAGCATAAACATGGTTTCGAATCACCCCCTAGCGAATTAGGGGTTTAGCCTCTCATGTTCACAGAAAAAGAAATACAATTGAATTTAAATACAAAACACAAAGGAATGATTACACCTAGAACGCCCAACGAATCCACTTGAATTGGTGCGCGTCGAAGCTCCTCTTTTCTCTTCTCCTTGCTGCGGCAGATTGGTTGTGGGTGGTTTTTGGATGTGTTTCTGGTTTGGGAATGGGTTTAGGGTGGTTTAGTGGTGCGGCAAGGTTGTGGGGTGGTGTAGTATGGTGTAGAATGGTGTGGGAAGTGGTGGAGAGGTTGCTGCAAGGCTTGGACGTGGCTGCAATGGAAGGGGATATGCACGGCAAGGGTTTTGCTTGATGGTGGCTGCACGGTTTTGGAGAGAATGGGAGAGAATCTGTGATGGTGGCTGCGGATGGATGAATGGTGTGTTAGGGTTATGGTGCCACAGATGGGAAAATGAATGGGACCTATGTGGGAGTGCACGGATTGGGAAGTAATGGGAGAGAATGGTGGCTGATGAAAAATATGAATGAGAGGTATGAATGAAAGCTCTAGGGTTAGGGGAAAAGATGCGGCTGAGATTGTTTTGTGGCTGAAAATGTGTGATGGATGGCTACGGCTTAGAGGGGATTTTAGGGTTATGGATGCACGGATTGAAGGAGGGAGAATGGGTTGGTGGCTGCATGTTAGAGTTAGGGTGAATATTAGGTGCGGCTGAATGATTATGGAATGAAAGGTGAATGAAATGAATTAGGGTGAATGGAATGCACGGCTGCAAGGTTGTAGAACTAGGGTTATTAGGGTGAATGGCTGAGATTAGAACTAGAAGGCTTAGGGTTATTGGATGATAGATGGGAGATGCGGCTGATTGGGGAGTTAGGGTGTATTCTTGCGGCTTAGGGAGGAAATCAGTTTATGGTGGCTGATATGGATAATGGAGCAATGGGAGATGCGGCTAAGATGGTAGAACCTAGGGTTTGAAAAATGTTTTTGTTCTAGAAATTAACCCTAGCTTATTTTTATTAACTAAAATAAATTCAAAGGCTTCTAGAATTTAGGAAAAAATCAGAAATTAAAGGGGGAAAGATTAAAGGGTGCGGCTGCTATGTAATTAGGGTGATTAGGGTTAGGGTTTTTGTGCATAAAATGGGACCACAGTACCCTCCCTTGCACGACAAGGGAAGGAAAGAAGGGGAAAGGCACGGCTTAGGGCTAGAATTTGGGCTAGGGCCTTTGTTTTGGGTCCTAAAGTGCATACGAGGCCTATAAAGTGGCTAGAAAATATGGACGTTTAGATTAGGAAAGGTTACCAAAACGGGAAACTTAGGGTTAACTTTCCTACTTCAAGTAGGAATCCTTGTTTGAGTAGGATTCCTCGTTTTGGTAAGAATTCATCGTTGGAGTAGGAATTCGTCGTTTCTTCACGTCTTCAACTCATTCATTCCTCTTTTGCTCCAAAAAGCTCCTATTTGCATCTTCTTGCACACTTTGGCCTTATAATCTGAAAATGCAACAAAGTGACTTTAAACACTAAAATAGCTAAGGAAACACAACATAAATGCACGAGAACAAGCTAATTAAGTCGCATGAATATGCTCCTATCAATAGGATTAGGATAAGGTGTCCTAAATGGATAAGGACTCCTCATTGCACTTGGAAACTTTGCCTATTAGGATTAGGAAACCTTGTCTTCATCATTCCTTCTTCATCTTGGACTCCTTTTCCTTCTCGGACTTGGAAAACTTCTTTGTTGCTGCAACTTGAGGTCATTGGGATTTGACTCTCCTACTTCAAGTAGGAAACCTTGTTTGAGTAGGAAACTTTGTTCTTCTAGGAATCCTAATTCAACTAGGAAACCCATTTCCATTAGGGACTTTCCTACTTCAACTAGGAAACCTTGCTCAAGTAGGAAAAATCATCTTCAAATCTTCAATTTCGTCCATCCTCTTGGCTCCAAGCATATGATGTCCATTCCAAGCTCTAATTTGCTCCAAAAGGCTCCAAAATGCATCCTTTTGCATACTTTGCCCTCAAATCCTGAAAATACATAAAACTAGCTTAAAAGACTACTTTACTAAGGAAAAACACTTTAAATGCACAAGAACAAGCTAAACTAAGGTGCATAAATATGCTCCTATCAGGGAGTATTCAAAACCATGATTATATATGTGAAATAAGTTGATTACTTCCAGTTATCGTTGCATAAGTCGTGAATACAATTTGCTTAACCATTTGATTTAGAACTTATTCTTGTATGTTGATTGAGAGTGCACGCTTAATTTGCATGCTTGAATTTGGTGCTACGATATAAGTTTGTTTCACCTAATCGTTATGAATTTATATTCACAAGTAGTGAAGGTCGCTAGTCACGATCGTGTTAAGTAGATTCCTGGTAGGAGTATCATGCTTTCCATAGTTACAAATGCCTTGTCGATGCTTATGATTTCCAAAGAACGTAATGATTCTAACTTGTGTCTTTATCATGCTGTTCATATAGAGAATTTGTTAGGAATAATTTGTTTGCGATGCATATTCATCCAATTCAATGATTCTAGGGAAATCTAATGGTTAATTTAAGCGGACCTAATTAACTTGGAGTGTCGAGGTTCATAACTTATTGAATTGATAACTGGAAATTGATTTACGTTGCATATATTTCATGTGTGGAGAAGAACCCCTTAGCTATTCCATCATCCATTGATTCATCACAATTTTATCTTACAATCTGCCCATTTAATTTAATTTCGTCCAAACACAATCTCCCCATAGTTTGTTGAGTCTTAGTCATTCAAATCTGTTTTATTTTGTGTTTTTAAGCATTTGGAGTCATAAACACTTTCAAATTCGTCCAAATCAAGTTCTAGTTTCTTTTTGAGTCAATTTGTTTGTTTTAGGCAGTTTTGAGTGTTTCAAATCTGTTTTGAGTCATAGTAGTCTTGTTAGAGTCTTTAAGTTTAGTTTTTGTGTTTTTAAGTCAATTTTTATTAGATTAGCACCCCTAGTTAATCCCCGGTTAGAATGATCCCTACTTACATCATTACTACAATTGTCACAAATAGGGTTTAATTTGTGTGTCAACATAATTTTCACATCAGTGGACAAGAGACCCATGGATGCCAAAACTCTCATTGCTAATCGAGCACTCAACGCACAACAATATGAAAGTGTTGGGCAGAGAGACACCCCACGGCCACCATGTCAATTGATGTGTTATATAGTAGCACTCAAATTAAACCCTCTTTTTGACAATTGTAGTATAGATATAAGTAGGGATCGTTCTAGGCCGGGGATTAGGAGGGATTGCTAATCTAATGAAAATTGACTCAAAGAAGTGAAAATAGGCTTTAAAACACTTTAAATAAACTCACAAGACTCTTACTAACTTGTATGACTCAAAACAAACTTTAAAGACTCAAAACAACCAAAAAGACTCAATTTAGACTCTAGGACTTAGTTTGGACGAAAATACACATAGTTTTGACTCTAAAGACTCAAAAAGACTCTTTTGGACAGATTTGGAACAAGTAAGAAGAGGGGTTTTGATTTTGGACGAATTTAAAAAGAAAACAAGTAACTTAAAACTTTAAAATAGATTTTGGACAAAAATAAGAAAAACTAATGGATGATGGGATAGCCAAGGGATACTTCTCCACACATGATACTTTCTAACATAAATTGATTTCCAGTTGCTTTTTCGATAAACCATGAACCTCAACACCCCAGATTAACCGTGACATCACTAATTAACCCTCAGATTTCCCTTAAGTTAGTGGATTGGATGACATCATATGACAACCCAAAGCATTCTCCAAAACGTCCCCTACATGACATCATAATAGAGATACGGTCAAAGATCATTACGTTCAATGGAAATCATAAGTATTGACAAAGCACTTGTAACTATGACATCATGATACTCATGCTAGGAATTTACTTAACATGATTGTGAAAACAACCTTAACTACTTGTGAATATTAGTTTGTGACGATTATGTGAAGCACCCTAATATTCTAGCACCAAATTCAAGCATGCAAATTAAGTAGGCCTCCATAATAAACATACAAGAATAAGTTATCCATCAAACGGTTAAGTAAACTGCGTTCACAATTTATGAAATCACAACTGGACTTAATCAACTCATATTATAAATGTAATCATGGTTTCAAAGCATCCCTAGGCTAAAACGAGTTTAGCCTCTCATGTTCATGAGAAAACAAAGCGACATAGATTTAAACATTGAAAATAAAAGATAGATTACACCTAGAAACGTCCAACACTCCAACTTGAATGCACAAACGCCCAAGGCTTTGTCTTCCTTCTCCTCTTCCTTGCTAAGTCACGGCACAAGGTCTATGGTGGGTTTTTGGATGGATTTAGGTATGTAGGGTGGTGCGGCAAGGGTTGATGGTGGTGTATGGAGGTTGGGATGGAGATGTGGAATTAGGGGAATGGTGTATGGTTGGTTGTAATGTCACTGCAAAGGTTGGTTCTCTCAATGGATGAATGAATGTTGTGTGAAGGGGTGGTGGTGATTAAATGGCACGGCAAGGCTGTTTATATAGACTAGTTTGGCACACTTAGTGAAGGAGAAGGATTGCACAATCCCATTGAAAAAGGGTTAATTAAATGGCAGAAATCAAGTGGGAATTGGATTAGGGAATTCGGCTAGGATTTAGGGATTCCAGAAGGTATTTGGTGCGGCATGTGTATAGGGCTGAGATACGGTGTTCTAGAAACTGTTTTTAAGGCAGATTCCTAATTCTAAAGGGCCTAGAACATGTGATGTAAGAGTAGGAAAAGGATTGTGATTCCTAAACCAACAATGATGCGAGATTTATACGCGCATAAATTAAACCCTCTTTTTGACAATTGTAGTATGGATGTAAGTAGGGATCGTTCTGGACCGGGGATTAGGAGGGATTGTTAACCACTTGGATTTGACTTCAAAAACGTAAAAACAATATAAAACACTAAACTAGACTCAAAGAATGTGAAACTAAACGTTAAAACACTAAGACAAACCAAAAAACTCAAAATGCTTTAAAAACACAAACTAAAATGATTTCTAACTAAATTGAACAATAAAGTAAAGGGGGATTGAGTTTTGGACAAAATTGAACTAAATGAACAAATTGCAATTAAAACATAATGTAAATATGAAATTGATGAAATGGAATGAATGGATGCTAGCCAAGGGGTTCATCTCCACACATGTTACACTTGCATAATAAAAAGATTTCTAATTGCATTTCAATAAACCATGAATTCTCAACGCCCCGGGTTAATTAGGTCCGCTTTAATTAACCGTCAAGTTTTCCTTAAGTTAATGAATTGGATGATTGCATACGACAACCCAAAGCATTCCTCACAAGTTCGCTACATGAATTGCATAATAGAGATACAAGCAAGAATCATTAAGCATCATGAAAACTATAAGTGTTGACGAGGCATTCGTTACTATGATTGCATGAAACTTATGCCAAGAATTTGTTTAACGCGATTATTTATAAGCAACCTCCACTACTTGTGAATATAAGTTCATAACTATTACGTGAAACTCACTTATATTCTAGCATCAAATTCATGCATGAAAATTAAGCATTCATTCTTAATAAACATACATAAATAGGATATCAATCAAATAGTTAAACAAATTGAATTCACAACTTATGAAACGTAATTAAAAGTAATCAAATCATATTGCAAGCATAAACATATATTTCGAATCACCCCCTAGCTAAGGGGGGTTTAGTTCCTCATACGTACAAAACAAAGAGAATTGAAATTAAACATTGAAATCAAAGAAACGCCTAAACATTCCAACAACTCAAACTTGAATTGTATGAACGTTTAGGCCCTCTTATCTTCCTCTTCGTTGTAGCATAAGGTCTAAGGATAGTTGGTTTGGGGGAATGGAAGTGTGGAATTATGGAAGTGGATGAGGGGTGGTGGAAATGGAAGAATGGTTGTGGTGTGTTGTGTTGTGAATGAGATGATATTGAATTGAATGATATGGAAGTGTGGGATGAATTGAATGATACAAATGAATGAAGTGTGTGTGGTTTATATAGGGAGAGAATGGATGGGAGAGCATGTGAATGATAGCTAGGAGAATGATTAAAGGGGTGTGAATGGTTGGAAATGCATGTGGGTGAATTGGTGGTGCAATGATGAAAGAATAAGTGCATGTGTGTGTTTTGTGTTGGAATGAATGTGGATGCATGATGAAGAGTTAATAAATAATGCATGTAGGGTTAGGAAATAAAATCATAACTTAAAGGGGGGATGATTAAAAGGTGTGGAAGATGGATGGAATTAGGGGGAATGCATGGCAATGATGGAGAGTTCTTTGGTGATGAATGCAATGATGAAGAGTGAATAAATAATGCATGTAGGGTTAGCTAGGTTGGCTTTGTTTGGGTGCATGTGAGTTAAAGAGGGAGAATGTGGTGAAATGATGAAGTAGGAAGGTGGAAATGCATGTGAATGCATGTGAGTGCATGTGTGTGTGAATGGGTGTTTCTTGATGGTTTTGGGGTTGTGATGCATGTGGCTAAGGCTTGTTGATTGGGCTAGAGGTTTTGCATGGCCCAAAGGATTGTTTGATTGGGCTAGGCCCTTTGTTTTATGTCCAAAGTGCATACAAGGCTTTCAAATTCGTCCAACACTTTGGCTCCAAAAATATGCTATCCATTCCAAGCCCAATTTTGCTCCAAAATGCATCTTTTTGCTTCCTTAGCCATATGAACCTAAAAACACACGAAAATGGCTTAAACTACTAAAACAACTATGAATTAACAACATAGATGCACGAAAACAAGCTAAGTAAGTCGCCTAAAAATGCTCCTATCAAACAAGGAATGGTGTCTTGCGGCAATTGAGGGGATAAGTCTTCTAGAAACTAAAATAGGTGTTTAAATGTGTAATTGATTCCCCCTAATTAGCTAGGTTTAAGTCCCCACCTGATTTGGATAGGATAGAATAGGATAATGTTAGAGATAGGATAGGATAAGATAAGGTTGGATAAGGTTGGATAAGGTTCCTTGTTTCTTGCTTCTTCCTTATCCTCATTGCATTAGAACTTCTTTCTCCAGATTTTTAGCCTTTCCTAGCATCTCTTGACTTCAATTTCGTCCATCCACATTGCTCCATAGTTAAGCTATCCAATCTTTGCCCAAAACTGCTCCAAATAGCCTCAAAATGCACTTTCTTGCTCCTTTTGCCATTAGGACCTAAAAACATACGAAAATACTTTAAAAGACTGAAATACATAGTAATTAACTTATTAAGTGCAAGGAAACATCATAACTAAGTAGCATAAATATGCTCCTATCAAATTCCCCCACACTTGGCTTTTGCTAGCCCTCGAGCAAAACGAAATAAACAAAACAAACAAAACATAATCTAAGCCTTCCAACAATTGCCTCAGGGATTTCCAACGAACATGACACATTAAAGAACATCATTCCCACGGTTTTTAGCTTTCTTTATACTTCAACAAACACTTAACCATAGTTACTACTTATTAGTTCACATTTAATCAATTAAAACAATGTTTTGAATGTAGTAACATGCCTTAGAGAATTCCCTCAATTCCTCACTAGAATGCACTCTATTTTCACACAGATTTTCTAACTCCACACCCTACACTAGGTATATGTGAGACGATTGATGTAAATATGAAGACTAACACTCACATATGTTATATCAAAGAAAGCATTTTCTGGATTTACGACAATGACATGAATATGATCTCATGAATGGAATGCTACTACTTAGAACGAGAACCAGTGATTCCATATGCTCATACCAAATTCAAACTCCACATATTGAACACATAACATCAAGATAGAGGTTGAGGGTTGTAACGAGGCTTAGGTATTGGCTAACAAAGAAAGGTAAGGATAAACAAAAGTTCTTAAAGCAATAGTAAGAAAAGTAATGAATTCGACACTTAAACTCTCTTCAAATGGCCGAAATCAATTTGTACACACAAGGGAAGATTCATGCAACATTTAGGGTCAAATTCACTCTTTTGGACCCTTCCTTCAACAACCAACACTTGTGAGTTCATTCTCACTTATTTTTCAACTCCTTTTCTTTCTTTTGAACACTTTTCTATTTTCTTTTGATTTTTCCACGAATTTTTCTTCTTTTCTTCTCTTTTTTTTTCTTTTTTTTTTCTTTTGTCGTGCCCTATCATCTTCCCCCACACTCGTTTTCTGTCATCTATTGACCAAAGGAGTTCACTCTAAGTCGTGCTTCACTATCCTTTAAGAACAAAGGTATGGAAAGTCCTAATCTAGGCTAGGTGAGGATAATGTGGCTAACAAAGAAAATAGGCTTTGAAGAGGCTCAAGAGGGTTAATCCTACAATACATATGAAAAGGGATAGGCTTTTTGGCTCTGGCTTGACTAACAACTTCATCTTATCGTATGTTATGCAATCAATACCATGCTTTGAATGAAATGGGCATGAGTTCTAGTATTTGGAACTATAATGAGATGCATTCCAAGTAGCAACCAAGCAAAGAACGATGAGATCATGCAACGACTTTAGAAAACAAGAAATCACAGATTATACTCTCCAAAGAACGTTATAGGCTCAAGTCTCTCAGGGTTGTAGCGTTAGTTTGAGTTTCTTCCTTCAAGGATGTTACAAAAACTGATTTTTTTCCTTTGTGATTACATGTGAATTCATAAGCTATAACCACAACCAAGCATAAACCAAAGCACAAATCAACTTCCAGCCATGTTTACAACATTCTTTAATAGTCATGCAATTAAAAACCAAATCCTCATCATTGTGTTGGAAGGTACCCTAAGACACAAACACACACACAAAAACAACTCTTTTTGGTATTTTTGATGCGAGAATTATACGCACACAAATTAAACCCTCTTTTTGTCAAATTGTAGTAAAGATGTAAGTAGGGATCGTTCTAGACCGGGGATTAGGAGGGATTGCTAAACACTTGGAAACTGACTTAAAAACTCAAAAACAAAATTTAAAACACTAAACTCGACTCAAAGAATGCAAAACTAAAAGTTAAAACACTTAAACAAACCTAAAACCCAAAACAGCAACTAGAAGACTCAAAACTGCCTAAAAACCACTTTCTGGGCAGTTTTGAGCACCTACACTAATTTGGACGAAATTGGATGAAAACTTGAATCAAAATACTTAGAAACACAAATCAAAACACTTTCTAACTAATCTAAGACTTCAAATTAAAGGGGGATTTGTTTTTGGACGAAATTCAATTAAATGGACAGATTGTAAAGAAAACAGATTGTAAAGCAAATTGATGTAAACCAATGGATAATGGAATGACTAAGGGATTCTTCTCCACACATGAAATATATGCAACTTAAATCAACTTCCAGTTATCGATTCGACAAGTTATGAACCTCGACACTCCAAGTTAATTAGGTCCGCTTAAATTAACCTTCAGATTTCCCTAAGATCATTGAATTGAATGAATATGCATTGCAACCAAATTATTCCTAACAAGTTCTCTATATGAACAGCATGATAAAGATACAAGTTAGAATCATTACGTTCATTGGAAATCATAAGCATCGACAAGGCAATTGTAACTATGAAAAGCATGATACTTTCGCCAGGAATCTACTCAACACGATCATGACTAGTGACCTTCACTACTTGTGGATATAAACTCATAACGATTAGGTGAAACAAATTCATATCCTAGCACCAAATTCAAGCATGCAAATTAAGTGTGCACTCTCAATCAACATACAAGAATAAGTTCTAAATCACATAGTTAAACAGATTGTATTCATGACTTATGCAACGATAACTGGAGTAATCAACTTATTTCACATATATATCCATGGTTTCGAATACACCCTTAGCCAAAAACGAATTTAGCCAATCATACTCGGAGCAAAACAGAGATTACATGAATTAGACATTGAAATATAAGAGAGAATACACCTAAAATCGTTCAACAACTCAGAATGAAGAACCAAACAATTTTGCGCATCTGTCTCCTTCCTCTTGCTTGCGGCATATTGGATGGGGATGAATTCTGGGACGTTTTGATGATGTAGAACGGTTTGTGGGATGTTTAGAGACAGGGCAAGGGATGTAGGATGGGTGTGGATGAGTGTTTGATGGTTGGGAAGTGGTGGAATGGCTGATTGTATCTCTAGGTTGAAGAATGGTGTTTTGGGGTCAATGGATGCGGCTGGAATAGAATGGACGAATTTGGATGATGAATGAGTGATGTGAAGGGTTTGTGAAATTTTTGAATGAATTTGTGATGCTTGCAGCTGCCTTATTTATAGGGCTAGGAAGGGTTTAGAACTTAGTTGAAAACAAGAGGTTTTGTACCAGAAATTCTATACATGAAACACTTAAAGGATATATGTGTGTAGCTTGGACAAGGTAGGACGGCTTGGACAAGGTAGGAGACAAGATAGGACGGCTAGGAGACAAGCTAGGATGGCTAGGAGACAAGCTAGGACGGCTAGTGACAAGCTAGGACGGCTAGGAGACAAGCTAGGACGGCTAGTGACAAGCTAGGACGGCTAGGAGACAAGCTAGGACGGCTAGGAGACAAGGTAGGAGACAAGATAGGACGGCTAGGAGACAAGCTAGGACAGCTAGGAGACAAGCTAGGACGGCTTGTTCTTCCAATACAGAAATTAGGCACCATGTGTGAATAGATAAAGCCTTCTAGAAATAAGGTTTCTTGCAGCTCCCTAACTGAATTCAAGCATTCAAATTCGTCCATCCTCATGCCTCCATGCTTGCACTATCCAATCTTGGCCCAAAAATGCTCTAGAATGCTCCAAATTGCTTCTTTTTGCATACATTGACACTAAAACCTGAAATTGCACGAAAATGACTTTAAACACTAAACTAAGTAAGGAAAAACAACATAAATGCATGAGAACAAGCCAATTAAGTCGCATAAAAATGCTCCTATCATTTTTCAAAACTGTTTTGCAAATTTTTTTGTAAATTTTCGGATTTTCTGAACAAAAGACACAAAAACACTCCAAAACACTCTAAAAACACTTAAAAACAGTGAGAAACAACATTATAAGTGATAGGTGATAAAATCCCAAGAAAATTATGTAAAATCATGCAAAAGCAATTTGTTTACCCCCCCCACACTTAAATCAAACATTGTCCTCAATGTTTCACACAAAGACTCACATCCAAAGACACAATATAAACTAACTAACAGGACAAAAGTAAAAATAATAAAGAGATAGAGATTGAGGGACGCAAATCTGATTTTGTAGCATGAATTGGTGAATTGCCCTCATCCTCTCTCGTTGAATGCATGGGTTGCCTCCCAAGAAGCGCTTGCTTTAACGTCGTGCAGCCGGATGAACGTTCTTCTTATCCTCACTTGGAGCCCACGGCATGGAGGGTGATGTCCTCCACGACTTGCCCTTCAATATTTGCATAATAGGGCTTCAAACGATGCCCATTCACCTTGAATTCTTGGCCATTCCTCAAGCTTTGGATTTGAACTACACCATGTGGAAAAACATTAGTAACAACAAAAGGTCCAATCCACTTAGAACGTAACTTACCCAGAAATAAACGAAGGCGGGAATTAAAAAGTAAAACTTTTTGCCCTATGGAGAATGTTTTGCTTCAGATCATCTTGTCATGGAAAGCTTTGGTCTTTTCCTTGTAAATGCAAGCATTCTCATATGCTTCACGCCTAAGTTCCTCAAGTTCGTTCAATTGCAACTTTCTATGCATTCCCGCTGCGTCTATGTCCATGTTGAATGTCTTGATCACCCAATGAGCCTTGTGCTCTAACTCCACGGGGAGATGACATGGCTTGCCATACACTAGCCGAAAAGGGGACATGCCTATTGGTGTTTTGTATGCCGTCCTATAGGCCCATAATGCATCCTCCAAACGCACACTCCAATCTTTTCTTGTTGGTCCAACGGTCTTCTCCAAGATTTGCTTGATTTCTCTATTGGACACTTCGGCTTGGCCATTAGTTTAGGGATGGTAAGGTGTTGAAACCTTATGTGTGACTTGATACTTCTTGAGTAGTGCTTCAATGGTCCGATTACAAAAGTGAGAGCCTCCATCACTAATAAGCACTCGAGGCATCCCAAATCTAGCAAAAATGTTAGTCTTTATAAAATCTGCAACAACTCTAGAATCATTAGTACGGGTGGCCTTGGCTTCCACCCATTTTGAGACATAATCCACCGCAAGCAAAATATAAGTAAAACCAAACGAAGATGGGAAAGGGCCCATGAAATCAATACCCCAAACATAAAAAATTTCAACATTAAAGATAGGTGTTTGGGGCATTTGGTCCCTTGCACCTATATTTCCCATTCGTTGGCAACGATCACAAGTTAAACAAAATGTTCTAGCATCTTTAAAGATTGTTGGCCAATAAAAACCACATTCTAACACTTTAAGGGCGGTGCGTTGTGTGCCAAAATGCCCACCACAAGCATAAGTATGACAAAAGGTTAGAATCGAATTAACCTCACAATCATGCACACAACGACGCACAATCTGATCTGCACAAAACTTCCACAAATAGGGGTCATCCCATACATAAAACCGTGCCTCTTTCTTTAACTTATCACGTTGGTGCCTAGCTAGGGTACTTGGAACACGTTTTGACACCAAAAAATTGACCAAATCGGCATACCAAGGTTCACATACCTTAATGGACAACAATTGTTCATCAGGGAAAGTCTCTTGGATGGGTAGGGAGTCCTCATTGCACACCAAACGACTTAAATGGTCAGCCACTACGTTCTCACTCCCTTTCTTGTCTCGAATTTCAATATCAAACTCTTGGAGAAGAAGCATCCATCTAATGAGCCGTGGTTTAGCCTCCTTTTTAGTGAATAAGTACCTAAGAGCTGCATGGTCAGAAAATACAATTACTTTAGTGCCAAGTAAATATGAACGAAACTTATCTAAAGCGAACACAATGGCAAGAAGTTCTTTTTCCATGGTAGAATAGTTTAGTTGAGCATCATTCATGGTCCTAGAAGCATAGTAGATGGCATGGGATTGCTTGTTCTTCCTTTGACCCAAAACAGCCCCTATTGCATAATCGAATCCATCACACAAGAGCTCGAAAGGCAACGTCCAATCAGGTGGAAGGATGGTAGGTGCCGTGGTAAGTTTGTGCTCGAGGAGCTTGAATGCCTTCTCACACTCCTCGTTGAACTCAAATGCCACTTCTTTTTGTAGGAGACGGCATAGGGGTTGTGCAATCTTGGAGAAATCCTTGATAAATCGCCTATAAAATCCTGCATGGCCAAGAAAAGAACGAACCTCTCTAACCGAAGTAGGAGAGGGTAAGTAACGTACAAGATCTATTTTAGACTTATCAACTTCAATTCCTTTTTCAGAGATGATATGACCCAAAACTATGCCTTGTTTAACCATAAAATGACATTTTTCCCAATTTAAAACAAGGTTAGTTTCCACGCATCTTTTCAGGATTAAAGTAAGATTATGCAAGCAATCATCAAATGAGTCCCCAAAGACACTAAAATCGTCCATAAATACTTCAATTATTTTTTCAGCATAATCTGAGAATATACTTACCATGCATCATTGAAAAGTGGCTGGTGCATTGTATAAACCAAATGGCATACGACGATATGCAAAAGTACCAAATGGACAAGTAAAGGTGGTCTTTTCTTGATCATCCGGCGCTATGACAATTTGATTATATCCCGAATAACCATCAAGAAAGCAATAAAAAGAATGACCGGCTAACCTTTCAAGCATTTGATCAATGAATGGCAAAGGGAAGTGATCTTTCCTTGTTGCGGCATTTAGCTTCCTATAGTCAATGCACACCCTCCAACCTGTTTGAATGCGTGTAGGCACAAGTTCATCTTCTTCATTCTTCACCACCGTGACTCCGGACTTCTTGGGAACCACTTGGACCGGTGAAACCCAACAACTATCCGAGATGAATAGATGACGCCACAATCAAGCAATTTGATGATTTGGTTCTTCACTACTTCCATCATTGGTGGGTTGAGTCGATGTTGGGCTTCCCTTGATGGTTTGGCGCCTTCTTCCGTGAGAATTTGATGAATGCACGTGGTAGGACTTATACCCTTGATGTCGGCCAAAGTCCACCCAATGGCCGTCTTGTGCTCTTTGAGGACCCTCACCAATTTCTCCTCCTCTTGTGCCGTGCGTGATGAAGCTATAATGACGGGCAATGTGTCTTGCTGATGCGAAAATTATACGCACACAAATTAAACCCTCTTTTTGTCAAATTGTAGTAAAGATGTAAGTAGGGATCGTTCTAGACCGGGGATTAGGAGGGATTCCTAAACACTTGGAAACTGACTTAAAAACTCAAAAACAAAGTTTAAAACACTAAACTCGACTCAAAGAATGCAAAACTAAAAGTTAAAACACTTAAACAAACCTAAAACCCAAAACAGCAACTAGAAGACTCAAAACTGCCTAAAAACCACTTTCTGGGCAGTTTTGAGCACCTACACTAATTTGGACGGAATTGGATGAAAACTTGAATCAAAATACTTAGAAACACAAATCAAAACACTTTCTAACTAATCTAAGACTTCAAATTAAAGGGGGATTTGTTTTGGACGAAAATTTAACATAAAACAGAAACTTTAAACTAAACAGATTGTAGAATGTTTTTGGATAAAAAGGATGGATAAAAGGCTAGTTAGGAGGTTCTTCTCCACACATGTCACACTTGCAAACAAAACGATTTTCAGTTGTTCTTCCAATAAATTATAAATACTCAACGCCCCAAATTAACCGTGAATTGCACTAATTAACCCTCAGTTTTTCCACAAGTTATTAAGTTGGATGATTGCATACGACAACCCAAAACATTCCCTACAAGTTCCCTACATGAATTGCATAATAGAGATACAAGCAAGAATCATTAAGTTCTATGAAAAACATAAGCATTGACGAAGCATTCGTTACTATGAATTGCATGAAACTTATGCTAAGAATTCATTCAACGCGATCGTTTTCAAGCGACCTTCACTACTTGTGACTATAAGATTGTAACTATTAGGTGAAACTCCCTCATAATCTAGCATCATATTCATGCATGAAAACTAAGCGTGCACTCTCAATCAACATACACAAATAAGTTATCAATCAAATAGATGAACGAATTGAATCCACAACTTATGAAATAACAATTGAATGTAATCAAATCATATTGCAAGCATATACATGGTTTTGAATTCCCCCCTAACCAAGGGGGTTTAGCCACTCATGATTACAACAAACTTAGAGAGTAATAACAAAGTAAACATTGAAAACAAGAATCGAAGTACACCTAAAAATTCCAACAACTCAATCTTGAATTGTATGAACGTTTAAGCCTCTTCTCCTCTAGTTGCTGCGGCACAAGGGGTTTTGGTGAGTTTTGGGGGTTATGGATGATGTAGAATGATGTGTTTAGGGTAGGGATGGATGTAGGGGAAGGCAAGGAGTGTTTTTGGGCAGAAAATATGAAGAATGGTGAAGTATGGCTGTGTTAGAGAGAGGGAATGAATTTCTGGCGTGAATGAATGTGTATGAGAGGTGGTGATCTGATCTAGGGGTTAATATGAGTATATACAGGCACTTAGAACCCTAGGGAAATCAGATATGGACTTGAATTAATTAATGGGAGAGCATGGGAGTGCATGTGGCTGATTTGTGGTGCAATGATGAAAGGCAAAGTGCATGTGGCTGATTTGTGGTGCAATGATGAAAAGGCAAAGTGCATGTGGCTGATTTGTGGTGCAATGATGAAAGGATGGAAGTGCATGTGGCTGAAATGTAGCCTTCTAGAAATCAGGTTTTTAGGCCCCCTTGCAACTCCCTAACTGAATTCAAGCCTTTCAAATTCGTCCATCCTCATGCCACCATGCTTGCACTATCCAATCTTGGCCCAAAAATGCTCTAGAATGCTCAAAATTGCTTCTTTTTGCATACTTTGACACTAAAACCTGAAATTGCACGAAAATAACTTTAAACACTATAATTAACATAGTTTAGCTAATTAAATGCTAGAAAACAAGCTAACTAAGTCATATAAATATGCTCCTATCACTTGCTCGCCCAAAAACACATACTTCAAGTGATTTGGCAATGGTTTGAGCTCAAGTGTAGGTGGTTGTTCTATAGAAGGAAGCAACTTATTAGTCGAAATTGGAATTGAAATTGGACTAGGGGGCTTACCTTGGTACCGTGGCAATGACTCTAGGGCTGCCACGGTCTCAATTACATCCTCATCAAAGGCCACGGCATGGGTGTTCACTTGTGTGTCGTGAGGTGTTATGTGGTCCTTCATTTCGATGCCATTTGTAATGACCGTTTCAAGTGCTTCGCCATGTAATTGATCAAGGTGTGCCTGCGCCAAAGAATCAAGAATATCAATAGAGAAACATGAGTGATCATCATTAGGAAATTTCATAGTTTTAGAAATATTAAAATCAAACACTTCCCCATCAAATTCCATTGTTAAAGTGCCTTTAAACACGTCTATCTTCGTTCGGGCCGTCTTCATGAATGGTCTCCCAAGAAGAATCGGCAGGGATGGAGCATGGGTGGTTTCCTCCATTTCAAGGACATAGAAATCCGCTGGGAAGATCAAATTATTTACCTGCACTAAGACATCTTCCAATACGCCCTTGGGATAGGCATTAGATCTATCGGCCAACTGAATAATCACACCATCATTTTTCAATTCACCAAGGTTCATTGAGGCATAAATAGAGTATGGCATGACGTTAATTGAAGCTCCTAAATCTAACATAGCATGTTCGAACTTAGTTTGACCAATAATACAAGGGATTTTAAAGCTACCTGGATCTTTGCATTTTGGTGGTAACTTTCTTTGTAAAACAGCGGAAACATTCTCACTTACCCTTACTACCTCTTTATGTGACGCCCTCTTCCTTGTAGTGCACAATTCCTTCAAAAACTTAGCGTATTTGGGCACTTGCTTTATGGCGTCTAGGAGCGGGATATTGACTTGAACTTTCCTAAACGTCTCAAGAATGTCCTTCTCATGCTCCTCCTTCTTTGTTTGCAAAAATCTGTGAGGAAAAGGAACATTGGGTGGAACGGGGTTAGAATTAATCAAATTTGAACCCAACTTACCTTTGGTGGCCGAATGGGATGGCATGGATGAGTTTTGGTCCTTTTGGGCTTGCGGCAATGGAAGTTGTGTCCTTGCCGTGGGCCTCCCTTCACTCTTCTCTTCATGTTGCAACGTCTTGTCTTCATTAGGACTTGTTTTGGATGGTGTGGATGTAGTGCCAACTTCTTTTCCACTCCTCAAAGTAATTGCTTTGGCAAATTCGAACCCTCCTGATAGGAGCATTTTTATGCGACTTAATTGGCTTGTTCTCATGCATTTATGTTGTTTTTCCTTAGTTAGTTTAGTGTTTAAAGTCATTTTCGTGCAATTTCAGGTTTTAGTGTCAAAGTATGCAAAAAGAAGCAATTTGGAGCATTCTAGAGCATTTTTGGGCCAAGATTGGATAGTGCAAGCATGGAGGCATGAGGATGGACGAATTTGAAGGCTTGAATTCAGTTAGGGAGCTGCAAGGGGGCCTAAAAACCTTATTTCTAGAAGGCTTTATCTATTCACACATGGTGCCTAATTTCTGTATTGGAAGAACAAGCCGTCCTAGCTTGGTACTAGCCATCCTAGCTTGTCTCCTAGCCGTCCTAGCTTGGTACTAGCCATCCTAGCTTATCTCGTAGCCGTCCTAGCTTGTCACTAGCCGTCCTAGCTTGTCTCCTAGCCGTCCTAGCTTGTCACTAGCCGTCCTAGCTTGTCACTAGCCGTCCTACCGTCCTAGCTTGTCACTAGCCGTCCTACCTTGTCTCCTAGCCATCCTAGCTTGTCACAAGCCGTCCTAGCTTGTCATAAGCCGTCCTAGCTTGTCTCCTAGCCGTCCTACCTTGTCTCCTAGCCGTCCTAGCTTGTCACAAGCTCATATCTGATTACCCTAGGGTTTTAAGTGCTTATATATACTCATATTAACCCCTAGATCAGATCATTCCCATTCATACACAATTCACACACCAATTCCAGCCTTCCCCCATCTTCACGCAGCCACCAAGACCATTCCACACCATCCTACACCTTCCACACCTTCCTACACCACCCCACAACCAATCTGCCGCAGAAGGAGAAGGGGATCGAGGAGCTTCGTCGCGCACCAATTCACGTGGATTCGTTGGGCGTTCTAGGTGTAATCAATCCTTTGTGCTTTATGTTTAAATTCATTTGTAATTCTCTTTTTGTGAACATGAGAGGCTAAATCCCCCTAGTTAGCTAGGGGGTGATTCGAAACCATGGTTATACTTGCAATATGAATTGATTACTTTTGGTTGGAATTTCATGAATGTTGGATTCAATTCATTTAACTGTTTGATTGATAACTTGTTTGTGTATGTTTATTGAGAGTGCACGCTTAATGTTCATGCATGAATTTGACACTAGAGTATAAGTGAGTTTCACCTAATAGTTATGAACTTATATTCACAAGTAGTGGAGGTTGCTTATAAACAATCGCGTTAATTGAATTCCTGGCAAGAGTATCATGCTTTTCATAGTTACAAATGCCTTGTCGATGCTTATAATTTCCAAAGAACGTAATGATTCTAACTTGTATCTTTATCATGTTGTTCATATAGAGAACTTGTTAGGAATAATTTGTTTGCGATGCATATTCATCCAATTCAATGATTCTAGGGAAATTTGAAGGTTAATTTAAGCGGACCTAATTAACTTGGAGTGTTGAGTTCCATAATTTATCGAAAGACCAACTGAAAATCATTTTGTATGCAAGTGTAACATGTGTGGAGAAGAACCTTCTAGCTAGCATTCATTCCATATTTCATCACATTCATATTTAAATTCTGCCTTTAAATTACAATTTGTGCATTTATTTTATTTTCGTCAAAATCTCAATCCCCCTTTACTTTAGTGTCCAATTTAGTTAGAAAGTGTCTTAGTTTGTGTTTATAAGTGTTTTGTATTATTTGAGTCTTTTGATTTGTTTTTGTGTTTTATTGTTTAGTTTTGCATTCTTTGAGTCTAGTTTAGTGTTTCAAACTTTATTTTACGTTTTTGAGTTAGTTTCCAAGTGATTTTGCAATCCCTCCTAATCCCCGGTTAAGAACGATCCCTACTTATTCATATAGTACAATTGTCACAAGAGGGTTTTAATTTGTGTGCTTAATATATTTCGCATCAGCTAGTCCTCGAGCAAAACAAAATAATAACAAACAAACAAAACGACACTTAACAAGTAAAACACAACCTAAACCTTCCAACAACCGTCTTAGGGATTTCCAATGCACATGACATGTTAAAAATCATCATTCCCACAGATTTTAGTCATCTTCACACTTAAGTACATTCTTAATCATAGTCACCACATACTATTTCACAATTAAGCATTTAAAACCATGTTTTGAATGTAGTAACATGCCTTAGAGAATTTGCTCAATTCCTTACAAGATATGCACTCGATTTTCACTCAGATTTTCTAACTACACACCCTAATCTAGTCATATGTGAGAAGATTGATGTAAACATGAAAACGAACACTCACATATATGTATCACAAAGAACGCAATTTCTGGAGTTAATAAGCATGTTTAGATATGATCTCATGAATGGAATGCTACTACTTAGACGCGAGAACCAGTGACACCATATGCTCATACCAAATTCAAACTCCACAATTGAAATGCACAACACTCAAGATAGAAGTCAAGGGTTGTAACGGGGCTTGGGATATTGGCTCACAAGGAAAGGTAGGGATAAACAAAAGTTCTTTAAACAATAGCAAGCAAAGTAATGAAATTAAGGCTTAGAATTCACTTGGCATGCAGAAATCAACTTTTAGACATAAGGGGGAGATTCAACAACTCTTAGGGCCTAATTTATTGTTTTGGGCCCTTACTTCAACCAACAATACTTTTCAACTCCTTTTTTTTTTTTTTTTTTTTTTTTTCTTTTTTCTTTCTTTCTTTTTGGCCGTGCCTATGGCACATCAACTCACATAAACACTCTTTCCCCCACACTTATTTTTTGCAATACCTTAATCAAAAGGAATTCATTGCTTACTATGCTTCAAGAACAAGGGTAAGGACGGTCATATTCTAGGTTAGGTGAGGATAAAGTGGGTTAACAAAGAACATGGGCTAACACGGCTCAATGGGGTTAAACTTAAACACAAAATGAGTTAAGGGCACATGGCTTTTTGGCTTTGATGGTGGTCACTACACAACTTCATCTTGAATATGTGTTATGCAAATCAATAATATGCTTTGAATGAAATGGGCATGAGTTCTAGCATTTGGAACTATATGATGAAACGCCTTCTAAGTAGTAACCAAGCAAAGAATAATGAGATCATGCAACGACTTTAGAAAACAAGAAATCACAGATTATACTCTCCAAAGAATGTTATAGGCTCAAGTCTCTCAGGGTTGTAGCGTTTGTTTGAGTTCCTTCCTTCAAGCATGTTACAAAAACGAGTTTTTCTTTTATGATTGCATGCGAAGTCATACATTATAACCATAACCAAGCATATACCAAGAGTAAATCAAACTTTTCTCTATGTTTATAACTCTTTTTAACAGTCATGCACTTACAAACCAAATCCTTATCATTGTGTTGGAAGGTACCCTAAGACACAAACACACACACAAAAACAACTTTAAAACAACTCTTTTTGGGTTTTTCAAAACAATTTTTCAAATTTTTTATGGGATTTTCGAATTTTTAAGTCAAAACACGCTAAACACACTTAACAGCAAGAAACAACATTTGAAGTTATGGTGGATAAAACCCTACGAATTTGCATCAAAACACTTAGTAACTCCCCCACACTTAAATCAAACATTGTCCTCAATGTTTTAAGCTTAAAACCACACTAAACACAAGCAAACATATAAACAGCAACATACTAAATATGGCAGAATGTATCTAACAAAGAGAAGAGTTTAGAAATGCAAATCTGGAATTGGAGTGCTTTCTCGGCCTTCCTTTGTTGAATGCATGGGCATGATCTTGGTGATTCCACAGGCTTACTCTTGAACTAGGCTGAGGTTTCCTCCGATCGTTGATTTTCCTTTGTGCTACTCTTGAACTGGGCAGCAGGATTCTTTTGGTCTCCCCCGAAGGTCTGAGCTTCCTCCTCTTATCTGTTTCTTTGTTCAATCTCTCCAATTCGTATTGAAGAGGGTTAGAGGATAGCTTAGCAAAGCTAGGTAAGCAACCAAGGAATAGAGTCCAGATAGACTCCAAGTGCCGGCTGATTGCTTCTTTCACTTTGCCATGCAAGTAATATCAAGGACAAAGGAAAAGACAGGGAAAGAGCATGATATGAGATACCTTTGCTTTCACCCTTGATGATATGAGATACCTTTGCTTTCGAAGAGGCAGCGAATGAATCCACATGCTTCGATCCACCGTTTCCTCTTGCCTCCATTGTACTCCAGGCATTTGGTATCTTCTTTGGGGGATACATCCATGGTTGAAAGTGTGCTCTCAAGAGAAGGAGAAAACTGAGCATGTTTGAGAGGGTTGGTTGCATTTACATTCTCGGCCGAGAAGGAAAGTTATGCGCTTCTGGGTGTATGCCTTGCCATGAATGTTGATGTATATAGGAATTCTAATGGCAAATGGCAGTGCGGATGCAGCAATGTCTTCCACGCGTCTTCTGAAAAGCCGGGAGCTTTTGACAAAGTGGCACGCGTCTTCTGAAAAGCTGGGAGCTTTTGACAAAGTTGCACTCGCTTTCTGGAAAGCTGGGAGCTTTCGGCTTTGTCACCCACGTTTGTCGGCTAAAGTTTGCAGCTGATTTCTCGCCTTCCACGCGTCTTCTGAAAAGCTGGGAGCTTTTGACAAAGTTACACACGCTTTCTGAAAAGCCGGGATTGCGTCTGACGAGCTGGCGATCTTTACGCCGGAAATTTCGGTTTTGAAGAGCGGTGTCTCTTCAATTCTGAATTGGTGATTGTGTCGCCTATCCTTTAATAGAGGTGATCGATCACCTCTATCTGCACACTTTGAAGACTTCCCAAAAATCATCTTCGGCCCGTCGAGATTTTCCTCCATCCAACCCTTCTCTTTTAACTTCTTGAACAATGGCTAGCTTATCCAACCCATCGAACATTTGCTTAGATTTAAGTCTAAGCAGTTACCCTGTCGCGCCTCGTCAGGATAAGGTATGGTGCCCGTCTTTCTTATCTTCTCATGGCCCTCTTACAGATGAGGACTCTGTGATGACGGATCCAACAACGGCTACAATAGTGGCTCGGAACCTCCTCACTCCCAAAGACAGTCAGCTGCTTTCAGGACGGTCCGATGAGTTGGCCGTTCAAGAATCCCTGGCTCTGAGTGTTCAGTGCGCTGGCTCTGTGTCCAACATGGGCCAACGCCTTCTTGCTCGCTCCCGTCAGGTTGAATCCTTGATGGCGGAGGTGGAGAGTCTTAAGCAGGAGATCAAACAGCTTAAGTACGAGAACCGAAGTTTGCACGTGCTTGCCAACAATTATTCGTCAGGCATGAAGAGGAAGCTTGATGAGCTTGATGACCGTCAAAAGCTTGCGGCTTTCTTCCAGAGGCACCTCTTTCCTGGGTCATCCAGCGTTCCACCAAGGTTTGGGGCCTTGAATGATCTATCTTCGGCGCCTCCCGCTCCGATGCCTCCCGCTCCGATGCCTTCCGCTCCGATGCCTCTTGCTCCAATGCCTTCTGCTCCAAGACCTCCTATTCCGATGCCTCCTTTTCCGATAGTGTTGCCACGTAGTGGGGCCTCACGTACACAACCTTTGTGAAGACTCCATCTTTCTGCCATGTTTAGATACAATTGTAATTTATCGAAAAATCAATGAACAAGCTTTGTTTTATTTACTGTATTGGGTTGCCTCCCATGTAGCGCTTTCTTTTACGTCTTGCAGCCGGACGAAGAACCCAATCACTCCAGGATATGTTCACGAATCGGATGAGAACTCCGAGTCATGAACTAGTACCTAAAACAAGAAACAAAACAAATTTAAGAATCTGGAAAAATAAAAACAAACGAAAATAAAACAATCCAAGGGATTAGCAAAGTTGCTAATCCCCGGCAACGGCGCCAAAATTTGATGCGAGTTTTATACGCACACAAATTAAACCCTCTTTTTGACAATTGTAGTTTAAGTATAAGTAGGGATCGTTCTGGACCGGGGATTAGGAGGGATTGTTAACCACTTGGATTTGACTTCAAAAACGTAAAAACAAGTTTAAAACACTATACTAAACTCGAAAAATGCAAAACTTAAAAGTAAGAAAGATTAAGACTAAAACTTAAACAAAATAAAGGGGGATTGGATTTGGACGAATTTAAAGTAAAATGGAAACTTGGAAATAAAAACAAATTATAAAAATGAATGTGACGGAAATGAATGGATGGGATGGCTAGCTAAGGGGTTCATCTCCATACATGTTATACTTGCATATAAAACGAATCTAATTGCTTTTCAATAAACCATGAATTCTCAACGCTCCGGGTTAATTAGGTCCGCTTAAATTAACCGTCAAGTTTTCCTTAAGTTAATGAATTGGATGATTGCATACGACAACCCAAAGCATTCCTCACAAGTTCCCTACATGAATTGCATAATAGAGATACAAGCAAGAATCATTAAGCATCATGAAAACTATAAGTGTTGACGAGGCATTTGTTACTATGATTGCATGAAACTTATGCCAAGAATTTGTTTAACGCGATTGTTTATAAGCAACCTCCACTACTTGTGAATATAAGTTCATAACTATTACGTGAAACTCACTTATATTCTAGCGTCAAATTCATGCATGAAAATTAAGCGTCGACTCTCAATAAACATACATAAATAGGTTATCAATCAAATAGTTAAACAAATTGAATTCACAACTTATGAAACGTAATTAGAAGTACTCAAATCATAATGCAAGAATAAACATATATTTCGAATCACCCCCTAGCTAAAGGGGGTTTAGTTCCTCATACGTACAAAACAAAGAGAATTGAAATTAAACATTGAAATCGAAGAAACGCCTAAACATTCCAACAACTCAAACTTGAATTGTATGAACGTTTAGGCCCTCTTCTCTTCCTCTTCTTTGTAGCATAAGGTCTAGGGATAATTGGTTGGGGGGATGGAAGTGTTGGGGAATTATGGAAATGGATGAGGAGTGGTGGAAATGGAAGATGGTTTTTGGATTCTAAGGGAGAGAAACTCACGGCTAGAGAAGTGTTTGTGGTGTGTTGTGTTGTGAATGAGATGATGCAAATGAATGAAGTGTGTGTGGTTTATATAGGGAGAGGATGGATGGGAGAGCATGTGAATGATAGCTAGGAGAATGATTAAAGGGGTGTGAATGGTTGGAAATGCATG
This sequence comes from Pyrus pyrifolia, assembly GCA_016587475.1. Classification (NCBI taxonomy): domain Eukaryota; kingdom Viridiplantae; phylum Streptophyta; class Magnoliopsida; order Rosales; family Rosaceae; genus Pyrus; species Pyrus pyrifolia. The sequence continues at coordinate 1,538,488 of BNSU01000024.1, forward strand.
TGGGTGAATTGATGGTGCAATGATGAAAGAATAAGTGCATGTGTGTGTTTTGTGTTGGAATGAATGTGGATGCATGATGAAGAGTTAATAAATAATGCATGTAGGGTTAGGAAATAAAATCATAACTTAAAGGGGGGATGATTATAGGGTGTGGCTAGGTTGGAAAGGTGTGGAAGATGGATGGAATTAGGGGGAATGCATGGCAATGATGGGGAGTTCTTTGGTGATGAATGCAATGATGAAAAGTGAATAAATAATGCATGTAGGGTTAGCTAGGTTGGCTTTGTTTGGGTGCATGTGAGTTAAAGAGGGAGAATGTGGTGAAATGATGAAGTAGGAAGGTGGAAATGCATGTGAATGCATGTGAGTGCATGTGTGTGTGAATGGGTGTTTCTTGATGGTTTTGGGGTTGTGATGCATGTGAATGCATGTGGCTAAGGCTTGTTGATTGGGCTAGAGGTTTTGCATGGCTCAAAGGATTGTTTGATTGGGCTAGGCCCTTTGTTTTATGTCCAAACTGCATACAAGGCTTTCAAATTCGTCCAACACTTTGGCTCCAAAAATATGCTATCCATTCCAAGCCCAATTTTGCTCCAAAATGCTCCAAAATGCATCTTTTTGCTTCCTTAGCCATATGAACCTAAAAACACACGAAAATGGCTTAAACTACTAAAACAACTATGAATTAACAACATAGATGCACGAAAACAAGCTAAGTAAGTCGCCTAAATATGCTCCTATCAGTGGTAGCTTTCTTTGCAACATTGCAGAGACATTCTCACTTACATGTACCACCTCTTTCTCCCTAATCCGTTTCCTTGTTGTACAAATCTTCCTTAAAAACTTAGCGTACTTCGGAATTTGCTTTATTGCATCAAGGAGCGGGATATTGACATGCACCTTCCTAAACGTCTCCAGGATGTCTTTTTCATCCTCCTCTGTCTTAGATTGCATAAACCTGCTAGGAAAGGGGACATTTGGAGGAATAGCATTAGAAATAATCGAACTTGGAACATCCTTACCCTTGGAAGCCGAATGGTGTAGTTGAGGTGGCTGCGGCATGATGTCTCCTGCCCTTGCCGTGGCTTGTTCTTGCTCCTCCTCCTCAAATTGCAACTTTTCATCTTCCGTTGGGGCAGATTTAGAGAGTTGTGAGGTCGTTCCAACTTGTTTCCCACTTCGCAACATGATTGCTTTGGCATATTCGAATCCTCCCTTTTGGTTGACAACGGTTGAACTAGGCAACTTGCCTTGCTCTCTAAATTGGCCCATGAACTCAGCCATTTGTCCCACTTGTCTCTTCAATTCAGTCACCTCTCGAGCTTGATTTTGCACTTCATTGGCGTAATTGTGCATGTCCTTTGCTTGTTTTTCTTGCCCCTGCGCCAATTGAGTTAGTAATTGAATAACTTGAGAATTATCAAAAGACGAACCTGAGTTGTTTTGGGACAATGGTGGTGGGTTGGATTGGTATGGCCGTGGGAACCCAGGGGGGTTTTGTTGAAATCCCCTTTGTGGTGCAGATTGTTGGGGTTGTTGTGGCTCCCTCCATTTGAAATTTGGATGATCTCTCCAACCGGGATTGTATGTGTTAGAGAAAGGGTCACTCCTTTGTTGGTTTTGGTTCCCATAACCCACGGCATTGGTAGATTCCCACCCTCCATTCTCAATCAATTGAGGGCACTTGTCGGTGAGATGTCCATTCATGGAGCACACGCCACAAACAGCCACACTTTGTACCTTTGGTATTTCAACCACCTACGAAAGAAGAGAAGTAAGATTAGCCATTTGATTTTGAAGTTCGGAAAAAGCACTTACCTCATTCACTTGTTGCTGCCATGTCATGTCTCTTTGGCCAACTCCTTCGTATTGTTGAGCATTCAAAGCTCGGTTGGCAATGAGAGTCTTGGCGGCCACCGGGGTTTTGTCTACCAAAGCACCTCCCGCCGAAGCATCTAGCATTTGTCTCTCAAGTGGAAGTAGTCCTTCATAGAAATATTGAATCAAAAGCTCTTCCTTCATTTGATGTTGTGGGCATGATGCAACTAGAGCCTTGAAACGTTCATAGTATGCTGGGAATGATTCGCCTTGGCCTTGTTCAATTCCACTAATTTTCTTCCTTAAAAGAATAACTCTCGAAGTGGGGAAAAACTTCTCTAAAAATGCTCTCTTCATACTTTCCCACGAAGTGACCGTTCCAGGTGCTAATTCATAAAGCCAATCTTTAGCCTTTTCCAAAAGAGAGAATGGAAAAGCTTTCATCTTCAAAATACTCTCATCTACGTTGATGGGTGTCATGCTTGAGCATACTACTTCAAACTCTTTAAGATGCTTGTTTGGATCTTCCATGGACAGTCCATGGTACTTAGGAATGTGGCGCAACAAGCTTGACTTCAATTCAAATTCATCGGTCTTGCCTTGGGCAGCCGCGGGGTATTGAATGCATAATGGTGCGGCATTGGCCAACCCCGAGGCCGAAAGCTCTTTAATGGTCCGATTGTCCGCTGCCATAACTTCTTCTTCCACTTCTTCAAACTCAGATTCGGCCTCTGAACTTGAACTAGGTTCACTAGGTTCGGGATGCCTCCTCTTTCTTCTCAAATCACGTTCAAAATCGTCGTTAAAGTCCAAGATATTTGCATGCACAGTTTGAGAACTCCGCGTCATGCACTAGTACCTAAAACAAGGAAACAAACAAGTCAGAAACTAAAACTAATAACAAACAACTAACACACGAAAATAACTAAAAAGAAATAACAAGGGATTAGCAAAGTTGCTAATCCCCGGATACGGCGCCAAAATTTGATGCGAAAATTAACTTAGCACACAAATTAAACCCTCTTGTTGTCAAATTGTAGTAAGGATGCAAGTAGGGATCGTTCTAGACCGGGGATTAGGAGGGCTTGCTAAAACCTCTAAAATGACTTAGAAACATAAAAACAAAGTTTAAAACACTAAACTAGACTTAATGAATGCAAATCTAAAATTTAAAACACTCAAACAAACTAAAAGACTCAAAACAGCACAAACACACTCAAATCTGCCTAAAAACCACTTTCTGGGCAGTTTTGAGTACAAACACAAATTTGGACGAAATTAAGTTGTAACTTGACTCAAGACTCTTAAAAACACAAACTAAATGTATTTCTAACTAATCTAACACTTTAAAATAAATGGGGAATTGGTTTTGACGAATTTAAAATTAAAACAGAAACTTGGAAACAAAACAGATTCTAAAACCGATTTTGATGAAATAGAAGGATGAGAAACTAGTTAGAGGGTTCCTTATCCACACATGACCATATGCATATAATTTGATTCCCAGTTATGACTGATGCGAAAATAGTTAAGCACACAAATTAAACCCTCTTTTTATCAATTGTAGTAAGTATGTAAGTAGGGATCGTTCTTAACCGGGGATTAGGAGGGATTGCAAATCTCTTGGAAACTGACTTAAAAACGTAAAATAAAGTTTAAAACACTAAACTAAACTCAAAGAATGTGAAACTAAACGCTTAAAACACTAAAACAAACCAAAAGACTCAAACATCACCCAAAACACTCAAAACTGCCTTAAAAACACTTTCTGGGCAGTTTTGAGCACCTTGGTGAATTTGGACGAATTTGTGCAACAAATTGAATCAAAACACTTATAAACACAAACTAAGACACTTTCTATCTAATTTGGACAATAAAGTAAAGGGGGATTGGTTTTGGATGAATTTGAAATTAAAACAGAAACTTGGAAATAAAAACAGATTGTAAAGATGAATGTGATGGAATTGAATGGATGGGATGGCTATGATAAGTCACATTTTGTATACGTTTATATCTTCATTATTTGGCGTCTTTGTGATTGTTTTGGATTAAACTAGTTGCATTTTACCTTATTTGGTGTTAGTGTGCAGCAAGCGTGAAATTGGATCAATAGGAAGGCAAATCAAGTAAAAACATTCCAGAAAAGATGTGAAGTGTTAAGAAATGCAATTCGGCCATATTGGGTGATTCTAAACAAGGCAAAATCATGGAAGTCGGCTATGTGGTTCCAACACTCAAACATGCATTCACATGCATGTCACAACCTTGGCCGTGCAAACCACATCCATTCCATATCCCTTTTGCGCCATTAACACCCATTCCATCACTTAATTCATTTCAGCCATTTTGACACCAACAAACACATCATTCCATGCCGTGTACTCTCATGTGATTCCAAGTCAGATTTTGCAACTCTAAACATCAAAACATGCATTCACATGCATGCTTACAATCTGACTTTGCACTCCATTATCTTTCTCCACTTCATCTTTGAAGAAATTCACATGCATTGTGATTAAACAAACCATTCATTGCAGCCCTCATTTCAGAAATCCATTTCATTCCCATCATGTCCAAACCGTAAGTTTTATTCCCATTTCCAGATTTGTATAAACATTTTCTGGTGGTTTATTCCACCTTTGCAGACTCCACTCAATTGTTGCAGCAAGAACACATGCATTTGGATTAAACAAACCACATGCTTGCAGACTTTGTCCATCCCATGTGTCCACTACCTCAGAAACCCATCATTCCATCTGATTTATGCTCTGCCATCTGATTTAAACAATTGCTAGATCCAATCTCAATGTTGGGGACACATTCTTTTCCATAAAACAAGTCTCATTTCTGTCCTAAAAGAGCTCCGAAAATGTTCTTCTTCATTTCAGTCCATTTACACACTTGAAACTCTCCCATCTCACTCCATTTTCGTCCATTTTCTGTCCCAAGGGCAGAAACCATTCAAACTTCACCATTCCACCTTCATCCGCACCATACTTGGAGAAGCAACACCAAGGGACTCTTTAAGGACTTCAACATCAGATTTGCTTCAAGGGTTCATTCTTATCAATTCTATGTTCATTCATGTTTTATATTTCTATGTCAAATCGTTTGTAAACATGAATTGTAACTAATCTATCCTTAGGGATTCGATGTAACCTTGCAAAGTTTGCCATGTAATTAAGTTAGAATGCTCATTTTGTCTATCTAGTTCTTGCTTCATTCTCTGTTATAATTGTGAATTTGTGAGTTAATTTGTATGCTTGATCTCCATTTGAGTTAACCACAAGTTATTTAGCCAAGATTAAAGCATACATCATGTCTAATATTGGTGGATTTGTGAATGAATGAAGGGAAAGCTTGGCAAACATCCTGCCAAGTGTTCCCTTTGGTTTAGTGAATGTTTCTTGTGAATTACATACTCTAGATTATGAACCAAAGTTGCACATCACAATTAGGTTCAAGATTAGAGACATTTGATCAAATCCACACATCATATGGTTGATCATATCCAAGTGAAACAAACTCAAGAAATAGGTAGATGAATGAGTATAAACTAACTTAACAAACATGGACTTAGTAGAGCAATGGTGAAATCGAATCCCTAGCTTCATTTCCATTGATATTATCCCAATATATTAGTTGTTGATTCATTGGTTTGTGTTTATTTCACGTTCTTATGCTTTCAAGATTAAATAACAAATCTGCCTATTTATGCCTATTTAGACTAGTTTGATTCATATCTCAAATCTGCCTATTTATGCCTAGTTTGATTAATTTGATTAGTTTGGTTAGTTTGATTCATTTCCTAGAGTTCTAGCAAAACAAGTAATTACATAGGTCCAATTAGTCCCTGTGGATTCGACACCCTTGCTTGTGCCATTATACTAAATATATTCTAGCATTAGGAAGGAAATATACATCAACAGGCTAGCTAAGGGGTTCATCTCCACACATGTTACACTTGCATATAAAACGATTTCTAATTGCTTTTCAATAAACCATGATTGCACTAATTAACCCTCAGATTTTCCTAACGTTATTGAATTGGATGATTGCATACGACAACCCAAAACATTTCCCACAAGTCCCCTACATGATTGCATAATAGAGATACAAGCAAGAATCATTAAGTTCTTTGAAAACCATAAGCATTGACAAAGCACTTGTTACTATGATTGCATGAAACTTATGCCAAGAATTTATTTAACGCGATTGTTTATAAGCAACCTCCACTACTTGTGAATATAAGTTCATAACTATTAGGTGAAACTCACTTATATTCTAGCGTCATATTCATGCATGAAGATTAAGCGTGCACTCTCAATAAACATACATAAATAGGTTATCAATCAAATAGTTAAACAAATTGAATCCACAATTTATGAAACGTAATTAGAAGTAATCAAATCATATTGCAAGCATAAACATATATTTCGAATCCCCCCCTAGCCAAGGGGGTTTTAGTTCCTCATACGTACAAAACAAAGAGAATTGAAATTAAACATTGAAATCAAAGGAAAAGAAACACCTAAACATTCCAACAACTCAAACTTGAATTGTATGAACGTTTAGGCCCTCTTCTCTTCCTCTTTGTTGCTGCACAAGGTCTAAGGAATGGTTGTGTGATGGTGTGAATGGTTTGGGGAGTGGTGGAAATGGAAGGATGGTGTTTGGATTGTAAGGGAGACATGGCAATGAATTTCTGGTGTGTGAATTGTGTATGAATGGGAATGATCTGATCTAGGGGTTAATATGAGTATATATAAGCACTTAAAACCCTAGGATAATCAGATATGAGCTTGTGACAAGCTAGGACGGCTAGGAGACAAGGTAGGACGGCTAGGAGACAAGCTAGGACGGTTTGTGACAAGCTAGGACGGCTTGTGACAAGCTAGGACGGCTAGGAGACAAGCTAGGACGGCTTGTGACAAGCTAGGACGGCTAGGAGACAAGGTAGGACGACTAGGAGACAAGGTAGGATGACTTGTGACAAGCTAGGACAGCTAGGAGACAAGCTAGGACGGCTAGGAGACAAGCTAGGACGGCTTGTGACAAGCTAGGACAGCTAGGAGACAAGGTAGGACGGCTAGGAGACAAGGTAGGACGGCTTGTTCTTCCAATACAGAAATTAGGCAGAAATTAGGCACCATGTGTGAATAGATAAAGCCTTCTAGAAATAAGGTTTTTAGGCCCCCTTGCAGCTCCCTAACTGAATTCAAGCCTTCAAAATTCGTCCATCCTCATGCCTCCATGCTTGCACTATCCAATCTTGGCCCAAAAATGCTCTAGAATGCTCCAAATTGCTTCTTTTTGCATAATTTGACACTAAAACCTGAAATTGCACGAAAATGACTTTAAACACTAAACTAACTAAGGAAAAACAACATAAATGCATGAGAACAAGCCAATTAAGTCGCATAAAAATGCTCCTATCAGGGGGTGATTCGAAATATATGTTTATACTTGCATTATGATTTGAGTACTTCTAATTACGTTTCATAAGTTGTGAATTCAATTTGTTTAACTATTTGATTGATAACCTATTTATGTATGTTTATTGAGAGTCGACGCTTAATTTTCATGCATGAATTTGACGCTAGAATATAAGTGAGTTTCACGTAATAGTTATGAACTTATATTCACAAGTAGTGGAGGTTGCTTATAAACAATCGCGTTAAACAAATTCTTGGCATAAGTTTCATGCAATCATAGTAACGAATGCCTCGTCAACACTTATAGTTTTCATGATGCTTAATGATTCTTGCTTGTATCTCTATTATGCAATTCATGTAGGGAACTTGTGAGGAATGCTTTGGGTTGTCGTATGCAATCATCCAATTCATTAACTTAAAGAAAACTTGACGGTTAATTTAAGCGGACCTAATTAACCCGGGGCGTTGAGAATTCATGGTTTATTGAAAAGCAATTAGAAATCGTTTTGTATGCAAGTATAACATGTGTGGAGATGAACCCCTTAGCTAGCTTCCCATCCATTCATTTCCGTCACATTCATCTTTACAATCTATTTTGTTTCCAAGTATCCTTTTTATTTCAATTTTCGTCCAAATCCAATCCCCCTTTATTTTGTTTAAGTTTTAGTCTTAATCTTTCTTACTTTTAAGTTTTGCATTTTTCGAGTTTAGTATAGTGTTTTAAACTTGTTTTTACGTTTTTGAAGTCAAATCCAAGTGGTTAACAATCCCTCCTAATCCCCGGTCCAGAACGATCCCTACTTATACTTAAACTACAATTGTCAAAAAGAGGGTTTAATTTGTGTGCGCATAAATATCGCATCACCCTGGTTAGGGGGGGATTCGAAATATATGTTTATGCTTGCATTTTGATTTGATTACTTCTAATTACGTTTCATAAATTGTGGATTCAATTTGTTTAACTATTTGATTGATAACCTATTTATGTATGTTTATTGAGAGTGCACGCTTAATCTTCATGCATGAATATGACGCTAGAATATAAGTGAGTTTCACCTAATAGTTATGAACTTATATTCACAAGTAGTGGAGGTTGCTTATAAACAATCGCGTTAAATAAATTCTTGGCATAAGTTTCATGCAATCATAGTAACAAGTGCTTTGTCAATGCTTATGGTTTTCAAAGAACTTAATGCTTATGGTCTTTCTTACTTTTAGTTTTGTTTTCTTCGCATTAATTAGTGTTTTAAACTTGTTTTTACGTTTTTGAAGTCAAATCCAAGTGGTTAACAATCCCTCCTAATCCCCGGTCCAGAACGATCCCTACTTACACACTTCACTACAATTGACAAAAAAGGGTTTAATTTGTGTGCGCATAAATATCGCATCACCCTGGTTAGGGGGGGATTCGAAATATATGTTTATGCTTGCATTTTGATTTGATTACTTCTAATTGCGTTTCATAAGTTGTGGATTCAATTTGTTTAACTGTTTGATTGATAACTTATTTATGTATGTTTATTGAGAGTATACGCTTAATTTTCATGCATGAATATGACGCTAGAATATAAGTGAGTTTCACCTAATAGTTACGAACTTATATTCACAAGTAGTGGAGGTTGCTTATAAACAATCGCGTTAAACGAATTCTTGGCATAAGTTTCATGCAATCATAGTAACGAATGCCTTGTCAACATTTATAATTTTCATAGAGCGTAATGATTCTTGCTTGTATCTCTATTATGTAATCATGTAGGGGACTTGTGAGGAATGTTTTGGGTTGTCGTATGCAATCATCCAATTCAATAACGTTAGGAAGATTTGAAGGTTAATTAGTGCATCACGGTTAACTTGGGGTGTTGAGAATTCATGGTTTATTGAAATGCAATTGGAAATCTTTTTATTATGCAAGTGTAACGTGTGTGGAGATGAACCCCTTAGCTAGTCATCCCATCCATTCAATTCCATCACATTCATCTTTACAATCTGTTTTTAAATACAATCTGTGCATTTTAGTTAATTTCGTCAAAAACTCAATCCCCCTTTACTTTAGTGTCCAATATAGTTAGAAAGTGTCTTAGTTTGTGTTTCTAAGTGTTTTGATTCAAGTTATTACCCAAATTCGTCCAAAGTACTCAAAGTGCTCAAAACTGCCCATAAAGTGTTTTTAAGGCAGTTTTGAGTGTTTTGGTGCTGTTTTGAGTCTTTTGATTTGTTTTAGTGTTTTAAAGTTTAGTTTTGCATTCTTTGAGTCTAGTATAGTGTTTTATATTGTGTTTTTACGTTTTTGAGTCAAATCCAAGTGATTAACAATCCCTCCTAATCCCCGGTCCAGAACGATCCCTACTTACATATCTATGCTACAATTGTCAAAAAGAGGGTTTAATTTGTGTGCGTATAATTCACGGATCAGGAGTGTGGCTGAAATGAAGGAGTGGAATGTTGGAATGTTATGCACGGCTAAGGATATAGGAAAGGTTTAAATGTCCTAAAACTAAAGGGAACAGGGTTCCAACACTTTGGTCTTCAATTAGTTATTAAAGTGTTTTGATGCAAATTCGTAGGGTTTTATCCACCATAAACCTCAAATGTTGTTTCTTGCTGTTTTTAAGTGTGTTTAGTGTGTTTTGACTTAAAATTTCGAAAATCACATAAAAATTTGAAAAACATGTTTTGAAAAGCCTAAAAAGAGTGTTTTGAGTCGTTTTTGTGTCGTAGGTCACCTTCCAACACAATGATAAGGATTTGGTTTCTAATTGCATGACTGTTGAAAAGAGTTATAAACATGGAGAAAAGTTTGATTTACTCTTGGTATATGCTTGGTTATGGTTATAATGTATGACTTCACATGTAATCATAAAAGAAAAAAAAAAAAAAAATTTAGTTATGTAACATGCTTGAAGGAAGGAACTCAAACAAACGCTACAACCCTGAGAGACTTGAGCCTATAATGTTCTTTGGAGAGTATAATCTGTGATTTCTTGTTTTCCAAAGTTGTTGCATGATCTCATTATTCTTTGCTTGGTTACTACTTAGAAGGCGTTTCATCATATAGTTCCAAATGCTAGAACTCATGCCCATTTCATTCAAAGCATGTTATTGATTTACATAACATATTCAAGATGAAGTTGTGTAATTGCCACCATAGCCAAATAACCTCACTTCCCATATTTCGTATATGTTGTAAGTTTTACCCCCGTTGAGTTTTGTTTAGCCTTTATTCTTTGTCAACCCACATTATCCTCACCTAGCCTAGTTTAGGACAATCCACACCCTTGTTCTTAAAAGATAGTGAGCATAACTTAAATGAATTCCTTTTGAGTTACATTATGCAAGAAAATAAGTGTGGGGGAAGGAATGCTTGTTCTTAAGTATGTTTTGAGTTTCAAACAGAAAAGAAAGAAAAAAAAAAAAAAAAAAAAAAAAAAAAAAAAAAAGAGCTTGAAAAATGAAAGAATGAGTGATTGAAGAAAGGGCTCAAAACACCAATTCTGGCCCTAAATTGTCTCCCTTTTTGTTCCAAAGTTGAGTGTTCATTCAAAAGTGAATTCTAAGTTGATTCAATTGTCTTGCTCACTATTTCTTTAAGAACCTTTGTTTTCCATATCCCTTCTTTGTTATCCACACACCCCAAGCCCCATTACAACCCGTGACTTGAATCTTGAGTGTTATGTGTTTCAATTTGTGGAGTTTGAACTTGGTATGAGCATATGGTGTCACTGGTTCTCGCGTCTAAGTAGTAGCATTCCATTCATGAGATCATATCTAAACTTGATTATTAACTCCAGAAATTGCGTTCTTTGTGATACATATATGTGAGTGTCGTTTTCATGTTTACATCAATCTTCTCACATATGACTAGATTAGGGTGCGTAGTTAGAAATTCTGAGTGAAAATCGAGTGCATATCTTGTAAGGAATTGAGCAAATTCTCTAAGGCATAGGAGCATATTCATGCGACTTAAATGGCTTGTTCTCGTGCATTTACGTTATGTTTCTCTAGTTATTTTAGTCCTTTATGCTTCTTTTGTGTGTTTTCAGGTTCTAAGGGCTTAAGGAAGAAAAAAGATGCATTTTGGAGCATTTTGGAGCAAAATTGGGCTTGGAATGGATGGCATATGATTGGAGCCAAAATGTTGGACGAATTTGAAGGCCTTGTATTCACTTTGGACATAAAACAAAGGGCCTAGCCCATTCTCTCTTAAACCAAGCCCTTTGCCATGCATTTCCTTCCAATTCCAAAGCCCACAATCAATTCAAATGCCATGCAAATCCATATTCAACACCCTAAACTACAAGCATGCATCATCTCACCAAGCAATCAAACAAGCCACATGCATGTCCCTTTAATCATTCAACCACATTCCCACTTTCCTAGCTAACCCTACATGCATTCTTTATTCACTCTTCATCATTGCACCACAAATCATTCACCCACATGCACTCATATTCCCATTTCCTTTCCAACATCTCACATGCATTTCCACCTTCCTACTTCATCATTTCACCACATTCTCCCTCTTTAACTCACATGCACCCAAACAAAGCCAACCTAGCTAACCCTACATGCATTATTTATTCACTTTTCATCATTGCACCACCAATTCACCCACATGCATTTCCAACCATTCACACCCCTTTAATCATTCTCCTAGCTATCATTCACATGCTCTCCCATCCATTCTCTCCCTATATGTTCCCTCCACTACTCCTATAAATACCCTTGCATTCTCATCATTCAAGGCATTCTTCATCTCATTCACAACACAACACTCTTCAAAATCATCCATTCTTCCCCCTTTGGCCGTGAGTTTCCCTTCCATTTCTCCTCCATTTCTTCCATTTCCATAAATTCTCCAAACCATTCAACACACCAACAACATCCCTTAAACCTTGTGCTACAACAACGAGGAAGAGAAGAGTGCCTAAACGTTCATACAATTCAAGTTTTGAGTTGTTGGAATGTTTAGGTGTTTCTTTGATTTCAAAGTTTCATTTTAATTCTCTTTGTTTTGTATGTATGGAAGAGAAGAGTGCTTAAACGTTCATACAATTCAAGCTTTGAGTTGTTGGAATGTTTAGGTGTTTCTTTGATTTCAAGGTTATGAGGAACTAAACCCCCTTTAGGTAGGGGGTGATTCGAAACTATGTTTATATTTGCAATATGAATTGATTAACTTTCGTTGGAATTTCATAAGTTGTGGATTCAATTTGTTTAACCGTTTGATTGATAGCTTATTTATGAATGTTTATTAAGAATGCGCGCTTAATTTTCATGCATAAATATGACGCTAGAATATAAGTGAATTTCACCTAATCGTTATGAACTTATATTCACAAGTAGTGGAGGTTGCTTATAAACAATCGTGTTAAACATATTCTTGGCACGAGTTTCATGCTCATCATAGTAACGAATGCCTCGTCAACACTTATAGTTTTCATAATGCTTAATGATCCTTGATTGTATCTTTATTGTGCTGTTCACGTAAAGGACTTTTGGAGAATGTTGTGAATTGCGTTGCGCAAACCCATCCAATTCATTAACTTAAGGAAAACTTGACGGTTAATTTAAGCGGACCTAATTAATCCGGAGTGTTGAGTATCATAATTTATCGAAAGACCAACTGAGAATCAATCTTGTATGCAAGTATAACATGTGTGGAGAAAAACCCCTTAGCTAGCCTTCATTCCATTCATTCCATCACAATTTCATATTTACATTCCGCTCAGTTTATTAACTTGTTTTGTTATTTCAAATTTCGTCAAATCAAAACTTTTCCCCCCCTTTTTACTTTCTTGTTCTTTAGTGCTTAGAATCTGTTTAGTTTGTGTTTTAAAGTATTTTGAATCAAGCCATAATCTTAAATTCGTCCAAAATTAGTTTTGAGTCTTTTGGTTTGTCTTAATGTTTTAACGTTTAGTTTCACATTCTTTGAGTCTAGTTTAGTGTTTTATCTTGTTTTCACGTTTTTGAATCAGTTTACAAGGTCTTAGCAATCCCTCCTAATCCCCGGTCCAGAACGATCCCTACTTATACTTATACTACAATTGACAAAAAGAGGGTTTAATTTGTGTGCATATAATTTTCGCATCAAATTTTGGCGCCGTTGCCGGGGATTAGCAACTTTGCTAATCCTTTGTCTTTATGTTTATTTTTTTTATTTTTTGTTTTTCGTGCATTCTTATTTCAGATTCTTAGTTTGTTTGTTTTCTTGTTTTTCAGGTACTGTGTATGACTCGTAGCTCTCGGCCAATTATAGAGAACATCTCCGACTTTGACGGTGATTTTGAACACACTTTGAGGAGAACGAGGAGTCAACAAGAGCCACCACAACCTGGGCTTAAAGAGGAAGAAGTAGGTATAGAAGAAAAGCCCACGGATCAGATTTTTGAAGAAGAACAAGCCATGGCAGCAGATAATAGAACCATCAAGGAGCTTTCGGCCTCGGGTTTGGATAATGCATTGCCTCTTTGTATCCAATACCCCACGGCTGCAGAGGGGACAACTGAGGTGTTTGAACTCAAATCCAGTTTGTTACACCATATTCCGAAGTTCCATGGCTTGTCTATGGAAGACCCCAACAAACACTTGAAGGAGTTCGAGGTGGTTTGTTCGAGCATGACCCCCGTCACTGTGGATGGGAGTATATTGAAGATGAAGGCCTTTCCATTTTCACTTATGGACAAGGCCAAAGATTGGCTCTATGAACTAGCCCCGGGAACTGTTACTTCGTGGGAGAGTATGAAGCGTGCTTTCTTGGAGAAATTCTTCCCTACTTCAAGAGTGATTCTCCTACGGAAGAAAATTAGTGGTATTCAACAGAATCATGGTGAGACATTCCCGGCTTATCATGAGCGCTTCAAGAGCCTTGTAGCTTCATGTCCTCAACATCAAATGAAGGAGGAACTTCTCCTTCAATATTTCTATGAGGGCCTCCTTCCTATTGAACGTCAAATGCTTGATGCCTCAGCGGGAGGAGCATTGGTGGACAAAACACCAAGGGATGCCAAGATTCTCATAGCCAACCGAGCGCTCAACGCTCAACAATATGAAGGAGTGGGCCAAAGGGAAGCCCCACGGCAACAAAGTGTAAATGAGGTGAGTGCTATTTCTGAAATTCAATCACAACTTGCTAATCTTACTTCTCTTGTTTCTCAGGTTGTGATTGGTCCAAAAGCACAAGAACACCAAGTTTGTGGCGTGTGCTCAATTCAAGGGCATCCATCCGACAAGTGCCCTCAACTAATCGAGAATGGTGGGTGGGAATCTGCCAATGCAATTGGGTTCCAAGGACAAAATCAACACAACCCATACTCGAACACTTACAATGCCGGATGGAGGGACCATCCAAACTTCAAATGGAGGGAGCCACAACAAGCTGCCCAACAAGGAGGATTTAGGCCAAACCCCCCTGGGTTTTATTCCAAGCCGTATGCACCCCAACAATCCCAACAACCTTCGACATCATCTCATTCAGGTACGTCCTTGGAAAGTAATCAAGCTATGCAATTACTAACCTCTATTTCGCAGGGGTTGCAAAATCAAAACAACCGGATAGAAAATAACGAGAAGGAGATGATGGATATGAAGAAACAAATGGGGCAGATTTCTGAGTTCCTTGGACAGATTAGAGATAAAGGAAAGCTTCCTAGCTCAACCACAGTCAATCCAAAGGGAGGATTCGAATCCGCCAAGGCCATCACCCTAAGGAGTGGAAAAGAAGTTGGGACCGAGCCAAACAATTCCAAATCTGCCCAGGAAGTAGATGAAGAGACGACACAACCTAAGGAAGTGTCTAGCTCACCCACGGAAAGAGTGAAAAACCCAATGCCGCAGGCCTCCAATTACCCTAACTCGGCCAAATCAGGTGATTTAAGTTCAAATTCATGTACTTCACGTCCTAATCTGCCCAATGTACCTTTTCCTCGCAGGTTCATGCAAGAAAAAAAGGAAGAAAGCGAGAAGGACATTCTTGAAACGTTCCGGAAGGTGCAAGTGAACATACCGCTTCTCGATGCAATCAAACAGGTTCCAAAGTATGCTAAATTCCTCAAGGACCTATGCAATACAAAGAGAAGAAGGGCAAACAAAGAGGTAGTTAAGGTAAGCGAGAATGTGTCCGCTGTTTTGCAACGTAAACTACCTACCAAGTGCAAAGACCCCGGTAGTTTCACGATTCCTTGTTTGATTGGACATAATCGTTTTGAACATGCCATGCTTGATTTAGGTGCATCCATAAATGTCATGCCTTATTCCATTTATGCATCAATGAACCTTGGCGAGTTAAAACAAGATGGCGTTATAATTCAATTGGCCGATCGTTCTAACGCTTATCCCAAGGGAGTCCTTGAGGATGTTTTAGTGCAGGTCAATCACCTTATTTTCCCCGCAGATTTCTATGTTTTAGACATGGAGGATTCAAGCCATGCTCCATCATTGCCAATCTTGCTAGGCCGTCCCTTCATGAAAACAGCAAGAACAAAGATTGATGTGTATACGGGAACATTGACCATGGAGTTTGATGGGGACATTATTCATTTTAATCTTTCTGAAACCATTAAACATCCAATTGAGGACCATTCTTGTTTTGCTATTGATATTGTTGATTCTTTGGCACAGGTGCATTTGGATCAAATGAACGAAGATGCACTTGAAGTAGCCTTAACCCACGGCATGCAATCTGACCATATTACCGTACCCCCTTGTGATGAAGTACTTGAAATGGTAGCTGCCCTCGAGTCATTGCCCTTCCACTCTGGTAAGTCTCCAATCTCACTTTTAGATTCGGTTTTGACTAACAAGTTACTTCCATCAACTGAGCAGCCACCTACACTTGAGTTAAAGCCATTACCTAGTCACTTGAAGTATGTGTTCTTGGGCCAAGATCAAACGCTACCCGTCATCATTTCAAACTTACTCACGGCTCAAGAAGAAGACAAGTTGATAAGGGTGTTAAAAGAGCACAAATCTGCCATTGGATGGACTTTGGCGGATATCAAAGGCATTAGTCCCACCACGTGCATGCATCGCATCCTTTTGGAGGAGGAAGCCAAGCCATCTCGTGAAGCTCAACGTCGCCTTAATCCACCTATGATGGAAGTAGTGAAAAAGGAGGTTGATAGGAGCATATTCATGCGACTTAAATGGCTTGTTCTCGTGCATTTACGTTATGTTTCTCTAATTATTTTAGTCCTTTATGCTTCTTTTGTGTGTTTTCAGGTTCTAAGGGCTTAAGGAAGAAAAAAGATGCATTTTGGAGCATTTTGGAGCAAAATTGGGCTTGGAATGGATGGCATATGATTGGAGCCAAAATGTTGGACGAATTTGAAGGCCTTGTATTCACTTTGGACATAAAACAAAGGGCCTAGCCCATTCTCTCTTAAACCAAGCCCTTTGCCATGCATTTCCTTCCAATTCCAAAGCCCACAATCAATTCAAATGCCATGCAAATCCATATTCAACACCCTAAACTACAAGCATGCATCATCTCACCAAGCAATCAAACAAGCCACATGCATGTCCCTTTAATCATTCAACCACATTCCTACTTTCCTAGCTAACCCTACATGCATTCTTTATTCACTCTTCATCATTGCACCACAAATCATTCACCCACATGCACTCATATTCCCATTTCCTTTCCAACATCTCACATGCATTTCCACCTTCCTACTTCATCATTTCACCACATTCTCCCTCTTTAATTCCACATGCATTCACTTCATCATTACACCACCACTCATTCTTTAATTCCACATGCAATTCTTAATCATTCCTTCACACAAATGCTTAAACAAACATCCATATGTTCCCTCCACTCCTCCTATAAATACCCTTGCATTCCCATTCATTCAAATCATCTCATTCACAACACAACAACACACCACAAACACATTCCTTTCTCCCTTAGAATCCAAAAACCATCTTCCATTTCCACCAATCCTCATCCATTTCCATAATTCCCCAACACTTCCATCCCCCCAACCAACCTATCCTTAAACCTTGTGCTACAACAACGAGGAAGAGAAGAGTGCCTAAACGTTCATACAATTCAAGTTTTGAGTTGTTGGAATGTTTAGGTGTTTCTTTGATTTCAAAGTTTCATTTTAATTCTCTTTGTTTTGTACGTATGAGAAATGGAAGAAAAGAGTGCTTAAACGTTCATACAATTCAAGTTTTGAGTTGTTGGAATGTTTAGGTGTTTCTTTGATTTCAAAGTTATGAGGAACTAAACCCCCTTTAGCTAGGGGGTGATTCGAAACTATGTTTATATTTGCAATATGAATTGATTAACTTTCATTGGAATTTCATAAGTTGTGGATTCAATTTGTTTAACTGTTTGATTGATAACCTATTTATGTATGTTTATTAAGAATGAACGCTTAATTTTCATGCATGAATTTGACGCTAGAATATAAGTGAGTTTCACGTAATAGTTATGAACTTATATTCACAAGTAGTGGAGGTTGCTTATAAACAATCGCGTTAAACATATTCTTGGCATAAGTTTCATGCAATCATAGTAACGAATGCCTCGTCAACACTTATAGTTTTCATGATGCTTAATGATTCTTGCTTGTATCTCTATTATGCAATTCATGTAGGGAACTTGTGAGGAATGCTTTGGATTGTCGTATGCAATCATCCAATTCATTAACTTAAGGAAAACTTGACGGTTAATTTAAGCGGACCTAATTAACCCGGGGCGTTGAGAATTCATGGTTTATTGAAAAGCAATTAGACATCGTTTTGTATGCAAGTATAACATATGTGGAGATGAACCCCTTAGCTAGCTTCCTATCCATTCATTTCCGTCAAATCCATATTTACAATTTGTTTTATTTCCAAGTTTCCATTTTTAGTTTAAAGTCGTCCAAATCCAATCCCCCTTTACTTTATTGTTCAATTTAGTTAGAAATCAATTTAGTTTGTGTTTTTAAAGCATTTTGAGTCTTTTGGTTTGTCTTAGTGTTTTAACGTTTAGTTTCACATTCTTTGAGTCTAGTTTAGTGTTTTATCTTGTTTTTAAGTTTTTGAGTCAGTTTCCAAAGTTTTAGCAATCCCTCCTAATCCCCGGTCCAGAACGATCCCTACTTATACTTATACTACAATTGACAAAAAGAGGGTTTAATTTGTGTGCGTATAATTTTCGCATCAAATTTTGGCGCCGTTGCCGGGGATTAGCAACTTTGCTAATCCCTTGGATTGTTTTATTTTCGTTTGTGTGTATATATTTTTAGTTTTATTTTGTTGATTTTAGAAGCACAACATGGCATTTGATAATGCTTATCTTTTGTCACAGCTCATGGAAAGGTCCCAAATGCAAAACGTTGATATAGTTGATCTTCAATCAAGGAATAACGTGTTTTCCAATACTTACAATTCGGATTGGAGTGATCATTCAACTTCTATGTGGTGGGAACCTCAAAATGTTCAACAAGAAAGATATTGGGAGCCACCTCATATTCAATTTGCCCAACCAAACTCAAATTCGTCAATAGATTATAATCAAATTCTTAATGAATTAAACTCTTTGGTGCAGGGTTCACAAAATCAAGCTAAGGAGACTCACCAAGAAACATATTGGCAACCATATGAGGATTCATATGCACCACCACAGCCTTCCCCTCAATCTTCACATCCAAATTCAGGTATATCAAATTATTATAATGAAGTTATTCAACAACTGAATTCTGTGGAGCAGGGCAGGGAAGCTCAACCATTTCAACAAGACGCATTTTGGCGACCAATTGAGGATTTCTATCAAGCAAAAAAGTTGGCTGAGTGGAACAGTCAATTTAGGCAGAATGCAGAATGCATGGAACAAATTCAAGAACAAATGGTTGAAGATGAGCCCATGGATGAATTGCTACTGCTCGAAGAGGAGGAGGATGCACAAGGCACGGCAAGGGAAGAACAACCCTTGCCGCAACCTCCCAATATTCCTACACCACCCCATTCAAGTAAGGTTGTTCCAAATTTAATTATTTCTAACTTTGTTCCCCCAAATGCACCCTTCCCTGGCAGGTTCATGCAATCCATGAAAGATGAGGGGAAGAAAGACATCTTGGACACCTTTCCAACAATTCACGAGGAAAAAGTGGTTGAGGAGCATCTTGAATTCATCAAGGAGGAAATTGGAGTGGATCACACAGCCACAACCTTCAAAATGTCCAATCTGAATGAAAACATCCCTTGTGCATTTGTTGAATGTGCTGCGAATTTAGAGCCAATATTGCAGCCCATAGGTAAGCCACCAACTCAAAATCCAAAGTCGTTTTTGACTAATATGTTGTTGATGTCAATGATTAGGGCACCCACTCTTGAAATTCAACCATTGCCGGAACATTTCAAGTATCATCATCCATTCAATGATCAACTCCATGCCGTGGGTTCCATTAAGGCATGATTGTGTTCTTCGTCCGGCTACAAGACGTAAAAGCAAGCGCTACTTGGGAGGCAACCCAATACAGTAAATAAAACTTTTGCTTGTTCATTGATTTTTTTCGATAAATTACAATTGTATCTAAACATGGCAGAAAGATGGAGCCTTTACAAAGGTTGTGTACGTGAGGCCCCACTACGTGGCAACACTCTCGGAGCAAGAGGTCTCGGAGCAGGAGGCATCGGAGCAGGAGGCATAGGAGCAGGAGGCATCGAAGCAGGAGGCATAGGAGCGGGAGGCACCGAGGATAGATCATTCAAGGCCCCAAACCTTGGTGGAACGCTGGATGACCCAGGAAAGAGGTGCCTCTGGAAGAAAGCTGCAAACCGTTGACGGTCATCAAGCTCATCAAGCTTCCTCTTCATGCCTGATGAATAATTATTTGCAAGCACGTGCAAAGTTCTATTCTCGTGCTTAAGTTGTTTTATCTCTTGCTTCAGGTTCTCCACCTCCGCCATCAATGATTCAACCTGACGGGAGCGAGCAAGGAGGCGTTGGCCCATGTTTGACACAGAACCAGCGCACTGAACGCTGAGAGCCAGGGACTCTTGAACGGCCAACTCATCGGACCGTCCTGAAAGCAGCTGACTATCTCTGGGAGTGAGGAGGTTCCGAGCTACTATCGTAGCTGTTGTGGCGTCCTGCATCACGGAATCTTCACCTGTAAGAGGACCGTTAGAAGATAAGAAAGAAGGGCGCCATACGTTACCTTGAAGCAGCACGCCCGTATCACTGCGGAGACTCAATTCTAAGCTAAGGTTCGATGGGTTTGCCATTTTTTTTTTTTTTTTTTTAAAAAGTGTTCAAAGAGAAGGGGTGGACGGAGTAAATTTTCAAAAGGCCGGAAACGAGTTTCAAGAATGGGAAATCTTCAGAGTGTGTAAGTTGGCGGTGATCGATAGCTCTATAAAAAGCCAAGGCAACGCGTCCACCGATTCAAAAAGCCGGAATTTGAGGCGTAAAGTTCGGCGACGCTCCCTCAGCTTTTCAGAAAACGCGTTCAACACGTGGAGGCCATCATCGCAGCTACACGTCTTTAGCCGACAAGCGCAAAGTTCGGCGACGCTTTCTCTGCTTTTCAGAAAGCGCCTGCTCAGAAATCGAAGAGGTGTCTTCAAATATCGAAGAGTCGTCACTATTTCAAAAAGCCGGATTTGCGGGATCAAAACGTTTGTCGACAAGGGTAAGAGAACAGTACCACCACTTGCTATCCCTATATTTGTCGACTTTCATCTTTTATGGCAAGGCAAACCTGAAGAAAATGCCCAACTCTTTCTCACCTCTGAGGGCGCACTCCCAGCAAAGCCTTTCGAAACACTCACTTCTTTCTTCTTCCCCAAAGATGATACCAGATGCCTGGAGTACAGATGACCCAGGAGGAAGCAGCACAACAAATACATGTGCTGATTCATTCACCGCTTCTTCAAAAGCAAAGGTATCTCATATCATCAAGGTCAAAAGCAAAAGTATCCCATATCATGCTCTTTCCCTGTCTTTTCCTTTGTCTTTGTTATTAATCGCATAGCAAAGTGAAAGAAGCAATCAGCCGGCACTTGGAGTCTATCTAGACTCTATTCCCTGGTTGCTTACCTAGCTTTGCTGAGCTATCCTCTAACCCTCTTCAATACGAATTGGAGAGATTGAACAAAGAAACAGATAAGAGGAGGAAGCTCAGACCTTCGGGGGAGACCAAAGGAAGCCTGCTGCCCAGTTCAAGAGTAGCACAAAGGAAAATCAACGATGGAGCAGCGCAGTTCAAGAGTAAGCCTGTGGAATCACAAAGATCCAAGCCTCACTAAAATCACCAAGGAGAAGATGGAACGAAAACTCCATAACCAGATTTGCATCTCTAAACTCTTCTCTTTGTTAAATACATTCTGCCATGTTTAGTATGTTTAATTGCTGTTTGTTTGTGTTTAGTGTGGTTTTTAAACATTGAGGACAATGTTTGATTTAAGTGTGGGGGGGTAACTAAAGTGTTTTGATGCAAATTCGGAGGGTTTTATCCACCATAACTTCAAATGTTGTTTCTTGCTGTTTTTTTTAAGTGTGTTTAGTGTGTTTTGACTTAAAAATTCGAAAAGCGCATAAAAATTTGAAAAACATGTTTTGAAAAGCCTAAAAAGAGTGTTTTGAGTCGTTTTTGTGTCGTAGGTCACCTTCCAACACAATGATAAGGATTTGGTTTCTAATTGCATGACTGTTAAAAAGAGTTATAAACATGGAGAAAAGTTTGATTTACTCTTGGTATATGCTTGGTTATGGTTATAATGTATGACTTCACATGCAATCATAAAAGAAAAATTCGTTTTTGTAACATGCTTGAAGGAAGGAACTCAAACAAACGCTACAACCCTGAAAGACTTGAGCCTATAACGTTCTTTGGAGAGTATAATCTGTGATTTCTTGTTTTCTTAAGTCGTTGCATGATCTCATTATTCTTTGCTTGGTTACTACTTAGAAGGCGTTTCATCATATAGTTCCAAATGCTAGAACTCATGCCCATTTCATTCAAAGCATGTTATTGACTTGCATAACACATATTCAAGAAGAAGTTGTGTAGTGACCACCACCATAGCCAAATAGCCTTACTTCCCATATTTCGTATATGTTGTAAGTTTTAACCCCGTTGAGCCTTGTTTAGCCTTTATTCTTTGTTTACCCACATTTCCCTTACCTAGCCTAGAGTAGGACTTTTCTATACCCTTGTTCTTAAAGTAGAGTGAGCATGACTTAAGTGAATTCCTTTTGAGTACATTATGCAAGAAAATGAGTGTGGGGGAGTAAAAGTGTGTTCTTACGTTTATATGTATGTTTTGAGATTCAAAAGAAAAAGAAGAAGAAATGAAAAAAAAAAAAAAAAAAAAAAAAAAAAAGAGTGAATATGGCCCTAAGTTTTGTGTGACTTTCCCTTGGGTGTTCAAAGTTGACTTCTGCATTCAAAATTGAATTCTAAGTTGATTCAATTGCCTTGCTCACTATTTCTTTAAGAACCTTTGTTTTCCATATCCCTTCTTTGTTATCCACACGCCCCAAGCCCCATTACAACCCTTGACTTCAATCTTGAGTGTTATGTGTTTCAATTTGTGGAGTTTGAACTTGGTATGAGCATATGGTGTCACTGGTTCTCGCGTCTAAGTAGTAGCATTCCATTCATGAGATCATATCTAAACTTGATTATTAACTCCAGAAATTGCGTTCTTTGTGATACATATATGTGAGTGTCGTTTTCATGTTTACATCAATCTTCTCACATATGACTAGATTAGGGTGTGTAGTTAGAAATTCTGAGTGAAAATCGAGTGCATATCTTGTAAGGAATTGAGCAAATTCTCTAAGGCATGTTACTACATTCAAAACATGGTTTTAAATGCTTAATTGTGAACTAGTATATGGTGACTATGATTAAGAATGTACTTAAGTGTGAAGATGACTAAAATCTGTGGGAATGATGATTTTTAACTTGTCATGTGCATTGGAAATCCCTAAGACGGTTGTTGGAAGGTTTAGGTTGTGTTTTACTTCGTTTCGTTTTGTTTTGTTTTTCTTTCTGTTTTGCTCGAGGACTAGCAAAAGATAAGTGTGGGGGTATTTGATAGGAGCATATTCATGCGACTTAAATGGCTTGTTCTCGTGCATTTACGTTATGTTTCTCTAATTATTTTAGTCCTTTATGCTTCTTTTGTGTGTTTTCAGGTTCTAAGGGCTTAAGGAAGAAAAAAGATGCATTTTGGAGCATTTTGGAGCAAAATTGGGCTTGGAATGGATGGCATATGATTGGAGCCAAAATGTTGGACGAATTTGAAGGCCTTGTATTCACTTTGGACATAAAACAAAGGGCCTAGCCCATTCTCTCTTAAACCAAGCCCTTTGCCATGCATTTCCTTCCAATTCCAAAGCCCACAATCAATTCAAATGCCATGCAAATCCATATTCAACACCCTAAACTACAAGCATGCATCATCTCACCAAGCAATCAAACAAGCCACATGCATGTCCCTTTAATCATTCAACCACATTCCTACTTTCCTAGCTAACCCTACATGCATTCTTTATTCACTCTTCATCATTGCACCACAAATCATTCACCCACATGCACTCATATTCCCATTTCCTTTCCAACATCTCACATGCATTTCCACCTTCCTACTTCATCATTTCACCACATTCTCCCTCTTTAATTCCACATGCATTCACTTCATCATTACACCACCACTCATTCTTTAATTCCACATGCAATTCTTAATCATTCCTTCACACAAATGCTTAAACAAACATCCATATGTTCCCTCCACTCCTCCTATAAATACCCTTGCATTCCCATTCATTCAAATCATCTCATTCACAACACAACAACACACCACAAACACATTCCTTTCTCCCTTAGAATCCAAAAACCATCTTCCATTTCCACCAATCCTCATCCATTTCCATAATTCCCCAACACTTCCATCCCCCCAACCAACCTATCCTTAAACCTTGTGCTACAACAACGAGGAAGAGAAGAGTGCCTAAACGTTCATACAATTCAAGTTTTGAGTTGTTGGAATGTTTAGGTGTTTCTTTGATTTCAAAGTTTCATTTTAATTCTCTTTGTTTTGTACGTATGAGAAATGGAAGAAAAGAGTGCTTAAACGTTCATACAATTCAAGTTTTGAGTTGTTGGAATGTTTAGGTGTTTCTTTGATTTCAAAGTTATGAGGAACTAAACCCCCTTTAGCTAGGGGGTGATTCGAAACTATGTTTATATTTGCAATATGAATTGATTAACTTTCATTGGAATTTCATAAGTTGTGGATTCAATTTGTTTAACTGTTTGATTGATAACCTATTTATGTATGTTTATTAAGAATGAACGCTTAATTTTCATGCATGAATTTGACGCTAGAATATAAGTGAGTTTCACGTAATAGTTATGAACTTATATTCACAAGTAGTGGAGGTTGCTTATAAACAATCGCGTTAAACATATTCTTGGCATAAGTTTCATGCAATCATAGTAACGAATGCCTCGTCAACACTTATAGTTTTCATGATGCTTAATGATTCTTGCTTGTATCTCTATTATGCAATTCATGTAGGGAACTTGTGAGGAATGCTTTGGATTGTCGTATGCAATCATCCAATTCATTAACTTAAGGAAAACTTGACGGTTAATTTAAGCGGACCTAATTAACCCGGGGCGTTGAGAATTCATGGTTTATTGAAAAGCAATTAGACATCGTTTTGTATGCAAGTATAACATATGTGGAGATGAACCCCTTAGCTAGCTTCCTATCCATTCATTTCCGTCAAATCCATATTTACAATTTGTTTTATTTCCAAGTTTCCATTTTTAGTTTAAAGTCGTCCAAATCCAATCCCCCTTTACTTTATTGTTCAATTTAGTTAGAAATCAATTTAGTTTGTGTTTTTAAAGCATTTTGAGTCTTTTGGTTTGTCTTAGTGTTTTAACGTTTAGTTTCACATTCTTTGAGTCTAGTTTAGTGTTTTATCTTGTTTTTAAGTTTTTGAGTCAGTTTCCAAAGTTTTAGCAATCCCTCCTAATCCCCGGTCCAGAACGATCCCTACTTATACTTATACTACAATTGACAAAAAGAGGGTTTAATTTGTGTGCGTATAATTTTCGCATCAGAGGTTATAAAATTACTTGATTGTGGTGTTATATATCCTATTTCTGATAGTCGTTGGGTGTCACCTGTGCAGGTTGTTCCAAAGAAGTCTGGCGTCACAGTGGTGAAGAATGAAGAACAAGAGCTTGTCCCCACTCGTGTTGTGACTGGTTGGCGTGTTTGCATTGATTACAGGAAGTTAAATGCCACGACAAGGAAGGATCACTTTCCATTACCATTCCTCGACCAAATGTTGGAAAGGTTAGCCGGTTATGAATTTTATTGCTTTCTTGATGGATATTCCGGATATAACCAGATTGTGATCGCTCCAGAGGACCAAGAGAAGACAACATTTACGTGCCCCTTTGGCACTTTTGCATATAGACGCATGCCATTTGGCTTGTGCAATGCTCCGGCGACGTTTCAACGATGCATGGTGAGTATATTCTCTGATTATGTGGAGAAGATTATTGAGATATTCATGGATGATTTTAGCGTGTTTGGCAATTCATTTGATCATTGCTTGAATAATCTGACTTTAATCTTGAAACGTTGTGTTGAAACGAATCTTGTACTTAATTGGGAAAAATGCCACTTCATGGTTAAGCAAGGTATTGTTCTAGGCCATATCATTTCTGAAAAAGGCATTGAAGTAGATAAATCGAAGGTAGACCTTGTTCGCCACTTACCCTCTCCAACTTCGGTTAGAGAGGTTCGTTCGTTTCTTGGCCACGCAGGTTTTTATAGGCGTTTCATTAAGGATTTCTCCAAGATTGCACAGCCACTATGCCGGTTACTTCAAAAAGAGGTGGTTTTTGAGTTTGATGAAGCATGCTCCACGGCATTCAAGCACTTGAAGGAAGCTCTCACTTCGGCTCCTATTATCACACCTCCAGATTGGAGCCTTCCATTCGAGTTAATGTGTGATGCGTCGGACTATGCCATTGGTGCTGTTTTGGGACAGCGAAAGAACAAGCAACCCCACGTGATCTATTATGCTTCTAGGACACTAAATGATGCTCAATTAAATTATTCAACCACTGAGAAAGAATTACTTGCTGTGGTTTTTGCATTAGATAAGTTCCGATCTTACTTACTTGGTACTAAAGTTGTTATTTTTACTGATCATGCAGCTCTTAAATATTTGCTCACGAAAAAGGAGGCCAAGCCTAGATTGATTCGATGGATGTTGCTTCTACAAGAGTTTGACATTGAGATTCGGGATAAGAAAGGCGTGGAGAATGTGGTGGCTGACCACCTAAGTCGAATGGTACATGAGGAAGTAGCGCCAATTTCTGAAACCTTTCCCGATGAGCAATTAATGTCTATCCAGGTAAGTGAGCCTTGGTATGCTGATTTGGTTAATTTTCTGGTGTCTAAGCAAGTTCCTAACACCTTAAGCAAGGCTCAACGTGATAAATTAAAAAAGGATGCACGTTTTTATGTTTGGGATGACCCTTATTTGTGGAAAATATGCCCTGATCAGATTGTGCGTCGTTGTGTTCATGAATCTGAATTTAAGTCCATTTTGAGTTTTTGCCATACATATGCATGTGGTGGACACTTTGGCACACAACGCACCGCGTTTAAGGTTCTTGAGAGTGGTTTTTATTGGCCTACATTGTTTAGAGATGCTAGGGCTTTTTGCTTAACATGTGATAGATGTCAAAAGACCGGAAGTATAGGCCAAAGAGACCAAATGCCGCAAACCCCAATCCTTGTTGTTGAAATCTTTGATGTTTGGGGTATTGATTTTATGGGTCCATTCCCTATGTCTTTTGGTTTTACGTACATTTTACTTGCCGTTGATTATGTGTCAAAGTGGGTGGAAGCTAAAGCCACCCGAACTAACGATTCTAGAGTTGTTGCAGACTTTGTGAAATCTAACATTTTCTCTAGATTTGGGATGCCTCGAGTGCTCATAAGCGATGGTGGGACTCATTTTTGCAACCGCACCATTATAGCATTGCTCAAGAAGTACAACGTGATGCATAAGGTTTCCACACCTTATCACCCCCAAACCAGTGGCCAAGCCGAAGTTTCAAATCGAGAAATCAACCAAATCCTGGAAAAGACCGTTGGACCGAATAGAAAAGATTGGAGCTTGCGCTTGGAGGATGCACTATGGGCCTATCGAACGGCGTACAAAACGCCCATTGGTATGTCCCCATTTCGGCTAGTCTATGGCAAGCCGTGCCATCTACCCGTAGAGCTTGAGCACAAGGCACATTGGGCGGTCAAGACCTTCAATATGGATGTGGACGCGGCTGGAAACCATAGGAAGCTACAATTGAGCGAGCTTGAAGAGATTAGGCATGAAGCGTATGAGAATGCCCGGATTTACAAGGAGAAGACCAAGGCCGTCCATGACAAGATGATTAGAGGCAAAACCTTCTCAATTGGGCAGAAAGTGTTGTTATTCAACTCTCGTCTTCGATTATTCCCCGGTAAGTTACGTTCAAAGTGGGTTGGCCCTTTTATTGTCACTAATGTTTTCTCTCATGGTGCAGTACAAATCAAAAGTTCAAGGACGCAGCAAGAATTCAAAGTGAATGGGCATCGATTGAAGCCCTATTACGAGATGTTTGAGGAGCATGTCGTGGAGGAGGTACCCCTCCATGCCGTGGAACCTAGTCAAGCTTAAATGGAGGTACCGTCCGGCTGCAAGACGTAAAAGAAAGCGCTACTTGGGAGGCAACCCAATACAGTGAATAAAACAAAGCTTTTTCATTAATTTTCGAGAAATTACAAATGTATCTAACAAATGGAGCTTCACAAAGGTTGTTTTTGTTTTTGTTTGCGTGAAGACCCGCCACGAGGCAAAACTCTAGAAGCGGAAGGCATCGAAGCAGGAGGCATCGAAGCAGGAGGCATCGGAGCAAGAGGCATCGGAGCAGAAGGCATAGGAGCGGGAGGCATAGGATATAGAGCATTCCAGGCCCCAATACTTGGCGGAACGCTGGATGACCCAGGAAAGAGGTGCCCCTGGAAGAAAGACGCAAGCCGTTGACGGTCACTTTGCATCCGACCTTGAGATTCCAGCATCTCATCAAGCTTCCTCTTCATGCCCGACGAATAGTTATTGGCAAGCACATGCAAAGTTCTATTCTCATACTTAAGTTGTTTGATCTCTTGTTTCAGGATCTCAACCTCCGCCATCAAAGATTCAACCTGACGGGAGCGAGCAAGGAGGCGTTGGCCCATGTTGGACACAGATCCTACGCACTGCACGCTGAGAGCCAGGGACTCTTGAACGGCCAACTGATCGGACCGTCCTGAAAGCAGCTGACTATCTCTGGGAGTGAGGAGGTTCCGAGCTACTATCGTAGCTGTTGTGGCGTCCTGCATCACGGAGTCTTCAACTGTAAGAGGACCGTCAGAAGATAAGAAAGAAGGGCGCCATACGTTATCTTGTTGCGGCACGCCCGAATCACTGCGGAGACTCAATTCTAAGCTAAGGTTCGATGGGTTTGCCATTTTTCAAAAGTGTTCAAAAAGAAGGGGTGGACGGAGTAAATTTTCGAAAGGCCGGAACCAATTTTTTCAGAATGGGAAATCTTCAGAGTGTGTAAGTTGGCGGTGATCGATAGCTCTATAAAAAGCCAAGGCAACGCGTCCACCGATTCAAAAAGCCGGAATTTAAGGTGCAAAGTTCGGCGACGCTCCCTCAGCTTTTCAGAAAACGCGTTCAACACGTGGAGGCCATCATCACAGCTACACGTCTTTAGCCGACAGGCGCAAAGTTCGGCGACGCTTTCTCTGCTTTTCAGAAAGCGCGTGCAGCTTTATCGAAGAGACGTCTTCAAAGATCGAGGAGTCGTCACTATTCCAAAAAGCCGGATTTGCGGGATCAAAATGTTTGTCGACAACGGTAAAAGCACAGTATCACCACTTGCTATTGAATTCCCTATATATGTCGACCTTCATTTTTTTTTTGGCAAGACAGAACTGAAGAAAATGCCCAACTCTTTCTCACCTCTGAGGGTGCACTCCCAGCAAAGCCTTTCGAGATACTCCATTCTCTCTTCTTTCCCAAAGATGATACCAGATGCCTGGAGTACAGATGATCCAGGAGGAAGCAGCACAACACATACATGTGCTGATTCATTCACCGCTTCTTCAAAAGCAAAGGTATCTCATATCATCAAGGGCAAAAGCAAAGGTATCTCATATCATGCTTTTTCCCTGTCTTTTCCTTTGTCCTTGATATCACTTGCATGGCAAAGTGAAATAAGCAATCAGCCGGCACTTGGAGTCTATCTGGACTCTATTCCCTGGTTGCTTACCTAGCTTTGCTGAGCTATCCTCTAACCCTCTTCAATACGAATTGGAGAGATTGAACAAGGAAACAGTTAAGAGGAGAAAGCTCAGACCTTCGGGGGAGACCAAAGGAAGCCTGCTGCCCAGTTCAAGAGTAGCACAAAGGAAAATCAACGATGGGAACAACGCAGTTCAAGAGTAAGCCTGTGGAATCACAAAGATCCAAGCCTCACTGCAATGATCAAGGAGAAGATGGAACGAACACTCCACAACCAGATTTGCATTTCTAAACTCTTCTCTTTGTTAGATACATTCAGCCATGTTTAGTATGTTTAATTGCTGTTTATATGTTTGTTTGTGTTTAGTGTGGTTTTTAACATTGAGGACAATGTTTGATTTAAGTGTGGGGGAGTTATTAAAGTGTTTTGATGCAAATTCGTAGGGTTTTATCCACCATAAACCTCAAATGTTGTTTCTTGCTGTTTTTAAGTGTGTTTAGTGTGTTTTGACTTAAAATTTCGAAAATCACATAAAAATTTGAAAAACATGTTTTGAAAAGCCTAAAAAGAGTGTTTTGAGTCGTTTTTGTGTCGTAGGTCACCTTCCAACACAATGATAAGGATTTGGTTTCTAATTGCATGACTGTTGAAAAGAGTTATAAACATGGAGAAAAGTTTGATTTACTCTTGGTATATGCTTGGTTATGGTTATAATGTATGACTTCACATGTAATCATAAAAGAAAAAAAAAAAAAAAAATTAGTTATGTAACATGCTTGAAGGAAGGAACTCAAACAAACGCTACAACCCTGAGAGACTTGAGCCTATAATGTTCTTTGGAGAGTATAATCTGTGATTTCTTGTTTTCCAAAGTTGTTGCATGATCTCATTATTCTTTGCTTGGTTACTACTTAGAAGGCGTTTCATCATATAGTTCCAAATGCTAGAACTCATGCCCATTTCATTCAAAGCATGTTATTGATTTACATAACATATTCAAGATGAAGTTGTGTAATTGCCACCATAGCCAAATAACCTCACTTCCCATATTTCGTATATGTTGTAAGTTTTACCCCCGTTGAGTTTTGTTTAGCCTTTATTCTTTGTCAACCCACATTATCCTCACCTAGCCTAGTTTAGGACAATCCACACCCTTGTTCTTAAAAGATAGTGAGCATAACTTAAATGAATTCCTTTTGAGTTACATTATGCAAGAAAATAAGTGTGGGGGAAGGAATGCTTGTTCTTAAGTATGTTTTGAGTTTCAAACAGAAAAGAAAGAAAAAAAAAAAAAAAAAAAAAAAAAAAAAAAAAAAAAGAGCTTGAAAAATGAAAGAATGAGTGATTGAAGAAAGGGCTCAAAACACCAATTCTGGCCCTAAATTGTCTCCCTTTTTGTTCCAAAGTTGAGTGTTCATTCAAAAGTGAATTCTAAGTTGATTCAATTGTCTTGCTCACTATTTCTTTAAGAACCTTTGTTTTCCATATCCCTTCTTTGTTATCCACACACCCCAAGCCCCATTACAACCCGTGACTTCAATCTTGAGTGTTATGTGTTTCAATTTGTGGAGTTTGAACTTGGTATGAGCATATGGTGTCACTGGTTCTCGCGTCTAAGTAGTAGCATTCCATTCATGAGATCATATCTAAACTTGATTATTAACTCCAGAAATTGCGTTCTTTGTGATACATATATGTGAGTGTCGTTTTCATGTTTACATCAATCTTCTCGCATATGACTAGATTAGGGTGCGTAGTTAGAAATTCTGAGTGAAAATCGAGTGCATATCTTGTAAGGAATTGAGCAAATTCTCTAAGGCATGTTACTACATTCAAAACATGGTTTTAAATGCTTAATTGTGAACTAGTATATGGTGACTATGATTAAGAATGTACTTAAGTGTGAAGATGACTAAAATCTGTGGGAATGATGATTTTTAACTTGTCATGTGCATTGGAAATCCCTAAGACGGTTGTTGGAAGGTTTAGGTGTGTTTTACTTGTTTTGTTTCGTTTCGTTTTGTTTTGTTTTTCTTGCTGTTTTGCTCGAGGACTAGCAAAAGATAAGTGTGGGGGAGTTTGATAGGAGCATATTCATGCGACTTAAATGGCTTGTTCTCGTGCATTTACGTTATGTTTCTCTAGTTATTTTAGTCCTTTATGCTTCTTTTGTGTGTTTTCAGGTTCTAAGGGCTTAAGGAAGAAAAAAGATGCATTTTGGAGCATTTTGGAGCAAAATTGGGCTTGGAATGGATGGCATATGATTGGAGCCAAAATGTTGGACGAATTTGAAGGCCTTGTATTCACTTTGGACATAAAACAAAGGGCCTAGCCCATTCTCTCTTAAACCAAGCCCTTTGCCATGCATTTCCTTCCAATTCCAAAGCCCACAATCAATTCAAATGCCATGCAAATCCATATTCAACACCCTAAACTACAAGCATGCATCATCTCACCAAGCAATCAAACAAGCCACATGCATGTCCCTTTAATCATTCAACCACATTCCCACTTTCCTAGCTAACCCTACATGCATTCTTTATTCACTCTTCATCATTGCACCACAAATCATTCACCCACATGCACTCATATTCCCATTTCCTTTCCAACATCTCACATGCATTTCCACCTTCCTACTTCATCATTTCACCACATTCTCCCTCTTGAACTCACATGCACCCAAACAAAGCCAACCTAGCTAACCCTACATGCATTATTTATTCACTTTTCATCATTGCACCACCAATTCACCCACATGCATTTCCAACCATTCACACCCCTTTAATCATTCTCCTAGCTATCATTCACATGCTCTCCCATCCATTCTCTCCCTATATGTTCCCTCCACTACTCCTATAAATACCCTTGCATTCTCATCATTCAAGGCATTCTTCATCTCATTCACAACACAACACTCTTCAAAATCATCCATTCTTCCCCCTTTGGCCGTGAGTTTCCCTTCCATTTCTCCTCCATTTCTTCCATTTCCATAAATTCTCCAAACCATTCAACACACCAACAACATCCCTTAAACCTTGTGCTACAACAACGAGGAAGAGAAGAGTGCCTAAACGTTCATACAATTCAAGTTTTGAGTTGTTGGAATGTTTAGGTGTTTCTTTGATTTCAAAGTTTCATTTTAATTCTCTTTGTTTTGTATGTATGGAAGAGAAGAGTGCTTAAACGTTCATACAATTCAAGCTTTGAGTTGTTGGAATGTTTAGGTGTTTCTTTGATTTCAAGGTTATGAGGAACTAAACCCCCTTTAGGTAGGGGGTGATTCGAAACTATGTTTATATTTGCAATATGAATTGATTAACTTTCGTTGGAATTTCATAAGTTGTGGATTCAATTTGTTTAACCGTTTGATTGATAGCTTATTTATGAATGTTTATTAAGAATGCGCGCTTAATTTTCATGCATAAATATGACGCTAGAATATAAGTGAATTTCACCTAATCGTTATGAACTTATATTCACAAGTAGTGGAGGTTGCTTATAAACAATCGTGTTAAACATATTCTTGGCACGAGTTTCATGCTCATCATAGTAACGAATGCCTCGTCAACACTTATAGTTTTCATAATGCTTAATGATCCTTGATTGTATCTTTATTGTGCTGTTCACGTAAAGGACTTTTGGAGAATGTTGTGAATTGCGTTGCGCAAACCCATCCAATTCATTAACTTAAGGAAAACTTGACGGTTAATTTAAGCGGACCTAATTAATCCGGAGTGTTGAGTATCATAATTTATCGAAAGACCAACTGAGAATCAATCTTGTATGCAAGTATAACATGTGTGGAGAAAAACCCCTTAGCTAGCCTTCATTCCATTCATTCCATCACAATTTCATATTTACATTCCGCTCAGTTTATTAACTTGTTTTGTTATTTCAAATTTCGTCAAATCAAAACTTTTCCCCCCCTTTTTACTTTCTTGTTCTTTAGTGCTTAGAATCTGTTTAGTTTGTGTTTTAAAGTATTTTGAATCAAGCCATAATCTTAAATTCGTCCAAAATTAGTTTTGAGTCTTTTGGTTTGTCTTAATGTTTTAACGTTTAGTTTCACATTCTTTGAGTCTAGTTTAGTGTTTTATCTTGTTTTCACGTTTTTGAATCAGTTTACAAGGTCTTAGCAATCCCTCCTAATCCCCGGTCCAGAACGATCCCTACTTATACTTATACTACAATTGACAAAAAGAGGGTTTAATTTGTGTGCATATAATTTTCGCATCAATTAGGTCTTCAATTTCGTCCAACACTTTGGCTCCAAGCATAAGCTATCCATCCTTAGCCCAAAAGTGCTCCAAAAGCCACCAAAATGCATCTTTTTGCTCCTTTAGCCCTTTGGACCTACAAACACACGAAAATAGCTTTAAGTACTAAAATAACGTAAATGCACGAGAACAAGCCATTTAAGTCGCATGAATATGCTCCTATCAATATACTCTTGGTATATGCTTGGTTATGGTTATAATGTATGACTTCACATGCAATCATAAAAGAAAAATTGGGTTTTGTAACATGCTTGAAGGAAGGAACTCAAACAAACGCTACAACCTTGTGAGACTTGTGCCTGATAGGAGCATATTCATGCGACTTAAATGGCTTGTTCTCGTGCATTTACGTTATGTTTCTTTAGTTATTTTAGTACTTTAAGCTATTTTCGTGTGTTTGTAGGTCCAAAGGGCTAAAGGAGCAAAAAGATGCATTTTGGAGACTTTTGGAGCACTTTTGGGCTAAGGATGGATAGCTTATGCTTGGAGCCAAAGTGTTGGACGAAATTGAAGACCTAATTGAAGATCAAAGTGTTGGAACCTTGTTCCCTTTAGTTCTAGGACATTTAAACCTTTCCTATATCCATTGCACATGCATTCCTTTAAACCACATGCATCTCCATAAATCATCCAACACACTTTCTCTCCCAAAAACCGTACACACCATTCACCCTAGATTCTAATCAGCCATTCACCAAAACCATTTCCCTTTGTGCCGTGCACATGCATACACACTTCATTTCAGCCACATGCAACCATTAAACATTCAATCATTTCTCTCCACTTAATGCCGTGAGTTCCCATCAGATTTCCAACCTAATTCACATGCATTCCATCCTTTAATTCACCCACATGCACTCATAATCATTCACACCTTGCATTCACATGCATTTCCAACCTAATCACTCACCCACACAATCTGCCATCATTCACACAAACACCATCATTGCCGTGCATCCCATTCCATCTCCCATTTCAGATTGCATTCCATTCATTCCAGCCAAGCCACATGCACTCCCTTTAATTAATTCATCCTAGCTGTCAAAGCACATGCACATTCACCCTAATCATTCACATAGCTTTAATTCACATGCAAACACATTGCATTACCATTCACCACCAGAAAATCACCATCATTGCCGTGAGTTTCATACACTTTCCAGCCATTCCACATGCCATTGTCATTCCACTTCATTTCACCTTGCATTTTCAGATTATTCCTTCATCATTGCACCACACATGCAGCCATTCCACACACCAACCAACCTAGCTGTCATGTTTCCCCTTTCATCATTCCCTCACATTCTTTAAATTCAGCCAACACATGCTTGCACATGCATTTCCAACCCACATGCATCCTTTAATCATTCAAACATGCAGCCACATTCCCTCCTAGCTGTCATGTTCCCCCCCATTTCGCCTATAAATAAGCATTCATTCCCATTCATTCTCATTCATTCTTCCATACACATTTCAGTCACAAACACCAACCATTCCCTTGTGCCGTGCTCTCTCCCTAATAATCCAAACACCACACCAGAAATCATCCCATTGCCGTGGCCTCCTCCTTCCATTTTCACCACTCCCCAAACCATTCACACCATCAAACTATCCATTAGACCTTGTGCTACAACGAATAGGAAAATAAGAGGGCCTAAACGTTCATACAATTCAAGTTTGAGTTGTTGGAATGTTTAGGTGTTTCTTTGATTTCAATGTTTAATTTCAATACTCTTTGTTTTGTACGAATGAGGAATGGAAGAGAAGAGGGCCTAAACGTTCATACAATTCAAGTTTGAGTTGTTTGAATGTTTAGGTGTTTCTTTGATTCTCTTTGTTTTGTATCATGAGGAACTAAACCCCCCCTTGGCTAGGGGGGGATTCGAAATATATGTTTATGCTTGCGTTTTGATTTGATTACTTCTAATTGCATTTCATAAGTCGTGGATTCAATTTGTTTAACTGTTTGATTGATAACTTATTTATGTATGTTTATTGAGAGTGAACGCTTAATTTTCATGCATGAATATGACGCTAGAATTTAAGTGAGTTTCACCTAATAGTTACGAACTTATATTCACAAGTAGTGGAGGTTTCTTATAAACAATCGCGTTAAACGAATCCTTGGCATAAGTTTCATGCAATCATAGTAACGAATGCCTCGTCAACACTTATAATTTTCTTAGAGCGTAATGATTCTTGCTTGTATCTCTATTATGCAATCGTGTAGGGGACTTGTGGGAAATGTTTTGGGTTGTCGTATGCAATCGTCCAATTCAATAACGTTAGGAAGATTTGAAGGTTAATTTAAGCGGACCTAATTAACCCGGGGCGTTGAGAATTCATGGTTTATTGAAAAGCAATTAGAATTCGTTTTATTATGCAAGTGTAACATGTGTGGAGATGAACCCCTTAGCTAGCTTTTCATCCCATCCATTCAAATCCATCACATTCATATTTACATTCTGTTTTTAATTAGAATCTGTGCAATTAGTTTAATTTCGTCCAAAACTCAATCCCCCCTTACTTTAATGTCCAAATTAGATAGAAAGTGTTTTAGTTTGTGTTTATAACTGTTTTGATTCATTTTATTACTGATAGGAGCATATTTAGGCGACTTAACTGGCTTATTCTTGTGCATTTATGCTATTATTTCTTAATTAATGTCGCATTACAACTCAATTTCGTGTGTTTGTAGGTCCTATGGGGTAAAGTATCAAGAAAGGGCATTTTGGTGCATTTTGGAGCGATTTTGGACACTATGTGGATATCTTACATATGGGCCAACATGGTTGGACGAATTTGGACTTCAAGAGGCTAGAAATGTGATAAGAAGAGGAAGGAATAAGCTTGGGACAAAGTGGATAAGGTTCATATGGCTAAGGAAGCAAAAAGATGCATTTTGGAGCATTCTAGAGCACTTTTGGGCCAAGATTGGATAGTGCAAGCATGAAGGCATGAGGATGGACGAATTTGAAGGCTTGAATTCAGTTAGGGAGCTGCAAGGGGGCCTAAAAACCTTATTTCTAGAAGGCTTTATCTATTCACACATGGTGCCTAATTCCTACTTTGTCTCCTAGCCGCCCTACCTTGTCTCCTAGCCGCCCTACCTTGTCTCCTAGCCGTCCTACCTTCTCCTAGCCGTCCTACCTTGTCTCCTAGCCGTCCTACCTTGTCTCCTAGCCATCCTACCTTCTCCTAGCCGCCCTACCTTGTCTCCTAGCCGTCCTACCTTCTCCTAGCCATCCTACCTTATCTCCTAGCCGTCCTACCTTGTCTCCTAGCCATCCTACCTTGTCCTAGCCGTCCTACCTTCTCCTAGCCATCCTACCTTGTCTCCTACCTTTCCTAGCCCTATAAATAAGGCTTTGCAGCAAGGCACTAAGGGGGGATCACTCATTCACCCAATTTTCGTCCATTCATCTAGCCACACCATTCTACACATCCTAAAATCCCAGAAACACAATTCCAGCCACTTTTACAACCTTTGCCGCAACCTTCCATCCAAACAACCATTCATCCACCATAGCCACACCTTCCCACCACCATAACCACCTTGTGCCGCCACCATTGAAGGAGAGGAGGAGTAGTGCCGTGCAGTCCAAAGGAAGGAAGAAACCTTGCACATGCAATCTGCAACTATTGGAGTGTTTGGAGTTCTTTCTTCTATTGTTTCTGTTTTCATGTTTAATTTAACTTGTTATTCAATTATGTTAAACATGTGGAACTAATTTCTTTTTAGTTAGAGGCGAATTTGAAGCCATGGACATATGTTGGTTATGATTTGATTCACTCCAGTTATGAATTCATGAACTTTAGATGTGGTTTACTTTTCTGTTTTGATTAAGAACTTGTTTATGTATGTGGGTTAAGGGTCGACACTTAATTTGCATGCCTAAACTTGATGCTAGGATATAAGGGAATTTCACCTAATCGTTATGAACTTATATTCATGAGTAGTAAAAATCGCTAGTCACGATTGTGTTTAGTAAACCCTAGGCTGGATTAACATGCGTTTTCCATAGTTATGAATGCCTAGTCGATGTTTATGATTTCCGTTGAACTTAATGATCTTTGTTGAATGTCTCTATCATGCGTATTCCATAGTTAGGGACTTTGATTAGGAATAATTTGGTTGTAATGCGTATTCCATTCAATCCAATGAATCTAGGGAAATCTGAAAGTTAATTTAAGCGGACCTAATTAACTTGGAGCATTGTCATTCATCGTTTGTTGAAGTCATAACTGGGAATCAAATTATATGCATATGGTCATGTGTGGATAAGGAACCCTCTAACTAGTTTCTCATCCTTCTATTTCATCAAAATCGGTTTTAGAATCTGTTTTGTTTCCAAGTTTCTGTTTTAATTTTAAATTCGTCAAAACCAATCCCCCATTTATTTTAAAGTGTTAGATTAGTTAGAAATACATTTAGTTTGTGTTTTTAAGAGTCTTGAGTCAAGTTACAACTTAATTTCGTCCAAATTTGTGTTTGTACTCAAAACTGCCCAGAAAGTGGTTTTTAGGCAGATTTGAGTGTGTTTGTGCTGTTTTGAGTCTTTTAGTTTGTTTGAGTGTTTTAAATTTTAGGTTTGCATTCATTAAGTCTAGTTTAGTGTTTTAAACTTTGTTTTTATGTTTCTAAGTCATTTTAGAGGTTTTAGCAAGCCCTCCTAATCCCCGGTCTAGAACAATCCCTACTTGCATCCTTACTACAATTTGACAACAAGAGGGTTTAATTTGTGTGGTTATATATTTCGCATCAAATTTTTGGCGCCGTTGCCGGGGATTAGCAACTTTGCTAATCCCTTGTTATTTCTTTTTAGTTATTTTCGTGTGTTATTTGTTTGTTATTAGTTTTAGTTTCTGACTTGTTTGTTTCCTTGTTTTAGGTACTAGTGCATGACGCGGAGTTCTCAAACTGTGCATGCACATATCTTGGATTTTAACGACGATTTTGAACGTGATTTGAGAAGAAAGAGGAGGCATCCCGAGCCTAGTGAACCTAGTTCAAGTTCAGAGGCTGAATCTGAGTTGAAGAAGTGGAAGAAGAAGTTATGGCAGCGGACAATCGGACCATTAAAGAGCTTTCGGCCTCGGGGTTGGCCAATGCCGCACCATTATGCATTCAATACCCCGCGGCTGCCCAAGGCAAGACCGATGAATTTGAATTGAAGTCAAGCTTGTTGCACCACATTCCTAAGTACCATGGACTGTCCATGGAAGATCCAAACAAGCATCTTAAAGAGTTTGAAGTAGTATGCTCAAGCATGACACCCATCAACGTAGATGAGAGTATTTTGAAGATGAAAGCTTTTCCATTCTCTCTTTTGGAAAAGGCTAAAGATTGGCTTTATGAATTAGCACCTAGAACGGTCACTTCGTGGGAAAGTATGAAGAGAGCATTTTTAGAGAAGTTCTTCCCCACTTCGAGAGTTATTCTTCTAAGGAAGAAAATTAGTGGAATTGAACAAGGCCAAGGCGAATCATTCCCAGCATACTATGAACGTTTCAAGGCTCTAGTTGCATCATGCCCACAACATCAAATGAAGGAAGAGCTTTTGATTCAATATTTCTATGAAGGACTACTTCCACTTGAGAGACAAATGCTAGATGCTTCGGCGGGAGGTGCTTTGGTAGACAAAACCCCGGTGGCCGCCAAGACTCTCATTGCCAACCGAGCTTTGAATGCTCAACAATACGAAGGAGTTGGCCAAAGAGACATGACATGGCAGCAACAAGTGAATGAGGTAAGTGCTATTTCCGAACTTCAAAATCAAATGGCTAATCTTACTTCTCTTCTTTCGCAGGTGGTTGAAATACCAAAGGTACAAAGTGTGGCTGTTTGTGGCGTGTGCTCCATGAATGGACATCTCACCGACAAATGCCCTCAATTGATTGAGAATGGAGGGTGGGAATCTGCCAATGCCGTGGGTTATGGGAACCAAAACCAACCAAGGAGTGACCCTTTCTCTAACACATACAATCCCGGTTGGAGAGATCATCCAAATTTCAAATGGAGGGAGCCACAACAACCCCAACAATCTGCACCACAAAGGGGATTTCAACAAAACCCCCCTGGGTTCCCACGGCCATACCAATCCAACCCACCACCATTGTCCCAAAACAACTCAGGTTCGTCTTTTGATAATTCTCAAGTTATTCAATTACTAACTCAATTGGCGCAGGGGCAAGAAAAACAAGCAAAGGACATGCACAATTACGCCAATGAAGTGCAAAATCAAGCTCGAGAGGTGACTGAATTGAAGAGACAAGTGGGACAAATGGCTGAGTTCATGGGCCAATTTAGAGAGCAAGGCAAGTTGCCTAGTTC
The DNA here is from genome assembly GCA_016587475.1 of Pyrus pyrifolia. Lineage (NCBI taxonomy): Eukaryota > Viridiplantae > Streptophyta > Magnoliopsida > Rosales > Rosaceae > Pyrus > Pyrus pyrifolia. The sequence continues at coordinate 1,578,668 of BNSU01000024.1, forward strand.
AACCGTTGTCAACCCGAAGGGAGGATTCGAATCTGCCAATGCAATCATGTTGCGAAGTGGGAAACAAGTTGGAACGGCCTCACAACTCTCTAAATCTACCCCAACGGAAGATGAAAAGTTGCAATTTGAGGAGGAGGAGCAAGAACAAGCCACGGCAAGGGTAGGAGACACCATGCCGCAGCCACCTCAACTACACCATTCGGCTTCCAAGGATAAGGATGTTCCAAGTTCGATTATTTCTAATGCTATTCCTCCAAATGTCCCCTTTCCTAGCAGGTTTATGCAATCTAAGACAGAGGAGGATGAAAAAGACATCCTGGAGACGTTTAGGAAGGTGCATGTCAATATCCCGCTCCTTGATGCAATAAAGCAAATTCCGAAGTACGCTAAGTTTTTAAGGAAGATTTGTACAACAAGGAAACGGATTCGGGAGAAAGAGGTGGTACATGTAAGTGAGAATATCTCTGCAATGTTGCAAAGAAAGCTGCCACCTAAATGCAAAGATCCAGGTAGTTTCACTATCCCTTGCGTAATTGGTAATACAAGGTTTGAACATGCCATGCTAGATTTAGGTGCTTCAATTAATGTCATGCCATATTCTGTTTATGCATCGATGAATCTAGGAGAGCTTAAAAATGATGGTGTTATTATCCAATTAGCCGATCGATCTAATGCATATCCGAAAGGAGTTTTGGAGGATGTTTTGGTGCAGGTAGACCATTTGATTTTTCCTGCAGATTTCTATGTGCTTGACATGGAAGATTCGGCACACTCTCCATCATCACCACTCTTACTTGGACGACCTTTCATGAAAACAGCTCAAACCAAGATTGATGTGGCCAAGGGAGCAGTCACTATGGCCTTTGGTGGTGATATGATTAACTTTAAGATTCCTGAATCGATTGAGAATACTAATGATGTTCGTTCTTGTTGTGCCATTAATGTAATTGAACACATAGGGATGGAGTATTCAACAAAGATCAAGAAGGATGTTTCTCGAACTACCACCGAGAAGGAACTTGGAGTAGAGCACAAGGAGTGCACGGCTCCAACCTTGAAAGCACCACAATTGGCCATGAGCAACCCTTGTGCATCCGTCCATTGTGCTACCACTTCTTTTCCGTACAAAGGTAAGCCACCTATTCCAAATTCGATTCCCATTTCATCTAATAGGTTGTTACCTCGTGTGGTGCAGGTACCTAATCGAATTCAACGTCGTGGGAGAATTCGTGTTGATGTAGAAAAGCAAAACACGACAATAAGAAAGGATCATTATCCCACTCCATTGAAGGACCCAAAGCATGAAGTGGTTCGTCGGACAGATTGTAGTTGCACCCCTCCATGCCGTGGGGTTCCATAAACCTTCAACGGAGCATCGTCCGGCTGTACGACGTTAAAGAAAGCGCTTCTTGGGAGGCAACCCATGCATTCGACAAGGAGAAGATGGAACTTTCACTCCAAACCCAGATTTGCGTTTCTAAACCCTTCTCCTTGCTGTTTATTTTATCATGCTTAGTTGCTTGTTATTTGTTTGCTTTTATGTGAGTCTTTGTGTGAAACATTGAGGACAATGTTTGATTTAAGTGTGGGGGGGTAAACAAGTGTTTTTATGCAAAATTCGTGGGATTCTATCACCTATCACTTCTAATGTTGTTTCTCACTGTTTTTAAGTGTTTTTAATGCATTTTGAGCTGTTTTGGTGTGTGTTGAAGTAAAAATCCGAAAATTTGAAAAAAATCGAAAAAAGTGTTTTGAAAAAGCCAAAAAAAGAGTTGTTTTTGTGTGTTTGTTTGTGTCTTAGGGTACCTTCCAACACAATGATGAGGATTTGGTTTTTAATGCATGACTGTTAAAGAGAGTTACAAACAATGATGGAAGTTTGATTTGCTCTTTGGTTTATGCTTGGTTGTAGTTATAGTTTACGAATTCACATATGATTACAAAGGAAAAAAATCAGTTTTTGTAACATGCTTGAAGGAAGGAACTCAAACAAACGCTACATCCCTGAGAGACTTGAGCCTAAACGTTTATTTGGAGAGTTATTAATCTGTGCATTCTTGTTTTCTAAAGTCGTTACATGATCTCATTATTCTTTGCTTGGTTGCTACTTAGAATGCGTTTCATCACTATAGTTCCAAATACTAGAACTCATACCCGTTTTACTCAAAGCATGAAATTGATTAGCATAATAGATAACAAGATGAAGTTGTGTAGTAGTCACCACGATAGCCAAATAGCCGAATCCACCCTTGTCATTTGTATTGTAGGTTTAAACCCCTTTGAGCCTTATTTAGCCTATTTTCTTGTTAACCACATCACCCTTACCTAGCCTAGAATAGGACTTTCCATACCCTTGTTCTTGAAGTATAGTGGAGCATAACTTAGAAGGAATTCCTTTTGAGTGACATTCTTGCAGAAAACAAGTGTGGGGGAAGGGATTCTTGTGTGTATGTGTGTGCCAAAGTCTTAAAAGAGGCACAGAAAAAAGAAAAAAAAAGAAAGAAAAAAAAAATGTGAAAAAGAAGAAAAAGAAGAAGAAAAGAAAGAAAAGAAGTGAAAATAAGTGAGAATGAACTCACAAGTGTTGATTGTTGAAGATAGGGTCCAAAAAGTTTGAATATGGCCCTAAGTGTTGTGTGATTTCCCCTTGGGTGTTCAAAATTGACTTCTGCGTTCTAAAGGAAATTCTAAGTGCCTAATTCAATACTTTGCTCACTATTGCTTTAAGAACGTTTGTTTCCTTTACCTTTCGTTGTTAGCCAATACCTTAGCCCCGTTACAACCCTTCGACTTCTATCTTGATTGTTATGTGTTTCAATATGTGGAGTTTAAAATGGGTTTGAGCATATGGCATCCCTGATTCTCGCGTCTAAGTAGTGGCATTCCATTCATGAGATCATATATATACACATGTTAATAATTCCAGAAAATGCTTTCCTTGTTATAACATATGTGAGTGTTCGTCTACATGTTTACATCACTCTTCTCACATATACCTAGTGTAGGGAGTGTAGTTAGAAAATCTGTGTGAAAATTGAGAGTACATCTAGTAAGGAATTGAGGGAATTCTCTAAGGCATATTACTGCATTCAAAATGTTGTTTTAACTGATTAAATGCGAGCTAGTGAATTGTGACTATGATTAAGTATGCTCGGGTAAGGATTGCTTAAATCTATGTGAGTGGTGATCTTTGACATGTCATGTTTCATTGGAAATCCCTGAGACGAACGTTGGAAGGTTTAGAGTTATGTTTTGTTTCTTTTGTTTGTTTGTTTTGCTCGAGGACTAGCAAAAGATAAGTGTGGGGGAATTTGATAGGAGCATATTTAGGCGACTTAACTGGCTTATTCTTGTGCATTTATGCTATTATTTCTTAATTAATGTCGCATTACAACTCAATTTCGTGTGTTTGTAGGTCCTATGGGGTAAAGTATCAAGAAAGGGCATTTTGGTGCATTTTGGAGCGATTTTGGACACTATGTGGATATCTTACATATGGGCCAACATGGATGGACGAATTTGGACTTCAAGAGGCTAGAAATGTGATAAGAAGAGGAAGGAATAAGCTTGGGACAAAGTGGATAAGGTTCATATGGCTAAGGAAGCAAAAAGATGCATTTTGGAGCATTCTAGAGCACTTTTGGGCCAAGATTGGATAGTGCAAGCATGAAGGCATGAGGATGGACGAATTTGAAGGCTTGAATTCAGTTAGGGAGCTGCAAGGGGGCCTAAAAACCTTATTTCTAGAAGGCTTTATCTATTCACACATGGTGCCTAATTCCTACTTTGTCTCCTAGCCGCCCTACCTTGTCTCCTAGCCGCCCTACCTTGTCTCCTAGCAGCCCTACCTTGTCTCCTAGCCGTCCTACCTTCTCCTAGCCATCCTACCTTGTCTCCTAGCCGTCCTACCTTGTCTCCTAGCCATCCTACCTTCTCCTAGCCGCCCTACCTTGTCTCCTAGCCGTCCTACCTTCCCCTAGCCATCCTACCTTGTCTCCTAGCCGTCCTACCTTGTCTCCTAGCCATCCTACCTTGTCCTAGCCGTCCTACCTTCTCCTAGCCATCCTACCTTGTCTCCTACCTTTCCTAGCCCTATAAATAAGGCTTTGCAGCAAGGCACTAAGGGGGGATCACTCATTCACCCAATTTTCGTCCATTCATCTAGCCACACCATTCTACACATCCTAAAATCCCAGAAACACAATTCCAGCCACTTTTACCACCTTTGCCGCAACCTTCCATCCAAGCAACCATTCATCCACCATAGCCCCACCTTCCCACCACCATAACCACCTTGTGCCGCCACCATTGAAGGAGAGGAGGAGTAGTGCCGTGCAGTCCAAAGGAAGGAAGAAACCTTGCACATGCAATCTGCAACTATTGGAGTGTTTGGAGTTCTTTCTTCTATTGTTTCTGTTTTCATGTTTAATTTAACTTGTTATTCAATTATGTTAAACATGTGGAACTAATTTCTTTTTAGTTAGAGGCGAATTTGAAGCCATGGACATATGTTGGTTATGATTTGATTCACTCCAGTTATGAATTCATGAACTTTAGATGTGGTTTACTTTTCTGTTTTGATTAAGAACTTGTTTATGTATGTGGGTTAAGGGTCGACACTTAATTTGCATGCCTAAACTTGATGCTAGGATATAACGGAATTTCACCTAATCGTTATGAACTTATATTCATGAGTAGTAAAAATCGCTAGTCACGATTGTGTTTAGTAAACCCTAGGCTGGATTAACATGCGTTTTCCATAGTTATGAATGCCTAGTCGATGTTTATGATTTCCGTTGAACTTAATGATCTTTGTTGAATGTCTCTATCATGCGTATTCTATAGTTAGGGACTTTGATTAGGAATAATTTGGTTGTAATGCGTATTCCATTCAATCCAATGAATCTAGGGAAATCTGAAAGTTAATTTAAGCGGACCTAATTAACTTGGAGCATTGTCATTCATCGTTTGTTGAAGTCATAACTGGGAATCAAATTATATGCATATGGTCATGTGTGGATAAGGAACCCTCTAACTAGTTTCTCATCCTTCTATTTCATCAAAATCGGTTTTAGAATCTGTTTTGTTTCCAAGTTTCTGTTTTAATTTTAAATTCGTCAAAACCAATCCCCCATTTATTTTAAAGTGTTAGATTAGTTAGAAATACATTTAGTTTGTGTTTTTAAGAGTCTTGAGTCAAGTTACAACTTAATTTCGTCCAAATTTGTGTTTGTACTCAAAACTGCCCAGAAAGTGGTTTTTAGGCAGATTTGAGTGTGTTTGTGCTGTTTTGAGTCTTTTAGTTTGTTTGAGTGTTTTAAATTTTAGGTTTGCATTCATTAAGTCTAGTTTAGTGTTTTAAACTTTGTTTTTATGTTTCTATGTCATTTTAGAGGTTTTAGCAAGCCCTCCTAATCCCCGGTCTAGAACGATCCCTACTTGCATCCTTACTACAATTTGACAACAAGAGGGTTTAATTTGTGTGGTTATATATTTCGCATCAATTACCCAATTTCGTCCAAAGTAGTCAAAGTGCTCAAAACCGCCCAGAAAGTGTTTTTAACGCAGTTTTGAGTGTTTTGGGTGCTGTTTGAGTCTTTTGGTTTGTTTTAGTGTTTTAAGTGTTTAGTTTTGCATTCTTTGAGTCTAGTTTAGTGTTAAAGTGTCTTAATTTGTGTTTTAAAGTGCTTTGAATCAACCTATAATCTTAAATTCGTCCAAATTTGTGTTTAAGGTCAGAAACAGCCTAGTTAGTGTTTTTAGGCAGTTTTGAGTCTTTTAAACCTGTTTTGAGTCCTTTGAGTCTTTGTGAACGTTTTTAACTTTGTTTTTATGTTTTTGAGTCAATTTAGACGTTTTAGCAAGCCCTCCTAATCCCCGGTCTAGAACGATTCCTACTTGCATCCTTACTACAATTTGACAACAAGAGGGTTAATTTGTGTGCGTATAATTTTCGCATCAGAGCCTAAACGTTATTTGGAGAGTTAAAATCTGTGCATTATTGTTTTCCAAAGTCGTTGCATGATCTCATTATTCTTTGCTTGGTTACTACTTAGAAGGCGTTTCATCATATAGTTCCAAATGCTAAAACTCATGCCCATTTCATTCAAAGCATGTTATTGATTTGCATAACACATGTTCAAGATGAAGTTGTGTAGTGACCACCATCAAAGCCAAATAGCCATGTGCCATTCATTCATTTTATGTTTAAGTTAACCCCGTTGAGCCTTGTTAAGCCTTTATTCCTTGTTAACCCACATTATCCTCACCTAGCCTAGTTTAGGACAGTCCACACCCTTGCTCTTAAAAGATAGTGAGCATGACTTAATTGAATTCCTTTTGAGTTACATTATGAAAGAAAATGAGTGTGGGGGAGAGAATGTTTAAGTGTTTATGTATGTTTTGAGATTCAAAAGAAAAGAAAAACAGAAAAGAAAGGAAAGAAAGAAAGAAAAAAAAAAGCTTGAAAAAAAAAAAAAATAGTGATTGAAGAAAGGGTCCAAAACACCAATTCTGGCCGTAAATTGTCTAAATTCTCCCTTTTTGTTCAAAAGTTGAGTTTTCATTAAAAAGTGAATTCTAAATTGATTCAAGTGCTTTGCTCACTATTTCTTTAAGAACCTTTGTTTTCCATATCCCTTCTTTGTTATCCACACGCCCCAAGCCCCATTACAACCCGTGACTTCAATCTTGAGTGTTATGTGTTTCAATTTGTGGAGTTTGAACTTGGTATGAGCATATGGTGTCACTGGTTCTCGCATCTAAGTGGTAGGATTCCATTCATGAGATCATATCTAAACATGCTTATTAACTCCAGAAATTGCTCTCTTTGTGATATATATATGTGAGTGTTTGTTTTCATTAATCTTCTCACATATGACTAGATTAGGGTGTGGAGTTAGAAAATCTGAGTGAAAATCGAGTGCATATCTTGTAAGGAATTGAGCAAATTCTCTAAGGCATGTTACTACATTCAAAACATGGTTTTAAATGCTTAATTGTGAAATAGTATGTGGTGACTATGATTTAGAATGTACTTAAGTGTGAAGATGACTAAAATCTGTGAGAATGATGATTTTTAACATGTCATGTGCATTGGAATTCCCTAAGACGGTTGTTGGAAGGTTTGGGTTGTGTTTTACGTGTTTAGTGTCGTTTTGTTTATTTGTTTTTATTCTGTTTTGCTCGAGGACTAGCAAAAGCTAAGTGTGGGGGAGTTTGATAGGAGCATATTTAGGTGACTTACTTAGCTTGTTTTCGTGCATCTATGTTGTTAATTCATAGTTATTTTAGTCCTTTATGCTTCTTTTGTGTGTTTTCAGGTTCTAAGGGCAAAGTATGCAAAAGGATGCCTTTTGGAGCCTTTTGGAGCAAATTAGAGATTGGAATGGATTGCATATGCTTAAAGCCAAGTAGATGGACGAAATTGAAGATCAAACCATTCACTTATCACTACCATTCACTTATCACTTCCATTCACTTATCACTTCCATTCACTTATCACTTATCATAACCACAACCATACCTTCCCCCTTTAATCCACATGCACTCCCATCCATTTCATCATTGCAACCACTGCACATTTACACCAACAAACATCTCTTTGCCGTGCCTTTCCCTTAGCCTAGTTGTTTTATGCCATTTTCAGATTTCCACCATTCACACACACATGCACTCACATGCATTCACATGCATTTCAACCAACAAACATCTCTTTGCCATGCCTTTCCCTTAGATTTTCAGCACTTCACTGCATCATTGCACATTCAATCATTCACTCCACACCTTGTGCCGTGTATCCCCTTCCACTTTCCAGCTTCCCACTCCTTCAATTCAGCCGCCATTCATTCTTTATTCCACATACACTCATCATCACACACCCTAGCTATCATTCACATGCATTCACATGCATCACAACCCCAAAACCATCAAGAAAACACCCTTGTCGTGGCCTTCACTCACACTTCCAGCTTTCCACCTTGCATTTCCAGATTATTCCTTCATCATTGCACCACAAATCAGCCACACATTCACCCACATGCATTCACCCTTTAATCATTTAGCCATGCAGCCACACATTCATTTTCCACCCTTGTGCCGTCCAAAACACACTCATTTCCAGCCATTGCACATGCTTTCCAACCTAGCATTCCTTTCATAAAACAGCCACATGCACACTCAATCAATCAACCCATCTTTGCCGTGCATAACTGATGCGAAAATAGATAAGCACACAAATTAAACCCTCTTTTTATCAATTGTAGTATAAGTATAAGTAGGGATCGTTCTTAACCGGGGATTAGGAGGGATTGCAAAATCACTTGGAAACTGACTCAAAAACGTAAAATAAAGTTTAAAACACTAAACTAGACTCAAAGAATGCAAAACTAAACATTTAAAACACTAAAACAAACCAAAGGACTCGAAACAGCCCCAAAACACTCAAAACTGCCTTAAAAACACAATCTGGGCAGTTTTGAGCACTTTGGTGAATTTGGACGACTGTGTGTAATAAATTGAATCAAAACACTTATAAATACAAACTAAGACACTTTAACACTAAACTAGACTCAAAGAATGCAAAACTAAAAGTTAAAACACTTAAACAAACCTAAAACTCAAAACAGCAACTAGAAGACTCAAAACTGCCTAAAAACCACTTTCTGGGCAGTTTTGAGCACCTACACTAATTTGGACGAAATTGGATGAAACTTGAATCAAAATACTTAGAAACAGAAATCAAAACACTTTCTAACTAATCTAAGACTTCAAATTAAAGGGGGATTTGTTTTGGACGAAAATTTAACATAAAACAGAAACTTTAAACTAAACAGATTGTAGAATGTTTTTGGATAAAAAGGATGGATAAAAGGCTAGTTAGGAGGTTCTTCTCCACACATGTCACACTTGCAAACAAAACGATTTTCAGTTGTTCTTCCAATAAATTATAAATACTCAACGCCCCAAATTAACCGTGAATTGCACTAATTAACCCTCAGTTTTTCCACAAATTATTAAGTTGGATGATTGCATACGACAACCCAAAACATTCCCTACAAGTTCCCTACATGAATTGCATAATAGAGATACAAGCAAGAATCATTAAGTTCTATGAAAAACATAAGCATTGACGAAGCATTCGTTACTATGAATTGCATGAAACTTATGCTAAGAATTCATTCAACGCGATCGTTTTCAAGCGACCTTCACTACTTGTGATTATAAGATTGTAACTATTAGGTGAAACTCCCTCATAATCTAGCATCATATTCATGCATGAAAACTAAGCGTGCACTCTCAATCAACATACACAAATAAGTTATCTATCAAATGGATGAACGAATCGAATCCACAACTTATGAAATAACAACTGAATGTAATCAAATCATATTGCAAGCATGTACATGGTTTCGAATTCCCCCCTAACCAAGGGGGTTTAGCCACTCATGATTACAACAAACTTAGAGAGTAATAACAAAGTAAACATTGAAAACAAGAATCGAAGTACACCTAAAAATTCCAACAACTCAATCTTGAATTGTATGAACGTTTAAGCCTCTTCTCCTCTAGTTGCTGCAGCACAAGGGGTTTTGGTGAGTTTTGGGGGTTATGGATGATGTAGAATGATGTGTTTAGGGTAGGGATGGATGTAGGGGAAGGCAAGGAGTGTTTTTGGGCAGAAAATATGAAGAATGGTGAAGTATGGCTGTGTTAGAGAGAGGGAATGAATTTCTGGCGTGAATGAATGTGTATGAGAGGTGGTGATCTGATCTGGGTTAATATGAGTATATATAGGCACTTAGAACCCTAGGGAAATCAGATATGGACTTGAATTAATTAATGGGAGAGCATGGGAGTGCATGTGGCTGATTTGTGGTGCACTGATGAAAGGGCAAAGTGCATGTGGCTGATTTGTGGTGCAATGATGAAAGGCAAAGTGCATGTGGCTGATTTGTGATGCAATGATGAAAGGATGGGAGTGCATGTGGCTGAAATGGATTAAAGGATGGGAGTGCATGTGGCTGAAATGTACCCTTCTAGAAATCAGGTTTTTAGGCCCTCTTGCAACTCCCTAACTGAATTCAAGCCTTTCAAATTCGTCCATCCTCATGCCACCATGCTTGCACTATCCAATCTTGGCCCAAAAATGCTCTAGAATGCTCCAAATTGCTTCTTTTTGCATACTTTGACACTAAAACCTGAAATTGCACGAAAATAACTTTAAACACTATAATTAACATAGTTTAGCTAATTAAATGCAAGAAAACAAGCTAACTAAGTCGTATAAATATGCTCCTATCAATAACCCACCTTAATTCCAGCATTCCACATGCATTTCCAACCTAACATTCACCCACATGTGATAGGAGCATATTTATACGACTTAGTTAGCTTGTTTTCTTGCATTTAATTAGCTAAACTATGTTAATTATAGTGTTTAAAGTTATTTTCGTGCAAATTCAGGTTTTAGTGTCAAAGTATGCAAAAAGAAGCAATTTGGAGCATTCTAGAGCATTTTTGGGCTAAGATTGGATAGTGCAAGCATGGAGGCATGAGGATGGACGAATTTGAAAGGCTTGAATTCAGTTATGGAGTAGTTTGGGGCATTAAATGGATTGCATATGCTTAAAGCCATTCCATAACTTTTCCTAGCTGTTTTGCACATGCATTCCCTTCAAATAAATCAGCCACATGCACCCATAATCATTCAACCAACTTTGCACATGCATTCATCATCATAACCTAGCTGTCATTCCACTTTAATCCACATGCATTCCCTTCAAATAAATCAGCCACATGCACCATAATCATTCAACCAACTTTGCACATGCATTCATCATCATAACCTAGCTGTCATTCCACTTTAATCACATGCATAAATCAGCCACATGCATCTCCCATCACCATTCCAGATTTCCACCAAGTTCCTAGCTGTCATATTCCCTCATTTTCACCTATAAATAGGCATCCATTGCAGCCACAATGGATTCATTTATTCATTCACTCTTCCAATTCAGAAATTCATCCATTCATACACATTCACACCATCAAACTATCCTTAGACCTTGTGCAGCAACAAAGAGGAAGAGAAGAGGGCCTAAACGTTCATACAATTCAAGTTTGAGTTGTTGGAATGTTTGGGTGTTTCTTTTCCTTTGATTTCAATGTTTAATTTCAATTCTCTTTGTTTTGTACGTATGAGGAGATGAACCCCTTAGCTAGCAATCCATCACATTCATCTTTACAATCTGTTTTTAATTACAATCTGTGCATTTTACTTAATTTCGTCCAAAACTCAATCCCCCCTTACTTTAATGTCCAAATTAGTTAGAAAGTGTTTTAGTTTGTGTTTATAAGTGTTTTGATTCAATTTGTTATACAAATTCGTCTAAATTCACCAAAGTGCTCAAAACTGCCCAGAAAGTGTTTTTAAGGCAGTTTTGAGTGTTTTGGGTGATGCTTGAGTCTTTTGGTTTGTTTTAGTGTTTTAAGCGTTTAGTTTCGCATTCTTTGAGTTTAGTTTAGTGTTTTAAACTTTATTTTACGTTTTTAAGTCAGTTTCCAAGAGATTTGCAATCCCTCCTAATCCCCGGTTAAGAACGATCCCTACTTACATACTTACTACAATTGACAAAAAGAGGGTTTAATTTGTGTGCGTATAATTCTTGCACCAACATGCACCCTTTAAACAAACCCAAACATGCAGCCACATAAATTCCTCCCTTTTGCCGTGGCTTTCCCATCACAATTCCAGCTTTCCAACCTAGCCACATCCACATGCATTCACTCATAATCATTCACTAACATTGCAGCCACATTTCCACCCACTTCCTAGCTGTCATGTTCCCTCTTATTTACCTATAAATAAGCATCCATGCAGCCACAATTCATTCATTACACATCTCATTTTTCATACACAACACCACAACACAACACAAAAACAGCATGCTTCCAAGCTTGCCGTGGGTTCCCTTCCACCACTCCCCAAACCATTCACACCATCAAACTATCCTTAGACCTTATGCTACAACGAACAGGAAGAGAAGAGGGCCTAAACGTTCATACAATTCAAGTTTGAGTTGTTGGAATGTTTAGGCGTTTCTTTGATTTCAATGTTTAATTTCAATTCTCTTTGTTTTGTACGTATGAGGAACTAAACCCCCCTTAGCTAGGGGGTGATTCGAAATATATGTTTATGCTTGCAATATGATTTGAGTACTTCTAATTACGTTTCATAAGTTGTGAATTCAATTTGTTTAACTATTTGATTGATAACCTATTTATGTATGTTTATTGAGAGTTCACGCTTAATTTTCATGCATGAATATGACGCTAGAATATAAGTGAGTTTCACGTAATAGTTATGAACTTATATTCACAAGTAGTGGAGGTTGCTTATAAACAATCGCGTTAAACAAATTCTTGGCATAAGTTTCATGCAATCATAGTAACGAATGCCTCGTCAACACTTATAGTTTTCATGATGCTTAATGATTCTTGCTTGTATCTCTATTATGCAATTCATGTAGGGAACTTGTGAGGAATGCTTTGGGTTGTCGTATGCAATCATCCAATTCATTAACTTAAGGAAAACTTGACGGTTAATTTAAGCGGACCTAATTAACCCGAGGCGTTGAGAATTCATGGTTTATTGAAAAGCAATTAGAAATCGTTTTGTATGCAAGTATAACATGTGTGGAGATGAACCCCTTAGCTAGCTTCCCATCCATTCATTTCCGTCAAATCCGTATTTACAATTTGTTTTCTTTGCAATCTATCCATTTTAGTTTAATCTCATCCAAACCTAAATCCCCCCTCCTTTATTTTGTTTAGTCTTAGTCTTAATCTTTCTTATTTTTAGTTTTGCATTCTTCGAGTTTAGTATAGTGTTTTATATTGTGTTTTTACGTTTTTGAGTCAAATCCAAGTGATTAACAATCCCTCCTAATCCCCGGTCCAGAACGATCCCTACTTACATACTTACTACAATTGACGAAAAGAGGGTTTAATTTGTGTGCGTATAATTCTCGCATCAATTAGCATCCCTAGTTAATCCCCGGTTAGAACAATCCCTGCTTGCATTTATACTACAATTGTCACAAATAGGGTTTAATTTGTGTGTCAACATAATTCTCACACCAAATTTTGGCGCCGTTGCCGGGGATTAGCAAACTTGCTAATCCCTTGTGTTTGTGTCGTGTCAAAGTGTGTCTTAAGGTCAAGAGTGTAGTGTGTTTATTTGTTCTTTCTTTTTATTTTTGTGTTTGCTGTGCTTAATTTGATTGCTTTTGTGTGTATTTGCCGTGCTTCTAAGAGAGTTGCTGCATTCTTTTGCTTCATTGTTCTAGGTACAAGTGTATGCCTCGTAGTTCTCATCCCGTTCATGAGAATATCTTGGAGTTTGACGACGATTTTGAACGAACTTTGAGAAGAAAGAGGAAGCAACCAAAACCTAATCCACCTAGTTCTAGTTCTGAGGCCGAATCTGAAGAAGAAGAAGTGGAGGAAGAAGAACAAGTCATGGCGATGGATAATCGAACAATCAAGGAGCTTTCTGCCTCGGGATTAGATAATGCCATGCCATTATGCATTTAATATCCTAGGGCGGCCCAAGGCAAGACCGATGAGTTCGAGTTGAAGTCAAGCATGCTGCAACATATTCCTAAGTACCATTGGTCCTTGCATCCTCATTCCTTCGGCCATCTGAGACACAATGGAAGTAAGATTAGCTAATTGTGAATGAATGTCGGGTGTGGAACTTACCTCATGAACTTGCTGCCGTGGGGGTCCTCTTTGGCCAACTCCTTCGTATTGTTGAGCGTTCAACGCTCGATTAGCTATTAAGACCTTGGCAGCCATGGGCGTCTTGTCCACCAATGCTCCACCCGCCGAGGCATCGAGCATTTGACGTTCAATTGGTAGGAGCCCCTCGTAAAAGTATTGTAGAAGTAACTCCTCCTTCATCTGATGCTGTGGACAAGAAGCAACAATTGATTTAAAACGTTCATAATATGTAGGAAAAGATTCACCTTCATCTTGCTGAATTCCACTTATCCTTTTACGTAGAAGGATGATTCGAGAAGTTGGAAAAAACATCTCCAGAAATGCCCTCTTCATAATCTCCCATGATGTGACGGTTCCAGGAGCTAATTCATACAACCAATCTTTGGCTTTGTCCATTAGAGAGAATGGAAAAGCCTTCATCTTCAAAATACTCCCATCGACGTTGACAGGAGTCATGCTTGAACACACCACTTCGAATTCTTTCAGATGCTTGTTCAAATCCTCCATGGACAACCCATGGTATTTTCGAATGTGGTGGAGCAAACTTGACTTCAACTCGAACTCTTTGGTCTTACCTTCGGCAGGTGGGGGATATTGGATACACAAAGGTGCGGCATTATCCAATCTCGAAGCAGAAAGCTCCTTGAGTGTCCGGTTGTCCACGGCCATGCCTTGTGTTTCTTCAAAAATCCTTGCCGTGGCCTCTTCTTCCTCTTCTAGGACCTGTTCTTCAAGGTCAGGTTCCGGGCTTGGTGGATTTGATTCGTGTTGCTTCCTCTTTCGTCTCAAAGTCCTCCCGATATCGCTGTCAAAGTCCAAGATATGCTCACTGATGCGAGAATTATACGCACACAAATTAAACCCTCTTTTTGACAATTGTAGTATAAGTATAAGTAGGGATCGTTCTTAACCGGGGATTAGGAGGGATTGCAAATCTCTTGGAAACTGACTTAAAAACGTAAAATAAAGTTTAAAACACTAAACTAAACTCAAAGAATGCGAAGCTAAACGCTTAAAACACTAAAACAAACCAAAAGACTCAAACATCACCCAAAACACTCAAAACTGCCTTAAAATCACTTTCTGGGCAGTTTTGAGCACTTTGGTGAATTTGGACGAATTTGTGCAACAAATTGAATCAAAACACTTATAAACACAAACTAAGACACTTTCTAACTAATTTGGACAATACAAAGACTCAAAGGACTCAAAACAAGTTCAAAAGACTCAAAACTGCCTAAAAACACTGACTAGGCAGTTTCTGACCTTAAACCCAATTTTGGACGAATTTAAGTTGTAACTTGACTCAAGACTCTTAAAAACACAAACTAAATTGATTTCTAACTAAATTGAACATTAAAGCAAAAGGGGGATTGAGGTTTGACGAAAATTGAAATAACGAAACAAGTTAATAAACTAGACAGAATGTAAATATGAAATTGATGAAATGGAATGAATGGATGCTAACCAAGGGGTTCATCTCCACACATGTTACACTTGCATAATAAAAAGATTTCCAATTGCATTTCAATAAATTATGAAACTCATCACCCCGGGTTAATTAGGTCCGCTTAAATTAACCATCAAGTTTTCCTTAAGTTAATGAATTGGATGATTGCATACGACAACCCAAAGCATTCCTCACAAGTTCCCTACATGAATTGCATAATAGAGATACAAGCAAGAATCATTAAGCATCATGAAAACTATAAGTGTTGACGAGGCATTCGTTACTATGATTGCATGAAACTTATGCCAAGAATTTGTTTAACGCGATTGTTTATAAGCAACCTCCACTACTTGTGAATATAAGTTCATAACTATTACGTGAAACTCACTTATATTCTAGCGTCATATTCATGCATGAAAATTAAGTGTGCACTCTCAATAAACATACATAAATAAGTTATCAATCAAATAGTTAAACAAATTGAATCCACAACTTATGAAACGCAATTAGAAGTAATCAAATCAAAATGCAAGCATAAACATATATTTCGAATCCCCCCCTAGCCAAGGGGGGTTTAGTTCCTCATACGTACAAAACAAAGAGGATTGAAATTAAACATTGAAATCAAAGAAACGCCTAAACATTCCAACAACTCAAACTTGAATTGTATGAACGTTTAGGCCCTCTTCTCTTCCTCTTCGTTGTAGCACAAGGTCTAAGGATAGGTTTGGAGGGATGGGGAGTTATGGATGGTGTAGAATGATGTGTTTAGGATAGGGATGGATGTAGGGGACCTCAAGGCTTCTTTTTGGGCAGAAAATATGAAGAATGGTGAAGTATGGATGTGTTATAGAGAGGGGATGAATTTCTGGCGTGAATGGTTGTGTATGAGAGGTGGTAATCTGATCTAGGGGTTAATATGAGTATATATAGGCACTTAGAACCCTAGGGAAATCAGATATGGACTTGAATTAATTAATGGGAGAGCATGGGAGTGCATGTGGCTGATTTGTGGTGCAATGATGAAAGGCAAAGTGCATGTGGCTGATTTGTGGTGCAATGATGAAAAGGCAAAGTGCATGTGGCTGATTTGTGGTGCAATGATGAAAGGATGGAAGTGCATGTGGCTGCAATGGATTAAAGGATGGGAGTGCATGTGGCTGAAATGTAGCCTTCTAGAAATCAGGTTTTTAGGCCCCCTTGCAACTCCCTAACTGAATTCAAGCCTTTCAAATTCGTCCATCCTCATGCCACCATGCTTACACTATCCAATCTTGGCCCAAAAATGCTCTAGAATGCTCCAAATTGCTTCTTTTTGCATACTTTGACACTAAAACCTGAAATTGAACGAAAATAACTTTAAACACTATAATTAACATAGTTTAGCTAATTAAATGCAAGAAAACAAGCTAACTAAGTCGTATAAATATGCTCCTATCAATTTCCCCCACACTTAGCTTTTGCTAGTCCTCGAGCAAAACAAACAAAAGAAAGAAAACAAATGAAACAAACTAACCAAAACAAAACCTAAACCTTCCAACGTTTGCCTCAGGGATTTCCAATGCACATGACATGTTAAAGATCGTTATCCCCACAGATTGAGTCCTCTTTACACAAGCACATACTTAATTAAAGCCACTACTCACTTGTTCACAAGTAATCAATTAAAACAATGCTTTGAATGTAGTAACATGCCTTAGAGAATTCCCTCAATTCCTTACAAGATATACATTCTATTTTCACTCAGATTTTCTAACTCCACACCCTATACTAGTCATATGTGAGAAGATTGATGTAGATATGAAAACGAATGTTCACATATATGTTTCACAACGAATGCAATTTCTAGAGTTAAGAAGCATGTTTAGATATGATCTCATGAATGGAATGCTACTACTTAGCTGCGAGAACCAGTGACACCATATGCTCATACCAAATTCAAACTCCACAAATTGAAACACATAACACTCAAGATAGAAGTTAAGGGTTGTAATGGGGCTTGGGGTGTTGGTTAACAAGGAAAGGATAGGGAAAACAAACGTTCTTCAAGCAATAGTAAGCAAAGCAATGAAATTGAGACTTAGAATTCACTTAGATTGCAGAAATTAACTTTAAAACACAAGGGAAAGATTTAGACAACTCCTTAGGGCCGAATTCATTGTTTTGGACCCTTACTTCAACAAACAATACTTTGGTACTCTTTTTCTCAACTTTTCAACTTTTTCTTCAATTTTTTTTTTTTCACGATTTTTTTTTTTTTTTCTCGTGCCTATAGCACACAATTCCTCATGAAAAACCACTTTCCCCCACACTTGTTTTCTGCCAACATAAATCAAAAAGACTTCAATTTGAATCATGCTTTGCTATGCTTCAAGAACAAGGGTATGGATAGTCCTAATCTAGGCTAGGTGAGGAAAACATGAGTTAACAAATAATGAAGGCTAACAAGGCTCAATGGGGTTAAAAACCTACAAAACATAATGACATAGGGCACACGGCTTTTTGGCTAAGGTGGTGGTCACTACACAACTTCATCTTGAATGTGTGTTATGCAAATCAATAACATGCTTTGAATGAAATGGGCATGAGTTCTAGCATTTGGAACTAAATGATGAAACGCCTTCTAAGTAGCAACCAAGCAAAGAATAATGAGATCATGCAATGACTTTAGAAAACAAAGAATGCACAGATTTTAACTCTCCAAATAAACGTTTAGGCTCAAGTCTCACAAGGTTGTAGCGTTAGTTTGAGTTCCTTCCTTCAAGCATGTTACAAAAACTGATTTTTTTTTTCTTTATGATTGCATGTGAATTCATAAGTTATAACCACAACTAAGCATAAACAAAGAGTAGATCAAACTTTCATCCATGTTAATCACTCTCTTTAGCAGCCATGTAATTACAAACCGAATCCTCATCATTGTGTTGGAAGGTACCCTAAGACACAAACAAACACACAAAAACAACTCTTTTTGGGTTTTTAAAACAAATTTTTCAAATTGTTATGTGATTTTCGGATTTTTGCATCAAAACACACTAAAACACACCAAAACAACTTAAAAATACCTTAAAACAGCAAGGAACAACATTTGAAGTTATGGGTGATAAAATCCCACGAATTTGCATCAAATATACATAATTACCTCCCCACACTTAAATCACACATTGTCCTCAATGTTTTAAGCATAGATTTACATAAAACATAAGTAAAAACACAAACAGCATTTATACATATTAAACATGGCAGAATGTATCTAACAAAGAGAAGAGTTTAGGGATGCAAATCTGGTTATGGAGTGTAAATTCCATCTTCTCCTTGGTGATTGCAGTGAGGCTTCATCTTGAGTTTTTCCACAGGCTACTCTTGAACTGAGCTGGAGATTCTTTTAGTTTCCTCCGATCGTTGATTTTCCTTTGTGCTACTCTTGAACTGGGCTGGAGGATTCTTTGTGGTCTCCTCCACTCGTTGATTTTCCTTTGTGCTACTCTTGAACTGAGCAGCAGGATTCTTTTGGTCTCCCCCGAAGGTCTTGAGCTTCCTCCTTTTATCTGTTTCTTTGTTCAAACTCTCCAATTCGTATTGAAGAGGGTTAGAGGATAGCTCAGCATATGCAGTTGCAGCTTGTCTCCACATGCTTCAATGTATCATTTTCACTTGCCTTACTTGCTCCCCTTTGCAGAAGTGGTCCCTTCTCTGGAAGTGTATCAACCGTTGAAGATGACTACTCGAGAGCAACGCTAGGTAAGCAATCAGGGAAAGGATTCCAGGCAGTTGGTTCCAGATCGGAAGACTGACTCCAAGTGCCGGCTGATTGCTTCTTTCACTTTGCCATGCGAGTAAGAACAAGGACAAAGAAAAGGACAGGGAAAGAGCATGATATGTGATAGGAGCATATTTAGGCGACTTAACTAGCTTATTATTGTGCATTTATGCTATTATTTCTTAGTTAATGTCGCATTACAACTCAATTTCGTGTGTTTGTAGGACCTATGGGGTAAAGTATCAAGAAAGGGCATTTTGGTGCATTTTGGAGCAATTTTGGACACTATGTGGATAGCTTACATTTGGGCTAACATGGATGGACGAATTTTGACTTCAAGAGGCTAGAAATGTGATAAGAAGAGGAAGGAATAAGCTTGTCACTAGCCGTCCTAGCTTGTCACTAGCCGTCCTACCTTGTCTCCTAGCCGTCCTACCTTGTCTCCTAGCCGTCCTAGCTTGTCACTAGCCATCCTACCTTGTCTCCTAGCCGTCCTAGCTTGTCACTAGCCGTCCTACCTTGTCTCCTAGCCGTCCTACCTTGTCTCCTAGCCATCCTAGCTTGTCACTAGCCATCCTACCTTGTCTCCTAGCCGTCCTAGCTTGTCACTAGCCGTCCTAGCTTGTCACTAGCCGTCCTAGCTTGTCTCCTAGCCGTCCTACCTTGTCTCCTACCTTGTCCAAGCTACACACTTGTATCCCTTAAGTGTTTCATGTATATATATCCTTGTAATCCTGAAAGGGGGATCACTCATTCACCCAATTTTCGTCCATTCATCTAGCCACACCATTCTACACATCCTAAAATCCTAGAAACACAATTCCAGCCAACACTACACCTTGCCGTACCTATCCTCCATCCAATTCCATAATCCCTGATCCTAAAACACATCCCAACCATCCCATCCACCTTTGTGCCGTAGCAAGGAGAAAGAAGGAAGGACTCTTGGATGCTCAAGCTTCGTCGTTGGTGCATTCTAGGTGTAATTCGTTTTATGATTTCAATGTTTAATTTATTTTCCTTTCATTTTGCTATGAACATGAGTGGCTAAACCCCTATTGGTTAGGGGTGATTTCGAAGTCATAACTATGTGTGCAAGTTGATTTGATAAATTCCAGTTATGAGTTCTTGAATTGTGAATGCAATTGGCTTAACTGTGCGAGTAATAACGTATTTGTGTTTGTTAATTAGGGGTCGACACTTAATTGGCTTGCATGAATATGATGCTAGAATATAAGTTTGTTTCACATAATTGTCACACACTTATATTCACAAGTAGTAAAGGTTGCTAGTCACAATCGCGTTAAGTTCAATTCCTAGCATAAGTGTCATGATGTCATAGTCACAAGTGCTTTGTCAATGCTTATAGTTTTCATTGAACGTAATGATCTTTGATTGTATCTTTATTATGATGTCATGTAAGGAACTTTTGAAGAATGCTTTGGGTTGTCGTATGATGTCATCCAATTCAATAACACAAGGAAAACTTGAGAATTAACTAGTGATGTCACGGTTAATTTGGGGCATTGTCATTCATAATTCTATGAAGGAATAACTGGAAATCGAGTCATTTGCATACTTGTCATGTGTGGAGAAAGAACCCCTAACTAGTCCATCATCCATTAAAAAACCCCAAAAACGTTTCAAAATCAGTTTTACTTTGCAATCTGTTTTCTCAACTTTAATTTCGTCCAAATCAAATCCCCCTTTACTTTGAAGTCTCAATTTAGTTAGAAATTGTTTTGGTTCATGTTTTTAAGTGTTTTGAGTCAAGTTTTCAACCAATTTCGTCCAAATTAGTGTAGGTGCTCAAAACTGCCCGGAAAGTGGTTTTTAGGCAGTTTTGAGTCTTCTAGTTGCTGTTTTGAGTTTTTGTTTTGTTTTAGTGTTTTAACTTTGGTTTTTCATTCTTTGAGTCCAAATTAGTGTTTTTAACTTTGTTTTGGAGTTCTTAGGTCAGTTTTCAAGAGTTTAGCAATCCCTCCTAATCCCCGGTTTTGAACGATCCCTACTTACATACTTTGCTACAATTGTCAGAAGAGGGTTTAATTTGTGTGCTTAATATATTTCGCACCAAATTTTTGGCGCCGTTGCCGGGGATTAGCAACTTTGCTAATCCCTTGGATTATTTTATTTTCGTTTGTTTCATTTTATTCCAAATTCTTAATCTTGTTTTGTTTCTTGTTTTAGGTAGTAGTTTATGACTCGGAGTTCTCATCCGATTCGTGAACATATCTTGGACTTTGTTTATTTTTCTTTTGATATTTGATTTAGTTTTATTTCTTTGATTTTAGGTACTAGAAAAGCAAGACATGGCAATTGCTAACCTTCAAGCTCAAATAGCAAATCTTACGTGTCAGTTATCACAATATGCTGAAGGGTCCACAATGCAAACTGTCCCTACATTTGGTGCTCCTTATAGGCAAGAATATCAAGCAAATCTATGTCCACAAAGAAGTTGGGAGAATTTCAATACCTGGGGTTATCAAGATCATAAACAATCAAGGAACAATTTGTTTTCCAACATGTACAATTCAGATTGGAGTGATCATTCAAACTCTATGTGGTGGGAATCTCAAAAAGTCCAACAAGAAGGATATTGGCAGCCATATGAGGAGTTCTATTCAAGCCCTATGCAGCCACCACAACCTCATATACAACCTGCCCAAACAAATTCAGGTGCGTCTTTGTATAATGATATGCTTATTAAGTTACTCACCAATTTGTCTCAGGGGCAAGAAAATCAAGAAAAAGCAATGCAAAATCGAGACAAAAGGTTGAACCACTTGGAAAAGCAAATTGGGCAGATAGCGGAGTTTGTAGGACAATTTCATGACCAAGGCAAACTCCCTAGTTCAACCATTGTAAATCCGAAGGGAGGATTTGAAACCACCGATGCTATCACGTTAAGAAGTGCCAAAGAGGTTGGAACGGACCCTCAACCATCAAAATCAAATCACAAGGAAGATGAAAGATTGCAATTTGAGGGAAAGGAGTTGGACAAAGCCACGGCAAGGGTGGAAACACCTTTGCCGCAGCCACCTCAAGACCCCAATTCGCCCACCATAGGTAAGGTTATTCCAAATTTAATTCTTTCTAACCCCATTCCACCAATGTCCCTATTTCTAGCAGGTTTTTGATTCCCAACCAAGAAGAGAGTAAAAAGGACATCGTGGAAGCCTTCCCAAAGGTGCAAAATGCTATTCCAATTCTTGGTGCAACACAGCAAGTTTTAGATGGTGTTGAATTCTTCAAAGGACTTTGTACACCAAGAAGAATGATTCAAGAGAAGGTAGTGGCTGGAGAAGATGTAGAAGGCATCAAAGAGGACATATTTGAAACCACAAAACCCAAAGAAGTTGAATTTGATGACATTGGACAAGTCATAACCATCACATGCAATCTGGCCAAGTCCAATATCCCTGAAACTTTCAAAGGAGTGGTGTTTGTCATTGAGTTCTTGTCGGACAAAACAAGTAAGTCATCTTCTCCAAATTCCATTACATTTTATACTAACTGGCTGATTTTGATGAATCAGGCACCTACACTAGAATTCAAACCAATGCCGGTTCACTTCAAGTATCACCTTCCATTCAAGGATCAATTCCATGCCGTGGGACCTAGGGAAGTTTGAATGGAAGTTTCGTCCGGCTGGAAGACGTTAAAGCAAGCGCTACTTGGGAGGCAACCCATGCAATCAACAAAGGAAGAACCTAGGAATCGCTCCACACTCAGATTTGCGTCCCTAAACCCTTTCCTTTGTTGTTTACTTTATATTATGAGTAATGTGTTCAATTGTGTCTAAAACATTGAGGACAATGTTTAGTTTAAGTGTGGGGGGGGGGGGGGTAACTAAGTGTTTTTCATGCAAATTTGTGGGATTTTATCACCCATTATTTCAAAACTTGTTCCTTGCTGTTTTTAAGCAGTTTTGGTGTGTTTTAGTATGTTTTGAAGTAAAAATCCGAAAATCAAAGAAAAATTTGAAAAATTTGTTTTAAAGAAAAAAAAAAAAACCCAAAAAAAGAGTTGTTTTTGTGTGTTTGTTTGTGTCTTAGGGTACCTTCCAACACAATGATGAGGATTTGGTTTTTAAATACATGGCTGTTAAAGAGAGTGATTAACATGGATGAAAGTTTGATTTACTCTATGTTTATGCTTGGTTGTGGTTATAACTTATGAATTCACATGCAATCATAAAAGAAAAAAATCAGTTTTTGTAACATGCTTGAAGGAAGGAACTCAAATTAACGCTACAACCTTGTGAGACTTGAGCCTAAACGTTTATTTGGAGAGTTAAAATCTGTGCATTCTTTGTTTTCTAAAATCGTTGCATGATCTCATTATTCTTTGCTTGGTTGCTACTTAGAAGACGTTTCATCATTTAGTTCCAAACACTAGAAGTCATGCCCATTTCATTCAAAGCATGGTATTGATTAGCATAACACATATTCAAGATGAAGTTGTGTAGTGACCACCACTTTAGCCAAAAAGCCGTGTGCCCTACTCCATTATATGTTTAGGTGTTAACCCCATTGAGCCTTGTTTAGCCTTTTCTTTGTTAACCCACATTACCCTCACCTAGCCTAGATTAGGACTATCCATACCCTCGTTCTTAAAGTATAGTAAGCATGATTCAAATGGAATTCCTTTATGGCAGAAACCAAGTGTGGGGGAAGTTTTTATTTTGAGAATTATGTGCCATAAGCACGGGTAGAAAGAAAAGAAAAGAAAAATTCGTGAAAAAAAAAAAAGAAAAAAAAAGAAAAAAAAAAGTATGAAAAGAGTTGAACAACATGAGAAAAAGAGTTCCAAGGTGTTGTTTGTTGAAGAAAGGGTCCAAAAAGTTGAATTCGGCCCCAAGAAGTTGTTTAAAGTCTTCCCCTTGTGTTTTTAAGTTAATTTCTGCAAACTAAGTGAATTCTAAGTCTTAATTTCATTACTTTGCTTACTAATGCTTGAATAACGTTTGTTTTCCCTATCCTTTCTTTGTTAACCAATACCCCAAGCCCCATTGCAACCCTTAAACTTCTATCTTGAGTGTTATGTGTTTCAATTTGTTGAGTTTGAATTTGGTATGAGCATATGGTGTCACTGGTTCTCGCATCTAAGTAGTAGCATTCCATTCATGAGATCATATCTAAACATGCCTATTAACTCCGGAAATTGCATTCTTTGTGATACATATATGTGAGCATTCGTTTTTATATCTACATCAATTCTCTCACATATAACTAGTATAGGGTGTGTAGTTAGAAAATCTGAGTGAAAATAGAGTGCAAATCTATTAAGGATTGAGGGAATTCTCTAAGGCATGTTACTACATTCAAAACATTGTTTTAATTGGTTAATTGTGAACTAGTAAGTAGTGACTATGATTAAGCATGTGCTTAAATGTTAAATTGGCTTAAATCTATGTGAGTGGTGATCTTTGACATGTCATGTTTCATTGGAAATCCCTGAGACGAATGTTGGAAGGTTTAGATTATATGTTTTGTTTCTTTTGTTTGTTTGTTTTGCTCGAGGACTAGCAAAAGATAAGTGTGGGGGAATTTGATAGGAGCATATTTAGGCGACTTAACTAGCTTATTATTGTGCATTTATGCTATTATTTCTTAGTTAATGTCGCATTACAACTCAATTTCGTGTGTTTGTAGGACCTATGGGGTAAAGTATCAAGAAAGGGCATTTTGGTGCATTTTGGAGCAATTTTGGACACTATGTGGATTGATGCGAGAATTATATACGCACACAAATTAACCCTCTTTTTGACAATTGTAGTATAAGTATAAGTAGGGATCGTTCTTAACCGGGGATTAGGAGGGATTGCTAAACACTTGGAAACTGACTTAAAACTCAAAAAACAAAGTTTAAAACACTAAACTTGACTCAAAGAATGCAAAACTAAAAGTTAAAACACTTAAACAAACCTAAAACCCAAAACAGCAACTAGAAGACTCAAAACTGCCTAAAAACCACTTTCTGGGCAGTTTTGAGCACCTACACTAATTTGGACGAAATTGGATGAAAACTTGAATCAAAATACTTAGAGACACAAATCAAAACACTTTCTAACTAATTTGGACAATACAAAGACTCAAAGGACTCAAAACAAGTTCAAAAGACTCAAAACTGCCTAAAAACACTAACTAGGCAGTTTCTGACCTTAAACACAAATTTGGACGAATTTAAGATTATAGGTGGATTCAAAACACTTTAAAACACAAATTAAACAGATTCTAAACACTATAGAACAAGAAAGTAAAGGGGGGTTTTGATTTGACGAAAATTGAAATAACAAAACAAGTTAATAAACTAGGCAGAATTGTAAAACGAATTTGAGAAACAAGATGATGGATGGATTAGTTAGAGGTCCATTCTCCACACAAGACACATTTGTATATGAATCGATTCTCCAATTGATTTTCACTAACTATGATGCTCAACACCCCAAGTTAACCGTGATGCACTAATTAACCTTCAAATTTTCCTTATGTCAATGAATTGGATGATGCATGCGACAATTCAAAGTATTCTCCAACGGTCCTCAACATGAATGCATAGAAGAGATACAGTGAGAGATCATTATGCTCTATGAAAATTATAAGTGTTGACGAGGCAATTGTAACTATGAATGCATGATACTCTTGCCAAGAATTCAATTAACGCGGTTGTGACTAGCAACCTTCACTACTCATGTTTATAAACTTGTGACGATTAGGTGAAACTCGTTTATAAACTAGCATCAAGTTCATGCATGAAAACTAAGTATGCATCCTTAATCAACATACAAGAACAAGTTATGAATAAAACAGATAATTGAATTGCGATCACAACTTAACAAATCACAATTGGAAGAAATCAATTCATATTTCAAACATGTTCATGGCTTCAAACTTTCCCCTAACTAATTAGGGGTTTAGCTACTCATGATTACAGCAAACTTAGAAGATAATAACAAAGTAAACATTGAAAACAAGAATCGAAGTACACCTAAAAATTCCAACAACTCAATCTTGAATTGTATGAACGTTTAAGCCTCTTCTCATCTAGTTGCTGCGGCACAAGGGGTTTTGGTGAGTTTTGGGGGTTATGGATGATGTAGAATGATGTGTTTAGGGTAGGGATGGATGTAGGGGAAGGCAAGGAGTGTTTTTGGGCAGAAAATATGAAGAATGGTGAAGTATGGCTGTGTTAGAGAGAGGGAATGAATTTCTGGCGTGAATGAATGTGTATGAGAGGTGGTGATCTGATCTAGGGGTTAATATGAGTATATATAAGCACTTAAAACACTAGGGTAATCAGATATGAGCTTGTGACAAGCTAGGACGGCTAGGAGACAAGCTAGGACGGCTAGGAGACAAGGTAGGATGGCTAGTAACAAGCTAGGACGGCTAGGAGACAAGCTAGGACGGCTAGTGACAAGGTAGGACGGCTAGGAGACAAGGTAGGACGGCTTGTGACAAGCTAGGACGGCTAGGAGACAAGCTAGGACGGCTAGGAGACAAGGTAGGACGGCTAGGAGACAAGGTAGGACGGCTAGTGACAAGCTAGAAATTAGGCACCATGTGTGAATAGATAAAGCCTTCTAGAAATAAGGTTTTTAGGCCCCCTTGCAGCTCCCTAACTGAATTCAAGCCTTCAAATTCGTCCATCCTCATGCCTCCATGCTTGCACTATCCAATCTTGGCCCAAAAATGCTCTAGAATGCTCCAAATTGCTTCTTTTTGCATACTTTGACACTAAAACCTGAAATTGCACGAAAATGACTTTAAACACTAAACTAACTAAGGAAAAACAACATAAATGCATGAGAACAAGCCAATTAAGTCGCATAAAAATGCTCCTATCAAATTCCCCCACACTTAGCTTTTGCTAGTCCTCGAGCAAAACAAAGAAATAAAACAAGACAAAACAAACAAACGTAATCTAAACCTTCCAACGTTTGCCTCAGGGATTTCCAATGCACATGACATGTTAAAGTTTATCATTCCCACAGATTTGAGTCAATTTAACACTTAAGCACATGCTTAATCATAGTCACTACTTACTAGTTCACAATTAACCAATTAAAACAATGTTTTGAATGTAGTAACATGCCTTAGAGAATTCCCTCAATCCTTAATAGATTTGCACTCTATTTTCACTCAGATTTTATAACTACACACCCTATACTAGTTATATGTGAGAGAATTGATGTAGATATAAAAATGAATGCTCACATATATGTATCACAAAGAACGCAATTTCCGGAGTTAATAGGCATGTTTAGATATGATCTCATGAATGGAATGCTACTACTTAGATGCGAGAACCAGTGACACCATATGCTCATACCAAATTCAAACTCAACAAATTGAAACACATAACACTCAAGATAGAAGTTTAAGGGTTGCAACGGGGCTTGGGGTATTGGTTAACAAAGAAAGGATAGGGAAAACAAACGTTCTTCAAGCATTATTAAGCAAAGTAATGAAATTAAGACTTAGAATTCACTTAGTTTGCAGAAATTAACTTAAAAACACAAGGGGAAGACTTTAAACAACTTCTTGGGGCCGAATTCAACTTTTTGGACCCTTTCTTCAACAAACAACACCTTGGAACTCTTTTTCTCATGTTCAACTCTTTTCATACTTTTTTTTTTCTTTTTTTTTTTTTCACGAATTTTTCTTTTCTTTTCTTTCTACCCGTGCTTATGGCACATAATTCTCAAAATAAAAACTTCCCCCACACTTGGTTTCTGCCATAAAGGAATTCCATTTGAAGCATGCTTACTATACTTTAAGAACGAGGGTATGGATAGTCCTAATCTAGGCTAGGTGAGGGTAATGTGGGTTAACAAAGAAAAGGCTAAACAAGGCTCAATGGGGTTAACACCTAAACATATAATGGAGTAGGGCACACGGCTTTTTGGCTAAAGTGGTGGTCACTACACAACTTCATCTTGAATATGTGTTATGCTAATCAATACCATGCTTTGAATGAAATGGGCATGACTTCTAGTGTTTGGAACTAAATGATGAAACACCTTCTAAGTAGCAACCAAGCAAAGAATAATGAGATCATGCAACGATTTTAGAAAACAAAGATGCACAGATTTTAACTCTCCAAATAAACGTTTAGGCTCAAGTCTCACAAGGTTGTAGCATTAATTTGAGTTCCTTCCTTCAAGCATGTTACAAAAACTGATTTTTTTCTTTTATGATTGCATGTGAATTCATAAGTTATAACCACAACCAAGCATAAATATAGAGTAAATCAAACTTTCATCCATGTTTGTAACTTTCTTTAACCGTCATGCAATTAAAAACCAAATCCTCATCATTGTGTTGGAAGGTAACCTACGACACCAACAACACACAAAAACAACTCTTTTTGGGTTTTTCAAAACAATTTTTCAAATTTTTATGGTATTTTCGGATTTTTTAGTCAACACACCCTAAAACACTCTAAAATAGCTTAAAAACACTTAAAAACAGTGGGAAACAAGTTTAGACATGTTAGGTGGTAATACCCTACGAATTTCATGCAAAAATATATCAAAACAGAATGTTACCCCCCCACACTTAAACTAAACATTGTCCTCAATGTTTTAGACACAATTAAAAACACAATACACATAACATAAAGAAAGCAACAAAGGAAAGGGTTTAGGGACGCAAATCTGAGTATGGAGCGATTCCCAAGTTCTTCCTTTGTTGATTGCATGGGTTGCCTCCCAAGTAGCGCTTGCTTTAACGTCTTCCAGCCGGACGAAGAACCCAATCACTCCAGATTGGAGCCCACGGCACCCAAGGGAAGCTCTTCCACAACATGCTCCACAAAGTTCTCATAGTATGGCTTCAATCTATGTCCGTTCACCTTGAACTCGTGGCCACTTTTTAAGCTTTGGACTTGGACTGCACCATGAGGAAAAACATTAGTAACAACAAGAGGTCCAATCCATTTAGAACGTAACTTACCAGGGAATAACCGAAGTCTTGAATCAAAAAGCAACACTTTCTGCCCCTTGGAGAACGTTTTGGTACGAAGCATCTTATCATGATAAGCCTTCGTTTTGTCCTTGTAGATGCGAGCATTCTCGTAAGCCTCGTTCCTAATCTCCTCAAGTTCATCTAATTGGAGCTTCCTATGAACTCCAGCAGCGTCTATGTCCAAATTGAAGGTTTTCACAGCCCAATGTGCCTTGTGCTCTAACTCAACGGGCAAATGACATGGCTTACCATATATAAGCCGAAAAGGTGACATGCCAAGGGGAGTTTTGTAAGCCGTACGATAGGCCCACAATGCATCGTCCAAGTGCAAACTCCAATCTCTTCTTGAGGGTCCCACGGTTTTCTCTAGGACTTGTTTGATCTCCCTATTTGAAACCTCCGCTTGCCCATTAGTTTGAGGGTGATAAGGTGTGGAAACCTTATGAGTAACGTTGTACTTCTTGAGCAAAGCTTCAATGGTGCGGTTACAAAAGTGAGAACCCCCATCACTAATTAAAACTCGTGGCATCCCAAACCTAGCAAAAATATTAGATTTCACAAAATCTGCAACAACCTTAGAATCGTTAGTACGGGTGGCTTTGGCTTCCACCCATTTGGAAACATAATCGACAGCTAGCAAGATATAAGTGAAACCAAAAGATGGAGGGAAGGGGCCCATGAAATCAATACCCCAAACATCAAAAATTTCCACAAAGGAGAGAGATTGTTGCGGCATTTGGTCCTTAGGCCCTATGTTACCTGTTCTTTGACACTTATCACATGTTAAACAAAACATTTTAGCATCTTTAAAGAGATTAGGCCAATAAAATCCAGATTGTAACACCTTTAGGGCTGTCCTTTGGGTGCCAAAATGTCCCCCACATGCATAAGTATGGCAGAATGTAAGAATGGAATTAAAATCAGATTCGGGCACACATCTACGCACAATCTGATCTGGGCAGAATTTCCACAAATATGGATCATCCCAAACATAAAAACGTGCATCATGAACAAGTTTATCACGTTGGAATTTGTTTAGGGTACTAGGAACTTGCTTAGACACCAAGAAATTGACCAAATCGGCATACCAAGGGGTTCTTACCTCAATGGACAGAAGTTGTTCATCCGGGAATGTCTCTACGATGGGAACGGGCTCTTCCTCACGCACCATTCTACTTAGGTGGTCAGCCACTACGTTTTCACACCCTTTCTTGTCTCGAATTTCAAGATCGAACTCTTGAAGTAGGAGCATCCATCGAATGAGTCTTGGCTTGGCCTCCTTTTTTGTGAAAAGATACCTCAAGGCTGCATGGTCAGTGAAAACAATGACTTTAGTACCAAGAAGATATGATCTAAACTTATCTAATGCAAATACAATAGCCAAGAGTTCTTTTTCGGTTGTAGAATAATTTAGTTGTGCATCATTCAACGTCCGTGAGGCATAGTAGATGACATGCGGCCTTTTGTCTTTCCTTTGCCCTAAAACAGCCCCTAGAGCATAATCAGAGGCGTCACACATCAATTCAAAAGGGAGACCCCAATCAGGGGGAGCAATGATTGGTGCCGTGGTCAACAACTCCTTGAGTTGATTGAATGAAGCCGTGCACTCCTTGGTGAATTCAAACGCCACTTGTTTTTGTAGGAGACGGCAAAGAGGTTGTGCAACTTTTGAGAAGTCCTTTATAAACCTACGATAGAATCCTGCATGGCCAAGAAAAGAACGAACCTCTCTAACCGAAGTTGGAGAGGGTAAGTGACGTACAAGATCTATTTTAGATTTGTCTACTTCAATGCCGTTTTCAGAGATAATGTGCCCTAAAACTATGCCTTGTTTAACCATGAAATGACACTTTTCCCAATTAAGAACAAGGTTAGTTTCAACACAACGTTTTAGAATCAAACTCAGATTATGCAAGCAACCATCAAAAGAATTACCAAAGACGCTAAAATCATCCATAAAAACTTCAATGATTTTCTCAACATAATCAGAAAATATACTCATCATGCATCTTTGAAACGTAGCAGGTGCATTACATAAACCAAAAGGCATGCGACGATACGCAAATGTACCAAAAGGGCATGTGAAAGTGGTTTTTTCTTGGTCCTCGGGTGCTATGACAATTTGATTATAACCAGAGTAACCATCAAGAAAACAATAGAAAGCATATCCCGCTAACCTTTCGAGCATTTGGTCAATGAATGGCAATGGGAAGTGGTCCTTCCTTGTGGTGGCGTTTAACTTCCTATAGTCGATGCACACCCTCCAACCAGTTTGAATGCGCGTAGGAACAATCTCATTCTCGGCGTTTTCAACCACAGTTACTCCGGATTTCTTTGGAACGCATTGCACGGGCGAAACCCACCTGCTATCAGAAATAGGATAAATCACTCCACAATCAAGCAATTTGATTACCTCTTTCTTCACTACTTCCATCATCGGAGGGTTCAGACGGCGTTGAGCCTCTCGAGATGTTTTGGACCCCTCCTCTAGAAGAATGCGATGCATGCACATAGTAGGGCTGATTCCCTTTATGTCGGCCAAAGTCCATCCAATTGCCGTCTTGTACTCTTTAAGCACTCGCACTAATTTGCTCTCCTCTTGTGCCGTGAGTGAGGATGAAATAATGACGGGCAATGTCTCATCCTCTCCCAAGAACACGTACTTCAAGTGACTCGGCAACGGCTTAAGTTCAAGTGTAGGTGGCTGCACAACTGAGGGAAGCATTTTATTAGTCGAAACAGAACTTAAAATAGGGTCCAAAAACTTACCTGAATGGGATGGCAATGACTCGAGTGCAGCCACCATCTCCTTCATATCCTCACTAGGGGGCACGGCCAAGGACTCCTCATGCATGCCGTGGGGTTCCTTGGTGGTTGTCTCAATGTTCTGCACGTCCCTTCCTTGTGCAATGACCAATTCAAGTGCATCGTCCTTCAAATTGTCCAAATGGTCCTGCGCCAGAGAATCAATTATATCAATAGCAAAACACGAATGATTCTCACTAGGGTACTTCATAGAATCAGAAAGATTGAACTTAATAACTTCCCCATCAAATTCCATTGTCAAATTGCCATTATATACGTCAATCTTTGTACGAGCAGTTTTCATGAATGGCCTTCCAAGGAGGATGGGCAATGAAGGGGCATGGTCGGACTCATCCATTTCAAGCACATAGAAATCCGCCGGAAAGATTAAATGATTGACCTGTACTAAAACATCTTCCAAAACTCCCTTTGGATAGGCATTAGATCTATCGGCCAATTGTATAATAACACCATCATTTTTCAATGCTCCTAGATTCATAGATGCATAAATTGAATATGGCATGACGTTTATTGACGCACCTAAATCTAACATGGCAGATTCGAAACGAGTATTACCAATAACACATGGAATTGTAAAACTACCCGGATCCTTGCATTTAGGGGGCAGTTTTCTTTGCAAGATGGCGGAGACATTTTCACCCACTTTGACAACCTCCTTGGTCGAAATCTTCCTTTTATTAGTGCAAAGCTCCTTCAAAAACTTGGCGTACCGCGGGACTTGCTTGATTGCATCCAAAAGAGGGATATTGACTTGAACTTTCCGAAACGTTTCGAGAATGTCTTTTTCGGCTTCCTCTCTCTTTGTTTGCATGAACCTACTAGGAAAAGGCACATTCGAAGGAAAAATATTAGTAGGAACTGAACTTAACACGTTTTTACCTTTATTGGACAGATTGGGTGGTTTAGAGCCACTAGAAGCTTGCGGCAAAGGGAGTTCCACCCTTCCCGTGGGTTTGGTTACTTCCCCCTCTTCAAAATGCAGTTTTTCATCCTCTTTGTGACATGTTTTTGATGAAGAACCTGCCCCAACTTCTTTTCCGCTTCTCAACACTATGGCTTTGGCAGATTCGAATCCACCTTTCGGATTCACTTGCGTTGAACTTGGTAACTTACCTTGTTCTCTACTAAATTGCCCCATGAATTCCGCCATTTGTCCCACTTGTCTCTTCAAATCCGTCACCTCTCGAGCTTGATTTTGTACCTCATTGGCGTAATTTTGCATGTCTTTGGCTTGTTTTTCTTGCCCCTGCGCCAATGTAGTTAGTAATTGAATAACTTGAGAATTATCAAAAGACGAACCTGAGTTGTTTTGGGACGATGGTGGTTGGGTTGCTTGGTATGGCCGTGGGAACCCAGGGGGGTTTTGTTGAAATCCCCTTTGTGGTGCAGATTGTTGGGACTCCCTCCACTTGAAATTGGGGTGATCTCTCCATCCGGGGTTGTAGGTGTTGGAGTATGGATCATGTTTGGGTTGGTTTTGGCCTTGGAAACCAATGGCATTGGCAGATTCCCATCCTCCATTCTCTATCAACTGAGGGCATGTCTCGGATGGATGCCCTTGCATTGAACACACGCCACACACTTGGTTGTCTTGTGGTTTTGATCCCTTGACAACCTGAGACACAAGAGAAGTAAGATTAGCCAATTGTGATTGAATATCAGAAATTGCACTTACCTCATTCACACTTTGTTGCCGTGGCCCCTCTCTTTGTCCAACACCTTCATATTGTTGAGCGTTGTGTGCTCGGTTGGCAATTAGAGCTTTGGCATCCACTAGAGTCTTGTCCACTAATGCACCACCCGCCGAAGCATCTAGCATTTGACGTTCCATGGGAAGGAGTCCCTCGTAGAAATATTGAATGAGCAGCTCCTCCTTCATTTGGTGCTGTGGACATGAAGCAACAAGTGATTTAAAACGTTCATAATAAGATGGAAACGACTCACCTTGATTTTGTTGGATGCCACTAATTCGTTTCCTCAAGAGAATGATCTTGGCAGTGGGAAAGAATTTCTCTAAGAATGCACGTTTCATACTTTCCCAAGAGTTGACAGTTCCAGGGGACAATTCAAACAACCAATCTTTGGCCTTGTCCATAAGTGAGAATGGAAAGGCCTTCATCTTCAAAATACTCCCATCCACGTTGATGGGTGTCATACTTGAGCAAACTACTTCAAATTCCTTAAGATGTTTGTTAGGATCTTCCATGGACAACCCATGGAATTTAGGAATATGATGTAATAAACTAGACTTAAGTTCAAATTCTTCCGTCTTACCTTCAGCTGCCGTAGGGTATTGTATGCATAAAGGAACGGCATTGCCCATACCTGAGGCAGAGAGCTCTTTGATGGTACGATTGTCCACGGCCATGGTTGGTACTTCCTCCACAAATTGTGTCGTGGGCTCTCTTTCCTCCACAAACTCGGATGTAGAGCTAGAAGATGGTGGGGTAGGGTTTTGTTGATTCTTTTGCTTCCTCAACGTCCGCTCAAAATCGTCGTCAAAGTCTAAAATATGTTCGTGAACCGGATTAGAACTCCGAGTCATAAACAAGTACCTAGAACAAGAAACAAAATAACATAAGAATCTGATGTAATAAGAAAACGAAAATAACAATCCAAAGGATTAGCAAAGTTGCTAATCCCCGGCAACGGCGCCAAAATTTGATGCGAGAATTATATACGCACACAAATTAACCCTCTTTTTGACAATTGTAGTATAAGTATAAGTAGGGATCGTTCTTAACCGGGGATTAGGAGGGATTGCTAAACACTTGGAAACTGACTTAAAACTCAAAAAACAAAGTTTAAAACACTAAACTTGACTCAAAGAATGCAAAACTAAAAGTTAAAACACTTAAACAAACCTAAAACCCAAAACAGCAACTAGAAGACTCAAAACTGCCTAAAAACCACTTTCTGGGCAGTTTTGAGCACCTACACTAATTTGGACGAAATTGGATGAAAACTTGAATCAAAATACTTAGAGACACAAATCAAAACACTTTCTAACTAATTTGGACAATACAAAGACTCAAAGGACTCAAAACAAGTTCAAAAGACTCAAAACTGCCTAAAAACACTAACTAGGCAGTTTCTGACCTTAAACACAAATTTGGACGAATTTAAGATTATAGGTGGATTCAAAACACTTTAAAACACAAATTAAACAGATTCTAAACACTATAGAACAAGAAAGTAAAGGGGGGTTTTGATTTGACGAAAATTGAAATAACAAAACAAGTTAATAAACTAGGCAGAATTGTAAAACGAATTTGAGAAACAAGATGATGGATGGATTAGTTAGAGGTCCATTCTCCACACAAGACACATTTGTATATGAATCGATTCTCCAATTGATTTTCACTAACTATGATGCTCAACACCCCAAGTTAACCGTGATGCACTAATTAACCTTCAAATTTTCCTTATGTCAATGAATTGGATGATGCATGCGACAATTCAAAGTATTCTCCAACGGTCCTCAACATGAATGCATAGAAGAGATACAGTGAGAGATCATTATGCTCTATGAAAATTATAAGTGTTGACGAGGCAATTGTAACTATGAATGCATGATACTCTTGCCAAGAATTCAATTAACGCGGTTGTGACTAGCAACCTTCACTACTCATGTTTATAAACTTGTGACGATTAGGTGAAACTCGTTTATAAACTAGCATCAAGTTCATGCATGAAAACTAAGTATGCATCCTTAATCAACATACAAGAACAAGTTATGAATAAAACAGATAATTGAATTGCGATCACAACTTAACAAATCACAATTGGAAGAAATCAATTCATATTTCAAACATGTTCATGGCTTCAAACTTTCCCCTAACTAATTAGGGGTTTAGCTACTCATGATTACAGCAAACTTAGAAGATAATAACAAAGTAAACATTGAAAACAAGAATCGAAGTACACCTAAAAATTCCAACAACTCAATCTTGAATTGTATGAACGTTTAAGCCTCTTCTCATCTAGTTGCTGCGGCACAAGGGGTTTTGGTGAGTTTTGGGGGTTATGGATGATGTAGAATGATGTGTTTAGGGTAGGGATGGATGTAGGGGAAGGCAAGGAGTGTTTTTGGGCAGAAAATATGAAGAATGGTGAAGTATGGCTGTGTTAGAGAGAGGGAATGAATTTCTGGCGTGAATGAATGTGTATGAGAGGTGGTGATCTGATCTAGGGGTTAATATGAGTATATATAAGCACTTAAAACACTAGGGTAATCAGATATGAGCTTGTGACAAGCTAGGACGGCTAGGAGACAAGCTAGGACGGCTAGGAGACAAGGTAGGATGGCTAGTAACAAGCTAGGACGGCTAGGAGACAAGCTAGGACGGCTAGTGACAAGGTAGGACGGCTAGGAGACAAGGTAGGACGGCTTATGACAAGCTAGGACGGCTAGGAGACAAGCTAGGACGGCTAGGAGACAAGGTAGGACGGCTAGGAGACAAGGTAGGACGGCTAGTGACAAGCTAGAAATTAGGCACCATGTGTGAATAGATAAAGCCTTCTAGAAATAAGGTTTTTAGGCCCCCTTGCAGCTCCCTAACTGAATTCAAGCCTTCAAATTCGTCCATCCTCATGCCTCCATGCTTGCACTATCCAATCTTGGCCCAAAAATGCTCTAGAATGCTCCAAATTGCTTCTTTTTGCATACTTTGACACTAAAACCTGAAATTGCACGAAAATGACTTTAAACACTAAACTAACTAAGGAAAAACAACATAAATGCATGAGAACAAGCCAATTAAGTCGCATAAAAATGCTCCTATCATGGATAGCTTACATTTGGGCTAACATGGATGGACGAAGTTTGACTTCAAGAGGCTAGAAATGTGATAAGAAGAGGAAGGAATAAGCTTGTCACTAGCCGTCCTAGCTTGTCACTAGCCGTCCTACCTTGTCTCCTAGCCGTCCTACCTTGTCTCCTAGCCGTCCTAGCTTGTCACTAGCCATCCTACCTTGTCTCCTAGCCGTCCTAGCTTGTCACTAGCCGTCCTACCTTGTCTCCTAGCCGTCCTACCTTGTCTCCTAGCCATCCTAGCTTGTCACTAGCCATCCTACCTTGTCTCCTAGCCGTCCTAGCTTGTCACTAGCCGTCCTAGCTTGTCACTAGCCGTCCTAGCTTGTCTCCTAGCCGTCCTACCTTGTCTCCTACCTTGTCCAAGCTACA
The DNA here is from genome assembly GCA_016587475.1 of Pyrus pyrifolia. Classification (NCBI taxonomy): domain Eukaryota; kingdom Viridiplantae; phylum Streptophyta; class Magnoliopsida; order Rosales; family Rosaceae; genus Pyrus; species Pyrus pyrifolia. The sequence continues at coordinate 1,615,648 of BNSU01000024.1, forward strand.
CACTTGTATCCCTTAAGTGTTTCATGTATATATATCCTTGTAATCCTGAAAGGGGGATCACTCATTCACCCAATTTTCGTCCATTCATCTAGCCACACCATTCTACACATCCTAAAATCCTAGAAACACAATTCCAGCCAACACTACACCTTGCCGTGCCTATCCTCCATCCAATTCCATAATCCCTGATCCTAAAACACATCCCAACCATCCCATCCACCTTTGTGCCGTAGCAAGGAGAAAGAAGGAAGAACTCTTGGATGCTCAAGCTTCGTCGTTGGTGCATTCTAGGTGTAATTCGTTTTATGATTTCAATGTTTAATTTATTTTCCTTTCATTTTGCTATGAACATGAGTGGCTAAACCCCTATTGGTTAGGGGTGATTTCGAAGTCATAACTATGTGTGCAAGTTGATTTGATAAATTCCAGTTATGAGTTCTTGAATTGTGAATGCAATTGGCTTAACTGTGCGAGTAATAACGTATTTGTGTTTGTTAATTAGGGGTCGACACTTAATTGGCTTGCATGAATATGATGCTAGAATATAAGTTTGTTTCACATAATTGTCACACACTTATATTCACAAGTAGTAAAGGTTGCTAGTCACAATCGCGTTAAGTTCAATTCCTAGCATAAGTGTCATGATGTCATAGTCACAAGTGCTTTGTCAATGCTTATAGTTTTCATTGAACGTAATGATCTTTGATTGTATCTTTATTATGATGTCATGTAAGGAACTTTTGAAGAATGCTTTGGGTTGTCGTATGATGTCATCCAATTCAATAACACAAGGAAAACTTGAGAATTAACTAGTGATGTCACGGTTAATTTGGGGCATTGTCATTCATAATTCTATGAAGGAATAACTGGAAATCGAGTCATTTGCATACTTGTCATGTGTGGAGAAAGAACCCCTAACTAGTCCATCATCCATTAAAAACCCCAAAAACGTTTCAAAATCAGTTTTACTTTGCAATCTGTTTTCTCAACTTTAATTTCGTCCAAATCAAATCCCCCTTTACTTTGAAGTCTCAATTTAGTTAGAAATTGTTTTGGTTCATGTTTTTAAGTGTTTTGAGTCAAGTTTTCAACCAATTTCGTCCAAATTAGTGTAGGTGCTCAAAACTGCCCGGAAAGTGGTTTTTAGGCAGTTTTGAGTCTTCTAGTTGCTGTTTTGAGTTTTTGTTTTGTTTTAGTGTTTTAACTTTGGTTTTTCATTCTTTGAGTCCAAATTAGTGTTTTTAACTTTGTTTTGGAGTTCTTAGGTCAGTTTTCAAGAGTTTAGCAATCCCTCCTAATCCCCGGTTTTGAACGATCCCTACTTACATACTTTGCTACAATTGTCAGAAGAGGGTTTAATTTGTGTGCTTAATATATTTCGCACCAATATGAGATACTTTTGCTTTTGACCTTGATGATATGAGATACCTTTGCTTTTGAAGAAGCGGTGAATGAATCAGCACATGCTTCCATCTACCGTTTCCTCCTGGATCATCTGTACTCCAGGCATCTGGTATCATCTTTGGGGAAGAAGAAAAAATTGAGTATTTTGAAAGGCTTTGCTGGGAGTGCGCCCTCAGAGGTGAGGAAGAGTTGGGCATTTTCTTCTGTTCTGTCTTGCCATAAAAGATAAAGGTCGACATATATAGGGAATTCAATAGCAAGTGGTGGTACTGTTCTTTTACCGTTGTCGACAAACGTTTTGATCCCGCAAATCCGGCTTTTTGAAATAGTGACGACTCTTCGATCTTTGAATGCGCCTCTTCGATTTCTGAGCAGTCGCCCCTTCGATTTCTGAACGACACGTAGTAGTGCAGATGCGGCTCTATCTGAGATCTTTTGACAAGTGGCACTCGTATTCTGCAAAGCCGGGAGCTTTCGACAAAGATGCACATGCTTTCTGGAAAGCCGGGAGCTTTCGGCTTTGTCTCCCACGCTTGTCGGCTAAAGTGTGTAGCTGATTTCTCGCCTTCCACGCGTCTTCTGAAAAGCTGGGAGCTTTTGACAAAGTTACACACGCTTTCTGAAAAGCCGGGATTGCGTCTGACGAGCTGGCGATCTTTACGCCGGAAATTCCGGTTTTGAAGAGTGGTGTCTCTTCATTTCTGGATCGGTGAACGCCTCTCCTTTAATAGAGGTGATCGATCATATCTAGCATGCACACTTGAAAATTGCCCAGAAATCGTCTCCGGCCCGTCGAGATTTCACTCCATCCAACCCTTCTCTTTTAACTTCGTGAACAATGGCTAGCTTATCCAACCCATCGAACCTTTGCTTAGATTTGAGTCTAACCAGTGATCCGGTCGCGCCTCGTCAGGGTAAGGTATGGTGCCCGTCTTTCTTATCTTCCTATGGCCCTCTTACAGATGAGGACTCTGTGATGACGGATCCCACAATGGCTACGATAATGGCTCGGAACCTCCTCACTCCCAAAGACAGTCAGCTGCTTTCAGGACGGTCCGATGAGTTGGCAGTGATGCGAAATATATTAAGCACACAAATTAAACCCTCTTTTTGTCAAATTGTAGTAAAGATGTAAGTAGGGATCGTTCTAGACCGGGGATTAGGAGGGATTGCTAAACACTTGGAAACTGACTTAAAAACTCAAAATCAAAGTTTAAAACACTAAACTCTACTCAAAGAATGCAAAACTAAAAGTTAAAACACTTAAACAAACCTAAAACCCAAAACAGCAACTAGAAGACTCAAAACTGCCTAAAAAACACAATCTGGGCAGTTTTTGAACACTAGACACAACTTTGGACGAAAATTGGTTTTAACTTGATCTAGGACACTTAAAAACACAAACTAAATTGATTTCTAACTAATTTGACACTCTAAGTAAAGGGGGATTTTGACTTTGACGAATTTGAAAACAAAACTTAAAACTTTGTAAAACGGACAGATTTTAAAACGAATTTGGATTTAATGAATGGGATGGAAGCTAGGTAAGGGGTTCATCTCCACACATGTTATACTTGCACACAAAACGATTTCTAATTGCTTTTCAATAAACCATGAATTCTCAACGCCCCAAGTTAATTAGGTTCGCTTAAATTAACCCTCAGATTTTCCTAACGTTATTGAATTGGATGATTGCATACGACAATCCAAAACATTCCCCACAAGTCCCCTACATGATTGCATAATAGAGATACAAGCAAGAATCATTAAGTTCTATGAAAACCATAAGCATTGACGAAGCACTTGTTACTATGATTGCATGAAACTTATGCCAAGAATTTACTTAACGCGATTGAGATCATCAACCTTTACTACTTGTGAATATAATTCCATAACGATTAGGTGAAATTTCCTTATATCCTAGCATCCAATTTATGCATGAAAATTAAGCGTGCACTCTCAACCAACACACACAAATCAAGGTAATTCACATAGATAAGTAAATTGAATTCACGACGTATGAAACGCAATTAGAAGTAATCAAATCATATTGCAATCATAAACATGTGTTTCGAATCCCCCCCTAGCCAAGGGGGGGTTTAGTTCCTCATACGCACAAAACAAAGAGAATTGAAATTAAACATTGAAATCAAAGGAAAAGAAACACCTAGAAATTCCAAAGACGCGAACTTGAATTGCATGAACTTCCGAGCTTCCTTCTCCTCCTCCTTGGTGCGGTAAGGGTCTAGGGACAGGTTTTAAGGCCTTAGGTGTATGGATGTATGGTTATGGAGGGATGTAGTAGTGTTTAGGGGAAGGGGATGGTGTGGCAAGGCTTAAAACTAAGGAGAAAGGTGTTTGGTGGCTGTGGCAAGGGTGTGGAGAGGTTTGGACGAATTTCTGGAGTGAATGAATGGGTATGAGAGGTGGTGATCTGATCTAGGGGTTAATATGAGTATATATAAGCACTTAAAACCCTAGGGTAATCAGATATGAGCTTGGGACAAGCTAGGACGGCTAGGAGACAAGCTAGGACGGCTAGGAGACAAGGTAGGACGGCTAGTGACAAGCTAGAAATTAGGCACCATGTGTGAATAGATAAAGCCTTCTAGAAATAAGGTTTTTAGGCCCCCTTGCAGCTGCCTAACTGAATTCAAGCCTTCAAATTCGTCCATCCTCATGCCTCCATGCTTGCACTATCCAATCTTGGCCCAAAAATGCTCTAGAATGCTCCAAATTGTTTCTTTTTGCATACTTTGACACTAAAACCTGAAATTGCACGAAAATGACTTTAAACACTAAACTAACTAAGGAAAAACAACATAAATGCATGAGAACAAGCCAATTAAGTCGCATAAAAATGCTCCTATCAAATTCCCCCACACTTAGCTTTTGCTAGTCCTCGAGCAAAACAAAGAAATAAAACAAGACAAAACAAACAAACATAATCTAAACCTTCCAATGTTTGCCTCAGGGATTTCCAATGCACATGACATGTTAAAGTTTATCATTCCCACAGATTTGAGTCAATTTAACACTTAAGCACATGCTTAATCATAGTCACTACTTACTAGTTCACAATTAACCAATTAAAAAAATGTTTTGAATGTAGTAACATGCCTTAGAGAAATCCCTCAATCCTTAATAGATTTGCACTCTATTTTCACTCAGATTTTATAACTACACACCCTATACTAGTTATATGTGAGAGAATTGATGTAGATATAAAAATGAATGCTCACATATATGTATCACAAAGAACGCAATTTCCGGAGTTAATAGGCATGTTTAGATATGATCTCATGAATGAAATGCTACTACTTAGATGCGAGAACCAGTGACACCATATGCTCATACCAAATTCAAACTCAACAAATTGAAACACATAACACTCAAGATAGAAGTTTAAGGGTTGCAACGGGGCTTGGGGTATTGGTTAACAAAGAAAGGATAGGGAAAACAAACGTTCTTCAAGCATTAGTAAGCAAAGTAATGAAATTAAGACTTAGAATTCACTTAGTTTGCAGAAATTAACTTAAAAACACAAGGGGAAGACTTTAAACAACTTCTTGGGGCCGAATTCAACTTTTTGGACCTTTTCTTCAACAAACAACACCTTGGAACTCTTTTTCTCATGTTGTTCAACTCTTTTCATGCTTTTTTTTTTTTTTCTTTTTTTTTTTTTCTTTTTTTTTTTTTTTTTCACGAATTTTTCTTTTCTTTTCTTTCTACCCGTGCTTATGGCACATAATTCTCAAAACAAAAACTTCCCCCACACTTGGTTTCTGCCATAAAGGAATTCCATTTGAAGCATGCTTACTATACTTTAAGAACGAGGGTATGGATAGTCCTAATCTAGGCTAGGTGAGGGTAATGTGGGTTAACAAAGAAAAGGCTAAACAAGGCTCAATGGGGTTAACACCTAAACATATAATGGAGTAGGGCACACGGCTTTTTGGCTAAAGTGGTGGTCACTACACAACTTCATCTTGAATATGTGTTATGCTAATCAATACCATGCTTTGAATGAAATGGGCATGACTTCTAGTGTTTGGAACTAAATGATGAAACACCTTCTAAGTAGCAACCAAGCAAAGAATAATGAGATCATGCAACGATTTTAGAAAACAAAGAATGCACAGATTTTAACTCTCCAAATAAACGTTTAGGCTCAAGTCTCACAAGGTTGTAGCGTTAATTTGAGTTCCTTCCTTCAAGCATGTCACAAAAACTGATTTTTTTTCTTTTATGATTGCATGTGAATTCATAAGTTATAACCACAACCAAGCATAAATATAGAGTAAATCAAACTTTCATCCATGTTTGTAACTTTCTTTAACCGTCATGCAATTAAAAACCAAATCCTCATCATTGTGTTGGAAGGTAACCTACGACACAAACAAACACAAAAAAACAACTCTTTTTGGCTTTTTCAAAACACTTTTTTTCGATTTTTTTTCAAATTTTTGAATTTTTTACTTCAAAACACATCAAAACAGCTTAAAACGCACTAAAAACACTTAAAAACAGTGAGAAACAACATTAGAAGTGCTAGGTGATAAAATCCCACGAATTTTGCATAAAAACACTTGTTTACCCCCCCCACACTTAAATCAAACATTGTCCTCAATGTTTCACACAAAGACTCACATAAAAGCAAACAAATAATAAACAACTAAGCATGATAAAATAAACAGCAAGGAGTAGGGTTTAGAAACGCAAATCTGAGTTTGGAGTGAAAGTTCCATCTTCTCCTTGTCGAATGCATGGGTTGCCTCCCAAGAAGCGCTTGCTTTAACGTCGTACAGCCGGACGATGCTCCCTTGAAGGTTTATGGAACCCCACGGCATGGAGGGGTGCAACTACAATCTGTCCGACGAACCACTTCATGCTTTGGGTCCTTGAATGGAGTGGGATAATGATCCTTTCTTATTGTCGTGTTTTGCTTTTCTACATCAACACAAATTCTCCCACGACGTTGAATTCGATTAGGTACATGCACCACACGAGGTAACAACCTATTAGTTGAAATGTGAATCGAATTTGGAATAGGTGGCTTACCTTTGTACGGCAAAGAAGTGGTAGCACAATGGACGGATGCACAAGGGTTGCTCATGGCCAATTGTGGTGCTTTCAAGGTTGGAGCCGTGCACTCCTTGTGCTCTACTCCAAGTTCCTTCTCGGTGGTAGTTCGAGAAACATCCTTCTTGATCTTTGTTGAATACTCCGTCCCTATGGGTTCAATTACATTAATGGCACAACAAGAACGAACATCATTAGTATTCTCAATCGATTCAGGAATCTTAAAGTTAATCATATCACCACCAAAGGCCATAGTGACTGCTCCCTTGGCGACATCAATCTTGGTTTGAGCTGTTTTCATGAAAGGTCGTCCAAGTAAGAGTGGTGATGATGGAGAGTGTGCCGAATCTTCCATGTCAAGCACATAGAAATTTGCAGGAAAAATCAAATGGTCTACCTGCACCAAAACATCCTCCAAAACTCCTTTCGGATATGCATTAGATCGATCGGCTAATTGGATAATAACACCATCATTTTTAAGTTCTCCTAGATTCATCGATGCATAAACAGAATATGGCATGACATTAATTGAAGCACCTAAATCTAGCATGGCATGTTCAAACCTTGTATTACCAATTACGCAAGGGATAGTGAAACTACCTGGATCTTTGCATTTAGGTGGTAGCTTTCTTTGCAACAGTGCAGAGACATTCTCACTTACATGTACTACCTCTTTCTCCCGAATCCGTTTCCTTGTTGTACAAAGCTTTTTCAAGAATTTCGCATACTTCGGGATTTGCTTGATTGCATCCAAAAGGGGTATGTTGACTTGGACTTTCCTAAATGTCTCTAGAACATCTTTTTCCTCCTCTCCTTTCTTGGATTGCAAAAACCTGCCAGGAAAGGGCACATTTAGTGGAAAGGAACTAGAAGAATTCGAATTTGGACTTACCTTGACGGGTTGAGATGGTTTAGGGGCATGTTGTGGTTGTGGCAAGGGTGGTTCTACCCTTTCCGTGGGTTGGGCTCCATGTTCTTCTTCTTGCAGCAACTTTTCATCCTTTATTTGACTTGATTTTGATGAGTTTGGATCAGCCCCAACTTGCCTACCACTTCTCAACGTGATGGCTGATGCACTTTCGAAACCTCCCTTTGGATTTGGAACGGTGGAACTAGGGAGCTTTCCTTGTTCACGAAACTGCCCCATAAACTCGGCAATTTGCCCTATTTGTTTCTCCAATTGATCCACCCTTTTGTCTTGGTTTTGCATAGCCTTAGCTTGATCGTCCTGCCCATTAGACAACTTAGTTAGTATCTTAAGAAGTGCATCATTGTCAAGAGACGTACCTGAGGCACTTGGGCCGGATTGGGCTTGATTTTGGGGTGGGCCGTAGGTTTTGGGAAAGAACCCAGGGGGTTGTTGCCTAAAGCCTCCTTGGTTTTGAGATTGTTGGGGCTCCCTCCACTTGAAATTTGGGTGGTCTCTCCAACCGGGATTATATGTGTTGGAATAAGGATCGTTCCTTGGTTGGTTTTGGCCTTGAAACCCAATTGCATTGGCGCTTTCCCATCCACCATTTTCAATCAACTGTGGACATTTTTCGGAGGCATGTCCATGCATAGAACATACGCCACATACAATTGGTCCTTGCATCTTCATGCCCTCGGCCAACTGAGACACAATAGAAGTAAGATTAGCCAATTGTGAATTAATGTCGGAAGTAGAACTTACCTCATGAACTTGTTGCCGTGGGGGTCCTCTTTGGCCTACTCCTTCGTATTGTTGAGCGTTCAACGCTCGATTAGAAATCAAGGTCTTGGCAGCCATAGGTGTTTTGTCCACTAATGCTCCACCTGCCGAGGCATCGAGCATTTGCCGTTCTAATGGTAGGAGGCCCTCGTAGAAGTATTGCAAAAGTAGCTCCTCCTTCATCTGATGCTGTGGACAAGAAGCAACAAGTGATTTAAAACGTTCATAGTATGCAGGAAAAGACTCACCTTCATCTTGTTGAACTCCACTTATTTTTTTACGAAGAAGAATGATGCGAGAAGTTGGGAAAAACTTCTCCAAAAACGCTCTTTTCATACTCTCCCATGAAGTGACAGTGCCAGGAGACAACTCGTATAACCAATCCTTAGCTTTATCCATTAAAGAGAACGGAAAAGCTTTCATCTTCAAAATACTTCCGTCAACATTAACGGGAGTCATGCTTGAACAAACTACTTCAAACTCTTTAAGATGCTTGTTTGGATCTTCCATGGAAAGCCCATGGTATTTAGGAATGTGGTGCAACAAGCTTGACTTCAACTCGAATTCATCGGTCTTGCCTTGGGCAGCCGCGGGGTATTGAATGCATAATGGTGCGGCTTTGGCCAACCCTGAGGCCGAAAGCTCTTTAATGGTCCGATTGTCCGCTGCCATAACTTCTTCTTCCACTTCTTCAAACTCAGATTCGAACTCTGAACTTGAACTAGGTTCACTACGTTCGGGATGCCTCCTCTTTCTTCTCAAATCACGTTCAAAATCGTCGTTAAAGTCTAAGATATGTGCATGCACAGTTTGAGAACTCCGCGTCATGCACTAGTACCTAAAAAACAAGAAACAAAAATAGGTCAGAAACTAAACAAAATCAGAAACAAAGTGAAATAAATGAAACAAAAACAATCCAAAGGATTAGCAAAGTTGCTAATCCCCGGCAACGGCGCCAAAAATTTGATGCGAAATATATTAAGCACACAAATTAAACCCTCTTTTTGTCAAATTGTAGTAAAGATGTAAGTAGGGATCGTTCTAGACCGGGGATTAGGAGGGATTGCTAAACACTTGGAAACTGACTTAAAAACTCAAAATCAAAGTTTAAAACACTAAACTCGACTCAAAGAATGCAAAACTAAAAGTTAAAACACTTAAACAAACCTAAAACCCAAAACAGCAACTAGAAGACTCAAAACTGCCTAAAAAACACAATCTGGGCAGTTTTGAACACTAGACACAACTTTGGACGAAAATTGGTTTTAACTTGATCTAGGACACTTAAAAACACAAACTAAATTGATTTCTAACTAATTTGACACTCTAAGTAAAGGGGGATTTTGACTTTGACGAATTTGAAAACAAAACTTAAAACTTTGTAAAACGGACAGATTTTAAAACGAATTTGGATTTAATGAATGGGATGGAAGCTAGGTAAGGGGTTCATCTCCACACATGTTATACTTGCACACAAAACGATTTCTAATTGCTTTTCAATAAACCATGAATTCTCAACGCCCCAAGTTAATTAGGTTCGCTTAAATTAACCCTCAGATTTTCCTAACGTTATTGAATTGGATGATTGCATACGACAATCCAAAACATTCCCCACAAGTCCCCTACATGATTGCATAATAGAGATACAAGCAAGAATCATTAAGTTCTATGAAAACCATAAGCATTGACGAAGCACTTGTTACTATGATTGCATGAAACTTATGCCAAGAATTTACTTAACGCGATTGAGATCATCAACCTTTACTACTTGTGAATATAATTCCATAACGATTAGGTGAAATTTCCTTATATCCTAGCATCCAATTTATGCATGAAAATTAAGCGTGCACTCTCAACCAACACACACAAATCAAGGTAATTCACATAGATAAGTAAATTGAATTCACGACGTATGAAACGCAATTAGAAGTAATCAAATCATATTGCAATCATAAACATGTGTTTCGAATCCCCCCCTAGCCAAGGGGGGGTTTAGTTCCTCATACGCACAAAACAAAGAGAATTGAAATTAAACATTGAAATCAAAGGAAAAGAAACACCTAGAAATTCCAAAGACGCGAACTTGAATTGCATGAACTTCCGAGCTTCCTTCTCCTCCTCCTTGGTGCGGTAAGGGTCTAGGGACAGGTTTTAAGGCCTTAGGTGTATGGATGTATGGTTATGGAGGGATGTAGTAGTGTTTAGGGGAAGGGGATGGTGTGGCAAGGCTTAAAACTAAGGAGAAAGGTGTTTGGTGGCTGTGGCAAGGGTGTGGAGAGGTTTGGACGAATTTCTGGAGTGAATGAATGGGTATGAGAGGTGGTCATCTGATCTAGGGGTTAATATGAGTATATATAAGCACTTAAAACCCTAGGGTAATCAGATATGAGCTTGGGACAAGCTAGGACGGCTAGGAGACAAGCTAGGACGGCTAGGAGACAAGGTAGGACGGCTAGTGACAAGCTAGGACGGCTAGGAGACAAGCTAGGACGGCTAGGAGACAAGGTAGGACGGCTAGTGACAAGCTAGAAATTAGGCACCATGTGTGAATAGATAAAGCCTTCTAGAAATAAGGTTTTTAGGCCCCCTTGCAGCTGCCTAACTGAATTCAAGCCTTCAAATTCGTCCATCCTCATGCCTCCATGCTTGCACTATCCAATCTTGGCCCAAAAATGCTCTAGAATGCTCCAAATTGTTTCTTTTTGCATACTTTGACACTAAAACCTGAAATTGCACGAAAATGACTTTAAACACTAAACTAACTAAGGAAAAACAACATAAATGCATGAGAACAAGCCAATTAAGTCGCATAAAAATGCTCCTATCAGGCAGTTCAAGAATCCCTGGCTCTGAGTGTTCAGTGCGCTGGCTCTGTGTCCAACATGGGCCAACGCCTTCTTGCTCGCTCCCGTCAGGTTGAATCCTTGATGGCAGAGGTGGAGAGTCTTAAGCAGGAGATCAAACAACTTAAGTACGAGAACCGAAGTTTGCACGTGCTTGCCAACAATTATTCAACAGGCATGAAGAGGAAACTTGATGAGCTTGATGACCGTCAAAGGCTTGCAGCTTTCTTCCAGAGGCACCTCTTTCCTGGGTCATCCAGCGTTCCACCAAGGTTTGGGGCCTTGAATGATCTATCTTCGGTGCCTCCCGCTCCGATGCCTTCCGCTCCTATGCCTCTTGCTCCAATGCCTTCTGCTCTGAGACCTCCTGTTCCGATGCCTTCTTTTCCGAGAGTGTTGCCACGTAGTGGGGCCTCACGTACACAACCTTTGTGAAGACTCCATCTTTCTGCCATGTTTAGATAGAATTGTAATTTATCGAAAAATCAATGAATAAGCTTTGTTTTATTTACTGTATTGGGTTGCCTCCCAAGTAGCGCTTTCTTTTACGTCTTGCAGCCGGACGAGACCTTCTTAAGCTCATTTAGGACCCATGACATGGAATTTATCTCTGAATGGGGGGTGATACTTGAGATGATCCGATAATGGTTCAAATTCTAAAGTGGGTGCCTGGATCATTAACAACATATTAGTATAAAAGACAATTGAAATTCGGGGAGGCGGCTTACCTGTGTGCTCCGACAAGAACTCAAGGATAAACACATCTTCTTTGAACGTTTCAGGGACTTTGCACTCGCCCAGATGTGGTGTGAGGATTGGTCCTTGTCCTGTGTCATAAAATTCAATTTCTTTGGGGTTGTTTGCCTCAAGTATATCCTCTTCTAGACATTCCCCAGTCACATCTTGCTCTTGATTCTTTGGAAAGGATTCGAAGATGCCTTTCTCACCCTCTTCTTCCTTGGATTGCACGATCCTGCAAGGAATAGGGACATTCAGTGGAATGGGGTTAGAATTAATTAAATTTGGAACAACCTTACTTGAATTAGATGGCGTGGGAGCAATAGGTGCCTGCGGCAAAGGTGTTTCCACCCTTGCCATAGGTTGCGTGTGTTCCTCTTCCTCAAATTGCAACCTTTCATCTTCCTTGTAATTTGATTTAAGGTCCGTTCCAACCTCTATAGCATTTCCCAAAGTTATAGCATTATGGATTTCAAAATCTTCCTTCGAGTTTTCAATAGTTGAGTTGGAGAGTTCACTTTGCTCTTGAATTTGTTTCATGAACCCCATAATCTGCTCAATTTGCTCCTCCAATTTACCCAACTTCTTGTCTTGATTTTGTTCGTCCTTGTTTTGAGTTTGGACTTCCTGCGTCAAAGTAGTAAGTAATTGAAAAATCGTATCATTATCGCTTGAATTACTTACATTGCTTTGGGCAGGTTGTGGTGGCTGCATAGGTGCTGTATAGAACTCCTCATATGCTTGCCAATATTCTCCTTGTTGAGCCTCCTCAACTTGGTTTTGTGAGCCCTGCATCGAAGAAAGTAAGTCATTAAGAGCTTGATTATAATCTATTGACAAACCTTGGTTTGGTTGGGCATATTGTATATGAGGTTGTGGTGGATGCATAGACATTGAATAGAACTCCTCATAGGGCTGCCAATATCCTTCTTGTTGAATATGTTGAGGTTCCCACCACGTAGAGTTTGAATGATCACTCCAATCCGAATTGTAATTATTGGAAAACACGTCGTTCCTTGATTGATTATGATCAAATGTACCCACTCTTTTGCATTTGGTACTCTTCCATAAGCTGTGACAAAAGGGAAGCACTATCAAGTGCCATGTCTTGCGTAAAAAATCAACAAAATAAAACTAAAAATATATACACACAAACGAAAATAAAACAATCCAAGAGATTAGCAAAGTTGCTAATCCCCGGCAACGGCGCCAAAATTTGATGCGAGAATTATACGCACACAAATTAAACCCTCTTTTTGACAATTGTAGTATAAGTATAAGTAGGGATCGTTCTTAACCGGGGATTAGGAGGGATTGCAAATCTCTTGGAAACTGACTTAAAAACGTAAAATAAAGTTTAAAACACTAAACTAAACTCAAAGAATGCGAAGCTAAACGCTTAAAACACTAAAACAAGCCAAAAGACTCAAACATCACCCAAAACACTCAAAACTGCCTTAAAATCACTTTCTGGGCAGTTTTGAGCACTTTGGTGAATTTGGACGAATTTGTGCAACAAATTGAATCAAAACACTTATAAACACAAACTAAGACACTTTCTAACTAATTTGGACAATACAAAGACTCAAAGGACTCAAAACAAGTTCAAAAGACTCAAAACTGCCTAAAAACACTAACTAGGCAGTTTCTGACCTTAAACCCAATTTTGGACGAATTTAAGTTGTAACTTGACTCAAGACTCTTAAAAACTGATGCGAAAATTAACTTAACACACAAATTAAACCCTCTTGTTGTCAAATTGTAGTAAGGATGCAAGTAGGGATCGTTCTAGACCGGGGATTAGGAGGGCTTGCTAAAACCTCTAAAATGACTTAGAAACATAAAAACAAAGTTTAAAACACTAAACTAGACTTAATGAATGCAAACCTAAAATTTAAAACACTCAAACAAACTAAAAGACTCAAAACAGCACAAACACACTCAAATCTGCCTAAAAACCACTTTCTGGGCAGTTTTGAGTACAAACACAAATTTGGACGAAATTAAGTTGTAACTTGACTCAAGACTCTTAAAAACACAAACTAAATGTATTTCTAACTAATCTAACACTTTAAAATAAATGGGGAATTGGTTTTGACGAATTTAAAATTAAAACAGAAACTTGGAAACAAAACAGATTCTAAAACCGATTTTGATGAAATAGAAGGATGAGAAACTAGTTAGAGGGTTCCTTATCCACACATGACCATATGCATATAATTTGATTCCCAGTTATGACTTCAACAAACGATGAATGACAATGCTCCAAGTTAATTAGGTCCGCTTAAATTAACTTTCAGATTTCCCTAGATTCATTGGATTGAATGGAATACGCATGATAGAGACATTCAACAAAGATCATTAAGTTCAACGGAAATCATAAACATCGACTAGGCATTCATAACTATGGAATACGCATGTTAATCCAGCCTAGGGTTTACTAAACACAATCGTGACTAGCGATTTTTACTACTTATGAATATAAGTTCATAACGATTAGGTGAAATTCCCTTATATCCTAGCATCAAGTTTAGGCATGCAAATTAAGTGTCGACCCTCAACCCACATACATAAACAAGTTCTTAATCAAAACAGAAAAGTAAACCACATCTAAAGTTCATGAATTCATAACTGGAGTAAATCAAATCATAACCAACATATGTCCATGGCTTCAAATTCGCCTCTAACTAAAAAGAAATTAGTTCCACATGTTTAACATAATTGAATAACAAGTTAAATTAAACATGAAAACAGAAACAATAGAAGAAAGAACTCCAAACACTCCAATAGTTGCAGATTGCATGTGCAAGGTTTCTTCCTTCCTTTGGACTGCACGGCACTACTCCTCCTCTCCTTCAATGGGGGCGGCACAAGGTGGTTATGGTGGTGGGAAGGTGGGGCTATGGTGGATGAATGGTTGCTTGGATGGAAGGTTGCGGCAAAGGTGGTAAAAGTGGCTGGAATTGTGTTTCTGGGATTTTAGGATGTGTAGAATGGTGTGGCTAGATAAATGGACGAAAATTGGGTGAATGAGTGATCCCCCCTTAGTGCCTTGCTGCAAAGCCTTATTTATAGTGCTAGGAAAGGTAGGAGACAAGGTAGGAGACAAAGTAGGACAGCTAGGACAAGGTAGGACGGCTAGGAGACAAGGTAGGACGGCTAGGAGAAGGTAGGGCGGCTAGGAGACAAGGTAGGGCGGCTAGGAGACAAGGTAGGGCGGCTAGGAGAAGGTAGGACGGCTAGGAGACAAGGTAGGGCGGCTAGGAGAAGGTAGGACGGCTAGGAGACAAGGTAGGGCGGCTAGGAGACAAGGTAGGGCGGCTAGGAGACAAGGTAGGAATTAGGCACCATGTGTGAATAGATAAAGCCTTCTAGAAATAAGGTTTTTAGGCCCCCTTGCAGCTCCCTAACTGAATTCAAGCCTTCAAATTCGTCCATCCTCATGCCTCCATGCTTGCACTATCCAATCTTGGCCCAAAAATACTCTAGAATGCTCCAAATTGCTTCTTTCTGCATACTTTGACACTAAAACCTGAAATTGCACGAAAATAACTTTAAACACTATAATTAACATAGTTTAGCTAATTAAATGCAAGAAAACAAGCTAACTAAGTCGTATAAATATGCTCCTATCAAAAACACAAACTAAATTGATTTCTAACTAAATTGAACATTAAAGCAAAAGGGGGATTGAGGTTTGACGAAAATTGAAATAACGAAACAAGTTAATAAACTAGACAGAATGTAAATATGAAATTGATGAAATGGAATGAATGGATGCTAACCAAGGGGTTCATCTCCACACATGTTACACTTGCATAATAAAAAGATTTCCAGTTGCATTTCAATAAATTATGAAACTCATCACCCCGGGTTAATTAGGTCCGCTTAAATTAACCGTCAAGTTTTCCTTAAGTTAATGAATTGGATGATTGCATACGACAACCCAAAGCATTCCTCACAAGTTCCCTACATGAATTGCATAATAGAGATACAAGCAAGAATCATTAAGCATCATGAAAACTATAAGTGTTGACGAGGCATTCGTTACTATGATTGCATGAAACTTATGCCAAGAATTTGTTTAACGCGATTGTTTATAAGCAACCTCCACTACTTGTGAATATAAGTTCATAACTATTACGTGAAACTCACTTATATTCTAGCGTCATATTCATGCATGAAAATTAAGTGTGCACTCTCAATAAACATACATAAATAAGTTATCAATCAAATAGTTAAACAAATTGAATCCACAACTTATGAAACGCAATTAGAAGTAATCAAATCAAAATGCAAGCATAAACATATATTTCGAATCCCCCCCTAGCCAAGGGGGGTTTAGCTCCTCATACGTACAAAACAAAGAGGATTGAAATTAAACATTGAAATCAAAGAAACGCCTAAACATTCCAACAACTCAAACTTGAATTGTATGAACGTTTAGGCCCTCTTCTCTTCCTCTTCGTTGTAGCACAAGGTCTAAGGATAGGTTTGGAGGGATGGGGAGTTATGGATGGTGTAGAATGATGTGTTTAGGATAGGGATGGATGTAGGGGACCTCAAGGCTTCTTTTTGGGCAGAAAATATGAAGAATGGTGAAGTATGGATGTGTTATAGAGAGGGGATGAATTTCTGGCGTGAATGGTTGTGTATGAGAGGTGGTAATCTGATCTAGGGGTTAATATGAGTATATATAGGCACTTAGAACCCTAGGGAAATCAGATATGGACTTGAATTAATTAATGGGAGAGCATGGGAGAGCATGTGGCTGATTTGTGGTGCAATGATGAAAGGCAAAGTGCATGTGGCTGATTTGTGGTGCAATGATGAAAAGGCAAAGTGCATGTGGCTGATTTGTGGTGCAATGATGAAAGGATGGAAGTGCATGTGGCTGCAATGGATTAAAGGATGGGAGTGCATGTGGCTGAAATGTAGCCTTCTAGAAATCAGGTTTTTAGGCCCCCTTGCAACTCCCTAACTGAATTCAAGCCTTTCAAATTCGTCCATCCTCATGCCACCATGCTTACACTATCCAATCTTGGCCCAAAAATGCTCTAGAATGCTCCAAATTGCTTCTTTTTGCATACTTTGACACTAAAACCTGAAATTGAACGAAAATAACTTTAAACACTATAATTAACATAGTTTAGCTAATTAAATGCAAGAAAACAAGCTAACTAAGTCGTATAAATATGCTCCTATCACTCACGAATCAGTTGGGAACTCCGAGTCATAAACTAGTACCGAAAACAAGAAAAACAAAACAAGGTCAGAAACTTAACAAAAATAAAATAGACAGAAAATAACAATCCAAGGGATTAGCAAAGTTGCTAATCCCCGGCAACGGCGCCAAAAATTTGATGCGAAATATTTAAGCACACAAATTAAAACCCTCTTTTGACAATTGTAGTATATGTATAAGTAGGGATCGTTCTAAACCGGGGATTAGGAGGGATTGCAAAATCACTTGAAAATTGACTCAAAAATGTAAAACAAAGGTTAAAGACACTAAACTAGACTCAAAGAATGCAAAACTAACCACTAAAACAAACCAAAAGACTCAAAACAGCAACAAAACACTCAAAACTGCCTTAAAAACACAATCTGGGCAGTTTTGAACACCTAACCTAATTTGGACGAATTTGGGTTATAACTTGAATCAAAACACTTAGAAACACAAACTAAGACACTTTCTAACTAAATTGAACACTAAAGTAAAGGGGGATTTAGTTTTTGACGAAATTAAAACAAAGAGCACAGATTGTAATTAAAACAGATTGTAAATATGAATTTGATGAAGATATGGATGGAATGCTAGCTAGAAGGTTCTTCTCCACACATGTCACTGATAGGAGCATATTTATGCTACTTAGTTATGATGTTTCCTTGCACTTAATGAGTTAATTACTATGTATTTCAGTCTTTTAAAGTGTTTTCGTATGTTTTTAGGTCCTAATGGCAAAAGGAGCAAGAAAGTGCATTTTGAGGCTATTTGGAGCATTTTTGGGCATGGATTGGATAGCTTAACCATGGAGCAAAGAGGATGGATGATGCGAAAATAGTTAAGCACACAAATTAACCCTCTTGTTGTCAAATTGTAGTAAGGATGCAAGTAGGGATCGTTCTAGACCGGGGATTAGGAGGGCTTGCTAAAACCTCTAAACTAACTCAAAAACATAAAAACAAAGTTCAAAATGTTCACAAATACTCAAAAGACTCAAAACAGATTCAAAAGACTCAAAACTGCCTAAAAACACTAACTAGGCAGTTTCTGACCTTAACACACTTTTGGACGAATTTAAGGTTATAGATTGATTGAAAACACTTTAAAACACAAACTAAACAGATTCTAAACACTTTAGAACAAGAAAGTAAAGGGGGGGTTTTGTTTTGACGAAAATTGAAATAACAAAGCAAGTAATCAAACTAGGCAGATTGTAAAACGAGTTAAAAACAAGATGATGGATGGATTAGTTAGAGGTCCATTCTCCACACATGACACATTTATATATGAATCGATTCTCCAATTGCTTTTCACTAACTATGATGCTCAACACCCCAAGTTAACCGTGATGCACTAATTAACCTTCAAATCTTCCTTATGTCAATGAATTGGATGATGCATGCGACAATTCATATTATTCTCCAATGGTCCTCAACATGAATGCATAGAAGAGATACGATGAGAGATCATTATGCTCTATGAAAATTATAAGTGTTGACGAGGCAATTGTAACTATGAATGCATGATACTCTTGCCAAGAATTCAATTAACTTGATTGTGACTAACAACCTTCACTACTCATGTTTATAAACTTGTGACGATTAGGTGAAACTTGTTTATAAACTAGCATCAAGTTCATGCATGAAAACTAAATATGCATCTTTAATCAACATACAAGAACAAGTTATGAATAAAACGGATAATTGAATTGCAATCACAACTTAACAAATCACAATTGGAAGAAATCAATTCATATTTCAAACATGTTCATGGCTTCAAACTTTCCCCTAACTAATTAGGGGTTTAGCCACTCATGATTACAGCAAACTTAGAAGATAATAGCAAAGTAAACATTGAAAACAAGAACGAAGTACACCTAAAACACTCCAATCTGCAAGCATGAACCGTTTTAGGCTTCCTTCCTCTCCTAAGTGCTGCGACACAAGGGTTTTTGTGAGTTTTTGGGGATATGGATGGTGTTTAATGGTAGGTTTAAGGTTGGAATGGATGTAGGGGACGGCAAGGGATGTTTTTGGGCAGAAAAACTCAAGAATGGTGAAGTATGGAGGTCTTAGAGGGAGAAGATGAATTCTGGCGTGAATGGTGAATGAATGGATCCCCTTTGGCTGCAACAAGGAGGTTTATTAATATGAATTCAGGAATTAAAACCCTAGACTCTTTAGGTAATCAGAAATTAAGTCAAAGGCTTTAGAAATAGGAAATCAAATCAGAAAATTAAAGGAAACAAGGTGAAACTTGCGGCAAGGGTTTGTAAGAAAAGGAATGCTTTTTATTTCTGAAATTAGGCAAGAATTTTGGTATAGAAAAGGGTATAGAAAAGGGTATGTGAGTTATGGCTGACCTTAGCATGAAAAAGGAAGGAGTTTAAGTAGTTAAAATAGGAAACAAAGCCCTTCCTTGCACGGCAAGGAAGGGAAATACCAAGGGGACACACGGCATGGCTCAAAGTTGCAAGGGATGTTGTTGTTGTGACTTAGAATGGGTAGGAACCTTTGATCTTGCTGAAATATGGGGTCTTTAAGGATTAGGAAAGATTAAACCAAAATAGGAAACCTTGGCTTAACTTTCCTACTTCAAGTAGGAAACCTTCTTTGACTAGGATTCCTCATTTGATTAGGAATCCTCTTTTGATTAGGAATCCTCTTTTGATTAGGAATCCTCTTGTGATTAGGAATCCTCTTGTGATTAGGAATCCTCTTGTGATTAGGAATCCTAACTTCATTAGGTCTTCAATTTCGTCCATTCCTTTTGCTCCAAACATAAGCTAGCCATTCCAAGCCCAATTTTGCTCCAAAATGCTCCAAAATGCACCTTTTTGCTCCTTTAGCCCTTAGAACCTGAAAACATACGAAAATGACTTAAAAGACTTAAAGAACTAAGAAATAACAATGTAAATGCACAAGAACAAGCCAACTAAGTCACCTAAATATGCTCCTATCAATGGACGAAATTGAAGACAAGAAGAGCTAGGAAAGGCTACAAATCTGGTGGAAGAAGTCCTATTCCAATGAAGATAAGGAAGAAGCAAGAAACAAGGAACCTTATCCAACCTTATCCAAACCTTATCTTATCCTATCCTAGAAACCTTATCCTATCCTAACTCTAACATTATCCTATTCTATCCTATCCAAATCAGATTGGGACTTAAACCTAGCTAATTAGGGACAATTGATAGGATCATATTTATACTACT
This sequence comes from Pyrus pyrifolia, assembly GCA_016587475.1. Taxonomy (NCBI): domain Eukaryota; kingdom Viridiplantae; phylum Streptophyta; class Magnoliopsida; order Rosales; family Rosaceae; genus Pyrus; species Pyrus pyrifolia. The sequence continues at coordinate 1,635,846 of BNSU01000024.1, forward strand.
TAGTTAGCTTGTTTTCTTGCATTTAATTAGCTAAAACTATGTTAATTATAGTGTTTAGAGTTATTTTCGTGCAATTTCAGGTTTTAGTGTCAAAGGATGCAAAAAGAAGCAATTTGGAGCATTCTAGAGCATTTTTGGGCCAAGATTGGATAGTGTAAGCATGGAGGCATGAAGATGGACGAATTTGAAAGGTTTTAGAGCTGCAAGGAGGCCTAAAAAAATCTGATTTCTAGAAGGCTACATTAATCCCACATGTTTTTAGACTTTGTTCTTCTAGAAGCCAGCCATTGAAGACCACATGTTTCACACATGGTGCATAATTTCTACCTAATTTCTGGTACAAAACCTCTTGTTTTCAATTAAGTTCTAAACCCTTCCTAGCCCTATAAATAAGGCAGCTGCAAGCATCACAAGATCATTCAGAAATTTCACAAACTCATTCATCATCAAAATTCGTCCATTCTATTCCAGCAGCATCCATTGACCCCAAAACACCATTCTTCAACCTAGAGATACAATCAGCCATTCCACCACTTCCCAACCATCAAACACTCATCCACACCCATCCTACATCCCTTGCCGTGTCTCTAAACATCCCACAAACCGTTCCACATCATCAAAACATCCCAGAATTCATCCCCATCCAATCTGCCGCAAGCAAGAGGAAGGAGACAGATGCACAAAATTGTTTGGTTCTTCATTCTGAATTGTTGAACGATTTTAGGTGTATTCTCTCTTATATTTCAATGTCTAATTCATGTAATCTCTGTTTTGCTCTGAGTATGATTGGCTAAATTCGTTTTTGGCTAAGGGTATATTCGAAACCATGGATATATATGTGAAATAAGTTGATTACTCCAGTTATCGTTGCATAAGTCATGAATACAATCTGTTTAACTATGTGATTTAGAACTTATTCTTGTATGTTGATTGAGAGTGCACACTTAATTTGCATGCTTGAATCTGGTGCTAGGATATGAATTTGTTTCACCTAATCGTTATGAGTTTATATCCACAAGTAGTGAAGGTCACTAGTCATGATCGTGTTGAGTAGATTCCTGGCGAAAGTATCATGCTTTTCATAGTTACAATTGCCTTGTCGATGCTTATGATTTCCAATGAACGTAATGATTCTAACTTGTATCTTTATCATGCTGTTCATATAGAGAACTTGTTAGGAATAATTTGGTTGCAATGCATATTCATTCAATTCAATGATCTTAGGGAAATCTGAAGGTTAATTTAAGCGGACCTAATTAACTTGGAGTGTCGAGGTTCATAACTTGTCGAATTGATAACTGGAAGTTGATTTAAGTTGCATATATTTCATGTGTGGAGAAGAACCCCTTAGCCATCTCACCATCCATTTAATTCCATCAAATTCGTCCAATTCTGCCTAGTTTACTTTCTTGTTTTGTTTGTTTGATTTTCGTCCAAAACCAAATCCCCATTTATGTTAGAGTGTCTAATTGGTCCAAATATGTTTTAGATTGTGTTTTTAAGAGTTTTGAGTCAAGTTAGAACCAATTTTCGTCCAAGTTTGTGTTTAGGCTAAAAACTGCCCAGATTGTGTTTTTAAGGCAGTTTTGAGTGTTTTCAGCCTATTTTGAGTCTTATGAACGTGTTTGAGTCTTTTTACGTGAGTTTGAGTGTTTGAAAGGTTAATTTTATTTATTTGAGTCAGTTTAGAGTGTTTAGCAATCCCTCCTAATCCCCGGTGTAAGAACGATCCCTACTTATTCATATGCTACAATTGTCAAAAGAGGGTTAATTTGTGTGTTAAGTTAATTTTCGCATCAAATTTTGGCGCCGTTGCCGGGGATTAGCAACTTTGCTAATCCCTTGTTATTTCTTTTTAGTTATTTTCGTGTGTTATTTGTTTGTTATTAGTTTTAGTTTCTGACTTGTTTGTTTCCTTGTTTTAGGTACTAGTGCATGACGCGGAGTTCTCAAACTGTGCATGCACATATCTTGGACTTTAACGACGATTTTGAACGTGATTTGAGAAGAAAGAGGAGGCATCCCGAACCTAGTGAACCTAGTTCAAGTTCAGAGGCCGAATCTGAGTTTGAAGAAGTGAAAGAAGAAGTTATGGCAGCGGACAATCGGACCATTAAAGAGCTTTCGGCCTCGGGGTTGGCCAATGCCGCACCATTATGCATTCAATACCCCGCGGCTGCCCAAGGCAAGACCGATGAATTTGAATTGAAGTCAAGCTTGTTGCACCACATTCCTAAGTACCATGGACTGTCCATGGAAGATCCAAACAAGCATCTTAAAGAGTTTGAAGTAGTATGCTCAAGCATGACACCCATCAACGTAGATGAGAGTATTTTGAAGATGAAAGCTTTTCCATTCTCTCTTTTGGAAAAGGCTAAAGATTGGCTTTATGAATTAGCACCTGGAACGGTCACTTCGTGGGAAAGTATGAAGAGAGCATTTTTAGAGAAGTTTTTCCCCACTTCGAGAGTTATTCTTTTAAGGAAGAAAATTAGTGGAATTGAACAAGGCCAAGGCGAATCATTCCCAGCATACTATGAACGTTTTAAAGCCCTTGTTGCTTCATGTCCACAGCACCAATTGAAGGAGGAGCTTCTTCTTCAATATTTCTACGAAGGGCTCTTACCAATTGAACGTCAAATGTTGGATGCATCCGCGGGAGGAGCTCTAGTGGATAAGACACCCATGGATGCCAAAATTCTCATTGCTAATCGCGCACTCAACGCACAACAATATGAAGGAGTTGGGCAAAGAGATGCCCCACGGCCACATCATGTCAATGAGGTAAGTTCTATTTCTGAATTACAATCCCAAATGGCTAACCTTACGTCCATGTTGTCACAGTTTGTTGGAGGCCCCAAACCGCAAGGAACTACAATGTGTGGTGTATGTTCCATTCAAGGACATCAATCTGATCAATGCCCTCAATTAATTGAAAATGGAGGGTGGGAATCTGCCCATGCCGTGGGTTATGGGAATCCAAACCAACCAAGGGGTGATCCTTTCTCTAACACATACAATCCGGGATGGCGTGACCACCCCAATTTCAGATGGAGGGATGCACAACAACCTGCCCAACAAAGTGGATTCCGACAACCCCCGGGTTTCTTCCCGAGGCCAATGGCACCACAACCACCTCCTCAAGCACAATCATCCCAAACCAACTCAGGTATGTCCATGAATGATGATAAAACGTATCAATTATTAACCACAATGGCGCAGGGAATGCAAAATCAAGCAAAGGAGGTGAATGAGCTCAAGAAGCAAATGGGCCAAATGGCCGAATTTTTGGGACAATTTCGTGAGAGTGGTAAGTTACCAAGCACTACGGAGATCAATCCAAAGGGTGGTTTTGAATCTGCAAAAGCCATCATTTTACGAAGTGGAAAAGAAGTGGGAAGCAAAGCACATGCATCTGCCCCAAAAAAGGAAGATGAGAAGTTACAATTGGAAGAAGAGGAGCAATCCCACCCCACGGCAAAGATGGCACCAACCATGTCGCAGCAATCTACACCTTCCAAACCGTCCACCTCAGGTAATGTTGTTCCAAATGTTGTGATTTCAAACACTAATCTGCCCAATGTTCCTTTTCCTCGCAGATTTGCACAATCAAAGAAGGAAGAAGGCGAAAAGGACATTTTGGAGACCTTTCGCAAAGTTCAAGTAAACATTCCTTTACTTGATGCTATTAAGCAAGTGCCCAGGTATGCAAAGTTTTTAAAAGAGTTATGCACAACTAGGAAAAGAATTTCAAACAAAGAAGTTGTGAAAGTAAGTGAAAATGTGTCTGCGGTCTTGCAACGCAAGTTACCTCCAAAGTGTAAGGATCCAGGGAGTTTTACTATCCCATGCATAATTGGAAACACTAGATTTGAACAATGCATGTTAGATTTAGGTGCATCCATCAATGTAATGCCATATTCCATTTATGCATCAATGAACCTTGGTGAGTTAAAACAAGATGGCGTTATAATTCAATTGGCCGATCGTTCTAACGCTTATCCCAAGGGAGTCCTTGAGGATGTTTTAGTGCAGGTCAATCACCTTATTTTTCCCGCAGATTTCTATGTTTTAGACATGGAGGATTCAAGCCATGCTCCATCATTGCCAATCTTGCTAGGCCGTCCCTTCATGAAAACAGCAAGAACAAAGATTGATGTGTATACGGGAACATTGACCATGGAGTTTGATGGGGACATTATTCATTTTAATCTTTCCGAAACCATTAAACATCCGATTGAGGACCATTCTTGTTTTGCTATTGATATTGTTGATTCTTTGGCACAGGTGCATTTGGATCAAATGAACGAAGATGCACTTGAGGTAGCCTTAGTCCACGGCATAGGAACAAGAAATAAGTGTGAGGGAGTCTTGGCAACCCACGGCATGCAATCTGACCATATTGCCGTACCCCCTTGTGATGAAGTACTTGAAATGGTCGCTGCCCTCGAGTCATTGCCCTCCCACTCTGGTAAGTCTCCAATCTCACTTTTAGATTCGGTTTTGACTAACAAGTTACTTCCATCAACTGTGCAGCCACCTACACTTGAGTTAAAGCCATTACCTAGTCACTTGAAGTATGTGTTCTTGGGCCAAGATCAAACGCTACCCGTCATCATTTCAAGCTTACTCACGGCTCAAGAAGAAGACAAGTTGATAAGGGTGTTAAAAGAGCACAAATCTGCCATTGGATGGACTTTGGCGGATATCAAAGGCATTAGTCCCACCACGTGCATGCATCGCATCCTTTTGGAGGAGGAAGCCAAGCCATCTCGTGAAGCTCAACGTCGCCTTAATCCACCTATGTTGGAAGTAGTGAAAAAGGAGGTTATAAAATTACTTGATTGTGGTGTTATATATCCTATTTCTGATAGTCGTTGGGTGTCACCTGTGCAGGTTGTTCCAAAGAAGTCTGGCGTCACAGTGGTGAAGAATGAAGAACAAGAGCTTGTCCCCACTCGTGTTGTGACTGGTTGGCGTGTTTGCATTGATTACAGGAAGTTAAATGCCATGACAAGGAAGGATCACTTTCCATTACCATTCCTCGACCAAATGTTGGAAAGGTTAGCCGGTTATGAATTTTATTGCTTTCTTGATGGATATTCTGGATATAACCAGATTGTGATCGCTCCGGAGGACCAAGAGAAGACAACATTTACGTGCCCCTTTGGCACTTTTGCATATAGACGCATGCCATTTGGCTTGTGCAATGCTCCGGCAACATTTCAACGATGCATGGTGAGTATATTCTCTGATTATGTGGAGAAGATTATTGAGATATTCATGGATGATTTTAGCGTGTTTGGCAATTCATTTGATCATTGCTTGAATAATCTGACTTTAATCTTGAAACGTTGTGTTGAAACGAATCTTGTACTTAATTGGGAAAAATGCCATTTCATGGTTAAACAAGGTATTGTTCTAGGTCATATCATTTCTGAAAAAGGCATTGAAGTAGATAAATCTAAGGTAGACCTTGTTCGCCACTTACCCTCTCCAACTTCGGTTAGAGAGGTTCGTTCGTTTCTTGGCCACGCAGGTTTTTATAGGCGTTTCATTAAGGATTTCTCCAAGATTGCACAACCACTATGCCGGCTGCTTCAAAAAGAGGTGGTTTTCGAGTTTGATGAAGCATGCTCCACGGCATTCAAGCACTTGAAGGAAGCTCTCACTTCGGCTCCTATTATCACACCTCCAGATTGGAGCCTTCCATTCGAGTTAATGTGTGATGCGTCGGACTATGCCATTGGTGCTGTTTTGGGACAGCGAAAGAACAAGCAACCCCACGTTATCTATTATGCTTCTAGGACACTAAATGATGCTCAATTAAATTATTCAACCACTGAGAAAGAATTACTTGCTGTGGTTTTTGCATTAGATAAGTTCCGATCTTACTTACTTGGTACTAAAGTTGTTATTTTTACCGATCATGCAGCTCTCAAATATTTGCTCACGAAAAAGGAGGCCAAGCCTAGATTGATTCGATGGATGTTGCTTCTACAAGAGTTTGACATTGAGATTCGGGATAAGAAGGGCGTGGAGAATGTGGTGGCTGACCACCTAAGCCGAATGGTGCATGAGGAAGCAATGCCAATTTCTGAAACCTTTCCCGATGAACAATTAATGTCTATCCAGGTAAGTGAGCCTTGGTACGCAGATTTGGTGAACTTTTTGGTGTCTAAACATACCCCTAGCACACTTAATAGGAATCAATGTGATAAGCTTAGAAAGGATGCTAGGTTTTATGTTTGGGATGACCCATACCTTTGGAAATTTTGTCCTGATCAGATTGTCCGACGTTGTGTGAATGAATCTGAGTTTCAATCTATTTTAACATTTTGTCATTCATATGCATGTGGGGGACATTTTGGCACCCAACGCACTGCCCTTAAAGTCTTAGAATGTGGGTTTTATTGGCCAACCATCTTTAGGGATGCTAGGACGTTTTGCCTTACATGTGATCGGTGTCAAAGAATGGGTAATATAAGTGCTAAGGATCAAATGCCACAAACCCCTATACTTTCTGTTGAAATATTTGATGTGTGGGGCATTGATTTTATGGGTCCTTTTCCTTCATCACATGGTTTTCTCTATATCTTGTTGGCGGTGGATTATGTTTCCAAATGGGTGGAAGCAAAAGCCCCCCGTACTAACGATTCCAAGGTAGTTGCAGATTTTGTGAAGTCTAACATTTTTGCTAGGTTCGGAATGCCTCGAGTTCTTATAAGTGATGGAGGCTCACATTTCTGTAATCGTACAATTGAGGCCTTGCTCAAGAAGTACAACGTTACACATAGGGTGTCCACACCCTATCATCCTCAAACAAGCGGGCAAGCCGAGGTGTCGAATCGGGAGATAAAACAGATTCTTGAGAAGACAGTGGGTCCAACAAGAAAAGATTGGAGCTTAAGGCTAGAAGATGCATTGTGGGCTTATAGGACCGCCTACAAAACACCCATAGGAATGTCCCCCTTTCGGCTTGTTTATGGCAAGCCATGTCACTTACCTGTGGAGTTGGAGCACAAGGCTCATTGGGCCGTGAGGAAGTTCAACATGGATGTGGATGCAGCAGGAATCCATCGTAAGCTTCAATTGAATGAACTTGAGGAGATACGGAATGAAGCTTATGAGAATGCTCGCCTTTACAAGGAAAAGACGAAGGCCTTTCATGATAAGATGATTCGCACCAAGTCCTTTTCTGTTGGACAGAAAGTGTTGTTGTTTAATTCTCGTCTTCGTCTATTTCCGGGTAAGTTACGTTCACGTTGGATTGGACCCTTTGTTATCACTAACGTTTTTCCTCATGGTGCAGTCCAAGTTCGTAGCTTCAAAACAGGTCAAGAGTTCAAAGTGAATGGGCACAGATTGAAGCCTTACTACGAGGGCTTTGTAGAACATAATGTTGAGGAGACAACCCACTATGCCGTGGGTTTCCATGAAGGTTGATCACCGTGGCAACGTCCGGCTGCAAGACGTAAAAGAAAGCGCTACTTGGGAGGCAACCCATGCAATTCAACAAAGGAAGCTCTCGGACTCACTCCAATTCCAGATTTGCGTTCTTAAACCCTTCCCTTTGTTGTTTATTTAGAATCTGCCTATATAGTTGTTTTACTTGCTGTTTGTGCGTTTCTTTGTGTTTTGTGTGATTTTATGCTTGAAACATTGAGGACAATGTTTGATTGAAGTGTGGGGGGGTAACTAAGTGTTTTTGATGCAAATTCGTGGGATTTTATCACCCATTACTTATAGACTTGTTCCATGCTGTTTTAAGGTGTTTTTAAGCTGTTTTGGTGCTTTTTAGTGTGTTTTAACTTAAAAATCCGAAAATCACATAAAAATTTGAAAAATTGTTTTGAAAATACCAAAAAGAGTTGTTTTTGAGTCATTTTGTGTCTTAGGGTACCTTCCAACACAATGATGAGGAATTGGTTTTTAATTGCATAACTGTTGAAGTAAGTTACAAACATGGATGAAAGTTTGATATGCTCTTTGGTTTATGCTTAGTTGTAATTATAGTTCATAAATTCACTTGTAATCAAAAGAAAAATTAGTTTTTGTAACATGCTTGAAGGAAGAAACTCAAACTAACGCTACAACCCTGAGAGACTTGAGCTTTTCACGTTCTTTGGAGAGTTAATAATCTGTGCATTTGTTGTTTTCTAAAGTCGTTGCATGATCTCATTATTCTTTGCTTGGTTACTACTTAGAAGGCGTTTCATCATTTAGTTCCAAATACTAGAACTCATGCCCGTTTCATTCAAAGCATAAAATTGATTAGCATAACACATAACAAGATGAAGTTGTTTGTGAACCAAGAGCCAAATAGCTGTACCCCATGTTCATTTGTTTTGTAGGTTTAAGCCCCGTTGAGCCTTGTTTAGCCTATGTTCTTTGTTAAACCACGTTATCCTTACCTAGCCTAGAATAGGACCATCCATGCCTTTGTTCTTAAAGCATAGTGAACATGACTTAGAATGAATTCCTTTTGATTATTCTTGTGCAGAAAAAAACAAGTGTGGGGGAAGGGATTTATGTGTGGGAATTTGTGCCAAAAACAAGAATTGGGCACGAGAAAAAAAAAATGTGAAAAGAATGAACAAGAGGTCAAAATAAGTGAGAAAGAACTCACAAGTATTGGTTGTTGAAGAAAGGGTCCAAAAAGTTAAATTAGACCCTAAGTATTGTGTATTTCATCCCCTTGTGTGTCTAAGTGATTTTCTGCACGCAAAAGTGAATTCTAAGTGCCAAGTTCATTACTTGTTTGCTATCGCTTTAAGAACTTTTGTTTATCCTTAACCTTTCTTTGTTAGCCAATACCCCTTAGCCCCGTTACAATCCTTAACTTCTATCTTGAGTGTTATGTATTTCAATATGTGGAGTTTGGGATTGGTTTGAGCATATGGTGTCCCTGGTTCTCGCATCTAAGTAGTAGCATTCCATTCATGAGATCATATCCATAAATGCTTAATCATTCCAGAAAAGTGCTTCTTTTGTTATAACATGTGTGAGTGTTCGTTTTCATGTTTACATCAATCTTCTCACATATACTTAGTATAGGGAGTGTAGTTAGAAAATCTGTGTGAAAATAAGAGTGTATCCAGTAAGGAATTGAGTGGACTCTCTAAGGCATGTTACTACGTCCATAATGTTATTTTAAACGATTAAATGTGAGCTAGTGAATGGTAACTATGATTAAGTATATGCTCAAGAGTAGGGATAACTAAAATCTGTGGGAATAATGATCTTTGGCATGTTATGTATCATTGGAAATCCCTGAAGCAAATGTTGGAAGGTTAGGTTATGTTTATATCTTTGTTTTGCTCGAGGACTAGCAAAAGCTAAGTGTGGGGGAATTTGATAGGATCATATTTATACTACTTAGTTAGCTTGTTTTCTTGCATTTAATTAGCTAAAACTATGTTAATTATAGTGTTTAGAGTTATTTTCGTGCAATTTCAGGTTTTAGTGTCAAAGGATGCAAAAAGAAGCAATTTGGAGCATTCTAGAGCATTTTTGGGCCAAGATTGGATAGTGTAAGCATGGAGGCATGAAGATGGACGAATTTGAAAGGTTTTAGAGCTGCAAGGAGGCCTAAAAAATCTGATTTCTAGAAGGCTACATTAATCCCACATGTTTTTAGACTTTGTTCTTCTAGAAGCCAGCCATTGAAGACCACATGTTTCACACATGGTGCATAATTTCTACCTAATTTCTGGTACAAAACCTCTTGTTTTCAATTAAGTTCTAAACCCTTCCTAGCCCTATAAATAAGGCAGCTGCAAGCATCACAAGATCATTCAGAAATTTCACAAACTCATTCATCATCAAAATTCGTCCATTCTATTCCAGCAGCATCCATTGACCCCAAAACACCATTCTTCAACCTAGAGATACAATCAGCCATTCCACCACTTCCCAACCATCAAACACTCATCCACACCCATCCTACATCCCTTGCCGTGTCTCTAAACATCCCACAAACCGTTCCACATCATCAAAACATCCCAGAATTCATCCCCATCCAATCTGCCGCAAGCAAGAGGAAGGAGACAGATGCACAAAATTGTTTGGTTCTTCATTCTGAATTGTTGAACGATTTTAGGTGTATTCTCTCTTATATTTCAATGTCTAATTCATGTAATCTCTGTTTTGCTCTGAGTATGATTGGCTAAATTCGTTTTTGGCTAAGGGTATATTCGAAACCATGGATATATATGTGAAATAAGTTGATTACTCCAGTTATCGTTGCATAAGTCATGAATACAATCTGTTTAACTATGTGATTTAGAACTTATTCTTGTATGTTGATTGAGAGTGCACACTTAATTTGCATGCTTGAATCTGGTGCTAGGATATGAATTTGTTTCACCTAATCGTTATGAGTTTATATCCACAAGTAGTGAAGGTCACTAGTCATGATCGTGTTGAGTAGATTCCTGGCGAAAGTATCATGCTTTTCATAGTTACAATTGCCTTGTCGATGCTTATGATTTCCAATGAACGTAATGATTCTAACTTGTATCTTTATCATGCTGTTCATATAGAGAACTTGTTAGGAATAATTTGGTTGCAATGCATATTCATTCAATTCAATGATCTTAGGGAAATCTGAAGGTTAATTTAAGCGGACCTAATTAACTTGGAGTGTCGAGGTTCATAACTTGTCGAATTGATAACTGGAAGTTGATTTAAGTTGCATATATTTCATGTGTGGAGAAGAACCCCTTAGCCATCTCACCATCCATTTAATTCCATCAAATTCGTCCAATTCTGCCTAGTTTACTTTCTTGTTTTGTTTGTTTGATTTTCGTCCAAAACCAAATCCCCATTTATGTTAGAGTGTCTAATTGGTCCAAATATGTTTTAGATTGTGTTTTTAAGAGTTTTGAGTCAAGTTAGAACCAATTTTCGTCCAAGTTTGTGTTTAGGCTAAAAACTGCCCAGATTGTGTTTTTAAGGCAGTTTTGAGTGTTTTCAGCCTATTTTGAGTCTTATGAACGTGTTTGAGTCTTTTTACGTGAGTTTGAGTGTTTGAAAGGTTAATTTTATTTATTTGAGTCAGTTTAGAGTGTTTAGCAATCCCTCCTAATCCCCGGTGTAAGAACGATCCCTACTTATTCATATGCTACAATTGTCAAAAGAGGGTTAATTTGTGTGTTAAGTTAATTTTCGCATCAACAATCAATTACATATCTAAACACCTATTTTAGTTTCTAGAAGACTTATCCATACCAATGCCACAAGACACCATTCCTTGTAGGTTTAGGAATCACAAATCCTTTTCCTACTCTTATATCACATGTCCTAGGCCCTTTAGGATTAGGAATCTGCCTTAAACACAGTTTCTAGAACACCTAATCCTATCCCTACATGTGTGCCGTACCAAAACCTTCTAGAATCCCTAAATCCTTGATAGGAGCATATTCATGCGACTTAATTAGCTTGTTCTCGTGCATTTATGTTGTGTTTACTTAGTTATTTTAGTGTTTAAGGCCACTTTTGTGTATTTTCAGATTATAAGGCCAAAGTGTGCAAGAAGATGTAAATTGGAGCCTTTTGGAGCGAAAGAGGAATGAATGAGTTGAAGACTTGAAGAAACGATGAATTCCTACTCCAACGATGAATCCTTACCAAAACGAGGAATCCTACTCAAACAAGGTTTCCTACTTGAAGTAGGAAAGTTAACCCTAAGTTTCCCGTTTTGGTAACCTTTCCTAATCTTAAACGTCCGTATTTTCTAGCCACTTTGAAGTCCTTGTAGGCGCTTTAGGACACAAAACGAAGGCCCTAGGGCCCTTAAAACCCTTTGCCGTGGGCTTTAGCCCAATTCCCTTCCCTTGCCTTGCAAGGGGGGCATTTTAGGCCCATTCCATGCTTCTAAACCCTAATCCTTTTCCTTGCAGCCACATTCCCTTTAATTTCTGATTTAAATCCTTAATTCTATCAGCCTTTAATTTAATTTTAGTTAACTATAATAAGCTAGGGTTTATTTTCTGAAACACTACACATTTTACAACCTAGCTGCACCCTATTCATCCATTCTTTTGAGATTTTAAACCACAAAAACCTCTCTAGCCGTCACTCTCCCTTGAATCCATAGCCTTTGATTCATCCAAAAACCCATCTCAGCCGCACCTATTCTAACCCTAGCTCTCTCTCATTCATGCAAAACATAACATGCAGTGATAGGAGCATTTTTATGCGACTTAATTGGCTTGTTCTCATGCATTTATGTTGTTTTTCCTTAGTTAGTTTAGTGTTTAAAGTCATTTTCGTGCAATTTCAGGTTTTAGTGTCAAAGTATGCAAAAAGAAGCAATTTGGAGCATTCTAGAGCATTTTTGGGCCAAGATTGGATAGTGCAAGCATGGAGGCATGAGGATGGACGAATTTGATGGCTTGAATTCAGTTAGGGAGCTGCAAGGGGGCCTAAAAACCTTATTTCTAGAAGGCTTTATCTATTCACACATGGTGCCTAATTTCTGTATTGGAAGACCTAGCCGTCCTACCTTGTCTCCTAACCGTCCTAGCTTGTCACTAGCCGTCCTACCTTGTCTCCTAGCCGTCCTACCTTGTCTCCTAGCCGTCCTAGCTTGTCACTAGCCGTCCTAGCTTGTCTACTAGCCGTCCTACCTTGTCTCCTAGCCGTCCTAGCTTGTCACTAGCCATCCTAGCTTGTCTCCTAGCCGTCCTAGCTTGTCTCCTAGCCGTCCTAGCTTGTCACAAGCCGTCCTAGCTTGTCTCCTAGCCGTCCTACCTTGTCACAAGCTCATATTTGATTACCCTAGGGTTTTAAGTGCTTATATATACTCATATTAACCCCTAGATCAGATCACCACCTCTCATACCCATTCATTCACTCCAGAAATTCGTCCAAACCTCTCCACACCCTTGCCACAGCCACCAAACACCTTTCTCCTTAGTTTTAAGCCTTGCCACACCATCCCCTTCCCCTAAACACTACTACATCCCTCCATAACCATACATCCATACACCTAAGGCCTTAAAACCTGTCCCTAGACCCTTACCGCACCAAGGAGGAGGAGAAGGAAGCTCGGAAGTTCATGCAATTCAAGTTCGCGTCTTTGGAATTTCTAGGTGTTTCTTTTCCTTTGATTTCAATGTTTAATTTCAATTCTCTTTGTTTTGTGCGTATGAGGAACTAAACCCCCCCTTGGCTAGGGGGGGATTCGAAACACATGTTTATGATTGCAATATGATTTGATTACTTCTAATTGCGTTTCATACGTCGTGAATTCAATTTACTTATCTATGTGAATTACCTTGATTTGTGTGTGTTGGTTGAGAGTGCACGCTTAATTTTCATGCATAAATTGGATGCTAGGATATAAGGAAATTTCACCTAATCGTTATGGAATTATATTCACAAGTAGTAAAGGTTGATGATCTCAATCGCGTTAAGTAAATTCTTGGCATAAGTTTCATGCAATCATAGTAACAAGTGCTTCGTCAATGCTTATGGTTTTCATAGAACTTAATGATTCTTGCTTGTATCTCTATTATGCAATCATGTAGGGGACTTGTGGGGAATGTTTTGGATTGTCGTATGCAATCATCCAATTCAATAACGTTAGGAAAATCTGAGGGTTAATTTAAGCGAACCTAATTAACTTGGGGCGTTGAGAATTCATGGTTTATTGAAAAGCAATTAGAAATCGTTTTGTGTGCAAGTATAACATGTGTGGAGATGAACCCCTTACCTAGCTTCCATCCCATTCATTAAATCCAAATTCGTTTTAAAATCTGTCCGTTTTACAAAGTTTTAAGTTTTGTTTTCAAATTCGTCAAAGTCAAAATCCCCCTTTACTTAGAGTGTCAAATTAGTTAGAAATCAATTTAGTTTGTGTTTTTAAGTGTCCTAGATCAAGTTAAAACCAATTTTCGTCCAAAGTTGTGTCTAGTGTTCAAAACTGCCCAGATTGTGTTTTTTAGGCAGTTTTGAGTCTTCTAGTTGCTGTTTTGGGTTTTAGGTTTGTTTAAGTGTTTTAACTTTTAGTTTTGCATTCTTTGAGTCGAGTTTAGTGTTTTAAACTTTGATTTTGAGTTTTTAAGTCAGTTTCCAAGTGTTTAGCAATCCCTCCTAATCCCCGGTCTAGAACGATCCCTACTTACATCTTTACTACAATTTGACAAAAAGAGGGTTTAATTTGTGTGCTTAATATATTTCGCATCAAATTTTTGGCGCCGTTGCCGGGGATTAGCAACTTTGCTAATCCCTTGGATTGTTTTATTTTCGTTTGTTTTATTTTATTCCAGATTCTTAATCTTGTTTTGTTTCTTGTTTTAGGTACCAGTTTATGACTCGGAGTTCTCATCCAATTCGTGAACATATCTTGGACTTTGTTTATTTTTCTTTTGATATTTGATTTAGTTCTCTTTCTTTGATTTTAGGTACTAGAGAAGTAAGATATGGATTTTGCTAGCATTCAAGCTCAATTGGCAAATCTTACTTCTCAATTGTCACCGTATGCCGAAAGGACCACAATGCAGAGTGTCCCTACATTTGGTGCTTCATATAGGCAAGGATTTCAAGCCAATCAATGTCCACAAAGAGATTGGAGGGATCATTCAAACTCTATGTGGTGGGAAGCTCAACAAGTTCAACGTGAAGCATATTGGCAGCCATATGAGGAGTTCTATTCAAGACCTATGCAACCACCACAACTTCATATGCAATATGCTCAATTAAATTCAAGTTCGTCAATAGATTATAATCAAATTCTTAATGAATTAAATTCTTTGGTGCAGGGGTCACAAAATCAAGCCAAGGAGGCTCAACAAGAAGGATATTGGCAACCATATGAGGAGTTCTATTCAAGCCCTATGCAGCCACCACAACCTCATATACAACCTGCCCAAACAAATTCAGGTGCGTCTTTGTATAATGATACGCTTATTAAGTTACTCACCAATTTGTCTCAGGGGCAAGAAAATCAAAAGAAAGCAATGCAAAATCGAGACAAAAGGTTGAACCACTTGGAAAAGCAAATTGGGCAGATAGCAGAATTTGTAGGACAATTTCGTGACCAAGAAATGGATGAGGAGCTGCTAATTGAGGAGGAGGAAGAAGACATGCACACGGCAAGGGTAGAACAACCCTTGTCGCAGCCCCCTAAGCCCTCTAAACCACCCACCACAAGTAAGGAAGTCCCAATTCCATGTTATTCTGATGTTATTCCACCCAATGTCCCTTTTCCTAGCAGGTTTTTGATTCCCAACCAAGAAGAGAGTAAAAAGGACATTGTGGAAGCCTTCCCAAAGGTGCAAAATGCTATTCCAATTCTTGGTGCAACACAACAAGTTTTAGATGGTGTTGAATTCTTCAAAGGACTTTGTACACCAAGAAGAATGATTCAAGATAAGGTAGTGGCTGGAGAAGATGTAGAAGGCATCAAAGAGGACATATTTGAAACCACAAAACCTAAAGAAGTTGAATTTGATGACATTGGACAAGTCATAACCATCACATGCAATCTGGCCAAGTCCAATATCCCTGAAACTTTCAAAGGAGTGGTGTTTGTCATTGAGTTCTTGTCGGACAAAACAAGTAAGTCATCTTCTCCAAATTCCATTAAATTTTATACTAACTGGCTGATTTTGATGAATCAGGCACCTACACTAGAATTCAAACCAATGCCGGTTCACTTCAAGTATCACCTTCCATTCAAGGATCAATTCCATGCCGTGGGACCTAGGGAAGTTTGAATGGAAGTTTCGTCCGGCTGGAAGACGTTAAAGCAAGCGCTACTTGGGAGGCAACCCATGCAATCAACAAAGGAAGAACTTGGGAATCGCTCCATACCCAGATTTGCGTCCCTAAACCCTTTCCTTTGTTGCTTACTTTATGTTATGTGTATTGTGTTTTTAATTGTGTCTAAAACATTGAGGACAATGTTTAGTTTAAGTGTGGGGGGGTAACATTCTGTTTTGATATATTTTTGCATGAAATTCGTAGGGTATTACCACCTAACATGTCTAAACTTGTTTCCCACTGTTTTTAAGTGTTTTTAAGCTATTTTAGAGTGTTTTAGGATGTGTTGACTTAAAAATCCGAAAATACCATAAAAATTTGAAAAATTGTTTTGAAAAACCCAAAAAGAGTTGTTTTTGTGTGTTGTTGGTGTCGTAGGTTACCTTCCAACACAATGATGAGGATTTGGTTTTTAATTGCATGACGGTTAAAGAAAGTTACAAACATGGATGAAAGTTTGATTTACTCTATGTTTATGCTTGGTTGTGGTTATAACTTATGAATTCACATGCAATCATAAAAGAAAAAAAATCAGTTTTTGTAACATGCTTGAAGGAAGGAACTCAAATTAACGCTACAACCTTGTGAGACTTGAGCCTAAACGTTTATTTGGAGAGTTAAAATCTGTGCATTCTTTGTTTTCTAAAATCGTTGCATGATCTCATTATTCTTTGCTTGGTTGCTACTTAGAAGGCGTTTCATCATTTAGTTCCAAACACTAGAAGTCATGCCCATTTCATTCAAAGCATGGTATTGATTAGCATAACACATATTCAAGATGAAGTTGTGTAGTGACCACCACTTTAGCCAAAAAGCCGTGTGCCCTACTCCATTATATGTTTAGGTGTTAACCCCATTGAGCCTTGTTTAGCCTTTTCTTTGTTAACCCACATTACCCTCACCTAGCCTAGATTAGGACTATCCATACCCTTGTTCTTAAAGTATAGTAAGCATGATTCAAATGGAATTCCTTTATGGCAGAAACCAAGTGTGGGGGAAGTTTTTATTTTGAGAATTATGTGCCATAAGCACGGGTAGAAAGAAAAGAAAAAAAAAAAATTCGTGAAAAAAAAAATAATAAAAGAAAAAAAAAAAGAAAAAAAGAAAAAAGTATGAAAGGAGTTGAACAACATGAGAAAAAGAGTTCCAAGGTGTTGTTTGTTGAAGAAAGGGTCCAAAAAGTTGAATTCGGCCCCAAGAAGTTGTTTAAAGTCTTCCCCTTGTGTTTTTAAGTTAATTTCTGCAAACTAAGTGAATTCTAAGTCTTAATTTCATTACTTTGCTTACTAATGCTTGAAGAACGTTTGTTTTCCCTATCCTTTCTTTGTTAACCAATACCCCAAGCCCCGTTGCAACCCTTAAACTTCTATCTTGAGTGTTATGTGTTTCAATTTGTTGAGTTTGAATTTGGTATGAGCATATGGTGTCACTGGTTCTCGCTGATGCAAAAATTACTTGACACTCAAATTAAACCCTCTTTTTGACAATTGTAGTATAAGTATAAGTAGGGATCGTTCTGGACCGGGGATTAGGAGGGATTGTTAATCTCTTGGAAACTGACTCAAAAACATAAAAACAATATAAAACACTATACTAAACTCGAAGAATGCAAAACTAAAAGTAAGAAAGATTAAGACTAAAACTTAAACAAAATAAAGGGGGATTGGATTTGGACGAATTTAAACTAAAAATGGAAACTTGGAAACAAAACAAATTGTAAATATGGATTTGACGGAAATGAATGGATGGGAAGCTAGCTAAGGGGTTCATCTCCACATATGTTATACTTGCATACAAAATGATGTCTAATTGCTTTTCAATAAACCATGAATTCTCAACGCCCCGGGTTAATTAGGTCCGCTTAAATTAACCGTCAAGTTTTCCTTAAGTTAATGAATTGGATGATTGCATACGACAATCCAAAGCATTCCTCACAAGTTCCCTACATGAATTGCATAATAGAGATACAAGCAAGAATCATTAAGCATCATGAAAACTATAAGTGTTGACGAGGCATTCGTTACTATGATTGCATGAAACTTATGCCAAGAATATGTTTAACACGATTGTTTATAAGCAACCTCCACTACTTGTGAATATAAGTTCATAACTATTACGTGAAACTCACTTATATTCTAGCGTCAAATTCATGCATGAAAATTAAGCGTTCATTCTTAATAAACATACATAAATAGGTTATCAATCAAATAGTTAAACAAATTGAATTCACAACTTATGAAACGTAATTAAAAGTAATCAAATCATATTACAAACATAAACATAGTTTCGAATTACCCCCTAGCTAAAGGGGGTTTAGTTCCTCATAACTTTGAAATCAAAGAAACACCTAAACATTCCAACAACTCAAAACTTTGAATTGTATGAACGTTTAAGCACTCTTTTCTTCCATTTCTCATACGTACAAAACAAAGAGAATTAAAATGAAACTTTGAAATCAAAGAAACACCTAAACATTCCAACAACTCAAAACTTGAATTGTATGAACGTTTAGGCACTCTTCTCTTCCTCGTTGTTGTAGCACAAGGTTTAAGGATAGGTTGGTTGGGGGGATGGAAGTGTTGGGGAATTATGGAAATGGATGAGGATTGGTGGAAATGGAAGATGGTTTTTGGATTCTAAGGGAGAAAGGAATGTGTTTGTGGTGTGTTGTTGTGTTGTGAATGAGATGATCTTTGAATGAATGAATGCAAGGGTATTTATAGGAGGAGTGGAGATGTATATGGCTATTTGTTTAAGGTGTTTGTGGTTGCAATGATGAAGAATTGCATGTGGAAATAAAAGGGAAAATGTGGTGAAATGATGAAGTAGGAAGGTGGAAATGCATGTGAGATGTTGGAAAGGAAATGGGAATATGAGTAGGCCATGGCATGGGAGTTGTTTTGTTGGTGTAAATGTGCCATGGTTGCAATGATGAAGAATAAAGGGTGCATGTGGGGTGGAAGTGATGAATGCAAAGTGAATGAATAATGAAATGAGTTAAAGAGGGAGAATGTGGTGAAATGATGAAGTAGGAAGGTGGAAATGCATGTGACTTGTTTGTGGAATAAAGAATGAATGGTGGAATGATGAAGTGAATGCATGTGGAATTAAAGAGGGAGAATGTGGTGAAATGATGAAGTAGGAAGGTGGAAATGCATGTGAGATGTTGGAAAGAGGTGGGTGTGCATGTGAGTTGAAATGCATATGTTTAAATGGTTGAAATGTGTAGATAATTATGAGTATGATAAGTGATAAATGTATGGTTATGATAAGTGAATGGTGAATGATATGTTAAGTGATAAATGAATGATATGTGGTGAGTGATAAGTGAATGGAAGTGATAAGTGATAAGTGTATGATATGATAATTGAATGATATGTTAAGTGAATGATATGATAAGTGAATGCTTTAAGTGTTTAAAAATAGGGAACAAAACCCTTCCTTGCATGGCAAGGAACGGAGACACAAGGAAACACACGACAATGTCCTAAGGTTGCAAGGAATGTTGTTTTTGTGTTCTAAAATGCGTAGGAGTTTTCAATGATGCTTAAACATGAGGTCTTTTAGGATTTAACTTTCCTACTTCAAGTCTTTAATTTCGTCCATCCTCTTGGCTCCAAGCATATGATATCCATTCCAATCTCTAATTTGCTCCAAAAGGCTCCAAAAGGCATCCTTTTGCATACCTTGCCCTTAGAACCTGAAAACACACAAAAGAAGCATAAAGGACTAAAATAACTAGAGAAACATAACGTAAATGCACGAGAACAAGCCATTTAAGTCGCATGAATATGGTCCTATCAAATACCCCCACACTTATCTTTTGCTAGTCCTCGAGCAAAACAGAAAGAAAAACAAAACAACACGAAACGAAACAAAACAAGTAAAACACAACCTAAACCTTCCAACAACTGTCTTAGGGATTTCCAATGCACATGACATGTTAAAAATCATCATTCTCACAGATTTTAGTCATCTTCACACTTAAGTACATTCTTAATCATAGTCACCATATACTAGTTCACAATTAAGCATTTAAAACCATGTTTTGAATGTAGTAACATGCCTTAGAGAATTTGCTCAATTCCTTACAAGATATGCACTCGATTTTCACTCAGAATTTCTAACAACATACCCTAATCTAGTCATATGTGAGAAGATTGATGTAAACATGAAAACGAACACTCACATATATGTATCACAAAGAACGCAATTTCTGGAGTTAATAAGCATGTTTAGATATGATCTCATGAATGGAATGCTACTACTTAGACGCGAGAACCAGTGACACCATATGCTCATACCAAGTTCAAACTCCACAATTGAAATGCACAACACATCAAGATAGAAGTCAAGGGTTGTAACGGGGCTTGGGTATTGGCTAACAATGAAAGGTGAAGGATAAACAAACATTCTTAAAGCAATGGTGAGCAAAGTATTGAATCAGGCACTTAGAATTCCCTTAAGAACGCAGAAGTCAACTTTGAACACCCAAGGGAAAGTCACACAAAACTTAGGGCCATATTCACTTTTTGGACCCTTTCTTCAATCACTCATTCTTTCATTTTTTTTTCAAGCTCTTTTTTTTTTTTTTTTTTTCTTTCTTTCTTTCTTTTCTTTTCTGTTTTTCTTTTCTTTACTGTCTCAAAACATACTTAAGAACAAGCATTCCTTCCCCCACACTCATTTTCTTGCATAATGTAAAAAGGAATTCATTTAAGTCATGCTCACTATCTTTTAAGAACAAGGGTGTGGATTGTCCTAAACTAGGCTAGGTGAGGAAAATGTGGGTAAACAAAGAATACAGGCTAAACAAAACTCAACGGGGTTAAAACTTACAACAAATACGAAATATGGGAAGTAAGGCTATTTGGCTTTGGTGGTGGTCACTACACAACTTCTTCTTGAATATGTGTTATGCAAATCAATAACATGCTTTGAATGAAATGGGCATAAGTTCTAGCATTTGGAACTATATGATGAAACGCTTTCTAAGTAGTAACCAAGCAAAGAATAATGAGATCATGCAACGACTTTGGAAAACAATAATGCACAGATTTTAACTCTCCAAAGAACGTTATAGGCTCAAGTCTTTCAGGGCTGTAGCGTTTGTTTGAGTTCCTTCCTTCAGGCATGTTACAAAAACGAATTTTTCTTTTATGATTGCATGTGAAGTCATACATTATAACCATAACCAAGCATATACCAAGAGTAAATCAAACTTTTCTCTATGTTTATAACTCTTTTTAACAGTCATGCAATTAGAAACCAAATCCTTATCATTGTGTTGGAAGGTGACCTACGACACAAAAACGACTCAAAACACTCTTTTTAGGCTTTTCAAAACATGTTTTTCAAATTTTTATGTGATTTTCAAATTTTTAAGTCAAAACACACTAAACACACTTAAAAACAGCAAGAAACAACATTTGAAGTTATGGTGGATAAAATCCTACGAATTTGCATTAAAACACTTTAGTAACTCCCCCACACTTAAATCAAACATTGTCCTCAATGTTAAAAACCACACTAAACACAAACAAACATATAAACAACAATTAAACATACTAAACATGGCAGAATGTGTCTAACAAAGAGAAGAGTTTAGAGATGCAAATCTGGTTATGGAGTTTTCGTTCCATCTTCTCCTTGGTGATTGCAGTGAGGCTTGGATCTTTGTGATTCCACAGGCTTACTCTTGAACTGCGCTGCTCCCATCGTTGATTTTCCTTTGTGCTACTCTTGAACTGGGTAGCAGGCTTCCTTTGGTCTCCCCCGAAGGTCTGAGCTTCCTCCTCTTATCTGTTTCTTTGTTCAATCTCTCCAATTCGTATTGAAGAGGGTTAGAGGATAGCTCAGCAAAGCTAGGTAAGCAACCAGGGAATAGAGTCTAGATAGACTCCAAGTGCCGGCTGATTGCTTCTTTCACTTTGCCATGCAAGTAATATCAAGGACAAAGGAAAAGACAGGGAAAGAGCATGATATGAGATACCTTTGCTTTTGCCCTTGATGATATGAGATACCTTTGCTTTTGAAGAAGCGGTGAATGAATTAGCACATGTATTTGTGGTGCTGTTTCCTCCTGGGTCATCTGTACTCCAGGCATCTGGTATCATCTTTGGGGAAGACATCCATGTTTGAAAGTGTGATCTCAAGAAAAGGAGAAATCTGAGCATGTTTGAGAGGGTTGGTTGCAGCTTACATTTTCGGCCGAGAAGGAAAGTTATGCGTTTGTGGGTGTATGCCTTGCCATGTTGGTTGATGTATATAGGAATTGTAATGGCAAATGGCAGTGCGGATGCGGCAATGTCCTCCACGCGTCTTCTGAAAAGCTGGGAGCTTTTGACAAAGTGGCACGATTCTTCTGAAAAGCCGGGTGCTTTTGACAAAGTTGCACTCGCTTTCTGGAAAGCCGGGAGCTTTCGGCTTTGTCACCCACGTTTGTCGGCTAAAGTGTGCAGCTGATTTCTCGCCTTCCACGCGTCTTCTGAAAAGCTGAGAGCTTTTGACAAATTGGCACACGCTTTCTGAAAAGCTTGGATTGCGTCTGAAGAACTGGCGATCTTTACGCCCGAAAATCCGGTTTTTGAAGAGCGGTGTCTCTTCAATGCTGAATTGGTGATTGTGTCGCCTATCCTTTAATAGAGGTGATCGATCACCTCTATCTGCACACTTTGAAGACTTCCCAAAAATCATCTTTGGCTCGTCGAGATTTTTCCTCCATCCAACCCTTTTCTTTTTAACTTCTTGAACAATGGCTAGCTCATCCAACCCATCGAACATTTGCTTAGATTTGAGTCTAAGCAATGACCCGGTCGCGCCTCGTCAGGGTAAGGTATGGTGCCCGTCTTTCTTATCTTCCCATGGCCCTCTTACAGATGAGGACTCTGTGATGACGGATCCCACAACGGCTACGATAGTGGCTCGGAACCTCCTCACTCCCAAAGACAGTCAGCTGCTTTCAGGACGGTCCGATGAGTTGGCCGTTCAAGAATCCCTGGCTCTGAGTGTTCAGTGCGCTGGCTCTGTGTCCAACATGGGCCAACGCCTTCTTGCTCGCTCCCGTCAGGTTGAATCCTTGATGGCGGAGGTGGAGAGTCTTAAGCAGGAGATTAAACAGCTTAAGTACGAGAACCGAAGTTTGCACGTGCTTGCCAACAATTATTCAACAGGCATGAAGAGAAAGCTTGATGAGCTTGATGATCGTCAACGGTTTGCAGCTTTCTTCCAGAGGCACCTCTTTCCTGGGTCATCCAGCGTTCCACCAAGGATTGGGGCTTTGAATGATCTATCTTCGGTGCCTCCTGCTCCTATGCCTCCTGCTCCGATGCCTCCTGCTCCGATGCCTCTTACTCCGATGCCTCCTGCTCCGATGCCTCTTGCTCCGAGAGTGTTGCCACGTAGTGGGGCCTCACGTACACAACCTTTGTAAAGGCTCCATCTTTCTGCCATGTTTAGACACAATTGTAATTTATCGAAAAAAAATCAATGAACAAGCAAAAGTTTTATTTACTGTATTGGGTTGCCTCCCAAGTAGCGCTTTCTTTTACGTCTTGCAGCCGGACGAGACCTTCTTAGGCTCACTTAGGACCCACGACATGGAATTTATCTCTGAATGGCGGGTGATACTTGAGATGATCCGGTAATGGTTTAAATTCTAGAGTGGGTGCCTGGATCATTAACAACATATCAATATAAAAGAAAATTGAAATTCGGGGAAGCGGCTTACCTGTGTGCTCCGACAAGAACTCAATGACAAACACCACTCCCTTGCAAGTTTCAGGGATATTGCACTTGGCCAGATTGCATATGAGGATTGGTCCTTGTCCTATGTCATAAAATTCAATTTCTTTGGGGTTGTTTGCCTCCAGAACATCCTCTTTGACGAATTCCCCCGTCACATCTTGCTCTTGATTCTTTGGAAAGGATTCGAAGATGCCTTTCTCACCCTCTTCTTCCTTGGATTGCATGATCCTGCAAGGAATAGGGACATTCAGTGGAACGGGGTTAGAAATAATTAAATTTGGAACAACCTTACTTGAATTAGATGGCGTGGGAGCAATAGGTGCCTCCGGCAAAGGTGTTTCCACTCTTGCCATAGGTTGCGTGTGTTCCTCTTCCTCAATTAGCAGCTCCTCATCCATTTCTTGTTCTTGAATTTGTTTCATGAACTCCATAATCTGCCCAATTTGCTCCTCCAATTTACCCAACTTCTTGTCTTGATTTTGTTCGTTCTTGTTTTGAGTTTGGACTTCCTGTGTCAAAGTAGTAAGTAATTGAAAAATCGTATCATTATCACTTGAATTACTTACATTGCTTTGGGCAGGTTGTGGTGGCTGCATAGGTGTCATATAGAACTCATCATATGGTTGCCAATATTCCCTTTGTTGAGCCTCCTCGACTTGGTTTTGTGAGCCCTGCACCAAACAAAGTAATTCATTAAGCTTTTGATTATAATCTATTGACGAACTTGAGTTTGGTTGAGCATATTGAATATGAGGTTGTGGTGGATGCATAGACGTTGAATAGAACTCCTCATAAGGCTGCCAATATCCTTCTTGTTGAATATGTTGAGGTTCCCACCATATAGAGTTTGAATGATCACTCCAATCCGAATTGTAAGTATTGGAAAACACGTCGTTCCTTGATTGATTATGATCAAATGTACCAACTCTTTGCGTTTGATACTCTTCCATAAGCTGTGACAAAAGAGAAGCACTATCAAGTGCCATGTCTTGCTTCTAAAATCAACAAAATAAAACTACAAATATATACACACAAATGAAAATAAAACAATCCAAGAGATTAGCAAAGTTGCTAATCCCCGGCAACGGCGCCAAAATTTGATGCAAAAATTACTTGACACTCAAATTAAACCCTCTTTTTGACAATTGTAGTATAAGTATAAGTAGGGATCGTTCTGGACCGGGGATTAGGAGGGATTGTTAATCTCTTGGAAACTGACTCAAAAACATAAAAACAATATAAAACACTATACTAAACTCGAAGAATGCAAAACTAAAAGTAAGAAAGATTAAGACTAAAACTTAAACAAAATAAAGGGGGATTGGATTTGGACGAATTTAAACTAAAAATGGAAACTTGGAAACAAAACAAATTGTAAATATGGATTTGACGGAAATGAATGGATGGGAAGCTAGCTAAGGGGTTCATCTCCACATATGTTATACTTGCATACAAAATGATGTCTAATTGCTTTTCAATAAACCATGAATTCTCAACGCCCCGGGTTAATTAGGTCCGCTTAAATTAACCGTCAAGTTTTCCTTAAGTTAATGAATTGGATGATTGCATACGACAATCCAAAGCATTCCTCACAAGTTCCCTACATGAATTGCATAATAGAGATACAAGCAAGAATCATTAAGCATCATGAAAACTATAAGTGTTGACGAGGCATTCGTTACTATGATTGCATGAAACTTATGCCAAGAATATGTTTAACACGATTGTTTATAAGCAACCTCCACTACTTGTGAATATAAGTTCATAACTATTACGTGAAACTCACTTATATTCTAGCGTCAAATTCATGCATGAAAATTAAGCGTTCATTCTTAATAAACATACATAAATAGGTTATCAATCAAATAGTTAAACAAATTGAATTCACAACTTATGAAACGTAATTAAAAGTAATCAAATCATATTACAAACATAAACATAGTTTCGAATTACCCCCTAGCTAAAGGGGGTTTAGTTCCTCATAACTTTGAAATCAAAGAAACACCTAAACATTCCAACAACTCAAAACTTTGAATTGTATGAACGTTTAAGCACTCTTTTCTTCCATTTCTCATACGTACAAAACAAAGAGAATTAAAATGAAACTTTGAAATCAAAGAAACACCTAAACATTCCAACAACTCAAAACTTGAATTGTATGAACGTTTAGGCACTCTTCTCTTCCTCGTTGTTGTAGCACAAGGTTTAAGGATAGGTTGGTTGGGGGGATGGAAGTGTTGGGGAATTATGGAAATGGATGAGGATTGGTGGAAATGGAAGATGGTTTTTGGATTCTAAGGGAGAAAGGAATGTGTTTGTGGTGTGTTGTTGTGTTGTGAATGAGATGATCTTTGAATGAATGAATGCAAGGGTATTTATAGGAGGAGTGGAGATGTATATGGCTATTTGTTTAAGGTGTTTGTGGTTGCAATGATGAAGAATTGCATGTGGAAATAAAAGGGAAAATGTGGTGAAATGATGAAGTAGGAAGGTGGAAATGCATGTGAGATGTTGGAAAGGAAATGGGAATATGAGTAGGCCATGGCATGGGAGTTGTTTTGTTGGTGTAAATGTGCCATGGTTGCAATGATGAAGAATAAAGGGTGCATGTGGGGTGGAAGTGATGAATGCAAAGTGAATGAATAATGAAATGAGTTAAAGAGGGAGAATGTGGTGAAATGATGAAGTAGGAAGGTGGAAATGCATGTGACTTGTTTGTGGAATAAAGAATGAATGGTGGAATGATGAAGTGAATGCATGTGGAATTAAAGAGGGAGAATGTGGTGAAATGATGAAGTAGGAAGGTGGAAATGCATGTGAGATGTTGGAAAGAGGTGGGTGTGCATGTGAGTTGAAATGCATATGTTTAAATGGTTGAAATGTGTAGATAATTATGAGTATGATAAGTGATAAATGTATGGTTATGATAAGTGAATGGTGAATGATATGTTAAGTGATAAATGAATGATATGTGGTGAGTGATAAGTGAATGGAAGTGATAAGTGATAAGTGTATGATATGATAATTGAATGATATGTTAAGTGAATGATATGATAAGTGAATGCTTTAAGTGTTTAAAAATAGGGAACAAAACCCTTCCTTGCATGGCAAGGAACGGAGACACAAGGAAACACACGACAATGTCCTAAGGTTGCAAGGAATGTTGTTTTTGTGTTCTAAAATGCGTAGGAGTTTTCAATGATGCTTAAACATGAGGTCTTTTAGGATTTAACTTTCCTACTTCAAGTCTTTAATTTCGTCCATCCTCTTGGCTCCAAGCATATGATATCCATTCCAATCTCTAATTTGCTCCAAAAGGCTCCAAAAGGCATCCTTTTGCATACCTTGCCCTTAGAACCTGAAAACACACAAAAGAAGCATAAAGGACTAAAATAACTAGAGAAACATAACGTAAATGCACGAGAACAAGCCATTTAAGTCGCATGAATATGGTCCTATCAAATACCCCCACACTTATCTTTTGCTAGTCCTCGAGCAAAACAGAAAGAAAAACAAAACAACACGAAACGAAACAAAACAAGTAAAACACAACCTAAACCTTCCAACAACTGTCTTAGGGATTTCCAATGCACATGACATGTTAAAAATCATCATTCTCACAGATTTTAGTCATCTTCACACTTAAGTACATTCTTAATCATAGTCACCATATACTAGTTCACAATTAAGCATTTAAAACCATGTTTTGAATGTAGTAACATGCCTTAGAGAATTTGCTCAATTCCTTACAAGATATGCACTCGATTTTCACTCAGAATTTCTAACAACATACCCTAATCTAGTCATATGTGAGAAGATTGATGTAAACATGAAAACGAACACTCACATATATGTATCACAAAGAACGCAATTTCTGGAGTTAATAAGCATGTTTAGATATGATCTCATGAATGGAATGCTACTACTTAGACGCGAGAACCAGTGACACCATATGCTCATACCAAGTTCAAACTCCACAATTGAAATGCACAACACATCAAGATAGAAGTCAAGGGTTGTAACGGGGCTTGGGTATTGGCTAACAATGAAAGGTGAAGGATAAACAAACATTCTTAAAGCAATGGTGAGCAAAGTATTGAATCAGGCACTTAGAATTCCCTTAAGAACGCAGAAGTCAACTTTGAACACCCAAGGGAAAGTCACACAAAACTTAGGGCCATATTCACTTTTTGGACCCTTTCTTCAATCACTCATTCTTTCATTTTTTTTTCAAGCTCTTTTTTTTTTTTTTTTTTTCTTTCTTTCTTTCTTTTCTTTTCTGTTT
This sequence comes from Pyrus pyrifolia, assembly GCA_016587475.1. Lineage (NCBI taxonomy): Eukaryota > Viridiplantae > Streptophyta > Magnoliopsida > Rosales > Rosaceae > Pyrus > Pyrus pyrifolia. The sequence goes on from BNSU01000024.1 coordinate 1,663,648, forward strand.
TTCTTTTCTTTACTGTCTCAAAACATACTTAAGAACAAGCATTCCTTCCCCCACACTCATTTTCTTGCATAATGTAAAAAGGAATTCATTTAAGTCATGCTCACTATCTTTTAAGAACAAGGGTGTGGATTGTCCTAAACTAGGCTAGGTGAGGAAAATGTGGGTAAACAAAGAATACAGGCTAAACAAAACTCAACGGGGTTAAAACTTACAACAAATACGAAATATGGGAAGTAAGGCTATTTGGCTTTGGTGGTGGTCACTACACAACTTCTTCTTGAATATGTGTTATGCAAATCAATAACATGCTTTGAATGAAATGGGCATAAGTTCTAGCATTTGGAACTATATGATGAAACGCTTTCTAAGTAGTAACCAAGCAAAGAATAATGAGATCATGCAACGACTTTGGAAAACAATAATGCACAGATTTTAACTCTCCAAAGAACGTTATAGGCTCAAGTCTTTCAGGGCTGTAGCGTTTGTTTGAGTTCCTTCCTTCAGGCATGTTACAAAAACGAATTTTTCTTTTATGATTGCATGTGAAGTCATACATTATAACCATAACCAAGCATATACCAAGAGTAAATCAAACTTTTCTCTATGTTTATAACTCTTTTTAACAGTCATGCAATTAGAAACCAAATCCTTATCATTGTGTTGGAAGGTGACCTACGACACAAAAACGACTCAAAACACTCTTTTTAGGCTTTTCAAAACATGTTTTTCAAATTTTTATGTGATTTTCAAATTTTTAAGTCAAAACACACTAAACACACTTAAAAACAGCAAGAAACAACATTTGAAGTTATGGTGGATAAAATCCTACGAATTTGCATTAAAACACTTTAGTAACTCCCCCACACTTAAATCAAACATTGTCCTCAATGTTAAAAACCACACTAAACACAAACAAACATATAAACAACAATTAAACATACTAAACATGGCAGAATGTGTCTAACAAAGAGAAGAGTTTAGAGATGCAAATCTGGTTATGGAGTTTTCGTTCCATCTTCTCCTTGGTGATTGCAGTGAGGCTTGGATCTTTGTGATTCCACAGGCTTACTCTTGAACTGCGCTGCTCCCATCGTTGATTTTCCTTTGTGCTACTCTTGAACTGGGTAGCAGGCTTCCTTTGGTCTCCCCCGAAGGTCTGAGCTTCCTCCTCTTATCTGTTTCTTTGTTCAATCTCTCCAATTCGTATTGAAGAGGGTTAGAGGATAGCTCAGCAAAGCTAGGTAAGCAACCAGGGAATAGAGTCTAGATAGACTCCAAGTGCCGGCTGATTGCTTCTTTCACTTTGCCATGCAAGTAATATCAAGGACAAAGGAAAAGACAGGGAAAGAGCATGATATGAGATACCTTTGCTTTTGCCCTTGATGATATGAGATACCTTTGCTTTTGAAGAAGCGGTGAATGAATTAGCACATGTATTTGTGGTGCTGTTTCCTCCTGGGTCATCTGTACTCCAGGCATCTGGTATCATCTTTGGGGAAGACATCCATGTTTGAAAGTGTGATCTCAAGAAAAGGAGAAATCTGAGCATGTTTGAGAGGGTTGGTTGCAGCTTACATTTTCGGCCGAGAAGGAAAGTTATGCGTTTGTGGGTGTATGCCTTGCCATGTTGGTTGATGTATATAGGAATTGTAATGGCAAATGGCAGTGCGGATGCGGCAATGTCCTCCACGCGTCTTCTGAAAAGCTGGGAGCTTTTGACAAAGTGGCACGATTCTTCTGAAAAGCCGGGTGCTTTTGACAAAGTTGCACTCGCTTTCTGGAAAGCCGGGAGCTTTCGGCTTTGTCACCCACGTTTGTCGGCTAAAGTGTGCAGCTGATTTCTCGCCTTCCACGCGTCTTCTGAAAAGCTGAGAGCTTTTGACAAATTGGCACACGCTTTCTGAAAAGCTTGGATTGCGTCTGAAGAACTGGCGATCTTTACGCCCGAAAATCCGGTTTTTGAAGAGCGGTGTCTCTTCAATGCTGAATTGGTGATTGTGTCGCCTATCCTTTAATAGAGGTGATCGATCACCTCTATCTGCACACTTTGAAGACTTCCCAAAAATCATCTTTGGCTCGTCGAGATTTTTCCTCCATCCAACCCTTTTCTTTTTAACTTCTTGAACAATGGCTAGCTCATCCAACCCATCGAACATTTGCTTAGATTTGAGTCTAAGCAATGACCCGGTCGCGCCTCGTCAGGGTAAGGTATGGTGCCCGTCTTTCTTATCTTCCCATGGCCCTCTTACAGATGAGGACTCTGTGATGACGGATCCCACAACGGCTACGATAGTGGCTCGGAACCTCCTCACTCCCAAAGACAGTCAGCTGCTTTCAGGACGGTCCGATGAGTTGGCCGTTCAAGAATCCCTGGCTCTGAGTGTTCAGTGCGCTGGCTCTGTGTCCAACATGGGCCAACGCCTTCTTGCTCGCTCCCGTCAGGTTGAATCCTTGATGGCGGAGGTGGAGAGTCTTAAGCAGGAGATTAAACAGCTTAAGTACGAGAACCGAAGTTTGCACGTGCTTGCCAACAATTATTCAACAGGCATGAAGAGAAAGCTTGATGAGCTTGATGATCGTCAACGGTTTGCAGCTTTCTTCCAGAGGCACCTCTTTCCTGGGTCATCCAGCGTTCCACCAAGGATTGGGGCTTTGAATGATCTATCTTCGGTGCCTCCTGCTCCTATGCCTCCTGCTCCGATGCCTCCTGCTCCGATGCCTCTTACTCCGATGCCTCCTGCTCCGATGCCTCTTGCTCCGAGAGTGTTGCCACGTAGTGGGGCCTCACGTACACAACCTTTGTAAAGGCTCCATCTTTCTGCCATGTTTAGACACAATTGTAATTTATCGAAAAAAAATCAATGAACAAGCAAAAGTTTTATTTACTGTATTGGGTTGCCTCCCAAGTAGCGCTTTCTTTTACGTCTTGCAGCCGGACGAGACCTTCTTAGGCTCACTTAGGACCCACGACATGGAATTTATCTCTGAATGGCGGGTGATACTTGAGATGATCCGGTAATGGTTTAAATTCTAGAGTGGGTGCCTGGATCATTAACAACATATCAATATAAAAGAAAATTGAAATTCGGGGAAGCGGCTTACCTGTGTGCTCCGACAAGAACTCAATGACAAACACCACTCCCTTGCAAGTTTCAGGGATATTGCACTTGGCCAGATTGCATATGAGGATTGGTCCTTGTCCTATGTCATAAAATTCAATTTCTTTGGGGTTGTTTGCCTCCAGAACATCCTCTTTGACGAATTCCCCCGTCACATCTTGCTCTTGATTCTTTGGAAAGGATTCGAAGATGCCTTTCTCACCCTCTTCTTCCTTGGATTGCATGATCCTGCAAGGAATAGGGACATTCAGTGGAACGGGGTTAGAAATAATTAAATTTGGAACAACCTTACTTGAATTAGATGGCGTGGGAGCAATAGGTGCCTCCGGCAAAGGTGTTTCCACTCTTGCCATAGGTTGCGTGTGTTCCTCTTCCTCAATTAGCAGCTCCTCATCCATTTCTTGTTCTTGAATTTGTTTCATGAACTCCATAATCTGCCCAATTTGCTCCTCCAATTTACCCAACTTCTTGTCTTGATTTTGTTCGTTCTTGTTTTGAGTTTGGACTTCCTGTGTCAAAGTAGTAAGTAATTGAAAAATCGTATCATTATCACTTGAATTACTTACATTGCTTTGGGCAGGTTGTGGTGGCTGCATAGGTGTCATATAGAACTCATCATATGGTTGCCAATATTCCCTTTGTTGAGCCTCCTCGACTTGGTTTTGTGAGCCCTGCACCAAACAAAGTAATTCATTAAGCTTTTGATTATAATCTATTGACGAACTTGAGTTTGGTTGAGCATATTGAATATGAGGTTGTGGTGGATGCATAGACGTTGAATAGAACTCCTCATAAGGCTGCCAATATCCTTCTTGTTGAATATGTTGAGGTTCCCACCATATAGAGTTTGAATGATCACTCCAATCCGAATTGTAAGTATTGGAAAACACGTCGTTCCTTGATTGATTATGATCAAATGTACCAACTCTTTGCGTTTGATACTCTTCCATAAGCTGTGACAAAAGAGAAGCACTATCAAGTGCCATGTCTTGCTTCTAAAATCAACAAAATAAAACTACAAATATATACACACAAATGAAAATAAAACAATCCAAGAGATTAGCAAAGTTGCTAATCCCCGGCAACGGCGCCAAAATTTGATGCAAAAATTACTTGACACTCAAATTAAACCCTCTTTTTGACAATTGTAGTATAAGTATAAGTAGGGATCGTTCTGGACCGGGGATTAGGAGGGATTGTTAATCTCTTGGAAACTGACTCAAAAACATAAAAACAATATAAAACACTATACTAAACTCGAAGAATGCAAAACTAAAAGTAAGAAAGATTAAGACTAAAACTTAAACAAAATAAAGGGGGATTGGATTTGGACGAATTTAAACTAAAAATGGAAACTTGGAAACAAAACAAATTGTAAATATGGATTTGACGGAAATGAATGGATGGGAAGCTAGCTAAGGGGTTCATCTCCACATATGTTATACTTGCATACAAAATGATGTCTAATTGCTTTTCAATAAACCATGAATTCTCAACGCCCCGGGTTAATTAGGTCCGCTTAAATTAACCGTCAAGTTTTCCTTAAGTTAATGAATTGGATGATTGCATACGACAATCCAAAGCATTCCTCACAAGTTCCCTACATGAATTGCATAATAGAGATACAAGCAAGAATCATTAAGCATCATGAAAACTATAAGTGTTGACGAGGCATTCGTTACTATGATTGCATGAAACTTATGCCAAGAATATGTTTAACACGATTGTTTATAAGCAACCTCCACTACTTGTGAATATAAGTTCATAACTATTACGTGAAACTCACTTATATTCTAGCGTCAAATTCATGCATGAAAATTAAGCGTTCATTCTTAATAAACATACATAAATAGGTTATCAATCAAATAGTTAAACAAATTGAATTCACAACTTATGAAACGTAATTAAAAGTAATCAAATCATATTACAAACATAAACATAGTTTCGAATTACCCCCTAGCTAAAGGGGGTTTAGTTCCTCATAACTTTGAAATCAAAGAAACACCTAAACATTCCAACAACTCAAAACTTTGAATTGTATGAACGTTTAAGCACTCTTTTCTTCCATTTCTCATACGTACAAAACAAAGAGAATTAAAATGAAACTTTGAAATCAAAGAAACACCTAAACATTCCAACAACTCAAAACTTGAATTGTATGAACGTTTAGGCACTCTTCTCTTCCTCGTTGTTGTAGCACAAGGTTTAAGGATAGGTTGGTTGGGGGGATGGAAGTGTTGGGGAATTATGGAAATGGATGAGGATTGGTGGAAATGGAAGATGGTTTTTGGATTCTAAGGGAGAAAGGAATGTGTTTGTGGTGTGTTGTTGTGTTGTGAATGAGATGATCTTTGAATGAATGAATGCAAGGGTATTTATAGGAGGAGTGGAGATGTATATGGCTATTTGTTTAAGGTGTTTGTGGTTGCAATGATGAAGAATTGCATGTGGAAATAAAAGGGAAAATGTGGTGAAATGATGAAGTAGGAAGGTGGAAATGCATGTGAGATGTTGGAAAGGAAATGGGAATATGAGTAGGCCATGGCATGGGAGTTGTTTTGTTGGTGTAAATGTGCCATGGTTGCAATGATGAAGAATAAAGGGTGCATGTGGGGTGGAAGTGATGAATGCAAAGTGAATGAATAATGAAATGAGTTAAAGAGGGAGAATGTGGTGAAATGATGAAGTAGGAAGGTGGAAATGCATGTGACTTGTTTGTGGAATAAAGAATGAATGGTGGAATGATGAAGTGAATGCATGTGGAATTAAAGAGGGAGAATGTGGTGAAATGATGAAGTAGGAAGGTGGAAATGCATGTGAGATGTTGGAAAGAGGTGGGTGTGCATGTGAGTTGAAATGCATATGTTTAAATGGTTGAAATGTGTAGATAATTATGAGTATGATAAGTGATAAATGTATGGTTATGATAAGTGAATGGTGAATGATATGTTAAGTGATAAATGAATGATATGTGGTGAGTGATAAGTGAATGGAAGTGATAAGTGATAAGTGTATGATATGATAATTGAATGATATGTTAAGTGAATGATATGATAAGTGAATGCTTTAAGTGTTTAAAAATAGGGAACAAAACCCTTCCTTGCATGGCAAGGAACGGAGACACAAGGAAACACACGACAATGTCCTAAGGTTGCAAGGAATGTTGTTTTTGTGTTCTAAAATGCGTAGGAGTTTTCAATGATGCTTAAACATGAGGTCTTTTAGGATTTAACTTTCCTACTTCAAGTCTTTAATTTCGTCCATCCTCTTGGCTCCAAGCATATGATATCCATTCCAATCTCTAATTTGCTCCAAAAGGCTCCAAAAGGCATCCTTTTGCATACCTTGCCCTTAGAACCTGAAAACACACAAAAGAAGCATAAAGGACTAAAATAACTAGAGAAACATAACGTAAATGCACGAGAACAAGCCATTTAAGTCGCATGAATATGGTCCTATCACTCGCATCTAAGTAGTAGCATTCCATTCATGAGATCATATCATGCCTATTAACTCCAGAAATTGCGTTCTTTGTGATACATATATGTGAGCATTCGTTTTTATATCTACATCAATTCTCTCACATATAACTAGTATAGGGTATGTAGTTAGAAAATCTGAGTGAAAATAGAGTGCAAATCTATTAAGGATTGAGGGAATTCTCTAAGGCATGTTACTACATTCAAAACATTGTTTTAATTGGTTAATTGTGAACTAGTAAGTAGTGACTATGATTAAGCATGTGCTTAAGTGTTAAATTGACTCAAATCTGTGGGAATGATAATCTTTAACATGTCATGTGCATTGGAAATCCCTGAGGCAAACGTTGGAAGGTTTAGATAATGTTTGTTTGTTTTGTCTTGTTTTATTTCTTTGTTTTGCTCGAGGACTAGCAAAAGCTAAGTGTGGGGGAATTTGATAGGAGCATTTTTATGCGACTTAATTGGCTTGTTCTCATGCATTTATGTTGTTTTTCCTTAGTTAGTTTAGTGTTTAAAGTCATTTTCGTGCAATTTCAGGTTTTAGTGTCAAAGTATGCAAAAAGAAGCAATTTGGAGCATTCTAGAGCATTTTTGGGCCAAGATTGGATAGTGCAAGCATGGAGGCATGAGGATGGACGAATTTGATGGCTTGAATTCAGTTAGGGAGCTGCAAGGGGGCCTAAAAACCTTATTTCTAGAAGGCTTTATCTATTCACACATGGTGCCTAATTTCTGTATTGGAAGACCTAGCCGTCCTACCTTGTCTCCTAACCGTCCTAGCTTGTCACTAGCCGTCCTAGCTTGTCTCCTAGCCGTCCTACCTTGTCTCCTAGCCGTCCTAGCTTGTCACTAGCCGTCCTAGCTTGTCTACTAGCCGTCCTACCTTGTCTCCTAGCCGTCCTAGCTTGTCACTAGCCATCCTAGCTTGTCTCCTAGCCGTCCTAGCTTGTCTCCTAGCCGTCCTAGCTTGTCACAAGCCGTCCTAGCTTGTCTCCTAGCCGTCCTACCTTGTCACAAGCTCATATTTGATTACCCTAGGGTTTTAAGTGCTTATATATACTCATATTAACCCCTAGATCAGATCACCACCTCTCATACCCATTCATTCACTCCAGAAATTCGTCCAAACCTCTCCACACCCTTGCCACAGCCACCAAACACCTTTCTCCTTAGTTTTAAGCCTTGCCACACCATCCCCTTCCCCTAAACACTACTACATCCCTCCATAACCATACATCCATACACCTAAGGCCTTAAAACCTGTCCCTAGACCCTTACCGCACCAAGGAGGAGGAGAAGGAAGCTCGGAAGTTCATGCAATTCAAGTTCGCGTCTTTGGAATTTCTAGGTGTTTCTTTTCCTTTGATTTCAATGTTTAATTTCAATTCTCTTTGTTTTGTGCGTATGAGGAACTAAACCCCCCCTTGGCTAGGGGGGGATTCGAAACACATGTTTATGATTGCAATATGATTTGATTACTTCTAATTGCGTTTCATACGTCGTGAATTCAATTTACTTATCTATGTGAATTACCTTGATTTGTGTGTGTTGGTTGAGAGTGCACGCTTAATTTTCATGCATAAATTGGATGCTAGGATATAAGGAAATTTCACCTAATCGTTATGGAATTATATTCACAAGTAGTAAAGGTTGATGATCTCAATCGCGTTAAGTAAATTCTTGGCATAAGTTTCATGCAATCATAGTAACAAGTGCTTCGTCAATGCTTATGGTTTTCATAGAACTTAATGATTCTTGCTTGTATCTCTATTATGCAATCATGTAGGGGACTTGTGGGGAATGTTTTGGATTGTCGTATGCAATCATCCAATTCAATAACGTTAGGAAAATCTGAGGGTTAATTTAAGCGAACCTAATTAACTTGGGGCGTTGAGAATTCATGGTTTATTGAAAAGCAATTAGAAATCGTTTTGTGTGCAAGTATAACATGTGTGGAGATGAACCCCTTAGCTAGCTTCCATCCCATTCATTAAATCCAAATTCGTTTTAAAATCTGTCCGTTTTACAAAGTTTTAAGTTTTGTTTTCAAATTCGTCAAAGTCAAAATCCCCCTTTACTTAGAGTGTCAAATTAGTTAGAAATCAATTTAGTTTGTGTTTTTAAGTGTCCTAGATCAAGTTAAAACCAATTTTCGTCCAAAGTTGTGTCTAGTGTTCAAAACTGCCCAGATTGTGTTTTTTAGGCAGTTTTGAGTCTTCTAGTTGCTGTTTTGGGTTTTAGGTTTGTTTAAGTGTTTTAACTTTTAGTTTTGCATTCTTTGAGTCGAGTTTAGTGTTTTAAACTTTGATTTTGAGTTTTTAAGTCAGTTTCCAAGTGTTTAGCAATCCCTCCTAATCCCCGGTCTAGAACGATCCCTACTTACATCTTTACTACAATTTGACAAAAAGAGGGTTTAATTTGTGTGCTTAATATATTTCGCATCATGCAGCCACCATCTACCATTCTCTACCATTTTTCCTCCCAAAAACCGTGCATTCCATCAGCCATTTTAACCTAATTCCTTCTCAGCCGCAAGTTCCCATCCATATTTCACCCTAAGCCTTCTAAATCCATCTCAGCCGCACCCTTTAATTCACCCTAGAATCTCATCCATACATTCATATTTTTCAGCCACCATCATACACATATTTGACCCTAGCCGCACCTAATTTTCATTCATACACTAATCAGCCACCATAACCGTAAAATTCTCTCTAATCCTCAGCCACCTTTCCATCTCCCCCCTCCATTCCAGCCACTTCCAAGCCTTGCCGCAGCAACTCCACCACTTCCCACACCATTCCACACCATCCTACACCTTCCACCACCATTGCCGCACCACCAAACCTCCATAAAACCATCCCTCAACCAGAAACTCATCCCAAATCATCCAAAACCCTCTCTGCTGCAGCAAGGAGAAGAGGAAAGAGGGGCTTCGACGCCCAGAAATTCAAGTGGATTCGTTGGGCGTTCTAGATGTAATCAATCCTTTATGCTTTATGTTTAAATTCATTTGTAATTCTCTTTTTGTGAACATGAGAGGCTAAATCCCTAATTAGCTAGGGGGTGATTCGAAACCATGTTTATGCTTGCAATATGAATTGATTACATTTGGTTGGAATTTCATGAGTTGTGGATTCAATTCGTTTAACTGTTTGATTGATAACTTTTTTGTGTATGTTTATTGAGAGTGCACGCTTAATTTTCATGCATGAATATGACGCTAGAATATAAGTGAGTTTCACCTAATAGTTATGAACTTATATTCACAAGTAGTGGAGGTTGCTTATAAACAATCGCGTTAAATGAATTCTTGGCACTAGTTTCATGCTCATGATGGTAACGAATGCCTCGTCAACACTTATAGTTTTCATGATGCTTAATGATCTTTGATTGTATCTTTATTGTGCTTTTCACGTAAAGGACTTTTGGAGAATGTTTTGAATTGCGTTGCGCTAACCCATCCAATTCATTAACTTAAGGAGAACTTGACGGTTAATTTAAGTGGACCTAATTAACCCGGGGTGTTGAGTTTCATAATTTATCGAAAGACCAACTGATAGGAGCATATTCATGCGACTTAATTAGCTTGTTCTCATGCATTTATGTTGTGTTTACTTAGTTATTTTAGTGTTTAAGGCCACTTTTGTGTATTTTCAGATTATAAGGCCAAAGTGTGCAAGAAGATGCAAATTGGAGTCTTTTGGAGCGAAAGAGGAATGAATGAGTTGAAGACTTGAAGAAACGACGAATTCCTACTCCAACGATGAATTCCTACCAAAACGAGGAATCCTACTCAAACAAGGATTCCTACTTGAAGTAGGAAAGTTAACCCTAAGTTTCCCGTTTTGGTAACCTTCCCTAATCTTAAACGTCCGTATTTTCTAGCCACTTTGAAGTCCTTGTAGGCGCTTTAGGACACAAAACGAAGGCCCTAGCCCATTTTATAGCCATTGCCGTGCCCTTTACCCTAATTCCCCTCCCTTGCCGTGCAAGGGGGGGTAGATTTGTCTCATTTCATTCATCAAACCATCTCAGCCATTCATCCTAATAACCCTAATTCTACAACCCTAGCCGTCACTCCACACATAAACGATTCAGCCATTCACTCTATTACACCCTAATTCCCACCTTTGCCGCAGCCTCCTACATCAAAATCATCCACATTCTTACCCTAATTCACTTCCCAAGCCGTCACTCCCATACACCCTAATTCATTCAGCCACACATCTACCATTCTCTCCTATTTTCCTCCCAAAACCGTGCATTCCATCAGCCATTTTAACCTAATTCCTTCTCAGCCGCAAGTCCCCATCCATATTTCACCCTAAGCTTTCTAAATTCATCTCAGCCACACCCTTTAATTCACCCTAGAATCTCATCCATTCATTCATATTTTTCAGCCACCATCATATACATATTTCACCCTAGCCGAACCTAATATTCATTCTACACATTCACCCTAACATAATCAGCCACCATAACCCAAAAATCCTCTCTAAGCCGTAGCCATACATCTCCATTCTCTCCCTTTGCCGTGCACTTCCCACACCATTCCACACCATCCTACACCTTCCACCACCATTTCCGCACCACCAAACCTCCATAAAACCATCCCTAAACCAGAAACTCATCCCAAATCATCCAAAACCCTCTCTGCCGGAGCAAGGAGAAGAGGAAAGAGGAGCTTGGACGCGTCGAAATTCAAGTGGATTCGTTGGGCGTTCTAGGTGTAATCAATCCTTTGTGCTTTATGTTTAAATTCATTTGTAATTCTCTTTTTGTGAACATGAGAGGCTAAACCCCTAATTAGCTAGGGGGTGATTCGAAACCATGTTTATGCTTGCAATATGAATTGATTACATTTGGTTGGAATTTCATGAGTTGTGGATTCAATTCGTTTAACTGTTTGATTGATAACTTATTTGTGTATGTTTATTGAGAGTGCACGCTTAATTTTCATGCTTGAATATGACGCTAGAATATAAGTGAGTTTCACCTAATAGTTATGAACTTATATTCACAAGTAGTGGAGGTTGCTTATAAACAATCGCGTTAAATGAATTCTTGGCACTAGTTTCATGCTCATCATAGTAACGAATGCCTCGTCAACACTTATAGTTTTCATGATGCTTAATGATCTTTAATTGTATCTTTATTGTGCTTTTCACGTAAAGGACTTTTGGAGAATGTTTTGAATTGCGTTGCGCTAACCCATCCAATTCATTAACTTAAGGAGAACTTGACGGTTAATTTAAGCGGACCTAATTAACCCGGGGTGTTAAGTTTCATAATTTATCGAAAGACGAACTGAAAATCATTTTGTATGCAAGTGTAACATGTGTGGAGAAGAATCTTCTAGCTAGCTTTCATCCATATTTTCATCACATTCATATTTACATTCTGCCTTTAAATTACAATCTGTGCATTTAATTTATTTTCGTCAAAACCTCAATCCCCCTTTACTTTAGTGTCCAATTTAGTTAGAAAGTGTCTTAGTTTGTGTTTCTAAGCATTTTGATTCATTCTATTACCCAATTTCGTCCAAAGTTGTCAAAGTGCTCAAAACTGCCCAGAAAGTGTTTTTAAGGCAGTTTTGAGTGTTTTGTGGCTGTTTTGAGTCTTTTGATTTGTTTTAGTGTTTTATTGTTTAGTTTTGCATTCTTTGAGTCTAGTTTAGTGTTTTAAACTTTATTTTACGTTTTTGGGTCAGTTTCCAAGTGATTTTGCAATCCCTCCTAATCCCCGGTTAAGAACGATCCCTACTTATTCATATACTACAATTGTCACAGGAGGGTTTTAATTTGTGTGCTTACTTAGTTTGCATCCCCAACTGGAAATCATTTTGTATGCAAGTGTAACATGTGTGGAGAAGAACCTTCTAGCTAGCATTCATCCATATTTTCATCACATTCATATTTAGAATCTGCCCTAATTTACAATCTGTGCATTTTAGTTAATTTCGTCAAAAACTCAATTCCCCTTTACTTTAGTGTCCAATTTAGTTAGAAAGTGTCTTAGTTTGTGTTTCTAAGTGTTTTGATTCAAGTTGTTACACAAATTCGTCCAAATTCACCAAAGTGCTCAAAACTGCCCAGAAAGTGTTTTTAAGGCAGTTTTGAGTGTTTTGGGGCTGTTTTGAGTCTTTTGATTTGTTTTAGTGTTTTTATTGTTCAGTTTTGCATTCTTTGAGTCTAGTTTAGTGTTTCAAACTTTATTTTACGTTTTTGAGTCAGTTTCCAAGTGATTTTGCAATCCCTCCTAATCCCCGGTTAAGAACGATCCCTACTTATTCATATACTACAATTGTCACAAGAGGGTTTTAATTTGTGTGCTTACTTAGTTTGCATCAAATTTTTGGCGCTGTTGCCGGGGATTAGCAACTTTGCTAATCCCTTGGATTGTTTACTTTCTGTTTATTTAGTTATTTTGTTAAAGATTCTGACCTTGTTTTGTTTTTCGTGTTTTAGGTACTAGTGTATGACTCGGAGTTCTGAACCTATTTGTGAGGATATCTTGGACTTTGACAGCGATTTTGAGAGGACTTTGAGACGAAGGAAGAAGCACCACGAGTCAAATCCACCAAGCCCGGATTCTGAGCTTGAAGAACAAGTCCTAGAAGAGGAGGAGGAACCCACGGCAAGGGTAGTTGAAGAACCACAAGTCATGGCCGTAGATACCCGGACACTCAAGGAGCTTTCCGCTTCGGGATTGGATAATGCCGCACCCTTGTGTATCCAATATCCCCCACCGGCCGAAGGGAAGACTGAGGAGTTCGAGTTGAAGTCAAGCTTGCTCCACCATATTCCGAAGTACCATGGGTTGTTGATGTGAGAGTTACTTGACACACAAATTAAACCCTCTTGTTCTCAAATTGTAGTAAGGATGCAAGTAGGGATCGTTCTAGACCGGGGATTAGGAGGGCTTGCTAAAACCTCTAAAATGAATTAGAAACATAAAAACAAAGTTTAAAACACTAAACTAGACTTAATGAATGCAAACCTAAAATTTAAAACACTCAAACAAACTAAAAGACTCAAAACAGCACAAACACACTCAAATCTGCCTAAAAACCACTTTCTGGGCAGTTTTGAGTACAAACACAAATTTGGACGAAATTAAGTTGTAACTTGACTCAAGACTCTTAAAAACACAAACTAAATGTATTTCTAACTAATCTAACACTTTAAAATAAATGGGGGATTGGTTTTGACGAATTTAAAATTAAAACAGAAACTTGGAAACAAAACAGATTCGAAAACCGATTTTGATGAAATAGAAGGATGAGAAACTAGTTAGAGGGTTCCTTATCCACACATGACCATATGCATATAATTTGATTCCCAGTTATGACTTCAACAAACGATGAATGACAATGCTCCAAGTTAATTAGGTCCGCTTAAATTAACTTTCAGATTTCCCTAGATTCATTGGATTGAATGGAATACGCATTACAACCAAATTATTCCTAATCAAAGTCCCTAACTATGGAATACGCATGATAGAGACATTCAACAAAGATCATTAAGTTCAACGGAAATCATAAACATCGACTAGGCATTCATAACTATGGAATACGCATGTTAATCCAGCCTAGGGTTTACTAAACACAATCGTGACTAGCGATTTTTACTACTCATGAATATAAGTTCATAACGATTAGGTGAAATTCCCTTATATCCTAGCATCAAGTTTAGGCATGCAAATTAAGTGTCGACCCTCAACCCACATACATAAACAAGTTCTTAATCAAAACAGAAAAGTAAACCACATCTAAAGTTCATGAATTCATAACTGGAGTAAATCAAATCATAACCAACATATGTCCATGGCTTCAAATTCGCCTCTAACTAAAAAGAAATTAGTTCCACATGCTTAACATAATTGAATAACAAGTTAAATTAAACATGAAAACAGAAACAATAGAAGAAAGAACTCCAAACACTCCAATAGTTGCAGATTGCATGTGCAAGGTTTATTCCTTCCTTTGGACTGCACGGCACTACTCCTCCTCTCCTTCAATGGTGGCGGCACAAGGTGGGGCTATGGTGGATGAATGGTTGCTTGGATGGAAGGTTGCGGCAAAGGTGGTAAAAGTGGCTGGAATTGTGTTTCTGGGATTTTAGGATGTGTAGAATGGTGTGGCTAGATAAATGGACGAAAATTGGGTGAATGAGTGATCCCCCCTTTCAGGATTACAAGGATATATATACATGAAACAATTAAGGGATACAAGTGTGTAGCTTGGACAAGGTAGGAGACAAGGTAGGACGGCTAGGAGACAAGGTAGGACGGCTAGTGACAAGGTAGGACGGCTAGGAGACAAGGTAGGACGGCTAGGAGACAAGGTAGGATGGCTAGTGACAAGCTAGGACGGCTAGTGACAAGCTAGGATGGCTAGTGACAAGCTAGGATGGCTAGGAGACAAGGTAGGACGGCTAGGAGACAAGGTAGGACGGCTAGGAGACAAGGTAGGACGGCTAGTGACAAGCTTATTCCTTCCTCTTCTTATCACATTTCTAGCCTCTTGAAGTCAAAATTCGTCCATCCATGTTAGCCCAAATGTAAGCTATCCACATAGTGTCCAAAATTGCTCCAAAATGCACCAAAATGCCCTTTCTTGATACTTTACCCCATAGGTCCTACAAACACACGAAATTGAGTTGTAATGCGACATTAACTAAGAAATAATAGCATAAATGCACAAGAATAAGCTAGTTAAGTCGCCTAAATATGCTCCTATCAGTTGTCCATGGAGGATCCAAACAAGCCCCTAAAGGAATTCGAGGTGGTGTGTTCAAGCATGACTCCCGTCAACGTCGACAGAAGTATTCTGAAGATGAAGGCTTTTCCATTCTCTTTAATGGACAAAGCCAAGGATTGGTTGTACGACTTAGCTCCCGGAACCGTTACATCGTGGGAGAGCATGAATAGGGCTTTTTTGGAGAAGTTCTTCCCAACTTCTCCAATCATCCTTTTACGAAAAAGGATAAGTGGCATTCAACAAGATGAAGGTGAGTCTTTTCCTACGTATTATGAACGTTTTAAATCTCTTGTTGCTTCTTGTCCACAACATCAGATGAAGGAGGAGTTGCTTTTGCAATACTTCTACGAGGGGCTCCTACCAATTGAACGACAAATGCTCGACGCATCGGCGGGTGGAGCATTGGTGGACAAGACGCCCATGGCGGCCAAGGTCTTGATCGCGAACCGAGCGTTGAACGCTCAACAATATGAAGGAGTAGGCCAAAGAGGACCCCCACGGCAGCAACTGCATAAGGTAAGTTCCACCCCCGATATTCATTCACAATTAGCTAATCTTACTTCCATTGTGTCTCAGATGGCTGAACGAATGAGGATGCAAGGACCGATTGTATGCAGGGTGTGTTCGATCCAAGGACATGCTTCTGAGAAGTGCCCACAGCTTATAGAAAATGGTGGATGGGAAAGCGCCAACGCCATTGGATTTCAGGGCCAAAACCAACCAAGGAACGATCCGTACTCGAACACTTACAATCCAGGTTGGAGAGACCACCCGAACTTCAAATGGAGGGAGCCCCAACAACCACCACAACAAGGAGGCTTTAGGCAACAACCTCCTGGCTTCTTCACCAAGCCATATGCACCCGCACAAGCACCTCCACAAGCTGCCCAAACAAGTTCAGGTAACACTTTAGATAATGATACACTTCTTAAGTTACTAACGAATTTGTCTCAGGGGCAAGAAAATCAAGCCAGAGCCATGCAAAACCAAGATAAGAGGGTGGATCAATTGGAGAAGCAAATTGGACAGATTGCGGAGTTTGTAGGGCAATTCCGAGACCAAGGCAAGCTCCCTAGCTCAACCATTCCAAATCCGAAGGGAGGTTTTGAAACCGCCAATGCAATTACCTTGAGAAGTGGCAAGGAAGTTGGAACCACCCCACAACCGCCAAAATCAAGCGAAGAAGAGGATGAAAAGCTGCAACATGAAGAGGAGGAAGCAAGCAAGCCCACGGCAAGGGTACAAACACCCTTGCCGCAACTACCTAGGGACATTAGTGCACCCAACTCATCCCACTCGGCCACCAAAGGTAAGTTGGGGTCAAAATTGATTAATTCTAACTTTGTTCCGCCCAATGTTCCTTTTCCTAGCAGGTTTATGCAAACGAAGAAGGAGGAGCAGGAAAAAGACATTCTGGAGACGTTTCGGAAAGTCCAAGTAAACATTCCTTTACTTGATGCCATTAAGCAAGTGCCCAGTGATGAGTTATTTCCTTCCTAATGCTAGAATATGTTTAGTATAATGGCACAAGTAAGGGTGTCGAATCCACAGGGACTAATTGATCCTATATAATCACTTGTTTTGCAAGAACTCTATGAAATGAATAAAACTAATCAAATTAGGCAGATTTGTTGTTGTAACTTGAAAGCACTAGAAAATGAAGTAAACACAATTAAATGAATCAACAACTAATAAAATGGGATAGCACCAATGGAGATGAAGCTAGGGATTCGGTTTCACCATTGCTAAACCAAGTCCATGTTTGTTAAGTTAGTTTATACTCAGTCATCTACCTATTTCTTGAGTTTGTTTCACTTAGATATGATCAACCATATGATGTGTGGAATTGATCACATGTTCCTAATCATGAGCCTAGTTGTGATGTGCAACTTTGGTTCCTAATCAAGATGGTGTTACGCACAAGAAACTTGCATAAAACCAAAGGTAACACTTGGCAGGTTGTTTGCAAAGTATTCCCTTCATCCATTCACATATCTACCAAGAATATGCATGATGTGTGCTCTAATCTTGGCTAAACAACCTGTGGTTAATTCAAATGGTGATCAAACATTAAAATCAACTCACAAAGTTACAATTATATCAGAGAATGAAACAAGAAATAGATGGACAAACTGAGCATTCTAACTTGATTACATGACAAACTTTGCAAGGCTACATCGAATCCCTAGAGAGAGATTAGTTACACTTCATGTTTACAAAAGATTTGACATAAAAATATAAAACATGAGTGAACATAGAATTAATAAGAAGAAACCCTTGAAGCAAAACTGATGTTGAATTCCTTGAAGAGTGCCTTCGGTGTTGGTTCTCCAAGTGTGATGTAAATGAAGGTAGATCGGCTATGGTTGAATGATTTCTACCAATGGGACAGAAATGGACAGAAATGGACAGAGAATGGAATGGAAATGGAGCGGCTATGTGTGTGAATAATGGAATGAATGAAGAACCCCCTTGTTGTGTGAAGTGTGCATAGTTTTATAGGAGGGGAATGTGGCTGCCAACATTTAAGCATGGATCTGAAACTGTAAAGGCATGCACGGCACAAGGGTTTGAAAGTGCATAAGGGAGCTGGAATGGCATAATGTGAGCTGGAAATGCACATGTGAATTGGAATGAGTGGGTTTTTGAGGTGGTGAATGCACGGCACTAGGGGAAACATGCATGCATATGGCTATTTTAATTGAACATGCATGTGTATTGGCTGCAAAGCTGAAATGGACACCCTGGAATTGGGTGTACAAATCTGGAAAGGGGTATGAAACTGCACAGCATAGACAAGAGGAAGCTGGAATTGCATGGAGTGATGTTTATTTAATCAAAGATGCATGTGTAATGTCTGCAACAAAGGAGTGGGCAACCTGGAATTGGTTGCACCAAGCTGGAACAAAGGATTTGCACGGCATGATTGTGTTTGTTGGTGTACATATGGCTGAGTGAATTAAGTAATGGAAGTGCATGTTCTTGGTGCAAAAGGGAGCTGGAAAGGTAATGGACTGCACGGCACAAGGTGTGTGGAAGTTGTTTTAGAGCTAGAAGTGCATAAGTAAGCTGGAACCACATGGGACTGCACGGCAAGGTTGTAAACATGCATGTGAATGCATGTTTTGGTGTTGGAACCACCTAATCTGACTTCAATGTTTTTGCCTTGCTTAGAATCACCCAATATGCCCGAATTGCACCACTTAACACTTCCACATCTTTTCCTGAAATTCAAGCAGTCAAATGTTTCCTAGATTCTTCATTTGGACTTCAATTTAACTCCCTAGAATCCTCTCCACGTTTGGACTAATGCTCAGCTACCAAAAGGAATGTTTCTAATTCATTTGCCTTCCCATTGATCCAAATTCACACTTGGCTGCACACTAACACCAAATAATGTAAAATGCAACTAGTTTAATCCAAAAACATCACAAAGACGCCAAATAAGGAAGATATAAATGCATGCAAAATGTGACTTATCAAATACCCCCAAACCTGGTTTTTGCTAGTCCTCGAGCAAACTTAAAACTAAAACACACAAACACAAACATCTAACTAAACCACTTTCGCTGGCTAAACGATTGCACTGAGCATGTGCAACAAGCCTTTGAACCCCTAGGTGTCCCTAGTTGGAGGAGTTATGTCTCCTGAGGGTTTACAGTGATGACACCCACAAACATCTACAAAAACTGCAAACAATTTGGCTAATACATGCTTTAAACAAACTAATAAGAACCAATGAAGATTTTGTCATACATTCAACTCTCAAGTTTGCCACTTCAAAGAATCGTATCAATTGTAACGTATAAAGATATTTCTCCATGTCTTACAACTTCAAGGTCACCATACCCAAATGCTTAAGATAGAATTCGCCTCAACTCTACTCCTCACAGCTTCCACTCAAGTTCTCACTCAGATCTTAAGGTTTATTCTCTCCACAACATATATGAGTGAAATTATGTAAAGGGAATCAAAATTCTCACATATGAAATCTGAAATGGAAGCACAGTTTCTGAGTAGATCTCATGAAATGAATCAAATGCTAAGAATATAGATAACACACACACTTACCATCACCCATGAATACATCCTCAATGATCAGTTAGGTCTTTCTCAAGATTGTAATGCAAGGCTTAGGGTATAGGTTACGAAAGAATTGATATGAAATACTAGAGTTTTAGGTATACCAAAGTGTGCTTGAGGATCATGCTCTTCACTGGCATTTGTCTTCTTTTGTGTTTGGCGTCCAGGCCCTATGCCTTATAATGCGGAGATTTGGGACTTGTATCCACTTTAATTCTCTTCCCTTTTTTTTTTTTTTTTTATAACTTTATTTTTGGAAACAACTTCAACATAGGTGCCCTCGGTACACGCCACAATCTTGTTCTATAACTCAATCTATCCTTAGTCTTCATCACATTGGTATTCCCCAAACTATAAAGTATGGCTTGTAATGGGCTAGAATGGGTAGAGTATGGTGTGGGTGATGAAAGAATTAAGCTCAAGTGTTTGGTTGCAACAAGGGTGAATGGAGCACACAAATGGGTAGGATTTAAGCCTTTTAGTAGTTAAAACATGCATAGCCTAACATCATCTCATTGAGTTCATTCATGAATGATACTAAACACATGGTATCTGCAAAGGAGAGAAATTCTTAGTATCCAAACAAAATAGAAGTAATGAGATCATTTAAAGTGATATTTGAAAGAAAAAGATAGGAGTAGAAACACTTTAAACTGATAGGAGCATATTCATGCGACTTAAATGGCTTGTTCTCGTGCATTTACGTTATGTTTCTTTAGTTATTTTAGTACTTTAAGCTATTTTCGTGTGTTTGTAGGTCCAAAGGGCTAAAGGAGCAAAAAAATGCATTTTGGAGACTTTTGGAGCACTTTTGGGCTAAGGATGGATAGCTTATGCTTGGAGCCAAAGTGTTGGACAAAATTGAAGACCTAATTGAAGACCAAAGTGTTGGAACCTTGTTCCCTTTAGTTCTAGGACATTTAAACCTTTCCTATATCCATTGCACATGCATTCCTTTAATCCACATGCATCTCCATAAATCATCCAACACATTTTCTCTCCCAAAAACCGTACACACCATTCACTGATGCGAAAATTAACTTAGCACACAAATTAAACCCTCTTGTTGTCAAATTGTAGTAAGGATGCAAGTAGGGATCGTTATAGACCGGGGATTAGGAGGGCTTGCTAAAACCTCTAAAATGACTTAGAAACATAAAAACAAAGTTTAAAACACTAAACTAGACTTAATGAATGCAAACCTAAAATTTAAAACACTCAAACAAACTAAAAGACTCAAAACAGCACAAACACACTCAAATCTGCCTAAAAACCACTTTCTGGGCAGTTTTGAGTACAAACACAAATTTGGACGAAATTAAGTTGTAACTTGACTCAATCTCTTAAAAACACAAACTAAATGTATTTCTAACTAATCTAACACTTTAAAATAAATGGGGAATTGGTTTTGACGAATTTAAAATTAAAACAGAAACTTGGAAACAAAACAGATTCTAAAACCGATTTTGATGAAATAGAAGGATGAGAAACTAGTTAGAGGGTTCCTTATCCACACATGACCATATGCATATAATTTGATTCCCAGTTATGAATTAGAAGGATGAGAAACTTGGAAACAAAACAGATTCTAAAACCGATTTCTAATTGCTTTTCAATAAACCATGAATTCTCAACGCCCCAGGTTAACCGTGATTGCACTAATTAACCCTCAGATTTTCCTAACGTTATTGAATTGGATGATTGCATACGACAACCCAAAACATTTCCCACAAGTCCCCTACATGATTGCATAATAGAGATACAAGCAAGAATCATTAAGTTCTTTGAAAACCATAAGCATTGACAAAGCACTTGTTACTATGATTGCATGAAACTTATGCCAAGAATTTATTTAACGCGATTGTTTATAAGCAACCTCCACTACTTGTGAATATAAGTTCATAACTATTAGGTGAAACTCACTTATATTCTAGCGTCATATTCATGCATGAAGATTAAGCGTGCACTCTCAATAAACATACATAAATAGGTTATCAATCAAATAGTTAAACAAATTGAATCCACAATTTATGAAACGTAATTAGAAGTAATCAAATCATATTGCAAGCATAAACATATATTTCGAATCCCCCCCTAGCCAAGGGGGTTTTAGTTCCTCATACGTACAAAACAAAGAGAATTGAAATTAAACATTGAAATCAAAGGAAAAGAAACACCTAAACATTCCAACAACTCAAACTTGAATTGTATGAACGTTTAGGCCCTCTTCTCTTCCTCTTTGTTGCTGCACAAGGTCTAAGGAATGGTTGTGTGATGGTGTGAATGGTTTGGGGAGTGGTGGAAATGGAAGGATGGTGTTTGGATTGTAAGGGAGACATGGCAATGAATTTCTGGTGTGTGAATTGTGTATGAATGGGAATGATCTGATCTAGGGGTTAATATGAGTATATATAAGCACTTAAAACCCTAGGATAATCAGATATGAGCTTGTGACAAGCTAGGACGGCTAGGAGACAAGGCCTGGCTAGGAGACAAGCTAGGACGGTTTGTGACAAGCTAGGACGGCTTGTGACAAGCTAGGACGGCTTGTGACAAGCTAGGACGGCTAGGAGACAAGCTAGGACGGCTGGTGACAAGCTAGGACGGCTAGGAGACAAGGTAGGACGACTAGGAGACAAGCTAGGACGGCTTGTGACAAGCTAGGACAGCTAGGAGACAAGGTAGGACGGCTAGGAGACAAGGTAGGACGGCTTGTTCTTCCAATACAGAAATTAGGCAGAAATTAGGCACCATGTGTGAATAGATAAAGCCTTCTAGAAATAAGGTTTTTAGGCCCCCTTGCAGCTCCCTAACTGAATTCAAGCCTTCAAATTCGTCCATCCTCATGCCTCCATGCTTGCACTATCCAATCTTGGCCCAAAAGTGCTCTAGAATGCTCCAAAATGCATCTTTTTGCTTCCTTAGCCATATGAACCTAAAAACACACGAAAATGGCTTAAACTACTAAAACAACTCTGAATTCACAATATAAATGCACGAAAACAAGCTAAGTAAGTTGCCTAAATATGCTCCTATCAATGACTTCAACAAACGATGAATGACAATGCTCCAAGTTAATTAGGTCCGCTTAAATTAACTTTCAGATTTCCCTAGATTCATTGGATTGAATGGAATACGCATTACAACCAAATTATTCCTAATCAAAGTCCCTAACTATGGAATACGCATGATAGAGACATTCAACAAAGATCATTAAGTTCAACGGAAATCATAAACATCGACTAGGCATTCATAACTATGGAATAAGCATGTTAATCCAGCCTAGGGTTTACTAAACACAATCGTGACTAGCAATTTTTACTACTCATGAATATAAGTTCATAACGATTAGGTGAAATTCCCTTATATCCTAGCATCAAGTTTAGGCATGCAAATTAAGTGTCGACCCTCAACCCACATACATAAACAAGTTCTTAATCAAAACAGAAAAGTAAACCACATCTAAAGTTCATGAATTCATAACTGGAGTAAATCAAATCATAACCAACATATGTCCATGGCTTCAAATTCGCCTCTAACTAAAAAGAAATTAGTTCCACATGTTTAACATAATTGAATAACAAGTTAAATTAAACATGAAAACAGAAACAATAGAAGAAAGAACTCCAAACACTCCAATAGTTGCAGATTGCATGTGCAAGGTTTCTTCCTTCCTTTGGACTGCACGGCACTACTCCTCCTCTCCTTCAATGGTGGCGGCACAAGGTGGTTATGGTGGTGGGAAGGTGGGGCTATGGTGGATGAATGGTTGCTTGGATG
This sequence comes from Pyrus pyrifolia, assembly GCA_016587475.1. Classification (NCBI taxonomy): domain Eukaryota; kingdom Viridiplantae; phylum Streptophyta; class Magnoliopsida; order Rosales; family Rosaceae; genus Pyrus; species Pyrus pyrifolia. The sequence continues at coordinate 1,686,876 of BNSU01000024.1, forward strand.
GAAGGTTGCGGCAAAGGTGGTAAAAGTGGCTGGAATTGTGTTTCTGGGATTTTAGGATGTGTAGAATGGTGTGGCTAGATAAATGGACGAAAATTGGGTGAATGAGTGATCCCCCTTAGTGCCTTGCTGCAAAGCCTTATTTATAGGGCTACGAAAGGTAGGAGACAAGGTAGGAGACAAAGTAGGACAGCTAGGACAAGGTAGGATGGCTAGGAGACAAGGTAGGGCGGCTAGGAGACAAGGTAGGACGGCTAGGAGACAAGGTAGGACGGCTAGGAGACAAGCTAGAAATTAGGCACCATGTGTGAATAGATAAAGCCTTCTAGAAATAAGGTTTCTTGCAGCTCCCTAACTGAATTCAAGCCTTCAAATTCGTCCATCCTCATGCCTCCATGCTTGCACTATCCAATCTTGGCCCAAAAATGCTCTAGAATGCTCCAAATTGCGTCTTTTTGCATACTTTGACACTAAAACCTGAAATTGCACGAAAATGACTTTAAACACTAAACCAACTAAGGAAAAACAACATAAATGCATGAGAACAAGCCAATTAAGTCGCATAAAAATGCTCCTATCATTCACCCTAGATTCTAATCAGCCATTCACCAAAACCATTTCCCTTTGTGCCGTGCACATGCAGACACACTTCATTTCAGCCACATGCAACCATTAAACATTCAATCATTTCACTCCACTTAATGCCGTGAGTTCCCATCAGATTTCCAACCTAATTCACATGCATTCCATCCTTTAATTCACCCACATGCACTCATAATCATTCACACCTTGCATTCACATGCATTTCCAACCTAATCACTCAACCACACAATCTGCCATCATTCACACAAACACCATCATTGCCGTGCATCCCATTCCATCTCCCATTTCAGATTGCATTCCATTCATTCCAGGCAAGCCACATGCATTCCCTTTAATTAATTCATCCTAGCTGTCAAAGCACATGCACATTCACCCTAATCATTCACAGAGCCTTAATTCACATGCAAACACATTGCATTACCATTCACCACCAGAAAATCACCATCATTGCCGTGAGTTTCATACACTTTCCAGCCACTTCACATGCACATTCAACATTCCAGAAAATACCCATGCCGTGCAATCATTCAACACATGCACTCCCATTCTTTAATCCATTCAGCCACAAGACATTATCATTGCACCACATTCAGCCATTCCACACACCAACCAACCTAGCAACCTAGCTGTCATGTTTCCCCTTTCATCATTCCCTCACATTCTTTAATTCAGCCAACACATGCTTGCACATGCATTTCCAACCCACATGCATCCTTTAATCATTCAAACATGCAGCCACATTCCCTCCTAGCTGTCATGTTCCCCCCCATTTCGCCTATAAATAAGCATTCACTCCCACTCATTCTCATTCATTCTTCCATACACATTTCAGTCACAAACACCAACCATTCCCTTGTGCCGTGCTTTCTCCCTTAGAATCCAAACACCATTCACACCATCAAACTATCCTTAGACCTTGTGCTACAACGAAGAGGAAGATAAGAGGGCCTAAACGTTCATACAATTCAAGTTTGAGTTGTTGAAATGTTTAGGCGTTTCTTTGATTTCAATGTTTAATTTCAATACTCTTTGTTTTGTACGAATGAGGAATGGAAGAGAAGAGGGCCTAAACGTTCATAGAATTCAAGTTTGAGTTGTTGGAATGTTTAGGTGTGTTTCTTTGATTCTCTTTGTTTTGTATCATGAGGAACTAAACCCCCCCCCTTCGCTAGGGGGGGATTCGAAATATATGTTTATGCTTGCAATATGATTTGATTACTTCTAAGTACGTTTCATAAGTTGTGAATTCAATTCGTTTAACTGTTTGATTGATAACTTATTTATGTATGTTTATTGAGAGTGCACGCTTAATTTTCATGCATGAATATGACGCTAGAATATAAGTGAGTTTCACCTAATAGTTATGAACTTATATTCACAAGTAGTGGAGGTTGCTTATAAACAATCGCGTTAAATGAATTCTTGGCATAAGTTTCATGCAATCATAGTAACGAATGCCTCGTCAACACTTATAGTTTTCATGTTGCTTAATGATTCTTGCTTGTATCTCTATTATGCAATTCATGTAGGGAACTTGTGAGGAATGCTTTGGATTGTCGTATGCAATCATCCAATTCATTAACTTAAGGAAAACTTGACGGTTAATTTAAGCGGACCTAATTAACCCGGGGCGTTGAGAATTCTTAGTTTATTGAAAAGCAATTAGAAATCATTTTGTATGCAAGTATAACATATGTGGAGATGAACCCCTTAGCTAGCTTTTCATCCCATCCATTCAAATCCATCACATTCATATTTACATTCTGTTTTTAATTAGAATCTGTGCAATTAGTTTATTTTCGTCCAAAACTCAATCCCCCCTTACTTTAATGTCCAAATTAGTTAGAAATCAATTTAGTTTGTGTTTTTAAGAGTCTTGAGTCAAGTTACAACTTAAATTCGTCCAAATTTGGGTTTAAGGTCAGAAACTGCCTAGTTAGTGTTTTTAGGCAGTTTTGAGTCTTTTGAACTTGTTTTGAGTCCTTTGAGTCTTTGTATTGTTCAAATTAGTTAGAAAGTGTTTTAGTTTGTGTTTATAAGTGTTTTGATTCAATTTGTTACCCAAATTCGTCCAAAGTACTCAAAGTGCTCAAAACTGCCCAGAAAGTGTTTTTACGGCAGTTTTGAGTGTTTTGGTTTGTTTTAGTGTTTGAAAGTTTAGTTTTGCATTCTTTGAGTCTAGTAGAGTGTTTTATATTGTGTTTTTACGTTTTTGAAAGAAATCCAAGTGATTAACAATCCCTCCTAATCCCCGGTCCTGAACGATCCCTACTTACATTCTATACTACAACTTTTCCTAGCTGTTTTGCACATGCATTCCCTTCAAATAAATCAGCCACATGCACCCATAATCATTCAACCAACTTTGCACATGCATTCATCATCATAACCTAGCTGTCATTCCACTTTAATCCACATGCATTCCCTTCAAATAAATCAGCCACATGCACCATAATCTTTCAACCAACTTTGCACATGCATTCATCATCATAACCTAGCTGTCATTGATAGGAGCATATTTAGGCGACTTAACTAGCTTATTCTTGTGCATTTATGCTATTATTTCTTAGTTAATGTTGCATTACAACTCAATTTCGTGTGTTTGTAGGTCCTATGGGGTAAAGTATCAAGAAAGGGCATTTTGGTGCATTTTGGAGCAATTTTGGACACTATGTGGATAGCTTACATATGGGCCAACATGGATGGACGAATTTGGACTTCAAGAGGCTAGAAATGTGATAAGAAGAGGAAGGAATAAGCTTGGGACAAAGTGGATAAGGTAGGAGCTCAAAAGAGGAAACATTATCCAAAACCTTATCTAACCTTATCCAACATTATCCAAAACCTTATCTAACCTTATCCAACCTTATCCTATCTTATCATGACCTAATCTTGTTCCACCTTAATCCTAGCTGCAAGTGGACCTAAAAACCTAATTTCTAGAAGCCTTATCTAACCCTAAAAGGGTGCCACACCCTTCCCCCTTTTATTTCTTCTAGAAAACCCAAAATCATCCACAAAACACTTAGTTTCTAGATGGCCCAATTTTGGACGAATTTCCTAAACCTTTTTCCTTTTGGATTCTGATTTGTTAGGCCTTAATCCTTGTGGATTTGGGTATACAAATCCTTTTATGAAACTAATTGGGCCAAACCCTCTCCTAAGTGGATTTAACTTGCTTGTGCCAAACCCTAGGGCCCTAATCCATAAAATCTGCTAAGTGTAACCCTAATCTACTTAACCCTAGGACTATATAAACCTAAATTCAGCCAAAAATTCGTACCACCCCCTTATGCTATTCAGAAACCCTTGTGCCGCACCTCCATTCTCCATTCTAAGCCTCCATACACCTCCCTACACATCCATACACCTCTGCCACATCTTCCCCACCATAATCAACCATCCTCCATCCCTCTAAACAAGGGAACACCATCCAAAACCACCAATTCCAGCAACCCCACTTTGTGCCGCAGCAAGGAGGAGGAAGAAGAGCCAATCTGTGCATCGAATCCATCTTGGAATTGCTGAGCATTTAGGTGTACTCTTTCTTATGATTTCAATGTTTAAATTCAATACTTTTTGTTGTGCAAGCATGAGGAACTAATCCCCCCTTTGGCTAGGGGGGAATTTCGAAACCATGGTTGTATTTGCATGATGATTTGATTACTTTCAGTTGTGATTCCATGAATGATGAAGTCAATTTGCTTATCTATTTTAATTAAAACTTGCTTATGTATATGAATTGAGAGTGCACGCTTGATTTGCATGCATAAACATGATGCTAGGGTATGAGGGAACTTCACCTAATCGTTGGGAACTTATATTCATGAGTAGTTAAGATTGTTTGTCACAATTATGTTAAGTAAATTCTTGGCATAAGTATCATGCGCTTTCATAGTTACGAATGCCTCGTCAACACTTATGATTTCCATAGAATCTAATGATCTTTGATTGTCTTTCTTTTATGCGCTTTCATATAGAAAACTTTTAAGGAATAATTTGATTGCAATGCGCCAATTCCATTCAATTCAATGACCTAAGGGAAATCTGAGAGTTAATTTAAGCGTACCTAATTAACTTGGGGTGTTCAGGTTCATGAATTCATTGATTAAGCAACTGGAAATTGTATTATGTGCAAGTATGCCATGTGTGGAGAAAAACCTCCTAGCCATCTCACCATCCACTTAATTCCATCAAATTCGTCCAAATCTGCCTAGTTTACTTTCTTGTTTTGTTTGTTTGATTTTCGTCCAAAACCAAATCCCCATTTATTTTAGAGTGTCTAATTAGTTCAAATATGTTTTAGATTGTGTTTTTAAGAGTTTTGAGTCAAGTTAGAACCAATTTTCGTCCAAGTTTGTGTTTAGGCTCAAAACTGCCCAGTTTGTGTTTTTAAGGCAGTTTTGAGTGTTTTTAGCCTATTTTGAGTCTTGTGAACGTGTTTGAGTCTTTTTACGTGAGTTTAAGTGTTTGAAAGGTTAATTTTATTTATTTGAGTCAGTTTAGAGTGTTTAGCAAGCCCTCCTAATCCCCGGTGTAAGAACGATCCCTACTTATTTATATGCTACAATTGTCAAAAGAGGGTTAATTTGTGTGTTAAGTTAATTTTCGCATCAGTCATTCCACTTTAATCACATGCATAAATCAGCCACATGCATCTCCCATCACCATTCCAGATTTCCACCAAGTTCCTAGCTGTCATATTCCCTCCTTTTCACCTATAAATAGGCATCCATTGCAGCCACAATTGATTCATTCTCATACACTCTTCCAATTCAGAAATTCATTCATTCAAACACATCCTCCTTCCATTTTCACCACTCCCCAAACCATTCACACCATCAAACTATCCTTAGACCTTGTGCTACAACGAAGGGGAAGATAAGAGGGCCTAAACGTTCATACAATTCAAGTTTGAGTTGTTGGAATGTTTAGGTGTTTCTTTGATTTCAATGTTTAATTTCAATACCCTTTGTTTTGTACGAATGAGGAATGGAAGAGAAGAGGGCCTAAACGTTCATACAATTCAAGTTTGAGTTGTTGGAATGTTTAGGCGTTTCTTTGATTCTCTTTGTTTTGTATCATGAGGAACTAAACCCCCCCTGGTTAGGGGGGGATTCGAAATATATGTTTATGCTTGCATTTTGATTTGATTACTTCTAATTGCGTTTCATAAGTTGTGGATTCAATTTGTTTAACTGTTTGATTGATAACTTATTTATGTATGTTTATTGAGAGTACACGCTTAATTTTCATGCATGAATATGACGCTAGAATATAATTGAGTTTCACCTAATAGTTACGAACTTATATTCACAAGTAGTGGAGGTTGCTTATAAACAATCGCGTTAAACGAATTCTTGGCATAAGTTTCATGCAATCATAGTAACGAATGCCTCGTCAACACTTATAATTTTCATAGAGCGTAATGATTCTTGCTTGTATCTCTATTATGCAATCATGTAGGGGACTTGTGGGGAATGTTTTGGGTTGTCGTATGCAATCATCCAATTCAATAACGTTAGGAAGATTTGAAGGTTAATTAGTGCATCACGGTTAACTTGGGGTGTAGAGAATTCATGGTTTATTGAAATGCAATTGGAAATCTTTTTATTATGCAAGTGTAACATGTGTGGAGTGATAGGAGCATATTTAGGCGACTTAGTTAGCTTGTTTTCTTGCATTTAATTAGCTAAACTATGTTAATTATAGTGTTTAAAGTTATTTTCGTGCAATTTCAGGTTTTAGTGTCAAAGTATGCAAAAAGAAGCAATTTGGAGCATTCTAAAGCATTTTTGGGCCAAGATTGGATAGTGCAAGCATGGAGACATGAGGATGGACGAATTTGAAAGGCTTGAATTCAGTTAGGGAGTTGCAAGGGGGCCTAAAAACCTGATTTCTAGAAGGCTACATTGCAACCACATGCACTTCCATCCTTTAATCCATTTCAGCCACATGCACTCCCATCCTTTAATCTATTGCAGCCACATGCACTTCCATCCTTTCATCATTGCACCACAAATCAGCCACATGCACTTTGCCTTTCATCATTGCACCACAAATCAGCCACATGCACTCCCATGCTCTCCCATTAATTAATTCAAGTCCATATCTGATTTCCCTAGGGTCCTAAGTGCCTATATATACTCATATTAACCCCTAGATCAGAGCACCACCTCTCATACACATTCATTCACGCCAGAAAGTCATTCCCTCTCTCTAACACAGCCATACTTCACCATTCTTCATATTTTCTGCCTAAAAACACTCCTTGCCTTCCCCTACATCCATCCCTACCCTAAACACATCATTCTACATCATCCATAACCCCCAAAACTCACCAAAACCCCTTGTGCCGCAGCAACTAGAGGAGAAGAGGCTTAAACGTTCATACAATTCAAGATTGAGTTGTTGGAATTTTTAGGTGTACTTCGATTCTTGTTTTCAATGTTTACTTTGTTATTACTCTCTAAGTTTGTTGTAATCATGAGTGGCTAAACCCCTAATTAGTTAGGGGAAAGTTTGAAGCCATGAACATGTTTGAAATATGAATTGATTTCTTCCAATTGTGATTTGTTAAGTTGTGATTGCAATTCAATTATCTGTTCATTAAAAACTTGTTTTTGTATGTTGATTAGGGATGCATACTTAGTCTTCATGCTTAAACTCGATGCTAGTTTATAAACGAGTTTCACCTAATCGTCACAAGTTTATAAACATGAGTAGTGAAGGTTGCTAGTCACAACCGAGTTAATTGAATTCTTGGCAAGAGTATCATGCATTCAGAGTTACAATTGCCTCGTCAACACTTATAATTTTCATAGAGCATAATGATCTCTCATTGTATCTCTTCTATGCATTCATGTTGAGAACCATTGGAGAATGATTTGAATTGTCGCATGCATCATCCAATTCAATAACATAAGGAAAATTTGAGAGTTAATTAGTGCATCACGGTTAACTTGGGGTGTTGAGCATCATAGTTAATGAAAAGCAATTGGAGAATCGATTCATATACAAATGTGTCTTGTGTGGAGAATGGACCTCTAACTAATCCATCCATTATCTTGTTTTCAAGGAATTCGTTTTACAATTCTGCCTAGTTTATTAACTTGTTTTGTTATTTCAATTTTCGTCAAATCAAAACCCCCCCTTTACTTTCTTGTTCTTTAGTGCTTAGAATCTGTTTAGTTTATGTTTTAAAATGTTTTGAATCAAGCCATAATCTTAAATTCGTCCAAAATTGGGTTTAAGGTCAGAAACTGCCTAGTTAGTGTTTTTAGGCAGTTTTGAGTCTTTTGAACTTGTTTTGAGTCCTTTGAGTCTTTGTATTGTCCAAATTAGTTAGAAAGTGTCTTAGTTTGTGTTTATAAGTGTTTTGATTCAATTTGTTGCACAAATTCGTCCAAATTCACCAAGGTGCTCAAAACTGCCCAGAAAGTGTTTTTCAGGCAGTTTTGAGTGTTTTGGGTGATGTTTGAGTCTTTTGGTTTGTTTTAGTGTTTTAAGCGTTTAGTCTCGCATTCTTTGAGTCTAGTTTAGTGTTTTAAACTTGTTTTTATGTTTTTGAGTCAATTTAGAGGTTTTAGCAAGCCCTCCTAATCCCCGGTCTAGAACGATCCCTACTTGCATCCTTACTACAATTCGACAACAAGAGGGTTAATTTGTGTGCTTAACTATTTTCGCATCATGGAGATGAACCCCTTAGCTAGTCATCCCATCCATTCAAATCCATCACATTCATATTTACATTCTGTTTTTTATTAGAATCTGTGCAATTAGTGTAATTTCGTCCAAAACTCAATCCCCCCTTACTTTAATGTCCAAATTAGTTAGAGAGTGTTTTAGTTTGTGTTTGTAAGTGTTTTGATTCAATTTGTTACCCAAATTCGTCCAAAGTACTCAAAGTGCTCAAAACTGCCCAGAAAGTGTTTTTAAGGCAGTTTTGAGTGTTTTGGGTGCTGTTTGAGTCTTTTGAAAATAAATAACAAACTAATAACACACGAAAATAACTAAAAAGAAATAACAAGGGATTAGCAAAGTTGCTAATCCCCGGCAACGGCGCCAAAATTTGATGCGAAAATTAACTTAACACACAAATTAACCCTCTTTTGACAATTGTAGCATATAAATAAGTAGGGATCGTTCTTACACCGGGGATTAGGAGGGCTTGCTAAACACTCTAAACTGACTCAAATAAATAAAATTAACCTTTAAAACACTTAAACTCACGTAGAAAGACTCAAACACGTTCACGAGACTCAAAATAGGCTAAAAACAGTCAAAACTGCCTTAAAAACACAATCTGGGCAGTTTTGAGCCTAAACACAAACTTGGACGAAAATTGGTTCTAACTTGACTCAAAACTCTTAAAAACACAATCTAAAACATATTCTAACTATTTAGACACTCTAGAATAAATGGGGATTTGATTTTGGACGAAAATAAAATAAACAAAACAAAACTTCAAACTAGACAGATTTGAACGAATAGATAAAATTAGGTGGATGGTGAGATGGCTAGGAGGTTTTTCTCCACACATGGGATACTTGCACATAATACAATTTCCAGTTGCTTAATCAATGAATTCATGAACCTCAACACCCCAAGTTAATTAGGTACGCTTAAATTAACTCTCAAATTTCCCTTAGGTCATTGAATTGAATGGAATTGGCGCATTGCAATCAAATTATTCCTTAACAGTTTTCTATATGAAAGCGCATAAAAGAAAGACAATCAAGGATCATTAGATTCTATGGAAATCATAGGTGTTGACGAGGCATTCGTAACTATGAAAGCGCATGATACTTATGCCAAGAATTCACTTATCATAATTGTGACCAACAATCTTAACTACTCATGAATATAAGTTCCCAACGATTAGGTGAAGTTCCCTCATACCCTAGCATCATGTTTATGCATGCAAATCAAGCGTGCACTCTTAATTCATATACATAAGCAAGTTTTAATTATAATAGATAAGCAAATTGAATTCATCATTCATGAAATCACAACTGAAAGTAATCAAATCATCATGCAAATACAACCATGGTTTCGAAATTCCCCCCTAGCCAAAGGGGGAATTAGTTCCTCATGCTTGCACAGCAAAAAGTATTGAATTTAAACATTGAAATCATAAGAAAGAGTACACCTAAATGCTCAGCAATTCCAAGATGGATTCGATGCACAGATTGGCTCTTCTTCCTCCTCCTTGCTGCGGCACAAAATGGGCTTGCTGGAATTGGTGGTTTTGGATGGTGTTCCCTTGTTTAGAGGGATGGAGGATGGTTGCTTATGGTGGGGAAGGTTGCGGCTGAAGTGTATGGATGTGTAGGGAGGTGTATGGAGGCTTAGAATGGAGAATGGAGGTGCGGCAAAGGTGTTTCTGAATAGCATAAGGGGGTGGTTCGAATTTTTGGTTGAATTTATGTTTATATAGTCCTAGGGTTAAGTAGATTAGGGTTGGACTTAACAGATTTTATGGATTAGGGCCCTAGAATTCGGCTATAGGTGAATCAAATCCACTTAGGAGGAGGTTTTGGCCCACATAGTTTTATAAAAGGATTTGTAAACCCATATTGACACACCCCGTCCCGAAGGAGGGCATGCTGGCCGTCACGTGAGAGTGACGTAACCATTTACACAGTACGGAAGCTTTAAAGATACAATTTCTAAGAAGAAACACCCAAAAGTGAGTCCTAATTTTTGTCCATTCTGTCAGAACACCATTGGATTCCTCGTAGCCACCAAGCTCTGATATCTTAAACCTGGAGGGGCGCAAAACAAAGTTGAGTGGGTCAGTAAAACAAACTTATTCAAAACCTTCTTTTCTCTTTGAATATACTAACCCCTCGCCGTAAAACAAGTATACTTCCCAGAAAATAAACATATATACGTATGTATAGATATGCCAAACATGCTCAAGGGTATATCATTCATGCTCAAGAATATGCCATGTCGGAAACTCATAATGAAATGTAAGTGCTCAAGCATAACTCATATCAATAACATATAATCTGGCAGCGGGAGTCACCTAACGTGACCTGTACGGCTGCATATAGAGCTCCAATCTCAACTCAATAACTGAATCTGCACACGAGTCGGAACCACCTAACGTGGTCTGTACGACAGGCTTGGTGTAAAATATATATACGCTCTAGTGCTACGATCACGTGAAGCTGTGCGATAATCGCGGGTCACCTACGAGTCGGAACCACCTAATGTGGTCTGTACGACAGGCTGTGCACCTAACTTGGATCCAAGCTGAGCGTGTGGTGCGGGAGGTGAACATCACGTGAAGGCTATGCCCTGGCCACGGGCGGGAGCACTAACACCGGGGTGCAGATTATGAGCTCTCTAAGCATCTCAAGCTACTACTGAATACAAACATGAATACCACTTACCTGGCACTTACCTGTGCGTCCACAGCACCAAATACGCATATATAAATGTACGCCACTACTAATGCATGTGATGATAGTATTTCAATCGTATTTCATACGTATATCAAATGTATTTAGTACGTATATCAAATGTATTTCGTACGTATCTCACATGTATTTCAAATGTAGCTTACCTGGGCCTCCTCAGCACCATGCAACAGTATGCATAATTATGGTAATGCACATATTAAAATATGATGCATGTATGACAGGATATTTAATTCGTATTTCTTTTAAAATACGTTTTCTGGGAAATACGTCAAGCATACGTATATATTTATATACTGAAAAATAACTGCCCACTCATAGATCACATCGACGTCTCGTGGGTCCCTGAGCCTCCCCTAGATTGGTTACATTCATCTTCTGTATAATTTTCACCTATACAAAAAGTAACCAAATTATTGTTATTTAACGCGCATACACTAAACATTCGTCCATAACTTTCTCATACGTTACTCGATTTGGGTGTGTGAATATACCACGGTGATCTACACGACGTCACGAACGCGTGACAATTTTCAAAACTCAATTTGGAGGTCCCACGCGCCCCCACACGCCCTGTTCACGCGCTGCCCACGCGCGCGTCTTCTTCCTCGCGTCGCCGGACTGGTTTCGCCGGAGTTGGTGTTTTGCCGGAATTTCTGGGTAAATTTCAAAGTGTCATAACTTCTTCATTTCTTAACCATTTTCGACGTACTATATATCAAAATCAAGGTATTGACGAGACGAACACATCCATACCTTCCTCGACCCCTAACTCGCCGTGGATTCGCCGGAAAAGCCCCGAAAGCTCCGGCCAAACTTTGAGCTTGTTGTTCTCCGCGTTCTTACGTCCATTTTTCACGTAATCTATACCAAAATGAAGCCCTAATCATAATCTACCACGTTGGACTAGTTTTAGGGCCTAAAAACAACGGAATCAAAAATTTCCAAAAATACCAAAATTCGGCCAAACTTACGGTTCGTGATTTCGATGTCCAAATCCTTCAAACGAAGCACTCCGAGCTTCCTTAGGACCTCACCAAGCTTCCTACAAGCTTCAAAATCCCAAAAACATCAAGTTTTTACGGGTGCATGAACAGTGTACACGCACAGTGAAATTGAAATCCATGTTTTCCGAAGTGAAACTCACCTGAAATTGGTACCATCGTGATCGTGTGGTCCTCAGGAGTACGATGGTGGTCTTAGATCCTTCGTTGGTATAGTTTTAGGGTGGTTTGTGGGTGGTCTGTGTGAGTTCGAAGGAGAGAGAGAGAGCTCTGAGAGAAAGAGAGATTTGTGAGGGAGGAGAGAGAGAGAGACAAGATGCAGAAATGAGGGAGAGATTTGAGGGATGTGGGATCCTACCCAATCCCCAAATCATCAAGTTACAACATATTTTACGCCCCTTAGTCCCGTTTAAGGGCATTTTCATAACTTCACGTCCTCAGAATTAAAATTCCGGGATGGGTTGTGACACAAATACACAAGGATTAGGCCTTAGAAATCAGAATCCCAAAGGCATTGGGCCTAGGAAGGTGCGGCTGATTTAGGGGAGAGGTTTGCTTGGCTTGCAAGGCAAGGCAAAGCCTTCTAGAATAGGTTTTGGGCGCCACTTTTGTAGGGCTTCTAGAAAGAATAGGTTTTGTGGCAGATTTGGGCCTTCTAGACTAGGATTCTTCTAGAAATAGGTTCTAGAATTATCCATTTAGGTCCCCTTGCAATTAGGATTAAGACATAATAAGGTTTGGATAGGATAAGATGAGATAAGGTTTGGATAATGTTTTGGATAATGTTGGATAAGGTTAGATAAGGTTTTGGATAATGTTTCCTCTTTTGAGCTCCTACCTTATCCACTTTGTCCCAAGCTTATTCCTTCCTCTTCTTTTCACATTTCTAGCCTCATGATAGGAGCATTTTTATGCGACTTAATTGGCTTGTTCTCATGCATTTATGTTGTTTTTCCTTAGTTAGTTTAGTGTTTAAAGTCATTTTCGTGCAATTTCAGGTTTTAGTGTCAAAGTATGCAAAAAGAAGCAATTTGGAGCATTCTAGAGCATTTTTGGGCCAAGATTGGATAGTGCAAGCATGGAGGCATGAGGATGGACGAATTTGAAGGGTTGAATTCAGTTAGGGAGCTGCAAGGGGGCCTAAAAACCTTATTTCTAGAAGGCTTTATCTATTCACACATGGTGCCTAATTTCTGTATTGGAAGAACAAGCCGTCCTAGCTTGTCACTAGCCGTCCTACCTTGTCTCCTAGCCGTCCTAGCTTGTCACTAGCCGTCCTACCTTGTCTCCTAGCCGTCCTAGCTTGTCTCCTAGCCGTCCTAGCTTGTCACTAGCCGTCCTACCTTGTCTCCTAGCCATCCTAGCTTGTCACAAGCCGTCCTACCTTGTCTCCTAGCCATCCTAGCTTGTCACAAGCCGTCCTACCTTGTCTCCTAGCCATCCTAGCTTGTCACAAGCCGTCCTACCTTGTCTCCTAGCCGTCCTAGCTTGTCACAAGCTCATATCTGATTACCCTAGGGTTTTAAGTGCTTATATATACTCATATTAACCCCTAGATCAGATCACCACCTCTCATACACATTCATTCACGCCAGAAATTCATTCCCTCTCTCTAACACAGCCATACTTCACCATTCTTCATATTTTCTGCCCAAAAACACTCCTTGCCTTCCCCTACATCCATCCCTACCCTAAACACATCATTCTACATCATCCATAACCCCCAAAACTCACCAAAACCCCTTGTGCCGCAGCAACTAGAGGAGAAGAGGCTTAAACGTTCATACAATTCAAGATTGAGTTGTTGGAATTTTTAGGTGTACTTCGATTCTTGTTTTCAATGTTTGCTTTGTTATTATTCTCTAAGTTTGTTGTAATCATGAGTGGCTAAACCCCTAATTAGTTAGGGGAAAGTTTGAAGCCATGAACATGTTTGAAATATGAATTGATTTCTTCCAATTGTGATTTGTTAAGTTGTGATTGCAATTCAATTATCTGTTTATTAAAAACTTGTTTTTGTATGTTGATTAGGGATGCATACTTAGTCTTCATGCATAAACTCGATGCTAGTTTATAAACGAGTTTCACCTAATCGTCACAAGTTTATAAACATGAGTAGTGAAGGTTGCTAGTCACAACCGTGTTAATTGAATTCTTGGCAAGAGTATCATGCATTCATAGTTACAATTGCCTCGTCAACACTTATAATTTTCATAGAGCATAATGATCTCTCATTGTATCTCTTCTATGCATTCATGTTGAGAACCATTGGAGAATGATTTGAATTGTCGCATGCATCATCCAATTCAATAACATAAGGAAAATTTGAGAGTTAATTAGTGCATCACGGTTAACTTGGGGTGTTGAGCATCATAGTTAATGAAAAGCAATTGGAGAATCGATTCATATACAAATGTGTCTTGTGTGGAGAATGGACCTCTAACTAATCCATCCATTATCTTGTTTTCAAGGAATTCGTTTTACAATTCTGCCTAGTTTATTAACTTGTTTTGTTATTTCAATTTTCGTCAAATCAAAACCCCCCTTTACTTTCTTGTACTTTAGTGCTTAGAATCTGTTTAGTTTATGTTTTAAAATGTTTTGAATCAAGCCATAATCTTAAATTCGTCCAAAATTGGGTTTAAGGTCAGAAACTGCCTAGTTAGTGTTTTTAGGCAGTTTTGAGTCTTTTGAACTTGTTTTGAGTCCTTTGAGTCTTTGTATTGTCCAAATTAGTTAGAAAGTGTCTTAGTTTGTGTTTATAAGTGTTTTGATTCAATTTGTTGCACAAATTCGTCCAAATTCACCAAGGTGCTCAAAACTGCCCAGAAAGTGTTTTTAAGGCAGTTTTGAGTGTTTTGGGTGATGTTTGAGTCTTTTGGTTTGTTTTAGTGTTTTAAGCGTTTAGTCTCGCATTCTTTGAGTCTAGTTTAGTGTTTTAAACTTTATTTTACGTTTTTGAGTCAGTTTCCAAGTGATTTGCAATCCCTCCTAATCCCCGGTTAAGAACGATCCCTACTTACATACTTACTACAATTGATAAAAAGAGGGTTTAATTTGTGTGCGTATAATTCTCGCATCACCTCATGAAGTCCAAATTCGTCCATCCATGTTGGCCCATATGTAAGCTATCCACATAGTGTCCAAAATCGCTCCAAAATGCACCAAAATGCCCTTTCTTGATACTTTACCCCATAGGACCTACAAACACACGAAATTGAGTTGTAATGCAACATTAACTAAGAAATAATAGCATAAATGCACAAGAATAAGCTAGTTAAGTCGCCTAAATATGCTCCTATCAAATTCCCCCACACTTATCTTTTGCTAGTCCTCGAGCAAAACAAATAAACAAAAGAAACAAAACATAACTCTAAACCTTCCAACGTTCGTCTCAGGGATTTCCAATGAAACATGACATGTCAAAGATCACCACTCACATAGATTTAAGCAATCCTTACCCTCGAGCATACTTAATCATAGTCACAATTCACTAGCTCGCATTTAATCAATTAAAACAAAACAACATTTTGAATGCAGTAACATGCCTTAGAGAATTCCCTCAATTCCTCACCGGATATACTCTCTGTTTTCACTCAGATTTTCTAACTACTCTCCCTACACTAGGTATATGTGAGGGATCGTTCTAGACCGGGGATTAGGAGGGCTTGCTAAAACCTCTAAATTGACTCAAAAACATACAAACAAAGTTAAAAACGTTCACAAAGACTCAAAGGACTCAAAACAGGTTCAAAAGACTCAAAACTGCCTAAAAACACTAACTAGGCAGTTTCTGACCTTAAACACAAATTTGGACGAATTTAAGATTAAAGGTTGATTCAAAACACTTTAAAACACAAATTAAGACACTTTAACACTAAACTAGACTCAAAGAATGCAAAACTAAACGCTTAAAACACTAAAACAAACCTAAAACCCAAAACAGCAACTAGAAGACTCAAAACTGCCTAAAAACCACTTTCTGGGCAGTTTTGAGCACCTACACTAATTTGGACGAAATTGGATGAAAACTTGAATCAAAATACTTAGAAACACAAATCAAAACACTTTCTAACTAATCTAAGACTTCAAATTAAAGGGGGATTTGTTTTGGACGAAAATTGAAATAACGAAACAAGTTAATGAACTAGACAGAATGTAAATATAAAATTGATGAAATGGAATGAATGGATGCCAGCCAAGGGGTTCATCTCCACACATGTTACACTTGCATAATAAAAAGATTTCCAATTGCATTTCAATAAATTATGAAACTCATCACCCCGGGTTAATTAGGTCCGCTTAAATTAACCTTCAAATCTTCCTAACGTTATTGAATTGGATGATTGCATACAACAACCCAAAACATTTCCCACAAGTCCCCTACATGATTGCATAATAGAGATACAAGCAAGAATCATTACGCTCTATGAAAATTATAAGTGTTGACGAGGCATTCGTTACTATGATTGCATGAAACTTATGCCAATAATTCGTTTAACGTGATTGTTTATAAGCAACCTCCACTACTTGTGAATATAAGTTCGTAACTATTAGGTGAAACTCACTTATATTCTAGCGTCATATTCATGCATGAAAATTAAGCGTGCACTCTCAATAAACATACATAAATAAGTTATCAATCAAACAGTTAAACAAATTGAATCCACGACTTATGAAATGCAATTAGAAGTAATCAAATCAAAACGACTTATGAAATGCAATTAGAAGTAATCAAATCAAAACGCAAGCATAAACATATATTTCGAATCCCCCCTAGCCAAGGGGGGGTTTAGTTCCTCATGATTCAAAACAAAGAGAATCAAAGCAACACCTAAACATTCCAACAACTCAAACTTGAATTGTATGAACGTTTAGGCCCTCTTCTCTTCCATTCCTCATTCGTACAAAACAAAGAGTATTGCAATTTAACATTGAAATCAAAGAAACACCTAAACATTCCAACAACTCAAACTTGAATTGTATGAACGTTTAGGCCTTCTTATCTTCCTCTTCGTTGTAGCACAAGGTCTAATGGATAGTTTGATGGTGTGAATGGTTTGAGGAGTGGTGAAAATGGAAGGAGGAGGCCACGGCAATGGGATGATTTCTGGTGTGGTGTTTGGATTATTAGGGAGAGAGCACGGCACAAGGGAATGGTTGGTGTTTGTGACTGAAATGTGTATGGAAGAATGAGATGATGTTGTGGCTGAAATGGATGCTTATTTATAGGTAAATAAGAGGGAACATGACAGCTAGGAAGTGGGTGGAAATGTGGCTGCAATGATGGTGAATGATTATGAGTGAATGCATGTGGATGTGGCTAGGTTGGAAAGCTGAAATTGAATGTGAAAGCATGTGCAATGAATATGTGGCTGCATGTGTGGTGCAATGATGAAGGAATAATCTAAAAATGCAAGGTGAAATGAAGTGGAATGACAATGGCATGTGGAATGGCTGGAAAGTGTATGAAACTCACGGCAATGATGGTGATTTTCTGGTGGTGAATGGTAATGCAATGTGTTTGCATGTGAATTAAAGCTATGTGAATGATTAGGGTGAATGTGCATGTGCTTTGACAGCTAGGATGAATTAATTAAAGGGAGCGCATGTGGCTTGGCTGGAATGAATGGAATGAAATCTGAAATGGGAGATGGAATGGGATGCACGGCAATGATGGTGTGAATGATGGCAGATTGTGTGGGTGAGTGATTAGGTTGGAAATGCATGTGAATGCAAGGTGTGAATGATTATGAGTGCATGTGGGTGAATTAAAGGATGGAATGCATGTGAATTAGGTTGGAAATCTTGATAAGTCACATTTTGCATGCATTTATATCTTCCTTATTTGGCGTCTTTTTGATTGTTTTGGATTAAACTAGTTGCATTTTACGTTATTTGGTGTTAGTGTGCAGCCAAGTGTGAATTTGGATCAATGGGAAGGCAAATGAAGTAAAAGCATTCCAGAAAAGATGTGAAGTGTTAAGAAATGCAATTTGGCCATATTGGGTGATTCTAAACAAGGCAAAATCATTGAAGTCAACTATGTGTGTTAAAACACCAAATCAGATTTGTCACAACCTTGGCCGTGCAAACCACATCCATTCCATATCCCTTTTGCGCCATTAACACCCATTCCATCACTTGATTCATTTCAACCATTTTGACACCAACAAATACAATCATTCCATTCCGTGCACTCCATTATCTTTCTCCACTTCATCTTTGCAGAAATTCACATGCATTGTGATTAAACAAACCATTCATTGCAACCCTCATTTCAGAAATCCATTTCATTCCCATCATGTCCAAACCGTGTGTTTTATTCCCATTTCCAGATTTGTATAAACATTTTCTGGTTGTTTATTCCACCTTTGCAGACTCCACTCAATTGTTGCAGCAAGAACACATGCATTTGGATTAAACAAACCACATGCTTGCAGACTTTGTCCATCCCATGTGTCCACTACCTCAGAAACCCATCATTCCATCTGATTTATGCTCTGCCATCTGATTTAAACAATTCCTAGATCCAATCTCAATGTTGGGGACACATTCTTTTCCATAAAACAAGTCTCATTTCTGTCCCAAAGGCAGTTCCGAAAATCTTCTTCTTCATATTCAGTCCATTACACACTTGAAACTCTCCCATCTTACTCCATTTTCGTCCATTTTCTGTCCCAAGGGCAGAAACCATTCAAACTTCACCATTCCACCTTCATCCGCACCATACTTGGAGAAGCAACACCAAGGGACTCTTTAAGGACTTCAACATCAGATTTGCTTCAAGGGTTCATTCTTATCAATTCTATGTTCATTCATGTTTTATATTTCTATGTCAAATCTGTTGTAAACATGAATTGTAACTAATCTATCCTTAGGGATTCGATGTAACCTTGCAAAGTTTGCCATGTAATTAAGTTAGAATGCTCATTTTGTCTATCTAGTTCTTGCTTCATTCTCTGTTATAATTGTGAATTTGTGAGTTAATTTGTATGCTTGATCTCCATTTGAGTTAACCACAAGTTATTTAGCCAAGATTAAAGCATACATCATGTCTAATATTGGTGGATTTGTGAATGAATGAAGGGAAAGCTTGGCAAACATCCTGCCAAGTGTTCCCTTTGGTTTAGTGAATGTTTCTTGTGAATTACATACTCTAGGTTATGAACCAAAGTTGCACATCACAATTAGGTTCAAGATTAGAGACATTTGATCAAATCCACACATCATATGGTTGATCATATCCAAGTGAAACAAACTCAAGAAATAGGTAGATGAATGAGTATAAACTAACTTAACAAACATGGACTTATTTGAGCAATGGTGAAATCGAATCCCTAGTTTCATTTCCATTGATACTATCCCATTATATTAGCTATTGATTCATTGATTTGTGTTTACTTCATTTTCTTATGCTTTCTAGATTCATATCTCAAATCTGCCTATTTGTGCCTATTTAGACTAGTTTGATTCATATCTCAAATCTGCCTATTTATGCCTAGTTTAATTAGTTTGATTCATTTCTTAGAGTTCTAGCAAAACAAGTAATTACATAGGTCCAATTAGTCCCTGTGGATTCGACACCCTTGCTTGTGCCATTATACTAAATATATTCTAGCATTAGGAAGGAAATATACATCAACAAATCTGATGGGAACTCACGGCATTAAGTGGAGTGAGATGATTGAATGTTTAATGGTTGCATGTGGCTGAAATGAAGTGTGTATGCATGTGCACGGCACAAAGGGAAATGGTTTTGGTGAATGGCTGATTAGAATCTAGGGTGAATGGTGTGTACGGTTTTTGGGAGAGAAAGTGTGTTGGATGATTTATGGAGATGCATGTGGATTAAAGGAATGCATGTGCAATGGATATAGGAAAGGTTTAAATGTCCTAGAACTAAAGGGAACAAGGTTCCAACACTTTGGTCTTCAATTAGGTCTTCAATTTCGTCCAACACTTTGGCTCCAAGCATAAGCTATCCATCCTTAGCCCAAAAGTGCTCCAAAAGTCTCCAAAATGCATCTTTTTGCTCCTTTAGCCCTTTGGACCTACAAACACACGAAAATAGCTTAAAGTACTAAAATAACTAAAGAAACATAACGTAAATGCACGAGAACAAGCCATTTAAGTCGCATGAATATGCTCCTATCAGTTAGGCTTGAAGAAATGATTATGTATGCATGTGTTGAATGATTTCTTGTGCATGTTTGAAGGATTAAAGGGATGTGGGGTGTAATGCTAGGTTGGAAATGCATGTGCAATTGCATGTGTGTGTGCTGGAAATGGGATGGTAGCCACGGCAATGAGTGGTGTTTGGTGCTGGAAATGGATGTGGCTTCAATCTGAAAATGGGAGAGCATGTGCACGGCAAGGATGTGAATGATTATGGAGGGATGTGGCTGAAATAGCATGTGGAAGGAATGCTGGAAAGGTAAGGTAGGCCACGGCAATTGTGAAATGTGTATGAATGGAGTTGTGTTGTGTATGGTTTCAATTGAATTAAAAGCCACAGCAAAGGGGAGTTTTTGGTGTTGGATGCAATGATGAAGAGTGAATAAATAATGCATGTAGGGTTAGGAAATAAAATCATAAGTTAAAGGGGCGGAATGATTAAAGGGTGTGGCTAGGTTGGAAAGGTGTGGAATGATGGATGGAATTAGGGGGAATGCACAGCACAAGGGAGAATGGGAGAGTGTGGTTGAATGATGAAGGAATTAGTGGTGCAACGATGAAAGAATAAGTGCATGTGGGTTAGGTTGGAATGAAGGGGAAGTCACGGCATTTAGTGAATGGGTGATGGGTGCATGTGATGCATGGCAATGTTGTGTTTTGGTGCATGTGTATGAATGCATGTGGAATTAAGAAGAGTATGGAAGTGAATAAATCATAATAGGGCTAGTTTAAAGGGCTAGGGTTTAAGTACATAGAATGGGCCTAAAATAGGTTGGTTTGCATGGCATAGAATGTTTGATTTGGGCTAGAGGTTTTCCATGGCTCAAAGGATTTGTTTGATTGGGCTAGGCCCTTTGTTTTATGTCCCCAAAGAGCATACAAGGCTTCAATTTCGTCCATCCTCTTTGCTCCATCTTTAAGCTATCCAATCCATGCCCAAAAGTGCCCCAAATAGCCTCAAAATGCAGTTTCTTGCTCCCTAAGCCCTTAGAACCTGAAAAGACACAAAAGAAGCATAAAGGACTAAAATAACTAGAGAAACATAACGTAAATGCACGAGAACAAGCCATTTAAGTCGCATGAATATGCTCCTATCAGTATCCATTGCAGCCACAATGGATTCATTCCCATTCATTCTCATTCACTCTTCCATTTTCAGAAAATCATCCACAAACACCAACCATTTCCTTATTGCCGTGCATTCCCTACTAATCCAAACACCATTCCATCAATTCCCATATTCACACACCAAAGAACTTCCCATTGCCGTGGCTTCCCCCTTCCATTTTCACCACTCCCCAAACCATTCACACCATCAAACTATCCTTAGACCTTGTGCTACAACAAAGAGGAAGAGAAGCGGGCCTAAACGTTCATACAATTCAAGTTTGAGTTGTTGGAATGTTTAGGTGTTTCTTTTCCTTTGAATTCAATGTTTAATTTCAATTCTCTTTGTTTTGTACGTATGAGGAACTAAACCCCCCCTTGGCTAGGGGGGGATTCGAAATAATTGTTTATGCTTGCATTTTGATTTGATTACTTCTAATTGTGTTTCATAAGTTGTGGATTCAATTTGTTTAACTGTTTGATTGATAACTTATTTATGTATGTTTATTGAGAGTACACGCTTAATTTTCATACATGAATATGAAGCTAGAATATAAGTGAGTTTCACCTAATAGTTACAAACTTATATTCACAAGTAGTGGAGGTTGCTTATAAACAATCGCGTTAAACGAATTCTTGGCATAAGTTTCATGTAATCATAGTAACGAATGCCTCGTCAACACTTATAATCTTCATAGAGTGTAATGATTCTTGCTCGTATCTCTATTATGCAATCATGTAGGGGACTTGTGGGGAATGTTTTGGGTTGTCGTATGCAATCATCCAATTCAATAACGTTAGGAAGATTTGAAGGTTAATTAGTGCATCACGGTTAACTTGGGGTGTTGAGAATTCATGGTTTATTGGAATGCAATTGGAAATCTTTTTATTATGCAAGTGTAACATGTGTGGAGATGAACCCCTTGGCTAGCATCCATTCACTCCAATTCATCCATTTCATATTTACATTCTGTTTTAATTGCAATTTGTTCATTTAGTTTAATTTCGTCAAACCCTATGATAGGAGCATATTTATGCTACTTAGTTAGCTTGTTTTCTTGCATTTAATTAGCTAAAACTATGTTAATTATAGTGTTTAGAGTTATTTTCGTGCAATTTCAGGTTTTAGTGTCAAAGAATGCAAAAAGACGCAATTTGGAGCATTCTAGAGCATTTTTGGGCCAAGATTGGATAGTGCAAGCATGGAGGCATGAAGATGGACGAATTTGAAAGGTTTGAATTCAGTTAGAGAGCTGCAAGGAGGCCTAAAAAATCTGATTTCTAGAAGGCTACATTAATCCCACATGTTTTTAGACTTTGTTCTTCTAGAAGCCAGCCATTGAAGACCACATGTTTCACACATGGTGCATAATTTCTACCTAATTTCTGGTACAAAACCTCTTGTTTTCAACTAAGTTCTAAACCCTTCCTAGCCCTATAAATAAGGCAGCTGCAAGCATCACAAGATCATTCAGAAATTTCACAAACTCATTCATCATCAAAATTCGTCCATTCTATTCCAGCAGCATCCATTGACCCCAAAACACCATTCTTCAACCTAGAGATACAATCAGCCATTCCACCACTTCCCAACCATCAAACACTCATCCACACCCATCCTACATCCCTTGCCGTGTCTCTAAACATCTCACAAACCGTTCTACATCATCAAAACGTCCCAGAATTCATCCCCATCCAATCTGCCGCAAGCAAGAGGAAGGAGACAGATGCACAAAATTGTTTGGTTCTTCATTCTGAGTTGTTGAACGATTTTAGGTGTATTCTCTCTTATACTTCAATGTCTAATTTATGTAATCTCTGTTTTGCTCCGAGTATGATTGGCTAAATTCGTTTTTGGCTAAGGGTGTATTCGAAACCATGGATATATATGTGAATTAAGTTGATTACTCCAGTTATCGTTGCATAAGTCATGAATACAATCTGTTTAACTATGTGATTTAGAACTTATTCTTGTGTGTTGATTGAGAGTGCACACTTAATTTGCATGCTTGAATCTGGTGCTAGGATATGAATTTGTTTCACCTAATCGTTATGAGTTTATATCCACAAGTAGTGAAGGTCACTAGTCATGATCGTGTTGAGTAGATTCCTGGCGAAAGTATCATGCTTTTCATAGTTACAATTGCCTTGTCGATGCTTATGATTTCCAATGAACGTAATGATTCTAACTTGTATCTTTATCATGCTGTTCATATAGAGAACTTGTTAGGAATAATTTGGTTGCAATGTATATTCATTCAATTCAATGATCTTAGGGAAATCTGAAGGTTAATTTAAGCGGACCTAATTAACTTGGAGTGTCGAGGTTCATAACTTGTCGAATTGATAACTGGAAGTTGATTTAAGTTGCATATATTTCATGTGTGGAGAAGAATCCCTTAGCCATCTCACCATCCATTTAATTCCATCAAATTCGTCCAAATCTGCCTAGTTTACTTTCTTATTTTGTTTGTTTGATTTTCGTCCAAAACCAAATCCCCATTTATGTTAGAGTGTCTAATTGGTCCAAATATGTTTTAGATTGTGTTTTTAAGAGTTTTGAGTCAAGTTAGAACCAATTTTCGTCCAAGTTTGTGTTTAGGCTCAAAACTGCCCAGATTGTGTTTTTAAGGCAGTTTTGAGTGTTTTCAGCCTATTTTGAGTCTTGTGAACGTGTTTGAGTCTTTTTACGTGAGTTTGAGTGTTTGAAAGGTTAATTTTATTTATTTGAGTCAGTTTAGAGTGTTTAGCAATCCCTCCTAATCCCCGGTGTAAGAACGATCCCTACTTATTCATATGCTACAATTGTCAAAAGAGGGTTAATTTGTGTGTTAAGTTAATTTTCGCATCACCCTAAATCCCCATTTACTTTAGTGTCCAATATAGTTAGAAAGTGTCTTAGTTTATGTTTCTAAGTGTTTTGATTCAAGTTATTACCCAAATTCGTCCAAAGTACTCAAAGTGCTCAAAACTGCCCAGAAAGTGTTTCTAAGGCAGTTTTGAGTGTTTTGGTGCTGTTTTGAGTCTTTTGATTTGTTTTAGAGTTTTAAAGTTTAGTTTTGCATTCTTTGAGTCTAGTATAGTGTTTTATATTGTGTTTTTATGTTTTTGAGTCAAATCCAAGTGATTAACAATCCCTCCTAATCCCCGGTCCAGAACGATCCCTACTTACATTCTTCACTACTATTGACAAAATGAGGGTTTAATTTGTGTGCATATAATTCTCGCATCAAGCCGCACCCTATATTCTCTATTATTGATTCTTTTCATATTTCTGCCACATTCTCTCCCTAAGCCGCAGCCTTCTCCATCAATTCCAGCCACTTCCCATCTCTGCCGCAACCATCCCCACCCTTCCAGCCACCATTCAAACCTTCCTCCACCACTCACACCCCTTGCCGCACCACCATATCCCCATAAACCCATCTACAACCCAGAAAATCATCCCAAGTCATCCAAAAACATCTCTACCGCAGCAAGGAGAAGAAGAAAGAGGAGCTTAAACGCGCAAAAATTCAAAGTGGATTCGTTGGGCGTTCTAGGTGTAATCAATCTTTCTGGGAACATGAGAGGCTAAATCCCTAGTTAGATAGGGGGTCATTCAAAACCTGATAGGAGCATATTCATGCGACTTAAATGGCTTGTTCTCGTGCATTTACGTTATGTTTCTTTAGTTATTTTAGTACTTTAAGCTATTTTCGTGTGTTTGTAGGTCCAAAGGGCTAAAGGAGCAAAAAGATGCATTTTGGAGACTTTTGGAGCACTTTTGGGCTAAGGATGGATAGCTTATGCTTGGAGCCAAAGTGTTGGACGAAATTGAAGACCTAATTGAAGACCAAAGTGTTGGAACCTTGTTCCCTTTAGTTCTAGGACATTTAAACCTTTCCTATATCCATTGCACATGCATTCCTTTAATCCACATGCATCTCCATAAATCATCCAACACATTTTCTCTCCCAAAAACCGTACACACCATTCACCCTAGATTCTAATCAGCCATTCACTAAAACCATTTCCCTTTGTGCCGTGCACATGCATACACACTTCATTTCAGCCACATGCAACCATTAAACATTCAATCATTTCACTCCACTTAATGCCGTGAGTTCCCATCAGAGTTCCAACCTAATTCACATGCATTTCCAACCTAATCACTCACCCACACAATCTGCCATCATTCACACAAACACCATCATTGCCGTGCATCCCTTCCATCTCCTATTTCAGATTGCATTCCATTCATTCCAGCCAAGCCACATGCACTCCCTTTAATTAATTCATCCTAGCTGTCAAAGCACATGCACATTCACCCTAATCATTCACATAGCTTTAATTCACATGCAAACACATTGCATTACCATTCACCACCAGAAAATCACCATCATTGCCGTGAGTTTCATACACTTTCCAGCCACTTCACATGCACATTCAACATTCCAGAAAATACCCATGCCGTGCAATCATTCAACACATGCACTCCCATTCTTTAATCCATTCAGCCACAAGACATTATCATTGCACCATATTTCCCCTTTCATCATTCCCTCACATTCTTTAATTCAGCCAACACATGCTTGCACATGCATTTCCAACCCACATGCATCCTTTAATCATTCAAACATGTAGCCACATTCCCACCTAGCTGTCATGTTCCCCCCCATTTCGCCTATAAATAAGCATTCATTCCCACTCATTCTCATTCATTCTTCCATACACATTTCAGTCACAAACACCAACCATTCCCTTGTGCCGTGATTTCCAATTACGTTTCATAAGTTGTGAATTCAATTCGTTTAACTGCTTGATTGATAACTTATTTATGTATGTTTATTGAGAGTGCACGCTTAATTTTAATGCATGAATATGATGCTAGAATATAAGTGAGTTTCACCTAATAGTTATGAACTTATATTCACAAGTAATGGAGGTTGCTTATAAACAATCGCGTTAAATGAATTCTTGGCATAAGTTTCATGCAATCATAGTAACGAATGCCTCGTCAACACTTATAATTTTCATAGAGCGTAATGATTCTTGCTTGTATCTCTATTGTGCAATCATGTAGGGGACTTGGGGGAAATGTTTTGGGTTGTCGTATGCAATCATCCAATTCAATAACGTTAGGAAGATTTGAAGGTTAATTTAAGCGGACCTAATTAACCCGGGGCGTTGAGAATTCATGGTTTATTGAAAAGCAATTAGAATTCGTTTTATTATGCAAGTGTAACATGTGTGGAGATGAACCCCTTAGCTAGCTTTTCATCCCATCCATTCAAATCCATCACATTCATATTTACATTCTGTTTTTAATTAGAATCTGTGCAATTAGTTTATTTTCGTCCAAAACTCAATCCCCCCTTACTTTAATGTCCAAATTAGTTAGAAATCAATTTAGTTTGTGTTTTTAAGAGTCTTGAGTCAAGTTACAACTTAAATTCGTCCAAATTTGGGTTTAAGGTCAGAAACTGCCTAGTTAGTGTTTTTAGGCAGTTTTGAGTCTTTTGAACTTGTTTTGAGTCCTTTGAGTCTTTGTATTGTTCAAATTAGTTAGAAAGTGTTTTAGTTTGTGTTTATAAGTGTTTTGATTCAATTTGTTACCCAAATTCGTCCAAAGTTGTGTCTAGTGTTCAAAACTGCCCTGATTGTGTTTTTAAGGCAGTTTTGAGTGTTTTGGTGCTGTTTTGAGTCTTTTGGTTTGTTTTAGTGTTTCAAAGTTTAGTTTTGCATTCTTTGAGTCTAGTAGAGTGTTTTATATTGTGTTTTTACGTTTTTGAAAGAAATCCAAGTGATTAACAATCCCTCCTAATCCCCGGTCCTGAACGATCCCTACTTACATTCTATACTACAATTGACAAAAAGAGGGTTTAATTTGTGTGCGTATAATTCTCGCATCAAAACCATGTTTACGCTTGCAATATAAATTGATTACCTTCAGTTGGAATTTCATGAGTTGCGGATTCAATTTGTTTAACTACTTGATTGATAACTTATTTGTGTATGTTTATTGAGAGTGCACGCTTAGTTTTCATGCATGAATATGATGCTAGAATATAAGTGATGCGAGATTTATACGCACACAAATTAAACCCTCTTTTTGACAATTGTAGTAAGTATGTAAGTAGGGATCGTTCAGGACCGGGGATTAGGAGGGATTGTTAATCACTTGGATTTCACTCAAAAACGTAAAAACACAATATAAAACACTATACTAGATTCAAAGAATGCAAAACTAAACTTTAAAACACTAAAACAACCCAAAAGACTCAAACAGCACCCAAAACACTCAAAACTGCCTTAAAAACACTTTCTGGGCAGTTTTGAGCACTTTGAGTACTTTGGACGAATTTGGGTAACAAATTGACTCAAAACACTTATAAACACAAACCAAAACACTTTCTAACTAATTTGAACAATACAAAGACTCAAAGGGCTCAAAACAAGTTCAAAAGACTCAAAACTGCCTAAAAACACTAAATAGGCAGTTTCTGACCTTAAACCCAAATTTGGACGAAATTAAGTTGTAACTTGACTCAAGACTCTTAAAAACACAAACTAAATTGATTTCTAACTAATTTGGACATTAAAGTAAGGGGGGATTGAGTTTTGGACGAAATTAAACTAAATGCACAGATTCTAATTAAAAACAGAATGTAAGTATGAAATTGATGGAATAGAATGGATGAGATGAAAAGCTAGCTAAGGGGTTCATCTCCACATATGTTACACTTGCATAATAAAAAGATTTCCAAATGCATTTCAATAAACCATGAATTCTCAACGCCCCGGGTTAATTAGGTCCGCTTAAATTAACCGTCAAGTTTTCCTTAAGTTAATGAATTGGATGATTGCATACGACAACCCAAAGCATTCCTCACAAGTTCCCTACATGAATTGCATAATAGAGATACAAGCAAGAATCATTAAGCATCATGAAAACTATAAGTGTTTACAAGGCATTCGTTACTATGATTGCATGAAACTTATGCCAAGAATTTGTTTAACGCGATTGTTTATAAGCAACCTCCACTACTTGTGAATATAAGTTCATAACTATTACGTGAAACTCACTTATATTCTAGCGTCATATTCATGCATGAAAATTAAGCGTATACTCTCAATAAACATACATAAATAAGTTATCAATCAAACAGTTAAACAAATTGAATCCACAACTTATGAAACGCAATTAGAAGTAATCAAATCAAAATGCAAGCATAAACATATATTTCGAATCCCCCCTAGCCAAGGGGGGTTTAGTTCCTCATACGTACAAAACAAAGAGAATTGAAATTAAACATTGAAATTAAACATCGAATCCCCCCTAGCCAGGCATCTGGTATCATCTTTGGGGAGTGCGCCCTCAGAGGTGAGGAAGAGTTGGGCATTTTCTTCAGTTCTGTCTTGCCACAAAAGATGAAGGTCAACATATATAGGGAATTCAATAGCAAGTGGTGGTATTGTTCTTTTACCGTTGTCGACAAACATTTTGATCCCGCAAATCCGACTTTTTGAAATAGTGACGACTCTTCGATCATTGAATGCGCCTCTTCGATTTCTGAGCAGTCGCCCCTTCGATTTCTGAGCGATGCCCCTTTGCTTTCTGAACAACACGTAGTAGTGCGGATGCGGCTCTGTCTGAGATCTTTTGACAAGTGGCACGCGTTTTCTGCAAAGCCGGGAGCTTTCGACAAAGATGCACACGCTTTCTGGAAAGCCGGGAGCTTTTGGCTTTGTCTCCCACGCTGATAGGAGCATATTCATGCGACTTAAATGGCTTGTTCTCGTGCATTTACGTTATGTTTCTTTAGTTATTTTAGTCCTTTATGCTTCTTTTGTGTGTTTTCAGGTTCTAAGGGCAAAGTATGCAAAATGGTGCATTTTGGTGCATTTTGGAGTAGTTTGGGGCGTTAAATGGATTGCATGTACTTGAAGCCAAGTAGATGGACGAAATTGAAGACCAAAGGAGGCCCTTTGTACCAGAAATTCACACCAACACATCCCATTTCAGATTGCATTCCAATCATTCCAGCCAAGCCACATGCACTCCCTTTAATTTATTCAACCTAGCTGTCAAAGCACATGCACATTCACCCTAATCATTCACATACACAATCTGCCATCATTCACACATTCATTCCACATGCATTCCCTTCACAAATCAGCCACATGCACTTTGCCTTTCATCATTGCACCATAAATCAGCCACATGCACCCATAATCATTCAACCAACTTTGCACATGCATTCATCATCATAACCTAGCTGTCATTACCCTTTAATCACATGCATAAATCAGCCACATGCATCTCCCATCACCATTTCAGATTTCCACCAAGTTCCTAGCTGTCATATTCCCTCCTTTTCACCTATAAATAAGCATCCATTGCAGCCACAATTCATTCATTCCCATTCATACACAATTCATTCACCATTCACGCCAGAAATTCATCCCCTCTCTATAACACATCCATACTTCACCATTCTTCATATTTTCTGCCCAAAAAGAAGCCTTGAGGTCCCCTACATCCATCCCTATCCTAAACACATCATTCTACACCATCCATAACTCCCCATCCCTCCAAAACTATCCTTAGACCTTGTGCTACAACGAAGAGGAAGATAAGAGGGCCTAAACGTTCATACAATTCAAGTTTGAGTTGTTGGAATGTTTAGGTGTTTCTTTGATTTCAATGTTTAATTTCAATACTCTTTGTTTTGTACGAATGAGGAATGGAAGAGAAGAGGGCCTAAACGTTCATACAATTCAAGTTTGAGTTGTTGGAATGTTTAGGTGTTTCTTTGATTCTCTTTGTTTTGTATCATGAGGAACTAAACCCCCCCTTGGCTAGGGGGGGATTCGAAATATATGTTTATGCTTGCAATATGATTTGATTACTTCTAATTGCGTTTCATAAGTTGTGGATTCAATTTGTTTAACTGTTTGATTGATAACTTATTTATGTATGTTTATTGAGAGTGCACGCTTAATTTTCATGCATGAATATGACGCTAGAATATAAGTGAGTTTCACCTAATAGTTACGAACTTATATTCACAAGTAGTGGAGGTTGCTTATAAACAATCGCGTTAAACAAATTCTTGGCATAAGTTTCATGCAATCATAGTAACGAATGCCTCGTCAACACTTATAGTTTTCATGATGCTTAATGATTCTTGCTTGTATCTCTATTATGCAATTCATGTAGGGAACTTGTGGGGAATGCTTTGGGTTGTCGTATCCAATCATCCAATTCATTAACTTAAGGAAAACTTGACGGTTAATTTAAGCGGACCTAATTAACCCGGGGCGTTGAGAATTCATGGTTTATTGAAATGCAATTGGAAATCTTTCTATTATGCAAGTGTAACATATGTGGAGATGAACCCCTTGGCTAGCATCCATTCATTCCATTTCATCAATTTCATATTTACATTCTGTTTTAATTGCAATTTGTTCATTTAGTTTAAGTTCGTCAAACCCTAAATCCCCCTTTACTTTATTGTCAAATTAGTTAGAAATCAATTTAGTTTGAGTTTTTAAGAGTCTTGAGTCAAGTTACAACTTAATTTCGTCCAAAATTGGGTTTAAGGTCAGAAACTGCCTAGTTAGTGTTTTTAGGCAGTTTTGAGTCTTTTGAACTTGTTTTGAGTCCTTTGAGTCTTTTGAACCTGTTTTGAGTCCTTTGAGTCTTTGTATTGTCCAAATAATTTAGTGTTAAAGTGTCTTAGTTTGTGTTTATAAGTGTTTTGATTCAGTTTATTACACACATTCGTCCAAATTCACCAAAGTGCTCAAAACTGCCTAGATTGTGTTTTTAAGGCAGCTTTGAGTGTTTTGGGGCTGTTTTGAGTCCTTTCGTTTGTTTTAGTGTTTTACATGTTTAGTTTTGCATTCTTTGAGTCTAGTTTAGTGTTTTAAACTTTATTTTACGTTTTTGAGTCAGTTTCCAAGTGATTTTGCAATCCCTCCTAATCCCCGGTTAAGAACGATCCCTACTTGCATCCTTACTACAATTTGACAACAAGAGGGTTAATTTGTGTGCGTATAATTCTCGCATCAAATTTTGGCGCCGTTGCAGGGGATTAGCAACTTTGCTAATCTCTTGGATTGTTTTATTTTCGTTTGTGTGTATATATTTTTAGTTTTATTTTGTTGATTTTAGAAGCAAGACATGGCACTTGATTGTGCTTCTCTTTTGTCACAGCTTATGGAAGAGTACCAAACTCAAAGAGTTGGTACATTTGATCATAATCAATCAAGGAACGACGTGTTTTCCAATACTTACAATTCGAATTGGAGTGATCATTCAAACTCTATGTGGTGGGAACCTCAACATATTCAACAAGAAGGATATTGGCAACCATATGAGGAGTTCTATACAACACCTATGCAGCCACCACAACCTGCCCAAACAAATTCAAGTGAGTCTTTGTATAATGATACGGTTTGTAAGTTACTCACCAATTTGTCTCAGGGGCAAGAAGATCTAAACAAAGCAAGGCAAAATCAAGACAAAAGGTTGGACTACTTGGATGGACGAATTTGGACTTCAAGAGGCTAGAAATGTGATAAGAAGAGGAAGGAATAAGCTTAGGACAAAGTGGATAAGGTAGGAGCTCAAAAGAGGAAACATTATCCAAAACCTTATCTAACCTTATCCAACATTATCCAAAACCTTATCTAACCTTATCCAACCTTATCCTATCTTATCCTAACCTAATCTTGTTCCACCTTAATCCTAGCTGCAAGTGGACCTAAAAACCTAATTTCTAGAAGCCTTATCTAACCCTAAAAGGGTGCCACACCCTTCCCCCTTTTATTTCTTCTAGAAAACCCAAAATCAGCCACAAAACACCTAGTTTCTAGAAGGCCCAATTTTGGACGAATTTCCTAAACCTTTTTCCTTTTGGATTCTGATTTGTTAGGCCTTAATCCTTGTGGATTTGGGTATACAAATCCTTTTATGAAACTAATTGGGCCAAACCCTCTCCTAAGTGGATTTAACTTGCTTGTGCCAAACCCTAGGGCCCTAATCCATAAAATCTGCTAAGTGTAACCCTAATCTACTTAACCCTAGGACTATATAAACCTAAATTCAGCCAAAAATTCGTACCACCCCCTTATGCTATTCAGAAACCCTTGTGCCGCACCTCCATTCTCCATTCTAAGCCTCCATACACCTCCCTACACATCCATACACCTCTGCCGCACCTTCCCCACCATAATCAACCATCCTCCATCCCTCTAAACAAGGAAAAACCATCCAAAACCACCAATTCCAGCACCCACACTTTGTGCCGCAGCAAGGAGGAGGAAGAGGAGCCAATCTGTGCATCGAATCCATCTTGGAATTGCTGAGCATTTAGGTGTACTCTTTCTTATGATTTCAATGTTTAAATTCAATACTTTATGTTGTGCAAGCATGAGGAACTAATCCCCCCTTTGGCTAGGGGGGAATTTCGAAACCATGGTGATATTTGCATGATGATTTGATTACTTTCAGTTGTGATTTCATGAATGATGAATTCAATTTGCTTATCTATTTTAATTAAAACTTGCTTATGTATATGAATTGAGAGTGCACGCTTGATTTGCATGCATAAACATGATGCTAGGGTATGAGGGAACTTCACCTAATCGTTGGGAACTTATATTCATGAGTAGTTAAGATTGTTGGTCACAATTATGATAAGTGAATTCTTGGCATGAGTATCATGCGCTTTCATAGTTACGAATGCCTCGTCAACACCTATGATTTCCATAGAATCTAATGATCTTTGATTGTCTTTCTTTTATGCGCTTTCATATAGAAAACTTTTAAGGAATAATTTGATTGCAATGCGCCAATTCCATTCAATTCAATGACCTAAGGGAAATCTGAGAGTTAATTTAAGCGTACCTAATTAACTTGGGGTGTTGAGGTTCATGAATTCATTGATTAAGCAACTGGAAATTGTATTATGTGCAAGTATGCCATGTGTGGAGAAAAACCTCCTAGCCATCTCACCATCCACCTAATTCTATCAATTTCGTCCAAATCTGCCTAGTTTACATATTTGTTTTGTTTTGTTTATTTTCGTCCAAAACCAAATCCCCCTTTATGTTAGAGTGTCTAATTGGTCCAAATATGTTTTAGATTGTGTTTTTAAGAGTTTTGAGTCAAGTTAGAACCAATTTTCGTCCAAGTTTGTGTTTAGGCTCAAAACTGCCCAGATTGTGTTTTTAAGGCAGTTTTGAGTGTTTTTAGCCTCTTTTGAGTCTTGTGAACGTGTTTGAGTCTTTCTACGTGAGTTTAAGTGTTTTAAAGGTTAATTTTATTTAATTGAGTCAGTTTAGAGTGTTTAGCAAGCCCTCCTAATCCCCGGTGTAAGAACGATCCCTACTTATTTATATGCTACAATTGTCAAAAGAGGGTTAATTTGTGTGTTAAGTTAATTTTCGCATCAACTAACACCAAATAATGTAAAATGCAACTAGTTTAATCCAAAAACATCACAAAGACGCCAAATAAGGAAGATATAAATGCATGCAAAATGTGACTTTTCACCCAGGTATGCAAAGTTTTTAAAAGAGTTATGCACAACTAGGAAAAGAATGTCAAACAAAGAAGTTGTGAAAGTAAGTGAAAATGTATCTGCGGTTTTGCAACGAAAGTTACCTCCAAAATGTAAGGATCCAGGGAGCTTTACTATCCCATGCACAATTGGAAGCAATAAATTTGAACAATGCATGTTACACTTAGGTGCTTCTATTAATGTCATGCCATATTCCATTTATGCATCTATGAACCTTGGTGAGTTAAAACAAGATGGTGTTATAATTCATTTGGCCGACCGTTCTAATGTTTATCCCAAGGGAGTCCTTGAGGATGTTTTAGTGCAGGTCAATCATCTCATCTTTCCTGCAGATTTTTATGTCTTAGAAATGGAGGATTCGAGCCATGCTCCATCATTGCCACTTTTGCTAGGCCGTCCGTTTATGAAAACAGCTCAAACAAAGATTGATGTGGCCAAGGGAGCACTAAAAATGGAGTTTGGTGGTGACATAATTAAATTCAATGTTTATGACTCTGTTAAGAATCCTAACGATAGCCATACTTGTTGTGTTATAGATGTGCATAAGGACATAGGGCCGAAAGGATCCGCACCAATCAAGAAGGATGCATCTAGAATCACCATCGAGGAAGGAATTGGATTGGAGCACAACGAGCATGCCACTACCCTAAAAACGTCCAATATGGCTGTGCCTTGTGCTAAAATTGGCGAGATGGTGGCTGCCCTAGGGGCATTGCCACAACATCCTAGTAAGTCTTCAATCCTAATTCTGATTCCCATTTCAACTAATAGGTTGTTACCTTCTGTGGTGCAGGTGAACAACCAATTTAAAGGTGGTGGGAGCATGTACATGGAGTGTCGGAACCGAAACACCACCATCAGGGAGGATCACTATCCCCTCCCATTCATTGAGCCATACTATGAGAAATTTCAAGGAGTATACCGTGGAGGACATAACCCTCCATTCCGTGAGCCAGAGTGAAGAGTAAAAGAAGGTCTCGTCCGGCTGGAAGATGTTAAAGCAAGCGCTTCTTGGGAGGCAACCCATGCATTCAACAAGGAGAAGATGGAATTTACACTCCATAACCAGATTTGCGTCCCTAACCTCTTCTCTTTGTTATTTATATTCTGTCATGTTTAATGAGTTTAGTTGTTGTTTGTGTGTTTACTTTTGTTTGTTGTGATTTTAAGCTTGAAACATCGAGGACAATGTTTAGTTTAAGTGTGGGGGGGGGGAACATTCTGTTTTGAGATATTTGTGCATGAAATTCGTAGGGTATTACCACCTAACATGTCTAAACTTGTTTCCCTTTGTTTTTAAGTGTTTTTAAGCTATTTTAGAGTGTTTTAGAGTGTGTTGACTTAAAAATCCGAAAATCTCATAAAAATTTGAAAAATTGTTTTGAAAAACCTAAAAGGAGTTGTTTTTGTGTGTTTGTTTGTGTCATAGGGTACCTTCCAACACAATGATGAGGATTTGGTTTTTAATTGCATGATGGTTAAAGAAAGTTACAAACATGGATGGACGTTTGATATGCTCTTGGGTTTATGCTTGGTTGTAGTTATAGTTTACGAATTCACATGTAATCACAAATGATAAAAATTAGTTTTTGTAACATGCTTGAAGGAATGAACTCAAACTAACGCTACATCCCTGTGAGACTTGAGCCTAAACGTTATTTGGAGAGTTAAAATCTGTGCATTAATGTTTTCTAAAGTCGTTGCATGATCTCATTATTCTTTGCTTGGTTACTACTTAGAAGGCGTTACATCACTTAGTTCCAAATGCTAGAACTCATGCCCATTGCATTCAAAGCATGTCATTGATTTGCATAACACGTATTCAAGATGAAGTTGTGTAGTGACCACCATCAAAGCCAAACAGCCATGTGCCCTTCACTCATTTTGTGTTAGGCAGATTTGAGTGTGTTTGTGCTATTTTGAGTCTTTTGATTTGTTTTAGTGTTTTAAAGTTTAGTTTGCATTCTTTGAGTCTAGTATAGTGTTTTATATTGTGTTTTTACGTTTTTGAGTGAAATCCAAGTGATTAACAATCCCTCCTAATCCCCGGTCCTGAACGATCCCTACTTACATACTTACTACAATTGTCAAAAAGAGGGTTTAATTTCTGTGCGTATAATTCTCACATCACAAAGTTTCCAAGTACAATAAGGCACCTTATCCATTTAGGACACCCTATCCATTCCTTGCCGTGGGTTTTATCCAATTCCCCTTAGTTTTAGGGCTTTGTAGAAGCCCTAAACATTATCCCTAAGCTTTGCCGCACCCTTATCTCTTTTTCCCTACAAATTTGGCACTTAAATCATGATTCTAGGAACCTTATCTTATCTCCTACAAAGGTGGCGCCCAAACCCTTCTAGAAATCTGATTTCCCTTGCCTTGCAAGGCATTCTAGAAGCCTTATCACCTTATCCCTTACCTGCCGCACCTAGGAAACATTATCCCTCTCTATTTCTGATTTCTAAGCTTATTTCCTAGTGGATTTGGGTTATTCAAGTCCATATCTGATTATCCTAGGGTTTTAAGTGCCTATATATACTCATATGAACCCCTAGATCAGAGCACCACCTCTCATACACATTCATTCATTCCAGAAATTCGTCCAAACCTCTCCACACCTTTGCCGCAGCCACCAAACACCCCTTTCCTTAGTTTTAGCCCTTTGCCGCCCCATCCCCTTCCCCTAAACACTACTACATCCATCCATAACCATACATCCATACACCTAAGGCCCTAAAACCTGTCCCTAGACCCTTGCCGCACCAAGGAGGAGGAGAAGGAAGCTCGGAAGTTCATGCAATTCAAGTTCACGTCGCTGGAATTTCTAGGTGTTTCTTTTCCTTTGATTTCAATGTTTAAATTCAATTCTCTGTGTTTTGTGCGTATGAGGAACTAAACCCCCCCTTGGCTAGGGGGGGATTCGAAACACATGTTTATGCTTGCAATATGATTTGATTACTTGTAATTGCGTTTCATAAGTTGTGAATTCAATTTACTTATCTATGTGAATTACATTGATTTGTGTGTGTTGGTTGAGAGTGCACGCTTAATTATCATGCATAAATTGGATGCTAGGATATAAGGAAATTTCACCTAATCGTTATGGAATTATATTCACAAGTAGTAAAGGTTGATGATCTCAATCGCGTTAAGTAAATTCTTGGCATAAGTTTCATGCAATCATAGTAACAAGTGCTTCGTCAATGCTTATGGTTTTCATAGAACTTAATGATTCTTGCTTCTATCTCTATTATGCAATCATGTAGGGGACTTGTGGGGAATGTTTTGGGTTGTCGTATGCAATCATCCAATTCAATAACGTTAGGAAAATCTGAGGGTTAATTAGTGCAATTCACGGTTAATTTGGGGCGTTGAGAATTCATGGTTTATTGAAAAGCAATTAGAAATCGTTTTGTGTGCAAGTATAACATGTGTGGAGATGAACCCCTTAGCTAGCTTCCCATCCATTCATTAAATCCAAATTCGTTTAAAATCTGTTCGTTTTACAAAGTTTTAAGTTTTGTTTTTAAATTCGTCCAAAACCAATCCCCCTTTACTTTGTTGAGTCATAGTAGTTAGAAATCAATTTAGTTTGTGTTTTTAAGTGTCTTAGGTCAAGTTAAAACCAATTTTCGTCCAAAGTTGTGTCTAGTGTTCACAACTGCCCAGATTGTGTTTTTAAGGCAGTTTTGAGTGTTTTGGTGCTGTTTTGAGTCTTTTGGTTTGTTTTGGTGTTTTAAAGTTTAGTTTTGCATTCTTTGAGTCTAGTATAGTGTTTTATATTGTGTTTCTACGTTTTTGAGTCAAATCCAAGTGATTAACAATCCCTCCTAATCCCCGGTCCAGAACGATCTGATAGGAGCATATTCATGCGACTTAAATGGCTTGTTCTCGTGCATTTACGTTATGTTTCTTTAGTTATTTTAGTCCTTTATGCTTCTTTTGTGTGTTTTCAGGTTCTAAGGGCAAAGTATGCAAAATGGTGCATTTTGGTGCATTTTGGAGTAGTTTGGGGCGTTAAATGGATTGCATATACTTGAAGCCAAGTAGATGGACGAAATTGAAGACCAAAGGAGGCCTTTGTACCAGAAATTCACACCAACACATCCCATTTCAGATTGCATTCCAATCATTCCAGCCAAGCCACATGCACTCCCTTTAATTTATTCAACCTAGCTGTCAAAGCACATGCACATTCACCCTAATCATTCACATACACAATCTGCCATCATTCACACATTCATTCCACATGCATTCCCTTCACAAATCAGCCACATGCACTTTGCCTTTCATCATTGCACCATAAATCAGCCACATGCACCCATAATCATTCAACCAACTTTGCACATGCATTCATCATCATAACCTAGCTGTCATTACCCTTTAATCACATGCATAAATCAGCCACATGCATCTCCCATCACCATTTCAGATTTCCACCAAGTTCCTAGCTGTCATATTCCCTCCTTTTCACCTATAAATAAGCATCCATTGCAGCCACAATTCATTCATTCCCATTCATACACAATTCATTCACCATTCACGCCAGAAATTCATCCCCTCTCTATAACACATCCATACTTCACCATTCTTCATATTTTCTGCCCAAAAAGAAGCCTTGAGGTCCCCTACATCCATCCCTATCCTAAACACATCATTCTACACCATCCATAACTCCCCATCCCTCCAAACCTATCCTTAGACCTTGTGCTACAACGAAGAGGAGGAGAAGAGTGCCTAAACGTTCATACAATTCAAGTTTGAGTTGTTGGAATGTTTAGGTGTTTCTTTTCCTCGATTCCAATGTCTAATTTCAATTCTCTTTGTTTTGTACGTATGAGGAACTAAACCCCCCCTTGGCTAGGGAGGGATTCGAAATATATGTTTATGCTTGCATTTTGATTTGATTACTTCTAATTGCGTTTTATAAGTTGTGGATTCAATTTGTTTAACTGTTTGATTGATAACTTATTTATGTATGTTTATTGAGAGTATACGCTTAATTTTCATGCATGAATATGACGCTAGAATATAAGTGAGTTTCACCTAATAGTTACGAACTTATATTCACAAGTATTGGAGGTTGCTTATAAACAATCGCGTTAAACGAATTCTTGGCATAAGTTTCATGCATTCATAGTAACGAATGCCTCGTCAACACTTATAGTTTTCATGATGCTTAATGATTCTTGCTTGTATCTCTATTATGCAATTCATGTAGGGAACTTGTGAGGAATGCTTTGGGTTGTCGTATGCAATCATCCAATTCATTAACTTAAGGAAAATTTGACGGTTAATTTAAGCGGACCTAATTAACCCGGGGCGTTGAGAATTCATGGTTTATTGAGAAGCAATTAGATTCGTTTTATATGCAAGTATAACATGTATGGAGATGAACCCCTTGGCTAGCATTCATTCATTCAATTCCATCACATTCATCTTTACAATCTGTTTTTAAATACAATCTGTGCATTTTAGTTAATTTCGTCAAAAACTCAATCCCCCTTTACTTTAATGTCCAAATTAGTTAGAAAGTGTTTTAGGTTGTGTTTATAAGTGTTTTGATTCAATTTGTTATACAAATTCGTCCAAATTCACCAAAGTGCTCAAAACTGCCCAGAAAGTGTTTTTAAGGCTGTTTTGAGTGTTTTGGGTGATGTTTGAGTCTTTTGGTTTGTTTTAGTGTTTTAAAGTTTAGTTTTGCATTCTTTGAGTCTAGTTTAGTGTTAAAGTGTCTTAGTTTGTGTTTCTAAGTGTTTTGATTCAAGTTATTACCCAAATTCGTCCAAAGTACTCAAAGTGCTCAAAACTGCCCAGAAAGTGTTTTTAAGGCAGTTTTGAGTGTTTTGGTGCTGTTTTGAGTCTTTTGGTTTGTTTTGGTGTTTTAAAGTTTAGTTTTGCATTCTTTGAGTCTAGTATAGTGTTTTACATTGTGTTTTTACGTTTTTGAGTCAAATCCAAGTGATTAACAATCCCTCC
Organism: Pyrus pyrifolia; assembly: GCA_016587475.1. NCBI lineage: Eukaryota > Viridiplantae > Streptophyta > Magnoliopsida > Rosales > Rosaceae > Pyrus > Pyrus pyrifolia. The sequence continues at coordinate 1,726,749 of BNSU01000024.1, forward strand.
TAATCCCCGGTCCTGAACGATCCCTACTTACATTCTATACTACAATTGTCAAAAAGAGGGTTTAATTTGTGCGCGTATAATTCTCGCATCAAATTTTGGCGCCGTTGCCGGGGATTAGCAACTTTGCTAATCTCTTGGATTGTTTTATTTTCGTTTGTGTGTATATATTTTTAGTTTTGTTTTGTTGATTTTAGAAGCACAACATGGCACTTGATAATGCTTATCTTTTGTCACAGCTCATGGAAAGGTCCCAAATGCAAAACGTTGATATAGTTGATCTTCAATCAAGGAATAACGTGTTTTCCAATACTTACAATTCGGATTGGAGTGATCATTCAACTTCTATGTGGTGGGAACCTCAAAATGTTCAACAAGAAAGATATTGGGAGCCACCTCATATTCAATATGCCCAACCAAACTCAAATTCGTCAATAGATTATAATCAAATTCTTAATGAATTAAACTCTTTGGTGCAGGGTTCACAAAATCAAGCTAAGGAGACTCACCAAGAAACATATTGGCAACCATATGAGGATTCATATGCACCACCACAGCCTTCCCCTCAATCTTCACATCCAAATTCAGGTATATCAAATTATTATAAGGAAGTTATTCAACAACTGAATTCTGTGGAGCAGGGCAGGGAAGCTCAACCATTTCAACAAGACGCATTTTGGCGACCAATTGAGGATTTCTATCAAGCAAAAAAGTTGGCTGAGTGGAACAGTCAATTTAGGCAAAATGCAGAATGCATGGAACAAATTCAAGAACAAATGGTTGAAGATGAGCCCATGGATGAATTGCTACTGCTCGAAGAGGAGGAGGAGGCACAAGGCACGGCAAGGGAAGAACAACCCTTGCCGCAACCTCCCAATATTCCTACACCACCCCATTCAAGTAAGGTTGTTCCAAATTTAATTATTTCTAACTTTGTTCCCCCAAATGCACCCTTCCCTGGCAGGTTCATGCAATCCATGAAAGATGAGGGGAAGAAAGACATCTTGGACACCTTTCCAACAATTCACGAGGAAAAAGTGGTTGAGGAGCATCTTGAATTCATCAAGGAGGAAATTGGAGTGGATCACACAGCCACAACCTTCAGAATGTCCAATCTGAATGAAAACATCCCTTGTGCATTTGTTGAATGTGCTGCGACTTTAGAGCCAATATTGCAGCCCATAGGTAAGCCACCAACTCAAATTCCAATTCCCACTTCAATTAATCGTGTGTTACATTCTTCATTGCAGACACCTACTCAAATCCAATTTGGTGAAAGAGTTTACATGGATCTTAGGACAGATCTCTATTCCACTCCATACAAAGATCCAATTCTTGAATGTTTTGAGAAGCATTTCGTGGAGGATGTACTTAAGTTCTTACTGGAGCATGTAGGTAAGCCACCAACTCAAAATCCAAAGTCGTTTTTGACTAATATGTTGTTGATGTCAATGATTAGGGCACCCACTCTTGAAATTCAACCATTGCCGGAACATTTCAAGTATCATCATCCATTCAATGATCAACTCCATGCCGTGGGTTCCATTAAGGCATGATTGTGTTCTTCGTCTGGCTGCAAGACGTTAAAGAAAGCGCTACTTGGGAGGCAACCCAATACAGTGAATAAAACAAAGCTTTTTCATTAATTTTCGAGAAATTACAAATGTATCTAACAAATGGAGCTTCACAAAGGTTGTTTTTGTTTTTGTTTGCGTGAAGACCCACCAGGAGGCAAAACTCTAGAAGCGGAAGTCATCGAAGCAGGAGGCATCGAAGTAGGAGGCATCGGAGCAAGAGGCATCGGAGCAAGAGGCATCGGAGCGAGAGGCATAGGAGCGGGAGGCATCGGATATAGAGCATTCCAGGCCCCAATACTTGGCGGAACGCTGGATGACCCAGGAAAAAGGTGCCCCTGGAAGAAAGACGCAAGCCGTTGACGGTCACTTTGCATCCGACCTTGAGATTCTTGCATCTCATCAAGCTTCCTCTTCATGCCCGACGAATAGTTATTGGCAAGCACATGCAAAGTTCTATTCTCGTACTTAAGTTGTTTGATCTCTTGTTTCAGGTTCTCCACCTCCGCCATCAAAGATTCAACCTGACGGGAGCGAGCAAGGAGGCGTTGGCCCATGTTGGACACAGAGCCTACGCACTGAACGCTGAGAGCCAGGGACTCTTGAACGGCCAACTCATCGGACCGTCCTGAAAGCAGCTGACTATCTCTGGGAGTGAGGAGGTTCCGAGCTACTATCGTAGCTGTTGTGGCGTCCTGCATCACGGAGTCTTCACCTGTAAGAGGACCGTTAGAAGATAAGAAAGAAGGGCGCCATACGTTACCTTGACGCGGCACGCCCGTATCACTGCGGAGACTCAATTCTAAGCTAAGGTTCGATGGGTTTGCCATTTTTCAAGAAGTTAAAAGAGAAGGGTTGGATGGAGTGAAATCTCGACGGGCCGGAGACAATTTCTGGGCAATTTTCAAGTGTGCATGCTAGAGGTGATCGATCACCTCTATTAAAGGAGAGGCGTTCACCGATTCAGAAATGAAGAGACACCACTCTTCAAAACCGGAATTTCCGGCGTGAAGATCGCCAGCTCGTCAGACGCAATCCCGGCTTTTCAGAAAGCGTGTGTAACTTTGTCAAAAGCTCCCAGCTTTTCGAGGACTTGCACGAAAATAACTCTAAACACTATAATTAACATAGTTTTAGCTAATTAAATGCAAGAAAACAAGCTAACTAAGTAGTATAAATATGATCCTATCAAATTCCCCCACACTTAGCTTTTGCTAGTCCTCGAGCAAAACAAAGATATAAACATAACCTAACCTTCCAACATTTGCTTCAGGGATTTCCAATGATACATAACATGCCAAAGATCATTATTCCCACAGATTTTAGTTATCCCTACTCTTGAGCATATACTTAATCATAGTTACCATTCACTAGCTCACATTTAATCGTTTAAAATAACATTATGGACGTAGTAACATGCCTTAGAGAATCCACTCAATTCCTTACTGGATACACTCTTATTTTCACACAGATTTTCTAACTACACTCCCTATACTAAGTATATGTGAGAAGATTGATGTAAACATGAAAACGAACACTCACACATGTTATAACAAAAGAAGCACTTTTCTGGAATGATTAAGCATTTATGGATATGATCTCATGAATGGAATGCTACTACTTAGATGCGAGAACCAGGGACACCATATGCTCAAACCAATCCCAAACTCCACATATTGAAATACATAACACTCAAGATAGAAGTTAAGGATTGTAACGGGGCTAAGGGGTATTGGCTAACAAAGAAAGGTTAAGGATAAACAAAAGTTCTTAAAGCGATAGCAAACAAGTAATGAACTTGGCACTTAGAATTCACTTTTGCGTGCAGAAAATCACTTAGACACACAAGGGGATGAAATACACAATACTTAGGGTCTAATTTAACTTTTTGGACCCTTTCTTCAACAACCAATACTTGTGAGTTCTTTCTCACTTATTTTGACCTCTTGTTCATTCTTTTCACATTTTTTTTTTTTTTTTTTTCTCGTGCCCAATTCTTGTTTTTGGCACAAATTCCCACACATAAATCCCTTCCCCCACACTTGTTTTTTTCTGCACAAGAATAATCAAAAGGAATTCATTCTAAATCATGTTCACTATGCTTTAAGAACAAAGGCATGGATGGTCCTATTCTAGGCTAGGTAAGGATAACGCGGGTTAACAAAGAATATGGGCTAACACGGCTCAACGGGGTTAAATCCTACAAAACAAATGAAAAGGGAAATATGGCAATTTGGCTATGGTGTTCACTACACAACTTCATCTTGAATACGTGTTATGCAAATCAATGACATGCTTTGAATGAAATGGGCATGAGTTCTAGCATTTGGAACTAAGTGATGAAACGCCTTCTAAGTAGTAACCAAGCAATGAATAATGAGATCATACAACGACTTAGAAAACAATGATGCATAGATTATAACTCTCCAAATAACGTTTAGGCTCAAGTCTCACAGGGATGTAGCGTTAATTTGAGTTCCTTCCTTCAAGCATGTTACAAAAACTGATTTTTTTTTCTTTTATGATTGCATGTGAATTCATAAGTTATAACCACAACCAAGCATAAGTATAGAGTAAATCAAACTTTCATCCATGTTTGTAACTTTCTTTAACCGTCATGCAATTAAAAACCAAATCCTCATCATTGTGTTGGAAGGTAACCTACGACACAAACAAACACACAAAAACAACTCTTTTTGGCTTTTTCAAAACACTTTTTTCAATTTTTTTTCAAATTTTCGAATTTTTTACTTCAAAACACATCAAAACAGCTTAAAACGCACTAAAAACACTTAAAAACAGTGAGAAACAACATTAGAAGTGCTAGGTGATAAAATCCCACGAATTTTGCATAAAACACTTGTTTACCCCCCCCCACACTTAAATCAAACATTGTCCTCAATGTTTCACACAAAGACTCACATAAAAGCAAACAAATAATAAACAACTAAGCATGATAAAATAAACAGCAAGGAGTAGGGTTTAGAAACGCAAATCTGAGTTTGGAGTGAAAGTTCCATCTTCTCCTTGTCGAATGCATGGGTTGCCTCCCAAGAAGCGCTTGCTTTAACGTCGTACAGCCGGACGACGAACACAATCATGCCTTAATGGAACCCACGGCATGGAGTTGATCATTGAATGGATGATGATACTTGAAATGTTCCGGCAATGGTTGAATTTCAAGAGTGGGTGCCCTAATTATTGACATCAACAACATATTAGTCAAAAACGACTTTGGACTTTGAGTTGGTGGCTTACCTACATGCTCCAATAAGAACTTAAGTACATCCTCCACGAAATGCTTCTCAAAACATTCAAGAATTGGATCTTTGTATGGAGTGGAATAGAGATCTGTCCTAAGATCCATGTAAACTCTTTCACCAAATTGGATTTCAGTAGGTGCCTGCAATGAAGAATGTAACACACGATTAATTGAAGTGGGAATTGGAATTTGAGTTGGTGGCTTACCTATGGGCTGCAATATTGGCTCTAAAGTCGCAGCACATTCAACAAATGCACAAGGGATGTTTTCATTTAGATTGGACATTTTGAAGGTTGTGGCTGTGTGATCCACTCCAATTTCCTCCTTGATGAATTCAAGATGCTCCTCAACCACTTTTTCCTCGTGAATTGTTGGAAAGGTGTCCAAGATGTCTTTCTTCCCCTCATCTTTCATGGATTGCATGAACCTGCCAGGGAAGGGTGCATTTGGGGGAACAAAGTTAGAAATAATTAAATTTGGAACAACCTTACTTGAATGGGGTGGTGTAGGAATATTGGGAGGTTGCAGCAAGGGTTGTTCTTCCCTTGCCGTGCCTTGTGCATCCTCCTCCTCTTCGAGCAGTAGCAATTCATCCATGGGCTCATCTTCAACCATTTGTTCTTGAATTTGTTCCATGCATTCTGCATTCTGCCTAAATTGACTGTTCCACTCAGCCAACTTTTTTGCTTGATAGAAATCCTCAATTGGTCGCCAAAATGCGTTTTGTTGAAATGGTTGAGCTTCCCTGCCCTGCTCCACAGAATTCAGTTGTTGAATAACTTCCTTATAATAATTTGATATACCTGAATTTGGATGTGAAGATTGAGGGGAAGGCTGTGGTGGTGCATATGAATCCTCATATGGTTGCCAATATGTTTCTTGGTGAGTCTCCTTAGCTTGATTTTGTGAACCCTGCACCAAAGAGTTTAATTCATTAAGAATTTGATTATAATCTATTGACGAACCTGAGTTTGATTGAGCATATTGCATATAAGGTTGTGGCGGCTGCATAGGTCTTGAACAGAACTCCTCATATGGCTGCCAATATGCTTCATGTTGAACTTGTTGAGCTTTCCACCACATAGAGTTTGAATGATCACTCCAATCGCTTTGTGGATATTGATTCGCTTGGTATCCTTGCCTATAAGACGTACTAAATGTAGGGACATTTTGTATTGTGATCCTTTCAGCAATCTGCGACAATTGAGAAGTAAGATTTGCCAATTGAGCTTGAATGCTAGCAACATCCATGTCTCACTTCTCAAGCACCTAAAATCAAAGAAAAAGAACTAAAGCAAATATCAAAAGTAACATCAAACAAAGAAAATAAAACTAAGTTAGAAACTAAAACGAAAACAAACTAAACGAAAATAAAAGAACCAAGGGATTAGCAAAGTTGCTAATCCCCGGCAACGGCGCCAAAATTTGATGCGAAAATTAACTTAACACACAAATTAACCCTCTTTTGACAATTGTAGCATATGAATAAGTAGGGATCGTTCTTACACCGGGGATTAGGAGGGATTGCTAAACACTCTAAACTGACTCAAATAAATAAAATTAACCTTTCAAACACTCAAACTCACGTAAAAAGACTCAAACACGTTCACAAGACTCAAAATAGGCTGAAAACAGTCAAAACTGCCTTAAAAACACAATCTGGGCAGTTTTGAGCCTAAACACAAACTTGGATGAAAATTGGTTCTAACTTGACTCAAAACTCTTAAAAACACAATCTAAAACATATTTGGACCAATTAGACACTCTAACATAAATGGGGATTTGGTTTTGGACGAAAATCAAACAAACAAAACAAGAAAGTAAACTAGGCAGATTTGGACGAATTTGATGGAATTAAATGGATGGTGAGATGGCAAAGGGATTCTTCTCCACACATGAAATATATGCAACTTAAATCAACTTCCAGTTATCAATTCGACAAGTTATGAACCTCGACACTCCAAGTTAATTAGGTCCGCTTAAATTAACCTTCAGATTTCCCTAAGATCATTGAATTGAATGAATATGCATTGCAACCAAATTATTCCTAACAAGTTCTCTATATGAACAGCATGATAAAGATACAAGTTAGAATCATTACGTTCATTGGAAATCATAAGCATCGACAAGGCAATTGTAACTATGAAAAGCATGATACTTTCGCCAGGAATCTACTCAACACGATCATGACTAGTGACCTTCACTACTTGTGGATATAAACTCATAACGATTAGGTGAAACAAATTCATATCCTAGCACCAGATTCAAGCATGCAAATTAAGTGTGCACTCTCAATCAACATACAAGAATAAGTTCTAAATCACATAGTTAAACAGATTGTATTCATGACTTATGCAACGATAACTGGAGTAATCAACTTATTTCACATATATATCCATGGTTTCGAATATACCCTTAGCCAAAAACGAATTTAGCCAATCATACTCAGAGCAAAACAGAGATTACATGAATTAGACATTGAAATATAAGAGAGAATACACCTAAAATCGTTCAACAATTCAGAATGAAGAACCAAACAAATTTGTGCATCTGTTTCCTTCTTCTTGCTTGCGGCAGATTGGATGGGGATGAATTCTGGGATGTTTTGATGATGTGGAACGGTTTGTGGGATGTTTAGAGACACGGCAAGGGATGTAGGATGGGTGTGGATGAGTGTTTGATGGTTGGGAAGTGGTGGAATGGCTGATTGTATCTCTAGGTTGAAGAATGGTGTTTTGGGGTCAATGGATGCTGCTGGAATAGAATGGACGAATTTTGATGATGAATGAGTTTGTGAAATTTCTGAATGAATTTGTGATGCTTGCTGCTGCCTTATTTATAGGGCTAGGAAGGGCTTAGAACTTAATTGAAAACAAGAGGTTTTGTACCAGAAATTAGGTAGAAATTATGCACCATGTGTGAAACATGTGGTCTTCAATGGCTGGCTTCTAGAAGAACAAAGTCTAAAAACATGTGGGATTAATGTAGCCTTCTAGAAATCAGATTTTTTTTAGGCCTCCTTGCAGCTCTCTAACTGAATTCAAACCTTTCAAATTCGTCCATCTTCATGCCTCCATGCTTGCACTATCCAATCTTGGCCCAAAAATGCTCTAGAATGCTCCAAATTGCTTCTTTTTGCATCCTTTGACACTAAAACCTGAAATTGCACGAAAATAACTCTAAACACTATAATTAACATAGTTTTAGCTAATTAAATGCAAGAAAACAAGCTAACTAAGTAGTATAAATATGATCCTATCAGTTGTGTTTATAAGTGTTTTGATTCAATTTGTTATACAAATTCGTCCAAATTCACCAAAGTGCTCAAAACTGCCCAGAAAGTGTTTTTAAGGCTGTTTTGAGTGTTTTGGGTGATGTTTGAGTCTTTTGGTTTGTTTTAGTGTTTTAAAGTTTAGTTTTGCATTCTTTGAGTCTAGTTTAGTGTTAAAGTGTCTTAGTTTGTGTTTCTAAGTGTTTTGATTCAAGTTATTACCCAAATTCGTCCAAAGTACTCAAAGTGCTCAAAACTGCCCAGAAAGTGTTTTTAAGGCAGTTTTGAGTGTTTTGGTGCTGTTTTGAGTCTTTTGGTTTGTTTTGGTGTTTTAAAGTTTAGTTTTGCATTCTTTGAGTCTAGTATAGTGTTTTACATTGTGTTTTTACGTTTTTGAGTCAAATCCAAGTGATTAACAATCCCTCCTAATCCCCGGTCCTGAACGATCCCTACTTACATTCTATACTACAATTGTCAAAAAGAGGGTTTAATTTGTGCGCGTATAATTCTCGCATCAAATTTTGGCGCCGTTGCCGGGGATTAGCAACTTTGCTAATCTCTTGGATTGTTTTATTTTCGTTTGTGTGTATATATTTTTAGTTTTGTTTTGTTGATTTTAGAAGCACAACATGGCACTTGATAATGCTTATCTTTTGTCACAGCTCATGGAAAGGTCCCAAATGCAAAACGTTGATATAGTTGATCTTCAATCAAGGAATAACGTGTTTTCCAATACTTACAATTCGGATTGGAGTGATCATTCAACTTCTATGTGGTGGGAACCTCAAAATGTTCAACAAGAAAGATATTGGGAGCCACCTCATATTCAATATGCCCAACCAAACTCAAATTCGTCAATAGATTATAATCAAATTCTTAATGAATTAAACTCTTTGGTGCAGGGTTCACAAAATCAAGCTAAGGAGACTCACCAAGAAACATATTGGCAACCATATGAGGATTCATATGCACCACCACAGCCTTCCCCTCAATCTTCACATCCAAATTCAGGTATATCAAATTATTATAAGGAAGTTATTCAACAACTGAATTCTGTGGAGCAGGGCAGGGAAGCTCAACCATTTCAACAAGACGCATTTTGGCGACCAATTGAGGATTTCTATCAAGCAAAAAAGTTGGCTGAGTGGAACAGTCAATTTAGGCAAAATGCAGAATGCATGGAACAAATTCAAGAACAAATGGTTGAAGATGAGCCCATGGATGAATTGCTACTGCTCGAAGAGGAGGAGGAGGCACAAGGCACGGCAAGGGAAGAACAACCCTTGCCGCAACCTCCCAATATTCCTACACCACCCCATTCAAGTAAGGTTGTTCCAAATTTAATTATTTCTAACTTTGTTCCCCCAAATGCACCCTTCCCTGGCAGGTTCATGCAATCCATGAAAGATGAGGGGAAGAAAGACATCTTGGACACCTTTCCAACAATTCACGAGGAAAAAGTGGTTGAGGAGCATCTTGAATTCATCAAGGAGGAAATTGGAGTGGATCACACAGCCACAACCTTCAGAATGTCCAATCTGAATGAAAACATCCCTTGTGCATTTGTTGAATGTGCTGCGACTTTAGAGCCAATATTGCAGCCCATAGGTAAGCCACCAACTCAAATTCCAATTCCCACTTCAATTAATCGTGTGTTACATTCTTCATTGCAGACACCTACTCAAATCCAATTTGGTGAAAGAGTTTACATGGATCTTAGGACAGATCTCTATTCCACTCCATACAAAGATCCAATTCTTGAATGTTTTGAGAAGCATTTCGTGGAGGATGTACTTAAGTTCTTACTGGAGCATGTAGGTAAGCCACCAACTCAAAATCCAAAGTCGTTTTTGACTAATATGTTGTTGATGTCAATGATTAGGGCACCCACTCTTGAAATTCAACCATTGCCGGAACATTTCAAGTATCATCATCCATTCAATGATCAACTCCATGCCGTGGGTTCCATTAAGGCATGATTGTGTTCTTCGTCTGGCTGCAAGACGTTAAAGAAAGCGCTACTTGGGAGGCAACCCAATACAGTGAATAAAACAAAGCTTTTTCATTAATTTTCGAGAAATTACAAATGTATCTAACAAATGGAGCTTCACAAAGGTTGTTTTTGTTTTTGTTTGCGTGAAGACCCACCAGGAGGCAAAACTCTAGAAGCGGAAGTCATCGAAGCAGGAGGCATCGAAGTAGGAGGCATCGGAGCAAGAGGCATCGGAGCAAGAGGCATCGGAGCGAGAGGCATAGGAGCGGGAGGCATCGGATATAGAGCATTCCAGGCCCCAATACTTGGCGGAACGCTGGATGACCCAGGAAAAAGGTGCCCCTGGAAGAAAGACGCAAGCCGTTGACGGTCACTTTGCATCCGACCTTGAGATTCTTGCATCTCATCAAGCTTCCTCTTCATGCCCGACGAATAGTTATTGGCAAGCACATGCAAAGTTCTATTCTCGTACTTAAGTTGTTTGATCTCTTGTTTCAGGTTCTCCACCTCCGCCATCAAAGATTCAACCTGACGGGAGCGAGCAAGGAGGCGTTGGCCCATGTTGGACACAGAGCCTACGCACTGAACGCTGAGAGCCAGGGACTCTTGAACGGCCAACTCATCGGACCGTCCTGAAAGCAGCTGACTATCTCTGGGAGTGAGGAGGTTCCGAGCTACTATCGTAGCTGTTGTGGCGTCCTGCATCACGGAGTCTTCACCTGTAAGAGGACCGTTAGAAGATAAGAAAGAAGGGCGCCATACGTTACCTTGACGCGGCACGCCCGTATCACTGCGGAGACTCAATTCTAAGCTAAGGTTCGATGGGTTTGCCATTTTTCAAGAAGTTAAAAGAGAAGGGTTGGATGGAGTGAAATCTCGACGGGCCGGAGACAATTTCTGGGCAATTTTCAAGTGTGCATGCTAGAGGTGATCGATCACCTCTATTAAAGGAGAGGCGTTCACCGATTCAGAAATGAAGAGACACCACTCTTCAAAACCGGAATTTCCGGCGTGAAGATCGCCAGCTCGTCAGACGCAATCCCGGCTTTTCAGAAAGCGTGTGTAACTTTGTCAAAAGCTCCCAGCTTTTCAGAAGACGCGTGGAAGGCGAGAAATCAGCTGCACACTTTTGCCGACAAGTGTGGGAGACAAAGTCGAAAGCTCCCGGCTTTGCAGAAAACGCGTGCCACTTGTCAAAAGATCTCAGACAGAGCCGCATCCGCACTACTACGTGTCGTTCAGAAAGCGAAGGGGCATCACTCAGAAATCGAAGGGGCGACTGCTCAGAAATCGAAGAGGCGCGTTCAAAGATCGAAGAGTCGTCACTATTTCAAAAAGCCGAATTTGCGGGATCAAAACGTTTGTCGACAACGGTAAAAGAACAGTACCACCACTTGCTATTGAATTCCCTATATATGTCGACCTTCATCTTTTATGGCAAGACAGAACTGAAGAAAATGCCCAACTCTTCCTCACCTCTGAGGGCACACTCCCAGCAAAGCCTTTCAAAATACTCAATTTTTTCTTCTTCCCAAAAGATGATACCAGATGCCTGGAGTACAGATGACCCAGGAGGAAACGGTAGATGGAAGCATTTGCTGATTCATTCACCGCTTCTTCAAAAGCAAAGGTATCTCATATCATCAAGGTCAAAAGCAAAAGTATCTCATATCATGCTCTTTCCCTGTCCTTTTCTTTGTACTTGTTCTTACTCGCATGGCAAAGTGAAAGAAGCAATCAGCCGGCACTTGGAGTCAGTCTTCCGATCTGGAACCAACTGCCTGGAATCCCTTCCCTGATTGCTTACCTAGCGTTGCTCTCGAGTAGTCATCTTCAATAGTTGATACACTTCCAGAGAAGGGACCACTTTTGCAAAGGGGAGCAAGTAAGGCAAGTGAAAATGATACATTGAAGCATGTGGAGACTGATAGGATCATATTTATACTACTTAGTTAGCTTGTTTTCTTGCATTTAATTAGCTAAAACTATGTTAATTATAGTGTTTAGAGTTATTTTCGTGCAATTTCAGGTTTTAGTGTCAAAGGATGCAAAAAGAAGCAATTTGGAGCATTCTAGAGCATTTTTGGGCCAAGATTGGATAGTGCAAGCATGGAGGCATGAAGATGGACGAATTTGAAAGGTTTGAATTCAGTTAGAGAGCTGCAAGGAGGCCTAAAAAATCTGATTTCTAGAAGGCTACATTAATCCCACATGTTTTTAGACTTTGTTCTTCTAGAAGCCAGCCATTGAAGACCACATGTTTCACACATGGTGCATAATTTCTACCTAATTTCTGGTACAAAACCTCTTGTTTTCAATTAAGTTCTAAGCCCTTCCTAGCCCTATAAATAAGGCAGCAGCAAGCATCACAAGATCATTCAGAAATTTCACAAACTCATTCATCATCAAAATTCGTCCATTCTATTCCAGCAGCATCCATTGACCCCAAAACACCATTCTTCAACCTAGAGATACAATCAGCCATTCCACCACTTCCCAACCATCAAACACTCATCCACACCCATCCTACATCCCTTGCCGTGTCTCTAAACATCCCACAAACCGTTCCACATCATCAAAACATCCCAGAATTCATCCCTATCCAATCTGCCGCAAGCAAGAGGAAGGAAACAGATGCACAAAATTGTTTGGTTCTTCATTCTGAATTGTTGAACGATTTTAGGTGTATTCTCTCTTATATTTCAATGTCTAATTCATGTAATCTCTGTTTTGCTCTGAGTATGATTGGCTAAATTCGTTTTTGGCTAAGGGTATATTCGAAACCATGGATATATATGTGAAATAAGTTGATTACTCCAGTTATCGTTGCATAAGTCATGAATACAATCTGTTTAACTATGTGATTTAGAACTTATTCTTGTATGTTGATTGAGAGTGCACACTTAATTTGCATGCTTGAATCTGGTGCTAGGATATGAATTTGTTTCACCTAATCGTTATGAGTTTATATCCACAAGTAGTGAAGGTCACTAGTCATGATCGTGTTGAGTAGATTCCTGGCGAAAGTATCATGCTTTTCATAGTTACAATTGCCTTGTCGATGCTTATGATTTCCAATGAACGTAATGATTCTAACTTGTATCTTTATCATGCTGTTCATATAGAGAACTTGTTAGGAATAATTTGGTTGCAATGCATATTCATTCAATTCAATGATCTTAGGGAAATCTGAAGGTTAATTTAAGCGGACCTAATTAACTTGGAGTGTCGAGGTTCATAACTTGTCGAATTGATAACTGGAAGTTGATTTAAGTTGCATATATTTCATGTGTGGAGAAGAATCCCTTTGCCATCTCACCATCCATTTAATTCCATCAAATTCGTCCAAATCTGCCTAGTTTACTTTCTTGTTTTGTTTGTTTGATTTTCGTCCAAAACCAAATCCCCATTTATGTTAGAGTGTCTAATTGGTCCAAATATGTTTTAGATTGTGTTTTTAAGAGTTTTGAGTCAAGTTAGAACCAATTTTCATCCAAGTTTGTGTTTAGGCTCAAAACTGCCCAGATTGTGTTTTTAAGGCAGTTTTGACTGTTTTCAGCCTATTTTGAGTCTTGTGAACGTGTTTGAGTCTTTTTACGTGAGTTTGAGTGTTTGAAAGGTTAATTTTATTTATTTGAGTTAGTTTAGAGTGTTTAGCAATCCCTCCTAATCCCCGGTGTAAGAACGATCCCTACTTATTCATATGCTACAATTGTCAAAAGAGGGTTAATTTGTGTGTTAAGTTAATTTTCGCATCAAATTAGTGTCAAAGGATGCAAAAAGAAGCAATTTGGAGCATTCTAGAGCATTTTTGGGCCAAGATTGGATAGTGCAAGCATGGAGGCATGAAGATGGACGAATTTGAAAGGTTTGAATTCAGTTAGAGAGCTGCAAGGAGGCCTAAAAAATCTGATTTCTAGAAGGCTACATTAATCCCACATGTTTTTAGACTTTGTTCTTCTAGAAGCCAGCCATTGAAGACCACATGTTTCACACATGGTGCATAATTTCTACCTAATTTCTGGTACAAAACCTCTTGTTTTCAATTAAGTTCTAAGCCCTTCCTAGCCCTATAAATAAGGCAGCAGCAAGCATCACAAGATCATTCAGAAATTTCACAAACTCATTCATCATCAAAATTCGTCCATTCTATTCCAGCAGCATCCATTGACCCCAAAACACCATTCTTCAACCTAGAGATACAATCAGCCATTCCACCACTTCCCAACCATCAAACACTCATCCACACCCATCCTACATCCCTTGCCGTGTCTCTAAACATCCCACAAACCGTTCCACATCATCAAAACATCCCAGAATTCATCCCCATCCAATCTGCCGCAAGCAAGAGGAAGGAAACAGATGCACAAAATTGTTTGGTTCTTCATTCTGAATTGTTGAACGATTTTAGGTGTATTCTCTCTTATATTTCAATGTCTAATTCATGTAATCTCTGTTTTGCTCTGAGTATGATTGGCTAAATTCGTTTTTGGCTAAGGGTATATTCGAAACCATGGATATATATGTGAAATAAGTTGATTACTCCAGTTATCGTTGCATAAGTCATGAATACAATCTGTTTAACTATGTGATTTAGAACTTATTCTTGTATGTTGATTGAGAGTGCACACTTAATTTGCATGCTTGAATCTGGTGCTAGGATATGAATTTGTTTCACCTAATCGTTATGAGTTTATATCCACAAGTAGTGAAGGTCACTAGTCATGATCGTGTTGAGTAGATTCCTGGCGAAAGTATCATGCTTTTCATAGTTACAATTGCCTTGTCGATGCTTATGATTTCCAATGAACGTAATGATTCTAACTTGTATCTTTATCATGCTGTTCATATAGAGAACTTGTTAGGAATAATTTGGTTGCAATGCATATTCATTCAATTCAATGATCTTAGGGAAATCTGAAGGTTAATTTAAGCGGACCTAATTAACTTGGAGTGTCGAGGTTCATAACTTGTCGAATTGATAACTGGAAGTTGATTTAAGTTGCATATATTTCATGTGTGGAGAAGAATCCCTTTGCCATCTCACCATCCATTTAATTCCATCAAATTCGTCCAAATCTGCCTAGTTTACTTTCTTGTTTTGTTTGTTTGATTTTCGTCCAAAACCAAATCCCCATTTATGTTAGAGTGTCTAATTGGTCCAAATATGTTTTAGATTGTGTTTTTAAGAGTTTTGAGTCAAGTTAGAACCAATTTTCATCCAAGTTTGTGTTTAGGCTCAAAACTGCCCAGATTGTGTTTTTAAGGCAGTTTTGACTGTTTTCAGCCTATTTTGAGTCTTGTGAACGTGTTTGAGTCTTTTTACGTGAGTTTGAGTGTTTGAAAGGTTAATTTTATTTATTTGAGTCAGTTTAGAGTGTTTAGCAATCCCTCCTAATCCCCGGTGTAAGAACGATCCCTACTTATTCATATGCTACAATTGTCAAAAGAGGGTTAATTTGTGTGTTAAGTTAGTTTGTTTTCGTTTTAGTTTCTAACTTAGTTTTATTTTCTTTGTTTGATGTTACTTTTGATATTTGCTTTAGTTCTTTTTCTTTGATTTTAGGTGCTTGAGAAGTGAGACATGGATGTTGCTAGCATTCAAGCTCAATTGGCAAATCTTACTTCTCAATTGTCGCAGATTGCTGAAAGGATCACAATACAAAATGTCCCTACATTTAGTACGTCTTATAGGCAAGGATACCAAGCGAATCAATATCCACAAAGCGATTGGAGTGATCATTCAAACTCTATGTGGTGGAAAGCTCAACAAGTTCAACATGAAGCATATTGGCAGCCATATGAGGAGTTCTGTTCAAGACCTATGCAGCCGCCACAACCTTATATGCAATATGCTCAATCAAACTCAGGTTCGTCAATAGATTATAATCAAATTCTTAATGAATTAAACTCTTTGGTGCAGGGTTCACAAAATCAAGCTAAGGAGACTCACCAAGAAACATATTGGCAACCATATGAGGATTCATATGCACCACCACAGCCTTCCCCTCAATCTTCACATCCAAATTCAGGTATATCAAATTATTATAAGGAAGTTATTCAACAACTGAATTCTGTGGAGCAGGGCAGGGAAGCTCAACCATTTCAACAAAACGCATTTTGGCGACCAATTGAGGATTTCTATCAAGCAAAAAAGTTGGCTGAGTGGAACAGTCAATTTAGGCAGAATGCAGAATGCATGGAACAAATTCAAGAACAAATGGTTGAAGATGAGCCCATGGATGAATTGCTACTGCTCGAAGAGGAGGAGGATGCACAAGGCACGGCAAGGGAAGAACAACCCTTGCTGCAACCTCCCAATATTCCTACACCACCCCATTCAAGTAAGGTTGTTCCAAATTTAATTATTTCTAACTTTGTTCCCCCAAATGCACCCTTCCCTGGCAGGTTCATGCAATCCATGAAAGATGAGGGGAAGAAAGACATCTTGGACACCTTTCCAACAATTCACGAGGAAAAAGTGGTTGAGGAGCATCTTGAATTCATCAAGGAGGAAATTGGAGTGGATCACACAGCCACAACCTTCAAAATGTCCAATCTAAATGAAAACATCCCTTGTGCATTTGTTGAATGTGCTGCGACTTTAGAGCCAATATTGCAGCCCATAGGTAAGCCACCAACTCAAATTCCAATTCCCACTTCAATTAATCGTGTGTTACATTCTTCATTGCAGGCACCTACTGAAATCCAATTTGGTGAAAGAGTTTACATGGATCTTAGGACAGATCTCTATTCCACTCCATACAAAGATCCAATTCTTGAATGTTTTGAGAAGCATTTCGTGGAGGATGTACTTAAGTTCTTATTGGAGCATGTAGGTAAGCCACCAACTCAAAGTCCAAAGTCGTTTTTGACTAATATGTTGTTGATGTCAATAATTAGGGCACCCACTCTTGAAATTCAACCATTGCCGGAACATTTCAAGTATCATCATCCATTCAATGATCAACTCCATGCCGTGGGTTCCATTAAGGCATGATTGTGTTCGTCGTCCGGCTGTACGACGTTAAAGCAAGCGCTTCTTGGGAGGCAACCCATGCATTCGACAAGGAGAAGATGGAACTTTCACTCCAAACTCAGATTTGCGTTTCTAAACCCTACTCCTTGCTGTTTATTTTATCATGCTTAGTTGTTTATTATTTGTTTGCTTTTATGTGAGTCTTTGTGTGAAACATTGAGGACAATGTTTGATTTAAGTGTGGGGGGGGTAAACAAGTGTTTTATGCAAAATTCGTGGGATTTTATCACCTAGCACTTCTAATGTTGTTTCTCACTGTTTTTAAGTGTTTTTAGTGCGTTTTAAGCTGTTTTGATGTGTTTTGAAGTAAAAAATTCGAAAATTTGAAAAAAAATTGAAAAAAGTGTTTTGAAAAAGCCAAAAAGAGTTGTTTTTGTGTGTTTGTTTGTGTCGTAGGTTACCTTCCAACACAATGATGAGGATTTGGTTTTTAATTGCATGACGGTTAAAGAAAGTTACAAACATGGATGAAAGTTTGATTTACTCTATACTTATGCTTGGTTGTGGTTATAACTTATGAATTCACATGCAATCATAAAAGAAAAAAAAATCAGTTTTTGTAACATGCTTGAAGGAAGGAACTCAAATTAACGCTACATCCCTGTGAGACTTGAGCCTAAACGTTATTTGGAGAGTTATAATCTATGCATCATTGTTTTCTAAGTCGTTGTATGATCTCATTATTCATTGCTTGGTTACTACTTAGAAGGCGTTTCATCACTTAGTTCCAAATGCTAGAACTCATGCCCATTTCATTCAAAGCATGTCATTGATTTGCATAACACGTATTCAAGATGAAGTTGTGTAGTGAACACCATAGCCAAATTGCCATATTTCCCTTTTCATTTGTTTTGTAGGATTTAACCCCGTTGAGCCGTGTTAGCCCATATTCTTTGTTAACCCGCGTTATCCTTACCTAGCCTAGAATAGGACCATCCATGCCTTTGTTCTTAAAGCATAGTGAACATGATTTAGAATGAATTCCTTTTGATTATTCTTGTGCAGAAAAAAACAAGTGTGGGGGAAGGGATTTATGTGTGGGAATGTGTGCCAAAAACAAGAATTGGGCACGAGAAAAAAAAAAAAAAAAAAAAAAATGTGAAAAGAATGAACAAGAGGTCAAAATAAGTGAGAAAGAACTCACAAGTATTGGTTGTTGAAGAAAGGGTCCAAAAAGTTAAATTAGACCCTAAGTATTGTGTATTTCATCCCCTTGTGTGTCTAAGTGATTTTCTGCACGCAAAAGTGAATTCTAAGTGCCAAGTTCATTACTTGTTTGCTATCGCTTTAAGAACTTTTGTTTATCCTTAACCTTTCTTTGTTAGCCAATACCCCTTAGCCCCGTTACAATCCTTAACTTCTATCTTGAGTGTTATGTATTTCAATATGTGGAGTTTGGGATTGGTTTGAGCATATGGTGTCCCTGGTTCTCGCATCTAAGTAGTAGCATTCCATTCATGAGATCATATCCATAAATGCTTAATCATTCCAGAAAAGTGCTTCTTTTGTTATAACATGTGTGAGTGTTCGTTTTCATGTTTACATCAATCTTCTCACATATACTTAGTATAGGGAGTGTAGTTAGAAAATCTGTGTGAAAATAAGAGTGTATCCAGTAAGGAATTGAGTGGATTCTCTAAGGCATGTTACTACGTCCATAATGTTATTTTAAACGATTAAATGTGAGCTAGTGAATGGTAACTATGATTAAGTATATGCTCAAGAGTAGGGATAACTAAAATCTGTGGGAATAATGATCTTTGGCATGTTATGTATCATTGGAAATCCCTGAAGCAAATGTTGGAAGGTTAGGTTATGTTTATATCTTTGTTTTGCTCGAGGACTAGCAAAAGCTAAGTGTGGGGGAATTTGATAGGATCATATTTATACTACTTAGTTAGCTTGTTTTCTTGCATTTAATTAGCTAAAACTATGTTAATTATAGTGTTTAGAGTTATTTTCGTGCAATTTCAGGTTTTAGTGTCAAAGGATGCAAAAAGAAGCAATTTGGAGCATTCTAGAGCATTTTTGGGCCAAGATTGGATAGTGCAAGCATGGAGGCATGAAGATGGACGAATTTGAAAGGTTTGAATTCAGTTAGAGAGCTGCAAGGAGGCCTAAAAAATCTGATTTCTAGAAGGCTACATTAATCCCACATGTTTTTAGACTTTGTTCTTCTAGAAGCCAGCCATTGAAGACCACATGTTTCACACATGGTGCATAATTTCTACCTAATTTCTGGTACAAAACCTCTTGTTTTCAATTAAGTTCTAAGCCCTTCCTAGCCCTATAAATAAGGCAGCAGCAAGCATCACAAGATCATTCAGAAATTTCACAAACTCATTCATCATCAAAATTCGTCCATTCTATTCCAGCAGCATCCATTGACCCCAAAACACCATTCTTCAACCTAGAGATACAATCAGCCATTCCACCACTTCCCAACCATCAAACACTCATCCACACCCATCCTACATCCCTTGCCGTGTCTCTAAACATCCCACAAACCGTTCCACATCATCAAAACATCCCAGAATTCATCCCTATCCAATCTGCCGCAAGCAAGAGGAAGGAAACAGATGCACAAAATTGTTTGGTTCTTCATTCTGAATTGTTGAACGATTTTAGGTGTATTCTCTCTTATATTTCAATGTCTAATTCATGTAATCTCTGTTTTGCTCTGAGTATGATTGGCTAAATTCGTTTTTGGCTAAGGGTATATTCGAAACCATGGATATATATGTGAAATAAGTTGATTACTCCAGTTATCGTTGCATAAGTCATGAATACAATCTGTTTAACTATGTGATTTAGAACTTATTCTTGTATGTTGATTGAGAGTGCACACTTAATTTGCATGCTTGAATCTGGTGCTAGGATATGAATTTGTTTCACCTAATCGTTATGAGTTTATATCCACAAGTAGTGAAGGTCACTAGTCATGATCGTGTTGAGTAGATTCCTGGCGAAAGTATCATGCTTTTCATAGTTACAATTGCCTTGTCGATGCTTATGATTTCCAATGAACGTAATGATTCTAACTTGTATCTTTATCATGCTGTTCATATAGAGAACTTGTTAGGAATAATTTGGTTGCAATGCATATTCATTCAATTCAATGATCTTAGGGAAATCTGAAGGTTAATTTAAGCGGACCTAATTAACTTGGAGTGTCGAGGTTCATAACTTGTCGAATTGATAACTGGAAGTTGATTTAAGTTGCATATATTTCATGTGTGGAGAAGAATCCCTTTGCCATCTCACCATCCATTTAATTCCATCAAATTCGTCCAAATCTGCCTAGTTTACTTTCTTGTTTTGTTTGTTTGATTTTCGTCCAAAACCAAATCCCCATTTATGTTAGAGTGTCTAATTGGTCCAAATATGTTTTAGATTGTGTTTTTAAGAGTTTTGAGTCAAGTTAGAACCAATTTTCATCCAAGTTTGTGTTTAGG
The DNA here is from genome assembly GCA_016587475.1 of Pyrus pyrifolia. Taxonomy (NCBI): domain Eukaryota; kingdom Viridiplantae; phylum Streptophyta; class Magnoliopsida; order Rosales; family Rosaceae; genus Pyrus; species Pyrus pyrifolia. The sequence continues at coordinate 1,747,340 of BNSU01000024.1, forward strand.
CTCAAAACTGCCCAGATTGTGTTTTTAAGGCAGTTTTGACTGTTTTCAGCCTATTTTGAGTCTTGTGAACGTGTTTGAGTCTTTTTACGTGAGTTTGAGTGTTTGAAAGGTTAATTTTATTTATTTGAGTCAGTTTAGAGTGTTTAGCAATCCCTCCTAATCCCCGGTGTAAGAACGATCCCTACTTATTCATATGCTACAATTGTCAAAAGAGGGTTAATTTGTGTGTTAAGTTAATTTTCGCATCAGAGACAAGCTGCAACTGCATATGCTGAGCTATCCTCTAACCCTCTTCAATACGAATTGGAGAGATTGAACAAAGAAACAGATAAAAGGAGGAAGCTCAAGACCTTCGGGGGAGACCAAAGGAAGCCTGCTGCCCAATTCAAGAGTAGCACAAAGGAAAATCAACGATGGGAGCAGCGCAGTTCAAGAGTAAGCCTGTGGAATCACAAAGATCCAAGCCTCAATGCAATTACCAAGGAGAAGATGGAATTTACACTCTATAACCAGATTTGCGTCTCTAAACTCTTCTCTTTGTTAACTACATTCTGCCATGTTTAGTATGTTTAGTTGCTGTTTGTGTGTTTACTTATGTTTTATGTAAATCTATGCTTAAAACATTGAGGACAATGTGTGATTTAAGTGTGGGGGGGGTAACTAAGTATATTTGATGCAAATTCGTGGGATTTTATCACCCATAACTTCAAATGTTGTTCCTTGCTGTTTTAAGGTGTTTTTAAGATGTTTTAGAGTGTTTTAGTATGTTTTGTTTTATAACTCCGAAAATCACATAAAAATTTGAAAAACATGTTTTGAAAAGCCTAAAAAGAGTGTTTTGAGTCGTTTTTGTGTGTTTGTGTCTTAGGATACCTTCCAACACAATGATAAGGATTTGGTTTGCAATTGCATGACTGTCAAAAAGAGTTATAAACATAGAGAAAAGTTTGATTTACTCTTGGTATATGCTTGGTTATGGTTATAATGTATGACTTCACATGCAATCATAAAAGAAAAATTCGTTTTTGTAACATGCTTGAAGGAAGGAACTCAAACAAACGCTACAACCCTGTGAGACTCGAGCCATTACCTTCTTTGGAGAGTTATAATCTGTGATTCTTTGTTTTCTAAAGTTGTTGCATGATCTCATTATTCCTTGCTTGGTTGCTACTTAGAATGCAATTATATCATGATAGAACTAAATGCTAGAACTCATGCCCATTTCATTCAAAGCATGTTATTGATTTACATAACATATATCAAGATGAAGTTGTGTAGTTGCCACCATAGCCAAATAACCTCACTTCCCATATTTCGTATATGTTGTAAGTTTTACCCCCGTTGAGCTTTGTTTAGCCTTTATTCTTTGTCAACCCACATTATCCTCACCTAGCCTAGTTTAGGACAATCCACACCCTTAAATGAATTCCTTTTGAGTTACATTATGCTAGAAATTGAGTGTGGGGGAAGGAATGCTTGTTCTTAAGTATGTTTTGAGTTTCAAAAGAAAAGAAAAACAGAAAAGAAAATAAAGAAAGAAAGAAAAAAAAAAAAAAAGAGCTTGAAAAAAATGAAAGAATGAGTGATTGAAGAAAGGGTTCAAAACACCAATTCTGGCCCTAAATTGTCTAAATTCTCCCTTTTTGTTCCAAAGTTGAGTTTTCATTCAAAAGTGAATTCTAAGTTGATTCAATTGCCCTGCTCACTATTTCTTTAAGAACCTTTGTTTTCCATATCCCTTCTTTGTTATCCACATGCCCCAAGCCCCATTACAACCCGTGACTTCAATCTTGAGTGTTATGTGTTTCAATTTGTGGAGTTTGAACTTGGTATGAGCATATGGTATCACTGGTTCTCGCATCTAAGTCGTAGCATTCCATTCATGAGATCATATCTAAGCATGCTTATTAACTCCAGAAATTGCGTTCTTTGTGATACATATATGTGAGTGTTCGGTTTCATGTTTACATCAATCTTCTCACATATACTTAGTGTAGGGTGTGTAGTCAGAAAATCTGAGTAAAAATTGAGCGCATATCTTGTGAGGAATTGAGCAAATTCTCTAAGGCATGTTACTACATTCAAAACATGGTTTTAAATGCTTAATTGTGAAATAGTATGTGGTGACTGTGATTAAGAATGTAATTAAGTGTGAAGATGACTAAAATCTGTGGGAATGATGATTTTTAACATGTCATGTGCATTGGAAATCCCTAAGACGATTGTTGGAAGGTTTAGGTTGTGTTTTACTTGTTTTGTTTCGTTTCGTTTTGTTTTGTTTTTCTTTCTGTTTTGCTCGAGGACTAGCAAAAGATAAGTGTGGGGGTATTTGATAGGAGCATATTCATGCGACTTAAATGGCTTGTTCTCGTGCATTTACGTTATGTTTCTTTAGTTATTTTAGTCCTTTATGCTTCTTTTGTGTGTTTTCAGGTTCTAAGGGCAAAGTATGCAAAATGGTGCATTTTGGTGCATTTTGGAGTAGTTTGGGGCGTTAAATGGATTGCATATACTTGAAGCCAAGTAGATGGACGAAATTGAAGTCCAAAGGAGGCCTTTGTACCAGAAATTCACACCAACACATCCCATTTCAGATTGCATTCCAATCATTCCAGCCAAGCCACATGCACTCCCTTTAATTTATTCAACCTAGCTGTCAAAGCACATGCACATTCACCCTAATCATTCACATACACAATCTGCCATCATTCACACATTCATTCCACATGCATTCCCTTCACAAATCAGCCACATGCACTTTGCCTTTCATCATTGCACCATAAATCAGCCACATGATAGGAGCATATTTAGGCGACTTAGTTGGCTTGTTCTTGTGCATTTACGTTGTTATTTCTTAGTTCTTTAAGTCTTTTAAGTCATTTTCGTATGTTTTCAGGTTCTAAGGGCTAAATGAGCAAAAAGGTGCATTTTGGAGCATTTTGGAGCAAAATTGGGCTTGGAATGGCTAGCTTATGTTTGGAGCAAAAGGAATGGACGAAATTGAAGACCTAATGAAGTTAGGATTCCTAATCACAAGAGGATTCCTAATCAAAAGAGGATTCCTAATCAAAAGAGGATTCCTAATCACAAGAGGATTCCTAATCAAAAGAGGAATCCTAGTCAAAGAAGGTTTCCTACTTGAAGTAGGAAAGTTAAGCCAAGGTTTCCTATTTTGGTTTAATCTTTCCTAATCCTTAAAGACTCCATATTTCAGCAAGATCAAAGGTTCCTACCCATTCTAAGTCACAACAACAACATCCCTTGCAACTTTGAGCCATGCCGTGTGTCCCCTTGGTATTTCCCTTCCTTGCCGTGCAAGGAAGGGCTTTGTTTCCTATTTTAACTACTTAAACTCCTTTCCTTTTTCATGCTAAGGTCAGCCATAACTCACATACCCTTTTCTATACCAAAATTCTTGCCTAATTTCAGAAATAAAAAGCATTCCTTTTCTTACAAACCCTTGCCGCAAGTTTCACCTTGTTTCCTTTAATTTTCTGATTTGATTTCCTATTTCTAAAGCCTTTGACTTAATTTCTGATTACCTAAAGAGTCTAGGGTTTTAATTCCTGAATTCATATTAATAAACCTCCTTGTTGCAGCCAAAAAGGAGCCATTCATTCACCATTCACGCCAGAATTCATCTCCTCCCTCTAAGACCTCCATACTTCACCATTCTTGAGTTTTTCTGCCCAAAAACATCCCTTGCCGCCCCCTACATCCATCCCAACCTTAAACCTATCATTCTACACCATCCATAACCCCAAAAACTCACCTTAACCCTTGTGCCGCAGCAACTAGGAGAGGAAGGAGGCCTCGAACGTTTCATGCTTGCAGTTTGGAGCGTTCTTAGGTGTACTTCATTCTTGTTTTCAATGTTTACTTTGTTATTTCCTTCTAAGTTTGCTGTAACCATGAGTGGCTAAACCCCTAATTAGTTAGGGGAAAGTTTGAAGCCATGAACATGTTTGAAATATGAATTGATTTCTTCCAATTGTGATTTGTTAAGTTGTGATTGCAATTCAATTATCCGTTTTATTCATAACTTGTTCTTGTATGTTGATTAAAGATGCATATTTAGTTTTCATGCATGAACTTGATGCTAGTTTATAAACGAGTTTCACCTAATCGTCACAAGTTTATAAACATGAGTAGTGAAGGTTGTTAGTCACAATCGAGTTAATTGAATTCTTGGCAAGAGTATCATGCATTCATAGTTACAATTGCCTCGTCAACACTTATAATTTTCATAGAGCATAATGATCTCTCATCGTATCTCTTCTATGCATTCATGTTGAGGACCATTGGAGAATAATATGAATTGTCGCATGCATCATCCAATTCATTGACATAAGGAAGATTTGAAGGTTAATTAGTGCATCACGGTTAACTTGGGGTGTTGAGCATCATAGTTAGTGAAAAGCAATTGGAGAATCGATTCATATATAAATGTGTCATGTGTGGAGAATGGACCTCTAACTAATCCATCCATCATCTTGTTTTTAAACAAATTTGTTTTACAATCTGCCTAGTTTGATTACTTGCTTTGTTATTTCAATTTTCGTCAAAACAAAACCCCCCTTTACTTTCTTGTTCTAAAGTGTTTAGAATCTGTTTAGTTTGTGTTTTAAAGTGTTTTGAATCAACTTATAATCTTAAATTCGTCCAAATTTGTGTTTAAGGTCAGAAACTGCCTAGTTAGTGTTTTTAGGCAGTTTTGAGTCTTTTGAACCTGTTTTGAGTCCTTTGAGTCTTTGCAAACGTTTTTAACTTTGTTTTTATGTTTTTGAGTCAATTTAGAGGTTTTAGCAAGCCCTCCTAATCCCCGGTCGAGAACGATCCCTACTTGCATCCTTACTACAATTCGACAACAAGAGGGTTAATTTGTGTGCTTAACTATTTTCGCATCAAATTTTGGCGCCGTTGCCGGGGATTAGCAACTTTGCTAATCCCTCGTTATTTCTTTTTGTTTATTTCTAGTTTGTTTGCTATCTTAGTTACTGATTTGTTTGTTTCATTGTTTCTAGGTACTAGTTTATGACTCGAAGTTCCCAACCTGTTGATAAGAATATTTTGGACTTTGACGACGATTTTGAGCGGACGTTGAGGAAGCAAAAGAATCAACAAAACCCTAACCCACTGTCTTCTAGCTCTACATCTGAGTTTGTGGAGGAAAGAGGGGACACGGCAGAGTTTGTGGAGGAAAGAGAGCCCATGGCACAATTTGTGGAAGAAGTACCAACCATGGCCGTCGATAATCGAACCATCAAAGAGCTCTCTGCCTCAGGTATGGGCAATGCCGTTCCTTTATGCATACAATACCCTACGGCAGCGGAAGGTAAGACGGAAGAATTTGAACTTAAGTCTAGTTTATTACATCATATTCCTAAATTCCATGGGTTGTCCATGGAAGATCCTAACAAACATCTTAAGGAATTTGAAGTAGTTTGCTCAAGTATGACACCCATCAATGTGGATGGGAGTATTTTGAAGATGAAGGCCTTTCCATTCTCCCTTGTGGACAAGGCCAAAGATTGGTTGTATGAATTGGCCCCCGGAACTGTCAATTCTTGGGAAAGTATGAAACGTGCATTCTTAGAGAAATTTTTTCCCACTGCAAAGATCATTCTCTTGAGGAAACGAATTAGCGGCATCCAACAAAATCAAGGTGAGTCGTTTCCATCTTATTATGAACGTTTTAAATCACTTGTTGCTTCATGTCCACAGCATCAAATGAAGGAGGAGCTACTCATTCAATATTTCTACGAGGGACTCCTTCCCATGGAACGTCAAATGCTAGATGCCTCGGCGGGTGGTGCATTAGTGGACAAGACTCCGGTGGCTGCCAAAACTCTCATTGCAAACCGAGCACACAACGCTCAACAATATGAAGGTGTAGGACAAAGAGAGGGGCCACGGCAACAAAGTGTGAATGAGGTAAGTGCAATTTCTGATATTCAATCACAATTGGCTAATCTTACTTCTCTTGTGTCTCAGGTTGTTAAGGGATCAAAACCACAAGAAAACCAAGTGTGTGGCGTGTGTTCAATGCAAGGGCATCCATCCGAGACATGCCCTCAGTTGATAGAGAATGGAGGATGGGAATCTGCCAATTCCATTGGGTTCCAAGGCCAAAACCAACCCAAATATGATCCGTACTCCAACACCTATAACCCCGGATGGAGAGATCACCCTAATTTCAAGTGGAGAGAGCCCCAACAATCTGCACCACAAAGGGGATTTCAACAAAACCCCCCTGGGTTCCCACGGCCATACCAAGCAACCCAACCACCATCGTCGCAAAACAACTCAGGTTCGTCTTTTGATAATTCTCAAGTTATTCAATTACTAACTACATTGGCGCAGGGGCAAGAAAAACAAGCCAAAGACATGCAAAATTACGCCAATGAGGTACAAAATCAAGCTCGAGAAGTGACGGATTTGAAGAGACAAGTGGGACAAATGGCTGAATTCATGGGGCAATTTAGTAGAGAACAAGGTAAGTTACCAAGTTCAACGCAAGTGAATCCGAAAGGTGGGTTCGAATCTGCCAAAGCCATAGTGTTAAGAAGCGGAAAAGAAGTTGGGGCAGGTTCTTCATCAAACACAGGTCATAAAGAGGATGAAAAACTACATTTTGAAGAGGGGGAAGCAACAAAACCCACGGCAAGGGTGGAACTCCCTTTGCCGCAAGCTCCTAATGGCTCTAAACCACCCAATCTGTCCAATAAAGGTAAAAACGTGTTAAGTTCAGTTCCTACTAATATTTTTCCTTCGAATGTGCCTTTTCCTAGTAGGTTCATGCAAACAAAGAAAGAGGAAGCCAAAAAGGACATTCTCGAAACGTTTCGGAAAGTTCAAGTTAATATCCCTCTTTTGGATGCAATCAAGCAAGTCCCGAGGTACGCCAAGTTTTTGAAGGAACTTTGCACTAATAAGAGGAAGATTTCGACCAAGGAGGTTGTAAAAATGAGTGAAAACGTCTCAGCCATCTTGCAAAGGAAACTGCCCCCTAAATGCAAAGATCCGGGTAGTTTTACAATTCCATGTGTCATTGGTAATACTCGTTTTGAATCTGCCATGTTAGATTTAGGTGCATCAATAAACGTCATGCCATACTCAATTTATGCATCTATGAACCTAGGAGAGTTAAAAAATGATGGTGTGGTTATTCAATTGGCCGATAGATCTAATGCCTATCCAAAGGGAGTTTTGGAAGATGTTTTAGTGCAGGTCAATCATTTAATCTTTCCGGCGGATTTCTATGTGCTTGAAATGGATGAATCCGACCATGCCCCTTCCTTGCCACTCCTACTTGGACGACCGTTCATGAAAACAGCCCAAACAAAGATTGATGTGGCCAAGGGAGTATTAACAATGGAGTTTGGTGGTGATTTAATTAAATTCGATGTCTATAACTCTATTAAGAATTCTAATGATTGTCATTCTTGTTTTGCCATAGATGTGCATAAGGATATAGGGCAGGAACAATCCACACCTATCAAGGAGGATGCATCAAGAACCACCATTGAAGAGGGAATTGGAGTGGTTGCCCTAAAACCATCCAATCTGGCCGAAAGTAGCCATGGTGACATTGTTGCTAGGGCTGCCACTTTTGAGCCTCCATCACAATATGTTTGTAAGTCTCCAACCCCAATTCCCATTCCCATTTCAACTAATAGGGTGTTACCTTCCTTGGTGCAGGTGCCCAACCGATTTCAAGGTAGGAGCATTTACATGGACTTTCGGAACCAAAACACCACCATTAGGGAGGATCACTATCCCCTCCCATTCATTGAGCCACATTATGCAAATGTTGAAAGGCATGTTGTGGAAGAGCTTCCCTTGCATGCCGTGGGTTCCCAATTGGAGTGATGGAGATTCTTCGTCCGGCTGCACGACGTTAAAGCAAGCGCTATGTGGGAGGCAACCCATCCATTCAACAAAGGAAGCCATAGGAATCCCCCAAATTCCAGATTTGCGTTTCTAAAACCCTTCTCTTTGTTATTATTTCTAATCTGCCCTATTATGTTGTTTAGTTGCTGTTTGGGTGTTTAATTGTGTTTTGTGTGAATTTATGTGTAAAACATTGAGGACAATGTTTGATTTAAGTGTGGGGGGGTACCTAAGTATATTTGATGCAAATTCGTGGGATTTTACCACCCATAACTTCAAGTGTTGTTCCTTGCTGTTTTAAAGTGTTTTTAAGCTGTTTTGGAGTGTTTTAGTGTGTTTTGTTTCATAACTCCGAAAATCACATAAAAATTTGAAAAAGATGTTTTGAAAAGCCTAAAAAGAGTGTTTTGAGTCAGTTTTGTGTGTTTGTGTCTTAGGGTACCTTCCAACACAATGATGAGGATTTGGTTTGTAATTGCATGACTATTAAAAAGAGTTATAAACATGGAGAAAAGTTTGAATTACTCTTGGTATATGCTTAGTTATGGGTATAATGTATGAATTCACATGCAATCAGAAAAGAAAAATTCGTTTTTGTAACATGCTTGAAGGAAGGAACTCAAACAAACGCTACAACCTTGTGAGACTTGAGCCTAAAACGTTATTTGGAGAGTTAAAATCTGTGCATTATTGTTTTCTAAAGTCGTTGCATGGTCTCATTATTCTTTGCTTGGTTACTACTTAGAAGGCGTTTCATCATATAGTTCCAAATGCTAGAACTCATGCCCATTTCATTCAAAGCATGTTATTGATTTGCATAACACATGTTCAAGAAGAAGTTATGTAGTGACCACCACCAAAGCCAAATTGCCGTGTATCCTACCTCATTTTGTGTTTAAGTTTAACCCCATTGAGCCATGTTAGCCTTTGTTCTTTGTTAACCCATATCATCCTTACCTAGCCTAGTTTAGGACAGTCCACACCCTTGTTCTTAAAAGATAGTGAGCATGACTTAAATGAATTCCTTTTGAGTTACATTATGCAAAAAAATGAGTGTGGGGGAAGGAATGTTTGTTCTTAAGTTTATATGTATGTTTTGAGATTCAAAAGAACAGAAAAAAGTGTGAAAAACGTATGAAAAAGAAAAACAGAAAAGAAAAGAAAGAAAGAAAGGCAAAAGAGCTTGAAAAGATGAAAGAATAAGTGATTAAGTGTTGAATGTTGAAGAAAGGGTCCAAAACACCAAATCTGGCCCTAAAATGTCTAAATTCTTCCCTTTTGTTCAAAAGTTGAGTTTGCATTCAAAAGTGAATTCTAAGTTGATTTAAATGCTTGCTCACTATTTCTTTACGAACCTTTGTTTTCCATATCTCTTCTTTGTTAGCCAAACACCCCAAGCCCCGTTACAACCCGTGACTTCAATCTTGAGTGTTATGTGTTTCAATTTGTGGAGTTTGAACTTGGTATGAGCATATGGTGTCACTGGTTCTCGCATCTAAGTAGTAGCATTCCATTCATGAGATCATATCCAAACATGCTTATTAGCTCCAGAAATTGCTTTCTTTGTGATACATATATGTGAGTGTTCGTTTTCATGTTTACATCAATCTTCTCACATATAACTAGATTAGGGTGTGTAGTTAGAAAATCTGAGTGAAGATTGAGTGCATATCTTGTAAGGAATTGAGCAAATTCTCTAAGGCATGTTACTACATTCAAAACATGGTTTTAAATGCTTAATTGTGAACTAGTATGTGGTGACTAGGATTAAGAATGTACTTAAGTGTGAAGATGACTAAAATCTGTGGGAATGATGATTTTTAACATGTCATGTGCATTGGAAATCCCTGAGGCAAATGTTGGAAGGTTTAGGTTGTGTTTTGTTCGTTTTGTCTAGTTTCGTGTTCTTTTGTTGTTTTGTTTTGCTCGAGGACTAGCAAAAGCTAAGTGTGGGGGAATTTGATAGGAGCATATTTAGGCGACTTAGTTGGCTTGTTCTTGTGCATTTACGTTGTTATTTCTTAGTTCTTTAAGTCTTTTAAGTCATTTTCGTATGTTTTCAGGTTCTAAGGGCTAAATGAGCAAAAAGGTGCATTTTGGAGCAAAATTGGGCTTGGAATGGCTAGCTTATGTTTGGAGCAAAAGGAATGGACGAAATTGAAGACCTAATGAAGTTAGGATTCCTAATCACAAGAGGATTCCTAATCAAAAGAGGATTCCTAATCAAAAGAGGATTCCTAATCACAAGAGGATTCCTAATCAAAAGAGGAATCCTAGTCAAAGAAGGTTTCCTACTTGAAGTAGGAAAGTTAAGCCAAGGTTTCCTATTTTGGTTTAATCTTTCCTAATCCTTAAAGACTCCATATTTCAGCAAGATCAAAGGTTCCTACCCATTCTAAGTCACAACAACAACATCCCTTGCAACTTTGAGCCATGCCGTGTGTCCCCTTGGTATTTCCCTTCCTTGCCGTGCAAGGAAGGGCTTTGTTTCCTATTTTAACTACTTAAACTCCTTTCCTTTTTCATGCTAAGGTCAGCCATAACTCACATACCCTTTTCTATACCAAAATTCTTGCCTAATTTCAGAAATAAAAAGCATTCCTTTTCTTACAAACCCTTGCCGCAAGTTTCACCTTGTTTCCTTTAATTTTCTGATTTGATTTCCTATTTCTAAAGCCTTTGACTTAATTTCTGATTACCTAAAGAGTCTAGGGTTTTAATTCCTGAATTCATATTAATAAACCTCCTTGTTGCAGCCAAAAAGGAGCCATTCATTCACCATTCACGCCAGAATTCATCTCCTCCCTCTAAGACCTCCATACTTCACCATTCTTGAGTTTTTCTGCCCAAAAACATCCCTTGCCGCCCCTTACATCCATCCCAACCTTAAACCTATCATTCTACACCATCCATAACCCCAAAAACTCACCTTAACCCTTGTGCCGCAGCAACTAGGAGAGGAAGGAGGCCTCGAACGTTTCATGCTTGCAGTTTGGAGCTTTCTTAGGTGTACTTCATTCTTGTTTTCAATGTTTACTTTGTTATTTCCTTCTAAGTTTGCTGTAACCATGAGTGGCTAAACCCCTAATTAGTTAGGGGAAAGTTTGAAGCCATGAACATGTTTGAAATATGAATTGATTTCTTCCAATTGTGATTTGTTAAGTTGTGATTGCAATTCAATTATCCGTTTTATTCATAACTTGTTCTTGTATGTTGATTAAAGATGCATATTTAGTTTTCATGCATGAACTTGATGCTAGTTTATAAACGAGTTTCACCTAATCGTCACAAGTTTATAAACATGAGTAGTGAAGGTTGTTAGTCACAATCGAGTTAATTGAATTCTTGGCAAGAGTATCATGCATTCATAGTTACAATTGCCTCGTCAACACTTATAATTTTCATAGAGCATAATGATCTCTCATCGTATCTCTTCTATGCATTCATGTTGAGGACCATTGGAGAATAATATGAATTGTCGCATGCATCATCCAATTCATTGACATAAGGAAGATTTGAAGGTTAATAAGTGCATCACGGTTAACTTGGGGTGTTGAGCATCATAGTTAGTGAAAAGCAATTGGAGAATCGATTCATATATAAATGTGTCATGTGTGGAGAATGGACCTCTAACTAATCCATCCATCATCTTGTTTTTAAACAAATTTGTTTTACAATCTGCCTAGTTTGATTACTTGCTTTGTTATTTCAATTTTCGTCAAAACAAAACCCCCCTTTACTTTCTTGTTCTAAAGTGTTTAGAATCTGTTTAGTTTGTGTTTTAAAGTGTTTTGAATCAACTTATAATCTTAAATTCGTCCAAATTTGTGTTTAAGGTCAGAAACTGCCTAGTTAGTGTTTTTAGGCAGTTTTGAGTCTTTTGAACCTGTTTTGAGTCCTTTGAGTCTTTGCAAACGTTTTTAACTTTGTTTTTATGTTTTTGAGTCAATTTAGAGGTTTTAGCAAGCCCTCCTAATCCCCGGTCGAGAACGATCCCTACTTGCATCCTTACTACAATTCGACAACAAGAGGGTTAATTTGTGTGCTTAACTATTTTCGCATCACCACATGCACCCATAATCATTCAACCAACTTTGCACATGCATTCATCATCATAACCTAGCTGTCATTACCATTTAATCACATGCATAAATCAGCCACATGCATCTCCCATCACCATTTCAGATTTCCACCAAGTTCCTAGCTGTCATATTCCCTCCTTTTCACCTATAAATAAGCATCCATTGCAGCCACAATTCATTCATTCCCATTCATACACAATTCATTCACCATTCACGCCAGAAATTCATCCCCTCTCTATAACACATCCATACTTCACCATTCTTCATATTTTCTGCCCAAAAAGAAGCCTTGAGGTCCCCTACATCCATCCCTATCCTAAACACATCATTCTACACCATCCATAACTCCCCATCCCTCCAAACCTATCCTTAGACCTTGTGCTACAACGAAGAGGAGGAGAAGAGTGCCTAAACGTTCATACAATTCAAGTTTGAGTTGTTGGAATGTTTAGGTGTTTCTTTTCCTCGATTCCAATGTTTAATTTCAATTCTCTTTGTTTTGTACGTATGAGGAACTAAACCCCCCCTTGGCTAGGGGGGGATTCGAAATATATGTTTATGCTTGCATTTTGATTTGATTACTTCTAATTGCGTTTTATAAGTTGTGGATTCAATTTGTTTAACTGTTTGATTGATAACTTATTTATGTATGTTTATTGAGAGTATACGCTTAATTTTCATGCATGAATATGACGCTAGAATATAAGTGAGTTTCACCTAATAGTTACGAACTTATATTCACAAGTAGTGGAGGTTGCTTATAAACAATCGCGTTAAACGAATTCTTGGCATAAGTTTCATGCATTCATAGTAACGAATGCCTCGTCAACACTTATAGTTTTCATGATGCTTAATGATTCTTGCTTGTATCTCTATTATGCAATTCATGTAGGGAACTTGTGAGGAATGCTTTGGGTTGTCGTATGCAATCATCCAATTCATTAACTTAAGGAAAATTTGACGGTTAATTTAAGCGGACCTAATTAACCCGGGGCGTTGAGAATTCATGGTTTATTGAGAAGCAATTAGATTCGTTTTATATGCAAGTATAACATGTATGGAGATGAACCCCTTGGCTAGCATTCATTCATTCAATTCCATCACATTCATCTTTACAATCTGTTTTTAAATACAATCTGTGCATTTTAGTTAATTTCGTCAAAAACTCAATCCCCCTTTACTTTAATGTCCAAATTAGTTAGAAAGTGTTTTAGGTTGTGTTTATAAGTGTTTTGATTCAATTTGTTATACAAATTCGTCCAAATTCACCAAAGTGCTCAAAACTGCCCAGAAAGTGTTTTTAAGGCTGTTTTGAGTGTTTTGGGTGATGTTTGAGTCTTTTGGTTTGTTTTAGTGTTTTAAAGTTTAGTTTTGCATTCTTTGAGTCTAGTTTAGTGTTAAAGTGTCTTAGTTTGTGTTTCTAAGTGTTTTGATTCAAGTTATTACCCAAATTCGTCCAAAGTACTCAAAGTGCTCAAAACTGCCCAGAAAGTGTTTTTAAGGCAGTTTTGAGTGTTTTGGTGCTGTTTTGAGTCTTTTGGTTTGTTTTGGTGTTTTAAAGTTTAGTTTTGCATTCTTTGAGTCTAGTATAGTGTTTTATATTGTGTTTTTACGTTTTTGAGTCAAATCCAAGTGATTAACAATCCCTCCTAATCCCCGGTCCTGAACGATCCCTACTTACATTCTATACTACAATTGTCAAAAAGAGGGTTTAATTTGTGCGCGTATAATTCTCGCATCACGATCCCTACTTACATTCTTCACTACAATTGATACAAAGAGGGTTTAATTTGTGTGCTTATAATTTTCACATCAGTTAACCCTAAGTTTCCTGTTTTGGTAACCTTTCCTAATCTTAAACGTCCGTATTTTCTAGCCACTTTGAAGTCCTTGTAGGTGCTTTAGGACACAAAACGAAGGCCCTAGGGCCCTTAAAACCCTTTGCCGTGGGCTGTAGCCCAATTCCCTTCCCTTGCCGTGCAAGGGGGGTTATTTTAGGCCCAATCCATGCTTCTAAACCCTAGCCCTTTAACCTTGCAGCCGCACCTATTCTCTTTTCACCCTAGATTCTATCATTCAGATTTTAACCCTTTTATTTCAACCTAGCCGCACCCTTTAATTCACTCTAGCATCTGATTCATTCATTCAAAACCATCTCAGCCATTCATTCATAAACCCTAAATTACAACCTTGTAGCCGTTACTCCCATTCCCCATCCACTCCTTCATCAAACCATCTTAGCCAAAAAAATCCCTTTAATCCGTAGCCTCCCATTGATCTATGAAACCATCTCAGCCATTCACCCTATTAACCCTAGTAAAACAAGCAGCCGCACCTAATTTTCATTCATACACTAATCAGCCACCATAACCCTAAAATTCTCTCTAATCCGCAGCCACCTTTCCATCTCCCCCCTCCATTCCAGCCACTTCCAAGCCTTGCCGCAGCCACTCCACCATTTCCCACACCATTCCACACCATCCTACACCTTCCACCACCATTGCCGCACCACCAAACCTCCATAAAACCATCCCTAAACCAGAAACTCATCCCAAATCATCCAAAACCTTCTCTGCCGCAGCAAGGATAAGAGGAAAGAGGAGCTTCGACGCGCACCAATTCACGTGGATTCGTTGGGTGTTCTGTGAACATGAGAGGCTAAACCTCTAATTAGCTAGGGGGTGATTCAAAACCATGTTTATGCTTGCAATATGAATTGATTACATTTGGTTGGAATTTCATAAGTTGTGGATTCAATTTGTTTAACTGTTTGATTGATAACTTATTTGTGTATGTTTATTGAGAGTGCACGCTTAATTTTCATGCATGAATATGACGCTAGAATATAAGTGTGTTTCACCTAATAGTTATGAACTTATATTCACAAGTAGTGGAGGTTGCCTATAAACAATCGCGTTAAATGAATTCTTGGCACTAGTTTCATGCTCATCATAGTAACGAATGCCTCGTCAACACTTATAGTTTTCATGATGCTTAATGATCTTTGATTGTATCTTTATTGTGCTTTTCACGTAAAGGACTTTTGGAGAATGTTTTGAATTGCGTTGCACTAACCCATCCAATTCATTAACTTAAGGAGAACTTGACGGTTAATTTAAGCGGACCTAATTAACCCGGGGTGTTGAGTTTCATAATTTATCGAAAAGACCAACTGGAAATCATTTTGTATGCAAGTGTAAAATGTGTGGAGAAGAACCTTCTAGCTAGCATTCATCCATATTTTCATCACATTCATATTTAGAATCCGCCCTAATTTACAATCTGTGCATTTTAGTTAATTTCGTCAACAACTCAATCCCCCTTTACTTTAGTGTCCAATTTAGTTAGAAAGTGTCTTAGTTTGTGTTTATAAGTGTTTTGATTCATTTGATTACATAGATTCGTCCAAATTCACCAAAGTGCTCAAAACTGCCCAGAAAGTGTTTTTAAGGCAGTTTTGAGTGTTTTGGGGCTGTTTTGAGTCTTTTGATTTGTTTTAGTGTTTTTATTGTTTAGTTTTGCATGCTTTGAGTCTAGTTTAGTGTTTCAAACCTTATTTTACGTTTTTGAGTCAGTTTCCAAGTGATTTTGCAATCCCTCCAAATCCCCGGTTAAGAACGATCCCTACTTATTCATATACAACAATTGTCACAAGAGGGTTTTAATTTGTGTGCTTACTTAGTTCGCATCAGATGTAAGTAGGGATCGTTCTAACCGGGGATTAACTAGGGGTACTAAACACTTTAAACTGACTCAAATAAATAAAACTAACCTTTAAAACACTTAACTCTGATGCGAACTAAGTAAGCACACAAATTAAAACCCTCTTGTGACAATTGTAGTATATAAATAAGTAGGGATCGTTCTTAACCGGGGATTAGGAGGGATTGCAAAATCACTTGGAAACTGACTCAAAAACGTAAAATGAAGTTTGAAACACTAAACTGAACTCAATGAATGCAAAACTAAACAATAAAAACACTAAAACAAATCAAAAGACTCAAAACAGCCCCAAAACACTCAAAACTGCCTTAAAATCACTTTCTGGGCAGTTTTGAGCACTTTGACAACTTTGGACGAATTTGGGTAATAAAATGAATCAAAATGCTTAAAAACACAAACTAAGACACTTTCTAACTAAATTGGATAGTAAAGGGGGATTGAGGTTTTGACGAAAATAAATTAAATGCACAGATTGTAAATTGAAGGCAGATTCTAAATATAAATTTGATGAAAATATGGATGATGGAATAGCTAAGGGGTTTTTTCTCCACACATGTCACACTTGCATACACTTTGATTTTCAATTGGTCTTTCAATGAATTATGAAACTCAACACTCCGGGTTAATTAGGTCCGCTTAAATTAACCGTCAAGTTCTCCTTAAGTGAATGAATTGGATGGGTTAGCGCAACGCAATTCAAAACATTCTCCAAAAGTCCTTTACGTGAAAAGCACAATAAAGATACAATCACAGATCATTAAGCATCATGAAAACTATAAGTGTTGACGAGGCATTCGTTACTATGATGAGCATGAAACTAGTGCCAAGAATTCAATTAACGCGATTGTTTATAAGCAACCTCCACTACTTGTGAATATAAGTTCATAACTATTAGTTGAAACTCACTTATATTCTAGCGTCAAATTCATGCATGAACATTAAGCGTGCACTCTCAATAAACATACACAAACAAGTCATCAATCAAACAGTTAAATGAATTGAATCCAACATTCATGAAATTCCAACCAAAAGTAATCAATTCATATTGCAAACATAAACATGGTTTCGAATCACCCCCTAGCTAACTGGGGGGATTTAGCCTCTCATGTTCACAAAAAGAGACTTACAAATGAATTTAAACATAAAGCACAAAGGATTGATTACACCTAGAACGCCCAACGAATCCACCTGAATTGGTGCGCGTCGAAGCTCCTCTTTCCTCTTCTCCTTTCTGCGGCAGATTGGTTGTGGGTGGTTTTTGGATGTGTTTCTGGTTTAGGGATGGTTTAATGGTGGTTTAATGGTGCGGCAAGGTTATGTGGTGGTGTAGGAAGGTGTGTAAGGTGGTGGAGAGTGGTGGAGAGGATGCGGCAAGGCTTGAAAGTGTGTAGAAGATGGCTGCAATGGAGGAATATGCATGGGTTGAATGGGTTATGGGTGATGGTGGCTGCGGCTGGTTGAGAGAATGAGAGGGTTATGGTGGCTGATTAGTGTTTGTAGAATGGGAGAGAATGGAGGGAATGGTAGAGGGTTGCACGGATTGAAGGGTGGAGAATGGGTTGGTGGCTGTGGCTTGAATGTATGGGAGATATGTGATGCACGGGTTTTGGGGAGAATGGTGGCTGAATGAAATTAGGGCGAATGGAAAATGCACGGATTGGGAGAATGAATGGGGTGAGATTCTAGGGTGAATTAAAGGGTGCGGCTGAGATGGATTAAAAGGCTTAGGGTTAAAATGTGAATGATTAATGGGAAGGCATGGCTTAGAAAGGGAATTAGGTTTTGTGGCTGAATTTCTGAATATATGTTGAATACGGTGCGGCTAGGTTGTAAATCTAGGGTTATTAGGGTGAATGGCTTAGATTAAAACTAGAAGGCTTAGACTTAATGGATGGTGGATGGGAGAATGCGGCTGCTATGTAATTAGGGGGATTAGGGTTAGGGTTTAAGTGCACAAAAGGGGACCAAAGTACCCCCCCTTGCATGGCAAGGGAAGGAAAGAAGGGGAAAGGCACGGCTTAGGGCTAGAATTTGGGCTAGGGCCTTCGTTTTGTGTCCTAAAGCGCCTACAAGGACTTCAAAGTGGCTAGAAAATACGGACGTTTAAGATTAGGAAAGGTTACCAAAACGGGAAACTTAGGGTTAACTTTCCTAAAATAGGAAACCTTGTTTGAGTAGGATTCCTCGTTTTGGTAAGAATTCATCGTTGGAGTAGGAATTCGTCGTTTCTTCAAGTCTTCAACTCATTCATTCCTCTTTCGCTCCAAAAGGCTCCAATTTGCATCTTCTTGCACACTTTGGCCTTATAATCTGAAAATACACAAAAGTGGCCTTAAACACTAAAACAACTAAGTAAACACAACATAAATGCACGAGAACAAGCTAATTAAGTCGCATGAATATGCTCCTATCAAATTCCCCCACACTTAACTTTTGCTAGTCCTCGAGCAAAACAAAACAACTAAAGTAAACAAAACGCAACAAAACAAACAAAACATAACCTAAACCTTCCAACATTTGCCTCAGGGATTTCCAATGAAACATGACATGTCAAAGATCATTACTCACATAGCTTTTAGTCTTCCTTCCCCTCAAGCACATACTTAATCATAGTCACCATTCACTAGTTCGCATTTAATCAATTAAAACATATTTTGAATGTAGTAACATGCCTTAGAGAATTCCCTCAATTCCTCACTAGTTATGCACTCAATTTTTACTCAGATTTTCTGACTACACACCCTACACTAGTTATATGTGAGAAGATTGATGTAAACATGAAAGACTAGTACTCACATATATTATAACAAAGAACGCAATTTCTGCAGTAATTAAACGTGTTTAGATATGATCTCATAAATGGAATGCTACTACTTAGATGCGAGAACCAGTGACACAATATGCTCATACCAAATTCAAACTCCACAATTGAAATGCACAACACTCAAGATAGAAGTCAAGGGTTGTAACGGGGCTTAGGGTATTGGTGATAGGAGCATATTTAGGCGACTTACTTAGCTTGTTTTCGTGCATCTATGTTGGTAATTCATAGTTATTTTAGTCCTTTTTGCTTCTTTTGTGTGTTTTCAGGTTCTAAGGGCTTAGGGAGCAAGAAAGTGCATTTTGAGGCTATTTGGGGCACTTTTGGGCATGGATTGGATAGCTTAATCATGGAGCAAAGAGGATGGACGAAATTGAAGCATTGTATGCTCTTTGGGGACATCAAACAAAGGGCCTAGCCCAATCAAACAAATCCTTTGAGCCATGGAAAACCTCTAGCCCAATCAAACATATTATGCCATGCAAACCAACCTATTTTAGGCCCATTCTATGTACTTAAACCCTAGCCCTTTAAACTAGTCCATTTATCACTTATCACTTCCATTCACTTATCACTCACCACATATCATTCATTTATCACTTATCAAACCTTTCACTTATCACTTCCATTCACTTATCACTTATCATTTCCATTCACTTATCACTCACCACATATCATTCATTTATCACTTATCATACTCATAATCATCTACACATTTCAAACATATGCATTTCATCTCACATGCACACCCACCTCTTTCCAAACTAATTCACATGCATACCTATTCTTTAAATCAACACATGCATTCACACACATGCACATCATTCACTCACATTTCCACCATTCATTCTTTATTCCTGATGCGAAATATATTAAGCACACAAATTAAACCCTCTTCTGACAATTGTAGCAAAGTATGTAAGTAGGGATCGTTCAAAACCGGGGATTAGGAGGGATTGCTAAACTCTTGAAAACTAACCTAAGAACTCCAAAACAAAGTTAAAAACACTAATTTGGACTCAAAGAATGAAAAACCAAAGTTAAAACACTAAAACAAAACAAAAACTCAAAACAGCAACTAGAAGACTCAAAACTGCCTAAAAACCACTTTCTGGGCAGTTTTGAGCACCTACACTAATTTGGACGAAATTGGTTGAAAACTTGACTCAAAACACTTAAAAAAATGAACCAAAACAATTTCTAACTAAATTGAGACTTCAAAGTAAAGGGGGATTTGATTTGGACGAAATTAAAGTTGAGAAAACAGATTGCAAAGTAAAACTGATTTTGAAACGTTTTTGGGGTTTTTAATGGATGATGGACTAGTTAGGGGTTCTTTCTCCACACATGACCAGTATGCAAATGACTCGATTTCCAGTTATTCCTTCATAGAATTATGAATGACAATGCCCCAAATTAACCGTGACATCACTAGTTAATTCTCAAGTTTTCCTTGTGTTATTGAATTGGATGACATCATACGACAACCCAAAACATTCTTCAAAAGTTCCTTACATGACATCATAATAAAGATACAATCAAAGATCATTACGTTCAATGAAAACTATAAGCATTGACAAAGCACTTGTGACTATGACATCATGACACTTATGCTAGGAATTGAACTTAACGCGATTGTGACTAGCAACCTTCACTACTTGTGAATATAAGTGTGTGACAATTATGTGAAACAAACTTATATTCTAGCATCATATTCATGCAAGCCAATTAAGTGTTGATAGGAGCATTTTTATGCGACTTAATTGGCTTGTTCTCATGCATTTATGTTGTTTTTCCTTAGTTAGTTTAGTGTTTAAAGTCATTTTCGTGCAATTTCAGGTTTTAGTGTCAAAGTATGCAAAAAGAAGCAATTTGGAGCATTCTAGAGCATTTTTGGGCCAAGATTGGATAGTGCAAGCATGGAGGCATGAGGATGGACGAATTTGAAGGCTTGAATTCAGTTAGGGAGCTGCAAGGGGGCCTAAAAACCTTATTTCTAGAAGGCTTTATCTATTCACACATGGTGCCTAATTTCTGTATTGGAAGAACTAGCCGTCCTAGCTTGTCTCCTAGCTGTCCTACCTTGTCTCCTAGCCGTCCTACCTTGTCTCCTAGCCGTCCTAACTTGTCACTAGCCGTCCTAGCTTGTCTCCTAGCCGTCCTACCTTGTCTCCTAGCCGTCCTAGCTTGTCACTAGCCGTCCTAGCTTGTCACTAGCCGTCCTAGCTTGTCTCCTAGCCGTCCTAGCTTGTCTCCTAGCCGTCCTAGCTTGTCACAAGCCGTCCTAGCTTGTCTCCTAGCCGTCCTACCTTGTCACAAGCTCATATTTGATTACCCTAGGGTTTTAAGTGCTTATATATACTCATATTAACCCCTAGATCAGATCACCACCTCTCATACCCATTCATTCACTCCAGAAATTCGTCCAAACCTCTCCACACCCTTGCCGCAGCCACCAAACACCTTTCTCCTTAGTTTTAAGCCTTGCCACACCATCCCCTTTCCCTAAACACTACTACATCCCTCCATAACCATACATCCATACACCTAAGGCCCTAAAACCTGTCCCTAGACCCTTGCCGCACCAAGGAGGAGGAGAAGGAAGCTCGGAAGTTCATGCAATTCAAGTTCGCGTCTTTGGAATTTCTAGGTGTTTCTTTTCCTTTGATTTCAATGTTTAATTTCAATTCTCTTTGTTTTGTGCGTATGAGGAACTAAACCCCCCCTTGGCTAGGGGGGGGGATTCGAAACACATGTTTATGCTTGCAATATGATTTGATTACTTCTAATTGCGTTTCATACCTTGTGAATTCAATTTACTTATCTATGTGAATTACCTTGATTTGTGTGTGTTGGTTGAGAGTGCACGCTTAATTTTCATGCATAAATTGGATGCTAGGATATAAGGAAATTTCACCTAATCGTTATGGAATTATATTCACAAGTAGTAAAGGTTGATGATCTCAATCGCGTTAAGTAAATTCTTGGCATAAGTTTCATGCAATCATAGTAACAAGTGCTTCGTCAATGCTTATGGTTTTCATAGAACTTAATGATTCTTGCTTGTATCTCTATTATGCAATCATGTAGGGGACTTGTGGGGAATGTTTTGGATTGTCGTATGCAATCATCCAATTCAATAACGTTAGGAAAATCTGAGGGTTAATTTAAGCGAACCTAATTAACTTGGGGCGTTGAGAATTCATGGTTTATTGAAAAGCAATTAGAAATCGTTTTGTGTGCAAGTATAACATGTGTGGAGATGAACCCCTTAGCTAGCTTCCATCCCATTCATTAAATCCAAATTCGTTTTAAAATCTGTTCGTTTTACAAAGTTTTAAGTTTTGTTTTCAAATTCGTCAAAGTCAAAATCCCCCTTTACTTAGAGTGTCAAATTAGTTAGAAATCAATTTAGTTTGTGTTTTTAAGTGTCTTAGGTCAAGTTAAAACCAATTTTCGTCCAAAGTTGTGTCTAGTGTTCAAAACTGCCCAGATTGTGTTTTTAAGGTAGTTTTGAGTGTTTTGGTGCTGTTTTGAGTCTTTTGGTTTGTTTTGGTGTTTTAAAGTTTAGTTTTGCATTCTTTGAGTATAGTAAAGTGTTTTATATTGTGTTTCTACGTTTTTGAGTCAATTCCAAGTGATTAACAATCCCTCCTAATCCCCGGTCTAGAACGATCCCTACTTACATTCTTCACTACAATTGATAAAAAGAGGGTTTAATTTGTGTGCTTACTTAGTTCGCATCAAATTTTTGGCGCCGTTGCCGGGGATTAGCAACTTTGCTAATCCCTTGGTTCTTTTCTTTTTGGTTTAGTTGTTTTCGTTTTAGTTTCTAACTTAGTGTTGTTTTCTTTGTTTGTTGTTACTTTTGATATTTGATTTAGTTCTCTTTCTTTGATTTTAGGTACTAGAGAAGTAAGATATGGATTTTGCTAGCATTCAAGCTCAATTGGCAAATCTTACTTCTCAATTGTCACCGTATGCCGAAAGGACCACAATGCAGAGTGTCCCTACATTTGGTGCTTCATATAGGCAAGGATTTCAAGCCAATCAATGTCCACAAAGAGATTGGAGGGATCATTCAAACTCTATGTGGTGGGAAGCTCAACAAGTTCAACGTGAAGCATATTGGCAGCCATATGAGGAGTTCTATTCAATACCTATGCAGCCACCACAACTTCATATGCAATATGCTCAATTAAATTCAAGTTCGTCAATAGATTATAATCAAATTCTTAATGAATTAAATTCTTTGGTGCAGGGGTCACAAAATCAAGCCAAGGAGGCTCAACAAGAAGGATATTGGCAGCCATATGAGGAGTTCTATTCAAGCCCTATGCAGCCACCACAACCTCATATACAACCTGCCCAAACAAATTCAGGTGCGTCTTTGTATAATGATACGCTTATTAAGTTACTCACCAATTTGTCTCAGGGGCAAGAAAATCAAAAGAAAGCAATGCAAAATCGAGACAAAAGGTTGAACCACTTGGAAAAGCAAATTGGGCAGATAGCGGAATTTGTAGGACAATTTCGTGACCAAGAAATGGATGAGGAGCTGCTAATTGAGGAGGAGGAAGAAGACATGCACACGGCAAGGGTAGAACAACCCCTGTCGCAGCCCCCTAAGCCCTCTAAACAACCCACCACAAGTAAGGAAGTCCCAATTCCATGTTATTCTGATGTTATTCCACCCAATGTCCCTTTTCCTAGCAGGTTTTTGATTCCCAACCAAGAAGAGAGTAAAAAGGACATCGTGGAAGCCTTCCCAAAGGTGCAAAATGCTATTCCAATTCTTGGTGCAACACAACAAGTTTTAGATGGTGTTGAATTCTTCAAAGGACTTTGTACACCAAGAAGAATGATTCAAGAGAAGGTAGTGGCTGGAGAAGATGTAGAAGGCATCAAAGAGGACATATTTGAAACCACAAAACCTAAAGAAGTTGAATTTGATGACATTGGACAAGTCATAACCATCACATGCAATCTGGCCAAGTCCAATATCCCTGAAACTTTCAAAGGAGTGGTGTTTGTCATTGAGTTCTTGTCGGACAAAACAAGTAAGTCATCTTCTCCAAATTCCATTACATTTTCTACTAACTGGCTGATTTTGATGAATCAGGCACCTACACTAGAATTCAAACCAATGCCGGTTCACTTCAAGTATCACCTTCCATTCAAGGATCAATTCCATGCCGTGGGACCTAGGGAAGTTCGAATGGAAGTATCGTCTGGCTGGAAGACGTTAAAGCAAGCGCTACTTGGGAGGCAACCCATGCAATCAACAAAGGAAGAACTTGGGAATCGCTCCATACTCAGATTTGCGTCCCTAAACCCTTTCCTTTGTTGCTTACTTTATGTTATGTGTATTGTGTTTTTAATTGTGTCTAAAACATTGAGGACAATGTTTAGTTTAAGTGTGGGGGGGTAACATTCTGTTTTGATATATTTTTGCATGAAAGTCGTAGGGTATTACCACCTAACATGTCTAAACTTGTTTCCCACTGTTTTTAAGTGTTTTTAAGCTATTTTAGAGTGTTTTAGGGGGTGTTGACTTAAAAATCCGAAAATACCATAAAAATTTGAAAAATTGTTTTGAAAACCCCAAAAAGAGTTGTTTTTGTGTGTTGTTGGTGTCGTAGGTTACCTTCCAACACAATGATGAGGATTTGGTTTTTAATTGCATGACGGTTAAAGAAAGTTACAAACATGGATGAAAGTTTGATTTACTCTATGTTTATGCTTGGTTGTGGTTATAACTTATGAATTCACATGCAATCATAAAAGAAAAAAATCAGTTTTTGTAACATGCTTGAAGGAAGGAACTCAAATTAACGCTACAACCTTGTGAGACTTGAGCCTAAACGTTTATTTGGAGAGTTAAAATCTGTGCATTCTTTGTTTTCTAAAATCGTTGCATGATCTCATTATTCTTTGCTTGGTTGCTACTTAGAAGGCGTTTCATCATTTAGTTCCAAACACTAGAAGTCATGCCCATTTCATTCAAAGCATGGTATTGATTAGCATAACACATATTCAAGATGAAGTTGTGTAGTGACCACCACTTTAGCCAAAAAGCCGTGTGCCCTACTCCATTATATGTTTAGGTGTTAACCCCATTGAGCCTTGTTTAGCCTTTTCTTTGTTAACCCACATTACCCTCACCTAGCCTAGATTAGGACTATCCATACCCTTGTTCTTAAAGTATAGTAAGCATGATTCAAATGGAATTCCTTTATGGCAGAAACCAAGTGTGGGGGAAGTTTTTATTTTGAGAATTATGTGCCATAAGCACGGGTAGAAAGAAAAGAAAAAAAAAAATTCGTGAAAAAAAAAATAATAAAAGAAAAAAAAAAAGAAAAAAAGAAAAAAGTATGAAAGGAGTTGAACAACATGAGAAAAAGAGTTCCAAGGTGTTGTTTGTTGAAGAAAGGGTCCAAAAAGTTGAATTCGGCCCCAAGAAGTTGTTTAAAGTCTTCCCCTTGTGTTTTTAAGTTAATTTCTACAAACTAAGTGAATTCTAAGTCTTAATTTCATTACTTTGCTTACTAATGCTTGAAGAACGTTTGTTTTCCCTATCCTTTCTTTGTTAACCAATACCCCAAGCCCCGTTGCAACCCTTAAACTTCTATCTTGAGTGTTCTGTGTTTCAATTTGTTGAGTTTGAATTTGGTATGAGCATATGGTGTCACTGGTTCTCGCATCTAAGTAGTAGCATTCCATTCATGAGTTCATATCATGCCTATTAACTCCGGAAATTGCGTTCTTTGTGATACATATATGTGAGCATTCGTTTTTATATCTACATCAATTCTCTCACATATAACTAGTATAGGGTGTGTAGTTAGAAAATCTGAGTGAAAATAGAGTGCAAATCTAGTAAGGATTGAGGGAATTCTCTAAGGCATGTTACTACATTCAAAACATTGTTTTAATTGGTTAATTGTGAACTAGTAAGTAGTGACTATGATTAAGCATGTGCTTAAGTGTTAAATTGACTCAAATCTGTGGGAATGATAATCTTTAACATGTCATGTGCATTGGAAATCCCTGAGGCAAACGTTGGAAGGTTTAGATAATGTTTGTTTGTTTTGTCTTGTTTTATTTCTTTGTTTTGCTCGAGGACTAGCAAAAGCTAAGTGTGGGGGAATTTGATAGGAGCATTTTTATGCGACTTAATTGGCTTGTTCTCATGCATTTATGTTGTTTTTCCTTAGTTAGTTTAGTGTTTAAAGTCATTTTCGTGCAATTTCAGGTTTTAGTGTCAAAGTATGCAAAAAGAAGCAATTTGGAGCATTCTAGAGCATTTTTGGGCCAAGATTGGATAGTGCAAGCATGGAGGCATGAGGATGGACGAATTTGAAGGCTTGAATTCAGTTAGGGAGCTGCAAGGGGGCCTAAAAACCTTATTTCTAGAAGGCTTTATCTATTCACACATGGTGCCTAATTTCTGTATTGGAAGAACTAGCCGTCCTAGCTTGTCTCCTAGCTGTCCTACCTTGTCTCCTAGCCGTCCTACCTTGTCTCCTAGCCGTCCTACCTTGTCACTAGCCGTCCTAGCTTGTCTCCTAGCCGTCCTACCTTGTCTCCTAGCCGTCCTAGCTTGTCACTAGCCGTCCTAGCTTGTCACTAGCCGTCCTAGCTTGTCTCCTAGCCGTCCTAGCTTGTCTCCTAGCCGTCCTAGCTTGTCACAAGCCGTCCTAGCTTGTCTCCTAGCCGTCCTACCTTGTCACAAGCTCATATTTGATTACCCTAGGGTTTTAAGTGCTTATATATACTCATATTAACCCCTAGATCAGATCACCACCTCTCATACCCATTCATTCACTCCAGAAATTCGTCCAAACCTCTCCACACCCTTGCCGCAGCCACCAAACACCTTTCTCCTTAGTTTTAAGCCTTGCCACACCATCCCCTTTCCCTAAACACTACTACATCCCTCCATAACCATACATCCATACACCTAAGGCCCTAAAACCTGTCCCTAGACCCTTGCCGCACCAAGGAGGAGGAGAAGGAAGCTCGGAAGTTCATGCAATTCAAGTTCGCGTCTTTGGAATTTCTAGGTGTTTCTTTTCCTTTGATTTCAATGTTTAATTTCAATTCTCTTTGTTTTGTGCGTATGAGGAACTAAACCCCCCCTTGGCTAGGGGGGGGATTCGAAACACATGTTTATGCTTGCAATATGATTTGATTACTTCTAATTGCGTTTCATACCTTGTGAATTCAATTTACTTATCTATGTGAATTACCTTGATTTGTGTGTGTTGGTTGAGAGTGCACGCTTAATTTTCATGCATAAATTGGATGCTAGGATATAAGGAAATTTCACCTAATCGTTATGGAATTATATTCACAAGTAGTAAAGGTTGATGATCTCAATCGCGTTAAGTAAATTCTTGGCATAAGTTTCATGCAATCATAGTAACAAGTGCTTCGTCAATGCTTATGGTTTTCATAGAACTTAATGATTCTTGCTTGTATCTCTATTATGCAATCATGTAGGGGACTTGTGGGGAATGTTTTGGATTGTCGTATGCAATCATCCAATTCAATAACGTTAGGAAAATCTGAGGGTTAATTTAAGCGAACCTAATTAACTTGGGGCGTTGAGAATTCATGGTTTATTGAAAAGCAATTAGAAATCGTTTTGTGTGCAAGTATAACATGTGTGGAGATGAACCCCTTAGCTAGCTTCCATCCCATTCATTAAATCCAAATTCGTTTTAAAATCTGTTCGTTTTACAAAGTTTTAAGTTTTGTTTTCAAATTCGTCAAAGTCAAAATCCCCCTTTACTTAGAGTGTCAAATTAGTTAGAAATCAATTTAGTTTGTGTTTTTAAGTGTCTTAGGTCAAGTTAAAACCAATTTTCGTCCAAAGTTGTGTCTAGTGTTCAAAACTGCCCAGATTGTGTTTTTAAGGTAGTTTTGAGTGTTTTGGTGCTGTTTTGAGTCTTTTGGTTTGTTTTGGTGTTTTAAAGTTTAGTTTTGCATTCTTTGAGTATAGTAAAGTGTTTTATATTGTGTTTCTACGTTTTTGAGTCAATTCCAAGTGATTAACAATCCCTCCTAATCCCCGGTCTAGAACGATCCCTACTTACATTCTTCACTACAATTGATAAAAAGAGGGTTTAATTTGTGTGCTTACTTAGTTCGCATCAAGTGTCGACCCCTAATTAACAAACACAAATATGTTATTACTCGCACAGTTAAGCCAATTGCATTCACGATTCAAGAACTCTTAACTGGAATTTATCAAATCATCTTGCACACATAGTTATGGCTTCGAAATCACCCCTAACCAATAGGGGTTTAGCCACTCATGTTCATAGCAAAATGAAAGGAAAATAAATTAAACATTGAAATCATAAAACGAATTACACCTAGAATGCACCAACGACGAAGCTTGAGCATCCAAGAGTCCTTCCTTCTTTCTCCTTGCTACGGCACAAAGGTGGATGGGATGGTTGGGATGTGTTTTAGGATCAGGGATTATGGAATTGGATGGAGGATAGGCACGGCAAGGTGTAGTGTTTGGTTGGAATTGTGTTTCTAGGATTTTAGGATGTGTAGAGTGGTGTGGCTAGATGAATGGACGAAAATTGGGTGAATAATTGATCCCCCTTTCAGGATTACAAGGATATATATACATGAAACACTTAAGGGATACAAGTGTGTAGCTTGGACAAGGTAGGAGACAAGGTAGGACGGCTAGGAGACAAGGTAGGATGGCTAGTGACAAACTAGGACGGCTAGTGACAAGCTAGGACGGCTAGGAGACAAGCTAGGACGGCTAGGAGACAAGGTAGGACGGCTAGTGACAAGCTAGGACGGCTAGTGACAAGCTAGGACGGCTAGGAGACAAGGTAGGATGGCTAGTGACAAGCTAGGACGGCTAGGAGACAAGGTAGGATGGCTAGTGACAAGCTAGGACGGCTAGTGACAAGGTAGGACGGCTAGGAGACAAGGTAGGACGGCTAGTGACAAGCTTATTCCTTCCTCTTCTTATCACATTTCTAGCCTCTTGAAGTCAAAATTCGTCCATCCATGTTAGCCCAAATGTAAGCTATCCACATAGTGTCCAAAAGTGCTCCAAAATGCACCAAAATGCCCTTTCTTGATACTTTACCCCATAGGTCCTACAAACACACGAA
The DNA here is from genome assembly GCA_016587475.1 of Pyrus pyrifolia. Taxonomy (NCBI): domain Eukaryota; kingdom Viridiplantae; phylum Streptophyta; class Magnoliopsida; order Rosales; family Rosaceae; genus Pyrus; species Pyrus pyrifolia. The sequence goes on from BNSU01000024.1 coordinate 1,776,013, forward strand.
ATTGAGTTGTAATGCGACATTAACTAAGAAATAATAGCATAAATGCACAAGAATAAGCTAGTTAAGTCGCCTAAATATGCTCCTATCAATTCCACAAACAAGTCACATGCATTTCCACCTTCCTACTTCATCATTTCACCACATTCTCCCTCTTTAACTCATTTCATTATTCATTCACTTTGCATTCATTCAATTCCACCCCACATGCACCCTTTATTCTTCATCATTGCAACCATGGCACATTTACACCAACAAAACAACTCCCATGCCATGGCCTACTCATATTCCCATTTCCTTTCCAACATCTCACTTGCATTTCCACCTTCCTACTTCATCATTTCACCACATTTTCCCTTTTATTTCCACATGCAATTCTTCATCAATGCAACCACAAACACCTTAAACAAATAGCCATATACATCTCCACTCCTCCTATAAATACCCTTGCATTCATTCATTCAAATATCATCTCATTCACAACATAACACACAACAAACACTTCCTTAGCCTTGAGTTTCTCTCCCTTAGAATCCAAAAACCATCTTCCATTTCCACCACTCCTCATCCATTTCCATAATTCCCCAACACTTCCATCCCCCCAACCAACTATCCCTAGACCTTATGCTACAATGAAGAGGAAGATAAGAGGGCCTAAACGTTCATACAATTCAAGTTTGAGTTGTTGGAATGTTTAGGCGTTTCTTTGATTTCAATGTTTAATTTCAATTCTCTTTGTTTTGTACGTATGAGGAACTAAACCCCCTTTAGCTAGGGGGTGATTCGAAATATATGTTTATGCTTGCATTATGATTTGAGTACTTCTAATTACGTTTCATAAGTTGTGAATTCAATTTGTTTAACTATTTGATTGATAACCTATTTATGTATGTTCATTGAGAGTCGACGCTTAATTTTCATGCATGAATTTGACGCTAGAATATAAGTTAGTTTCACGTAATAGTTATGAACTTATATTCACAAGTAGTGGAGGTTGCTTATAAACAATCGCGTTAAACAAATTCTTGGCATAAGTTTCATGCAATCATAGTAACGAATGCCTCGTCAACACTTATAGTTTTCATGATGCTTAATGATTCTTGCTTGTATCTCTATTATGCAATTCATGTAGGGAACTTGTGAGGAATGCTTTGGGTTGTCGTATGCAATCATCCAATTCATTAACTTAAGAAAAACTTGTTGATGTATATTTCCTTCCTAATGCTAGAATATATTTAGTATAATGGCACAAGCAAGGGTGTCGAATCCACAGGGACTAATTGGACCTATGTAATTACTTGTTTTGCTAGAACTCTAAGAAATGAATCAAACTAATTAAACTAGGCATAAATAGGCAGATTTGAGATATGAATCAAACTAGTCTAAATAGGCACAAATAGGCAGATTTGAGATATGAATCTAGAAAGCATAAGAAAATGAAGTAAACACAAATCAATGAATCAATAGCTAATATAATGGGATAGTATCAATGGAAATGAAACTAGGGATTCGATTTCACCATTGCTCAAATAAGTCCATGTTTGTTAAGTTAGTTTATACTCATTCATCTACCTATTTCTTGAGTTTGTTTCACTTGGATATGATCAACCATATGATGTGTGGATTTGATCAAATGTCTCTAATCTTGAACCTAATTGTGATGTGCAACTTTGGTTCATAACCTAGAGTATGTAATTCACAAGAAACATTCACTAAACCAAAGGGAACACTTGGCAGGATGTTTGCCAAGCTTTCCCTTCATTCATTCACAAATCCACCAATATTAGACATGATGTATGCTTTAATCTTGGCTAAATAACTTGTGGTTAACTCAAATGGAGATCAAGCATACAAATTAACTCACAAATTCACAATTATAACAGAGAATGAAGCAAGAACTAGATAGACAAAATGAGCATTCTAACTTAATTACATGGCAAACTTTGCAAGGTTACATCGAATCCCTAAGGATAGATTAGTTACAATTCATGTTTACAACAGATTTGACATAGAAATATAAAACATGAATGAACATAGAATTGATAAGAATGAACCCTTGAAGCAAATCTGATGTTGAAGTCCTTAAAGAGTCCCTTGGTGTTGCTTCTCCAAGTATGGTGCGGATGAAGGTGGAATGGTGAAGTTTGAATGGTTTCTGCCCTTGGGACAGAAAATGGACGAAAATGGAGTAAGATGGGAGAGTTTCAAGTGTGTAATGGACTGAATATGAAGAAGAAGATTTTCGGAACTGCCTTTGGGACAGAAATGAGACTTGTTTTATGGAAAAGAATGTGTCCCCAACATTGAGATTGGATCTAGGAATTGTTTAAATCAGATGGCAGAGCATAAATCAGATGGAATGATGGGTTTCTGAGGTAGTGGACACATGGGATGGACAAAGTCTGCAAGCATGTGGTTTGTTTAATCCAAATGCATGTGTTCTTGCTGCAACAATTGAGTGGAGTCTGCAAAGGTGGAATAAACAACCAGAAAATGTTTATACAAATCTGGAAATGGGAATAAAACACACGGTTTGGACAAGGAGATGGGATTTTCTGGAATAATGGTTGAATAACAAAAGGGAAGTGTGAAAACATGTGGATTTCTGAAATGATGGCTGCAAGGAGTGTGTTTCTTTAATCAAAATGCATGTGAATTATGTTTTGGTGTTAGAGAAATGCAAAATCTGACTTGGACCACATGGGAGTGCACGGCATGGAGTGATTGTGATCATGGTAAAAATGTGGCTGATTAGATTAAGTAAAGGAAGTGGATGGTTTTGGCGCACAAGGGGGATGGACATGGATGTGTGGAATCTGATTTGGTGCTAGAAATTCATAACATGAAGGGATGATATGGGAACACACGGCCCAAGGTTTTGAGCATGCATGTGAATGCATGTTATGGTGTTGGAAGCACATGGCTGACTTCAATGTTTTTGCCTTGTTTAAAATCACCCAATAAGGCCGAATTTCATCTCTTAACACTTCACATCTTTTCTGGAATGTTTTTACTTCATTTGCCTTCCCATTGATCCAAATTCACCCTTGGCTGCACACTAACACCAAATAACGTAAAATGCAACTAGTTTAATCCAAAACAATCACAAAGACGCCAAATAAGGAAGATATAAGTGCATGCAAAATGTGACTTATCAAATACCCCCAAACCTGGTTTTTGCTAGTCCTCGAGCAAACTTAAAACTAAAACACACTGATGCGAGAATTATACGCGCACAAATTAAACCCTCTTTTCGTCAATTGTAGTAAGTATGTAAGTAGGGATCGTTCTGGACCGGGGATTAGGAGGGATTGTTAATCTCTTGGAAACTGACTCAAAAACGTAAAAACAAGATAAAAACACTATACGAAACTCGAAGAATGCAAAATTCAAAATAAGATGGATTAAGACTAAAACTTTAACGAAATAGGGGGGAATTGGATTTGGACGAATCTAAAATAAATACTTGGAAACAAAACAAATTGTGAATATGGATTTGACGGAAATGAATGGATGGGAAGCTAGCTAAGGGGTTCATCGCCACACATGTTATACTTGCATACAAAACGATTTCTAATTACTTTTCAATAAACCATGAATTCTCAACGCCCCGGGTTAATTAGGTCCGCTTAAATTAACCGTCAAGTTTTCCTTAAGTTAATGAATTGGATGATTGCATACGACAATCCAAAGCATTCCTCACAAGTTCCCTACATGAATTGCATAATAGAGATACAAGCAAGAATCATTAAGCATCATGAAAACTATAAGTGTTGACGAGGCATTCGTTACTATGATTGCATGAAACTTATGCCAAGAATATGTTTAACGCGATTGTTTATAAGCAACCTCCACTACTTGTGAATATAAGTTCATAACTATTACGTGAAACTCACTTATATTCTAGCGTCAAATTCATGCATGAAAATTAAGCGTTCATTCTTAATAAACATACATAAATAGGTTATCAATCAAACAGTTAAACAAATTGAATTCATAACTTATGAAACGTAATTAAAAGTAATCAAATCATATTACAAACATAAACATAGTTTCGAATCACCCCCTAGCTAAAGGGGGTTTAGTTCCTCATAACTTTGAAATCAAAGAAACACCTAAACATTCCAACAACTCAAAACTTGAATTGTATGAACGTTTAAGCACTCTTTTCTTCCATTTCTCATACGTACAAAACAAAGAGAATTAAAATGAAACTTTGAAATCAAAGAAACACCTAAACATTCCAACAACTCAAAACTTGAATTGTATGAACGTTTAGGCACTCTTCTCTTCCTCGTTGTTGTAGCACAAGGTTTAAGGATAGGTTGGTTGGGGGGATGGAAGTGTTGGGGAATTATGGAAATGGATGAGGATTGGTGGAAATGGAAGATGGTTTTTGGATTCTAAGGGAGAAAGGAATGTGTTTGTGGTGTGTTGTTGTGTTGTGAATGAGATGATTTGTGAATGAATGAATGCAAGGGTATTTATAGGAGGAGTGGAGATGTATATGGCTATTTGTTTAAGGTGTTTGTGGTTGCAATGATGAAGAATTGCATGTGGAAATAAAAGGGAAAATGTGGTGAAATGATGAAGTAGGAAGGTGGAAATGCATGTGAGATGTTGGAAAGGAAATGGGAATATGAGTAGGCCATGGCATGGGAGTTGTTTTGTTGGTGTAAATGTGCCATGATTGCAATGATGAAGAATAAAGGGTGCATGTGGGGTGGAATTGAATGAATGCAAAGTGAATGAATAATGAAATGAGTTAAAGAGGGAGAATGTGGTGAAATGATGAAGTAGGAAGGTGGAAATGCATGTGACTTGTTTGTGGAATAAAGAATGAATGGTGGAAATGTGAGTGAATGATGAGCATGTGTGTGAATGCATGTGTTGATTTAAAGAATAGGTATGCATGTGAATTAGTTTGGAAAGAGGTGGGTGTGCATGTGAGATGAAATGCATATGTTTGAAATGTGTAGATGATTATGAGTATGATAAGTGATAAATGAATGATATGTGGTGAGTGATAAGTGAATGGAAGTGATAAGTGATAAATGGATTAGTTTAAAGGGCTACGGTTTAATTACATAGAATGGGCCTAAAATAGGTTGGTTTGCATGGCATAATATGTTTGATTGGGCTAGAGGTTTTCCATGGCTCAAAGGATTTGTTTGATTGGGCTAGGCCCTTTGTTTGATGTCCCCAAAGAGCATACAAGGCTTCAATTTCGTCCATCCTCTTTGCTCCATGATTAAGCTATCCAATCCATGCCCAAAAGTGCCCCAAATAGCCTCAAAATGCACTTTCTTGCTCCCTAAGCCCTTAGAACCTGAAAACACACAAAAGAAGCATAAAGGACTAAAATAACTATGAATTACCAACATAGATGCACGAAAACAAGCTAAGTAAGTCGCCTAAATATGCTCCTATCAAACTCCCCCACACTTAACTTTTGCTAGTCCTCGAGCAAAACAGAATAAAAACAAATAAACAAAACGACACTAAACACTTAAAACACAACCTAAACCTTCCAACACCCGTCTTAGGGATTTCCAATGCACATGACATGTTAGAAATCATCATTCTCACAGATTTTAGTCATCTTCACACTTAAGTACATTCTTAATCATAGTCACCATATACTAGTTCACATTTAAGCATTTAAAACCATGTTTTGAATGTAGTAACATGCCTTAGAGAATTTGCTCAATTCCTTACAAGATATGCACTCGATTTTCACTCAGAATTTCTAACTACACACCCTAATCTAGTCATATGTGAGAAGATTGATGTAAACATGAAAACGAACACTCACATATATGTATCACAAAGAACGCAATTTCTGGAGTTAATAAGCATGTTTAGATATGATCTCATGAATGGAATGCTACTACTTAGACGCGAGAACCAGTGACACCATATGCTCATACCAAATTCAAACTCCACAATTGAAATACATAACACTCAAGATTGAAGTCACGGGTTGTAATGGGGCTTGGGGCGTGTGGATAACAAAGAAGGGATATGGAAAACAAAGGTTCTTAAAGAAATAGTGAGCAAGGCAATTGAATCAACTTAGAATTCACTTTTGAATGAAAACTCAACTTTGGAACAAAAAGGGAGACAATTTAGGGCCAGAATTGGTGTTTTGAGCCCTTACTTCAATCACTCATTCTTTCATTTTTTTCAAGCTCTTTTTTCTTTCTTTCTTTTCTTTTCTGTTTTTCTTTTCTTTTGAAACTCAAAACATACTTAAGAACAAGCATTCCTTCTCCCACACTCATTTTCTTGCATAATGTAACTCAAAAGGAATTCATTTAAGTCATGCTCACTATCTTCTAAGAACAAAGGTGTGGATTGTCCTAAACTAGGCTAGGTGAGGATAATGTGGGTTGACAAAGAATAAAGGCTAAGCAAAGCTCAACGGGGGTAAAACTTACAACATATACGAAATATGGGAAGTGAGGTTATTTGGCTATGGTGGCAATTACACAACTTCATCTTGAATATGTTATGTAAATCAATAACATGCTTTGAATGAAATGGGCATGAGTTCTAGCATTTGGAACTATATGATAAAACGCCTTCTAAGTAGTAACCAAGCAAAGAATAATGAGATCATGCAACAACTTTGGAAAACAAGAAATCACAGATTATACTCTCCAAAGAACGTTATAGGCTCAAGTCTCTCAGGGTTGTAGCGTTTGTTTGAGTTCCTTCCTTCAAGCATGTTACAAAAACGAAATTTTTTTATGATTGCATGTGAAGTCATACATTATAACCATAACCAAGCATATACCAAGAGTAAATCAAACTTTTCTCTCTGTTTATAACTCTTTTTAACAGTCATGCAATTAGAAACCAAATCCTTATCATTGTGTTGGAAGGTGACCTACGACACAAAAACGACTTAAAACACTCTTTTTAGGCTTTTCAAAACATGTTTTTCAAATTTTTATGTGATTTTTGAATTTTTAAGTCAAAACACACTAAACACACTTTAAAAACAGCAAGAAACAACATTTGAAGTTATGGTGGATAAAACCCTACGAATTTGCATTAAACACTTTAGTAACTAATACCCCCACACTTAAATCAAACATTGTCCTCAATGTTAAAAACCACACTAAACACAAACATATAAACAACAATTAATCATACTAAACATGGCAGAATGTATCTAACAAAGAGAAGAGTTTAGAGATGCAAATCTGGTTATGGAGTTTTCGTTCCATCTTCTCCTTGGTGATTTCAGTGAGGCTTGGATCTTTGTGATTCCACAGGCTTACTCTTGAACTGCGCTGCTCCATCGTTGATTTTCCTTTGTGCTACTCTTGAACTGGGCAGCAGGCTTCCTTTGGTCTCCCCCGAAGGTCTGAGCTTCCTCCTCTTATCTGTTTCTTTATTCAATCTCTCCAATTCGTATTGAAGAGGGTTAGAGGATAGCTCAGCAAAGCTAGGTAAGCAACCAGGGAATAGAGTCCAGATAGACTCCAAGTGCCGGCTGATTGCTTCTTTCACTTTGCCATGCAAGTAATATCAAGGACAAAGGAAAAGACAGGGAAAGGGCATGATATGAGATACCTTTGCTTTTGCCCTTGATGATATGAGATACCTTTGCTTTTGAAGAAGCGGTGAATGAATCAGCACATGTATTTGTGGTGCTGTTTCCTCCTGGGTCATCTGTACTCCAGGCATCTGGTATCATCTTTGGGGAAGAAGAAAGAATGAAGTATAAAAAGGCTTTGCTGGGAGTGCGCCCTCAGAGGTGAGGAAGAGTTGGGCATTTTCTTCAGTTTTGCCTTGCCATAAAAGATGAAAGTCGACAAATATAGGGATAGCAAGTGGTGGTACTGTTCTCTTACCCTTGTCGACAAACGTTTTGATCCCGCAAATCCGGCTTTTTGAAATAGTGACGACTCTTCGAAGACGCCTCTTCGATTTCTGAGCAGGCGCTTTCTGAAAAGCAGAGAAAGCGTCGCCGAACTTTGCGCTTGTCGGCTAAAGACGTGTAGCTGCGATGATGGCCTCCACGTGTTGAACGCGTTTTCTGAAAAGCTGAGGGAGCGTCGCCGAACTTTACGCCTCAAATTCCGGCTTTTTGAATCGGTGGACGCGTTGCCTTGGCTTTTTATAGAGCTATCGATCACCGCCAACTTACACACTCTGAAGATTTCCCATTCTTGAAACTCGTTTTCGGCCCTTTGAAAATTTACTCCGTCCACCCCTTCTCTTTGAACACTTTTTTTAAAAAAATGGCAAACCCATCGAACCTTAGCTTAGAATTGAGTCTCCGCAGTGATACGGGCGTGCCGCTTCAAGGTAACGTATGGCGCCCTTCTTTCTTATCTTCTAACGGTCCTCTTACAGGTGAAGATTCCGTGATGCAGGACGCCACAACAGCTACGATAGTAGCTCGGAACCTCCTCACTCCCAGAGATAGTCAGCTGCTTTCAGGACGGTCCGATGAGTTGGCCGTTCAAGAGTCCCTGGCTCTCAGCGTTCAGTGCGCTGGTTCTGTGTCAAACATGGGCCAACGCCTCCTTGCTCGCTCCCGTCAGGTTGAATCATTGATGGCGGAGGTGGAGAACCTGAAGCAAGAGATAAAACAACTTAAGCACGAGAATAGAACTTTGCACGTGCTTGCAAATAATTATTCATCAGGCATGAAGAGGAAGCTTGATGAGGTTGATGACCGTCAACGGTTTGCAGCTTTCTTCCAGAGGCACCTCTTTCCTGGGTCATCCAGCGTTCCACCAAGGTTTGGGGCCTTGAATGATCTATCTTTGGTGCCTCCCGCTCCTATGTCTTCCGCTCCGATGCCTCTTGCTCCAATGCCTTCTGTTCCGAGACCTCCTGTTCCGATGCCTCCTGCTCCGATGCCTCTTGCTCCGAGAGTATTGCCACGTAGTGGGGCCTCACGTACACAACCTTTGTAAAGGCTCCATCTTTCTGCCATGTTTAGATACAATTGTAATTTATCGAAAAAAAATCAATGAACAAAAAGTTTTATTTACTGTATTGGGTTGCCTCCCAAGTAGCGCTTTCTTTTACGTCTTGCAGCCGGACGAAGAACCCAATCACTCCAGGATATGTTCACGAATCGGATGAGAACTCCGAGTCATGAACTAGTACCTAAAACAAGAAACAAAACAAATTTAAGAATCTGGAAAAATAAAAACAAACGAAAATAAAACAATCCAAGGGATTAGCAAAGTTGCTAATCCCCGGCAACGGCGCCAAAATTTGATGCGAGAATTATACGCGCACAAATTAAACCCTCTTTTCGTCAATTGTAGTAAGTATGTAAGTAGGGATCGTTCTGGACCGGGGATTAGGAGGGATTGTTAATCTCTTGGAAACTGACTCAAAAACGTAAAAACAAGATAAAAACACTATACGAAACTCGAAGAATGCAAAATTCAAAATAAGATGGATTAAGACTAAAACTTTAACGAAATAGGGGGGAATTGGATTTGGACGAATCTAAAATAAATACTTGGAAACAAAACAAATTGTGAATATGGATTTGACGGAAATGAATGGATGGGAAGCTAGCTAAGGGGTTCATCGCCACACATGTTATACTTGCATACAAAACGATTTCTAATTACTTTTCAATAAACCATGAATTCTCAACGCCCCGGGTTAATTAGGTCCGCTTAAATTAACCGTCAAGTTTTCCTTAAGTTAATGAATTGGATGATTGCATACGACAATCCAAAGCATTCCTCACAAGTTCCCTACATGAATTGCATAATAGAGATACAAGCAAGAATCATTAAGCATCATGAAAACTATAAGTGTTGACGAGGCATTCGTTACTATGATTGCATGAAACTTATGCCAAGAATATGTTTAACGCGATTGTTTATAAGCAACCTCCACTACTTGTGAATATAAGTTCATAACTATTACGTGAAACTCACTTATATTCTAGCGTCAAATTCATGCATGAAAATTAAGCGTTCATTCTTAATAAACATACATAAATAGGTTATCAATCAAACAGTTAAACAAATTGAATTCATAACTTATGAAACGTAATTAAAAGTAATCAAATCATATTACAAACATAAACATAGTTTCGAATCACCCCCTAGCTAAAGGGGGTTTAGTTCCTCATAACTTTGAAATCAAAGAAACACCTAAACATTCCAACAACTCAAAACTTGAATTGTATGAACGTTTAAGCACTCTTTTCTTCCATTTCTCATACGTACAAAACAAAGAGAATTAAAATGAAACTTTGAAATCAAAGAAACACCTAAACATTCCAACAACTCAAAACTTGAATTGTATGAACGTTTAGGCACTCTTCTCTTCCTCGTTGTTGTAGCACAAGGTTTAAGGATAGGTTGGTTGGGGGGATGGAAGTGTTGGGGAATTATGGAAATGGATGAGGATTGGTGGAAATGGAAGATGGTTTTTGGATTCTAAGGGAGAAAGGAATGTGTTTGTGGTGTGTTGTTGTGTTGTGAATGAGATGATTTGTGAATGAATGAATGCAAGGGTATTTATAGGAGGAGTGGAGATGTATATGGCTATTTGTTTAAGGTGTTTGTGGTTGCAATGATGAAGAATTGCATGTGGAAATAAAAGGGAAAATGTGGTGAAATGATGAAGTAGGAAGGTGGAAATGCATGTGAGATGTTGGAAAGGAAATGGGAATATGAGTAGGCCATGGCATGGGAGTTGTTTTGTTGGTGTAAATGTGCCATGATTGCAATGATGAAGAATAAAGGGTGCATGTGGGGTGGAATTGAATGAATGCAAAGTGAATGAATAATGAAATGAGTTAAAGAGGGAGAATGTGGTGAAATGATGAAGTAGGAAGGTGGAAATGCATGTGACTTGTTTGTGGAATAAAGAATGAATGGTGGAAATGTGAGTGAATGATGAGCATGTGTGTGAATGCATGTGTTGATTTAAAGAATAGGTATGCATGTGAATTAGTTTGGAAAGAGGTGGGTGTGCATGTGAGATGAAATGCATATGTTTGAAATGTGTAGATGATTATGAGTATGATAAGTGATAAATGAATGATATGTGGTGAGTGATAAGTGAATGGAAGTGATAAGTGATAAATGGATTAGTTTAAAGGGCTACGGTTTAATTACATAGAATGGGCCTAAAATAGGTTGGTTTGCATGGCATAATATGTTTGATTGGGCTAGAGGTTTTCCATGGCTCAAAGGATTTGTTTGATTGGGCTAGGCCCTTTGTTTGATGTCCCCAAAGAGCATACAAGGCTTCAATTTCGTCCATCCTCTTTGCTCCATGATTAAGCTATCCAATCCATGCCCAAAAGTGCCCCAAATAGCCTCAAAATGCACTTTCTTGCTCCCTAAGCCCTTAGAACCTGAAAACACACAAAAGAAGCATAAAGGACTAAAATAACTATGAATTACCAACATAGATGCACGAAAACAAGCTAAGTAAGTCGCCTAAATATGCTCCTATCACACACAAAACACAAACATATAACTAAACCACTTTCGCTGGCTAAACGATTGCACTGAGCATGTGCAACAAGCCTTTGAACCCCTAGGTGTCCCTAGTTGGAGGAGTTGTGTCTCCTGAGGGTTTACAGTGATGACACCCACAAACATCTACAAACACTAAAAACAATTTGGTTAAAACATGCTTTAAACAAACTAATAAGAACCAATGAAGGTTTTGTCATTCTTTTAACTCAAAAGTTTGCCACTTCAAAGAATCGTATCAATTGTAACGTATAAAGATATTTCTCAATGTCTTACAACTTCAAGGTCACCATACCCAAATGCTTAAGATAGAATTCGCCTCAACTCTACTCCTCACAGCTTCCACTCAAGTTTTCACTCAGATCTTAAGGTTTAGTCTCTCAACAACATATATGAGTGAAATTATGTAAAGGAAATCAAAATTCTCACATATGAAATCTGAAATGAAAGCACAGTTTCTGAGTAGATCTCATGAAAGGAATCAAATACTAAGAATATAGAAAACACACACACTTACCATCACCCATGAATACATCCTCAATGATCAGCTAGGTCTTTCTCAAGGTTGTAATGCAAGGCTTAGGGTATAGGTTATGAAATATTTGCTATGAAATGCTAGAGTTTGGGGCATACCAAAGTGTCTTTGAGGCTCTTCACTGGCATTTGTCTTCTTTTGTTTTTGGCGTCCAGGCCCTATGCTTTATAATTTAGGCGATTTGGAATTTGTATCCACTTTGATCCCTTTTTTTTTTTTTTCTTTTTTTTTTTTTTAGAAACATTTTCAACATAGGTGCCCTCGGTACACGCCACAATCTTGCTCTATAACTCAATTTGCCCTTAGTCTTCATTACATTGGTATTTCCCCAAACTATAAGGTATGGCTTGTAATGGGCTAGAATGGGTAGATTATGGTGTGGGTGATGAAAGAATTAGGCTAAAGTGTTTGGCTGCAACAAGGGTAAATGGAGCACACAAATGGGTAGGATTTAAGCCTTTTAGTAGTTAAACATGCATAGCCTAACATCCTCTCATTGAGTTCATTCATGAATGATACTAAACACATGGTATTTGCAAAGGAGAATGATTCTTAGTATCCAAACAAAATAGAAATAATGAGATCATTTAAAGTGAAATTGAAAGAAAAAGATAGGAGTAGAAACACTTTAAACCCTCTCAAAGAAGCAATTAGGCTCAAAATAACTCACTAGGGTAGTCTCCACTATTCTTCTTCCAGAATTTAAGTATGGTACCTCTATCATCATAATTCCAAGAGTTATAGCTTTATACATGACAACGAGATGCAACACTTTTTCATACATGACCCAGGAAAGAGGTGCCTCTGGAAGAAAGCTGCAAGCCTTTGACGGTCATCAAGCTCGTCAAGTTTCCTCTTCATGCCTGACGAATAATTGTTGGCAAGCACATGCAAACTTCGGTTCTCGTACTTAAGCTGTTTGATCTCCTGCTTAAGACTCTCCACCTTCGCCATCAAGGATTCAACCTGACGGGAGCGAGCAAGAAGGCGTTGGCCCATGTTGGACACAGAGCCAGCGCACTGAACACTCAAAGCCAGGGATTCTTGAACGGCCAACTCATCGGACCGTCCTGAAAGCAGCTGACTGTCTTTGGGAGTGAGAAGGTTCCGAGCCACTATTGTAGCCGTTGTTGGATCCGTCATCACAGAGTCCTCATCTGTAAGAGGGCCATGAGAAGATAAGAAAGACGGGCACCATACCTTATCCTGACGAGGCGCGACAGGGTCACTGCTTAGACTCAAATCTAAGCAAATGTTCGATGGGTTGGATGAGCTAGCCATTGTTCAAGAAGTTAAAAGAGAAGGGTTGGATGGAGGAAAATCTCGACGGGCCGAAGATGATTTTTGGGAAGTCTTCAAAGTGTGCAGATAGAGGTGATCGATCACCTCTATTAAAGGAGATGCGTTCACCGATTTAGAAATGAAGAGACACCATTCTTCAAAACCGGATTTCCCGGCGTAAAGATCGCCAGCTCTTCACACGCAATCCAGGCTTTTCAGAAAGCGTGTGCAAATTTGTCAAAAGCTCCCAGCTTTTCAGAAGACGCGTGGAAGGCGAGAAATCAGCTGCACACTTTAGCCGACAAACGTGGGTGACAAAGCCGAAAGCTCCCGGCTTTCCAGAAAGCAAGTGCAACTTTGTCAAAAGCTCCCGGCTTTTCAGAAGACGCGTGGAAGACATTGCCGCATCCGTACTGCCATTTGCCATTACAATTCCTATATACATCAACATTCATGGCAAGGCATACACCCAGAAGCGCATAACTTTCCTTCTCGGCCGAGAATGTAAATGCAACCAACCCTCTCAAACATGCTCAGTTTTCTCCTTCTCTTGAGAGCACACTTTCAACCATGGATGTATCCCCCAAAGAAGATACCAAATGCCTGGAGTACAATGGAGGCAAGAGGAAACGGTGGATCGAAGCATGTGGATTCATTCGCTGCCTCTTCGAAAGCAAAGGTATCTCATATCATCAAGGGCGAAAGCAAAGGTATCTCATATCATGCTCTTTCCCTGTCTTTTCCTTTGTCCTTGATATTACTTGCATGGCAAAGTGAAAGAAGCAATCAGCCGGCACTTGGAGTCTATCTGGACTCTATTCCCTGGTTGCTTACCTAGCTTTGCTGAGCTATCCTCTAACCCTCTTCAATACGAATTGGAGAGATTGAACAAAGAAACAGATAAGAGGAGGAAGCTCAGACCTTCGGGGGAAACCAAAAGAATCCTGCTGCCCAGTTCAAGAGTAGCACAAAGGAAAATCAACGATCGGAGGAAACCAAAAGAATCTCCAGCTCAGTTCAAGAGTAGCCTGTGGAAAAACTCAAGATGAAGCCTCACTGCAATCACCAAGGAGAAGATGGAACGAACACTCCATAACCAGATTTGCATCTCTAAACTCTTCTCTTTGTTAGATACATTCTGCCATGATTAGTATGTTTAATTGCTGTTTATATGTTTGTTTGTGTTTAGTGTGGTTTCTAACATTGAGGACAATGTTTGATTTAAGTGTGGGGGAGTTTCTAAAGTGTTTTGATGCAAATTCGTAGGGTTTTATCCACCATAACTTCAAATGTTGTTTCTTGCTGTTTTTAAGTGTGTTTAGTGTGTTTTGACTTAAAAATTCGAAAATCACATAAAAATTTGAAAAACATGTTTTGAAAAGCCTAAAAAGAGTGTTTTGAGTCATTTTTGTGTCGTAGGTCACCTTCCAACACAATGATAAGGATTTGGTTTCTAATTGCATGACTGTTAAAAAGAGTTATAAACATGGAGAAAAGTTTGATTTACTCTTGGTATATGCTTGGTTATGGTTATAATGTATGACTTCACATGCAATCATAAAAGAAAAATTCGTTTTTGTAACATGCTTGAAGGAAGGAACTCAAACAAACGCTACAACCCTGAGAGACTTGAGCCTATAACGTTCTTTGGAGAGTATAATCTGTGATTTCTTGTTTTCTAAAGTCGTTGCATGATCTCATTATTCTTTGCTTGGTTACTACTTAGAAGACGTTTCATCATATAGTTCCAAATGCTAGAACTCATGCCCATTTCATTCAAAGCATGTTATTGATTTGCATAACATATATCAAGATGAAGTTGTGTAGTTGCCACCATAGCCAAATAGCCTCACTTCCCATATTTCGTATTTGTTGTAAGTTTTAACCCCGTTGAGCCTTGTGTAGCATTTATTCTTTGTTTACCCACATTTTCCTCACCTAGCCTAGTTTAGGACAATCCACACCCTTGTTCTTAAAAGATAGTGAGCATAACTTAAATGAATTCCTTTTGAGTTACATTATGCAAGAAAATGAGTGTGGGGGAGTAAAAGTTTGTTCTTACGTTTATATGTATGTTTTGAGATTCAAAAGAAAAAGAAGAAGAAAAGAAGAAAAAAAAAAAAAAAAAAAAAAAAAAAGAGAGAGAAAAAGAGAAGAAAAAAAAAAGAGTGAAAATAAGTAAGGATGAACTCACGAGCGTTGATGGTTGAAGAAAGGGTCCAAAAAGTGAATATGGCCCTAAGTTTTGTGTGACTTTCCCTTGGGTGTTCAAAGTTGACTTCTGCGTTCTTAAGGGAATTCTAAGTGCCTGATTCAATACTTTGCTCACTATTGCTTTAAGAATGTTTGTTTATCCTTCACCTTTCATTGTTAGCCAATACCCCAAGCCCCGTTACAACCCTTGACTTCTATCTTGAGTGTTGTGTATTTCAATTGTGGAGTTTGAACTTGGTATGAGCATATGGTGTCACTGGTGCTCGCGTCTAAGTAGTAGCATTCCATTCATGAGATCATATTCATGTCATTATCGTAAATCCAGAAAATGCTTTCTTTGTTATAAGATATGTGAGATACTAGTCTTTCATGTTTACATCAATCTCTCACATATAACTAGTGTAGGGTGTGTAGTCAGAAAATCTGTGTGAAAATAGAGTGCATTCTAGTAAGGAATTGAGGAAATTCTCTAAGGCATGTTACTACATTCGAAATGTGTTTTAAATGCTTAATTGTGAACGAATATGTGGTGACTATGATTAAGAATGTACTTAAGTATAAAGATGGCTAAATTCTGTGGGAATAATGATTTTTAACTGGTCATGTGCATTGGAAATCCCTGAAACGATTGTTGGAAGGTGTAGGTTGTGTTTTACGTGTTTAGTGTCGTTTTGTTTATTTGTTTTTATTCTGTTTTGCTCGAGGACTAGCAAAAGTTAAGTGTGGGGGAGTTTGATAGGAGCATATTTAGGCGACTTACTTAGCTTGTTTTCGTGCATCTATGTTGGTAATTCATAGTTATTTTAGTCCTTTTTGCTTCTTTTGTGTGTTTTCAGGTTCTAAGGGCTTAGGGAGCAAGAAAGTGCATTTTGAGGCTATTTGGGGCACTTTTGGGCATGGATTGGATAGCTTAATCATGGAGCAAAGAGGATGGACGAAATTGAAGCATTGTATGCTCTTTGGGGACATCAAACAAAGGGCCTAGCCCAATCAAACAAATCCTTTGAGCCATGGAAAACCTCTAGCCCAATCAAACATATTATGCCATGCAAACCAACCTATTTTAGGCCCATTCTATGTACTTAAACCCTAGCCCTTTAAACTAGTCCATTTATCACTTATCACTTCCATTCACTTATCACTCACCACATATCATTCATTTATCACTTATCAAACCTTTCACTTATCACTTCCATTCACTTATCACTTATCATTTCCATTCACTTATCACTCACCACATATCATTCATTTATCACTTATCATACTCATAATCATCTACACATTTCAAACATATGCATTTCATCTCACATGCACACCCACCTCTTTCCAAACTAATTCACATGCATACCTATTCTTTAAATCAACACATGCATTCACACACATGCACATCATTCACTCACATTTCCACCATTCATTCTTTATTCCACAAACAAGTCACATGCATTTCCACTTTCCTACGTCATCATTTCACCACATTCTCCCTCTTTAACTCATTTCATTATTCATTCACTTTGCATTCATTCAATTCCACCCCACATGCACCCTTTATTCTTCATCATTGCAACCATGGCACATTTACACCAACAAAACAACTCCCATGTGATGCGAAATATATTAAGCACACAAATTAAACCCTCTTCTGACAATTGTAGCAAAGTATGTAAGTAGGGATCGTTCAAAACCGGGGATTAGGAGGGATTGCTAAACTCTTGAAAACTGACCTAAGAACTCCAAAACAAAGTTAAAAACACTAATTTGGACTCAAAGAATGAAAAACCAAAGTTAAAACACTAAAACAAAACAAAAACTCAAAACAGCAACTAGAAAACTCAAAACTGCCTAAAAACCACTTTCTGGGCAGTTTTGAGCACCTACACTAATTTGGACGAAATTGGTTGAAAACTTGACTGAAAACACTTAAAAACATGAAACAAAACAATTTCTAACTAAATTGAGACTTCAAAGTAAAGGGGGATTTGATTTGGACGAAATTAAAGTTGAGAAAACAGATTGCAAAGTAAAACTGATTTTGAAACGTTTTTGGGGTTTTTAATGGATGATGGACTAGTTAGGGGTTCTTTCTCCACACATGACAAGTATGCAAATGACTCGATTTCCAGTTATTCCTTCATAGAATTACAAATGACAATGCCCCAAATTAACCGTGACATCACTAGTTAATTCTCAAGTTTTCCTTGTGTTATTGAATTGGATGACATCATACGACAACCCAAAGCATTCTTCAAAAGTTCCTTACATGACATCATAATAAAGATACAATCAAAGATCATTATGTTCAATGAAAACTATAAGCATTGACAAAGCACCTGTGACTATGACATCATGACACTTATGCTAGGAATTGAACTTAACGCGATTGTGACTAGCAACCTTCACTACTTGTGAATATAAGTGTGTGACAATTATGTGAAACAAACTTATATTCTAGCATCATATTCATGCAAGCCAATTAAGTGTCGACCCCTAATTAACAAACACAAATACGTTATTACTCGCACAGTTAAGCCAATTGCATTCACAATTCAAGAACTCATAACTGGAATTTATCAAATCAACTTGCACACATAGTTATGGCTTCGAAATCACCCCTAACCAATAGGGGTTTAGCCACTCATGTTCATAGCAAAATGAAAGGAAAATAAATTAAACATTGAAATCATAAAACGAATTACACCTAGAATGCACCAACGACGAAGCTTGAGCATCCAAGAGTCCTTCCTTCTTTCTCCTTGCTACGGCACAAAGGTGGATGGGATGGTTGGGATGTGTTTTAGGATCAGGGATTATGGAATTGGATGGAGGATAGGCACGGCAAGGTGTAGTGTTGGCTGGAATTGTGTTTCTAGGATTTTAGGATGTGTAGAATGGTGTGGCTTGATGAATGGACGAAAATTGGGTGAATGAGTGATCCCCCCTAATGCCTTGCTGCAAAGCCTTATTTATAGGGCTAGGAAAGGTTTAGAACTTAGTTGAAACACTTAAAGGATATATGTGTGTAGCTTGGACAAGGTAGGAGACAAGATAGGACTGCTAGGAGACAAGGTAGGACGGCTAGGAGACAAGCTAGGACGGCTAGGAGACAAGGTAGGACGGCTAGTGACAAGCTAGGACGGCTAGGAGACAAGCTAGGACGGCTAGGAGACAAGGTAGGATGGCTAATGACAAGGTAGGACGGCTAGGAGACAAGGTAGGACGGCTAGTGACAAGCTAGGACGGCTTGTTCTTCCAATACAGAAATTAGGCACCATGTGTGAATAGATAAAGCCTTCTAGAAATAAGGTTTTTAGGCCCCCTTGCAGCTCCCTAACTGAATTCAAGCCTTCAAATTCGTCCATCCTCATGCCTCCATGCTTGCACTATCCAATCTTGGCCAAAAAATGCTCTAGAATGCTCCAAATTGCTTCATTTTGCATACTTTGACACTAAAACCTGAAATTGCACGAAAATGACTTTAAACACTAAACTAACTAAGGAAAAACAACATAAATGGATGAGAACAAGCCAATTAAGTCGCATAAAAATGCTCCTATCACCATGCCATGGCCTACTCATATTCCCATTTCCTTTCCAACATCTCACTTGCATTTCCACCTTCCTACTTCATCATTTCACCACATTTTCCCTTTTATTTCCACATGCAATTCTTCATCAATGCAACCACAAACACCTTAAACAAATAGCCATATACATCTCCACTCCTCCTATAAATACCCTTGCATTCATTCATTCAAATATCATCTCATTCACAACATAACACACAACAAACACTTCCTTAGCCTTGAGTTTCTCTCCCTTAGAATCCAAAAACCATCTTCCATTTCCACCACTCCTCATCCATTTCCATAATTCCCCAACACTTCCATCCCCCCAACCAACTATCCCTAGACCTTATGCTACAATGAAGAGGAAGATAAGAGGGCCTAAACGTTCATACAATTCAAGTTTGAGTTGTTGGAATGTTTAGGCGTTTCTTTGATTTCAATGTTTAATTTCAATTCTCTTTGTTTTGTACGTATGAGGAACTAAACCCCCTTTAGCTAGGGGGTGATTCGAAATATATGTTTATGCTTGCATTATGATTTGAGTACTTCTAATTACGTTTCATAAGTTGTGAATTCAATTTGTTTAACTATTTGATTGATAACCTATTTATGTATGTTCATTGAGAGTCGACGCTTAATTTTCATGCATGAATTTGACGCTAGAATATAAGTTAGTTTCACGTAATAGTTATGAACTTATATTCACAAGTAGTGGAGGTTGCTTATAAACAATCGCGTTAAACAAATTCTTGGCATAAGTTTCATGCAATCATAGTAACGAATGCCTCGTCAACACTTATAGTTTTCATGATGCTTAATGATTCTTGCTTGTATCTCTATTATGCAATTCATGTAGGGAACTTGTGAGGAATGCTTTGGGTTGTCGTATGCAATCATCCAATTCATTAACTTAAGGAAAACTTGACTGTTAATTTAAGCGGACCTAATTAACCCGGGGCGTTGAGAATTCATGGTTTATTGAAATGTAATTAGAAATCTTTTTATTATGCAAGTGTAACATGTGTGGAGATGAACCCCTTGGCTAGCATCCATTCATTCCATTTCGTCAATTTCATATTTACAATTTGTTTTTATTTCCAAGTTTCCATTTTAGTTTAAATTCGTCCAAATCCAATCCCCCCTTATTTTGTTTAAGTTTTAGTCTTAATCTTTCTTACTTTTAGTTTTGCATTCTTCGAGTTTATTATAGTGTTTTAAACTTGTTTTTACGTTTTTGAAGTCAAATCCAAGTGGTTAACAATCCCTCCTAATCCCCGGTCCAGAACGATCCCTACTTACGTACTTACTACAATTGACAAAAAGAGGGTTTAATTTGTGTGCGTATAAATCTCGCACCAATTGGCTAACAAGGAAAGGTAGGGATAAACAAAAGTTCTTTAAGCAATAGCAAGTAAAGCAATGAAATTAAAACCTAGAATTCCCTTAGAATGCAAAAATCAACTTTTAGACAAATAGGGGAAACTCAAACAACTCTTAGGGCCTAATTCATTGTTTTGGGCCCTTACTTCAACAACCAATACTTTTCAATTTTTTTTTTTCATTTTTTTTTCTTTTATTTCTTTCTTCTTTTCTCTTTTTTTTCTTTTTTTCTTTTTTTTTTCTAACCGTTCCTATGGCACAAAAACTCACATCATAATCCTTCCCTCACACTTATTTTCTGCAACACATTAATCAAAAGGAATTCATTGCTTACTATGCTTCAAGAACAAGGGTAAGGATGGTCCTAATCTAGGCTAGGTGAGGATAATGTGGGTTAACAAAGAAAGTAGGCTACACAAGGCTCAACGGGGTTAAATCCTACAAAACAAATGAAAAGGGAAATATGGCAATTTGGCTATGGTGTTCACTACACAACTTCATCTTGAATTTGTGTTATGCAAATCAATAACATGCTTTGAATGAAATGGGCATGAGTTCTAGCATTTGGAACTAAGTGATGAAACGCCTTCTAAGTAGTAACCAAGCAAAGAATAATGAGATCATGCAACGACTTTAGAAAACATTAATGCACAGATTTTAACTCTCCAAATAACGTTTAAGCTCAAGTCTCACAGGGATGTAGCGTTTGTTTAAGTTCCTTCCTTCAAGCATGTTACAAAAACTGATTTTTATCATTTGTGATTACATGTGAATTCGTAAACTATAACTACGAACAATCATAAACCAAAGAGTAAATCAAACGTCCATCTATGTTTGTAACTTTCTTTAACCATCATGCAATTAAAAACCAAATCCTCATCATTGTGTTGGAAGGTGACCTACGACACAAACAAACACACAAAAACAACTCTTTTTGGGTTTTTCAAAACAATTTTTCAAATTTTTATGGTATTTTCGGATTTTTAAGACAACACACTCTAAAACACTCTAAAATAGCTTAAAAACACTTAAAAACAGCAAAGAACAAGTTTAAACATGTTAGGTGGTAATACCCTACGAATTTCATGCACAAAGTCTCAAAACAGAATGTTACCCCCCCTACACTTAAACTAAACATTGTCCTCAATGTTTTAGACACAATTAAAACCATTACACAAAACATAAAGTAAGCAACAAAGGAAAGGGTTTAGGGACGCAAATCTGAGTGTGGAGCGATTCCCAAGTTCTTCCTTTGTTGATTGCATGGGTTGCCTCCCAAGTAGCGCTTTCTTTTACGTCTTGCAGCCGGACGACGTTCTGCTCATTCCCCATTGGAGCCCACGGCATGCAATGGGATCTCCTCCACAACATGCTCGACAAAGTTCTCATAGTAGGGTTTCAACCTATGGCCATTCACCTTGAATTCTTGTCCAGTTTTCAAACTTTGTATTTGGACAGCACCATGCACAAAAACATTAGTGATAACAAATGGACCAACCCACTTAGAACGTAATTTACCGGGGAATAATCGAAGACGGGAATTGAATAGCAACACTTTCTGCCCGATTGAGAAGGTTTTGCCTCTAATCATCTTGTCATGAACGGCCTTAGTCTTCTCCTTGTAAATCCGGGCATTCTCATACGCCTCATGCCTAATTTCTTCAAGCTCACTCAATTGTAGCTTCCTATGATTTCCAGCCGCGTCCACATCCATATTGAAGGTCTTGACCGCCCAATGTGCCTTATGCTCAAGTTCTACGGGTAAATCGCACAGCTTGCCATAGACTAACCGAAACGGGGACATACCAATGGGCGTTTTGTAAGCCGTTCGATAAGCCCACAGTGCATCCTCCAAACGCAAGCTCCAATCTTTTCTATTCGGCCCAACGGTCTTTTCCAGAATTTGCTTGATTTCTCGATTTGACACTTCGGCTTGACCACTAGTTTGGGGGTGATAAGGTGTGGAAACCTTATGCAACACGTTGTACTTCTTCAGCAACGCTGCAATGGTGCGGTTGCAAAAATGTGACCCACCATCGCTTATGAGCACTCGAGGCATCCCAAATCTAGAGAAAATGTTAGATTTTACAAAATCTGCAACAACTCTAGAATCGTTAGTTCGGGTGGCTTTAGCTTCCACCCACTTTGACACATAATCAACGGCAAGTAAAATATACGTAAAACCAAAAGACATAGGGAACGGACCCATAAAATCAATACCCCAAACATCAAAGATTTCAACAACAAGGATTGGGGTTTGCGGCATTTGGTCTCTTTGACCTATACTTCCGGTCTTTTGACATCTATCACATGTTTACAAGTGTCCACCACATGCATATGTATGGCAAAAACTCAAAATGGAATTTAATTCAGATTCATGAACACAACGACGCACAATCTGATCAGGGCATATTTTCCACAAATAAGGGTCGTCCCAAACATAAAAACGTGCATCCTTTTTTAATTTATCACGTTGAGCCTTGCTTAAGGTGTTAGGAACTTGCTTAGACACCAGAAAATTAACCAAATCAGCATACCAAGGCTCACTTACCTGGATAGACATTAATTGCTCATTGGGAAACGTTTCAGAAATTGGCGCTGCTTCCTCATGTATCATTTGACTTAGGTGGTCAGCCACCACATTCTCCACGCCCTTCTTATCCCGAATCTCAATGTCAAACTCTTGTAAGAGCAAAAGCCATCGAATTAGTCTAGGCTTGGCCTCCTTCTTCGTGAGCAAATACTTGAGAGCTGCATGATCAGTAAAAATAATAATTTTAGTCCCAAGTAAGTATGACCGAAACTTATCTAATGCAAATACCACAGCAAGTAATTCTTTTTCAGTGGTTGAGTAATTTAATTGAGCATCATTTAATGTTCTAGATGCATAATAAATAACATGAGGTTGTTTGTCCTTTCGCTGCCCCAAAACAGCACCAATCGCATAGTCCGAAGCATCGCACATCAACTCGAATGGAAGGCTCCAATCTGGAGGTGTGATAATGGGAGCCGAAGTGAGAGCCTCCTTGAGGTGCTTGAATGCCGTGGAGCATGCATCATCAAACTCAAACGTCACCTCTTTTTGCAGCAATCGGCATAGTGGCTGTGCAATATTTGAGAAATCCTTTATGAACCGCCTATAAAAACCTGCATGACCAAGAAACGAACGAACCTCTCTAACTGAAGTTGGAGCGGGTAAGTGACGAACAAGGTCTACCTTAGATTTATCTACTTCAATGCCTTTTTCAAAAATAATATGTCCTAAAACAATACCTTGTTTAACCATGAAGTGACATTTTTCCCAATTAAACACAAGATTTGTTTCAACACAATGGTTCAAAATCAAACTAAGATTACTCAAACAACCATCAAATGTAGCAGGTGCATTACATAAACCAAATGGCATGCGACGATAAGCAAATGTACCAAAGGGGCATGTAAAAGTAGTCTTTTCTTGATCATCCGGTGCAATAACAATTTGATTATACCCAGAGTATCCATCAAGAAAACAATAAAATGAATGACCCGCTAACCTTTCCAACATTTGATCTAGGAACGGCAATGGGAAGTGGTCCTTCCTCGTGGTGGCGTTTATCTTCCTATAATCCGTGCACACGCGCCAACCGGTTTGGATTCGGGTGGGCACTAGCTCATTCTCTGCGTTCTCCACAACCGTCACTCCAGATTTCTTCGGCACACATTGGATAGGCGAAACCCACTTACTATCCGAGATTGGATAGATGACTCCACAATCTAGAAGCTTGATTATCTCCTTCTTCACAACTTCCATCATCGGAGGGTTAAGACGGCGTTGAGCCTCTCTAGTTGGTTTGGCCCCCTCCTCAAGAAATATATGATGCATGCATGTGGCGGGACTAATACCTTTGATATCGGCCAACGTCCAACCTAGGGCAGATTTGAACTCCTTCAAAACACGCACTAGTTTCTCCTCTTCTTGTGCCGTGAGTGATGAAGAAATGATGGCCGGTAAAGTCTCCTCTTCTCCCAAGAAAATGTACTTCAAATGGCCCGGTAGTGGTTTGAGATCAAGGGTGGGTGCCTGAACTATGGATGGTAACAACTTGTTAGTCGAAATGGGAATCGACTCAAATTTAGAAACTTACCCTCGTGCCTAGGAAGTGACTCTAGGGCAGCAACCAACTCCATACATTCCTCACTAGGGGGCACGGCATGGAGTAGAGAGTGTGTGCCGTGGGTTTTCAACAATCCCCCTCCATTGGTTTTGAGTTCCATGCTTCTTGTAATGACGTTTCCAAGCGCATCGGCATTCAAATCTTCCATATATCCCTGCGCCAAAGAGTCAATTACATCAATGGAGAAACATGAGTGATCCTCACTAGGATACTTAATAGAATCCGAAAGACTAAAATTAACAACTTCCCCATCAAATTCCATGGACAACGTTCCATTAAACACGTCAATCTTCGTCCGCGCGTCTTCATGAATGGCCGGCCAAGTAGGATTGGCAATGAAGGGGCATGGTCAGATTCATCCATCTCGAGCACATAGAAGTCCGCCGGAAAGATTAAACCTTTTACCTGCACTAACACATCTTCCAAAACTCCCTTTGGATAAGCGTTAGATCTATCGGCTAATTGTATGATTACACCATCATTTTTCAATACTCCTAAGTTCATAGATGCATAAATTGAATATGGCATAACATTTATAGAAGCTCCTAGGTCTAGCATGGCAGATTCAAAACGTGTATTACCTATCACACAAGGAATGGTAAAACTACCCGGATCTTTGCATTTGGGGGGTAGTTTGCGTTGCAAGATGGCAGAGACATTTTCACCTACCTTTACCACTTCCTTGGTCGACATCCTCTTCCTTGTGGTGCAAAGCTCCTTTAAGAACTTGGCGTACCTCGGGACTTGCTTTATTGCATCCAAAAGGGGTATGTTTACTTGCACTTTCCGAAACGTCTTAAGGATGTCCTTTTCGGCTTCTTCTTTCTTCGTTTGCCTGAACCTACTAGGAAAAGGAACATTTGAAGGGAAAATATTAGTAGGAACTGAATTTAACACATTTTTACCTTTATTGGCCGAATTGGGCAGATTTGGGACCATAGGGACTTGCGGCAAAGGTGGAATCACCTTTGCCGTGGGCAACCTTGTTTCTTCCTCTTCCATTTGCAAAATTTCATCCTCGTTATGACCTGTTTTTGATGTAGGACCTACCCCAACTTCCTTACCACTTCTTAGGGTGATTGCTTTGGCTGATTCGAAACCTCCCTTCGGATTTGGAAAGGTGGAACTAGGGAGTTGTCCGGGATCTCGAAACTTACCTACAAACTCGGCAATCTGCCCAATTTGTTTCTCAAGTTGATCCACCCTCTTATCTTGGTTTTGCATAGCCTTCGCTTGATCTTCCTGCCCATTAGACAACTTAGTTAGTATCTTAAGAAGTGCATCATTGTCAAGAGACGTACCTGAGGCACTTGGGCCGGATTGGGCTTGATTTTGGGGTGGGCCGTAGGTTTTGGGAAAGAACCCCGGGGGTTGTTGCCTAAAGCCTCCTTGGTTCTGAGGTTGCTGGGAATCCCTCCACTTGAAATTTGGGTGGTCTCGCCACCCCGGATTATACGTGTTGGAGTATGGATCATGTCTTGACTGATTTTGGCTTTGAAACCCAATGGCATTCGCACTCTCCCATCCGCCATTCTCGATGAGTTAAGGACACTTTTCGGAGGCATGTCCTTGGATAGAACATACGCCACATACCACAGGTCCTTGCATCTTCATTCCCTCGGCCATCTGTGAAACAATAGAAGTAAGATTAGCCAATTGTGAATGAAGATCGGACGTTGAACTTACCTCATGTACTTGGTGCCGTGGAGGTCCTCTTTGGCCTACTCCCTCATACTGTTAAGCGTTCAATGCTCAGTTAGCGATCAAGACCTTGGCATCCCTGGGCGTTTTGTCCACCAATGCTCCACCCGCCGATGCGTCAAGCATTTGACATTCTAGAGGTAGGAGACCCTCGTAGAAATATTGCAAGAGCAACTCCTCCTTCATCTGATGTTGTGGACAAGAAGCAACAAGTGATTTAAATCATTCATAATACGTAGGATGATAGGAGCATATTCATGCGACTTAAATGGCTTGTTCTCGTGCATTTACGTTATGTTTCTTTAGTTATTTTAGTACTTTAAGCTATTTTCGTGTGTTTGTAGGTCCAAAGGGCTAAAGGAGCAAAAAGATGCATTTTGGAGACTTTTGGAGCACTTTTGGGCTAAGGATGGATAGCTTATGCTTGGATCCAAAGTGTTGGACGAAATTGAAGACCAAAGTGTTGGAACCTTGTTCCCTTTAGTTTTAGGACATTTAAACCTTTCCTATATCCTTAGCCGTGCATAACATTCCAACATTCCACTCCTTCATTTCAGCCACACTCCCACATATCATTACTTATCATCACCACTTATCACTTATCATAATCACATATCATTACTTATCATCACCACTTATCACTTATCATAATCACATATCATTACTTATCATCACCACTTATCACTTATCATAATCACATATCATACACTTATCATCACCACTTATCACTTATCATAAACCATTAGCAACATACCTTTAATCATCCACCACATATTCCAGCCCATTTCTTCCCATCCTTGCCGTGCATTACTCATTGCATTTCCAGCCATTACACACGCATTTTCAGCACCAAAGAATCATTGCCGTGCACATTCACATTCATTTCCAGGTTGTCCCCTTGCATTGCAGCCACATATTCATTGCACATGCATTTCCAACCCACATGCATCCTTTAATCATTCAAACATGCAGCCACATTCGCTCCTAGCTGTCATGTTCACCCCATTTCGCCTATAAATAAGCATCCATTACACCTACATTCTCATACACTCTTCCATATTCAGAAATTCATCCATTCATACACATTCACACCATCAAACTATCCTTAGACCTTGTGCAGCAACAAAGAGGAAGAGAAGATTGCCTAAACGTTCATACAATTCAAGTTTGAGTTGTTGGAATGTTTAGGTGTTTCTTTTCCTTTGATTTCAATGTTTAATTTCTATTCTCTTTGTTTTGTACGGTGATAGGAGCATATTTATGCGCCTTAGTTAGCTTGTTCTCATGCATTTATGTTGTGTTTATTTAGCTATTTTAGTGTTTAAAGCCACTTTTGTGTATTTTCAGAGTATAAGGCCAAAATGTGCAAGAAGATGCAAATTGGAGTCTTTTGGAGCGAAAGAGGAATGAATGAGTTGAAGACTTGAAGAAACGACGAATTCCTACGCCAACGATGAATTCTTACCAAAACGAAGAATCCTACTCAAACAAGGCTTCCTATTTTAGGAAAGTTGGCCCTAAGTTTCCCGTTTTGGTAACCTTTCCTAATTCTAAACGTCCATATTTTCTAGCCACTTTATAGGCCTCGTATGCACTTTAGGACACAAAACCAAGGCCCTAGCCCTATTTCCCTTCCTAGCCGCACCTTTATATTTATGCTTTAATTTCCTATTTTCGTAAGCCTTTGATTTAATTTTAAATAAGCTAGGGTTAGTTTTCTAAAACCCTACACATTTTTACTCCCCTAGCCGCACATTATTCTTCATATATTCCATAATTCTTAAAAACCTAACAACCATCCAAATCCATCCACTTTACCCGTGCATTCCATAACCATATCCCATTTATTCTAACCTAGCCGCAAATCCCATCAACCTCCCATTCCATAATAAGCAAGCCGTGGCCTCCATTTTTTATTATTGACCCTAATAAAAAATATCAACCAACCGTGCCATATTCACCTTTTCTCCATCACAGCCGCATATTTTCAAAAAGTGTGCAGCCATATTCCACACTTTTCCTATTATTGCCGCAAGGATTCTCTCCATTTGGCCAAGCCATTTTCCTTGCCCATTATTTCCACCCTAACCCGTGCCTTTCATCCAACAAACAGCCGCATATATTTTCCCAAAAAAACTGTGCAGCCAATTCCAGTTTTTTTCCTCCCTATTCCAGCCGCAGCCTTCCTTCACACTTTCCACCACCATACAAACCTTCACACACCACCCCATAGCCTTGCCGCATCCCTAAACCACCTTAAATCTATCCCTAACCCAGAAAACCATCCAAAAACCACCCATAACCAAACTGTCGCAGCAAGGAGAAGAGGAAAGAGGACTTAGACGCGCAGAAATTCAAGTGGATTCGTTGGGCGTTCTAGGTGTAATCCATCCTTTGTTCTTTATGTTTAAATTCAATTTTATTTTTCTTGTTGTGACCATGAGAGGCTAAATCCCCCTAGTTAGCTAGGGGGTGATTCGAAACCATGTTTATGCTTGCAATATGAATTGATTACTTTTGGTTGGAATTTCATAAGTTGTGGATTCAATTCGTTCATCTATTTGATTGATAACTTATTTGTGTATGTTGATTGAGAGTGCACGCTTAGTTTTCATGCATGAATATGATGCTAGATTATGAGGGAGTTTCACCTAATAGTTACAATCTTATAATCACAAGTAGTGAAGGTCGCTTGAAAACGATCGCGTTGAATGAATTCTTAGCATAAGTTTCATGCAATTCATAGTAACGAATGCTTCGTCAATGCTTATGTTTTTCATAGAACTTAATGATTCTTGCTTGTATCTCTATTATGCAATTCATGTAGGGAATGTTTTGGGTTGTCGTATGCAATCATCCAACTTAATAACTTGTGGAAAAACTGAGGGTTAATTAGTGCAATTCACGGTTAATTTGGGGCGTTGAGTTTCATAATTTATCGAAAGACCAACTGAAAATCAAAGTGTATGCAAGTGTGACATGTGTGGAGAAGAACCTTCTAGCTAGCATTCATCCATATTTTCATCACATTCATATTTACATTCTGCTTTAAATTACAATCGTTGCATTTAGTTTATTTTTGTCAAAACCACAATCCCCCTTTACCTTAGTGTCTAATTTAGTTAGAAAGTGTCGTAATTTGTGTTTTTAAGTGTTTTGTATTCTTTGAGTCTTTTGATTTGTTTGAGTGTTTTTATTGTTAGTTTTGCATTCTTTGAGTCTAGTTTAGTGTTTCAAACTTTATTTTACGTTTTTGAGTCAGTTTCCAAGTGATTTTGCAATCCCTCCTAATCCCCGGTTAAGAACGATCCCTACTTATTTATATACTACAATTGTCACAAGAGGGTTTTAATTTGTGTGCTTACTTAGTTCGCATCATACGGATGAGGAACTAAAACCCCCCTTGGCTAGGGGGGGATTCGAAATATATGTTTATGCTTGCATTTTGATTTGATTACTTCTAATTACGTTTCATAAGTTGTGGATTCAATTTGTTTAACTATTTGATTGATAACCTATTTATGTATGTTTATTGAGAGTGTACGCTTAATCTTCATGCATGAATATGACGCTAGAATATAAGTGAGTTTCACCTAATAGTTATGAACTTATATTCACAAGTAGTGGAGGTTGCTTATAAACAATCGCGTTATATAAATTCTTGGCATGAGTTTCATGCAATCATAGTAACAAGTGCTTCGTCAATGCTTATGGTTTTCAAAGAACTTAATGATTCTTGCTTGTATCTCTATTATGCAATCATGTAGGGGACTTGTGGGAAATGTTTTGGGTTGTCGTATGTAATCATCCAATTCAATAACATTAGGAAAATCTGAGGGTTAATTAGTGCAATCACGGTTAACCTGGGGCGTTGAGAATTCATGGTTTATTGAAATGCAATTGGAAATCTTTTTATTATGCAAGTGTAACATGTGTGGAGATGAACCCCTTAGCTAGCCATCCCATCCATTCAATTCCATCACATTCATCTTTACAATCTGTTTTTAATTACAATCTGTGCATTTTAGTTAATTTCGTCAAAAAAAACTCAATCCCCCTTTACTTTAGTGTCCAATATAGTTAGAAAGTGTCTTAGTTTGTGTTTCTAAGTGTTTTGATTCAAGTTATTACCCAAATTCGTCCAAAGTACTCAAAGTGCTCAAAACTGCCCAAAAAGTGTTTTTAAGGTAGTTTTGAGTGTTTTGGTGCTGTTTTGAGTCTTTTGATTTGTTTTAGGGTTTTAAAGTTTAGTTTTGCATTCTTTGAGTCTAGTATAGTGTTTTATATTGTGTTTTTACGTTTTTGAGTCAAATCCAAGTGATTAACAATCCCTCCTAATCCCCGGTCCAGAACGATCCCTACTTACATTCTTCACTACAATTGACAAAAAGAGGGTTTAATTTGTGTGCGTATAATTCTCGCATCAAATTTTGGCGCCGTTGCCGGGGATTAGCAACTTTGCTAATCTCTTGGATTGTTTTATTTTCGTTTGTGTGTATATATTTTTAGTTTTATTTTGTTGATTTTAGAAGCAAGACATGGCACTTGATAGTGCTTCTCTTTTGTCACAGCTTATGGAAGAGTACCAAACGCAAAGAGTTGGTACATTTGATCATAATCAATCAAGGAACGACGTGTTTTCCATTACTTACAATTCGGATTGGAGTGATCATTCAAACTCTATGTGGTGGGAACCTCAACATATTCAACAAGAAGTATATTGGCAGCCTTATGAGGAGTTCTATTCAACGTCTATGCATCCACCACAACCTCATATTCAATATGCCCAACCAAACTCAAGTTCGTCAATAGATTATAATCAAAAGCTTAATGAATTACTTTGTTTGGTGCAGGGCTCACAAAATCAAGACAATGAGGCTCAACAAGAAGGTTATTGGCAGCCATATGAGGAGTTCTATACAGCACCTATGCAACCACCACAACCTACCCAAAGCAATGTAAGTAATTCCAGTGATAATGATACGATTTTTCAATTACTTACTACTTTGACGCAGGAAGTCCAAACTCAAAACAAGGACGAACAAAATCAAGACAAGAAGTTGGGTAAATTGGAGGAGCAAATTGGGGAGATTATGGGTTTCATGAAACAAATTCAAGAGCAAAGTGAACTCTCCAACTCAACTATTGAAAACTCGAAGGAAGATTTTGAAATCCATAAGGCTATCACTTTGGGAAATGCTATGGAGGTTGGAGCTGACCTAAAAATGTCCAAACATAGCCTAGAAGTGGATGAGGAGCTCCTAATTGAGGAAGAGGAACACACGCAACCTATGGCAAGGGTGGAAACACCTTTGCCGCAGGCACCTATTGCTCCTACGCCATCCAATTCAGGTAAGGTTATTCCAAAGTTAATTATTTCTAACCTCGTTCCACTGAATGTCCCTATTCCTTGCAGGATCATGCAATCCAAGGAAGAAGAGGGTGAGGAAGGCATCTTCGAATCCTTTCCAAAGAATCAAGAGCAAGATGTGACGGGGGAATATCAAGAATTCGTCAAAGAGGACATATTTGAAACCACAAAACCCAAAGAAGTTGAATTTGACGACATTGGACAAGTCATAACCATCACATGCAATCTGGCCAAGTCCAATATCCCTGAAACTTTCAAGGGAGTGGTGTTTGTCATTGAGTTCTTGTCGGAGCACACAGGTAAGCCGCCTCCCCGAATTTCAATTTTGTTTTATACTGATATGCTGTTAATGATCCAGGCACCCACTCTAGAATTTAAACCATTACCGGATCATCTCAAGTATCACCCCCCATTCAAAGATAAATTCCATGCCGTGGGTTCCAATTGAGCCTAAGAAGGCTTCGTCTGGCTGCAAGACGTAAAAAAAAGTGCTACTTGGGAGGCAACCCAATGCACTGAATAAAACAAAGCTTGTTCATTAATTTTTGAGAAATTACAAATGTATCTAACAAAGATAGAGAAAGGTGGAGCCTTCACAAGGGTTGTGTACGTGAGGCCCCACTACGTGGCAACACTCTCGGAGCAGGAGGCATCGGAGCAGAAGGCATCGGAGCAAGAGGCATAGGAGCGGGAGGCACCGAAGATAGATCATTCAAGGCCCCAATCCTTGGTGGAACGCTGGATGACCCAAGGAAAAGGTGCCTCTGGACGAAAGCTGCAAACCTTTGACGGTCATCAAGCTCATCAAGCTTCCTCTTCATGCCTATTGAATAATTGTTGGCAAGCACGTGCAAACTTCGGTTCTCGTACTTAAGCTGTTTGATCTCCTGCTTAAGACTCTCCACCTCTGCCATCAAGGATTCAACCTGACGGGAGCGAGCAAGTAGGCGTTGGCCCATGTTGGACACAGAGCCAGCGCACTGAACACTGAGAGCCAGGGACTCTTGAACGGCCAACTCATCGGACCGTCCTGAAAGCAGCTGACTATCTTTGGGAGTGAGGAGGTTCTGAGCTACTATCGTAGCCGTTGTTGCATCCGTCATCACAGAGTCCTCATCTGTAAGAGGGCCATGAGAAGAGAAGAAAGACGGGCACCATACCTTATCCTGACGCGGCGCAACAGGATCATTGCTTAGACTCAAATCTAAGCAAATGTTCGATGGGTTAGATGAGCTAGCCATTTTTCAAGAAGTTAAAAGAGAAGGGTTGGATGGAGTGAAATCTCGATGGGCCGGAGACGATTTCTGGGCAATTTTCAAGTGTGCATGCTAGAGGTGATCGATCACCTCTATTAAAGGAGAGGCGTTCACCGATTCAGAAATGAAGAGACACCACTCTTCAAAACCGGAATTTCCAGCTCGTCAGACCCAATCCTGGCTTTTCAGAAAGCGTGTGTAACTTTTTCAAAAGCTCCCAACTTTTTAGAAGACGTGTGGAAGGCGAGAAATCAGCTGCACACTTTTGCCGACAAGCGTGGGAGACAAAGCCGAAAGCTCTCGGCTTTTCAGAAAGCGTGTGCCACTTTGTCGAAAGCTCCCGGCTTTTCAGAAAAAGTGTGCCACTTTGTCGAAAGCTCCCGGCTTTTCAGAAAACTCGTGCCATTTTGTCAAAAGCTCTCTGACAAAGCTGAAGACGCGTGGAGGTAATTTCCGCATCCGCATTGCCACTTGCCATTACAATTCCTATATACATCAACATTCATGGCAAGGCATACACCCAGAAGTGCATGACTTTCCTTCTCTACCGAGAATGTAAATGCAACCAACCTTCTCAAACATGCTCAGTTTTCTCCTTCTCTTGAGAACACACTTTCAACCATGGATGTATCCCCCAAAGAAGATACCAAATGCCTGGAGTACAAAGGAGGCAAGAGGAAACGGTGGATCGAAGCATGTGGATTCATTCGCTGCCTCTTCGAAAGCAAAGGTATCTCATATCATCAAGGGCGAAAGCAAAGGTATCTCATATCATGCTCTTTCCCTGTCTTTTCCTTTGTCCTTGATATTACTTGCATGGCAAAGTGAAAGAAGCAATCAGCCGGCACTTGGAGTCTATCTGGACTCTATTCCCTGGTTGCTTACCTAGCGTTGCTCTCGAGTAGTCATCTTCAACGGTTGATACACTTCCAGAGAAGGGACCACTTCTGCAAAGGGGAGCAAGTAAGGCAAAGGAAAAAGATACATTGAAGCATGAGGAGACAAGCATATGCTGAGCTATCCTCTAACCCTCTTCAATACGAATTGGAGAGATTGAACAAAGAAACAGATAAAAGGAGTAAGCTCAGACCTTCGGGGGAGACCAAAAGAATCCTGCTGCCCAGTTCAAGAGTAGCACAAAGGAAAATCAACGATCGGAGGAAACCAAAAGAATCTCCA
This sequence comes from Pyrus pyrifolia, assembly GCA_016587475.1. NCBI lineage: Eukaryota > Viridiplantae > Streptophyta > Magnoliopsida > Rosales > Rosaceae > Pyrus > Pyrus pyrifolia. Next base: position 1,810,130 of record BNSU01000024.1, read on the forward strand.
GCTCAGTTCAAATGTAGCCTGTGGAAAAACTCACGATGAAGCCTCACCACAATCACCAAGGAGAAGATGGAATTTACACTTCATAACCAGATTTGCATCCCTAAACTCTTCTCTTTGTGAGATACATTCTGCCATGGTTAGTATGTTTAGTTGTTGTTTATGTGTTTACTTTTGTTTGGTGTGTTTTAAGCTTAAAACATTGAGGACAATGTTTGATTTAAGTGTGGGGGGGGGGGGGGGTAACTAAGTATATTTGATGCAAATTCGCGGGATTTTATCACCCATAACTTCTAGTGTTGTTCCTTGCTGTTTTAAAATGTTTTTAAACTGATTTGGAGTGTTTTAGCGTGTTTTGTGTTATAACTCCGAAAATCACATAAAAATTTGAAAAACATGTTTTGAAAAGCCTAAAAAGAGTGTTTTGAGTCGTTTTTGTGTCGTAGGTACCTTCCAACACTTGCCTCAGGATTTGGTTTTTAATTGCATGACTGTTAAAAAGAGTTATAAACATGGAGAAAAGTTTGATTTACTCTTGGTATATGCTTGGTGATGGTTATAATGTATGACTTCACATGCAATCATAAAAGAAAAATTAGTTTTTGTAACATGCCTGAAGGAAGGAACTCAAACAAACGCTAGAACCCTGAGAGATTTGAGCCTATAACGTTCTTTGGAGAGTATAATCTGTGATTTCTTGTTTTCTAAAGTCGTTGCATGATCTCATTATTCGTTGCTTGGTTACTACTTAGAAGGCGTTTCATCATATAGTTCCAAATGCTAGAACTCATGCCCATTTCATTCAAAGCATGTTATTGATTTGCATAACACATATTCAAGAAGAAGTTGTGTAGTGACCACCACCATAGCCAAATAGCCTTACTTCCCATATTTCATATATGTTGTAAGTTTTAACCCCGTTGAGCCTTGTTTAGCCTTTATTCTTTGTTTACCCACATTTTCCTCACCTAGCCTAGTTTAGGACAATCCCCACCCTTGTTCTTAAAAGATAGTGAGCATGACTTAATTGAATTCCTGTTGAGTTACATTATGAAAGAAAATAAGTGTGGGGGAGAGAATGTTTAAGTGTCTATGTATGTTTTGAGATTCAAAAGAAAAGAAAAAAAAAAAAAAGAAAAGAAAGAAAGAAAGAAAAAAAGAGCTTGAAAAAAAATGAAAGAATGAGTGATTGAAGAAAGGGTCCAAAACACCAATTCTGGCCGTAAATTGTCTAAATTCTCCCTTTTTGTTCAAAAGTTGAGTTTTCATTCAAAAGTGAATTCTAAGTTGATTCAAGTGCTTTGCTCACTATTTCTTTAAGAACCTTTGTTTTCCATATCCCTTCTTTGTTATCCACACGCCCCGAACCCCATTACAACCCGTGACTTCAATCTTGAGTGTTATGTGTTTCAATTTGTGGAGTTTGAACTTGGTATGAGCATATGGTGTCACTGGTTCTCGCGTCTAAGTAGTAGCATTCCATTCATGAGATCATATCTAAACATGCTTATTAACTCCAGAAATTGCGTTCTATGTGAGATACTAGTCTTTCATGTTTACATCAATCTCTCACATATAACTAGTGTAGGGTGTGTAGTCAGAAAATCTGTGTGAAAATAGAGTGCATTCTAGTAAGGAATTGAGGAAATACTCTAAGGCATGTTACTACATTCAAATCATGGTTTTAAATGCTTAATTGTGAACTAGTATGTGGTGACTATGATTAAGAATGTACTGAAGTGTAAAGATGGCAAAAATCTGTGGGAATAATGATTTTTAACTTGTCATGTGCATTGGAAATCCCTGAGACGATTGTTGGAAGGTTTAGGTTGTGTTTTTCTTGTTCAGTGTCATTTTGTTTTTGGTTTCTTTTGTTTTGTTTTGCTCGAGGACTAGCAAAAGCTAAGTGTGGGGGTATTTGATAGGAGCATATTCATGCGACTTAAATGGCTTGTTCTCGTGCATTTACGTTATGTTTCTTTAGTTATTTTAGTACTTTAAGCTATTTTCGTGTGTTTGTAGGTCCAAAGGGCTAAAGGAGCAAAAAGATGCATTTTGGAGACTTTTGGAGCACTTTTGGGCTAAGGATGGATAGCTTATGCTTGGATCCAAAGTGTTGGAACCTTGTTCCCTTTAGTTTTAGGACATTTAAACCTTTCCTATATCCTTAGCCGTGCATAACATTCCAACATTCCACTCCTTCATTTCAGCCACACTCCCACATATCATTACTTATCATCACCACTTATCACTTATCATAATCACATATCATTACTTATCATCACCACATATCACTTATCATAATCACATATCATTACTTATCATCACCACTTATCACTTATCATAATCACATATCATACACTTATCATCACCACTTATCACTTATCATAAACCATTAGCAACATACCTTTAATCATCCACCACATATTCCAGCCCATTTCTTCCCATCCTTGCCGTGCATTACTCATTGCATTTCCAGCCATTACACACGCATTTCCAACCTAGCTGTCATGTTTCCCCTTTCATCATTCCCTCACATTCTTTAATTCAGCCAACACATGCTTACACATGCATTTTCAGCACCAAAGAATCATTGCCGTGCACATTCACATTCATTTCCAGGTTGTCCCCTTGCATTGCAGCCACATATTCATTGCACATGCATTTCCAACCCACATGCATCCTTTAATCATTCAAACATGCAGCCACATTCCCTCCTAGCTGTCATGTTCCCCCCATTTCGCCTATAAATAAGCATCCATTACACCTACATTCTCATACACTCTTCCATATTCAGAAATTCATCCATTCAAACACATTCACACCATCAAACTATCCTTAGACCTTGTGCAGCAACAAAGAGGAAGAGAAGATGGCCTAAACGTTCATACAATTCAAGTTTGAGTTGTTGGAATGTTTAGGTGTTTCTTTTCCTTTGATTTCAATGTTTAATTTCAATTCTCTTTGTTTTGTACGGATGAGGAACTAAAACCCCCCTTGGCTAGGGGGGGATTCGAAATATATGTTTATGCTTGCATTTTGATTTGATTACTTCTAATTACGTTTCATAAGTTGTGGATTCAATTTGTTTAACTATTTGATTGATAACCTATTTATGTATGTTTATTGAGAGTGTACGCTTAATCTTCATGCATGAATATGACGCTAGAATATAAGTGAGTTTCACCTAATAGTTATGAACTTATATTCACAAGTAGTGGAGGTTGCTTATAAACAATCGCGTTAAATAAATTCTTGGCATGAGTTTCATGCAATCATAGTAACAAGTGCTTCGTCAATGCTTATGGTTTTCAAAGAACTTAATGATTCTTGCTTGTATCTCTATTATGCAATCATGTAGGGGACTTGTGGGAAATGTTTTGGGTTCTCGTATGCAATCATCCAATTCAATAACGTTAGGAAAATCTGAGGGTTAATTAGTGCAATCACGGTTAACCTGGGGCGTTGAGAATTCATGGTTTATTGAAATGCAATTGGAAATCTTTTTATTATGCAAGTGTAACATGTGTGGAGATGAACCCCTTAGCTAGCCATCCCATCCATTCAATTCCATCACATTCATCTTTACAATCTGTTTTTAATTACAATCTGTGCATTTTAGTTAATTTCATCAAAAAAAACTCAATCCCCCTTTACTTTAGTGTCCAATATAGTAGAAAGTGTCTTAGTTTGTGTTTCTAAGTGTTTTGATTCAAGTTATTACCCAAATTCGTCCAAAGTACTCAAAGTGCTCAAAACTGCCCAGAAAGTGTTTTTAAGGCAGTTTTGAGTGTTTTGGTGCTGTTTTGAGTCTTTTGATTTGTTCTAGTATAGTGTTTTATATTGTGTTTTTACATTTTTGAGTCAAATCCAAGTGATTAACAATCCCTCCTAATCCCCAGTCCAGAACGATCCCTACTAACATTCTTCACTACAATTGACAAAAAGAGGGTTTAATTTGTGTGCGTATAATTCTCGCATCTTTTTGCGTATAATATGTAGGAAAAGACTCACCTTCTTCTTGCTGGATTTCGCTTATCTTTTTGCGTAGGAGGATGATGCGAGAAGTTGGAAAGAACTTCTCCAAGTACGCTCTCTTCATACTCTCCCAAGAAGTGACAGTGCCGGGAGCTAACTCATATAACCAATCTTTGGCTTTATCCATCAAAGAGAATGGAAAAGCCTTCATCTTCAAGATATTTCCGTCAACAGTGACGGGAGTCATACTAGAGCAAATTCTTTCAAATGTTTGTTAGGATCTTCCATGGACAAGCCATGGTATTTAGGAATATGATGAAGCAAACTTGACTTTAATTCAAACTCATCCGTCTTACCTTGGGCAGCCGTGGGGTATTGAATGCACAAGGGTGCGGCATTATCCAAACCTGAGGCGGAAAGCTCCTTGAGTGTACGATTGTCCACCGCCATGCCTTGGACTTCTTCAAATATCCCTGCCGTGGCTTCCTCCTCCTCTTCTTGTACGTTTTCTTCAAGGTCAGATTCGGAATTTGGTGGATGGTGTTCTTGCTGGTTTCTAGCTCTTCTCAACTTCCTCTCCAAATCGTCGTCAAAATCCAAGATGTTCGCACGAATCGGTTGAGAGCTTCTAGTCATACATTAGTACCTAAGAAACAAGAAACAAAATTAGGTCAGAAACTTAAACAAAATCAGAAACAAAGTGAAATAAAAGAAACAAAAACAATCCAAGGGATTAGCAAAATTGCTAATCCCCGGCAACGGCGCCAAAAATTTGATGCGAACTAAGTAAGCACACAAATTAAAACCCTCTTGTGACAATTGTAGTATATAAATAAGTAGGGATCGTTCTTAACCGGGGATTAGGAGGGATTGCAGAATCACTTGGAACTGACTCAAAAACGTAAAATGAAGATTGAAACACTAAACTGAACTCAATGAATGCAAAACTAAACAATAAAAACACTAAAACAAATCGAAAGACTCAAAACAGCCCCAAAACACTCAAAACTGCCTTAAAATCACTTTCTGGGCAGTTTTGAGCACTTTGACAACTTTGGACGAATTTGGGTAATAAAATGAATCAAAATGCTTAAAAACACAAACTAAGACACTTTCTAACTAAATTGGACACTAAAGTAAAGGGGGATTGAGGTTTTGACGAAAATAAATTAACTGCACAGATTGTAAATTGAAGGCAGATTCTAAATATAAATTTGATGAAAATATGGATGATGGAATAGCTAAGGGGTTTTTTCTCCACACATGTCACACTTGCATACACTTTGATTTTCAATTGGTCTTTCAATGAATTATGAAACTCAACACTCCGGGTTAATTAGGTCCGCTTAAATTAACCGTCAAGTTCTCCTTAAGTGAATGAATTGGATGGGTTAGCGCAACGCAATTCAAAACATTCTCCAAAAGTCCTTTACGTGAAAAGCACAATAAAGATACAATCACAGATCATTAAGCATCATGAAAACTATAAGTGTTGACGAGGCATTCGTTACTATGATGAGCATGAAATTAGTGCCAAGAATTCAATTAACGCGATTGTTTATAAGCAACCTCCACTACTTGTGAATATAAGTTCATAACTATTAGGTGAAACTCACTTATATTCTAGCGTCAAATTCATGCATGAACATTAAGCGTGCACTCTCAATAAACATACACAAACAAGTCATCAATCAAACAATTAAATGAATTGAATCCAACATTCATGAAATTCCAACCAAAAGTAATCAATTGATATTGCAAACATAAACATGGTTTCGAATCACCCCCTAGCTAACTAGGGGGATTTAGCCTCTCATGTTCACAAAAAGAGACTTACAAATGAATTTAAACATAAAGCACAAAGGATTGATTACACCTAGAACGCCCAACGAATCCACGTGAATTGGTGCGCGTCGAAGCTCCTCTTTCCTCTTCTCCTTTCTGCGGCAGATTGGTTGTGGGTGGTTTTTGGATGTGTTTCTGGTTTAGGGATGGTTTAATGGTGGTTTAATGGTGCGGCAAGGTTATGTGGTGGTGTAGGAAGGAGTGTAAGGTGATGGAGAGTGGTGGAGAGGATATGGCAAGGCTTGAAAGTGTGTGGAAGATGGCTGCAATGGAGGAATATGCACGGGTTGAATGGGTTATGGGTGATGGTGGCTGATTAGTGTTTGTAGAATGGGAGAGAATGGAGGGAATGGTAGAGGGTTGCACGGATTGAAGGGTGGAGAATGGGTTGGTGGCTGTGGCTTGAATGTATGGGAGATATGTGATGCACGGGTTTTGGGGAGAATGGTGGCTGAATGAAATTAGGGCGAATGGAAAATGCACGGATTGGGAGAATTGATGCGAACTAAGTAAGCACACAAATTAAAACCCTCTTGTGACAATTGTAGTATATAAATAAGTAGGGATCATTCTTAACCGGGGATTAGGAGGGATTGCAAAATCACTTGGAAACTGACTCAAACACGTAAAATAAAGTTTAAAAACACTAAACTAGACTCAAAGAAAGCAAAACTAAACAATAAAACACTAAAACAAATCAAAAGACTCAAAACAGCCCCAAAACACTCAAAACTGCCTTAAAATCACTTTCTGGGCAGTTTTGAGCACTTTGGTAACTTTGGACGAAATTGGGTAATAGAATGAATCAAAATGATTAAAACACAAACTAAGATACTTTCTAACTAAATTGGACACAAAAGTAAGGGGGGATTGAGTTTTTGACGAAATTAATTAAAATGCACCGATTGTCAATTAGGGCAGATTCTAAATATGAATGTAATGAAAATATGGATGAATGCTAGCTAGAAGGTTCTTCTCCACACATGTCACACTTGCATACACTTTGATTTTCAGTTGGTCTTTCGATAAATTATGAAACTCAACACTCCGGGTTAATTAGGTCCGCTTAAATTAACCGTCAAGTTCTCCTTAAGTTAATGAATTGGATGGGTTAGCGCAACGCAATTCAAAACATTCTCCAAGAGTCCTTTACGTGAAAAGCACAATAAAGATACAATCAAAGATCATTAAGCATCATGAAAACTATAAGTGTTGACGAGGCATTCGTTACTATGATGAGCATGAAACTAGTGCCAAGAATTCAATTAACGCGATTGTTTATAAGCAACCTCCACTACTTGTGAATATAAGTTCATAACTATTAGGTGAAACTCACTTATATTCTAGCGTCAAATTCATGCATGAACATTAAGCGTGCACTCTCAATAAACATACACAAACAAGTTATCAATCACACAGTTAAACGAATTGAATCAATCATTCATGAAATTCCAACCAAAAGTAATCAATTCATATTGCAAGCATAAACATGGTTTCGAATCACCCCCTAGGTAACTAGGGGGATTTCTGATGGTGGCTCCGGTTTGTGTTAGGGTGTGAATGGATGCACGGATTGATGGGAAGGAATGGGAAAAAAGTGGCTGAATAAAGAATGGAATGAATGGGATATGGTAAGGTGGCTGCGGCAATGGGATAAATTGGGAGAGAATGAGTGTTAGGGTATGGAATGCACGGCCTTGATTTCTTTTTGTTTTTTTTTTATGGTTAATGGTAAATGGGGGGGGCCACGGCAGAGAAGAAAAATGATGTTTGGTGGCTGCATCTGTTTTTAGAATTAGGGAGAATGTTGGGGGGAAGTCACGGCTTAGGTCTAAAAATGGGTGGAATGGGTGGTTTTTGGGTTATGGTGGCTGCGGCACAAGGGAGAGAATGGAGTGAATGGTGGCTGATTAGTGTTAGGGTGAATGTGTCGAATGAGAGGGGGGTGACGGCTGGGATTGAATTTGGGAGAGAAATAGGTTTAATTAAAGGGTGCGGCTGAGATGTGTTTGTGGCTGAATATATGGCTGATTGATTAAAGGGAGAGTATGAAAGTGACGGCTAGGGTGAGTTAGGGTGAGTTAGGGTGAGGGAAATTGGGTTTAAGTGACTGATTTTGGACCCAAATGCTCCCCCTTGCACGGCAAGGGAAGGGGAGAAAATACAAGGGCACGGCAAAGGGTTACAAAGTGGCTAGGGCCTTCGTTTTGTGTCCTAAAGCGCCTACAAGGACTTCAAAGTGGCTAGAAAATACGGACGTTTAAGATTAGGAAAGGTTACCAAAACGGCAAACTTAGGGTTAACTTTCCTAAAATAGGAAACCTTGTTTGAGTAGGATTCCTCGTTTTGGTAAGAATTCATCGTTGGAGTAGGAATTCGTCGTTTCTTCAAGTCTTGATGCGAGAATTATACGCACACAAATTAAACCCTCTTTTTATCAATTGTAGTGAAGAATGTAAGTAGGGATCGTTCTAGACCGGGGATTAGGAGGGATTGTTAATCACTTGGAATTGACTCAAAAATGTAGAAACACAATATAAAACACTTTACTAGACTCAAAGAATGCAAAACTAAACTTTAAAACACCAAAACAAACCAAAAGACTCAAAACAGCACCAAAACACTCAAAACTACCTTAAAAACACAATCTGGGCAGTTTTGAACACTAGACACAACTTTGGACGAAAATTGGTTTTAACTTGACCTAAGACACTTAAAAACACAAACTAAATTGATTTCTAACTAATTTGACACTCTAAGTAAAGGGGGATTTTGACTTTGACGAAGTTGAAAACAAAACTTAAAACTTTGTAAAACAAACAGATTTTAAAACGAATTTGGATTTAATGAATGGGATGGAAGCTAGCTAAGGGATTCATCTCCACACATGTTATACTTGCACACAAAAAGATTTCTAATTGCTTTTCAATAAACCATGAATTCTCAACGCCCCAAGTTAATTAGGTTCGCTTAAATTAACCCTCAGATTTTCCTAACGTTATTGAATTGGATAATTGCATACGACAATCCAAAACATTCCCCACAAGTCCCCTACATGATTGCATAATAGAGATACAAGCAAGAATCATTAAGTTCTATGAAAACCATAAGCATTGACGAAGCACTTGTTACTATGATTGCATGAAACTTATGCCAAGAATTTACTTAACGCGATTGAGATCATCAACCTTTACTACTTGTGAATATAATTCCATAACGATTAGGTGAAATTTCCTTATATCCTAGCATCCAATTTATGCATGAAAATTAAGCGTGCACTCTCAACCAACACACACAAATCAAGGTAATTCACATAGATAAGTAAATTGAATTCACGACGTATGAAACGCAATTAGAAGTAATCAAATCATATTGCAAGCATAAACATGTGTTTCGAATCCCCCCCTAGCCAAGGGGGGGTTTAGTTCCTCATACGCACAAAACAAAGAGAATTGAAATTAAACATTGAAATCAAAGGAAAAGAAACACCTAGAAATTCCAAAGACGCGAACTTGAATTGCATGAACTTCCGAGCTTCCTTCTCCTCCTCCTTGGTGCGGTAAGGGTCTAGGGACAGGTTTTAGGGCCTTAGGTGTATGGATGTATGGTTATGGAGGGATGTAGTAGTGTTTAGGGGAAGGGGATGGTGTGGCAAGGCTTAAAACTAAGGAGAAAGGTGTTTGGTGGCTGCGGCAAGGGTGTGGAGAGGTTTGGACGAATTTCTGGAGTGAATGAATGGGTATGAGAGGTGGTAATCTGATCTAGGGGTTAATATGAGTATATATATAAGCACTTAAAACCCTAGGGTAATCAGATATGAGCTTGTGACAAGGTAGGACGGCTAGGAGACAAGGTAGGACGGCTAGGAGACAAGCTAGGACGGCTAGGAGACAAGCTAGGACGGCTAGTGACAAGCTAGGACGGCTAGTGACAAGCTAGGACGGCTAGGAGACAAGCTAGGACGACTAGGAGACAAGCTAGGATGATAGGAGCATTTTTATGCGACTTAATTGGCTTGTTCTCATGCATTTATGTTGTTTTTTCCTTAGTTAGTTTAGTGTTTAAAGTCATTTTCGTGCAATTTCAGGTTTTAAGTGTCAAAGAATGCAAAAAGAAGCAATTTGGAGCATTCTAGAGCATTTTTGGGCCAAGATTGGATAGTGCAAGCATGGAGACATGAAGATGGACGAATTTGAAAAGCTTGAATTCAGTTAGAGAGCTGCAAGAAGGCCTAAAAATCTGATTTCTAGAAGGCTACATTAATCCCACATGTTTTTAGACTTTGTTCTTCTAGAAGCCAGCCATTGAAGACCACATGTTTCACACATGGTGCATAATTTCTACCTAATTTCTGGTACAAAACCTCTTGTTTTCAACTAAGTTCTAAACCCTTCCTAGCCCTATAAATAAGGCAGCTGCAAGCATCACAAGATCATTCAGAAATTTCACAAACTCATTCATCATCAAAATTCGTCCATTCTATTCCAGCAGCATCCATTGACCCCAAAACACCATTCTTCAACCTAGAGATACAATCAGCCATTCCACCACTTCCCAACCATCAAACACTCATCCACACCCATCCTACATCCCTTGCCGTGTCTCTAAACATCCCACAAACCGTTCTACATCATCAAAACGTCCCAGAATTCATCCCCATCCAATCTGCCGCAAGCAAGAAGGAGACAGATGCATAAAATTGTTTGGTTCTTCATTCTGAGTTGTTGAACGATTTTAGGTGTATTCTCTCTTATACTTCAATGTCTAATTCATGTGATCTCTGTTTTGCTCTGAGTATGATTGGCTAAATTCGTTTTGGCTAAGGGTGTATTTGAAACCATGGATATATATGTGAATTAAGTTGATTACTCCAGTTATCGTTGCATAAGTCATGAATACAATCTGTTTAACTATGTGATTTAGAACTTATTCTTGTATGTTGATTGAGAGTGCACACTTAATTTGCATGCTTGAATCTGGTGCTAGGATATGAATTTGTTTCACCTAATCGTTATGAGTTTATATCCACAAGTAGTGAAGGTCACTAGTCATGATCGTGTTGAGTAGATTCCTGGCGAAAGTATCATGCTTTTCATAGTTACAATTGCCTTGTCGATGCTTATGATTTCCAATGAACGTAATGATTCTAACTTGTATCTTTATCATGCTGTTCATATAGAGAACTTGTTAGGAATAATTTGGTTGCAATGCATATTCATTCAATTCAATGATCTTAGGGAAATCTGAAGGTTAATTTAAGCGGACCTAATTAACTTGGAGTGTCGAGGTTCATAACTTGTCGAATTGATAACTGGAAGTTGATTTAAGTTGCATATATTTCATGTGTGGAGAAGAACCCCTTAGCCATCTCACCATCCATTTAATTCCATCAAATTCGTCCAATTCTGCCTAGTTTACTTTCTTGTTTTGTTTGTTTGATTTTCGTCCAAAACCAAATCCCCATTTATGTTAGAGTGTCTAATTGGTCCAAATATGTTTTAGATTGTGTTTTTAAGAGTTTTGAGTCAAGTTAGAACCAATTTTCGTCCAAGTTTGTGTTTAGGCTCAAAACTGCCCAGATTGTGTTTTTAAGGCAGTTTTGAGTGTTTTCAGCCTATTTTGAGTCTTATGAACGTGTTTGAGTCTTTTTACGTGAGTTTGAGTGTTTGAAAGGTTAATTTTATTTATTTGAGTCAGTTTAGAGTGTTTAGCAATCCCTCCTAATCCCCGGTGTAAGAACGATCCCTACTTATTCATATGCTACAATTGTCAAAAGAGGGTTAATTTGTGTGTTAAGTTAATTTTCGCATCAAATTTTGGCGCCGTTGCCGGGGATTAGCAACTTTGCTAATCCCTTGTTATTTCTTTTTAGTTATTTTCGTGTGTTATTTGTTTGTTATTAGTTTTAGTTTCTGACTTGTTTGTTTCCTTGTTTTAGGTACTAGTGCATGACGCGGAGTTCTCAAACTGTGCATGCACATATCTTGGACTTTAACGACGATTTTGAACGTGATTTGAGAAGAAAGAGGAGGCATCCCGAACCTAGTGAACCTAGTTCAAGTTCAGAGGCCGAATCTGAGTTTGAAGAAGTGAAAGAAGAAGTTATGGCAGCGGACAATCGGACCATTAAAGAGCTTTCGGCCTCGGGGTTGGCCAATGCCGCACCATTATGCATTCAATACCCCGCGGCTACCCAAGGCAAGACCGATGAATTTGAATTGAAGTCAAGCTTGTTGCACCACATTCCTAAGTACCATGGACTGTCCATGGAAGATCCAAACAAGCATCTTAAAGAGTTTGAAGTAGTATGCTCAAGCATGACACCCATCAACGTAGATGAGAGTATTTTGAAGATGAAAGCTTTTCCATTCTCTCTTTTGGAAAAGGCTAAAGATTGGCTTTATGAATTAGCACCTGGAACGGTCACTTCGTGGGAAAGTATGAAGAGAGCATTTTTAGAGAAGTTCTTCCCCACTTCGAGAGTTATTCTTTTAAGGAAGAAAATTAGTGGAATTGAACAAGGCCAAGGCGAATCATTCCCAGCATACTATGAACGTTTCAAGGCTCTAGTTGCATCATGCCCACAACATCAAATGAAGGAAGAGCTTTTGATTCAATATTTCTATGAAGGACTACTTCCACTTGAGAGACAAATGCTAGATGCTTCGGCGGGAGGTGCTTTGGTAGACAAAACCCCGGTGGCTGCAAAGACTCTCATTGCCAACCGAGCGCTAAATGCACAACAATATGAAGGACTTGGCCAAAGAGACATGCCACGGCAGCAACAAGTGAATGAGGTAAGTGCTATTTCTGAACTTCAAAATCAAATGGCTAATCTTACTTCTCTTCTTTCGCAGGTGGTTGAAATACCAAAGGTACAAAGTGTGGCTGTTTGTGGCGTGTGCTCCATGAATGGACATCTCACCGACAAGTGCCCTCAATTGATTGAAAATGGAGGGTGGGAATCTGCCAATGCCGTGGGTTATGGGAACCAAAACCAACAAAGGAGTGACCCTTTCTCTAACACATACAATCCCGGTTGGAGAGATCATCCAAATTTCAAATGGAGGGAGCCACAACAACCCCAACAATCTGCACCACAAAGGGGATTTCAACAAAACCCCCCTGGGTTCCCACGGCCATACCAATCCAACCCACCACCATTGTCCCAAAACAACTCAGGTTCGTCTTTTGATAATTCTCAAGTTATTCAATTACTAACTCAATTGGCGCAGGGGCAAGAAAAACAAGCAAAGGACATGCACAATTACGCCAATGAAGTGCAAAATCAAGCTCGAGAGGTGACTGAATTGAAGAGACAAGTGGGACAAATGGCTGAGTTCATGGGCCAATTTAGAGAGCAAGGCAAGTTGCCTAGTTCAACCGTTGTCAACCCAAAGGGAGGATTCGAATCTGCCAAAGCAATCATGTTGCGAAGTGGGAAACAAGTTGGAACGACCTCACAACTCTCTAAATCTGCCCCAACGGAAGATGAAAAGTTGCAATTTGAGGAGGGGGAGCAAGAACAAGCCACGGCAAGGGCAGGAGACACCATGCCGCAGCCACCTCAACTACACCATTCGGCTTCCAAGGGTAAGGATGTTCCAAGTTCGATTATTTCTAATGCTATTCCTCCAAATGTCCCCTTTCCTAGCAGGTTTATGCAATCTAAGACAGAGGAGGATGAAAAAGACATCCTGGAGACGTTTAGGAAGGTGCATGTCAATATCCCGCTCCTTGATGCAATAAAGCAAATTCCGAAGTACGCTAAGTTTTTAAGGAAGATTTGTACAACAAGGAAACGGATTCGGGAGAAAGAGGTGGTACATGTAAGTGAGAATGTCTCTGCAATGTTGCAAAGAAAGCTACCACCTAAATGCAAAGATCCAGGTAGTTTCACTATCCCTTGCGTAATTGGTAATACAAGGTTTGAACATGCCATGCTAGATTTAGGTGCTTCAATTAATGTCATGCCATATTCTGTTTATGCATCGATGAATCTAGGAGAGCTTAAAAATGATGGTGTTATTATCCAATTAGCCGATCGATCCAATGCATATCCGAAAGGAATTTTGGAGGATGTTTTGGTGCAGGTAGACCATTTGATTTTTCCTGCAGATTTCTATGTGCTTGACATGGAAGATTCGGCACACTCTCCATCATCACCACTCTTACTTGGACGACCTTTCATGAAAACAGCTCAAACCAAGATTGATGTGGCCAAGGGAGCAGTCACTATGGCTTTTGGTGGTGATATGATTAACTTTAAGATTCCTGAAGCGATTGAGAATACTAATGATGTTCGTTCTTGTTGTGCCATTAATGTAATTGAACACATAGGGACGGAGTATTCAACAAAGATCAAGAAGGATGTTTCTCGAACTACCACCGAAAAGGAACTTGGAGTAGAGCACAAGGAGTGCACGGCTCCAACCTTGAAAGCACCACAATTAGCCATGAGCAACCCTTGTGCATCCGTCCATTGTGCTACCACTTCTTTGCTGTACAAAGGTAAGCCACCTATTCCAAATTCGATTCCCATTTCAACTAATAGGTTGTTACCTCGTGTGGTGCAGGTACCTAATCGAATTCAACGTCGTGGGAGAATTCGTGTTGATGTAGAAAAGCACAACACGACAATAAGAAAGGATCATTATCCCACTCCATTCAAGGACCCAAAGCATGAAGTGGTTCGTCAGACAGATTGTAGTTGCACCCCTCCATGCCGTGGGGTTCCATAAACCTTCAAGGGAGCATCGTCCGGCTGTACGACGTTAAAGCAAGCGCTTCTTGGGAGGCAACCCATGCATTCGACAAGGAGAAGATGGAACTTTCACTCCAAACCCAGATTTGCGTTTCTAAACCCTTCTCCTTGCTGTTTATTTTATCATGCTTAGTTGCTTGTTATTTGTTTGCTTTTATGTGAGTCTTTGTGTGAAACATTGAGGACAATGTTTGATTTAAGTGTGGGGGGGTAAACAAGTGTTTTTATGCAAAATTCGTGGGATTCTATCACCTATCACTTCTAATGTTGTTTCTCACTGTTTTTAAGTGTTTTTAATACATTTTGAGCTGTTTTGGTGTGTGTTGAAGTAAAAATCCGAAAATTTGAAAAAAAAAAAAAAAAAAAATCGAAAAAAAAAGTGTTTTGAAAAAGCCAAAAAGAGTTGTTTTTGTGTGTTTGTTCGTGTCTTAGGGTACCTTCCAACACAATGATGAGGATTTGGTTTTTAATGCATGACTGTTAAAGAAAGTTACAAACATGGATGAAAGTTTGATTTATTCTATGTTTATGCTTGGTTGTGGTTATAACTTATGAATTCACATGCAATCATAAAAGAAAAAAAAAAAATCTGCTTTTGTAACATGCTTGAAGGAAGGAACTCAAATTAACGCTACAACCTTGTGAGACTTGAGCCTAAACGTTTATTTGGAGAGTTAAAATCTGTGCATTCTTTGTTTTCTAAAATCGTTGCATGATCTCATTATTCTTTGCTTGGTTGCTACTTAGAAGGCGTTTCATCATTTAGTTCCAAACACTAGAAGTCATGCCCATTTCATTCAAAGCATGGTATTGATTAGCATAACACATATTCAAGATGAAGTTGTGTAGTGACCACCACTTTAGCCAAAAAGCCGTGTGCCCTACTCCATTATATGTTTAGATGTTAACCCCATTGAGCCTTGTTTAGCCTTTTCTTTGTTAACCCGCATTACCCTCACCTAGCCTAGATTAGGACTATCCATACCCTCGTTCTTAAAGTATAGTAAGCATGATTCAAATGGAATTCCTTTATGGCAGAAACCAAGTGTGGGGGAAGTTTTTATTTTGAGAATTATATGCCATAAGCACGGGTAGAAAGAAAAGAAAAGAAAAATTCGTGAAAAAAAAAATGAAAAAAAAAAAAAAGTATGAAAAGAGTTGAACAACATGAGAAAAAGAGTTCCAAGGTGTTGTTTGTTGAAGAAAGGGTCCAAAAAGTTGAATTCGGCCCCAAGAAGTTGTTTAAAGTCTTCCCCTAGTGTCTTTAAGTTAATTTCTGCAAACTAAGTGAATTCTAAGTCTTAATTTCATTACTTTGCTTACTAATGCTTGAAGAACGTTTGTTTTCCCTATCCTTTCTTTGTTAACCAATACCCCAAGCCCCGTTGCAACCCTTAAACTTCTATCTTGAGTGTTATGTGTTTCAATTTGTTGAGTTTGAATTTGGTATGAGCATATGGTGTCACTGGTTCTCGCATCTAAGTAGTAGCATTCCATTCATGAGATTATATCTAAACATGCCTATTAACTCCGGAAATTGCGTTCTTTGTGATACATATTGTGAGCATTCGTTTTTATATCTACATCAATTCTCTCACATATAACTAGTATAAGGTGTGTAGTTAGAAAATCTGAGTGAAAATAGAGTGCAAATCTATTAAGGATTGAGGGAATTCTCTAAGGCATGTTACTACATTCAAAACATTGTTTTAATTGGTTAATTGTGAACTAGTAAGTAGTGACTATGATTAAGCGTGTGCTTAAATGTTAAATTAACTCAAATCTGTGGGAATGATAATCTTTAACATGTCATGTGCATTGGAAATCCCTGAGGCAAACGTTGGAAGGTTTACATTTTGTTTGTTTTGTTTTGTTTTATTTCTTTGTTTTGCTCGAGGACTAGCAAAAGCTAAGTGTGGGGGAATTTGATAGGAGCATTTTTATGCGACTTAATTGGCTTGTTCTCATGCATTTATGTTGTTTTTCCTTAGTTAGTTTAGTGTTTAAAGTCATTTTCGTGCAATTTCAGGTTTTAAGTGTCAAAGAATGCAAAAAGAAGCAATTTGGAGCATTCTAGAGCATTTTTGGGCCAAGATTGGATAGTGCAAGCATGGAGACATGAAGATGGACGAATTTGAAAAGCTTGAATTCAGTTAGAGAGCTGCAAGAAGGCCTAAAAATCTGATTTCTAGAAGGCTACATTAATCCCACATGTTTTTAGACTTTGTTCTTCTAGAAGCCAGCCATTGAAGACCACATGTTTCACACATGGTGCATAATTTCTACCTAATTTCTGGTACAAAACCTCTTGTTTTCAACTAAGTTCTAAACCCTTCCTAGCCCTATAAATAAGGCAGCTGCAAGCATCACAAGATCATTCAGAAATTTCACAAACTCATTCATCATCAAAATTCGTCCATTCTATTCCAGCAGCATCCATTGACCCCAAAACACCATTCTTCAACCTAGAGATACAATCAGCCATTCCACCACTTCCCAACCATCAAACACTCATCCACACCCATCCTACATCCCTTGCCGTGTCTCTAAACATCCCACAAACCGTTCTACATCATCAAAACGTCCCAGAATTCATCCCCATCCAATCTGCCGCAAGCAAGAAGGAGACAGATGCATAAAATTGTTTGGTTCTTCATTCTGAGTTGTT
The DNA here is from genome assembly GCA_016587475.1 of Pyrus pyrifolia. Taxonomy (NCBI): domain Eukaryota; kingdom Viridiplantae; phylum Streptophyta; class Magnoliopsida; order Rosales; family Rosaceae; genus Pyrus; species Pyrus pyrifolia. The sequence goes on from BNSU01000024.1 coordinate 1,827,382, forward strand.
GAACGATTTTAGGTGTATTCTCTCTTATACTTCAATGTCTAATTCATGTGATCTCTGTTTTGCTCTGAGTATGATTGGCTAAATTCGTTTTGGCTAAGGGTGTATTTGAAACCATGGATATATATGTGAATTAAGTTGATTACTCCAGTTATCGTTGCATAAGTCATGAATACAATCTGTTTAACTATGTGATTTAGAACTTATTCTTGTATGTTGATTGAGAGTGCACACTTAATTTGCATGCTTGAATCTGGTGCTAGGATATGAATTTGTTTCACCTAATCGTTATGAGTTTATATCCACAAGTAGTGAAGGTCACTAGTCATGATCGTGTTGAGTAGATTCCTGGCGAAAGTATCATGCTTTTCATAGTTACAATTGCCTTGTCGATGCTTATGATTTCCAATGAACGTAATGATTCTAACTTGTATCTTTATCATGCTGTTCATATAGAGAACTTGTTAGGAATAATTTGGTTGCAATGCATATTCATTCAATTCAATGATCTTAGGGAAATCTGAAGGTTAATTTAAGCGGACCTAATTAACTTGGAGTGTCGAGGTTCATAACTTGTCGAATTGATAACTGGAAGTTGATTTAAGTTGCATATATTTCATGTGTGGAGAAGAACCCCTTAGCCATCTCACCATCCATTTAATTCCATCAAATTCGTCCAATTCTGCCTAGTTTACTTTCTTGTTTTGTTTGTTTGATTTTCGTCCAAAACCAAATCCCCATTTATGTTAGAGTGTCTAATTGGTCCAAATATGTTTTAGATTGTGTTTTTAAGAGTTTTGAGTCAAGTTAGAACCAATTTTCGTCCAAGTTTGTGTTTAGGCTCAAAACTGCCCAGATTGTGTTTTTAAGGCAGTTTTGAGTGTTTTCAGCCTATTTTGAGTCTTATGAACGTGTTTGAGTCTTTTTACGTGAGTTTGAGTGTTTGAAAGGTTAATTTTATTTATTTGAGTCAGTTTAGAGTGTTTAGCAATCCCTCCTAATCCCCGGTGTAAGAACGATCCCTACTTATTCATATGCTACAATTGTCAAAAGAGGGTTAATTTGTGTGTTAAGTTAATTTTCGCATCATAGGACGACTAGGAGACAAGGTAGGACGGCTAGTGACAAGCTAGGACGGCTAGGAGACAAGGTAGGACGGCTAGTGACAAGGTAGGACGGCTAGGAGACAAGCTAGGATGGCTAGGAGACAAGCTAGGACGGCTAGTTCTTCCAATACAAAAATTAGGCACCATGTGTGAATAGATAAAGCCTTCTAGAAATAAGGTTTTTAGGCCCCCTTGCAGCTCCCTAACTGAATTCAAGCCTTCAAATTCGTCCATCCTCATGCCTCCATGCTTGCACTATCCAATCTTGGCTCAAAAATGCTCTAGAATGCTCCAAATTGCTTCTTTTTGCATACTTTGACACTAAAACCTGAAATTGCACGAAAATGACTTTAAACACTAAACTAACTAAGGAAAAACAACATAAATGCATGAGAACAAGCCAATTAAGTCGCATAAAAATGCTCCTATCAAGTCTTCAACTCATTCATTCCTCTTTCGCTCCAAAAGGCTCCAATTTGCATCTTCTTGCACACTTTGGCCTTATAATCTGAAAATACACAAAAGTGGCCTTAAACACTAACATAGATAAGTAAACACAACATAAATGCACGAGAACAAGCTAATTAAGTCGCATGAATATGCTCCTATCAAATTCCCCCACACTTAACTTTTGCTAGTCCTCGAGCAAAACAAAACAACTGAAGTAAACAAAACAAAGAAAACAACCTAAACCTTCAAACGTTTGCCTCAGGGATTTCCAATGAAACATGACATGTCAAAGATCATTACTCACATAGCTTTTAGTCTTACTTCCCCTTAAGCACATCCTTAATCATAGTCACCATTCACTAGTTCGCATTTAATCAATTAAAACACATTTTTAATGTAGTAACATGCCTTAGAGAATTCCCTCAATTCCTCACTGGTTATGCACTCATATTTCACTCAGATTTTCTGACTACACACCCTACACTAGTTTTATGTGAGAAGATTGATGTAAACATGAAAGACTTGTACTCACATATGTTATAACAAAGAAAGCAATTTCTAGAGCAATTAAACGTGTTTGGATATGATCTCATGAATGGAATGCTACTACTTAGATGCGAGAACCAGTGACACCATATGCTCATACCAAATTCAAACTCCACAATTTAAATGCACAACACTCAAGATAGAAGTCAAGGGTTGTAACGGGGCTTGGGGTATTGGCTAACAAGGAAAGGTAGGGATAAACAAAAGTTCTTTAAGCAATAGCAAGTAAAGTAATGAAATTAAGACCTAGAATTCCCTTAGAATGCAGAAATCAACTTTTAAACAAATGGGGGAGATTCAAACAACTCTTAGGGCCTAATTCATTGTTTTGGGCCCTTACTTCAACAACCAATACTTTGGAACTCTTTTTCACTTCTTTTTTTCTTTCTTTTTTTTTTTTTTTTTTTTTTTCTTTCTAGCCATGCCTATGGCACATAAACTCACATCAATAATCTTTCCCCCACACTTATTTCCTGCAACACATTAATCAAAAGGAATTCATTGCTTACTATGCTTCAAGAACAAGGGTAAAGATGGTCCTAATCTAGGCTAGGTGAGGATAATGCGGGTTAACAAAGAATATGGGCTAACACGGCTCAATGGGGTTAAACTTAAACACAAAATGAGTGAAGGGCACATGGCTGTTTGGCTTTAATGGTGGTCACTACACAACTTCATCTTGAATATGTGTTATGCAAATCAACGACATGCTTTGAATGAAATGGGCATGAGTTCTAGCATTTGGAACTAAGTGATGAAATGCCTTCTAAGTAGTAACCAAGCAAAGAATAATGAGATCATGCAACGACTTTAGAAAACATTAATGCACAGATTTTAACTCTCCAAATACGTTTAGGCTCAAGTCTCACAGGGATGTAGCGTTTGTTTGAGTTCATTCCTTCAAGCATGTTACAAAAACTAATTTTTATCATTTGTGATTACATGTGAATTCGTAAACTATAACGACAACCAAGCATAAACCAAAGAGTATATCAAACGTCCATCCATGTTTGTAACTTTCTTTAACCATCATGCAATTAAAAACCATCCTCATCATTGTGTTGGAAGGTGACCTACGACACAAACAAACACACAAAAACAAATCTTTTTGGGTTTTTCAAAACAATTTTTCAAAACAATTTTTCAAATTTTTATGAGATTTTCGGATTTTTAATTCAACACACTCTAAAACACTCTAAAATAGCTTAAAAACACTTAAAAACAGCAAAGAACAAGTTTAGACATGTTAGGTGGTAATACCCTACGAATTTCATGCACAAATATCTCAAAACAGAATGTTACCCCCCCACACTTAAACTAAACATTGTCCTCAATGTTTTAGACACAATTAAAAACATTACACAAAACATAAAGTAAGCAACAAAGGAAAGGGTTTAGGGACGCAAATCTGAGTGTGGAGTGATTCCCAAGTTCTTCCTTTGTTGATTGCATGGGTTGCCTCCCAAGTAGCGCTTGCTTTAACGTCTTCCAGCCGGATGAAACCTTCTTTTACTCTTCACTCTGGCTCACGGAATGGAGGGTTATGTCCTCCACGGTATACTCCTTGAAATTTCTCGTAGTATGGCTCAATGAATGGGAGGGGATAGTGATCCTCCCTGATGGTGGTGTTTCGATTCCGACACTCCATGTAACTGCTCCCACCACGTTTATATCGATTGGGCTCCTGCATCAACGAAGGTAACAACCTATTAGTGGAAATAGGAATTGAGATTGGAATTGAAGACTTACAAAAATAGTGTGGTGAGGGCTTAAAAGTGGCAGCCCTATCAACAATGTTTCTATTTGAAGTTTCGGCCATATTTGGTGGTTGTAGGGCAATCACTCCAAGTTCTTCTCCAACGGTAGTTCTCAATACATCCTTCGTGGTAAGTGTGGATCCTTTCAGCCCTTTGTCCTTATACACATCTACGACAAAACAAGAATGGCTATCATTAGGAGTCTTAACAGAATCATAAACATTGAATTTAATTATGTCACCACCAAACTCCATTGTTAGTGCTCCCTTGGCCACATCAATCTTCATTTGAGCCGTTTTCATGAACGGACGGCCTAGCAAGAGTGGCAATGATGGAGCATGGCTCGAATCCTCCATTTCTAAGACATAAAAATCTGCAAGAAAGATGAGATGATTGACCTGCACTAAAAATTCTCAAGGACTCCCTTGGGATAAACATTAGAACGATCGGCCAGTTGAATTATAACGCCATCTTGTTTTAACTCACCAAGGTTCATCGATGCATAAATGGAATATGGCATGACATTAATAGAAGCACCTAAATCTAACATGCATTGTTTAAATCTCGTGTTTCCAATTGTGCATGGGATAGTAAAGCTCCCTGGATCCTTACACTTTGGGGGCAACTTTCGTTGCAAAACCGCTGATACATTTTCACTCACTTTCACAACTTCTTTGTTTGCAATTCTTTTCCTAGTTGTGCATAACTCTTTTAAAAACTTTGCATACCTGGGCACTTGCTTAATGGCATCAAGTAAAGGAATGTTTACTTGGACTTTCCGAAACGTCTCTAGAATGTCTTTTTCCTGCTCCTCCTTCTTTGTTTGCATAAATCTGCTAGGAAAAGGAACATCGGGTGGAACAAAGTTAGAATTAATCAATTTTGAACCCAAATTACCTTTGGTGGCCGAATGGGATGAGTTGGGTGCATTAATGTCCCTAGGTAGTTGCGGCAAGGGTGTTTGTACCCTTGCCGTGGGCTTGCTTACATCCTCCTCTTCATGTTGCAGCTTTTCATCCTCTTCTTCGCTTGATTTTGGTGGTTGTTGGGTGGTTCCAACTTCCTTGCCACTTCTCAAGGTAATTGCGTTGGCGGTCTCAAAACCTCCCTTCGGATTTGGAATGGTTGAGCTAGGGAGCCTGCCTTGGTCTCGGAATTGCCCTACAAACTCTGCAATCTGCCCAATTTGTTTTTCCAATTGATCCACCCTCTTTTCTTGATTCTGCATCGCTTTGGCTTGATTTTCTTGCCCCTGAGACAAATTCGTTAGTAACTTAAGAAGTGTATCATTATCTAAAGTGTTACCTGAACTTGTTTGGGCAGGTTGTGGAGGTGCTTGTGTGGGTGCAAATGTGATGCGAGAATTATACGCACACAAATTAAACCCTCTTTTTATCAATTGTAGTATAAGTATAAGTAGGGATCGTTCTTAACCGGGGATTAGGAGGGATTGCAAAATCACTTGGAAACTGACTCAAAAACGTAAAATAAAGTTTAAAACACTAAACTAGACTCAAAGAATGCAAAACTAAACATTTAAAACACTAAAACAAACCAAAAGACTCAAACAGCACCCAAAACACTCAAAACTGCCTTAAAAACACTTTCTGGGCAGTTTTGAGCACTTTGACTACTTTGGACGAAATTGGGTAATAAAATGAATCAAAACACTTAGAAACCCAAACTAAGACACTTTCTCACTAAGTTGGACACTAAAGTAAAGGGGGATTGAGTTTTTGACGAAATTAACTAAAATGCACAGATTGTAATTAAAAACAGATTGTAAAGATGAATGTGATGGAATTGAATGGATGGGATGGCTAGCTAAGGGGTTCATCTCCACACATGTTACACTTGCATAATAAAAAGATTTCCAATTGCATTTCAATAAACCATGAATTCTCAACACCCCAAGTTAATTAGGTCCGCTTAAATTAACCTTCAAATCTTCCTAATGTTATTGAATTGGATGATTGCATACGACAACCCAAAACATTCCCCACAAGTCCCCTACATGATTGCATAATAGAGATACAAGCAAGAATCATTACGCTCTATGAAAATTATAAGTGTTAACGAGGCATTCGTTACTATGATTGCATGAAACTTATGCCAAGAATTCGTTTAACGCGATTGTTTATAAGCAACCTCCACTACTTGTGAATATAAGTTCATAACTATTACGTGAAACTCCCTTATATTCTAGCGTCATGTTCATGCATGAAAATTAAGTGTGCACTCTCAATAAACATACATAAATAGGTTATCAATCAAATAGTTAAACAAATTGAATTCACAACTTATGAAACGCAATTAGAAGTAATCAAATCAAAATGCAAGCATAAACATATATTTCAAATCCCCCCCTAACGAGGGGGGGTTTAGTTCCTCATGATACAAAACAAAGAGAATCAAAGAAACGCCTAAACATTCCAACAACTCAAACTTGAATTGTATGAACGTTTAGGCCCTCTTCTCTTCCATTCCTCATTCGTACAAAACAAAGGGTATTGAAATTAAACATTGAAATCAAAGAAACACCTAAACATTCCAACAACTCAAACTTGAATTGTATGAACGTTTAGGCACTCTTCTCCTCCTCTTCGTTGTAGCACAAGGTCTAAGGATAGGTTTGGAGGGATGGGGAGTTATGGATGGTGTAGAATGATGTGTTTAGGATAGGGATGGATGTAGGGGACCTCAAGGCTTCTTTTTGGGCAGAAAATATGAAGAATGGTGAAGTATGGATGTGTTATAGAGAAGGGATGAATTTCTGGCGTGAATGGTGAATGAATGGGAATGAATGCAATGGATGATTATTTATAGGTGAATGAAGGAAGAAAAGAGGGAATATGACAGCTAGGTTGTGATGATGAATGCATGTGCAAAGTTGGTTGAATGATTATGGGTGCATGTGGCTGATTTATATGAAGGGAATGGGAGAGGGAACATGACAGCTAGGTAAAGTGAATGTGGCTGCATGTTTGAATGATTAAATAATGCATGTGGGTTGGAAATGCATGTGCAATGATTCTTTGGTGCTGAAAATGCATGTGTAAGCATGTGTTGGCTGAATTAAAGAATGTGAGGGAATGATGAAAGGGGAAACATGACAGCTAGGTTGAATTATGAAGAGTGAATGCATGTGGCTGATTTATGTGAATGATTATGGGTGATTATGATAAGTGATAAGTGGTGATGATAAGTGTATGATAAGTGATTATGATAAGTGATAAGTGGTGATGATAAGTAATGATTTATGATAAGCGATAAGTGGTGATGATAAGTAATGATATGTGGGAGTGTGGCTGAAATGAAGGAGTGGAATGTTGGAATGTTATGCACGGCTAAGGATATAGGAGAGGTTTAAATGTCCTAAAACTAAAGGGAACAAGGTTCCAACACTTTGGTCTTCAATTAGGTCTTCAATTTCGTCCAACACTTTGGCTCCAAGCATAGGCTATCCATCCTTAGCCCAAAAGTGCTCCAAAAGTCTCCAAAATGCATCTTTTTGCTCCTTTAGCCCTTTGGACCTACAAACCCACGAAAATAGCTTAAAGTACTAAAATAACTAAAGAAACATAACGTAAATGCACGAGAACAAGCCATTTAAGTCGCATGAATATGCTCCTATCAAATACCCCCACACTTAGCTTTTGTTAGTCCTCGAGCAAAACAAAACAAAAGAAACCAAAAACAAAACGACACTGAACAAGAAAACACAACCTAAACCTTCCAACAATCGTCTCAGGGATTTCCAATGTACATGACAAGTTAAAAATCATTATTCCCACAGATTTTAGCCATCTTTACACTTAAGTACATTTTTAATCATAGTCACCACATACTAGTTCACAATTAAGCATTTAAAACCATGATTTGAATGTAGTAACATGCCTTAGAGAATTTCCTCAATTCCTTACTAGAATGCACTCTATTTTCACACAGATTTTCTGACTACACACCCTACACTAGTTATATGTGAGAGATTGATGTAAACATGAAAGACTAGTACCTCACATATGTTATAACAAAGAAAGCATTTTCTGGATTTACGATAATGACATGAATATGATCTCATGAATGGAATGCTACTACTTAGAATGAGAACCAGTGATTCCATAAGCTCATATCAATTCCAAACTCCACATTTTGAAACACATAACACTCAAGATAGAAGTCAAAGGGTTGTAACGGGGCTAGGGTATTGGCTAACAATGAAAGGTGAAGGATAAACAAACATTCTTAAAGCAATAGTGAGCAAAGTATTGAATTAGGCACTTAGAATTCCCTTAAGAACGCAGAAGTCAACTTTGAACACCCAAGGGAAAGTCACACAAAACTTAGGGCCATATTCAACTTTTTGGACCCTTTCTTCAACCATCAATGCTCGTGAGTTCATTCTTACTTATTTTCACTCTTTTTTTTTTTCCTTCTTCTTTTCTTTTTTTTTTTTTTTGAATCTCAAAACATACATATAAACGTAAGAACAAACTTTTACTCCCCCACACTCATTTTCTTGCATAATGTAACTCAAAAGGAATTCATTTAAGTCATGCTCACTATACTTTAAGAACAAGGGTATAGGAAAGTCCTACTCTAGGCTAGGTGAGGAAAATGTGGGTAAACAAAGAATAAAAGCTAAACAAGGCTCAACAGGGTTAAAACTTACAACATATACGAAATATGGGAAGTAAGGCTATTTGGCTATGGTGGTGGTTACACAACTTCATCTTGATATATGTTATGCAATTCAATGTCATGCTTTGAATGAAACGGATATAAGTTCTAGCATTTAGTTCTATCATGATATAATTGCATTCTAAGTAGCAACCAAGCAAGGAATAATGAGATCATGCAACAACTTTAGAAAACAAAGAATCACAGATTATAACTCTCCAAAGAAGGTAATGGCTCGAGTCTCACAGGGTTGTAGCGTTTGTTTGAGTTCCTTCCTTCAAGCATGTTACAAAAACGAATTTTTCTTTTATGATTGCATGTGAAGTCATACATTATAACCATAACCAAGCATATACCAAGAGTAAATCAAACTTTTCTCTATGTTTATAACTCCTTTTAACAGTCATGCAATTACAAACCAAATCCTTATCATTGTGTTGGAAGGTATCCTAAGACACAAACACACAAAAACGACTCAAAACACTCTTTTTAGGCTTTTCAAAACATGTTTTTCAAATTTTTATGTGATTTTCGGAGTTATAAAACAAAACATACTAAAACACTCTAAAACATCTTAAAAACACCTTAAAACAGCAAGGAACAACATTTGAAGTTATGGGTGATAAAATCCCACGAATTTGCATCAAATATACTTAGTTACCCCCCCACACTTAAATCACACATTGTCCTCAATGTTTTAAGCATAGATTTACATAAAACATAAGTAAACACACAAACAGCAACTAAACATACTAAACATGGCAGAATGTAGTTAACAAAGAGAAGAGTTTAGAGACGCAAATCTGGTTATAGAGTGTAAATTCCATCTTCTCCTTGGTAATTGCATTGAGGCTTGGATCTTTGTGATTCCACAGGCTTACTCTTGAACTGCGCTGCTCCCATCGTTGATTTTCCTTTGTGCTACTCTTGAACTGGGCAACAGGCTTCCTTTGATCTCCCCCGAAGGTCTGAGCTTCCTCCTTTTATCTGTTTCTTTGTTCAATCTCTCCAATTCGTATTGAAGAGGGTTAGAGGATAGCTCAGCATATGCAGTTGTTGCTTGTCTCCACATGCTTCAATGTGTCATTTTCACTTGCCTTACTTGCTCCCCTTTGCAGAAGTGGTCCCTTCTCTGGAAGTGTATCAACCGTTGAAGATGACTACTCGAGAGCAACGCTAGGTAAGCAATCAGGAAAGGGATTCCCGGCCGTCGGAAGACTGACTCCAAGTGCCGGCTGATTGCTTCTTTTATTTTGCTATGCGAGTAATAACAAAGACAAAGGAAAAGACAGGGAAAGAGCATGATATGAGATACTTTTGCTTTTGACCTTGATGATATGAGATACCTTTGCTTTTGAAGAAGCGGTGAATGAATCAGCACATGTATTTGTTATGCTGTTTCCTCCTGGGTCATCTATACTCCAGGCATCTGGTATCATCTTTGGGGAAGAAGAAAGAATTGAGTATTTTGAAAGGCTTTGCTGGGAGTGCGCCCTCAAAAGTGAGGAAGAGTTGGGCATTTTCTTCAGGTTTGCCTTGCCATAAAAGATGAAGGTCGACATATATAGGGATTTCCCAATAGCAAGTGGTGGTATTGTTCTTTTACCCTTGTCGACAACGTTTTGATCCCGCACATTCGGCTTTTTGAAATAGTGACGCCTCTTCGATTTCTGAACGACGCCTCTTCGATTTCTAAGCAGGCGCCCCTTCGATTTCTGAGCGACGCCCCTTCGCTTTCTGAACGACACGTAGTAGTGCGGATGCGGCTCTTTTGACAAAGCTGCATGCGTTTTCTGAAAAGTAGAGAAAGCATCATCGAACTTTGCGTTTGTCGGCTAAAGATGTGTAGTTGCGATGATGGCCTCCACGTGTTTTCACTTTGTCAGAGATCTTTTGACAAAGTGAACGCGTTTTCTGAAAAGCCGAGAGATCGTCGCCGAACTTTGCACAGGAAATTCCGGCTTTTTGAATTGGTGGACGCGTCGCCTTGGCTTTTTATAGAGCTACCGATCACCTCAAACATACACACTCTGAAGACTGCCCATTTTTGAAAATTGTCTCCGGCCCTTTGAAATTTAACTCCATCCACCCCTTCTCTTGAACACCTTTGAAAAATGGCAAACCCATCGAACCTTAGCTTAGAATTGAGTCTTAACAGTGATACGGGCGCGCCGCGTCAAGGTAACGTATGGCACCCTTCTTTCTTATCTTCTAACGGTCCTCTTACAGGTGAAGACTCCGTGATGCAAGATGCCACAACAGCTACAATAGTAGCTAGGAACCTCCTCACTCCCAAAGATAGTCAGCTGCTTTCAGGACGGTCCGATGAGTTGGCCGTTCAAGAATCCCTCGCACTTAGTGTTCAGTGTGCGAGCTCTGTGTCCAACATGGGCCAACGCCTGCTTGCTCGGTCCCGTCAAGTGGAATCATTGATGGCAGAGGTGGAAAATCTTAAGCAGGAGATCAAACAGCTTAAGTACGAGAATGGAAGTTTACATGTGCTTGCAAATAACTATTCGTCGGGCATGAAGAGGAAGCTTGATGAGCTGCAAGAATCTCAAGGTCGCGTTCAAAGTGACCGTCAAAGGCTTGCGTCTTTCTTCCAGAGGCACCTCTTTCCTGGGTCATCTAGCGTTCCACCCAGTATTGAGGCCTGGAATGCTCTAGCTCCGATGCCTCCCGCTCCGATGCCTTCCGCTCCGATGCCTTCCGCTCCGATGCCTTCTGCTCCGATGCCTTCTGCTCCGATGCCTTCTAATCCGACGCCTCGTAGTGGGGCTTCACGTAAACATCCTTTGTGAAGGCTCCATCTTTCTCCATGTTTAGTATCTTTTCTTTTCTTTTTTCTTTTTTTTTTTTTTTTTTTTTTTCTATTTGAATCAAACGGCATGGAATTGATCTTTGAATGGAAGGTGATACTTGAAATGATCCGGTAATGGTTTAAATTCAAGATTGGATGCTTGAATCATTAACAACATGTTAGTATAAAAGAAAATTGAAATTGGAGGAGGTAGCTTACTTATGTGATCCAATAAGAACTCAAGAATAAACACCCCTTCTTTGAACGTTTCAGGGACTTTGCACTTGGTTAGATTTGATGTGAGGATTGGTCCTTGTCTTGTGTCATAAAATTCAACTTCTTTGGGGTTGTTTATCTCAAGAACGTCCTCTTTGATGAATTCATGGTATTCCCTACTTTTCACCTTTGGAAGGGCTTCCAAGGTGTCTTTTTCACTTTCTTCTTCCTTGGAATTCATGAACCTGCAAGGAATAGGGATATTAGGTGGAATGGGGTTGGAACTAATTAAATTTGGAACAACCTTACTTGAATTAGATGGCGTAGGAGCAATAGGTGCCTCCGGCAAAGGTGTTTCCACTCTTGCCATGGGTTGGGTGTATTCCTTTTCCTTGTGATTTGATTTTGATGGTTGAGGGTCCGTTCCAACCTCCTTGCTACTTCTCAAGGCAGTTTCAGATCCTTCCTTCGGATTTGCAATGGTTGAAATAAGGAGTTTGCCTTGGTCTTGAAATTGTCCTACGAACTCCGCGATCTGCCCAATTTGCTTTTCCAAGTAGTCCAACCTTTTGTCTTGATTTTGCCTTGCTTTGTTTAGATCTTCTTGCCCCTGAGACAAATTGGTGAGTAACTTACAAACCGTATCATTATACAAAGACTCACTTGAATTTGTTTGGGCAGGTTGTGGTGGCTGCATAGGTGTTGTATAGAACTCCTCATATGGTTGCCAATATCCTTCTTGTTGAATATGTTGAGGTTCCCACCACATAGAGTTTGAATGATCACTCCAATCCGAATTGTAAGTATTGGAAAACACGTCGTTTCTTGATTGATTATGATCAAATGTACCAACTCTTTGCGTTTGGTACTCTTCCATAAGCTGTGACAAAAGAGAAGCACTATCAAGTGCCATGTCTTGCTTCTAAAATCAACAAAATAAAACTAAAAATATAGACACACAAACGAAAATAAAACAATCCAAGAGATTAGCAAAGTTGCTAATCCCCGGCAACGGCGCCAAAATTTGATGCGAGAATTATACGCACACAAATTAAACCCTCTTTTTATCAATTGTAGTATAAGTATAAGTAGGGATCGTTCTTAACCGGGGATTAGGAGGGATTGCAAAATCACTTGGAAACTGACTCAAAAACGTAAAATAAAGTTTAAAACACTAAACTAGACTCAAAGAATGCAAAACTAAACATTTAAAACACTAAAACAAACCAAAAGACTCAAACAGCACCCAAAACACTCAAAACTGCCTTAAAAACACTTTCTGGGCAGTTTTGAGCACTTTGACTACTTTGGACGAAATTGGGTAATAAAATGAATCAAAACACTTAGAAACCCAAACTAAGACACTTTCTCACTAAGTTGGACACTAAAGTAAAGGGGGATTGAGTTTTTGACGAAATTAACTAAAATGCACAGATTGTAATTAAAAACAGATTGTAAAGATGAATGTGATGGAATTGAATGGATGGGATGGCTAGCTAAGGGGTTCATCTCCACACATGTTACACTTGCATAATAAAAAGATTTCCAATTGCATTTCAATAAACCATGAATTCTCAACACCCCAAGTTAATTAGGTCCGCTTAAATTAACCTTCAAATCTTCCTAATGTTATTGAATTGGATGATTGCATACGACAACCCAAAACATTCCCCACAAGTCCCCTACATGATTGCATAATAGAGATACAAGCAAGAATCATTACGCTCTATGAAAATTATAAGTGTTAACGAGGCATTCGTTACTATGATTGCATGAAACTTATGCCAAGAATTCGTTTAACGCGATTGTTTATAAGCAACCTCCACTACTTGTGAATATAAGTTCATAACTATTACGTGAAACTCCCTTATATTCTAGCGTCATGTTCATGCATGAAAATTAAGTGTGCACTCTCAATAAACATACATAAATAGGTTATCAATCAAATAGTTAAACAAATTGAATTCACAACTTATGAAACGCAATTAGAAGTAATCAAATCAAAATGCAAGCATAAACATATATTTCAAATCCCCCCCTAACGAGGGGGGGTTTAGTTCCTCATGATACAAAACAAAGAGAATCAAAGAAACGCCTAAACATTCCAACAACTCAAACTTGAATTGTATGAACGTTTAGGCCCTCTTCTCTTCCATTCCTCATTCGTACAAAACAAAGGGTATTGAAATTAAACATTGAAATCAAAGAAACACCTAAACATTCCAACAACTCAAACTTGAATTGTATGAACGTTTAGGCACTCTTCTCCTCCTCTTCGTTGTAGCACAAGGTCTAAGGATAGGTTTGGAGGGATGGGGAGTTATGGATGGTGTAGAATGATGTGTTTAGGATAGGGATGGATGTAGGGGACCTCAAGGCTTCTTTTTGGGCAGAAAATATGAAGAATGGTGAAGTATGGATGTGTTATAGAGAAGGGATGAATTTCTGGCGTGAATGGTGAATGAATGGGAATGAATGCAATGGATGCTTATTTATAGGTGAATGAAGGAAGAAAAGAGGGAATATGACAGCTAGGTTGTGATGATGAATGCATGTGCAAAGTTGGTTGAATGATTATGGGTGCATGTGGCTGATTTATATGAAGGGAATGGGAGAGGGAACATGACAGCTAGGTAAAGTGAATGTGGCTGCATGTTTGAATGATTAAATGATGCATGTGGGTTGGAAATGCATGTGCAATGATTCTTTGGTGCTGAAAATGCATGTGTAAGCATGTGTTGGCTGAATTAAAGAATGTGAGGGAATGATGAAAGGGGAAACATGACAGCTAGGTTGAATTATGAAGAGTGAATGCATGTGGCTGATTTATGTGAATGATTATGGGTGATTATGATAAGTGATAAGTGGTGATGATAAGTAATGATTTATGATAAGCGATAAGTGGTGATGATAAGTAATGATATGTGGGAGTGTGGCTGAAATGAAGGAGTGGAATGTTGGAATGTTATGCACGGCTAAGGATATAGGAGAGGTTTAAATGTCCTAAAACTAAAGGGAACAAGGTTCCAACACTTTGGTCTTCAATTAGGTCTTCAATTTCGTCCAACACTTTGGCTCCAAGCATAGGCTATCCATCCTTAGCCCAAAAGTGCTCCAAAAGTCTCCAAAATGCATCTTTTTGCTCCTTTAGCCCTTTGGACCTACAAACCCACGAAAATAGCTTAAAGTACTAAAATAACTAAAGAAACATAACGTAAATGCACGAGAACAAGCCATTTAAGTCGCATGAATATGCTCCTATCAAAATGGCTTGGTGAAGAAGCCCGTAGGTTGTTGCCTAAAGCCCCCTTGTTGTGGTGGTTGTTGGGGCTCTCTCCATTTGAAGTTTGGGTGGTCTCTCCAACCCGGATTGTAAGTGTTCGAGTACGGGTCGTTCCTTGGTTGGTTTTGACCCTGAAATCCAATCGCGTTGGCGCTTTCCAATCCACCATTTTCTATGAGTTGCGAGCACTTCTCAGAAGCATGTCCTTGGATCGAACACACCCCGCATACAATCGGTCCTTGCATCCTCATGCCTTCGGCCATCTGAGACACAATGGAGGTAAGATTAGCTAATTGTGAATGAATATCGGGTGTAGAACTTACCTCATGTACTTGCTGCCGTGAGGGTCCTCTTTGGCCTACTCCCTCATATTGTTGAGCGTTCAACGCTCGGTTCGCGATCAAGACCTTGGCATCCCTGGGCGTCTTGTCCACCAATGCTCCACCCGCCGATGCGTCAAGCATTTGTCGTTGAATTGGCAGGAGCCCCTCGTAGAAGTATTGCAGAAGCAACTCCTCCTTCATCTGGTGCTGTGGACAAGAAGCAACAAGAGATTTAAAACGTTCATAGTACGTAGGAAATGACTCACCTTCATCTTGTTGAATGCCACTTATCCTTTTACGTAAAAGGATGATTTGAGAAGTTGGGAAAAACTTCTCCAGAAAGGCCCTCTTCATGCTCTCCCACGATGTGACAGTTCCGGGAGCTAAGTCGTACAACCAATCCTTGGCTTTATCCATTAAGGAGAATGGAAAAGCCTTCATCTTCAGAATACTTCCGTCAACGTTGACGGGAGTCATGCTTGAGCACACCACCTCGAATTCCTTTAGATGCTTGTTTGGATCCTCCATGGACATCCCATGGTACTTCGGAATGTGGCGGAGCAAGCTTGACTTCAACTCAAACTCCTCGGTCTTCCCTTCGGCCGGTGGGGGATATTGGATGCACAAGGGTGCTGCATTAGCCAATCCCGAAGCGTAAAGCTCCTTAAGTGTCCGGGTGTCTACGGCCATGTCTTGTGGCTCTTCAAATGCCCTTGCCGTGGGTTCCTCAAAGATCCCAGCCGTGGCCTCTTCTTCCTCTTCTAGACCTTGTTCTTCAAGCTCAGGTTCTGGGCTTGGTGGATTCGACTCGTGGTGCTTCTTCCTTCGTCTCAAAGTTCTCTCAAAATCGCTGTCAAAGTCCAATATATCCTCACGAATCGGTTGAGAACTCCGAGTCATGCACTAGTACCTAAAACAAAGAAAACAAAACAAAATCAGAAACTTCAACAAAATAAATAAATAAACAGAAATTAAACAATCCAAGGGATTAGCAAAGTTGCTAATCCCCGGCAACGGCGCCAAAAATTTGATGCGAACTAAGTAAGCACACAAATTAAAACCCTCTTGTGACAATTGTAGTATATAAATAAGTAGGGATCGTTCTTAACCGGGGATTAGGAGGGATTGCAAAATCACTTGGAAACTGACTCAAAAACGTAAAATAAAGTTTAAAAACACTAAACTAGACTCAAAGAATGCAAAACTAAACAATAAAACACTAAAACAAATCAAAAGACTCAAAACAGCCTCAAAACACTCAAAACTGCCTTAAAATCACTTTCTGGGCAGTTTCGAGCACTTTGGTAACTTTGGACGAAATTGGGTAATAGAATGAATCAAAATGCTTAAAAACACAAACTAAGATACTTTCTAACTAAATTGGACACAAAAGTAAGCGGGGATTGAGTTTTTGACGAAATTAATTAAAATGCACAGATTGTCAATTAGGGCAGATTCTAAATATGAATGTAATGAAAATATGGATGAATGCTAGCTAGAAGGTTCTTCTCCACACATGTCACACTTGCATACACTTTGATTTTCAGTTGGTCTTTCGATAAATTATGAAACTCAACACTCCGGGTTAATTAGGTCCGCTTAAATTAACCGTCAAGTTCTCCTTAAGTTAATGAATTGGATGGGTTAGCGCAACGTGATAGGAGCATTTTTATGCTACTTAATTGGCTTGTTCTCATGCATTTATGTTATTTTTCCTTAGTTAGTTTAGTGTTTAAAGTCATTTTCGTGCAATTTCAGGTTTTAGTGTCAAAGTATGCAAAAAGAAGCAATTTGGAGCATTCTAGAGCATTTTTGGGCCAAGATTGGATAGTGCAAGCATGGAGGCATGAGGATGGACGAATTTGAAGGCTTGAATTCAGTTAGGGAGCTGCAAGGGGGCCTAAAAACCTTATTTCTAGAAGGCTTTATCTATTCACACATGGTGCCTAATTTCTGTATTGGAAGAACAAGCCGTCCTAGCTTGTCTCCTAGCCATCCTAGCTTGTCACTAGCCGTCCTAGCTTGTCTCCTAGCCGTCCTAGCTTGTCTCCTAGCCGTCCTACCTTGTCTCCTAGCCGTCCTAGCTTGTCACAAGCTCATATCTGATTACCCTAGGGTTTTAAGTGCTTATATATACTCATATTAACCCCTAGATCAGATCATCCCCATTCATACACATTCATTCACGCCAGAAATTCATTCCCTCTCTATAACACATCCATACTTCACCATTCTTCATATTTTCTGCCCAAAAAGAAGCCTTGAGGTCCCCTACATCCATCCCTATCCTAAACACATCATTCTACACCATCCATAACTCCCCATCCCTCCAAACCTATCCTTAGACCTTGTGCTACAACGAAGAGGAAGAGAAGAGGGCCTAAACGTTCATACAATTCAAGTTTGAGTTGTTGGAATGTTTAGGTGTTTCTTTGATTTCAATGTTTAATTTCAATACTCTTTGTTTTGTATCATGAGGAACTAAACCCCCCTTAGCTAGGGGGGGATACGAAATATATGTTTATGCTTGCATTTTGATTTGATTACTTCTAATCGCATTTCATAAGTCGTGGATTCAATTTGTTTAACTGTTTGATTGATAACTTATTTATGTATGTTTATTGAGAGTGCACGCTTAATTTTCATGCATGAATATGACGCTAGAATATAAGTGAGTTTCACCTAATAGTTACGAACTTATATTCACAAGTAGTGGAGGTTGCATATAAACAATCGCGTTAAACGAATTCTTGGCATAAGTTTCATGCAATCATAGTAACGAATGCCTCGTCAACACTTATAATTTTCATAGAGCGTAATGATTCTTGCTTGTATCTCTATTATGCAATCATGTAGGGGACTTGTGGGAAATGTTTTGGGTTGTCGTATGCAATCATCCAATTCAATAACGTTAGGAAGATTTGAAGGTTAATTTAAGCGGACCTAATTAACCCGGGGTGATGAGTTTCATAATTTATTGAAATGCAATTGGAAATCTTTTATTTATGCAAGTGTAACATGTGTGGAGATGAACCCCTTGGCTAGCATCCATTCATTCCATTTCATCAATTTCATATTTACATTCTGTTTTAATTGCAATTTGTTCATTTAGTTTTATTTCGTTAAATCAAAACCCCCCCCCCCTTTACTCTCTTGTTCTTTAGTGCTTAGAATCTGTTTAGTTTATGTTTTAAAATGTTTTGAATCAAGCCATAATCTTAAATTCGTCCAAATTTGTGTTTAAGGTCAGAAACTGCCTAGTTAGTGTTTTTAGGCAGTTTTGAGTCTTTTGAACTTGTTTTGAGTCCTCTGAGTCTTTGTATTGTCTTAGATTAGTTAGAAAGTGTTTTGATTTGTGTTTCTAAGTATTTTGATTCAAGTTTTCATCCAATTTCGTCCAAATTAGTGTAGGTGCTCAAAACTGCCCAGAAAGTGGTTTTTAGGCAGTTTTGAGTCTTCTAGTTGCTGTTTTGGGTTTTAGGTTTGTTTAAGTGTTTTAACTTTTAGTTTTGCATTCTTTGAGTTGAGTTTAGTGTTTTAAACTTTGTTTTTGAGTTTTTAAGTCAGTTTCCAAGTGTTTAGCAATCCCTCCTAATCCCCGGTCTAGAACGATCCCTACTTACATCTTTACTACAATTTGACAAAAAGAGGGTTTAATTTGTGTGCTTATCTATTTCACATCACAACGCAATTCAAAACATTCTCCAAGAGTCCTTTACGTGAAAAGCACAATAAAGATACAATCAAAGATCATTAAGCATCATGAAAACTCTAAAGTGTTGACGAGGCATTCGTTACTATGATGAGCATGAAACTAGTGCCAAGAATTCATTTAACGCGATTGTTTATAAGCAACCTCCACTACTTGTGAATATAAGTTCATAACTATTAGGTGAAACTCACTTATATTCTAGCGTCAAATTCATGCATGAACATTAAGCGTGCACTCTCAATAAACATACAAAAACAAGTTATCAATCACACAGTTAAACGAATTGAATCAATCATTCATGAAATTCCAACCAAAAGTAATCAATTCATATTGCAAGCATAAACATGGTTTCGAATCACCCCTAGCTAACTAGGGGGATTTAGCCTCTCATGTTCACAAAAAGAGAATTACAAATGAATTTAAACATAAAGCACAAAGGATTGATTACACCTAGAACGCCCAACGAATCCACGTGAATTGATGCACGTCGAAGCTCCTTTTTCCTCTTCTCCTTCTGCGGCAAATTGGTTATGGGTGGTTTTTGGATGGTTTTCTGGGTTAGGGATAGATTTAAGGTGGTTTAGGGATGCGGCAAGGCTATGGGGTGGTGTAGGGTGGTTTGTAAGGTGGTGGAATGGTGGAGATGGCGGCTGGAATGGAAGGGGAAGATGGAGAGGTGGCTGCGGATTAGAGAGGATTTCTGATGGTGGCTCCGGTTTGTGTTAGGGTGAATACGGAGGAATTAGGGTGTGAATGGATGCACGGATTGATGGGAAGGAATGGTAAAAAAGTGGCTGAATAAAGAATGGAATGAATGGGATATGGTAAGGTGGCTGCGGCAATGGGATAAATTGGGAGAGAATGAGTGTTAGGGTATGGAATGCACGGCCTTGATTTCTTTTTGTTTTTTTTTTATGGTTAATGGTAAATGGGGGGGGCCACGGCAGAGAAGAAAAATGATGTTTGCTGGCTGCATCTGTTTTTAGAATTAGGGAGAATGTTGGGGGGAAGTCACGGCTTAGGTCTAAAAATGGGTGGAATGGGTGGTTTTTGGGTTATGGTGGCTGCGGCACAAGGGAGAGAATGGAGTGAATGGTGGCTGATTAGTGTTAGGGTGAATGTGTCGAATGAGAGGGGGGTGACGGCTGGGATTGAATTTGGGAGAGAAATAGGTTTAATTAAAGGGTGCGGCTGAGATGTGTTTGTGGCTGAATATATGGCTGATTGATTAAAGGGAGAGTATGAAAGTGACGGCTAGGGTGAGTTAGGGTGAGTTAGGGTGAGGGAAATAGGGTTTAAGTGACTGATTTTGGACACAAATGCTCCCCCTTGCACGGCAAGGGAAGGGGAGAAAATACAAGGGCAGGCAAAGGGTTACAAAGTGGCTAGGGCCTTCGTTTTGTGTCCTAAAGCGCCTACAAGGACTTCAAAGTGGCTAGAAAATACGGACGTTTAAGATTAGGAAAGGTTACCAAAACGGGAAATTTAGGGTTAACTTTCCTAAAATAGGAAACCTTGTTTGAGTAGGATTCCTCGTTTTGATAAGAATTCATCGTTGGAGTAGGAATTCGTCGTTTCTTCAAGTCTTCAACTCATTCATTCCTCTTTCGCTCCAAAAGGCTCCAATTTGCATCTTCTTGCACACTTTGCCCTTATAATCTGAAAATACACAAAAGTGGCCTTAAACACTAAAATAACTAAGTAAATACAACATAAATGCACGAGAACAAGCTAATTAAGTCGCATGAATATGCTCCTATCAAACTCACTTAAAAAAACTCAAAACAAGTTCACAAGACTCAAAATAGGCTAAAAACACTCAAAACTGCCTAAAAACACAAACTGGGCAGTTTTGAGCCTAAACACAAACTTGGACGAAAATTGGTTCTAACTTGACTCAAAACTCTTAAAAACACAATCTAAGACATATTTGAACCAATTAGACACTCTAAGACAATTGGGGATTTGGTTTTGGATGAAAATCAAACAAACAAAACGATAATGTAAACTCGGCAGATTTGGACGAATTTGAAGGTGTTTGTGACTCCAAATACTTAAAAACAGAAAATAAGACAGATTATAATGACTAAAACTTAACAAAATATGGGGGGGATTGTGTTTGGACGAAATTAAATTAAATGGACAGATTGTAAAGAAAATAGATTGTAAAACAAATTGTGATGACTCAACGGATGATGGAATAGCTAAGGGTTTCTTCTCCACACATGAAATATATGCAATGTAAATCAATTTCCAGTTATCAATTCAATAAGTTATGAACCTCGACACTCCAAGTTAATTAGGTCCGCTTAAATTAACCTTCAAATTTCCCTAGAATCATTGAATTGGATGAATATGCATCGCAAACAAATTATTCCTAACAAGTTCTCTATATGAACAGCATGATAAAGACACAAGTTAGAATCATTACGTTCTTTGGAAATCATAAGCATCGACAAGGCATTTGTAACTATGAAAAGCATGATACTCTTGCCAGGAATCTACTTAACACGATCGTGACTAGCGACCTTCACTACTTGCGAATATAAATTCATAACGATTAGGTGAAACAAATTTATATCCTAGCACCAAATTCAAGCATGCAAATTAAGTGTGCACTCTTAATCAACATACGAGAATAAGTTCTAAATCAAACAGTTAAGAAAATTGTATTCACGACTTATGTAACGATAACTGGAAGTAATCAACTTATTTCACATATATAATCATGGTTTCGAATACACCCTTAGCCAAAACGAATTTAGCCAATCATACTCAAAGCAAAACAAAGATTACATGAATTAGACATTGAAATATAAGATAAAATACACCTAAATTTGTTCAACAACTCAGAATGAAGAGCCAAACAATTTCGTGAAACTGTCTCCTTTCCCTTGCTGCGGCAGATTGGATGGTGATGTTTTCTGGGCTGTTTTGATGATATAGAATGGATTTTGGGGGGTGTAGAGGCATGTCAAGGGGTGTAGGTTGAGAGTGGATGAGTGTTTGATGGTTGGAAGGTGGTGGAGAACTCGGCAAAGATGGTGGAAGAAGGTGGAGTGGCTGGTTGTATTTCTGGGCTGCAGAATGGTGTTTTGAGATGTTTGGAAGGTGGTGGGTGTGAATGGACGAGTTTTGGTGGTGATTTATACCCTAGGGTTCGGCCAAAGGCTGATTATATGTGTTTTGGGAAGTTAATAACATACCTAATTAAGTTATGAATCAGATTTCCTAGTCTAAATAGAAAAGGTAAGTTAATAAAGTCCAAATAAAATCAGAAAAAAGGGCTGCACGAATTTGAACAAGTAAGGAATGTCCTTGCCTTGCAAGGAATCAGAAATTAAACCCCTTGCACAGCAAGGAAAGGAAATTTAAGCTAAGTTACGAAATTGGTGCAAAAGAAGGAAGGAAAAGTCAATTCCTTGCAAGAAATCAGAAATTAGGACTTTAGGGAAAGTTTTAGACTAGGAAAGTGAATTAAACTAGGAAATAGGAAATTAAAATCTGGAAACACAAGGGGAGGTGCAGCATAAAGTTTAGGGAAAGGTAAGGCACAAAACAAGAGGTATTAGAATAAGGGAAAGGTCCTAACGCATAAGGAAAATAGGGAAGTTTACACAAAGAAAGGGAAACAACCTTCTTTGCACGGCAAGGAAGGGAAAGTTTGCAAAGATCCTTTGTTTGTTGTCCAAGGGTGCTCGGGAGCCATTTTAAGTGCTAAAACTTAGAGCGTTTTTGATTTAGGAAAGGTCAACCAAAATAGGAAACTTTGGCTTAACTTTCCTACTTCAAGTGGGAATCCTTGTGTGATTAGGAATTCTCGTCCAACTAGGAATCCTCATGTGAGTGGGAAACCTTCTCATAATTGGAATCCTCATCGTAGTAGGAATCCTTGTCGTAGTAGGAATCCTTGCAACATCAACTCTTCAATTTCGTCCATTCCTTTCGCTCCAAGCATAAGCTATCCAATTTGTGCCCAAAAGTGCTCCAAAATGCATCCTTTCGCCAAATACATCTTATGAACCTGAAAACACACAAAAGAAGCTTAAAGAACTAAAATAACTAAGAACTAATAACATAAATGCACGAAAACAAGCAAACTAAGTTGCATAAATATGCTCTTATCAATAACGATTAGGGGAAACAAACTTATATCCTAGCACCAAATTCAAGCATGCAAATTAAGCGTGCACTCTCAATCAACATACAAGAATAAGTTCTAAATCAAACGGTTAAGCAAATTGTATTCATGACTTATGCAACGATAACTGGAAGTAATCAACTTATTTCACATATATAATCATGGTTTTGAATACACCCTTAGCCAAAACGAATTTAGCCAATCATACTCAAAGTAAAACAAAGATTACATGAATTAAACATTGAAATATAAGATAGAATACACCTAAAATTGTTCAACAACTCAGAATGAAGAGCCAAACAATTGTGTGAAGCTGTCTCCTTTCCCTTGTGATGCGTGTTTTATACGCACACAAATTAAACCCTCTTTTTGACAATTGTAGTATAAGTATAAGTAGGGATCGTTCTGGACCGGGGATTAGGAGGGATTGTTAACCACTTGGATTTGACTTCAAAAACGTAAAAAACAAGTTTAAAACACTATACTAAACTCGAAAAATGCAAAACTTAAAAGTAAGAAAGATTAAGACTAAAACTTAAACAAAATAAAGGGGGATTGGATTTGGACGAATTTAAAGTAAAATGGAAACTTGGAAATAAAAACAAATTATAAAATGAATGTGACGGAAATGAATGGATGGGATGGCTACCTAAGGGGTTCATCTCCATACATGTTATGCTTGCATATAAAACGAATCTAATTGCTTTTCAATAAACCATGAATTCTCAACGCTCCGGGTTAATTAGGTCCGCTTAAATTAACCGTCAAGTTTTCCTTAAGTTAATGAATTGGATGATTGCATACGACAACCCAAAGCATTCCTCACAAGTTCCCTACATGAATTGCATAATAGAGATACAAGCAAGAATCATTAAGCATCATGAAAACTATAAGTGTTGACGAGGCATTTGTTACTATGATTGCATGAAACTTATGCCAAGAATTTGTTTAACGCGATTGTTTATAAGCAACCTCCACTACTTGTGAATATAAGTTCATAACTATTACGTGAAACTCACTTATATTCTAGCGTCAAATTCATGCATGAAAATTAAGCGTCGACTCTCAATAAACATACATAAATAGGTTATCAATCAAATAGTTAAACAAATTGAATTCACAACTTATGAAACGTAATTAGAAGTACTCAAATCATAATGCAAGCATAAACATATATTTCGAATCACCCCCTAGCTAAAGGGGGTTTATTTCCTCATACGTACAAAACAAAGAGAATTGAAATTAAACATTGAAATCAAAGAAACACCTAAACATTCCAACAACTCAATCTTGAATTGTATGAACGTTTAGGCCCTCTTATCTTCCCCTTTATTGTAGCATAAGGTCTAGGGATAGTTGGTTGGGGGGATGGAAGTGTTGGGAAATTATGGAAATGGATGAGGAGTGGTGGAAATGGAAGATGGTTTTGGATTCTAAGGGGAAGTGTTTATTTGTGGTGTGAGAATGGAGAGATGGAATTGAATGAAATGGAAGTGTGGGATGAATTGAATGATGCAAATGAATGAAGTGTGTGTGGTTTATATAGGGAGAGAATGGATGGGAGAGCATGTGAATGATAGCTAGGAGAATGATTAAAGGGGTGTGAATGGTTGGAAATGCATGTGGGTGAATTGGTGGTGCAATGATGAAAGAATAAGTGCATGTGTGTGTTTTGTGTTGGAATGAATGTGGATGCATGATGAAGAGTTAATAAATAATGCATGTAGGGTTAGCTAGGTTGGCTTTGTTTGGGTGCATGTGAGTTAAAGAGGGAGAATGTGGTGAAATGATGAAGTAGGAAGGTGGAAATGCATGTGAATGCATGTGAGTGCATGTGTGTGTAAACTAGGAAAGTGGGAATGCATGTGGAAGAAATTGCATGTGGAAAGGTTGTGAAAGCATGTGAATGCATGTGAATTAGGTTGGAAAGAGGTGGGTGTGCATGTGAGTTGAAATGCATATGTTTAAATGGTTGAAATGTGTAGATGATTATGAGTATGATAAGTGATAAGTGTATGGGTATGATAAGTGATAAGTGAATGATATGTTGTGAGTGATAAGTGAATGGAAGTGATAAGTGATAATAGGGCTAGTTTAAAGGGCTAGGGTTTAAGTACATAGAATGGGCCTAAAATAGGTTGGTTTGCATGGCATAATATGTTTGATTGGGCTAGAGGTTTTCCATGGCTCAAAGGATTTGTTTGATTGGGCTAGGCCCTTTGTTTGATGTCCCCAAAGAGCATACAAAGCTTCAATTTCGTCCATCCTCTTTGCTCCATGATTAAGCTATCCAATCCATGCCCAAAAGTGCCCCAAATAGCCTCAAAATGCACTTTCTTGCTCCCTAAGCCCTTAGAACCTGAAAACACACAAAAGAAGCATAAAGGACTAAAATAACTAGAGAAACATAACGTAAATGCACGAGAACAAGCCATTTAAGTCGCATGAATATGCTCCTATCAAACTCCCCCACACTTATCTTTTGCTAGTCCTCGAGCAAAACAGAATAAAAACAAATAAACAAAACGACACTAAACACGTAAAACACAACCTACACCTTCCAACAATCGTTTCAGGGATTTCCAATGCACATGACAAGTTAAAAATCATTATTCCCACAGAATTTAGCCATCTTTACACTTAAGTACATTCTTAATCATAGTCACCACATATTCGTTCACAATTAAGCATTTAAAACACATTTCGAATGTAGTAACATGCCTTAGAGAATTTCCTCAATTCCTTACTAGAATGCACTCTATTTTCACAAAGATTTTCTGACTACACACCCTACACTAGTTATATGTGAGAGATTGATGTAAACATGAAAGACTAGTATCTCACATATCTTATAACAAAGAAAGCATTTTCTGGATTTACGATAATGACATGAATATGATCTCATGAATGGAATGCTACTACTTAGACGCGAGCACCAGTGACACCATATGCTCATACCAAGTTCAAACTCCACAATTGAAATACACAACACTCAAGATAGAAGTCAAGGGTTGTAACGGGGCTTGGGGTATTGGCTAACAATGAAAGGTGAAGGATAAACAAACATTCTTAAAGCAATAGTGAGCAAAGTATTGGATCAGGCACTTAGAATTCCCTTAAGAACGCAGAAGTCAACTTTGAACACCCAAGGGAAAGTCACACAAAACTTAGGGCCATATTCACTTTTTGGACCCTTTCTTCAACCATCAACGCTCGTGTGTTCATCCTTACTTATTTTCACTCTTTTTTTTTTCTCTTTTTCTCTCTTTTTTTTTTTTTTTTTTTTTCTTTTCTTCTTCTTTTTCTTTTGAATCTCAAAACATACATATAAACGTAAGAACAAACTTTTACTCCCCCACACTCATTTTCTTGCATAATGTAACTCAAAAGGAATTCATTTAAGTTATGCTCACTATCTTTTAAGAACAAGGGTGTGGATTGTCCTAAACTAGGCTAGGTGAGGAAAATGTGGGTAAACAAAGAATAAAGGCTACACAAGGCTCAACGGGGTTAAAACTTACAACAAATACGAAATATGGGAAGTGAGGCTATTTGGTTATGGTGGCAACTACACAACTTCATCTTGATATATGTTATGCAAATCAATAACATGCTTTGAATGAAATGGGCATGAGTTCTAGCATTTGGAACTATATGATGAAACGCCTTCTAAGTAGTAACCAAGCAAAGAATAATGAGATCATGCAACAACTTTGGAAAACAAGAAATCACAGATTATACTCTCCAAAGAACGTTATAGGCTCAAGTCTCTCAGGGTTGTAGTGTTTGTTTGAGTTTCTTCCTTCAAGCATGTTACATAACTAATTTTTTTCTTTTATGATTGCATGTGAAGTCATACATTATAACCATAACCAAGCATATACCAAGAGTAAATCAAACTTTTCTCCATGTTTATAACTCTTTTTAACAGTCATGCAATTAGAAACCAAATCCTTATCATTGTGTTGGAAGGTGACCTACGACACAAAAATGACTCAAAACACTCTTTTTAGGCTTTTCAAAACATGTTTTTCAAATTTTTATGTGATTTTCGAATTTTTAAGTCAAAACACACTAAACACACTTAAAAACAGCAAGAAACAACATTTGAAGTTATGGTGGATAAAACCCTACGAATTTGCATCAAAACACTTTAGAAACTCCCCCACACTTAAATCAAACATTGTCCTCAATGTTAAAAACCACACTAAACACAAACAAACATATAAACGACAATTAAACATACTAAACATGGCAGAATGTATCTAACAAAGAGAAGAGTTTAGAGATGCAAATCTGGTTATGGAGTGTTCGTTCCATCTTCTCCTTGGTGATTGCAGTGAGGCTTCATCTTGAGTTTTTCCACAGGCTACTCTTGAACTGAGGGGTGTAGAGGCCCGGCAACGGCGCCAAAAATTTGATGCGAGAATTACTTGACACACAAATTAAACCCTCTTGTTGTCAAATTGTAGTAAGGATGCAAGTAGGGATCGTTCTAGACCGGGGATTAGGAGGGCTTGCTAAAACCTCTAAAATGACTTAGAAACATAAAAACAAAGTTTAAAACACTAAACTAGACTTAATGAATGCAAACCTAAAATTTAAAACACTCAAACAAACTAAAAGACTCAAAACAGCACAAACACACTCAAATCTGCCTAAAAACCACTTTCTGGGCAGTTTTGAGTACAAACACAAATTTGGACGAAATTAAGTTGTAACTTGACTCAAGACTCTTAAAAACACAAACTAAATGTATTTCTAACTAATCTAACACTTTAAAATAAATGGGGGATTGGTTTTGACGAATTTAAAATTAAAACAGAAACTTGGAAACAAAACAGATTCTAAAACCGATTTTGATGAAATAGAAGGATGAGAAACTAGTTAGAGGGTTCCTTATCCACACATGACCATATGCATATAATTTGATTCCCAGTTATGACTTCAACAAACGATGAATGACAATGCTCCAAGTTAATTAGGTCCGCTTAAATTAACTTTCAGATTTCCCTAGATTCATTGGATTGAATGGAATACGCATTACAACCAAATTATTCCTAATCAAAGTCCCTAACTATGGAATACGCATGATAGAGACATTCAACAAAGATCATTAAGTTCAACGGAAATCATAAACATCGACTAGGCATTCATAACTATGGAATACGCATGTTAATCCAGCCTAGGGTTTACTAAACACAATCGTGACTAGCGATTTTTACTACTCATGAATATAAGTTCATAACGATTAGGTGAAATTCCCTTATATCCTAGCATCAAGTTTAGGCATGCAAATTAAGTGTCGACCCTCAACCCACATACATAAACAAGTTCTTAATCAAAACAGAAAAGTAAACCACATCTAAAGTTCATGAATTCATAACTGGAGTAAATCAAATCATAACCAACACATGTCCATGGCTTCAAATTCGCCTCTAACTAAAAAGAAATTAGTTCCACATGTTTAACATAATTGAATAACAAGTTAAATTAAACATGAAAACAGAAACAATAGAAGAAAGAACTCCAAACACTCCAATAGTTGCAGATTGCATGTGCAAGGTTTCTTCCTTCCTTTGGACTGCACGGCACTACTCCTCCTCTCCTTCAATGGTGGCGGCACAAGGTGGTTATGGTGGTGGGAAGGTGGGGCTATGGTGGATGAATGGTTGCTTGGATGGAAGGTTGCGGCAAAGGTGGTAAAAGTGGCTGGAATTGTGTTTCTGGGATTTTAGGATGTGTAGAATGGTGTGGCTAGATAAATAGACGAAAATTGGGTGAATGAGTGATCCCCCTTAGTGCCTTGCTGCAAAGCCTTATTTATAGGGCTAGGAAAGGTAGGAGACAAGGTAGGAGACAAAGTAGGACGGCTAGGAGACAAGGTAGGATGGCTAGGAGACAAGGTAGGACGGCTAGGAGAAGGTAGGACGGCTAGGAGACAAGGTAGGACGGCTAGGAGAAGGTAGGGTGGCTAGGAGACAAGGTAGTGATAGGAGCATATTTAGGTGACTTAGTTGGCTTGTTCTTGTGCATTTACGTTGTTATTTCTTAGTTCTTTAAGTCTTTTAAGTCATTTTCGTATGTTTTCAGGTTCTAAGGGCTAAAGGAGCAAAAAGGTGCATTTTGGAGCATTTTGGAGCAAAATTGGGCTTGGAATGGCTAGCTTATGTTTGGAGCAAAAGGAATGGACGAAATTGAAGACCTAATGAAGTTAGGATTCCTAATCACAAGAGGATTCCTAATCACAAGAGGATTCCTAATCAAAAGAGGATTCCTAATCAAAAGAGGATTCCTAATCAAAAGAGGATTCCTAATCAAATGAGGAATCCTAGTCAAAGAAGGTTTCCTACTTGAAGTAGGAAAGTTAAGCCAAGGTTTCCTATTTTGGTTTAATCTTTCCTAATCCTTAAAGACTCCATATTTCAGCAAGATCAAAGGTTCCTACTCATTCTAAGTCACAACAACAACATCCCTTGCAACTTTGAGCCATGCCGTGTGTCCCCTTGGTATTTCCCTTCCTTGCCGTGCAAGGAAGGGCTTTGTTTCCTATTTTAACTACTTAAACTCCTTCCTTTTTCATGCTAAGGTCAGCCATAACTCACATACCCTTTTCTATACCAAAATTCTTGCCTAATTTCAGAAATAAAAAGCATTCCTTTTCTTACAAACCCTTGCCGCAAGTTTCACCTTGTTTCCTTTAATTTTCTGATTTGATTTCCTATTTCTAAAGCCTTTGACTTAATTTCTGATTACCTAAAGAGTCTAGGGTTTTAATTCCTGAATTCATATTAATAAACCTCCTTGTTGCAGCCAAAAAGGATCCATTCATTCACCATTCACGCCAGAATTCATCTCCTCCCTCTAAGACCTCCATACTTCACCATTCTTGAGTTTTTCTGCCCAAAAACATCCCTTGCCGCCCCCTACATCCATCCCAACCTTAAACCTATCATTCTACACCATCCATAACCCCAAAAACTCACCTTAACCCTTGTGCCGCAGCAACTAGGAGAGGAAGGAGGCCTCGAACGTTTCATGCTTGCAGTTTGGAGCTTTCTTAGGTGTACTTCATTCTTGTTTTCAATGTTTACTTTGTTATTTCCTTCTAAGTTTGCTGTAACCATGAGTGGCTAAACCCCTAATTAGTTAGGGGAAAGTTTGAAGCCATGAACATGTTTGAAATATGAATTGATTTCTTCCAATTGTGATTTGTTAAGTTGTGATTGCAATTCAATTATCCGTTTTATTCATAACTTGTTCTTGTATGTTGATTAAAGATGCATATTTAGTTTTCATGCATGAACTTGATGCTAGTTTATAAACGAGTTTCACCTAATCGTCACAAGTTTATAAACATGAGTAGTGAAGGTTGTTAGTCACAATCGAGTTAATTGAATTCTTGGCAAGAGTATCATGCATTCATAGTTACAATTGCCTCGTCAACACTTATAATTTTCATAGAGCATAATGATCTCTCATCGTATCTCTTCTATGCATTCATGTTGAGGACCATTGGAGAATAATATGAATTGTCGCATGCATCATCCAATTCATTGACATAAGGAAGATTTGAAGGTTAATAAGTGCATCACGGTTAACTTGGGGTGTTGAGCATCATAGTTAGTGAAAAGCAATTGGAGAATCGATTCATATATAAATGTGTCATGTGTGGAGAATGGACCTCTAACTAATCCATCCATCATCTTGTTTTTAAACAAATTTGTTTTACAATCTGCCTAGTTTGATTACTTGCTTTGTTATTTCAATTTTCGTCAAAACAAAACCCCCCTTTACTTTCTTGTTCTAAAGTGTTTAGAATCTGTTTAGTTTGTGTTTTAAAGTGTTTTGAATCAACTTATAATCTTAAATTCGTCCAAATTTGTGTTTAAGGTCAGAAACTGCCTAGTTAGTGTTTTTAGGCAGTTTTGAGTCTTTTGAACCTGTTTTGAGTCCTTTGAGTCTTTGCAAACGTTTTTAACTTTGTTTTTATGTTTTTGAGTCAATTTAGAGGTTTTAGCAAGCCCTCCTAATCCCCGGTCGAGAACGATCCCTACTTGCATCCTTACTACAATTCGACAACAAGAGGGTTAATTTGTGTGCTTAACTATTTTCGCATCAGGTAGGATGGCTAGGAGACAAGGTAGGACGGCTAGGAGAAGGTAGGGCGGCTAGGAGACAAGGTAGGACGGCTAGGAGACAAGGTAGGAATTAGGCACCATGTGTGAATAGATAAAGCCTTCTAGAAATAAGGTTTTTAGGCCCCCTTGCAGCTCCCTAACTGAATTCAAGCCTTCAAATTCGTCCATCCTCATGCCTCCATGCTTGCACTATCCAATCTTGGCCCAAAAATGCTCTAGAATGCTCCAAATTGCTTCTTTTTGCATACTTTGACACTAAAACCTGAAATTGCACGAAAATAACTTTAAACACTATAATTAACATAGTTTAGCTAATTAAATGCAAGAAAACAAGCTAACTAAGTCGTGTAAATATGCTCCTATCAGTGGTGTAGGGTGGTTTGTAAGGTGGTGGAATGGTGGAGATGGCGGCTGGAATGGAAGGGGAAGATGGAGAGGTGGCTGCGGATTAGAGAGGATTTCTGATGGTGGCTCCGGTTTGTGTTAGGGTGAATACGGAGGAATTAGGGTGTGAATGGATGCACGGATTGATGGGAAGGAATGGGAAAAAAGTGGCTGAATAAAGAATGGAATGAATGGGATATGGTAAGGTGGCTGCGGCAATGGGATAAATTGGGAGAGAATGAGTGTTAGGGTATGGAATGCACGGCCTTGATTTCTTTTTGTTTTTTTTTTTATGGTTAATGGTAAATGGGGGGGGGGGGGGGCCACGGCAGAGAAGAAAAATGATGTTTGCTGGCTGCATCTGTTTTTAGAATTAGGGAGAATGTTGGGGGGAAGTCACGGCTTAGGTCTAAAAATGGGTGGAATGGGTGGTTTTTGGGTTATGGTGGCTGCGGCACAAGGGAGAGAATGGAGTGAATGGTGGCTGATTAGTGTTAGGGTGAATGTGTCGAATGAGAGGGGGGTGACGGCTGGGATTGAATTTGGGAGAGAAATAGGTTTAATTAAAGGGTGCGGCTGAGATGTGTTTGTGGCTGAATATATGGCTGATTGATTAAAGGGAGAGTATGAAAGTGACGGCTAGGGTGAGTTAGGGTGAGTTAGGGTGAGGGAAATAGGGTTTAAGTGACTGATTTTGGACACAAATGCTCCCCCTTGCACGGCAAGGGAAGGGGAGAAAATACAAGGGCAGGCAAAGGGTTACAAAGTGGCTAGGGCCTTCGTTTTGTGTCCTAAAGCGCCTACAAGGACTTCAAAGTGGCTAGAAAATACGGACGTTTAAGATTAGGAAAGGTTACCAAAACGGGAAACTTAGGGTTAACTTTCCTAAAATAGGAAACCTTGTTTGAGTAGGATTCCTCGTTTTGATAAGAATTCATCGTTGGAGTAGGAATTCGTCGTTTCTTCAAGTCTTCAACTCATTCATTCCTCTTTCGCTCCAAAAGGCTCCAATTTGCATCTTCTTGCACACTTTGCCCTTATAATCTGAAAATACACAAAAGTGGCCTTAAACACTAAAATAACTAAGTAAATACAACATAAATGCACGAGAACAAGCTAATTAAGTCGCATGAATATGCTCCTATCAAACTCACTTAAAAAAACTCAAAACAAGTTCACAAGACTCAAAATAGGCTAAAAACACTCAAAACTGCCTAAAAACACAAACTGGGCAGTTTTGAGCCTAAACACAAACTTTGACGAAAATTGGTTCTAACTTGACTCAAAACTCTTAAAAACACAATCTAAGACATATTTGAACCAATTAGACACTCTAAGACAATTGGGGATTTGGTTTTGGATGAAAATCAAACAAACAAAACGATAATGTAAACTCGGCAGATTTGGACGAATTTGAAGGTGTTTGTGACTCCAAATACTTAAAAACAGAAAATAAGACAGATTATAATGACTAAGACTTAACAAAATATGGGGGGGATTGTGTTTGGACGAAATTAAATTAAATGGACAGATTGTAAAGAAAATAGATTGTAAAACAAATTGTGATGAATCAACGGATGATGGAATAGCTAAGGGTTTCTTCTCCACACATGAAATATATGCAATGTAAATCAATTTCCAGTTATCAATTCAATAAGTTATGAACCTCGACACTCCAAGTTAATTAGGTCCGCTTAAATTAACCTTCAAATTTCCCTAGAATCATTGAATTGGATGAATATGCATCGCAAACAAATTATTCCTAACAAGTTCTCTATATGAACAGCATGATAAAGACACAAGTTAGAATCATTACGTTCTTTGGAAATCATAAGCATCGACAAGGCATTTGTAACTATGAAAAGCATGATACTCTTGCCAGGAATCTACTTAACACGATCGTGACTAGCGACCTTCACTACTTGCGAATATAAATTCATAACGATTAGGTGAAACAAATTTATATCCTAGCACCAAATTCAAGCTTGCAAATTAAGTGTGCACTCTTAATCAACATACGAGAATAAGTTCTAAATCAAACGGTTAAGAAAATTGTATTCACGACTTATGTAACGATAACTGGAAGTAATCAACTTATTTCACATATATAATCATGGTTTCGAATACACCCTTAGCCAAAACGAATTTAGCCAATCATACTCAAAGCAAAACAAAGATTACATGAATTAGACATTGAAATATAAGATAAAATACACCTAAATTTGTTCAACAACTCAGAATGAAGAGCCAAACAATTTCGTGAAACTGTCTCCTTTCCCTTGCTGCGGCAGATTGGATGGTGATGTTTTCTGGGCTGTTTTGATGATATAGAATGGATTTTGGGGGGTGTAGAGGCATGTCAAGGGGTGTAGGTTGAGAGTGGATGAGTGTTTGATGGTTGGAAGGTGGTGGAGAACTCGGCAAAGATGGTGGAAGAAGGTGGAGTGGCTGGTTGTATTTCTGGGCTGCAGAATGGTGTTTTGAGATGTTTGGAAGGTGGTGGGTGTGAATGGACGAGTTTTGGTGGTGATTTATACCCTAGGGTTC
The DNA here is from genome assembly GCA_016587475.1 of Pyrus pyrifolia. NCBI lineage: Eukaryota > Viridiplantae > Streptophyta > Magnoliopsida > Rosales > Rosaceae > Pyrus > Pyrus pyrifolia. The sequence continues at coordinate 1,861,465 of BNSU01000024.1, forward strand.
GGCCAAAGGCTGATTATATGTGTTTTGGGAAGTTAATAACATACCTAATTAAGTTATGAATCAGATTTCCTAGTCTAAATAGAAAAGGTAAGTTAATAAAGTCCAAATAAAATCAGAAAAAAGGGCTGCACGAATTTGAACAAGTAAGGAATGTCCTTGCCTTGCAAGGAATCAGAAATTAAACCCCTTGCACAGCAAGGAAAGGAAATTTAAGCTAAGTTACGAAATTGGTGCAAAAGAAGGAAGGAAAAGTCAATTCCTTGCAAGAAATCAGAAATTAGGACTTTAGGGAAAGTTTTAGACTAGGAAAGTGAATTAAACTAGGAAATAGGAAATTAAAATCTGGAAACACAAGGGGAGGTGCAGCATAAAGTTTAGGGAAAGGTAAGGCACAAAACAAGAGGTATTAGAATAAGGGAAAGGTCCTAACGCATAAGGAAAATAGGGAAGTTTACACAAAGAAAGGGAAACAACCTTCTTTGCACGGCAAGGAAGGGAAAGTTTGCAAAGATCCTTTGTTTGTTGTCCAAGGGTGCTCGGGAGCCATTTTAAGTGCTAAAACTTAGAGCGTTTTTGATTTAGGAAAGGTCAACCAAAATAGGAAACTTTGGCTTAACTTTCCTACTTCAAGTGGGAATCCTTGTGTGATTAGGAATTCTCGTCCAACTAGGAATCCTCATGTGAGTGGGAAACCTTCTCATAATTGGAATCCTCATCGTAGTAGGAATCCTTGTCGTAGTAGGAATCCTTGCAACATCAACTCTTCAATTTCGTCCATTTCTTTTGCTCCAAGCATAAGCTATCCAATTTGTGCCCAAAAGTGCTCCAAAATGCATCCTTTCGCCAAATACATCTTATGAACCTGAAAACACACAAAAGAAGCTTAAAGAACTAAAATAACTAAGAACTAATAACATAAATGCACGAATACAAGCAAACTAAGTCGCATAAATATGCTCTTATCAATAACGATTAGGGGAAACAAACTTATATCCTATCACCAAATTCAAGCATGCAAATTAAGCGTGCACTCTCAATCAACATACAAGAATAAGTTCTAAATCAAACGGTTAAGCAAATTGTATTCATGACTTATGCAACGATAACTGGAAGTAATCAACTTATTTCACATATATAATCATGGTTTTGAATACACCCTTAGCCAAAACGAATTTAGCCAATCATACTCAAAGTAAAACAAAGATTACATGAATTAAACATTGAAATATAAGATAGAATACACCTAAAATTGTTCAACAACTCAGAATGAAGAGCCAAACAATTGTGTGAAGCTGTCTCCTTTCCCTTGCTTGCGGCAGATTGGATGGTGATGGTTTCTGGGCTGTTTTGATGATGTAAAATGGATTTTGGGGGGTGTAGAGGCACGGCAAGGGGTGTAGGTTGAGTGTGTATGAGTGTTTGATGGTTGGGAAGTGGTGGAGAACTCGGCAAAGAGGGTGGAAGAAGGTGGAGCGGCTGCTTGTATTTCTGGGCTCTAGAATGGTGTTTTGGGGTGTTTTGCTGCCTAGGGTGTGAATGGACGAATTTCTGTGATGAATGATGAATGGGTGCCTAGGTTGTCCTAGCCCAATCAATCTCAGATATGGACTTATACAATCCAAATCCAAGAGAAAAAGGGCCAAATAAAATCAGAATCCAATCAGAAATAGGTTTAAGAATTTTCGTCCAAAATTGGGCCTTCTAGAAACTAAGTGTCTTATGGCTGATTTTGGGTATTCTAGAAGGCATAAAAGGGGGGGGACGGTGTGTCACCCTTTTAGGGTCAGATAGGGCTTCTAGAAATTAGGTTTTTAGGTCCACTTGTAGCTAGGATTAAGGTGGAACAAGATTAGGCTAGGATAAGATAGGATAAGGTTTGGATAAGATAAGGTTGGATAAGGTTTTGGATACTGTTTCCTCTTTTCTTGCACTTTCCTTATCTTCTTGTAATGAACTTTCCTTTTCTGATTTGTAGCATGTTTCTAACCTCTTTTGACTCCAAATTTGTCCATCCACCTTGCTCCATATACAAGCTATCCATAATAAGCCCAAAACTGCTCTAAAAGGCTCCAAAATGCATCTTTTTGCCAAATACATCTTATGAACCTGAAAACACACAAAAGAAGCATAAAGAACTAAAATAACTAAGAACTAATAACATAAATGCACTAAAACAAGCAAACAAAGTCGCATAAATATGCTCCTATCAGAATCCAAGAGGAAAAAGGTTAGGGAAATTCGTCCAAAATTGGGCCTTCTAGAAACTAGGTGTTTTGTGGCTGATTTTGGGTTTTCTAGAAGAATTAAAAGGGGGAAGGGTGCGGCACCCTTTTAGGGTGATGTGATATATAATAGCACACAAATTAAACCCTCTTTTTGACAATTGTAGTATAGATATAAGTAGGGATCGTTCTAGGCCGGGGATTAGGAGGGATTGCTAATCTAATGAAAATTGACTCAAAGAAATAAAAATATTCTTCAAAATACTTAAACAAACTCAAACGACTCTTAACTAAACTTATATGACTCAAAACAAACTTAAAAGACTCAAAACATAAAACAATCAAAAAGACTCAAACTAGACTCCAGGACTCAATTTGGACGAAAATAGAATTGGTTTTGACTCAAAACACTCAAAAACACTAATTAGGACAGATTTGACACAACTAAACAAAGGGGATTGGGTTTTTGACGAATTTAAGATAAAAACAAATAACTAAAAGACTTAAATAGGATTTGGACAAATTTGGGAAAAATGATGGATGATTAGATAGCTAGAGGATTCTTTTCCACACATGACACATTTGAACACAAATTGATTTCCAGTTGCTTTTTCGATAAACCATGAACCTCAACACCCCAGATTAACTGTGACATCACTAATTGATGCGAGAATTATACGCACACAAATTAACCCTCTTGTTGTCAAATTGTAGTAAGGATGCAAGTAGGGATCGTTCTAGACCGGGGATTAGGAGGGCTTGCTAAAACCTCTAAATTGACTCAAAAACATAAAAACAAAGTTAAAAACGTTCACAAAGACTCAAAGGACTCAAAACAGGTTCAAAAGACTCAAAACTGCCTAAAAACACTAACTAGGCAGTTTCTGACCTTAAACACAAATTTGAACGAATTTAAGATTATAGGTTGATTCAAAACACTTTAAAACACAAATTAAGACACTTTAACACTAAACTAGACTCAAAGAATGCAAAACTAAACACTTAAAACACTACAACAAACCAAAAGACTCAAACAGCACCAAAACACTCAAAACTGCCTTAAAAACACTTTCTGGGCAGTTTTGAGCACTTTGAGTACTTTGGACGAAATTGGATGAAAACTTGAATCAAAATACTTAGAAACACAAACTAAAACACTTTCTAACTATATTGGACACTAAAGTAAAGGGGGATTGAGTTTTTGACGAAATTAACTAAAATGCACAGATTGTATTTAAAAACAGATTGTAAAGATGAATGTGATGGAATTGAATGGATGGGATGGCTAGCTAAGGGGTTCATCTCCACACATGTTACACTTGCATAATAAAAAGATTTCCAATTGCATTTCAATAAACCATGAATTCTCAACACCCCAAGTTAACCGTGATGCACTAATTAACCTTCAAATCTTCCTAACGTTATTGAATTGGATGATTGCATACGACAACCCAAAACATTCCCCACAAGTCCCCTACATGATTGCATAATAGAGATACAAGCAAGAATCATTACGCTCTATGAAAATTATAAGTGTTGACGAGGCATTCGTTACTATGATTGCATGAAACTTATGCCAAGAATTCGTTTAACGCGATTTTTTATAAGCAACCTCCACTACTTGTGAATATAAGTTCGTAACTATTAGGTGAAACTGATGCGAGAATTATACGCACACAAATTAACCCTCTTGTTGTCAAATTGTAGTAAGGATGCAAGTAGGGATCGTTCTAGACCGGGGATTAGGAGGGCTTGCTAAAACCTCTAAATTGACTCAAAAACATAAAAACAAAGTTAAAAACGTTCACAAAGACTCAAAGGACTCAAAACAGGTTCAAAAGACTCAAAACTGCCTAAAAACACTAACTAGGCAGTTTCTGACCTTAAACACAAATTTGGACGAATTTAGATGAAAACTTGAATCAAAATACTTTAAAACACAAATCAAAACACTTTAACACTAAACTAGACTCAAAGAATGCAAAACTAAAAGTTAAAACACTTAAACAAACCTAAAACCCAAAACAGCAACTAGAAGACTCAAAACTGCCTAAAAACCACTTTCTGGGCAGTTTTGGGCACCTACACTAATTTGGACGAAATTGGATGAAAACTTGAATCAAAATACTTAGAAACACAAATCAAAACACTTTCTAACTAATCTAAGACTTCAAATTAAAGGGGGATTTGTTTTGGACGAAAATTGAAATAATGAAACAAGTTAATAAACTAGACAGAATGTAAATATGAAATTGATGAAATGGAATGAATGGATGCTAGCCAAGGGGTTCATCTCCACACATGTTACACTTGCATAATAAAAAGATTTCCAATTGCATTTCAATAAATTATGAAACTCATCACCCCGGGTTAATTAGGTCCGCTTAAATTAACCTTCAAATCTTCCTAACGTTATTGAATTGGATGATTGCATACGACAACCCAAAACATTTCCCACAAGTCCCCTACATGATTGCATAATAGAGATACAAGTAAGAATCATTACGCTCTATGAAAATTATAAGTGTTGACGAGGCATTCGTAACTATGATTGCATGAAACTTATGCCAAGAATTCGTTTAACGCGATTGTTTATAAGCAACCTCCACTACTTGTGAATATAAGTTCGTAACTATTAGGTAAAACTCACTTATATTCTAGCGTCATATTCATGCATGAAAATTAAGCGTGCACTCTCAATACACATACATAAATAAGTTATCAATCAAACAGTTAAACAAATTGAATCCACCACTTATGAAATGCAATTAGAAGTAATCAAATCAAAACGCAAGCATAAACATATATTTCGAATCCCCCCCTTGCCAAGGGGGGGTTTAGTTCCTCATGATACAAAACAAAGAGAATCAAAGAAACACCTAAACATTCCAACAACTCAAACTTGAATTGTATGAACGTTTAGGCCCTCTTATCTTCCTCTTCGTTGTAGCACAAGGTCTAATGGATAGTTTGATGGTGTGAATGGTTTGGGGAGTGGTGAAAATGGAAGGAGGAGGCCACGGCAATGGGATGATTTCTGGTGTGGTGTTTGGATTATTAGGGAGAGAGCATGGCACAAGGGAATGGTTGGTGTTTGTGACTGAAATGTGTATGGAAGAATTAGATGAGAATGAGTGGGAATGAATGCTTATTTATAGGCGAAATGGGGGGGAACATGACAGCTAGGAGGGAATGTGGCTGCATGTTTTGGTGTGGAGAAAGGAATAATCTGAAATGGGAGAGCATGTGGGTGGAAATGCATGTGGGTTAAAGTGGAATGATGATGGGAGATGCATGTGGCTGATTTATGCATGTGATTAAAGGGAGTGCATGTTTGAATGATTAAAGGGACATGTGAGGGTGCAATGATGAAGGAATAATCTGAAATGGGAGAGCATGTGGGTGGAAATGCATGTGGGTTAAAGTGGAATGATGATGGGAGATGCATGTGGCTGATTTATGCATGTGATTAAAGGGAGTGCATGTTTGAATGATTAAAGGGACATGTGAGGGTGCAATGATGAAGGAATAATCTGAAATGGGAGAGCATGTGGGTGGAAATGCATGTGGGTTAAAGTGGAATGATGATGGGAGATGCATGTGGGTGAATTAAAGGATGGAATGCATGTGCAATGGTTATAGGAAAGGTTTAAATGTCCTAGAACTAAAGGGAACAAGGTTCCAACACTTTGGTCTTCAATTAGGTCTTCAATTTCGTCCAACACTTTGGCTCCAAGCATAAGCTATCCATCCTTAGCCCAAAAGTCCTCCAAAAGTCTCCAAAATGCATCTTTTTGCTCCTTTAGCCCTTTGGACCTACAAACACACGAAAATAGCTTAAAGTACTAAAATAACTAAAGAAACATAACGTAAATGCACGAGAACAAGCCATTTAAGTCGCATGAATATGCTCCTATCAAATACCCCCACACTTATCTTTTGCTAGTCCTCGAGCAAAACAAAACAAAAACAAATAAACAAAACGACACTAAACAAGTAAAACACAACCTAAACCTTCCAACAACCGTCTTAGGGATTTCCAATGCACATGACATGTTAAAAATCATCATTCTCACAGATTTTAGTCATCTTCACACTTAAGTACATTCTTAATCATAGTCACCACATACTATTTCACAATTAAGCATTTAAAACCATGTTTTGAATGTAGTAACATGCCTTAGAGATTTGCTCAATTCCTTACAAGATATGCACTCGATTTTCACTCAGATTTTCTAACTACACACCCTAATCTAGTCATATGTGAGAAAATTAATGAAAACGAACACTCACATATATATATATATATATATATCACAAAGAGAGCAATTTCCGGAGTTAATAAGCATGTTTAGATATGATCTCATGAATGGAATGCTACTACTTAGATGCGAGAACCAGTGACACCATATGCTCATACCAAATTCAAACTCCACAAATTGAAACACATAACACTCAAGATAGAAGTTAAGGGTTGTAATGGGGCTTGGGGTGTTGGTTAACAAGGAAAGGATAGGGAAAACAAACGTTCTTCAAGCAATAGTAAGCAAAGCAATGAAATTGAGACTTAGAATTCACTTAGATTGCAGAATTTAACTTTAAAACACAAGGGAAAGATTTAGACAACTCCGTAGGGCCGAATTCATTGTTTTGGACCCTTACTTCAACAAACAATACTTTGGAACTCTTTTTCTCAACTTTTCAACTTTTTCTTCATTCATTTTTTTTTTCTTTTTCCACGAATTTTTTTTTTTTTTTTTCGTGCCTATAGCACACAATTCCTCATGAAAAACACTTCCCCCACACTTGTTTTCTGCCAACATAAATCAAAAGGACTTCAATTTGAATCATGCTTTGCTATGCTTGAAGAACAAGGGTATGGATAGTCCTAATCTAGGCTAGGAGAGGAAAACATGAGTTAACAAATAATGACGGCTAACAAGGCTCAATGGGGTTAAAAACCTACAAAACATAATGACACAGGGCACACGGCTTTTTGGCTAAGGTGGTGGTCACTACACAACTTCATCTTGAATGTGTGTTATGCAAATCAATAACATGCTTTGAATGAAATGGATATAAGTTCTAGCATTTAGTTGTATCATAATACAATTGCATTCTAAGTAGCAACCAAGCAAGGAATAATGAGATCATGCAACAACTTTAGAAAACAAAGAATCATAGAAAATAACTCTCCAAAGAACATTTAGGCTCAAGTCTCACAAGGTTGTAGCGTTTGTTCGAGTTCCTTCCTTCAAGCATGTTACAAAAACAATTTTTTTCTTTTATGATTGCATGTGAAGTCATACATTATAACCATAACCAAGCATATACCAAGAGTAAATCAAACTTTTCTCTATGTTCATAACTCTTTTTAACAGTCATGCAATTACAAACCAAATCCTTATCATTGTGTTGGAAGGTACCCTAAGACACAAACACACAAAAACGACTCAAAACACTCTTTTTAGGCTTTTCAAAACATGTTTTTCAAATTTTTATGTGATTTTCGGAGTTATAAAAACAAAACATATTAAAACACTCTAAAACATCTTAAAAACACCTTAAAACAGCAACGAACAACATTTGAAATTATGGGTGATAAAATCCCACGAATTTGCATCAAATATACTTAGTTACCCCCCCCCCCCCCCCCCACACACTTAAATCAAACATTGTCCTCAATGTTTTAAGCATAGATTCACACAAAACATAAGTAAACGCACAAAAAGCAACTAAACATACTAAACATGGCAGAATGTAGTTAACAAAGAGAAGAGTTTAGAGACGCAAATCTGGTTATAGAGTGTAAATTCCATCTTCTCCTTGGTAATTGCTTTGAGGCTTGGATCTTTGTGATTCCACATGCTTACTCTTGAACTGTGCTGCTCCCATCGTTGATTTTCCTTTGTGCTACTCTTGAACTGGGCAGCAGGCTTCCTTTGGTCTCCCCCGAAGGTCTGAGCTTCCTCCTTTTATCTGTTTCTTTGTTCAATCTCTCCAATTCGTATTGAAGAGGGTTAGAGGATAGCTCAGCATATGCAGTTGTTGCTTGTCTCCACATGCTTCAATGTGTCATTTTCACTTGCCTTACTTGCTCCCCTTTGCAGAAGTGGTCCCTTCTCTGGAAGTGTATCAACCGTTGAAGATGACTACTCGAGAGCAACGCTAGGTAAGCAATCAGGAAAGGGATTCCTGGCCGTCGGAAGACTGACTCCAAGTGCCGGCTGATTGCTTCTTTTACTTTGCTATGCGAGTAATAACAAAGACAAAGGAAAAGACAGGGAAAGAGCATGATATGAGATACTTTTGCTTTTGACCTTGATGATATGAGATACCTTTGCTTTTGAAGAAGCGGTGAATGAATCAGCACATGTATTTGTTGTGCTGTTTTCTCCTGTGTCATCTATACTCTAGGCATCTGGTATCATCTTTGGGGAAGAAGAAAGAATTGAGTATTTCAAAAGGCTTTGCTGGGAGTGCGCCCTCAAAAGTGAGGAAGAGTTGGGCATTTTCTTCAGGTTTGCCTTGCCATAAAAGATGAAGGTCGACATATATAGGGATTTCCCAATAGCAAGTGGTGGTATTGTTCTTTTACCCTTGTCGACAACGTTTTGATCCCGCAAATCCGGCTTTTTGAAATAGTGACACCTCTTCGATTTCTGAACGACGCCTCTTCGATTTCTGAGCAGGCGCCCCTTCGATTTCTGAGCGACGCCCCTTCGCTTTCTGAACGACACGTAGTAGTGCGGATGCGGCTCTTTTGACAAAGCTGCATGCGTTTTCTGAAAAGTAGAGAAAGCGTCGTCGAACTTTGCGTTTGTCGGCTAAAGATGTGTAGTTGCGATGACGGCCTCCACGTGTTTTCACTTTGTCAGAGATCTTTTGACAAAGTGAACGCGTTTTCTGAAAAGCCGAGAGATCGTCGCCGAACTTTGCGCAGGAAATTCCGGCTTTTTGAATTGGTGGACGCGTCGCCTTGGCTTTTTATAGAGCTACCGATCACCTCAAACATACACACTCTGAAGACTGCCCATTTTTGAAAATTGTCTCCGGCCCTTTGAAATTTAACTCCATCCACCCCTTCTCTTGAACACCTTTGAAAAATGGCAAACCCATCGAACCTTAGCTTAGAATTGAGTCTCAGCAGTGATACGGGCGCGCCGCGTCAAGGTAACGTATGGCACCCTTCTTTCTTATCTTCTAACGGTCCTCTTACAGGTGAAGACTCCGTGATGCAGGATGCCACAACAGCTACAATAGTAGCTAGGAACCTCCTCACTCCCAAAGATAGTCAGCTGCTTTCAGGACGGTCCGATGAGTTGGCCGTTCAAGAATCCCTCGCACTTAGTGTTCAGTGTGCGAGCTCTGTGTCCAACATGGGCCAACGCCTGCTTGCTCGGTCCCGTCAAGTGGAATCATTGATGGCAGAGGTGGAAAATCTTAAGCAGGAGATCAAACAGCTTAAGTACGAGAATAGAAGTTTGCATGTGCTTGCAAATAACTATTCGTCGGGCATGAAGAGGAAGCTTGATGAGCTGCAAGAATCTCAAGGTCGCGTTCAAAGTGACCGTCAAAGGCTTGCGTCTTTCTTCTAGAGGCACCTTTTTCCTGGGTCATCTAGCGTTCCACCCAGTATTGAGGCCTGGAATGCTCTAGCTCCGATGCCTCCGGCTCTGATGCCTTTCGCTCCGTTGCCTTCCGCTCCGATGCCTTCTGCTCCGACGCCTCGTAGTGGGGCTTCACATAAACATCCTTTGTGAAGGCTCCATCTTTCTCCATGTTTAGTATCTTCTCTTTTTTTTTTTTTTTTTTTTTTTTTTATGAACACGCTTTGTTTTGTTCAGTGCATTGGGTTGCCTCCCAAGTAGCGCTTTCTTTTACGTCTTGCATCCGGACGAAGAACCCAATCACTCCAGGATATGTTCATGAATCGGATGAGAACTCCGAGTCATGAACTAGTACCTAAAACAAGAAACAGAACAAAATTAAGAATCTGGAAAAAAAAAAACAAACGAAAATAAAACAATCCAAGGGATTAGCAAAGTTGCTAATCCCCGGCAACGGCGCCAAAATTTGATGCAAGAATTATACGCACACAAATTAACCCTCTTGTTGTCAAATTGTAGTAAGGATGCAAGTAGGGATCGTTCTAGACCGGGGATTAGGAGGGCTTGCTAAAACCTCTAAATTGACTCAAAAACATAAAAACAAAGTTAAAAACGTTCACAAAGACTCCAAGGACTCAAAACAGGTTCAAAAGACTCAAAACTGCCTAAAAACACTAACTAGGCAGTTGCTGACCTTAAACACAAATTTGGACGAATTTAGATGAAAACTTGAATCAAAATACTTTAAAACACAAATCAAAACACTTTAACACTAAACTAGACTCAAAGAATGCAAAACTAAAAGTTAAAACACTTAAACAAACCTACAACCCAAAACAGCAACTAGAAGACTCAAAACTGCCTAAAAACCACTTTCTGGGCAGTTTTGGGCACCTACACTAATTTGGACGAAATTGGATGAAAACTTGAATCAAAATACTTAGAAACACAAATCAAAACACTTTCTAACTAATCTAAGACTTCAAATTAAAGGGGGATTTTTTTTGGACGAAAATTGAAATAATGAAACAAGTTAATAAACTAGACAGAATGTAAATATGAAATTGATGAAATGGAATGAATGGATGCTAGCCAAGGGGTTCATCTCCACACATGTTACACTTGCATAATAAAAAGATTTCCAATTGCATTTCAATAAATTATGAAACTCATCACCCCGGGTTAATTAGGTCCGCTTAAATTAACCTTCAAATCTTCCTAACGTTATTGAATTGGATGATTGCATACGACAACCCAAAACATTTCCCACAAGTCCCCTACATGATTGCATAATAGAGATACAAGTAAGAATCATTACGCTCTATGAAAATTATAAGTGTTGACGAGGCATTCGTAACTATGATTGCATGAAACTTATGCCAAGAATTCGTTTAACGCGATTGTTTATAAGCAACCTCCACTACTTGTGAATATAAGTTCGTAACTATTAGGTAAAACTCACTTATATTCTATCGTCATATTCATGCATGAAAATTAAGCGTGCACTCTCAATACACATACATAAATAAGTTATCAATCAAACAGTTAAACAAATTGAATCCACCACTTATGAAATGCAATTAGAAGTAATCAAATCAAAACGCAAGCATAAACATATATTTCGAATCCCCCCTTGCCAAGGGGGGGTTTAGTTCCTCATGATACAAAACAAAGAGAATCAAAGAAACACCTAAACATTCCAACAACTCAAACTTGAATTGTATGAACGTTTAGGCCCTCTTCTCTTCCATTCCTCATTCGTACAAAACAAAGAGTATTGAAATTAAATATTGAAATCAAAGAAACACCTAAACATTCCAACAACTCAAACTTGAATTGTATGAACGTTTAGGCCCTCTTATCTTCCTCTTCGTTGTAGCACAAGGTCTAATGGATAGTTTGATGGTGTGAATGGTTTGGGGAGTGGTGAAAATGGAAGGAGGAGGCCACGGCAATGGGATGATTTCTGGTGTGGTGTTTGGATTATTAGGGAGAGAGCATGGCACAAGGGAATGGTTGGTGTTTGTGACTGAAATGTGTATGGAAGAATTAGATGAGAATGAGTGGGAATGAATGCTTATTTATAGGCGAAATGGGGGGGAACATGACAGCTAGGAGGGAATGTGGCTGCATGTTTTGGTGTGGAGAAAGGAATAATCTGAAATGGGAGAGCATGTGGGTGGAAATGCATGTGGGTTAAAGTGGAATGATGATGGGAGATGCATGTGGCTGATTTATGCATGTGATTAAAGGGAGTGCATGTTTGAATGATTAAAGGGACATGTGAGGGTGCAATGATGAAGGAATAATCTGAAATGGGAGAGCATGTGAGTGGAAATGCATGTGGGTTAAAGTGGAATGATGATGGGAGATGCATGTGGCTGATTTATGCATGTGATTAAAGGGAGTGCATGTTTGAATGATTAAAGGGACATGTGAGGGTGCAATGATGAAGGAATAATCTGAAATGGGAGAGCATGTGGGTGGAAATGCATGTGGGTTAAAGTGGAATGATGATGGGAGATGCATGTGGGTGAATTAAAGGATGGAATGCATGTGCAATGGTTATAGGAAAGGTTTAAATGTCCTAGAACTAAAGGGAACAAGGTTCCAACACTTTGGTCTTCAATTAGGTCTTCAATTTCGTCCAACACTTTGGCTCCAAGCATAAGCTATCCATCCTTAGCCCAAAAGTCCTCCAAAAGTCTCCAAAATGCATCTTTTTGCTCCTTTAGCCCTTTGGACCTACAAACACACGAAAATAGCTTAAAGTACTAAAATAACTAAAGAAACATAACGTAAATGCACGAGAACAAGCCATTTAAGTCGCATGAATATGCTCCTATCAGAAACTCACTTATATTCTAGCGTCATATTCATGCATGAAAATTAAGCGTGTACTCTCAATAAACATACATAAATAAGTTATCAATCAAACAGTTAAACAAATTGAATCCACAACTTATGAAACGCAATTAGAAGTAATCAAATCAAAATGCAAGCATAAACATATATTTCGAATCCCCCCCTAGCCAAGGGGGGGTTTAGTTCCTCATACGTACAAAACAAAGAGAATTGAAATTAAACATTGGAATCGAGGAAAAGAAACACCTAAACATTCCAACAACTCAAACTTGAATTGTATGAACGTTTAGGCACTCTTCTCCTCCTCTTCGTTGTAGCACAAGGTCTAAGGATAGGTTTGGAGGGATGGGGAGTTATGGATGGTGTAGAATGATGTGTTTAGGATAGGGATGGATGTAGGGGACCTCAAGGCTTCTTTTTGGGCAGAAAATATGAAGAATGGTGAAGTATGGATGTGTTATAGAGAGGGGATGAATTTCTGGCGTGAATGGTGAATGAATTGTGTATCAATGGGAATGAATGCAATGGATGCTTATTTATAGGTGAATGAAGGAAGAAAAGAGGGAATATGACAGCTAGGTTGTGATGATGAATGCATGTGCAAAGTTGGTTGAATGATTATGAGTGCATGTGGCTGATTTATGAAGGGAATGCATGTGGATTAAAGTGGAATGACAGCTAGGTTAAATGAGGAATGCATGTGCAAAGTTGGTTGAATGATTATGGTTGCATGTGGCTGATTTATATGAAGGGAATGCATGTGAGTGACAGCTAGATATGTTGATGAATGCATGTGGAATGAATGTGTGAATGATGGCAGATTGTGTATGTGAATGATTAGGGTGAATGTGCATGTGCTTTGACAGCTAGGTTGAATAAATTAAAGGGAGTGCATGTGGCTTGGCTGGAATGATTGGAATGCAATCTGAAATGGGATGTGTTGGTGTGAATTTCTGGTACAAATGGCCTCCTTTGGTCTTCAATTTCGTCCATCTACTTGGCTTCAAGTATATGCAATCCATTTAACGCCCCAAACTACTCCAAAATGCACCAAAATGCACCATTTTGCATACTTTGCCCTTAGAACCTGAAAACACACAAAAGAAGCATAAAGGACTAAAATAACTAAAGAAACATAACGTAAATGCACGAGAACAAGCCATTTAAGTCGCATGAATATGCTCCTATCACTAATTAACCCTCAGATTTTCCTTTAGTTATTGGATTGGATGACATCATACGACAACCCAAAGCATTCTTCAAAAGTTCCCTACATGATATCATAATAGAGATACAATCAAAGATCATTACGTTCAATGAAAATCATAAGCATTGACAAAGCACTTGTAACTATGACATCATGATACTCATGCTAGGAATTTACTTAACATAATTGTGAAAACAACCTTAACTACTTATGAATATAAGTTTGTAACGATTATGTGAGACTCCCTTATATTCTAGCACCAAATTCAAGCATGCAAATTAAGTGTGCACCCTTAATCAACAAACAAGAATAAGTTATCCATCAAACGGTTAAGTAAATTGCATTCACAATTTATGAAATCACAACTGAAAGTAATCAATTCATATTGCAAATATAATCATGGTTTCAAAGTCTAGCTCCTCATGTTTAGCTCCTCATGTTCGCAAAACAAAGATAATTAATCTTAAACATTAAAAACAAAGATAGAATACACCTAGAAACACTCCAGGTGGCTCCTCCTTCCTTCCTTGCTGCCAACAATGGGGATTTGTGTGAATTTAGGCTCTTGAGGTTTGGTGGATGGTGTGGTGTGAATTTGTGGTAGATGGTGGTGGTTTTTGAGTGTTGTGGCATCAAGTATTTATAGGGTGAAGGGGAGGCACGAATTTGGGCTGAAAAGGAGAGGAATTAGGACTCCAAATCACCGAAGAACAAGGATACTTTCAATTAGATTCCAAGGAGGACAAGGAATGGTCCTTGTGGCAGATTCTAGAACTTCTAGAAGGGTTACATGTGGCATAAACTTAATGCACGAAAATAGGGCTTCTAGAACTTGATATTTAGGTGATTTAATGTGAAAAGGAGTCCTCTTTGAAGTTGGAATTAAGGTAGGAAAAGATTTGGATAGGATAAGATAAGATAAGGTTGGATAAGGTTTGGATAAGGTTTGGATAAGATAGGGAAATTTGGATAAGGTTCCTTATTTCTTGCTAGTTCATTATCTTCTTTGCATTTGGACTTCTTTCTCCAGATTTGTAGCCTTTCCTAGCATCTCTTGACTTCAATTTCGTCCATCCACATTGCTCCATAGTTAAGCTATCCAATCCATGCCCAAAACTGCTCCAAATAGCCTCAAAATGCCCTTTCTTGCTCCTTCTGCCATTAGGACCTAAAAACATACGAAAATAGCTTAAAAGACTAAAATAGAAAGTAATTAAGTAACTAAATGCAAGGAAACAACATAGCCAAGTAGCATAAATATGCTCCTATCAAATTCCCCCACACTTAGCTTTTGCTAGTCCTCGAGCAAAACAAAACTAACAAAACTATAAAAACAAAACAGAACACACTCTAGACCTTCCAACAATACCTCAGGGATTTCCAACGAACATGACACATTCAAGAACATCATTCCCACGGTTTTTAGCTTTCTTTGCACTTGAGCAAACACTTAATCATAGTTACCACTTACTAGTTCATATTTAATCAATTAAAACAACGTTTTGAATGTAGTAACATGCCTTAGAGAATTCCCTCAATTCCTCACTAGGATGCTCTCTATTTTCACACAGATTTTCTAACCACACACCCTACACTAGGTATATGTGAGGAGATTGATGTAAACATGTAGACTAACACTCACATATGTTATAACAAGGAAAGCATTTTCTGGAATTATGACAATGACATGTATATGATCTCATGAATAGAATGCTACTACTTAGACGCGAGAACCAGGGATACCATATGCTCAAACCAATTTTAAACTCCACATATTGAAACACATAACAATCAAGATTGAAGTCAAAGGGTTGTAACAGGGCTAAGGTATTGGCTAACAAAGAAAGGTAAGGATAAACAAAAGTTCTTAAAGCAATAGTAAGCAAAGTAATAAAATAAACACTTAGAATTCACTTTTGAATGCAAAAATCAACTTTGAACACCAAGGGACGATTCACATAAAACTTAGGGTCAAATTCAAACTTCTGGACCCTTTCTTCAACAATCAACGCTTGTGAGTTCATTCTCACTTATTTTCAACTCTTGTTTCTTTGTTTTCTTCTTTTTTTTTTCAACTTCTTTTTTTCTTTTTCACGTTTTTTTTTTTTTTCTATTCTTTTCTTTGGCACATAAATCATCCATCCCCCTAGATTCCCACGAAAATCCTTCCCCTACACTTGTTTTTCTGCAATTTTTGGATCAAAAGGAATTCCTTCTAAGTCATGCTTCACTATACTTTAAGAACAAGGGTATGGATAGTCTTATTCTAGGCTAGTGTTGATGTATATTTCCTTCCTAATGCTAGAATATATTTAGTATAATGGCACAAGCAAGGGTGTCGAATCCACAGGGACTAATTGGACCTATGTAATTACTTGTTTTGCTAGAACTCTAAGAAATGAATCAAACTAATTAAACTAGGCATAAATAGGCAGATTTGAGATATGAATCAAACTAGTCTAAATAGGCCCAAATAGGCAGATTTGAGA
This sequence comes from Pyrus pyrifolia, assembly GCA_016587475.1. Taxonomy (NCBI): domain Eukaryota; kingdom Viridiplantae; phylum Streptophyta; class Magnoliopsida; order Rosales; family Rosaceae; genus Pyrus; species Pyrus pyrifolia. Next base: position 1,877,858 of record BNSU01000024.1, read on the forward strand.
TATGAATCTAGAAAGCATAAGAAAATGAAGTAAACACAAATCAATGAATCAATAGCTAATATAATGGGATAGTATCAATGGAAATGAAACTAGGGATTCGATTTCACCATTGCTCAAATAAGTCCATGTTTGTTAAGTTAGTTTATACTCATTCATCTACCTATTTCTTGAGTTTGTTTCACTTGGATATGATCAACCATATGATGTGTGGATTTGATCAAATGTCTCTAATCTTGAACCTAATTGTGATGTGCAACTTTGGTTCATAATCTAGAGTGTGTAATTCACAAGAAACATTCACTAAACCAAAGGGAACACTTGGCAGGATGTTTGCCAAGCTTTCCCTTCATTCATTCACAACTCCACCAATATTAGACATGATGTATGCTTTAATCTTGGCTAAATAACTTGTGGTTAACTCAAATGGAGATCAAGCATATAAATTAATTCACAAATTCACAATTATAACAGAGAATGAAGCAAGAACTAGATAGACAAAATGAGCATTCTAACTTAATTACATGGCAAACTTTGCAAGGTTACATCGAATCCCTAAGGATAGATTAGTTACAATTCATGTTTACAAACGATTTGACATAGAAATATAAAACATGAATGAACATAGAATTGATAAGAATGAACCCTTGAAGCAAATCTGATGTTGAAGTCCTTAAAGAGTCCCTTGGTGTTGCTTCTCCAAGTATGGTGCGGATGAAGGTGGAATGGTGAAGTTTGAATGGTTTCTGCCCTTGGGACAGAAAATGGACGAAAATGGAGTAAGATGGGAGAGTTTCAAGTGTGTAATGGACTGAATATGAAGAAGAACATTTTCGGAGCTCCTTTAGGACAGAAATGAGACTTGTTTTATGGAAAAGAATGTGTCCCCCAACATTGAGATTGGATCTAGCAATTGTTTAAATCAGATGGCAGAGCATAAATCAGATGGAATGATGGGTTTCTGAGGTAGTGGACACATGGGATGGACAAGGTCTGCAAGCATTTGGTTTGTTTAATCCAAATGCATGTGTTCTTGCTGCAACAATTGAGTGGAGTCTGCAAAGGTGGAATAAACAACCAGAAAATGTTTATACAAATCTGGAAATGGGAATAAAACACACGGTTTGGACATGATGGGAATGAAATGGATTTCTGAAATGAGGGCTGCAATGAATGGTTTGTTTAATCACAATGCATGTGAATTTCTGCAAAGATGAAGTGGAGAAAGATAATGGAGTGCACGGAATGGAATGATTGTATTTGTTGGTGTCAAAATGGTTGAAATGAATCTAGTGATGGAATGGGTGTTAATGGCGCAAAAGGGATATGGAATGGATGTGGTTTGCACGGCCAAGGTTGTGACAAATCTGATTTGGTGTTTTAACACACATAGTTGACTTCAATGATTTTGCCTTGTTTAGAATCACCCAATATGGCCAAATTGCATTTCTTAACACTTCACATCTTTTCTGGAATGCTTTTACTTCATTTGCCTTCCCATTGATCCAAATTCACCCTTGGCTGCACACTAACACCAAATAAGGTAAAATGCAACTAGTTTAATCCAAAACAAGCACAAAGACGCCAAATAATGAAGATATAAACGTATACAAAATGTGACTTATCAAATACCCCCAAACCTGGTTTTTGCTAGTCCTCGAGCAAACTTAAAATTAAAACACACAAAACACAACATCTAACTAAACCACTTTCGCTGGCTAAACGATTGCACTGAGCATGTGCAACAAGCGTTTGAACCCCTAGGTGTCCCTAGTTGGAGGAGTTGTGTCTCCTGAGGGCTTACAGTGATGACACCCACAAACATCTACAAACACTAAAAACAATTTGGTTAAAACATGCTTTAAACAAACTAATAAGAACCAATGAAGGTTTTGTCATTCTTTTAACTCAAAAGTTTGCCAGTTCAAAGAATCGTATCAATTGTAACGTATAAAGATATTTCTCAATGTCTTACAACTTCAAGGTCACCATACCCAAATGCTTAAGATAGAATTCGCCTCAACTCTACTCCTCACAGCTTCCACTCAAGTTTTCACTCAGATCTTAAGGTTTAGTCTCTCAACAACATATATGAGTGAAATTATGTAAAGGAAATCAAAATTCTCACATATGAAATCTGAAATGGAAGCACAGTTTCTGAGTAGATCTCATGAAATGAATCAAATACTAAGAATATAGATAACACACACACTTACCATCATCCATGAATACATTCTCAATGATCAGCTAGGTCTTTCTCAAGGTTGTAATGCAAGGCTTAGGGTATAGGTTATGAAAGACTTGATATGAAATGCTAGAGTTTGGGGCATACCAAAGTGTCTTTGAGGCTCTTTACTGGCATTTGTCTTCCTTTGTTTTTGGCGTCCAGGCCCTATGCTTTATAATTAGGCGATTTGGAATTTGTATCCACTTTGATCCTCTCTTTTTTTTCTTTTCTCCCTTTTTTTTTTTTTTTTTTAGAAACATTTCCAACATAGGAGCCCTCGGTACACGCCACAATCTTGCTTTATAACTCAATCTGCCCTTAGTCTTCATCACATTGGTATTCCCCAAACTATAAGGTATGGCTTGTAATGGGCTAGAATGGGTAGATTATGGTGTGGGTGATGAAAGAATTAGGCTAAAGTGTTTGGCTGCAACAAGGGTGAATGGCGCACACAAATGGGTAGGATTTAAGCCTTTTAGTAGTTAAACATGCATAGCCTAACATCATCTCATTGAGTTCATTCATGAATGACACTAAACACATGGTATCTGCAAAGGAGAATGATTCTTAGTATCCAAACAAAATAGAAGTAATGAGATCATTTAGAGTGAAATTGAAAGAAAAAGATAGAAGTAGAAACACTTTAAACCCTCTCAAAGAAGCAATTAGGCTCAAAATAACTCACTAGGGTAGTCTCCACTATTCTTCTTCCAGAATTTAAGTATGGTGCCTCTATCATCATAACTCCAAGAGTTATAGCTTTATACACGACAACGAGATGCAACACTTTTTCATAGCAACCCAATCGTTTATTTTCAAACATAACCCTCATATACATTCATATTAGTAAGCAAAACACACTTAACTGAAACAAACCCATAAAACCAATACAAACATTTCAAAACATGTTTTTCAAATTTTTATGTGATTTTCGAATTTTTAAGTCAAAACACACTAAACACACTTAAAAACAGCAAGAAACAACATTTGAAGTTATGGTAGATAAAACCCTACGAATTTGCATCAAAACACTTTAGTAACTCCCCCACACTTAAATCAAACATTGTCCTCAATGTTAAAAACCACACTAAACACAAACAAACATATAAACAGCAATTAAACATACTAAACATGGCCGAATGAATCTAACAAAGAGAAGAGTTTAGAGATGCAAATCTGGTTATGGAGTTTTCGTTCTATCTTCTCTTTGGTGATTGCAGTGAGGCTTGGATCTTTGTGATTCCACAGGCTTACTCTTGAACTGCGCTGCTCCCATCGTTGATTTTCCTTTGTGCTATTCTTGAACTGGGCAGCAGGCTTCCTTTGGTCTCCCCCGAAGGTCTGAGCTTCCTCCTTTTATCTGTTTCTTTGTTCAATCTCTCCAATTCGTATTGAAGAGGGTTAGAGGATGGCTCAGCAAAGCTAGGTAAGCAACCAGGGAATAGAGTCCAGCTAGACTCCAAGTGCCGACTGATTGCTTTTTTCACTTTGCCATGCAAGTAATATCAAGGACAAAGGAAAAGACAGGAAAAGAGCATGATATGAGATACCTTTGCTTTCGCCCTTGATGATATGAGATACCTTTGCTTTCGAAGAGGCAGCGAATGAATCCACATGTCTCGATCCACCGTTTCCTCTTCCTCATTCGTACTGCAGGCATTTGGTATCTTCTTTGGGGGATACATCCATGTTTGAAAGTGTGATCTCAAGAGAAGGAGAAATCTGAGCATGTTTGAGAGGATTGGTTGCAGCTTACATTCTCGGCTGAGAAGGAAAATTATGCATTTGTGGGTGTATGCCTTGCCATGAAAGTTGATGTATATAGGAGTTGTAATGGCAAATGGCATTGCGGATGCGACAAAGTGGCACGCGTCTTCTGAAAAGCCGGGAGCTTTTGACAAATTTGCACACGCTTTCTGAAAAGCCGGGAGCTTTCGGCTTTGTCACCCACGTTTGTCGGCTAAAGTGTGCAGCTGATTTCTCGCCTTCCACGCGTATTCTGAAAAGCTGGGAGCTTTTGACAAATTTGCACACGCTTTCTGAAAAGCCTGAATTGCGTCTGAAGAGCTGGCGATCTTTACGCCGGGAAATCCAGTTTTGAAGAGTGGCGTCTCTTTATTTCTGAATTGGTGAACGCATCTCCTTTAATAGAGGTGATCGATCACCTCTATCTGCACACTTTGAAAACTTCCCCAAAAATCATCTTTGGCCCGTCGAGATTTTCCTCCATCCAACCCCTTTTTTTTTAACTTCTTGAACAATGGCTAGCTCATCCAACCCATCGAACATTTGCTTAGATTTGAGTCTAAGCAGTGATCCGGTCGCGTCTCGTCAGGGTAAGGTATGGTGCCCGTCTTTCTTATCTTCCCATGGCCCTCTTACAGATGAGGACTCTGTGATGACGGATCCCACAACGGCTACGATAGTGGCTTGAAACCTCCTCACTCCCAAAGACAGTCAGCTGCTTTCAGGACGGTCCGATGAGTTGGCCGTTCAAGAATCCCTGGCTCTGAGTGTTCAGTGCGCTGGCTCTGTGTCCAACATGGGCCAACGCCTTCTTGCTCGCTCCCGTCAGGTTGAATCCTTGATGGCGGAGGTGGAGAGTCTTAAGCAGGAGATCAAACAGCTTAAGTACGAGAACCGAAGTTTGCACGCGCTTGCCAACAATTATTCGTCAGGCATGAAGAGGAAACTTGATGAGCTTGATGACCGTCAAAGGCTTGCAGCTTTCTTCCAGAGGCACCTCTTTCCTGGGTCATCCAGCGTTCCACCAAGGTTTGGGGCCTTGAATGATCTATCTTCAGTGCCTCCCGCTCCTATGCCTTCCGCTCCAATGCCTCTTGCTCCAATGCCTTCTGTTCCGATGCCTCCTGCTCCAATGTCTCTTGCTCTGAGAGTGTTGCCACGTAGTGGGGCCTCACGTACACAACCTTTGTAAAGGCTCCATCTTTCTGCCATGTTTAGATACAATTGTAATTTATCGAAAAAATCAATGAACAAGCAAAAGTTTTATTTACTGTATTGGGTTGCCTCCCAAGTAGCGCTTGCTTTAACGTCTTGCAGCCGGACGAAGACTCCAATCACTACATGATATGTTCACGAATTGGATGAGAATTGAAAGTCAAGAAGCAAACAACAATGAAATGAACAAGAATAAACTTAAAAACGTTTCAAAAGACTCAAGGGACTCAAAACAAGCTAAAACTCTCAAAACTGCCTAAAAACACAAACTAGGCAGTTTTGACACTAAACACTTGGAAACTGACTTACTGACTTAGTAACTCAAGAACAAAGTTTAAAACACTAAATTTGGCTCAAAGAATGTGAAACTAAACGCTTAGAACACTTAAACAAACCTAAAACACAAAACAGCAACTAGAAGACTCAAAACTGCCTAAAAATCACTTTCTGGGCAGTTTTGAGCACCTACACTAATTTAGACGAAATTGGATGGAAACTTGAATCAAAACACTTATAAACACAAATCAAAACACTTTCTAACTAATTTGGACAAAACAAAGACTCAAAGGACTCAAAATAAGTTCAAAAGACTCAAAACTGCCTAAAAACACTAACTAGGCAGTTTCTGACCTTAAACCCAATTTTGGACGAAAATTATGTTTGGACTTGACTCAAAATGCTTCAAAACACAAGATAAGACAGATTCTAAGCCTAAGAATTAACATAATATGGAGGGGTTCGTATTTGGACGAAATGCAACCAAATGGACAGATTGTAAAGAAAACAGATTTTAAGCCAATTGATGTAAACTAATGGATAATGGAATGGCTAATGGATTGTTTTCCACACATTAAATGTATGCAACTTAAATCAACTTCCAGTTGTCAAAAACTAAACAATAAAAACACTCAAACAAATCAAAAGACTCAAAACAGCCCCAAAACACTCAAAACTGCCTTAAAATCACTTTCTGGGCAGTTTTGAGCACTTTGGTAACTTTGGACGAAATTGAGTAATAGAATGAATCAAAATGCTTAAAAACACAAGGGACTGAAATCAGTCCCCGGCAACGGCGCCATTTTTGTTGATGTATATTTCCTTCCTAATGCTAGAATATATTTAGTATAATGGCACAAGCAAGGGTGTCGAATCCACAGGGACTAATTGGACCTATGTAATTACTTGTTTTGCTAGAACTCTAAGAAATGAATCAAACTAATTAAACTAGGCATAAATAGGCAGATTTGAGATATGAATCAAACTAGTCTAAATAGGCACAAATAGGCAGATTTGAGATATGAATCTAGAAAGCATAAGAAAATGAAGTAAACACAAATCAATGAATCAATAGCTAATATAATGGGATAGTATCAATGGAAATGAAACTAGGGATTCGATTTCACCATTGCTCAAATAAGTCCATGTTTGTTAAGTTAGTTTATACTCATTCATCTACCTGTTTCTTGAGTTTGTTTCACTTGGATATGATCAACCATATGATGTGTGGATTTGATCAAATGTCTCTAATCTTGAACCTAATTGTGATGTGCAACTTTGGTTCATAATCTAGAGTGTGTAATTCACAAGAAACATTCACTAAACCAAAGGGAACACTTGGCAGGATGTTTGCCAAGCTTTCCCTTCATTCATTCACAACTCCACCAATATTAGACATGATGTATGCTTTAATCTTGGCTAAATAACTTGTGGTTAACTCAAATGGAGATCAAGCATATAAATTAATTCACAAATTCACAATTATAACAGAGAATGAAGCAAGAACTAGATAGACAAAATGAGCATTCTAACTTAATTACATGGCAAACTTTGCAAGGTTACATCGAATCCCTAAGGATAGATTAGTTACAATTCATGTTTACAAACGATTTGACATAGAAATATAAAACATGAATGAACATAGAATTGATAAGAATGAACCCTTGAAGCAAATCTGATGTTGAAGTCCTTAAAGAGTCCCTTGGTGTTGCTTCTCCAAGTATGGTGCGGATGAAGGTGGAATGGTGAAGTTTGAATGGTTTCTGCCCTTGGGACAGAAAATGGACGAAAATGGAGTAAGATGGGAGAGTTTCAAGTGTGTAATGGACTGAATATGAAGAAGAACATTTTCGGAGCTCCTTTAGGACAGAAATGAGACTTGTTTTATGGAAAAGAATGTGTCCCCCAACATTGAGATTGGATCTAGCAATTGTTTAAATCAGATGGCAGAGCATAAATCAGATGGAATGATGGGTTTCTGAGGTAGTGGACACATGGGATGGACAAGGTCTGCAAGCATTTGGTTTGTTTAATCCAAATGCATGTGTTCTTGCTGCAACAATTGAGTGGAGTCTGCAACGGTGGAATAAACAACCAGAAAATGTTTATACAAATCTGGAAATGGGAATAAAACACACGGTTTGGACATGATGGGAATGAAATGGATTTCTGAAATGAGGGCTGCAATGAATGGTTTGTTTAATCACAATGCATGTGAATTTCTGCAAAGATGAAGTGGAGAAAGATAATGGAGTGCACGGAATGGAATGATTGTATTTGTTGGTGTCAAAATGGTTGAAATGAATCAAGTGATGGAATGGGTGTTAATGGCGCAAAAGGGATATGGAATGGATGTGGTTTGCACGGCCAAGGTTGTGACAAATCTGATTTGGTGTTTTAACACACATAGTTGACTTCAATGATTTTGCCTTGTTTAGAATCACCCAATATGGCCAAATTGCATTTCTTAACACTTCACATCTTTTCTGGAATGCTTTTACTTCATTTGCCTTCCCATTGATCCAAATTCACCCTTGGCTGCACACTAACACCAAATAAGGTAAAATGCAACTAGTTTAATCCAAAACAAGCACAAAGACGCCAAATAATGAAGATATAAACGTATACAAAATGTGACTTATCAGCTAGGTAGGGATAATGTGGGCTAACGAAGACAATAGGCTAACAAAGGCTCAAGGGGGTTAACATACAATAGATATGCAAAGGGTAAGTCTTTTTGGCTTTGGTTTTAACTAAACAACTTCATCTTGTTTTATGTTATGCACTCAATTTTATGCTTTGAATGAAATGGGCATGAGTTCTAGTATTTGGAAATATAGTGATGAAACGCATTCTAAGTAGCAACCAAGCAAAGAATAATGAGATCATGCAACGACTTAGAAAACAAGAAATCAAGATTAATAACTCTCCAAAGAATGTTTAGGCTCAAGTCTCTCAGGGTTGTAGCGTTAGTTTGAGTTTCTTCCTTCAAGCATGTTACAAAAACTTTTTTTTTTTCCTTTGTGACATGTGAATTCGTAAATATCAACTACAACTAAGCATAAACCAAAGAGCATATCAAACTTCCATCCATGTTTGTAACTTTCTTTAATAGTCATGCAATTAAAAACCAAATCCTCATCATTGTGTTGGAAGGTATCCTAAGACACAAACAAACATAAAAATAAAAACGACTCTAAAAACAACTCTTTTTGGGTTTTTAAAACACTCTTTTTCGATTTTTTTTTCAAATTTTCGGATTTTCAGTTTAAGACACATAAAAACTACTTCAAAACACACTAAAAACACTTAAAAACAGTGAAAAGCAACTTTAGAAATGATGGGTGATAAAATCCCACGAATTTGCATGAAAAACACTTTGTTTACCCCCCCACACTTAAACCAAACATTGTCCTCAATGTTTTAAGCATAGACTCACAAACAAACAAACGAATAACACAACTAACAAACATGACAAACATGGCAAAATAAAAACAATAAAGAGTAGGGTTTAGGAACGCAAATCTGGTTGTGGGAGTGATGCGAACTAAGTAAGCACACAAATTAAAACCCTCTTGTGACAATTGTAGTATATAAATAAGTAGGGATCGTTCTTAAACGGGGATTAGGAGGGATTGCAAAATCACTTGGAAACTGACTCAAAAACGTAAAATAAAGTTTGAAACACTAAACTAGACTCAAAGAATGCAAAACTAACAATAAAAACACTCAAACAAATCAAAAGACTCAAAACAGCCCCAAAACACTCAAAACTGCCTTAAAATCACTTTCTGGGCAGTTTTGAGCACTTTGACAACTTTGGACGAATTTGGGTAATAGAATGAATCAAAATGCTTAAAAACATAAACTAAGACACTTTCTAACTAAATTGGACACAAAAGTAAGGGGGGATTGAGTTTAAGGCAGATTCTAAATATAAATTTGATGAAAATATGGATGATGGAATAGCTAAGGGGTTTTTCTCCACATATGTCACACTTGCATACACTTTGATTTTCAGTTGGTCTTTCAATGAATTATGAAACTCAACACTCCGGGTTAATTAGGTCCGCTTAAATTAACCGTCAAGTTTTCCTTAAGTTAATGAATTGGATGGGTTAGCGCAACGCAATTCAAAACATTCTCCAAAAGTCCTTTACGTGAAAAGCACAATAAAGATACAATCACAGATCATTAAGCATCTTGAAAACTATAAGTGTTGACGAGGCATTCGTTACTATGATGAGCATGAAACTAGTGCCAAGAATTCATTTAACGCGATTGTTTATAAGCAACCTCCACTACTTGTGAATATAAGTTCATAACTATTAGGTGAAACTCACTTATATTCTAGCGTCAAATTCATGCATGAACATTAAGCGTGTGTTGATGTATATTTCCTTCCTAATGCTAGAATATATTTAGTATAATGGCACAAGCAAGGGTGTCGAATCCACAGGGACTAATTGGACCTATGTAACTACTTGTTTTGCTAGAACTCTAAGAAATGAATCAAACTAATCATAAATAGGCAGATTTGAGATATGAATCAAACTAGTCTAAATAGGCATAAATAGGCAGATTTGATATATGAATCTAGAAAGCATAAGAAAATGAAGTAAACACAAATCAATGAATCAATAGCTAATATAATAGGATAGTATCAATGGAAATGAAACTAGGGATTCGATTTCACCATTGCTCAACTAAGTCCATGTTTGTTAAGTTAGTTTATACTCATTCATCTACCTATTTCTTGAGTTTGTTTCACTTGGATATGATCAACCATATGATGTGTGGATTTGATCAAATGTCTCTAATCTTGAACCTAATTGTGATGTGCAACTTTGGTTCATAATCTAGAGTATGTAATTCACAAGAAACATTCACTAAACCAAAGGGAACACTTGGCAGGATGTTTACCAAGCTTTCCCTTCATTCATTCACAAATCCACCAATATTAGACATGATGTATGCTTTAATCTTGGCTAAATAACTTGTGGTTAACTCAAATGGAGATCAAGCATACAAATCAACTCACAAATTAATAATTATAACAGAGAATGAAGCAAGAACTAGATAGACAAAATGAGCATTCTAACTTAATTCATGGCAAACTTTGCAAGGTTACATCAAATCCCTAGTGATAGATTAGTTACATTTCATGTTTACAAACGATTTGACATAGAAATATAAAACATGAATGAACATAGAATTGATAAGAATGAACCCTTGAAGCAAATCTGATGTTGAAGTCCTTGAAGAGTCCCTTGGTGTTGCTTCTCCAAGTATGGTGCGGATGAAGGTGGAATGGTGAAGTTTGAATGGTTTCTGCCCTTGGGACAGAAAATGGACGAAAATGGAGTAAGATGGGAGAGTTTCAAGTGTGTAATGGACTGAATATGAAGAAGAAGATTTTCGGAACTGCCTTTGGGACAGAAATGAGACTTGTTTTATGGAAAAGAATGTGTCCCCAACATTGAGATTGGATCTAGGAATTGTTTAAATCAGATGGCAGAGCATAAATCAGATGGAATGATGGGTTTCTGAGGTAGTGGACACATGGGATGGACAAAGTCTGCAAGCATGTGGTTTGTTTAATCCAAATGCATGTGTTCTTGCTGCAACAATTGAGTGGAGTTTGCAAAGGTGGAATAAACAACCAGAAAATGTTTATACAAATCTGGAAATGGGAATAAAACACACGGTTTGGACATGATGGGAATGAAATGGATTTCTGAAATGAGGGCTGCAATGAATGGTTTGTTTAATCACAATGCATGTGAATTTCTGCAAAGATGAAGTGGAGAAAGATAATGGAGTGCACGGAATGGAATGATTGTATTTGTTGGTGTCAAAATGGTTGAAATGAATCAAGTGATGGAATGGGTGCTAATGGCGCAAAAGGGATATGGAATGGATGTGGTTTGCACGGCCAAGGTTGTGACAAATCTGATTTGGTGTTTTAACACACATAGTTGACTTCAATGATTTTGCCTTGTTTAGAATCACCCAATATGGCCAAATTGCATTTCTTAACACTTCACATCTTTTCTGGAATGCTTTTACTTCATTTGCCTTCCCATTGATCCAAATTCACCCTTGGCTGCACACTAACACCAAATAAGGTAAAATGCAACTAGTTTAATCCAAAACAAGCACAAAGACGCCAAATAAGGAAGATATAAATGCATGCAAAATGTGACTTATCAGCGTGCACTCTCAATAAACATACACAAACAAGTTATCAATCAAACAGTTAAACGAATTGAATCCAACATTCATGAAATTCCAACCAAAAGTAATCAATTCATATTGCAAGCATAAACATGGTTTCGAATCACCCCCTAGCTAACTAGGGGGATTTAGCCTCTCATGTTCACTAAAAGAGAATTACAATTGAATTTAAACATAAAGCACAAAGGAATGATTACACCTAGAACGCCCAACGAATCCACGTGAATTGGTGCGCGTCGAAGCTCCTCTTTCCTTTTCTCCTTGCTGCGGCAGAGAGGTTTTCTTGTGTTTTTGGATGGTTTTCTGGGTTAGGGATGGATTTAAGGATGTTTGGTGGTGCGGCAAGGTTATGGGGTGGTGTAGGGAGGTGTGTAAGGTGGTGGAGAGTGGTGGAAGGTTTGTATGGTGGCTGGTATGGTGGGGATTGCTGCGGACAGATTGGAAGTGGCTGGAATGGAGGGCTATAGGTTGCGGCTGCTAGAGGAGAATTAGGGTTATGGTGGCTGGTTGTTGTATGAATGGGAGAAATAGGGTGAATGAATGGGGGTCACGGCTTAAGGATGAATGGGGTGTGAAGGTGGCTGCGGGTTAGTGTATGGAATGAGAGGTGTGTGATGCACGGGTTAGGGGATTAGGGTGTGTAAAATGGCTGAATCCAAATGGGAGTCACGGCTAGGGTAGTTTTTGGTGTGAAAGTGGCTGATTAGTATGAATGGATGGCTACAGATTAAAGGGGAAGGGAATGCAGGCTGCGGATTGGATGTGAATTAGGTTGAATGTGGCTGAAAATTGAAAGAATGAATGAGAGTTCCTAAGGTGCGGCTGGAATTTTGTTTTTATATGGTTATAGGAAAGTAAAACCCTAGCTTATTAAATCAAAGGCTCACAAAATTCTGAAATTAAATCAGAAATTAAAAAGGGAATTCACTAAAAGGTGCGGCTAGGGTTGATTTGAGAGGGAAATAGGTTTAAGTTTCAGAAATAGAAGGGAAAGTGGCTGCAAGGAAAAAGGGCTAGGGTTTAGAAGCATGGATTTGGGCCTACAAGGACTTCAAAGTGGCTAGAAAATACGGACATTTAAGATTAGGAAAGGTTACCAAAACGGGAAACTTAGGGTTAACTTTCCTAAAATATGAAACCTTGTTTGAGTAGGATTCCTCGTGTTGGTAAGAATTCATCGTTGGAGTAGGAATTCGTCGTTTCTTCACGTCTTCAACTCATTCATTCCTCTTTCGCTCCAAAAAGCTCCAATTTGCATCTTCTTGCACACTTTGGCCTTATAATCTGAAAATACACAAAAGTGGCCTTAAACACTAAAACAACTAAGTAAACACAACGTAAATGCACGAGAACAAGCTAATTAAGTCGCATGAATATGCTCCTATCAAATTCCCCCACACTTAACTTTTGCTAGTCCTCGAGCAAAACAAAACAACTAAAGTAAACAAAACGCAACAAAACAAACAAAACATAACCTAAACCTTCCAACGTTTGCCTCAAGGATTTCCAATGAAACATGACATGTCAAAGATCATTACTCACATAGCTTTTAGTCTTCCTTTCCCTCAAGCACATACTTAATCATAGTCACCATTCACTAGTTCGCATTTAATCAATTAAAACACATTTTGAATGTAGTAACATGCCTTAGAGAGTTCCCTCAATTCCTCACTAGTTATGCACTCAATTTTCACTCAGATTTTCTGACTACACACCCTACACTAGTTATATGTGAGAAGATTGATGTAAACATGAAAGACTAGTACTCACATAGGTTATAACAAAGAACGCAATTTCTGGAGTAATTAAACGTGTTTAGATATGATCTCATGAATGGAATGCTACTACTTAGATGCGAGAACCAGTGACACCATATGCTCATACCAAATTCAAACTCCACAATTGAAATGCACAACACTCAAGATAGAAGTAGAGGGTTGTAACGGGGCTTGGGGTGTTGGCTAACAAGGAAAGGTAGGGATAAACAAAAGTTCTTTAAGCAATAGTAAGTAAAGTAATGAAATTAAGACCTAGAATTCCCTTAGAATGCAGAAATCCACTTTTAAACAAATAGGGAAGATTCAAACAACTTTTAGGGCCTAATTCATTGTTTTGGGCCCTTACTTCAACAACCAATACTTTGAAACTCTTTTTCACTTCTTTTCAACTCTTTTTTTTTTTTCTAATCGTGCCTATGGCACAAAAAACTCACATGAATACACTTTCCCCCACACTTATTTTCTGCACACATTAATCAAAGGGAATTCATTCATGCTTACTATGCTTCAAGAACAAGGGTACGGATGGTCCTAATCTAGGCTAGGTGAGGGTAATGTGGGTTAACAAAGAAAGTAGGCTACACAAGGCTCAACGGGGTTAAATCCTACAAAACAAATGAAAAGGGAAATATGGCAATTTGGCTATGGTGTTCACTACACAACTTCATCTTGAATACGTGTTATGCAAATCAATGACATGCTTTGAATGAAATGGGCATGAGTTCTAGCATTTGGAACTAAGTGATGAAACGCCTTCTAAGTAGTAACCAAGCAAAGAATACTAAGATCATGCAACGACTTAAGAAAACAATGATGAACAGATTATAACTCTCCAGATAACGTTTAGGCTCAAGTCTCACAGGGATGTAGCGTTAGTTTGAGTTCATTCCTTCAAGCACGTTACAAAAACTAATTTTTTCCTTTGTGATTACATGTGAATTCGTAAACTATAACTACAAACAAGCATAAACCAAAGAGTAAATCAAACGTCCATCTATGTTTGTAACTTTCTTTAACCATCATGCAATTAAAAACCAAATCCTCATCATTGTGTTGGAAGGTGACCTACGACACAAACAAACACACAAAAACAACTCTTTTTGGGTTTTTCAACACAATTTTTCAAAATTTTATGGTATTTTCGGATTTTTAAGACAACACACTCTTAAACACTCTAAAATAGCTTAAAAACACTTAAAAACAGCAAAGAACAAGTTTAAACATGTTAGGTGGTAATACCCTACGAATTTTATGCACAAAGTCTCAAAACAGAATGTTACCCCCCCCACACTTAAACTAAACATTGTCCTCAATGTTTTAGACACAATTAAAAACATTACACAAAACATAAAGTAAGCAACAAATGAAAGGGTTTAGGGACGCAAATCTGAGTGTGGAGCGATTCCCAAGTTCTTCCTTTGTTGATTGCATGGGTTGCCTCCCACAAAGCGCTTGCTTTAACGTCTTGCAGCCGGACGACGTTCAGCTCATTCCCCATTGGAGCCCACGGCATGCAATGGGATCTCCTCCACAACATGCTCGACAAAGTTCTCGTAGTAGGGTTTCAACCTATGGCCATTCACCTTGAATTCTAGTCCAGTTTTCAAACTTTGTATTTGGACTGCACCATGCACAAAAACATTAGTGATAACAAATGGACCAACCCACTTAGAACGTAACTTACCAGGGAATAATCGAAGACGGGAATTGAATAGCAACACTTTCTGCCCGATTGAGAAGGTTTTGCCTCTAATCATCTTGTCATGGACGGCCTTGGCCTTCTCCTTGTAAATCCGAGCACTCTCATACGCTTCATGCCTAATCTCTTTAAGCTCGCTCAATTGTAGCTTCCTATGATTTCCAGCCGCGTCCACATCCATATTGAAAGTCTTGATCGCCCAATGTGCCTTATGCTCAAGCTCTACGGGTAAATGGCACGGCTTGCCATAGACTAGCCGAAACGGGGACATACCAATGGGCGTTTTGTAAGCCGTTTGATAGGCCCACAGTGCATCCTCCAAACGCAAACTCCAATCTTTTCTATTCGGCCCAACGGTCTTTTCCAGAATTTGCTTGATTTCTCGATTTGACACTTCGGCTTGGCCACTGGTTTGGGGGTGATAAGGTGTGGAAACCTTGTGCAACACGTTGTACTTCTTCAGCAACGCCGCAATGGTGCGGTTGCAAAAATGTGACCCACCATCGCTTATGAGCACTCGAGGCATCCCAAATCTAGAGAAAATGTTAGATTTTACAAAATCTGCAACAACTCTAGAATCGTTAGTTCGGGTGGCTTTAGCTTCCACCCACTTCGACACATAATCAACGGCAAGTAAAATGTACGTAAAACCAAAAGACATAGGGAACGGACCCATAAAATCAATACCCCAAACATCAAAGATTTCAACAACAAGGATTGGGGTTTGCGGCATTTGGTCTCTTTGGCCTATACTTCCGGTCTTTTGACATCTATCACATGTTAAGCAAAAAGCCCTAGCATCTCTAAACAACGTAGGCCAATAAAAACCACTCTCAAGAACCTTAAACGCTGTGCGTTGTGTGCCAAAGTGTCCACCACATGCATATGTATGGCAAAAACTAAAAATGGAATTAAATTCAGATTCATGAACACAACGACGCACAATTTGATCAGGGCATATTTTCCACAAATAAGGGTCGTCCCAAACATAAAAACGTGCATCCTTTTTTAATTTATCACGTTGAGCCTTGCTTAAGGTATTAGGAACTTGCTTAGTGATGCGAGAATTATACGCACACAAATTAACCCTCTTGTTGTCAAATTGTAGTAAGGATGCAAGTAGGGATCGTTCTAGACCGGGGATTAGGAGGGCTTGCTAAAACCTCTAAATTGACTCAAAAACATAAAAACAAAGTTAAAAACGTTCACAAAGACTCAAAGGACTCAAAACAGGTTCAAAAGACTCAAAACTGCCTAAAAACACTAACTAGGCAGTTTCTGACCTTAAACACAAATTTGGACGAATTTAAGATTATAGGTTGATTCAAAACACTTTAAAACACAAATTAAGACACTTTAACACTAAACTAGACTCAAAGAATGCAAAACTAAACACTTAAAACACTAAAACAAACCAAAAGACTCAAACAGCGCCCAAAACACTCAAAACTGCCTTAAAAACACTTTCTGGGCAGTTTTGAGCACTTTGAGTACTTTGGACGAATTTGGGTAACAAATTGAATCAAAACACTTATAAACATAAACTAAAACACTTTCTAACTAATTTGGACATTAAAGTAAGGGGGGATTGAGTTTTAGACGAAATTAAACTAATTGCACAGATTCTAATTAAAAACAGAATGTAAATATGAATGTGATGGATTTGAATGGATGGGATGACTAGCTAAGGGGTTCATCTCCACACATGTTACACTTGCATAATAAAAAGATTTCCAATTGCATTTCAATAAACCATGAATTCTCTACACCCCAAGTTAACCGTGATGCACTAATTAACCTTCAAATCTTCGTAACGTTATTGAATTGGATGATTGCATACGACAACCCAAAACATTCCCCACAAGTCCCCTACATGATTGCATAATAGAGATACAAGCAAGAATCATTACGCTCTATGAAAATTTGTAAGTGTTGACGAGGCATTCGTTACTACGATTGCATGAAACTTATACCAAGAATTCGTTTAACGCGATTGTTTATAAGCAACCTCCACTACTTGTGAATATAAGTTCGTAACTATTAGGTGAAACTCACTTATATTCTAGCGTCATATTCATGCATGAAAATTAAGCGTGTACTCTCAATAAACATACATAAATAAGTTATCAATCAAACAGTTAAACAAATTGAATCCACAACTTATGAAACGCAATTAGAAGTAATCAAATCAAAATGCAAGCATAAACATATATTTCGAATCCCCCCCTAGCCAAGGGGGGGGGGTTTAGTTCCTCATACGTACAAAACAAAGAGAATTGAAATTAAACATTGGAATCGAGGAAAAGAAACACCTAAACATTCCAACAACTCAAACTTGAGTTGTATGAACGTTTAGGCACTCTTGTCCTCCTCTTCGTTGTAGCACAAGGTCTAAGGATAGGTTTGGAGGGATGGGGAGTTATGGATGGTGTAGAATGATGTGTTTAGGATAGTGATGGATGTAGGGGACCTCAAGGCTTCTTTTTGGGCAGAAAATATGACGAATGGTGAAGTATGGATGTGTTATAGAGAGGGGATGAATTTCTGGCGTGAATGGTGAATGAATTGTGTATGAATGGGAATTAATCCATTGTGGCTGCAATGGATGCTTATTTATAGGTGAAAAGGAGGGAATATGACAGCTAGGAACTTGGTGGAAATCTGGAATGGTGATGGGAGATGCATATGGCTGATTTGTGAAGGGAATGCATGTGGATTAAAGTGGAATGACAGCTAGGTTATGATGATGAATGCATGTGCAAAGTTGGTTGAATGATTATGGGTGCATGTGGCTGATTTATATGAAGGGTGCATGTGGAATGAATGTGTGAATGATTAGGGTGAATGTGCATGTGCTTTGACAGCTAGGTTGAATAAATTAAAGGGAGTGCATGTGGCTTGGCTGGAATGATTGGAATGCAATCTGAAATGGGATGTGTTGGTGTGAATTTGTGGTACAAAGGGCCTCCTTTGGTCTTCAATTTCGTCCATCTACTTGGCTTCAAGTATATGCAATCCATTTAACGCCCCAAACTACTCCAAAATGCACCCTTTTGCATACTTTGCCCTTAGAACCTGAAAACACACAAAAGAAGCATAAAGGACTAAAATAACTAAAATAACTAAAGAAACATAACGTAAATGTACGAGAACAAGCCATTTAAGTCGCATGAATATGCTCCTATCAAATACCCCCACACTTATCTTTTGCTAGTCCTCGAGCAAAACAAGAAGAAAAACAAAACAAAACGAAACGAAACAAAACAAGTAAAACACAACCTAAACCTCCCAACAATCATCTTAGGGATTTCCAATGCACATGACATGTTAAAAATCATCATTCCCACAGATTTTAGTCATCTTCACACTTAATTACATTCTTAATCACAGTCACCACATACTATTTCACAATTAAGCATTTAAAACCATGTTTTGAATGTAGTAACATGCCTTGGAGAATTTGCTCAATTCCTCACAAGATATGCACTCAATTTTTACTCAGATTTTCTGACTACACACCCTACACTAAGTATATGTGAGAAGATTGATGTAAACATGAAACCGAACACTCACATATATGTATCACAAAGAACGCAATTTCTGGAGTTAATAAGCATGTTTAGATATGATCTGATGAATGGAATGCTACTACTTAGACGTGAGAACCAGTGACACCATATGCTCATACCAAGTTCAAACTCCACAAATTGAAACATATAACACTCAAGATTGAAGTCACGGGTTGTAATGGGGTTCGGGGCGTGTGGATAACAAAGAAGGGATATGAAAAACAAAGGTTCTTCAAGAAATAGTGAGCAAAGCGCTTGAATCAACTTAGAATTCACTTTTGAATGAAAACTCAACTTTTGAACAAAAAGGGAGAATTTAGACAATTTACGGCTAGAATTGGTGTTTTGGACCCTTTCTTCAATCACTCATTCTTTCATTTTTTTCAAGTTTTTTTTTTTCTCTTTCTTTCTTTCTTTTTTTTTTTTTTTTCTTTTCTTTTGAATCTCAAAACATACATAAACACTTAAACATTCTCTCCCCCACACTCATTTTCTTTCATAATGTAACTCAAAAGGAATTCAATTAAGTCATGCTCACTATCTTTTAAGAACAAGGGTGGGGATTTACCTAAACTAGGCTAGGTGAAGAAAATGTGGGTAAACAAAGAATACAGGCTAAACAAGGCTCAACGGGGTTAAAACTTACAACATATACGAAATATGGGAAGTAAGGCTATTTGGCTATGGTGGTGGTCACTACACAACTTCTTCTTGAATATGTGTTAAGCAAATCAATAACATGCTTTGAATGAAATGGGCATGAGTTCTAGCATTTGGAACTATATGATGAAACGCCTTCTAAGTAGTAACCAAGCAAAGAATAATGAGATCATGCAACGACTTTAGAAAACAAGAAATCACAGATTATACTCTCCAAAGAACGTTATAGGCTCAAGTCTCTCAGGGTTATAGCGTTTGTTTGAGTTCCTTCCTTCAGGCATGTTACAAAAACGAATTTTTCTTTTATGATTGCATGTGAAGTCATACATTATAACCATAACCAAGCATATACCAAGAGTAAATCAAACTTTTCTCTATGTTTATAACTCTTTTTAACAGTCATGCACTTACAAACCAAATCCTTATCATTGTGTTGGAAGGTACCCTAAGACACAAACACACACACAAAAACAACTTTAAAACAACTCTTTTTGGGTTTTTCAAAACAATTTTTCAAATTTTTATGGGATTTTCGAATTTTTAAGTCAAAACACACTAAACACACTTAAAAACAGCAAGAAACAACATTTGAAGTTATGGTGGATAAAACCCTCCGAATTTGCATCAAAACACTTTAGTTACCCCCCCACACTTCAATCAAACATTGTCCTCAATGTTTAAAACACACCAAACAAAAGTAAACACATAAACATCAATTAAACATACTAAACATGGCAGAATGTATCTAACAAAGAGAAGAGTTTAGAGATGCAAATCTGGTTATGGAGTGTAAATTCCATCTTCTCCTTGGTGATTGCAGTGAGGCTTCATCTTGAGTTTTTCCACAGGCTACTCTTAAACTGAGCTGGAGATTCTTTTGGTTTCCTCCGATCGTTGATATGCCTTTGTGCTACTCTTGAACTGGGCAGCAGGATTCTTTTGGTCTCCCCCGAAGGTCTGAGCTTACTCCTTTTATCTGTTTCTTTGTTCAATCTCTCCAATTCATATTGAAGAGGGTTAGAGGATAGCTCAGCATATGCTTGTCTCCTCATTCTTCAATGTATCATTTTCCTTTGCCTTACTTGCTCCCCTTTGCAGAAGTGGTCCCTTCTCTGGAAGTGTATCAACCGTTGAAGATGACTACTCGAGAGCAACGCTAGGTAAGCAACCAGGGAATAGAGTCCAGGTAGACTCCAAGTGCCGGCTGATTGCTTCTTTCACTTTGCCATGCAGGTAATATCAAGGACAAAGGAAAAGACAGGGAAAGAGCATGATATGAGATACCTTTGCTTTCGAAGAGGCAGCGAATGAATCCACATGCTTCGATCCACCGTTTCCTCTTGCCTCCTTTGTACTCCAGGCATTTGGTATCTTCTTTGGGGGATACATCCATGGTTGAAAGTGTGTTCTCAAGAGAAGGAGAAAACTGAGCATGTTTGAGAGGGTTGGTTGCATTTACATTCTCGGCCGAGAAGGAAAGTCATGCGCTTCTGGGTGTATGCCCTGCCATGAATGTTGATGTATATAGGAATTGTAATGGCAAGTGGCAATGCAGATGCGGAAATTACCTCCACGCATCTTCAGCTTTGTCAGAGAGCTTTTGACAAAATGGCACGCGTTTTCTGAAAAGCCGGGAGCTTTCGACAAAGTGGCACACGCTTTCTGAAAAGCCGGGAGCTTTTGGCTTTGTCTCCCACGCTTGTCGGCAAAAGTGTGCAGCTGATTTCTCGCCTTCCACTCGTCTTCTGAAAAGCTGGGAGCTTTTGACAAAGTTACACACGCTTTCTGAAAAGCCGGGATTGCGTCTGACGAGCTGGCGATCTTTATGCCGGAAATTCCGGTTTTGAAGAGAGGTGTCTCTTCATTTCTGAATCGGTGAACGACCCTCCTTAAATAGAGGTGATTGATCACCTCTAGCATGCACACTTGAAAATTGCCCAGAAATCGTCTCCGGCCCATCGAGATTTCACTCCATCCAACTCTTCTCTTTTAACTTCTTGAAAAAATGGCTAGCTCATCTAACCCATCGAACATTTGCTTAGATTTGAGTCTGAGCAATGATCCTGTTGCGCCGCGTCAGGATAAGGTATGGTGCCCGTCTTTCTTATCTTCTCATGGCCCTCTTACAGATGAGGACTCTGTGATGACGGATGCAACAACGGCTACGATAGTAGCTCGGAACCTCCTCACTCCCAAAGATAGTCAGTTGCTTTCAGGACGGTCCGATGAGTGGGCCGTTCAAGAGTCCTTGGCTCTTAGCGTTCAGTGCGCTGGCTCTGTGTCCAACATGGACCAACGCCTTCTTGCTCACTCCTGTCAGGTTGAATCCTTGATGGCGGAGGTGGAGAGTCTTAAGCAGGAGATCAAACAGCTTAAGTACGAGAACCGAAGTTTGCACGTGCTTGCCAACAATTATTCGACAGGCATGAAGAGGAAGCTTGATGAGCTTGAGGACCGTCAAAGGCTTGCAGCTTTCTTCCAGATGCACCTTTTTCCTGGGTCATCCAGCATTCCACCAAGGATTGGGGCCTTGAATGATCTATCTTCGGTGCCTCCCGCTCCTATGCCTCTTGCTCCGATGCCTTCTGCTCCAATGCCTCCTGCTCCGATGCCTCCTGCTCCGAGAGTGTTGCCACGTAGTGGGGCCTCACATACACAACCCTTGTGAAGGCTCCATCTTTCTCTTTCTTTGTTAGATACAATTGTAATTTCTCGAAAAATCAATGAACAAGCTTTGTTTTATTCACTGTATTGGGTTGCCTCCCAAGTAGTGCTTTCTTTTACGTCTTGCAGCCGGACGAAGCCTTCTTAGACTCAATTGGAACCCACAACATGGAATTTATCTTTGAATGGGGGGTGATACTTGAGATGATCCGGTAATGGTTTAAATTCTAGAGTGGGTGCCTGGATCATTAACAGCATATCAGTATAAAACAAAATGGAAATTCGGGGAGGCGGCTTACCTGTGTGCTCCGACAAGAACTCAATGACAAACACCACTCCCTTGAAAGTTTCAGGGATATTGGACTTGGCCATATTGCATGTGATGGTTATGACTTGTCCAATGTCGTCAAATTCAACTACTTTGGGTTTTGCGGTTTCAAATATGTCCTCTTTGACGAATTCTTGATATTCCCCCGTCACATTTTGCTCTTGATTCTTTGGAAAGGATTCGAAGATGCCTTTCTCACCCTCTTCTTCCTTGGATTGCATGATCCTGCAAGGAATAGGGACATTCAGTGGAACGGGGTTAGAAATAATTAACTTTGGAACAACCTTACCTGAATTGGATGGCATAGGAGCAATAGGTGCCTGCGGCAAAGGTGTTTCCTCTTCCTCAATTAGCAGCTCCTCATCCACTTCTAGGCTATGTTTGGACATTTTTAGGTCAGCTCCAACCTCCATAGCATTTCCCAAAGTGATAGCATTATGGATTTCAAAATCTTCCTTCGAGTTTTCAATAGTTGAGTTGGAGAGTTCACTTTGCTCTTGAATTTGTTTCATGAACCCCATAATCTGCCCAATTTGCTCCTCCAAGTTGTCCAACCTTTTGTCTCGATTTTGCCTTGCTTTGTTTTGATCTTCTTGCCCCTGAGACAAATTGGTGAGTAATGTACTAACCATATCATTATACAAAGACTCACTTGAATTTGTTTGGGCAGGTTGTGGTCGCTGCATAGGTGTTGTATAGAACTCCTCATATGGTTGCCAATATTCTTCTTGTTGAGCCTCCTCGACTTGGTTTTGTGAGCCCTGCACCGAAGAAATCAAGTCATTAAGAGCTTGATTATAATCTATTGACAAACCTTGGTTTGGTTGGGCATATTGTATATGAGGTTGTGGTGGATGCATAGACGTTGAATAGAACTCCTCATAGGGCTGCCAATATCCTTCTTGTTGAATATGTTGAGGTTCCCACCACGTAGAGTTTGAATGATCACTCCAATCCGAATTGTAATTATTGGAAAACACATCGTTCCCTGATTGATTATGATCAAATGTACCAACTCTTTGCATTTGGTACTCTTCCATAAGCTGTGACAAAAGGGAAGCATTATCAAGTGCCATGTCTTGCGTCTAAAAATCAACAAAATAAAACTAAAAATATATACACACAAACGAAAATAAAACAATCCAAAATTTGATGCGAGAATTATACGCACACAAATTAACCCTCTTGTTGTCAAATTGTAGTAAGGATGCAAGTAGGGATCGTTCTAGACCGGGGATTAGGAGGGCTTGCTAAAACCTCTAAATTGACTCAAAAACATAAAAACAAAGTTAAAAACGTTCACAAAGACTCAAAGGACTCAAAACAGGTTCAAAAGACTCAAAACTGCCTAAAAACACTAACTAGGCAGTTTCTGACCTTAAACACAAATTTGGACGAATTTAAGATTATAGGTTGATTCAAAACACTTTAAAACACAAATTAAGACACTTTAACACTAAACTAGACTCAAAGAATGCAAAACTAAACACTTAAAACACTAAAACAAACCAAAAGACTCAAACAGCACCCAAAACACTCAAAACTGCCTTAAAAACACTTTCTGGGCAATTTTGAGCACTTTGAGTACTTTGGACGAATTTGGGTAACAAATTGAATCAAAACATTTATAAACATAAACTAAAACACTTTCTAACTAATTTGGACATTAAAGTAAGGGGGGATTGAGTTTTAGACGAAATTAAACTAATTGCACAGATTCTAATTAAAAACAGAATGTAAATATGAATGTGATGGATTTGAATGGATGGGATGACTAGCTAAGGGGTTCATCTCCACACATGTTACACTTGCATAATAAAAAGATTTCCAATTGCATTTCAATAAACCATGAATTCTCTACACCCCAAGTTAACCGTGATGCACTAATTAACCTTCAAATCTTCCTAACGTTATTGAATTGGATGATTGCATACGACAACCCAAAACATTCCCCACAAGTCCCCTACATGATTGCATAATAGAGATACAAGCAAGAATCATTACGCTCTATGAAAATTTGTAAGTGTTGACGAGGCATTCGTTACTACGATTGCATGAAACTTATACCAAGAATTCGTTTAACGCGATTGTTTATAAGCAACCTCCACTACTTGTGAATATAAGTTCGTAACTATTAGGTGAAACTCACTTATATTCTAGCGTCATATTCATGCATGAAAATTAAGCGTGTACTCTCAATAAACATACATAAATAAGTTATCAATCAAACAGTTAAACAAATTGAATCCACAACTTATGAAACGCAATTAGAAGTAATCAAATCAAAATGCAAGCATAAACATATATTTCGAATCCCCCCCTAGCCAAGGGGGGGGTTTAGTTCCTCATACGTACAAAACAAAGAGAATTGAAATTAAACATTGGAATCGAGGAAAAGAAACACCTAAACATTCCAACAACTCAAACTTGAATTGTATGAACGTTTAGGAACTCTTCTCCTCCTCTTCGTTGTAGCACAAGGTCTAAGGATAGGTTTGGAGGGATGGGGAGTTATGGATGTTGTAGAATGATGTGTTTAGGATAGTGATGGATGTAGGGGACCTCAAGGCTTCTTTTTGGGCAGAAAATATGATGAATGGTGAAGTATGGATGTGTTATAGAGAGGGGATGAATTTCTGGCGTGAATGGTGAATGAATTGTGTATGAATGGGAATTAATCCATTGTGGATGCAATGGATGCTTATTTATAGGTGAAAAGGAGGGAATATGACAGCTAGGAACTTGGTGGAAATCTGGAATGGTGATGGGAGATGCATGTGGCTGATTTGTGAAGGGAATGCATGTGGATGAAAGTGGAATGACAGCTAGGTTGTTATGATGAATGCATGTGCAAAGTTGGTTGAATGATTATGGGTGCATGTGGCTGATTTATATGAAGGGAATGCATGTGGAATGAATGTGTGAATGATGGCAGATTGTGTATGTGAATGATTAGGGTGAATGTGCATGTGCTTTGACAGCTAGGTTGAATAAATTAAAGGGAGTGCATGTGGCTTGGCTGGAATGATTGGAATGCAATCTGAAATGAGATGTGTTGGTGTGAATTTCTGGTACAAAGGGCCTCCTTTGGTCTTCAATTGCGTCCATCTACTTGGCTTCAAGTATATGCAATCCATTTAACGCCCCAAACTACTCCAAAATGCACCAAAATGCACCCTTTTGCATACTTTGCCCTTAGAACATGAAAACACACAAAAGAAGCATAAAGGACTAAAATAACTAAAGAAACATAACGTAAATGTACGAGAACAAGCCATTTAAGTCGCATGAATATGCTCCTATCACTTAGACACTAGAAAATTAACCAAATCGGCATACCAAGGCTCACTTACCTGGATAGACATTAATTGCTCATCCGGAAACATTTCAGAAATTGGCGCTGCTTCGTCATGTATCATTCGACTTAGGTGGTCAGCCACCACATTCTCCACGCCCTTCTTATCCCGAATCTCAATGTCAAACTCTTGTAAGAGCAAAAGCCATCGAATTTGTCTAGGCTTGGCCTCCTTCTTCGTGAGCAAATACTTGAGAGCTGCATGATCAGTAAAAATAATAACTTTAGTCCCAAGTAAGTATGACCGAAACTTATCTAATGCAAATACCACAGCAAGTAATTCTTTTTCAGTGGTTGAGTAATTTAATTGAGCATCATTTAATGTTCTAGATGCATAATAAATAACATGAGGTTGTTTGTCCTTTCGCTGCCCCAAAACAGCACCAATCGCATAATCCGAAGCATCGCACATAAACTCGAATGGAAGGCTCCAATCTGGAGGTGTGATAATGGGAGCCGAAGTGAGAGCCTCCTTGAGGTGCTTGAATGCCGTGGATCATGCCTCATCAAACTCAAACGCCACCTCTTTTTGCAGCAATCGGCATAATGGCTGTGCAATCTTTGAGAAATCCTTTATGAACCGCCTATAAAAACCTGCATGACCAAGAAACGAACGAACCTCTCTAACCGAAGTTGGAGAGGGTAAGTGACGAACAAGGTCTACCTTAGATTTATCTACTTCAATGCCTTTTCAGAAATAATATGGCCTAAAACAATACCTTGTTTAACCATGAAGTGACATTTTTCCCAATTAAGCACAAGATTTGTTTCAACACAACGATTCAAAATCAAACTAAGATTACTCAAACAACCATCAAATGAATTACCAAACACACTGAAATCATCCATGAAAACCTCAATAATTTTCTCGACATAATCAGAAAATATGCTCATCATGCATCTTTGAAATGTAGCAGGTGCATTACATAAACCAAATGGCATGCGACGATAAGCAAATGTACTAAAGGGGCATGTAAAAGTGGTCTTTTCTTGATCATCCGGGGCAATAACAATTTGGTTATAACCAGAGTATCCATCAAGAAAACAATAAAATGAATGACCCACTAACCTTTCCAACATTTGATGTAGGAACGGCAATGGGAAGTGGTCCTTCCTCGTGGTGGCGTTTATCTTCCTATAATCCATGCACACGCGCCAACCGGTTTGGATTCGGGTGGGCACTAGCTCATTCTCTGCGTTCTCCACGACCGTCACTCCAGATTTCTTCGGCACACATTGGATAGGTGACACCCACTTACTATCCGAGACTGGATAGATGACTCCGCAATCTAAAAGCTTGATTATTTCCTTCTTCACAACTTCCATCATCGGAGGGTTAAGACGGCGTTGAGCCTCTCTAGTTGGTTTGGCCCCCTCCTCAAGAAATATGTGATGCATGGATGTAGCGGGACTAATACCTTTGATATCGGCCAACGTCCAACCTAGGGCAGATTTGACCTCCTTCAAAACACGCACTAGTTTCTCCTCTTCTTGTGCCGTGAGTGATGAAGAAATGATGGCCGGTAATGTCTCCTCTTCCCCCAAGAAAATGTACTTCAAATGGCCCGGTAATGGTTTGAGATCAAGGGTAGGTGCCTGAATTATAGATGGAAGCAATTTGTTAGTCGAAATGGGAATGGACTCACGGTTAGTATACTTACCATCAAGCTTAGATGAGGACTCAAGGGCAGCCACAACTTGAAGTAATTCCTCACTAGGGGGCACGGCATGGGATGACTCTTGTATGCCGTGGGCATGCATGCAATCTGCCCCCTTTGTTTTGAGTTCCATGCCTCGTGTAATGACTTTTTCAAGCGCATCGTCATTCAAATCGTCGAGATATCCCTGCGCCAAAGACTCAATTATATCAATAGAAAAGCATGAATGGTCCTCACTAGGGTATTTAATGGAATCAGAAAGATTAAAATTAACCACTTCCCCATCGAATTCCATGGACAAAGTTCCACTATACACGTCAATCTTCGTCCGGGCCGTCTTCATGAATGGCCTTCCAAGTAGAATGGGCAGCGAAGGAGCATGATTCGATTCATCCATTGCAAGGACATAGAAATCCGCCGGGAAGACCAAATGATTAACTTGCACAAGAACATCTTCCAAAACTCCCTTTGGATAGGCGTTAGATCTATCGGCCAATTGTATTATTACCCCATCATTTTTCAATGCTCGTAAGTTCATAGATGCATAAATGGAATATGGCATAACATTTATAGAAGCACCTAAATCAAGCATGGCAGATTCAAATCTAGTATTCCCAATGACACAAGGAATGGTAAAGCTACCTGGATCCTTGCATTTGGGCGGTAGTTTGCGTTGCAAAATGGCGGACACATTCTTACCTACCTTTACCACTTCCTTACTCGACATCCTCTTCCTAGTGGTACACAACTCCTTCAAGAACTTAGCATACCTCGGAACTTGCTTGATTGCATCCAACAAGGGTATGTTCACTTGAACTTTACGAAACGTCTCAAGGATGTCTTTTTCAGTTTCTTCTTTCTTCGTTTGCCTGAACCTACTAGGAAAAGGAACATTCGAAGGGAAAACATTAGTAGGAACTGAATTTAACACATTTTTACCTTTATTGGCCGAATTGGACAGATTTGGGACCATAGGGACTTGTGGCAAAGGTGGAATCACCTTTGCCGTGGGCAACCTTGTTTCTTCCTCTTCCATTTGCAAAATTTCATCCTCGTTATGACCTGTTTTTGATGTAGGACCTGCCCCAACTTCCTTACCACTTCTTAGGGTGATTGCTTTGGCTGATTCGAAACCTCCCTTCGGATTTGGAATGGTGGAACTAGGGAGTTGTCCGGGATCTCGAAACTTACCTACAAACTCGGCAATCTGCCCAATTTGTTTCTCAAGTTGATCCACCCTCTTATCTTGGTTTTGCATAGCCTTTGCTTAATCTTCCTGCCCATTAGACAACTTAGTTAGTATCTTAAGAAGTGCATCATTGTCAAGAGACGTACCTGAGGCACTTGGGCCGGATTGGGCTTGATTTTGGGGTGGGCTGTACGTTTTGGGAAAGAACCCCGGGGGTTGTTGCCTAAAGCCTCCTTGGTTCTGAGGTTGCTGGGAATCCCTCCACTTGAAATTTGGGTGGTCTCGCCACCCCGGATTATACGTGTTGGAGTATGGATCATGTCTTGACTGATTTTGGCTTTGAAACCCAATGACATTCGCACTCTCCCATCCGCCATTCTCGATGAGTTGAGGACACTTTTCGGAGGCATGTCCTTGGATAGAACATACGCCACATACCACAGGTCCTTGCATCTTCATTCCCTCGGCCATCTGTGAAACAATAGAAGTAAGATTAGCCAATTGTGAATGAAGATTGGACGTTGAACTTACCTCATGTACTTGGTGCCGTGGAGGTCCTCTTTGGCCTACTCCTTCATACTGTTGAGCGTTCAATGCTCGGTTAGCGATCAAGACCTTGGCATCCCTGGGCGTTTTGTCCACCAATGCTCCACCCGCCGATGCACCGAGCATTTGTCGTTCGATTGGTAGGGTCAGTAAGCACACAAATTAAAACCCTCTTGTGACAATTGTAGTATATAAATAAGTAGGGATTGTTCTTAACCGGGGATTAGGAGGGTTTGCAAAATCACTTGGAAACTGACTCAAAAACGTAAAATGAAGTTTGAAACACTAAACTAAACTCAATGAATGCAAAACTAAACAATAAAATCACTAAAACAAATCAAAAGACTCAAAACAGCCCCAAAACACTCAAAACTGCCTTAAAATCACTTTCTGGGCAGTTTTGAGCACTTTGACAACTTTGGACGAATTTGGGTAATAAAATGAATCAAAATGCTTAAAAACACAAACTAAGACACTTTCTAACTAAATTGGACACTAAAGTAAAGGGGGATTGAGGTTTTGACGAAAATAAATTAAATGCACAGATTGTAAATTTAAGGCAGATTCTAAAGATGAATGTAATGAAAATATGGATGAATGCTAGCTAGAAGGTTCTTCTCCACACATGTCACACTTGCATACACTTTGATTTTCAGTTGGTCTTTCGATAAATTATGAAACTCAACACTCCGGGTTAATTAGGTCCGCTTAAATTAACCGTCAAGTTCTCCTTAAGTTAATGAATTGGATGGGTTAGCGCAATGCAATTCAAAACATTCTCCAAAAGTCCTTTATGTGAAAAGCACAATAAAGATACAATCATAGATCATTAAGCATCATGAAGACTATAAGTGTTGACGAGGCATTTGTTACTATGATGAGCATGAAACTAGTGCCAAGAATTCATTTAACGCGATTGTTTATAAGCAACCTCCACTACTTGTATTCATAAGTTCATAACTATTAGGTGAAACTCACTTATATTCTAGCGTCAAATTCATGCATGAACATTAAGCGTGCACTCTCAATAAACATACACAAACAAGTTATCAATCAAACAGTTAAACGAATTGAATCCAACATTCATGAAATTCCAACCAAAAGTAATCAATTCATATGGCAAGCATAAACATGGTTTCGAATCACCCCCTAGCTAACTAGGGGGATTTAGCTTCTCATGTTCACAAAAAGAGAATTACAAATGAATTTAAACATAAAGCACAAAGGATTGATTACACCTAGAACGCCCAACGAATCCACTTGAATTTCTGCGCGTCGAAGCTCCTCTTTCCTCTTCTCCTTGCTGCGGCAGATTGGTTGTGGGATGATTTGGGATGAGTTTCTGGTTTAGGGATGGTTTTATGGTGGTTTAATGGTGCGGCAATGGTGGTGGAAGGTGTAGAATGGTGTGGAATGGTGTGGAATGTGTTGGAGAGGCTGCGGCAATGGTGGGAAGTATGTGGAAATTGGCTGGAATGGAAGGTGTATAGCACGGCAATGGAGAGAATATGGTGTGAAGGTGGCTGCGGATTGAAGTGTATTAGGTTATGAAGGTGGCTGAATATACTTTAGCGTTAGTGGAATGCACGGCTTGGGAATGAATGGGAATATTGGAGTGCACGGATTGAAGGAGGGAATTAGAGAGAATGGTGGCTGATGAAAAATATGAATTAGGGTGAATATTAGGTGCGGCTGCATGATGCGAGTTTTATGCGCACACAAATTAAACCCTCTTTTTATCAATGGTAGTAAGTATGTAAGTAGGGATCGTTCTGGACCGGGGATTAGGAGGGATTGTTAATCTCTTGGAAACTGACTCAAAAACGTAAAAAAAAAATAAAACACTAAACTAGACTCAAAGAATGTGAAACTAAACGTTAAAACACTAAGACAAACCAAAAGACTCAAAATGCTTTAAAAACACAAACTAAATTGATTTCTAACTAAATTGAACAATTAAGTAAAGGGGGATTGGATTTGGACGAATGTAAACTAAAAATGGAAACTTGGAAATAAAACAAATTGTAAATATGGATTTGACGGAAATGAATGGATGGGAAGCTAGCTAAGGGGTTCATCTCTACATATGTTATACTTGCATACAAAACGATGTCTAATTGCTTTTCAATAAACCATGAATTCTCAACGCCCCGGGTTAATTAGGTCCGCTTAAATTAACCGTCAAGTTTTCCTTAAGTTAATGAATTGGATGATTGCATACGACAATCCAAAGCATTCCTCACAAGTTCCCTACATGAATTGCATAATAGAGATACAAGCAAGAATCATTAAGCATCATGAAAACTATAAGTGTTGACGAGGCATTCGTTACTATGATTGCATGAAACTTATGCCAAGAATATGTTTAACACGATTGTTTATAAGCAACCTCCACTACTTGTGAATATAAGTTCATAACTATTACGTGAAACTCACTTATATTCTAGTGTCAAATTCATGCATGAAAATTAAGCGTTCATTCTTAATAAACATACATAAATAGGTTATCAATTAAACAGTTAAACAAATTGAATTCACAACTTATGAAACGTAATTAAAAGTACTCAAATCATATTGCAAGCATAAACATATATTTCAAATCACCCCCTAGCTAAGGGGGTTTAGTTCCTCATACGTACAAAACAAAGAGAATTGAAATTAAACATTGAAATCAAAGAAACGCCTAAACATTCCAACAACTCAAACTTGAATTGTATGAACGTTTAGGCCCTCTTCTCTTCCTCTTCGTTGTAGCATAAGGTCTAGGGATAGTTGGTTGGGGGGATGGAAGTGTGGAATTATGGAAGTGGATGAAGATTGGTGGAAATGGAAGATGGTTTTTGGATTCTAAGGGAAAGTGTTTATTTGTGGTGTGAGAATGGAGAGATGGAATTGAATGAAATGGAAGTGTGGGATGAATTGAATGATGCAAATGAATGAAGTGTGTGTGGTTTATATAGGGAGAGAATGGATGGGAGAGCATGTGAATGATAGCTAGGAGAATGATTAAAGGGGTGTGAATGGTTGGAAATGCATGTGGGTGAATTGGTGGTGCAATGATGAAAGAATAAGTGCATGTGTGTGTTTTGTGTTGGAATGAATGTGGATGCATGATGAAGAGTTAATAAATAATGCATGTAGGGTTAGCTAGGTTGGCTTTGTTTGGGTGCATGTGAGTTAAAGAGGGAGAATGTGGTGAAATGATGAAGTAGGAAGGTAGAAATGCATGTGAATGCATGTGAGTGCATGTGTGTGTGAACTAGGAAAATGGGAATGCATGTGGAAGAAATTGCATGTGGAAAGGTTGTGAAAGCATGTGAATGCATGTGAATTAGGTTGGAAAGAGGTGGGTGTGCATGTGAGTTGAAATGCATATGTTTAAATGGTTGAAATGTGTAGATGATTATGAGTATGATAAGTGATAAGTGTATGGTTATGATAAGTGATAAGTGAATGATATGTTAAGTGATAAATGAATGATATGTTAAGTGATAAATGAATGATATGTTGTGAGTGATAAGTGAATGGAAGTGATAAGTGATAATAGGGCTAGTTTAAAGGGCTAGGGTTTAAGTACATAGAATGGGCCTAAAATAGGTTGGTTTGCATGGCATAATATGTTTGATTGGGCTAGAGGATTTACATGGCTCAAAGGATTTGTTTGATTGGGCTAGGCCCTTTGTTTGATGTCCCCAAAGAGCATACAAAGCTTCAATTTCGTCCATCCTCTTTGCTCCATGATTAAGCTATCCAATCCATGCCCAAAAGTGCCCCAAATAGCCTCAAAATGCACTTTCTTGCTCCCTAAGCCCTTAGAACTTGAAAACACACAAAAGAAGCATAAAGGACTAAAATAACTAGAGAAACATAACGTAAATGCACGAGAACAAGCCATTTAAGTCGCATGAATATGCTCCTATCACTGCAAGGTTGTAGAACTAGGGTTATTAGGGTGAATGGCTGAGATGGTTTTGTGAATGAATGGATTAAATGGATGGCTACGGATTAAGGGAATTAGGGTGATGGAATAGATTGGCTGGTTACGGTTTTGAGAGGAATATGTGTGAAAGGGGGCTGAATGGGGGTGCACGGATGATGGAAAAGATGAATGATGGTGGCTGCGGCTTATGGGAAGGAATGGGAGAGAATGGCAGATTTAATTAGGGTGTGACGGCCAGTGAATAGAATAGGCTCTAGGGTTAAAAACAAGGTACGGCTGAGATTGGTTTTGGATGAATCAAAGGCTATGGATTCAAAGGAGAGGGACGGCTGCATGAATTAGGTTATTTAGGGTTTAGGGTTAGAGTTTAATGCATGAAATGGGCCTAAAATGCCCCCCCTTGCACGGCAAGGGAAAGGACTTGGGCTAAAGCCCACGGCAAAGGATGTTAGGGGCCCTAGGGCCTTCGTTTTGTGTCCTAAAGCGCCTACAAGGACTTCAAAGTGGCTAGAAAATACGGACGTTTAAGATTAGGAAAGGTTACCAAAACGGGAAACTTAGGGTTAACTTTCCTAAAATAGGAAACCTTGTTTGAGTAGGATTCCTCGTTTTGGTAAGAATTCATTGTTGGAGTAGGAATTCGTCGTTTCTTCACGTCTTCAACTCATTCATTTCTCTTTCGCTCCAAAAGGCTCCAATTTGCATCTTCTTGCACACTTTGGCCTTATAATCTGAAAATACACAAAAGTGACCTTAAACACTAAAACAACTAAGTAAACACAACGTAAATGCACGAGAACAAGCTAATTAAGTCGCATGAATATGCTCCTATCAAATTCCCCCACACTTAACTTTTGCTAGTCCTCGAGCAAAACAAAACAACTAAAGTAAACAAAACGCAACAAAACAAACAAAACATAACCTAAACCTTCCAACATTTGCCTCAGGGATTTCCAATGAAACATGACATGTCATAGATCATTACACACATAGCTTTTAGTCTTCCTTCCCATCAAGCACATACTTAATCATAGTCACCATTCACTAGTTCGCATTTAATCAATTAAAACACATTTTGAATGTAGTAACATGCCTTAGAGAATTCCCTCAATTCCTCACTAGTTATGCACTCAATTTTCACTCAGACTTTCTGACTACACACCCTACACTAGTTATATGTGAGAAGATTGATGTAAACATGAAAGACTAGTACTCACATATGTTATAACCAAGAAAGCAATTTCTAGAGTAATTAAACGTGTTTGGATATGATCTCATGAATGGAATGCTACTACTTAGATGCGAGAACCAGTGACACCA
The DNA here is from genome assembly GCA_016587475.1 of Pyrus pyrifolia. NCBI lineage: Eukaryota > Viridiplantae > Streptophyta > Magnoliopsida > Rosales > Rosaceae > Pyrus > Pyrus pyrifolia. The sequence continues at coordinate 1,912,262 of BNSU01000024.1, forward strand.
TATGCTCATACCAAATTCAAACTCCACAATTGAAATGCACAACACTCAAGATAGAAGTCAAGGGTTGTAACGGGGCTTAGGGTATTGGCTCACAAGGAAAGGTAGGGATACACAAAAATTCTTTAAGCAATAGTAAGTAAAGTAATGAAATTAAGACCTAGAATTCCCTTAGAATGCATAAATCAACTTTTAAACAAATAGGGGAGATTCAAACAACTCTTAGGGCCTAATTCATTGTTTTGGGCCCTTACTTCAACAACCAATACTTTGGAACTCTTTTTCACTTCTTTTTTCATTCCTTTTTTTTTTCTTTTCTTTTTTTTTTTCTTTTTATTTTTTTTTCTAGCCATGCCTATGGCACAAAAACTCACATCAATAATCTTTCCCCCACACTTATTTCCTGCAACACATTAATCAAAGGGAATTCATTGCTTACTATGCTTCAAGAACAAGGGTAAGGATGGTCCTAATCTAGGCTAGGTGAGGATAATGGGGGTTAACAAAGAATATGGGCTAACACGGCTCAATGGGGTTAAACTTAAACACAAAATGAGTGAAGGGCACATGGCTGTTTGGCTTTGATGGTGGTCACTACACAACTTCATCTTGAATATGTGGTATGCAAATCAATGACATGCTTTGAATGAAATGGGCATGAGTTCTAGCATTTTGAACTAAGTGATGAAACGCCTTCTAAGTAGTAACCAAGCAAAGAATAATGAGATCATGCAACGACTTTAGAAAACAATGATGCACAGATTATTACTCTCCAAATAACGTTTAGGCTCAAGTCTCACAGGGATGTAGCATTAGTTTGAGTTCATTCCTTCAAGCATGTTACAAAAACTAATTTTTTTTCTTTGTGATTACATGTGAATTCGTAAACTATAACGACAACCAAGCATAAACCAAAGAGTATATCAAACGTCCATCCATGTTTGTAACTTTCTTTAACCATCATGCAATTAAAAACCAAATCCTCATCATTGTGTTGGAAGGTGACCTACGACACAAACAAACACACAAAAACAACTCTTTTTGGGTTTTTCAAAACAATTTTTCAAATTTTTATGGGATTTTCGGATTTTTAAGACAACACACTCTAAAACACTCTAAAATAGCTTAAAAACACTTAAAAACAGCAAAGAACAAGTTTAAACATGTTGGGTGGTAATACCCTACGAATTTCATGCACACAGTCTTAAAACAGAATGTTACCCCCCCACACTTAAACTAAACATTGTCCTCAATGTTTTAGACACAATTAAAAGCATTACACAAAACATAAAGTAAGCAACAAAGGAAAGGGTTTAGGGACGCAAATCTGAGTGTGGAGCGATTCCCAAGTTCTTCCTTTGTTGATTGCATGGGTTGCCTCCCAAGTAGCGCTTTCTTTTACGTCTTGCAGCCGGACGACGTTTAGCTCATTCCTCATTGGAGCCCACGGCATGCAATGGGATCTCCTCCACAACATGCTCGACAAAGTTCTCGTAGTAGGGTTTCAACCTATGGCCATTCACCTTGAATTCTTGTCCAGTTTTCAAACTTTGTATTTGGATTGCACCATGCACAAAAACATTAGTGATAACAAATGGACCAACCCACTTAGAACGTAACTTACCGGGGAATAATCGAAGACGGGAATTGAATAGCAACACTTTCTGCCCGATTGAGAAGGTTTTGCCTCTAATCATCTTGTCATGGACGGCCTTGGTCTTCTCCTTGTAAATCCGAGCATTCTCATACGCTTCATGCCTAATCTCTTCAAGCTCGCTCAATTGTAGCTTCCTATGATTTCCAGCCGCGTCCACATCCATATTGAAAGTCTTGACCGCCCAATGTGCCTTATGCTCAAGCTCTACAGGTAAATGGCACGGCTTGCCATAGACTAGCCGAAACGGGGACATACCAATGGGCGTTTTGTAAGCCGTTCGATAGGCCCACAGTGCATCCTCCAAACGCAAACTCCAATCTTTTCTATTCGGCCCAACGGTCTTTTCCAGAATTTGCTTGATTTCTCGATTTGACACTTCAGCTTGGCCACTGATTTGGGGGTGATAAGGTGTGGAAACCTTGTGCAACACGTTGTACTTCTTCAGCAACGCCGCAATGGTGCGGTTGCAAAAATGTGACCCACCATCGCTTATGAGCACTCGAGGCATCCCAAATCTAGAGAAAATGTTAGATTTTACAAAATCTGCAACAACTCTAGAATCGTTAGTTCGGGTGGCTTTAGCTTCCACCCACTCCGACACATAATCAACGGCAAGTAAAATGTACGTAAAACCAAAAGACATAGGGAACGGACCCATAAAATCAATACCCCAAACATCAAAGATTTCAACAACAAGGATTGGGGTTTGCGACATTTGGTCTCTTTGGCCAAACATGTTAAGCAAAAAGCCCTAGCATCTCTAAACAACGTAGGCCAATAAAAACCACTCTCAAGAACCTTAAACGCTGTGCGTTGTGTGCCAAAGTGTCCACCACATGCATATGTATGGCAAAAACTCAAAATGGAATTAAATGCAGATTCATGAACACCACGACGCACAATCTGATCAGGGCATATTTTCCACAAATAAGGGTCGTCCCAAACATAAAAACGTGCATCCTTTTTTAATTTATCACGTTGAGCCTTGCTTAAGGTGTTAGGAACTTGCTTAGACACCAGAAAATTAACCAAATCAGCGTACCAAGGCTCACTTACCTGGATAGAGATTAATTGCTCATCGGGAAAGGTTTCAGAAATTGGCGCTACTTCCTCATGTACCATTCGACTTAGGTGGTTAGCCACCACATTCTCCACGCCCTTCTTATCCCGAATCTCAATGTCAAACTCTTGTAAGAGCAAAAGCCATCGAATTAGTCTAGGCTTGGCCTCCTTCTTCGTGAGCAAATACTTGAGAGCTCTTTTTGCAGCAATCGGCATAGTGGCTGTGCAATCTTTGAGAAATCCTTTATGAACCGCCTATAAAAACCTGCATGACCAAGAAACGAACGAACCTCTCTAACCGAAGTTGGAGCGGGTAAGTGACGAACAAGGTCTACCTTAGATTTATCTACTTCAATGCCTTTTTCAGAAATAATATGTCCTAAAACAATACCTTGTTTAACCATGAAGTGACATTTTTCCCAATTAAGCACAAGATTTGTTTCAACACAACGGTTCAAAATCAAACTAAGATTACTCAAACAACCATCAAATGAATTACCAAACACACTGAAATCATCCATAAAAACCTCAATAATTTTCTCAACATAATCTGAAAATATGCTCATCATGCATCTTTGAAATGTAGCAGGTGCATTGCATAAACCAAATGGCATGCGACGATAAGCAAATGTACCAAAGGGACATGTAAAGGTAGTCTTTTCTTAATCATCTGGTGCAATAATAATTTGATTATACCCAGAATATCCATCAAGAAAACAATAAAATGAATGACCCGCTAACCTTTCCAACATTTGATCTAGGAACGGCAATGGGAAGTGATCCTTCCTCGTGGTAGCATTTATCTTCCTATAATCAGTGCATACGCGCCAACCGGTTTGGATTCGAGTGGGCACTAGCTCATTCTCTGCGTTCTCCACAGCCGTCACTCCAGATTTCTTCGGCACGCATTGGATAGGCGAAACCCACTTACTATCCGAGATAGGATAGATAACTCCACAATCTAAACGCTTGATTATCTCCTTCTTCACAACTTCCATCATAGGAGGGTTAAGACGGCGTTGAGCCTCTCAAGTTGGTTTGGCCCCCTCCTCAAGAAATATGTGATGCATGCATGTAGCGGGACTAATACCTTTGATATCGGCCAACGTCCAACCTAGGGCAGATTTGAACTCCTTCAAAACACGCACTAGTTTCTCCTCTTCTTGTGCCGTGAGTGATGAAGAAATGATGGCCAGTAATGTCTCCTCTTCCCCCAAGAAAATGTACTTCAAATGGCCCGGTAATGGTTTGAGATCAAGGGTAGGTGCCTGAACTATGGATGGTAACAACTTGTTAGTCGAAATGGGAATCGACTCAAATTTAGTATACTTACCATCAAGCTTAGGTGAGGACTCAAGGGCAGCCACAACTTCAAGTAGTTCCTCACTAGGGGGCACGGCATAGAGTATAGAGTGTGTGCCGTGGGCATGCATGCAATCTGCCCCCTTTGTTTTGAGTTCCATGCCTCGTGTAATGACTTTTTCAAGCGCATCGTCATTCAAATTGTCGAGATATCCCTGCGCCAAAGAGTCAATTATATCAACAGAAAAGCATGAATGGTCCTCACTAGGGTATTTCATGGAATCAGAAAGATTAAAATTAACAACTTCCCCATCGAATTCCATGGACAAAGTTCCACTATACACGTCAATCTTCGTCCAGGCCGTCTTCATGAATGGCCTTCCAAGTAGAATGGGCAGCGAAGGAGCATGGTCCGATTCATCCATTTCGAGGACATAGAAATCCGCCGGGAAGACCAAATGATTAACCTGCACAAGAACATCTTCCAAAACTCCCTTTGGATAGGCGTTAGATCTATCGGCCAATTGTATTATTACCCCATCATTTTTCAATGCTCCTAAGCTTATAGATGCATAAATGGAATATGGCATAACATTTATAGAAGCACCTAAATCAAGCATGGCAGATTCAAATCTAGTATTCCCAATGACACAAGGAAAGGTAAAGCTACCTGGATCCTTGCATTTGGGAGGTACTTTGCGTTGCAAGATGGCGGACATATTCTCACCTACCTTTACCACTTCCTTAGTCGACATCCTCTTCCTAGTGGTACACAACTCCTTCAAGAACTTAGCATACCTCGGGACTTGCTTTATTGCATCCAAAAGGGGTATGTTTACTTGCACTTTCCGAAACGTCTCAAGGATGTCCTTTTCGGCTTCTTCTTTCTTCGTTTGCCTGAACCTACTAAGAAAAGGAACATTTGAAGGGAAAACATTAGTAGGAACTGAATTTAACACATTTTTACCATTATTGGCCGAATTGGGCAGATTTGGGACCATAGGGACTTGCGGCAAAGGTGGAATCACCTTTGCCGTGGGCAACCTTGTTTCTTCCTCTTCCATTTGCAAAATTTCATCCTCGTTATGACCTGTTTTTGATGTAGGACCTGCCCCAACTTCCTTAACACTTCTTAGGGTGATTGCTTTGGCTGATTCGAAACCTTCCTTCGGATTTGGAATGGTGGAACTAGGGAGTTGTCCGGGATCTCGAAACTTACCTACAAACTCGGCAATCTGCCCAATTTGTTTCTCAAGTTGATCCACCCTCTTATCTTGGTTTTGCATAGCCTTCGCTTGATCTTCCTGCCCATTAGACAACTTAGTTAGTATCTTAAGAAGTGCATCATTGTCAAGAGACGTACCTGAGGCACTTGGGCCGGATTGGGCTTGATTTTGGGGTGGGCCGTAGGGTTTGGGAAAGAACCCCGGGGGTTGTTGCCTAAAGCCTCCTTGGTTTTGAGGTTGCTGGGAATCCCTCCACTTGAAATTTGGGTGGTCTCGCCACCCCGGATTATACGTGTTGGAGTATGGATCATGTCTTGACTGATTTTGGCTTTGAAACCCAATGGCATTCGCACTCTCCCATCCGCCATTCTCGATGAGTTGAGGACACTTTTCGGAGGCATGTCCTTGGATAGAACATACGCCACATACCACAGGTCCTTGCATCTTCATTCCCTCGGCCATCTGTGAAACAATAGAAGTAAGATTAGCCAATTGTGAATGAAGATCGGACGTTGAACTTACCCCATGTACTTGGTGCCGTGGAGGTCCTCTTTGGCCTACTCCCTCATACTGTTGAGCGTTCAATGCTCGGTTAGCGATCAAGACCTTGGCATCCCTGGGCGTTTTGTCCACCAATGCTCCACCCGCCGATGCGTCAAGCATTTGACGTTCTAGAGGTAGGAGACCCTCGTAGAAATATTGCAAGAGCAACTCCTCCTTCATCTGATGCTGTGGACAAGAAGCAACAAGTGATTTAAATCGTTCATAATACGTAGGAAAAGACTCACCTTCTTCTTGCTGGATTCCGCTTATCTTTTTGCGTAGGAGGATGATGCGAGAAGTTGGAAAGAACTTCTCCAAGTACGCTCTCTTCATACTCTCCTAAGAAGTGACAGTGCCGGGAGCTAACTCATATAACCAATCTTTGGCTTTATCCATCAAAGAGAATGGAAAAGCCTTCATCTTCAAGATATTTCCGTCAACAGTGACGGGAGTCATACTAGGGCAAACTACTTCAAATTCTTTCAAATGTTTGTTAGGATCTTCCATGGACAAGCCATGGTATTTAGGAATATGATGAAGCAAACTTGACTTTAATTCAAACTCATCCGTCTTACCTTGGGCAGTCGTGGGGTATTGAATGCACAAAGGTGCGGCATTATCCAAACCTGAGGCGGAGAGCTCCTTGAGTGTACGGTTGTCCACCGCCATGCCTTGGACTTCTTCAAATATCCCTGCCGTGGCTTCCTCCTCCTCTTCTTGTACGTTTTCTTCAAGGTCAGATTCGGAGTTTGGTGGATGGTGTTCTTGCTGGTTTCTAGCACTTCTCAACTTCCTCTCAAAATCGTCGTCAAAATCCAAGATGTTCGCACGAATCGGTTGAGAGCTTCTAGTCATACATTAGTATCTAAGAAACAAGAAACAAAATTAGGTCAGAAACTTAAACAAAATAAAAAACAAAGTGAAATAAAAGAAACAAAAACAATCCAAGGGATTAGCAAAATTGCTAATCCCCGGCAACGGCGCCAAAAATTTGATGCGAACTCAGTAAGCACACAAATTAAAACCCTCTTGTGACAATTGTAGTATATAAATAAGTAGGGATCGTTCTTAACCGGGGATTAGGAGGGATTGCAAAATCACTTGGAAACTGACTCAAAAACGTAAAATGAAGTTTGAAACACTAAACTAAACTCAATGAATGCAAAACTAAACAATAAAATCACTAAAACAAATCAAAAGACTCAAAACAGCCCCAAAACACTCAAAACTGCCTTAAAATCACTTTCTGGGCAGTTTTGAGCACTTTGACAACTTTGGACGAATTTGGGTAATAAAATGAATCAAAATGCTTAAAAACACAAACTAAGACACTTTCTAACTAAATTGGACATTAAAGTAAAGGGGGATTGAGGTTTTGACGAAAATAAATTAAATGCACAGATTGTAAATTTAAGGCAGATTCTAAAGATGAATGTAATGAAAATATGGATGAATGCTAGCTAGAAGGTTCTTCTCCACACATGTCACACTTGCATACACTTTGATTTTCAGTTGGTCTTTCGATAAATTATGAAACTCAACACTCCGGGTTAATTAGGTCCGCTTAAATTAACCGTCAAGTTCTCCTTAAGTTAATGAATTGGATGGGTTAGCGCAACGCAATTCAAAACATTCTCCAAAAGTCCTTTACGTGAAAAGCACAATAAAGATACAATCATAGATCATTAAGCATCATGAAGACTATAAGTGTTGACGAGGCATTTGTTACTATGATGAGCATGAAACTAGTGCCAAGAATTCATTTAACGCGATTGTTTATAAGCAACCTCCACTACTTGTGAATATAAGTTCATAACTATTAGGTGAAACTCACTTATATTCTAGCGTCAAATTCATGCATGAACATTAAGCGTGCACTCTCAATAAACATACACAAACAAGTTATCAATCAAACAGTTAAACGAATTGAATCCAACATTCATGAAATTCCAACCAAAAGTAATCAATTCATATGGCAAGCATAAACATGGTTTCGAATCACCCCCTAGCTAACTAGGGGGATTTAGCTTCTCATGTTCACAAAAAGAGAATTACAAATGAATTTAAACATAAAGCACAAAGGATTGATTACACCTAGATCGCCCAACGAATCCACTTGAATTTCTGCGCGTTGAAGCTCCTCTTTCCTCTTCTCCTTGCTGCGGCAGATTGGTTGTGGGATGATTTGGGATGAGTTTCTGGTTTAGGGATGGTTTTATGGTGGTTTAATGGTGCGGCAATGGTGGTGGAAGGTGTAGAATGGTGTGGAATGGTGTGGAATGTGTTGGAGAGGTTGCGGCAATGGTGGGAAGTATGTGGAAATTGGCTGGAATGGAAGGTGTATAGCACGGCAATGGAGAGAATATGGTGTGAAGGTGGCTACGGATTGAAGTGTATTAGGTTATGAAGGTGGCTGAATATACTTTAGGGTTAGTGGAATGCACGGCTTGGGAATGAATGGGAATATTGGAGTGCACGGATTGAAGAAGGGAATTAGAGAGAATGGTGGCTGATGAAAAATGTGAATTAGGGTGAATATTAGGTGCGGCTGCAAGGTTGTAGAACTAGGGTTATTAGGGTGAATGGCTGAGATGGTTTTGTGAATGAATGGATTAAATGGATGGCTACGGATTAAGGGAATTAGGGTGATGGAATAGATTGGCTGGTTACGGTTTAGAGAGGAATATGTGTGAAAGGGGGCTGAATGGGGGTGCACGGATGATGGAAAAGATGAATGATGGTGGCTGCGGCTTATGGGAAGGAATGGGAGAGAATGGCAGATTTAATTAGGGTGTGACGGCTAGTGAATAGAATAGGCTCTAGGGTTAAAAACAAGGTACGGCTGAGATTGGTTTTGGATGAATCAAAGGCTATGGATTCAAAGGAGAGGGACGGCTGCATGAATTAGGTTATTTAGGGTTTAGGGTTAGAGTTTAATGCATGAAATGGGCCTAAAATGCCCCCCCTTGCATGGCAAGGGAAAGGACTTGGGCTAAAGCCCCCGGCAAAGGATGTTAGGGGCCCTAGGGCCTTTGTTTTGTGTCCTAAAGCGCCTACAAGGACTTCAAAGTGGCTAGAAAATACAGACGTTTAAGATTAGGAAAGGTTACCAAAACGGGAAACTTAGGGTTAACTTTCCTAAAATAGGAAACCTTGTTTGAGTAGGATTCCTCGTTTTGGTAAGAATTCATCGTTGGAGTAGGAATTCGTCGTTTCTTCACGTCTTCAACTCATTCATTTCTCTTTCGCTCCAAAAGGCTCCAATTTGCATCTTCTTGCACACTTTGGCCTTATAATCTGAAAATACACAAAAGTGGCCTTAAACACTAAAACAACCAAATAAACACAACGTAAATGCACGAGAACAAGCTAATTAAGTCGCATGAATATGCTCCTATCAATCCACCCTCTTATCTTGGTTTTGCATAGCCTTTGCTTGATCTTCCTGCCCATTAGACAACTTAGTTAGTATATTAAGAAGTGAATGGGCCGTATTGGGCTTGATTTTGGGGTGGGCCGTAGGTTTTGGGAAAGAACCCCGGGGGTTGTTGCCTAAAGCCTCCTTGGTTCTGAGGTTGCTGGGAATCCCTCCATTTGAAATTTGGGTGGTCTCGCCACCCCGGATTATACGTGTTGGAGTATGGATCATGTCTTGACTGATTTTGGCTTTGAAACCCAATGGCATTCGCACTCTCCCATCCGCCATTCTCGATGAGTTGAGGACACTTTTCGGAGGCATGTCCTTGGATAGAACATACGCCACATACCACAAGTCCTTGCATCTTCATTCCCTCGGCCATCTGTGAAACAATAGAAGTAAGATTAGCCAATTGTGAATGAAGATCGGACGTTGAACTTACCTCATGTACTTGGTGCCGTGTAGGTCCTCTTTGGCCTACTCCTTCATACTGTTGAGCGTTCAATGCTCGGTTAGCAATCAAGACCTTGGCATCCCTGGGCATTTTGTCCACCAATGCTCCACCCGCCGATGCGTCGAGCATTTGTCGTTCAATTGGTAGGAGCCCTTCGTAAAAGTATTGCAAAAGCAACTCCTCCTTCATCTGATGTTGTGGACAAGAAGCAACAAGAGATTTAAAACGTTCATAGTACGTAGGAAAAGACTCACCATCTTCTTGCTGGATTCCACTTATCCTTTTTCGTAAAAGGATGATTCGAGAAGTTGGGAAGAACTTCTCCAGAAAAGCTCTCTTCATGCTCTCCCACGATGTGACAGTTTCGGGAGCTAAGTCGTACAACCAATCCTTGGCTTTGTCCATTAAAGAGAATGGAAAAGCCTTCATCTTCAGAATACTTCCGTCGACATTGACGAGAGTCATACTTGAGCACACCACCTCAAATTCCTTTAAGTGCTTGTTCGGATCCTCCATGGACAACCCATGGTACTTCGGAATATGGTGGAGCAAGCTCGACTTCAACTCGAACTCCTCAGTCTTCCCTTCAGCAGGTGGGGGATATTGGATACACAAGGGTGTGGCATTATCCAATCCCGAAGCAGAAAGCTCCTTGAGTGTCCGGGTGTCTACGGCCATGTCTTGTGGCTCCTCAAAGATCCCAGCCGTGGGTTCCCCCTCCTCTTCTAGGACTTGTTCTTCAAGCTCAGGTTCCGGGCTTGGCGGATTTGATTCGTGATGCTTCTTCCTTCGTCTCAAAGTCCTCTCAAAGTCACTGTCAAAATCTAAGATGTCCTCACGAATCGGTTGAGAACTCCGAGTCATGCACTAGTACCTAAAACAAGGAAAACAAAAGAAGGTCAGAAACTTAACAAAAATAAAGTAAACAGAAAATACAATCCAAGGGATTAGCAAAGTTGCTAATCCCCGGCAACGGCGCCAAAAATTTGATGCGAACTAAGTAAGCACACAAATTAAAACCCTCTTGTGACAATTGTAGTATATAAATAAGTAGGGATCGTTCTTAACCGGGGATTAGGAGGGATTGCAAAATCACTTGGAAACTGACTCAAAAACGTAAAATAAAGTTTGAAACACTAAACTAGACTCAAAGAATGCAAAACTAACAATAAAAACACTCAAACAAATCAAAAGACTCAAAACAACCCCAAAACACTCAAAACTGCCTTAAAATCACTTTCTGGGTAGTTTTGAGCACTTTGACAACTTTGGACGAATTTGGGTAATAGAATGAATCAAAATGCTTAAAAACATAAACTAAGACACTTTCTAACTAAATTGGACACAAAAGTAAGGGGGGATTGAGTTTTTGACGAAATTAATTAAAATGCACAAATTGTAGTTTAAGGCAGATTCTAAATATAAATTTGATGAAAATATGGATGATGGAATAGCTAAGGGGTTTTTCTCCACACATGTCACACTTGCATACACTTTGATTTTCAGTTGGTCTTTCGATGAATTATGAAACTCAACACTCCGGGTTAATTAGGTCCGCTTAAATTAACCGTCAAGTTTTCCTTAAGTTAATGAATTGGATGGGTTAGCGCAACGCAATTCAAAACATTCTCCAAAAGTCCTTTACGTAAAAAGCACAATAAAGATACAATCACAGATCATTAAGCATCATGAAAACTATAAGTGTTGACGAGGCATTCGTTACTATGATGAGCATGAAACTAGTGCCAAGAATTCATTTAATGCGATTGTTTATAAGCAACCTCCACTACTTGTGAATATAAGTTCATAACTTTTAGGTGAAACTCACTTATATTCTAGCGTCAAATTCATGCATGAACATTAAGCGTGCACTCTCAATAAACATACACAAACAAGTTATCAATCAAACAGTTAAACGAATTGAATCCAACATTCATGAAATTCCAACCAAAAGTAATCAATTCATATTGCAAGCATAAACATGGTTTCGAATCACCCCCTAGCTAACTAGGGGGATTTAGCCTCTCATGTTCACTAAAAGAGAATTACAATTGAATTTAAACATAAAGCACAAAGGAATGATTACACCTAGAACGCCCAACGAATCCACGTGAATTGGTGCCCATCGAAGCTCCTCTTTCCTCTTCTCCTTGCTGCGGCAGAGAGGTTTTCTTGTGTTTTTGGATGGTTTTCTGGGTTAGGGATGGATTTAAGGATGTTTGGTGGTGCGGCAAGGTTATGGGGTGGTGTAGGGAGGTGTGTAAGGTGGTGGAGAGTGGTGGAAGGTTTGTATGGTGGCTGGTATGGTGGGGATTGCTGTGGACAGATTGGAAGTGGCTGGAATGGAGGGCTATATAGGTTGCGGCTGCTAGAGGAGAATTAGGGTTATGGTGGCTGGTTGTTGTATGAATGGGAGAAATAGGGTGAATGAATGGGGGTCACGGCTTAAGGATGAATGGCGTGTGAAGGTGGCTGCGGATTAGTGTATGGAATGAGAGGTGTGTGATGCACGGGTTAGGGGATTAGGGTGTGTAAAATGGCTGAATCCAAATGGGAGTCACGGCTAGGGTAGTTTTTGGTGTGAAAGTGGCTGATTAGTATGAATGGATGGCTACAGATTAAAGGGGAAGGGAATGGAGGCTGCGGATTGGATGTGAATTAGGTTGAATGTGGCTGAAATTGAAATAATGAATGAGAGTTTGATGCGAGAATTATACGCACACAAATTAAACCCTCTTTTTTTTTCAATTGTAGTAAGTACGTAAGTAGGGATCGTTCTGGACCGGGGATTAGGAGGGATTGCAAAATCACTTGGATTTGACTCAAAAACGTAAAAACACAATATAAAACACTATACTAGACTCAAAGAATGCAAAACTAAACTTTAAAACACTAAGACAAACCAAAGACTCAAAATGCTTTAAAAACACAAACTAAATTGATTTCTAACTAAATTGAACAATAAAGTAAAGGGGGATTGAGTTTTGGACGGAATTAAACTAAATGGATACTTGGAAACAAAACAAATTGTAAATATGAATTTGACGGAAATGGAATGAATGGATGCTAGCCAAGGGGTTCATCTCCACACATGTTACACTTGTATAATAAAAAGATTTCTAATTGCATTTCAATAAACCATGAATTCTCAACGCTCCGGGTTAATTAGGTCCGCTTAAATTAACCGTCAAGTTTTCCTTAAGTTAATGAATTGGATGATTGCATACGACAACCCAAAGCATTCCTCACAAGTTCCCTACATGAATTGCATAATAGAGATACAAGCAAGAATCATTAAGCAACATGAAAACTATAAGTGTTGACGAGGCATTCGTTACTATGATTGCATGAAACTTATGCCAAGAATTGGTTTAACGCGATTGTTTATAAGCAACCTCCACTACTTGTGAATATAAGTTCATAACTATTACGTGAAACTCACTTATATTCTAGCGTCAAATTCATGCATGAAAATTAAGCGTTCATTCTTAATAAACATACATAAATAGGTTATCAATCAAACAGTTAAACAAATTGAATTCACAACTTATGAAACGTAATTAAAAGTACTCAAATCATATTGCAAGCATAAACATATATTTTGAATCACCCCCTAGCTAAGGGGGGTTTAGTTCCTCATACGTACAAAACAAAGAGAATTGAAATTAAACATTGAAATCAAAGAAACGCCTAAACATTCCAACAACTCAATCTTGAATTGTATGAACGTTTAGGCCCTCTTATCTTCCTCTTTATTGTGGCACAAGGACTAAGGGATGTTGTTGGTGTGTTGAATGGATTGGGGGATTATGGAAATGGATGAGGAGTGGTGGAAATGGAAGAGTATTGGTGTTTGGATTATAAGGGAGAGATGGGAAGCCACGGCAAAGGAAAGGATGGAAATGTTTGAGGGGTGTTGTGTTGTGAATGAGATGATGTTTAGGTAATGGGAATGCAAGGGTATTTATAGGAGGAGTGGATGAGAATGTGGCTGTTTGTTTAAGGTGTTTGTGTGGAGGAATGATGGAAAAACAGCTAGGACAACATGTGAAAGTTGGAAAGTGGAAGGGATGCACGGCAAGGTTGGCTTTGTGGCATGTGTTGGCTGATTTGGTTGTTGGGAAAACATGTGTTTGCATGTGAATGTTGTGAATGGCAGCTAGGGGAGGGAATATATGCATGTGGTGGCTGAATGATGAAGAGAAGTTGCTGAAAATCTAAGGGAAAGGCATGGCATTGAAGGTGTTTTTGTGTTGGAAATGCATGTGATTGCATGTGTTGATGAATGGGATTTTGGAAAGGCAAGGGAATGCACGGGTTAGGCTTGAAGAAATTATTATGTATGCATGTGTTGAATGATTTCTTGTGCATGTTTGAAGGATTAAAGGGATGTGGGGTGTAATGCTAGGTTGGAAATGCATGTGCAATTGCATGTGTGTGTGCTGGAAATGGGATGGTAGCCACGGCAATGAGTGGTGTTTGGTGCTGGAAATGGATGTGGCTTCAATCTGAAAATGGGAGAGCATGTGCACGGCAAGGATGTGAATGATTATGGAGGGATGTGGCTGAAATAGCATGTGGAAGGAATGCTGGAAAGGTAAGGTAGGGCACGGCAATTGTGAAATGTGTATGAATGGAGTTGTGTTGTGTATGGTTTCAATTGAATTAAAAGCCACGGCAAAGGTAAGAGAGAATGTGTTGGAAATGCATGTGATGCATGGCAAGGTTTTAGAATGGGCTTAAAATAGGGTTGTTTTTTATGGAATGCATGGTTCCTTGTATGGCTATAAGGGAGAGAATAAGAGAGAATGGGCTAGGCCCTTTGTTGTATGTCCTAAAGTGCATCAATGGCCTTCAATTTCGTCCATCCTTTTGGCTCCACGGATAAGCTATCCAATCCATGCCCAAAAATGCTCCAAATGGCCTCAAAATGCACTTTCTTGCTCCCTAAGCCCTTAGAACCTGAAAACACACAAAAGAAGCATAAAGGACTAAAATAACTAGAGAAACATAACGTAAATGCACGAGAACAAGCCATTTAAGTAGCATGAATATGCTCCTATCAGAGTTCCCTCAATTCCTTAGAGAATTCCCTCAATTCCTTACAAGATATACACTCTATTTTCACTCAGATTTTCTAACTCCACACCCTATACTAGTCATATGTGAGAAGATTGATGTAGATATGAAAACGAAAACGAATGCTCACATATATATTTCACAACGAATGCAATTTCTAGAGTTAAGAAGCATGTTTAGATATGATCTCATGAATGGAATGCTACTACTTAGATGCGAGAACCAGTGACACCATATGCTCATACCAAATTCAAACTCCACATATTGAAACACATAACACTCAAGATAGAAGTTAAGGGTTGTAATGGGGCTTGGGGTGTTGGTTAACAAGGAAAGGATAGGGAAAACAAACGTTCTTCAAGCAATAGTAAGCAAAGCAATGAAATTGAGACTTAGAATTCACTTAGATTGCAGAAATTAACTTTAAAACACAAGGGAAAGATTTAGACAACTCCTTAGGGCCGAATTCATTGTTTTGGACCCTTACTTCAACAAACAATACTTTGGAACTCTTTTTCTCAACTTTTCAACTTTTTCTTCATTTTTTTTTCTTTTTCCATGAATTTTTTCCCTTCTTTTTTTTTTTTTTTTTCCGTGCCTATAGCACACAATTCCTCATGAAAAACACTTCCCCCACACTTGTTTTCTGCCAACATAAATCAAAAGGACTTCAATTTGAATCATGCTTTGCTATGCTTCAAGAACAAGGGTATGGATAGTCCTAATCTAGGCTAGGTGAGGAAAACATGAGTTAACAAATAATGAAGGCTAACAAGGCTCAATGGGGTCAAAAACCTACAAAACATAATGACATAGGGCACACGGCTTTTTGGCTAAGGTGGTGGTCACTACACAACTTCATCTTGAATGTGTGTTATGCAAATCAATAACGTGCTTTGAATGAAATGGGCATGAGTTCTAGCATTTGGAACTAAATGATGAAACGCCTTCTAAGTAGCAACCAAGCAAAGAATAATGAGATCATGCAACGACTTTAGAAAACAAAGAATGCACAGATTTTAACTCTCCAAATAAACGTTTAGGCTCAAGTCTCACAAGGTTGTAGCGTTAGTTTGAGTTCCTTCCTTCAAGCATGTTACAAAAACTGATTTTTTTTCTCTTTATGATTGCATGTGAATTCATAAGTTATAACCACAACTAAGCATAAACAAAGAGTAGATCAAACTTTCATCCATGTTAATCACTCTCTTTAACAGCCATGTAATTACAAACCGAATCCTCATCATTGTGTTGGAAGGTACCCTAAGACACAAACAAACACACAAAAACAACTCTTTTTGGGTTTTTAAAACAAATTTTTCAAATTGTTATGTGATTTTCGGATTTTTGCATCAAAACACACTAAAACACACCAAAACTGCTCAAAAACACTTAAAAACAGCAAGAAACAACATTTGAAATTATGGGTGACTAAACCCTATGAATTTGCAAGAAAACACTTTGGTTACCCCCACACTTAACTCAAACATTGTCCTCAATGTTTTAAGGCATAACTCACACAAATAACAAACAAACAAACAAACAGCAACTAACATACTAAACATGGCAGAAACGAAATACACAACAAAGAGAAGGGTTTAGGAACGCAAATTTGGAATTGGAATGATTCCTTGGGCTTCCTTTGTTGAATTGCATGGGTTGCCTCCCAAGTAGCGCTTTCTTTAACGTCGTACAGCCGGACGAAAAGCCCATTCACTCTCCATTTGTGCCCACGGCACCCAAAGAAATATCCTCCACGGTTTGTTCAACAAAGTTCTCATAATATGGCTTCAAACGGTGTCCGTTCACTTGGAATTCATGACCTATTTTGAGACTTTGAATCTGGATGGCACCATAAGAAGATACGTTAGTAATAACAAACGGTCCAATCCACTTAGAACGTAACTTACCGGGAAACAAACGTAAACGGGAATTGAACAATAGCACTTTCTGCCCAATTGAGAATGATTTCCCACGGATCATGTTGTCATGGAAAGCTTTGGTCTTTTGCTTGTAAATGCTTGCATTATCGTACGCCTCATGCCGTATCTCATCAAGCTCATTCAATTGCAATCTCCTTTGACTTCCTGCTTCCTCGAGGTTCATGTTAAACTTCTTGATGGCCCAAAGTGCTTTGTGCTCCAATTCAACAGGAAGATGGCACGCCTTGCCATAGACAAGTCGGAAGGGGGACATCCCAATGGGGGTTTTGTACGCCGTACGATACGCCCAAAGTGCCTCATCTAACCGTAAGCTCCAATCCTTCCTTGTTGGCCCAACGGTCTTCTCTAGGATTTGCTTGATCTCTCGGTTGGAAACCTCGGCTTGGCCATTCATTTGTGGATGGTAAGGTGTAGAAACCTTATGGGTGACACTGTATTTCCTCAATAACGCTTCAATGGTCTGATTGCAAAAGTGTGACCCTCCGTCACTAATGATCACTCGTGGCATTCCGAATCTTGCAAAAATGTTAGTTCTAATAAAATCTGCAACCACTTTAGAATCATTAATCCGGGTGGCCTTTGCTTCCACCCACTTCGACACATAATCAACCGCAAGCAAAATATATGTAAAACCATACGAAGAAGGAAAAGGACCCATAAAATCAATACCCCAAACATCAAAAATTTCAACATTTAGGATAGAAACCTGCGGCATTTGGTCCTTTGCACTAATACCACCCATTCGTTGGCATTTATCACATGTTAAGCAAAAAGTTTTAGCATCTTTAAAAATACTAGGCCAATAAAATCCACATTGTAACACCTTAAGGGCTGTGCGTTGTGTGCCAAAATGCCCTCCACATGCATATGTGTGACAAAAACTCAAAATTGAATGACATTCAGAATCGTGCACACAACGACGTATAATCTGATCGGGGCAAAATTTCCATAAGTACGGATCATCCCACACATAAAACCGTGCATCATGCCTAAGTTTATCACGTTGGTGCCTAGTGAACTCACTTGGAATACGTTTTGACACCAAAAAATTAACAATATCGGCATACCAAGGTGCACTAACCTTAATGGACAGCAATTGTTCATCGTGGAATGTGTCCAAAATCGGCAAAGACTCCTCATTATGCACCATTCGGCTTAGGTGGTCAGCCACCACGTTTTCACTTCCCTTCTTGTCCTGAATTTCTATGTCGAACTCTTGAAGTAGCAATATCCATCGAATTAGCCGTGGCTTGGCCTCCTTTTTGGTGAGCAAGTACTTCAGAGCTGCATGATCAGTGAAAACAATTACTTTAGTTCCAATTAGATATGATCGAAAGTTATCTAAAGCAAAGACAACGGCAAGGAGTTCTTTTTCCGTAGTGGAGTAGTTCAATTGTGCATCGTTCAACGTCCGGGAGGCGTAGTAAATGACATGCGGCCTCTTGTCCTTTCTTTGTCCTAAAACAGCTCCTAAAGCATAGTCGAACGCATCACACATGAGCTCGAAAGGTAGACTCCAATCCGGTGGAACAATGATGGGTGCCGTGGTCAACAATTCCTTGAGTTGTTTGAATGATTCCGTGCACTCCTTGGTGAATTCAAACGCCACTTCTTTTTGTAGGAGTCGGCAAAGAGGTTGTGCTATCTTCGAGAAATCTTTGATAAACCTACGATAAAATCCTGCATGGCCAAGAAACGAACGAACCTCTCTAACCGAAGTCAGAGAGGGTAAGTAACGTACAAGATCTACTTTAGACTTATCAACTTCAATTCCTTTTTCAGAGATTATATGACCCAAAACAATACCTTGTTTAACCATAAAGTGACATTTTTCCCAATTCAACACAAGGTTTGTTTCAACACAACGTTTCAAGATTAAAGTGAGATTATCCAAGCATTTGTCAAATGAATCACCAAACACACTAAAATCATCCATGAATATCTCAATAATCTTTTCAACATAATCCGAAAATATGCTTACCATACACCTTTGAAACGTGGCAGGAGCATTGCACAAGCCAAATGGCATGCGTCGGTATGCAAACGTTGCAAAGGGACAAGTAAAAGTGGTCTTTTCTTGATCATCCGGGGCAATGACAATTTGGTTATAACCTGAATATCCATCAAGAAAACAATAAAAGGAATGACCGGCTAACCTTTCCAACATTTGGTCTAGGAACGGCAAAGGGAAGTGATCCTTCCTTGTGGTGGCGTTTATCTTCCTATAATCAATGCACACACGCTAACCGGTTTGAATCCTCATGGGTACAAGCTCATTCTCGGCATTTTCCACAACTGTCACTCCGGATTTCTTAGGCACACATTGGATAGGTGAAACCCAACGACTATTGGAGATGGGATAAATCACCCCACAATCTAGAAGTTTGATTATCTCCTTTTTCACTACTTCCATCATCGGAGGGTTAAGACGGCGTTGAGCCTCTCTAGTTGGTTTAGCCCCCTCCTCAAGAAATATGTGATGCATACAAGTCGTAGGGCTTATACCTTTGATATCGGCCAATGTCCAACCTAGAGCAGATTTGAATTCCTTCAAAACTCGAAGCAACTTCTCCTCCTCTTGTGCCGTGAGGGAGGAGGAAATAATGGCAGGTAGTGTTTCATTTTCCCCCAAGAAAATGTACTTCAAATGGCTTGGCAAAGGCTTGAGTTCAAGGATAGGTGCCTGAATTATAGATGGAAGCAATTTGTTAGTCGAAATGGGAATGGACTCACGGTTAGTATACTTACCATCAAGCTTAGGTGAGGACTCAAGGGCAGCCACAACTTCAAGTAATTCCTCACTAGGGGGCACGGCATGGGATGACTCTTGTATGCCGTGGGCATGCATGCAATCTGCCCCCTTTGTTTTGAGTTCCATGCCTCGTGTAATGACTTTTTCAAGCGCATCGTCATTCAAATCGTCGAGATATCCCTGCGCCAAAGAGTCAATTATATCAATAGAAAAGCATGAATGGTCCTCACTAGGGTATTTAATGGAATCAGAAAGATTAAAATTAACAACTTCCCCATCGAATTCCATGGACAAAGTTCCACTATACACGTCAATCTTCGTCTGGGCCGTCTTCATGAATGGCCTTCCAAGTAGAATGGGCAGCGAAGGAGCATGGTCCGATTCATCCATTTCGAGGACATAGAAATCCGCCGGGAAGACCAAATGATTAACCTGCACAAGAACATCTTCCAAAACTCCCTTTGGATAGGCGTTAGATCTATCGGCCAATTGTATTATTACCCCATCATTTTTCAATGCTCCTAAGTTCATAGATGCATAAATGGAATATGGCATAACATTTATAGAAGCACCTAAATCAAGCATGGCAGATTCAAATCTAATATTCCCAATGACACAAGGAATGGTAAAGCTACCTAGATCCTTGCATTTGGGAGGTAGTTTGCGTTGCAAGATGGCGGACACATTCTCACCTACCTTTACCACTTCCTTAGTCGACATCCTCTTCCTAGTGGTACACAACTCCTTCAAGAACTTAGCATACCTCGGAACTTGCTTGATTGCATCTAACAAAGGTATGTTAACTTGAACTTTCCTAGAGGTTTCAAGGATATCCTTTTCTGCCTCTTCTTTCTTCGTTTGCATGAACCTACTAGGAAAAGGCACATTTGAAGGGAAAACATTAGTATAAACCGAATTTGACACATTCTTACCTTTGTGGGACAAATTGGGCAGATTTGGGACCATAGGGACTTGCGGCAAAGGAGGAATCACCTTTGCCGTGGGTGATGCGAACTAAGTAAGCACACAAATTAAAACCCTCTTGTGACAATTGTAGTATATGAATAAGTAGGGATCGTTCTTAACCGGGGATTAGGAGGGATTGCAAAATCACTTGGAAACTGACTCAAAAACGTAAAATAAAGTTTGAAACACTAACTAGACTCAAAGAATGCAAAACTAAACAATAAAAACACTAAAACAAATCAAAAGACTCAAAACAGCCCCAAAACACTCAAAACTGCTTTAAAATCACTTTCTGGGCAGTTTTGAGCACTTTGGTAACTTTGGACGAAATTGGGTAATAGAATGAATCAAAATGCTTAAAAACACAAACTAAGATACTTTCTAACTAATTTGGACACTAAAGTAAAGGGGGATTGAATTTGGAATAGGTGGCTTACCTTTGTTCGGCAAAGAAGTGGTAGCACAATGGACGGATGCACAAGGGTTGCTCATGGCCAATTGTGGTCCTTTCAAGGTTGGAGCCGTGCACTCCTTGTTCTCTACTCCAAGTTCCTTCTCGGTGGTAGTTCGAGAAACATCCTTCTTGATCTTTGTTGAATACTCCATCCCTATGTGTTCAATTACTGATGCGAGAATTATACGCACACAATTTAAACCCTCTTTTTGTCAATTGTAGTGAAGAATGTAAGTAGGGATCGTTCTTAACCGGGGATTAGGAGGGATTGCAAAATCACTTGGAAACTGACTCAAAAACGTAAAATAAAGTTTGAAACACTAAACTAGACTCAAAGAATGCAAAACTAAACAATAAAAACACTCAAACAAATCAAAAGACTCAAAACAGCCCCAAAACACTCAAAACTGCCTTAAAATCACTTTCTGGGCAGTTTTGAGCACTTTGGTAACTTTGGACGAAATTGAGTAATAGAATGAATCAAAATGCTTAAAAACACAAACTAAGATACTTTCTAACTAAAATGTAATCAAACTAGGCATATTAAGAATTGAATCAAACTAGTCTAAATAGGCAGATTTGGTATTGTATCAAACTAGTCTAAATAGGCAGATTTGGTATTGTAACTTGAAAGTATAAGAACATGAAGTAAACACAAATAAATGAATCAACAACTAATAAAATGAGATAGTATCAATGGAGATGAAGCTAGGGATTCGATTTCACCATTGCTAAACCAAGTCCATGTTTGTTAAGTCAAAATGTATTCAACTCTCCAATCTGCAACTAGGGTTCGTTTTACTTATTTATGATCATCCATTTGATGTGTGGTTGTGATCAAGTACTCCTAATATGCGACCTAGTTGTGATGTTCAACTTAGATTAGCAAGTAAGAATCCATTAAGAACAAGAAAACTTCAAAGAATCAAAGAAATCACATGGCAGGATGTATGCATAGCAGTTTCTTCATTCATTCACATGTCTACCAAGATTAAGCATGATGTGTACTATAACCTTGATCAAATAATTCATAAGCAGCCCTAATGGTGATCAAACATTAAGATTAACAAACAAATTAAACTATAAAATCAGTGAATGAAACAAGAACACAGATTGGTGAATCAAATACTTTAACTTAATAACATGGAATAGTTTTGCAAGACTACATCGAATCCATCCCTAGCCAAAGGGGGATTTAGTTCTTTATAACATTGAAATCAAAGAAACACCTAAACATTCCAACAACTCAAACGTGAATTGTATGAACGTTTAAGCACTCTTTTCTTCCATTCCTCAAACATACAAAACAAAGAGAATTGAATTTAAACATTGAAATCAAAGAAACACCTAAACATTCCAACAACTCAAACGTGAATTGTATGAACGTTTAGGCCCTCTTCTCTTCCTCTTCGTTGTAGCATAAGGTCTAGGGATAGTTGGTTGGGGGAATGGAAGTGTGGTGTTTGGATTGTAAGGGAGAGTCACGGCCAAAGGTGTTGTGGTTTGATGTCTACATTCTGAAAATGGAAGAGTTTGTGACTGAAATGTGTATGAAATGAGAGTGAATGAGAATGAATGCAATGGATGCTTATTTATAGGTGAAGAAGAGGGAACATGACAGCTAGGAACTTGGTGGAAATCTGAAATGGTGATGGGAGATGCATGTGGCTGATTTATGCATGTGATTAAAGGGTGGGAGTGCATGTGCTTTGACAGCTAGGATGAATTAATTAAAGGGAGTGCATGTGGCTTGGCTGGAATGAATGATTATGGATGCATGTGCAATGTTTTAAAGGATGGAATGCATGTGGAATGTTTGTGGTGAGTGAATGTGCATGGCAATGAGTGGAGAAATGTGTGAATGATGGCAGATTTGTGTGGATGATATGTTTAGGGTCTTGTAAGGGTGGAAATGCATGTCGAGTGCATGATTGTTTATGATGAAATGGATGGTTCTTTGCATGGCTTTTGAAGTGATTGTGGGCTTTGGAATTGGAAGGAAATGCATGGCCTTGGGGTTGGTTTAAGAGAGAATGGGCTAGGCCCTTTGTTTTATGTCCAAAATGAATACAAGGCCTTCAAATTCGTCCAACACTTAGGCTCCAATCATATGCTATCCATTCCAAGCCCAATTTTGCTCCAAAATGCTCCAAAATGCATCTTTTTGCTTCCTTAGCCATATGAACCTAAAAACACACGAAAATGGCTTAAACTACTAAAACAACTATGAATTAACAACATAGATGCACGAAAACAAGCTAAGTAAGTCGCCTAAATATGCTCCTATCAATTACATTAATGGCACAACAAGAACGAACATCATTAGTATTCTCAATCGATTCAGGAATCTTAAAGTTAATCATATCACCACCAAAGGCCATAGTGACTGCTCCCTTGGCCACATCAATCTTGGTTTGAGCTGTTTTCATGAAAGGTCGTCCAAGTAAGAGTGGTGATGATGGAGAGTGTGCCGAATCTTCCATGTCAAGCACATAGAAATCTGCAGGAAAAATCAAATGGTCTACCTGCACCAAAACATCCTCCAAAACTCCTTTCGGATATGCATTAGATCGATCGGCTAGTTGGATAATAACACCATCATTTTTAAGCTCCCCTAGATTCATCGATGCATAAACAGAATATGGCATGACATTAATTGAAGCACCTAAATCTAGCATGGCATGTTCGAACTTTGTATTTCCAATTACACAAGGGATAGTGAAACTACCTGGATCTTTGCATTTGGGAGGTAGTTTGCGTTGCAAGATGGCAGAGACATTCTCACTTACATGAACCACCTCTTTTTCCTGAATCCGTTTCCTTGTTGTACAAAGCTTTTTCAAGAACTTCGCATACTTCGGGATTTGCTTGATTGCATCCAAAAGGGGTATGTTGACTTGAACTTTCCTAAATGTCTCTAGAACATCTTTTTCCTCCTCTTCTTTCGTGGATTGCAAAAACCTGCCAGGAAAAGGAACATTGTGTGGAACAAAGTTAGAATTAATCAATTTTGACCCCAACTTACTTTTGGTGGCCGAATGAGATGAGTTGGGTACATTAATGTCCCTAGGTAGTTGCGGCAAGGGTGTTTGTACCTTTGCCGTGGGCTTGCTTGCTTCCTCCTCTTCATGTTGCAGCTTTTCATCCTCTTCTTCGCTTGATTTTGGTGGTTGTGGGGTGGTTCCAACTTCCTTGCCACTTCTTAGGGTGATTGCATTGGCGGTTTCAAAGCCTCCCTTCGGATTTGGAATGGTTGAGCTAGGGAGCTTGCCTTGGTCTCGGAATTGCCCTACGAACTCCGTTATCTGCCCAATTTGCTTCTCCAATGGGTCCACCCTCTTTTCTTGATTTTGCATTGCTTTAGCCTGATTCTCTTGCCCCTGAGACAAATTCGTTAGTAACTTAAGAAGTGTACCATTGTCTAAAGTGTTACCTGAACTTGTTTGGTCAGGTTGTGGAGGCGCTTGTGTGGGTGCAAATGGCTTGGTGAAGAAGCCCGGAGGTTGTTGCCTAAAGCCTCCTTGTTGTGGTGGTTGTTGGGGCTCTCTCCATTTGAAGTTTGGGTGGTCTCTCCAACCCAGATTGTAAGTATTTGAGTAAGGATCGTTCCGTGGTTGGTTTTGGCCCTGAAATCCAATGGCGTTGGCGCTTTCCCATCCACCATTTTCTATGAGCTGTGGGCACTTCTCAGACGCATGTCCTTGGATAGAACACACCCCGCATACAACTGGTCCTTGCATCCTCATGCCTTCGGCCATCTGAGACACAATGGAAGTAAGATTAGCTAACTGTGAATGAATATCAGGTGCGGAACTTACCTCATGAACCTGCTGCCGTGGAGGTCCTCTTTGTCCCACTCCTTCATATTGTTGAGCTTTCAACGCTCGGTTCGCGATCAAGACCTTGGCATTCCTGGGCGTCTTGTCCACCAATGCTCCACCTGCCGATGCGTCAAGCATTTGTCGTTCAATTGGCAGGAGCCCCTCGTAGAAGTATTGCAGAAGCAACTCCTCCTTCATCTGGTGCTGAGGACAAGAAGCAACAAGAGATTTAAAACGTTCATAGTACGTAGGAAAAGACTCACCATCTTCTTGCTGGATTCCACTTATCCTTTTTGCGGCAGATTGGTGTATGGTGGCTACGGCACAAGGGAGAGAATGGAGTGAATGGTGGCTGATTAGTGTTAGGGTGAATGTGTAGAATGAGAGGGGGGTGACGGCTGGTTATTGTATCAATGGGAGAATTAGGGTGAATGAATGGGGGTCACGGCTTAAGGATGAATGGGGTGTGAAAGTGGCTGCGGATTAGTGTATGGAATCAGAGGTGTGTGATGCACGGGTTGAAGAGAATGGGAGAAATTCTGTGATAGAGGGTGGCTACGATTTTCTTTGTGGAATTAGGGTGTATGGATGCTACGGATTAGAGGGGAAGGGCTGATGGAATGCAATGGTGGATGCACGGCTAAAGTGGATGTAGTTTAGGGTTTATTTGGGTGTATGGCTGAGATGGATTTTGGATGAATCAAAGGCCACGGATTCAAGGGAGAGTATGAAATGGTGCGGCTAGGGTTAGGAACATGTATGATTTCAGAAAACAAACCCTAGCTTATTTTGGTTAATTAAAATTAAGTTAAAAGCTTCTAAAACTAGGAAATAAAATCAGAAAATAAAAGGGGGAAAGATTAAAGGGTGCGGCTGCTATATAATTAGGGGGATTAGGGTTAGGGTTTAAGTGCACAAAAGGGGACCAAAGTACCCCCCCTTGCACGGCAAGGGAAGGAAAGAAGGGCTAAAGCCCACGGCAAAGGATGTTAAGGTCCCTAGGGCCTTCGTTTTGTGTCCTAAAGCGCCTACAAAGACTTCAAAGTGGCTAGAAAATACGGACGTTTAAGATTAGGAAAGGTTACCAAAACGGGAAACTTAGGGTTGACTTTCCTAAAATAGGAAACCTTGTTTGAGTAGGATTCCTCGTTTTGGTAAGAATTCATCGTTGGAGTAGGAATTCGTCGTTTCTTCAAGTCTTCAACTCATTCATTCCTCTTTCGCTCCAAAAGACTCCAATTTGCATCTTCTTGCACACTTTGGCCTTATAATCTGAAAATACACAAAAGTGGCCTTAAACACTAAAATAGATAAGTAAACACAACATAAATGCACGAGAACAAGCTAATTAAGTCGCATGAATATGCTCCTATCAGTGGGCAACCTTGTTTCGTTCTCTTCCATTTGCAAAATTTCATCCTCGTTATGACCTGTTTTTTATGTAGGACCTGCCCCAACTTCCTTACCACTTCTTAGGGTGATTGCTTTGGCTAATTCGAAACCTCCCTTCTGATTTGGAATGGTGGAACTAGGGAGTTGTCCGGGATCTCGAAACTTACCTACAAACTCGGCAATCTGCCTAATTTGTTTCTTAAGTTGATCCACCCTCTTATCTTGGTTTTGCATAGCCTTCGCTTGATCTTCCTGCCCATTAGACAACTTAGTTAGTATCTTAAGAAGTGCATCATTGTCAAGAGACGTACCTGAGGCACTTGGGCCGGATTGGGCTTGATTTTGGGGTGGGCCGTGGGTTTTGGGAAAGAACCCCGGGGGTTGTTGCTTAAAGCCTCCTTGGTTCTGAGGTTGCTGGGAATCCTTCCACTTGAAATTTGGGTGGTCTCGCCACCCCGGATTATACGTGTTGGAGTATGGATCATGTCTTGACTGATTTTGGCTTTGAAACCCAATGGCATTCGCACTCTCCCATCCGCCATTCTCAATGAGTTGAGGACACTTTTCGGAGGCATGTCCTTGGATAGAACATACGCCACATAACACAGGTCCTTGCATCTTCATTCCCTCGGCCATCTGTGAAACAATAAAAGTAAGATTAGCCAATTGTGAATGAAGATCGGACGTTGAACTTACCTCATGTACTTGGTGCCGTGGGGGTCCTCTTTGGCCTACACCCTCGTACTGTTGAGTGTTCAACGCTCTATTAGCAATCAAGACCTTGGCAGCCATGGGTGTTTTGTCCACCAATGCTCCCCCCGCCGAAGCATCAAGCCTTTGACGTTCTAGAGGTAGGAGACCCTCGTAGAAATATTGCAAGAGCAACTCCTCCTTCATCTGATGCTGTGGAAAAGAAGCATCAAGTGATTTAAATCATTCATAATATGTAGGAAAAGACTCACCTTCTTCTTGCTGGATTCCGCTTATCTTTTTGCGTAGGAGGATGATGCGAGAAGTTGGAAAGAACTTCTCCAAGTACGCTTTCTTCATACTCTCCCAAGAAGTGACAGTGCCGGGAGCTAACTTGTATAACCAATCTTTGGCTTTATCCATCAAAGAGAATGGAAAAGCCTTCATCTTCAAGATATTTCCATCAACAATGACGGGAGTCATACTAGAGTAAACTACTTCGAATTCTTTCAAATGTTTGTTAGGATCTTCCATGGACAAGCCATGGTATTTAGGAATATGATGAAGCAAACTTGACTTTAATTCAAACTCATCCGTCTTACCTTGGGCAGCCGTGGGGTATTGAATGCACAAGGGTGCGGCATTATCCAAACCTGAGGCGGAAAGCTCCTTGAGTGTACGGTTGTCCACCGCCATGCCTTGGACTTCTTCAAATATCCCTGCCGTGGCTTCCTCTTTCTCTTCTTGTACGTTTTCTTCAAGGTCAGATTCGGAATTTGGTGGATGGTGTTCTTGCTGGTTTCTAGCTCTTCTCAACTTCCTCTCAAAATCGTCATCAAAATCCAAGATGTTCGCACGAATCGGTTGAGAGCTTCTGGTCATACATTAGTACCTAAGAAACAAGAAACAAAATTAGGTCAGAAACTTAATGCGAAATAGATAAGCACACAAATTAAACCCTCTTTTTGTCAAATTGTAGTAAAGATGTAAGTAGGGATCGTTCTAGACCGGGGATTAGGAGGGATTGCTAAACACTTGGAAACTGACTTAAAAACTCAAAAACAAAGTTTAAAACACTAAACTCGACTCAAAGAATGCAAAACTAAAAGTTAAAACACTTAAACAAACCTAAAACCCAAAACAGCAACTAGAAGACTCAAAACTGCCTAAAAACCACTTTCTGGGCAGTTTTGAGCACCTACACTAATTTGGACGAAATTGGATGAAAACTTGAATCAAAATACTTAGAAACACAAATCAAAACACTTTCTAACTAATCTAAGACTTCAAATTAAAGGGGGATTTGTTTTGGACGAAAATTTAACATAAAACAGAAACTTTAAACTAAATAGATTGTAGAATGTTTTTGGATAAAAAGGATGGATAAAAGGCTAGTTAGGAGGTTCTTCTCCACACATGTCACACTTGCAAACAAAACGATTTTCAGTTGTTCTTCCAATAAATTATAAATACTCAACGCCCCAAATTAACCGTGAATTGCACTAATTAACCCTTAGTTTTTCCAGAAGTTATTAAGTTGGATGATTGCATACGACAACCCAAAACATTCCCTACAAGTTCCCTACATGAATTGCATAATAGAGATACAAGCAAGAATCATTAAGTTCTATGAAAAACATAAGCATTGACGAAGCATTCGTTACTATGAATTGCATGAAACTTATGCTAAGAATTCATTCAACGCGATCGTTTTCAAGCGACCTTCACTACTTGTGATTATAAGATTGTAACTATTAGGTGAAACTCCCTCATAATCTAGCATCATATTCATGCATGAAAACTAAGCGTGCACTCTCAATCAACATACACAAATAAGTTATCAATCAAATAGATAAAAGAATTGAATCCACAACTTATGGAATAACAACTTAATGTAATCAAATCATATTGCAAGCATGTACATGGTTTCGAATTCCCCCTTAACCAAGGGGGTTTAGCCACTCATGATTACAACAAACTTAGAGAGTAATAACAAAGTAAACATTGAAAACAAGAATCGAAGTACACCTAAAAATTCCAACAACTCAATCTTGAATTGTATGAACGTTTAAGCCTCTTCTCCTCTAGTTGCTGCGGCACAAGGGGTTTTGGTGAGTTTTGGGGGTTATGGATGATGTAGAATGATGTGTTTAGGGTAGGGATGGATGTAGGGGAAGGCAAGGAGTGTTTTTGGGCAGAAAATATGAAGTATGGCTGTGTTAGAGAGAGGGAATGAATTTCTGGCGTGAATGAATGTGTATGAGAGGTGGTGATCTGATCTAGGGGTTAATATGAGTATATATAGGCACTTAGAACCGTAGGGAAATCAGATATGGACTTGAATTAATTAATGGGAGAGCATGGGAGTGCATGTGGCTGATTTGTGGTGCAATGATGAAAGGCAAAGTGCATGTGGCTGATTTGTGGTGCAATGATGAAAAGGCAAAGTGCATGTGGCTGATTTTTGGTGCAATGATGAAAGGATGGAAGTGCATGTGGCTGCAATGGATTAAAGGATGGGAGTGCATGTCGCTGAAATGTAGCCTTCTAGAAATCAGGTTTTTAGGCCCCCTTGCAACTCTCTAACTGAATTCAAGCCTTTCAAATTCGTCCATCCTCATGCCACCATGCTTGCACTATCCAATCTTGGCCCAAAAATGCTCTAGAATGCTCCAAATTGCTTCTTTTTGCATACTTTGACACTAAAACCTGAAATTGCACGAAAATAACTTTAAACACTATAATTAACATAGTTTAGCTAATTAAATGCAAGAAAACAAGCTAACTAAGTCGTATAAATATACTCCTATCATGTTCGCAAAACAAAGATAATTAATCTTAAACATTAAAAACAAAGATAGAATACACCTAGAAACACTCCAGGTGGCTCCTCCTTCCTTCCTTGCTGCCAACAATGGGGATTTGTGTGAATTTAGGCTCTTGAGGTGTGGTGGATGGTGTGGTGTGAATTTGTGGTAGAGGGTGGTGGTTTTTGAGTGTTGTGGCATCAAGTATTTATAGGGTGAAGGGGAGGCACGAATTTGGGCTGAAAATGAGAGGAATTAGGACTCCAAATCACCAAAGAACAAGGATACTTTCAATTAGATTCCAAGGAGGACAAGGAATGGTCCTTGTGGCAGATTCTAGAACTTCTAGAAGGGTTACATGTGGCATAAACTTAATGCACGAAAATAGGGCTTCTAGAACTTGATGTTTAGGAGATTTAATGTGAAAAGGAGTCCTCTTTGAAGTTGGAATTAAGGTAGGAAAAGATTTGGATAGGATAAGATAAGATAAGGTTGGATAAGGTTTGGATAAGATAAGGAAATTTGGATAAGGTTCCTTATTTCTTGCTATTTCCTTATCTTCTTTGCATTTGGACTTCTTTCTCCAGATTTGTAGCCTTTCCTAGCATCTCTTGCTCGGTCCCGCCAAGTGGAATCGTTGATGGCAGAGGTGGAAAATCTTAAGCAGGAGATCAAACAGCTTAAGTACGAGAATAGAAGTTTGCACGTGCTTGCAAATAACTATTCGTCGGGCATGAAGAGGAAGCTTGATGAGCTGCAAGAATCTCAAGGTCGAATGCAAAGTGACCGTCAAAGGCTTGCATCTTTCTTCCAGAGGCACCTTTTTCCTGGGTCATCCAGCGTTCCACCCAGTATTGAGGCCTGGAATGCTCTAGCTCCGATTGCCTCCCGCTCCGATGCCTCCTGCTCCGATGCCTTCCGCTCCGATGCCTCCCGCTCCGATGCCTCCTGCTCCGATGCCTTCCGCTCCGATGCCTTCCGCTCCGAGAGTTTCGCCACGTAGTGGGTCTTCACGTACACAACCTTTGTGAAGGCTACATTCTTTAATTTTTTTTTTTTTTTTTTTTTTTTTTAAATCAAACGGCATGGACTTGATCTTTGAATGGAAGGTGATACTTGAAATGATCCGGTAATGGTTTAAATTCTAAAGTGGGTGCCTGAATCATTAACAACATATTAGTATAAATCAAAATTGAAATTCGGGGAGGTGGCTTACGTGTGTGCTCTGACATAAACTCAAGAATAAACACCCCTTCGAAAGTTGTAAGACTAGAAATTTCAGCTAGATTTGGTGTTTTGAGCGTTATGACTTGTCCTGTGTCATGAAATCCAATTTCCTTGCGAATTGTTGTCTCAAGTATATCCTCTTTGATGAATTCTAGACATTCCCCAGTCACATCTTGCTCTTGATTCTTTGGAAAGGATTCGAAGATGCCTTTCTCACCCTCTTCTTCCTTGGATTGCATGAGCCTGCAAGGAATAGGGACATTCAGTGGAACGGGGTTAGAAATAATTAACTTTGGAACAACCATACTTGAATTGGATGGCGTAGGTGCAATAGGTGCCTGCGGCAAAGGTGTTTCCTCCCTTGTCGTGGCTTGGGTGTGTTCCTCTTCCTCAAATTGCAATCCTTCATCCTCCTTCGGATTTGCCATGGTTGAAATAGGGAGTTTGCCTTGGTCTTGAAATTGTCCTATGAACTCCGCTATCTGCCCAATTTGCTTTTCCAAGTGGTCCAACCTTTTGTCTTGATTTTGCTGATGTGAGAATTACTTGACACACAAATTAAACCCTCTTGTTGTCAAATTGTAGTAAGGATGCAAGTAGGGATCGTTCTAGACCGGGGATTAGGAGGGCTTGCTAAAACCTCTAAAATGACTTAGAAACATAAAAACAAAGTTTAAAACACTAAACTAGACTTAATGAATGCAAACCTAAAATTTAAAACACTCAATCAAACTAAAAGACTCAAAACAGCACAAACACACTCAAATCTGCCTAAAAACCACTTTCTGGGCAGTTTTAAGTACAAACACAAATTTGGACGAAATTAAGTTGTAACTTGACTCAAGACTCTTAAAAACACAAACTAAATGTATTTCTAACTAATCTAACACTTTAAAATAAATGGGGAATTGGTTTTGACGAATTTAAAATTAAAACAGAAACTTGGAAACAAAACAGATTCTAAAATCGATTTTGATGAAATAGAAGGATGAGAAACTAGTTAGAGGGTTCCTTATCCACACATGACCATATGCATATAATTTGATTCCCAGTTATGACTTCAACAAACGATGAATGACAATGCTCCAAGTTAATTAGGTCCGCTTAAATTAACTTTCAGATTTCCCTAGATTCATTGGATTGAATGGAATACGCATGATAGAGACATTCAACAAAGATCATTAAGTTCAACGGAAATCATAAACATCGACTAGGCATTCATAACTATGGAATACGCATGTTAATCCAGCCTAGGGTTTACTAAACACAATCGTGACTAGCGATTTTTACTACTCATGAATATAAGTTCATAACGATTAGGTGAAATTCCCTTATATCCTAGCATCAAGTTTAGGCATGCAAATTAAGTGTCGACCCTCAACCCACATACATAAACAAGTTCTTAATCAAAACAGAAAAGTAAACCACATCTAAAGTTCATGAATTCATAACTGGAGTAAATCAAATCATAACCAACATATGTCCATGGCTTCAAATTCGCCTCTAACTAAAAAGAAATTAGTTCCACATGTTTAACATAATTGAATAACAAGTTAAATTAAACATGAAAACAGAAACAATAGAAGAAAGAACTCCAAACACTCCAATAGTTGCAGATTGCATGTGCAAGGTTTCTTCCTTCCTTTGGACTGCACGGCACTATTCCTCCTCTCCTTCAATGGTGGCGGCACAAGGTGGTTATGGTGGTGGGAAGGTGGGGCTATGGTGGATGAATGGTTGCTTGGATGGAAGGTTGCGGCAAAGGTGGTAAAAGTGGCTGGAATTGTGTTTCTGGGATTTTAGGATGTGTAGAATGGTGTGGCTAGATAAATGGACGAAAATTGGGTGAATGAGTGATCCCCCCTTAGTGCCTTGCTGCAAAGCCTTATTTATAGGGCTAGGAAAGGTAGGAGACAAGGTAGGAGACAAAGTAGGACGGCTAGGAGACAAGCTAGGACGGCTAGGAGAAGGTAGGACGGCTAGGAGACAAGGTAGGGCGGCTAGGAGACAAGGTAGGACGGCTAGGAGAAGGTAGGACGGCTAGGAGACAAGGTAGGGCGGCTAGGAGACAAGGTAGGACGGCTAGGAGACAAGGTAGGACGGCTAGTGACAAGCTTATTCCTTCCTCTTCTTATCACATTTCTAGCCTCTTGAAGTCAAAATTCGTCCATCCATGTTAGCCCAAATGTAAGCTATCCACATAGTGTCCAAAATTGCTCCAAAATGCACCAAAATGCCCTTTCTTGATACTTTACCCCATAGGTCCTACAAACACACGAAATTGAGTTGTAATGCGACATTAACTAAGAAATAATAGCATAAATGCACAAGAATAAGCTAGTTAAGTCGCCTAAATATGCTCCTATCATTTGCCTTGCTTTTGTTTTGATCTTCTTGCCCCTGAGACAAATTGGTGAGTAACTTACTAACCGTATCATTATTCAAAGACTCACTTGAATTTGTTTGGGTAGGTTGTGGTGGCTGCATAGGTGTTGTATAGAACTCCTCATATGGTTGCCAATATTCTCCTTGTTGAGCCTCCTCGAGTTGATTTTGTGAGCCCTGCACCAAACAAATTAATTCATTAAGCTTTTCATTATAATCTATTGACGAACTTGAGTTTGGTTGGGCATATTGAATATGAGGTGGCTGCCAATATCCTTCTTGTTGAACATTTTGAGGTTCCCACCACATAGAAGTTGAATGATCACTCCAATCCGAATTGTAAGTATTGGAAAACACGTTATTCCTTGATTGAAGATCGAATATATCAACGCTTTGCATTTGGGACCTTTCCATGAGCTGTGACAAAAGAGAAGCATTATCAAGTGCCATGTTGTGTTTCTCTAGTACTTGAAATCAACAAACAAAACACAAATCAAAAACTAAAACTAAAATACATAACAGAAACGAACAATCCAAGGGATTAGCAAATTTGCTAATCCCCGGCAACGGCGCCAAAATTTGATGCGAGAATTATACGCACACAAATTAAACCCTCTTTTTGACAATTGTAGTAAGTATGTAAGTAGGGATCGTTCTTAACCGGGGATTAGGAGGGATTGCAAATCACTTGGAAACTGACTCAAAAACGTAAAATAAAGTTTAAAACACTAAACTAGACTCAAAGAATGCGAAACTAAACGCTTAAAATACTAAAACAAACCAAAAGACTCAAACATCACCCAAAACACTCAAAACTGCCTTAAAAACACTTTCTGGGCAGTTTTGAGCACCTTGGTGAATTTGGACGAATTTGTGCAACAAATTGAATCAAAACACTTATAAACACAAACTAAGACACTTTCTAACTAATTTGGACAATACAAAGACTCAAAGGACTCAAAACAAGTTTAAAAGACTCAAAACTGCCTAAAAACACTAACTAGGCAGTTTCTGACCTTAAACCCAATTTTGGACAAATTTAAGATTATGGCTTGATTCAAAACATTTTAAAACATAAACTAAACAGATTCTAAGCACTAAAGAACAAGAAAGTAAAGGGGGATTGAGTTTTGACGAAATTAAACTAAATGAACAAATTGCAATTAAAACAGAATGTAAATATGAAATTGATGAAATGGAATGAATGGATGCTAGCCAAGGGGTTCATCTCCACATATGTTACACTTGCATAATAAAAAGATTTCCAATTGCATTTCAATAAACCATGAATTCTCAACACCCCAAGTTAACCGTGATGCACTAATTAACCTTCAAATCTTCCTAACGTTATTGAATTGGATGATTGCATACGACAACCCAAAACATTCCCCACAAGTCCCCTACATGATTGCATAATAGAGATACAAGCAAGAATCATTACGCTCTATGAAAATTATAAGTGTTGACGAGGCATTCGTTACTATGATTGCATGAAACTTATGCCAAGAATTCGTTTAACGCGATTGTTTATAAGCAACCTCCACTACTTGTGAATATAAGTTCGTAACTATTAGGTGAAACTCACTTATATTCTAGCGTCATATTCATGCATGAAAATTAAGCGTGTACTCTCAATAAACATACATAAATAAGTTATCAATCAAACAGTTAAACAAATTGAATCCACAACTTATGAAACGCAATTAGAAGTAATCAAATCAAAATGCAAGCATAAACATATATTTCGAATCCCCCCTAGCCAAGGGGGGTTTAGTTCCTCATACGTACAAAACAAAGAGAATTGAAATTAAACATTGAAATCAAAGGAAAAGAAACACCTAAACATTCCAACAACTCAAACTTGAATTGTATGAACGTTTAGGCCCTCTTCTCTTCCTCTTTGCTGCTGCACAAGGTCTAAGGATAGTTTGATGGTGTGAATGTGTATGAATGGATGAATTTCTGAATTGGAAGAGTGAATGAATGAATGAATGAATGAATTCATTGTGGCTGCAATGGATGCCTATTTATAGGTGAAAAGGAGGGAATATGACAGCTAGGAACTTGGTGGAAATCTGGAATGGTGATGTGAGATGCATGTGGCTGATTTATGCATGTGATTAAAGTGGAATGACAGCTAGGTTATGATGATGAATGCATGTGCAAAGTTGGTTGAATGATTATGGTGCATGTGGCTGATTTATTTGAAGGGAATGCATGTGGATTAAAGTGGAATGACAGCTAGGTTATGATGATGAATGCATGTGCAAAGTTGGTTGAATGATTATGGGTGCATGTGGCTGATTTATTTGAAGGGAATGCATGTGCAAAACAGCTAGGAAAAGTTGTGGAATGGCTTTAAGCATATGCAATCCATTTAATGCCCCAAACTACTCCATAACTGAATTCAAGCCTTTCAAATTCGTCCATCCTCATGCCTCCATGCTTGCACTATCCAATCTTGGCCCAAAAATGCTCTAGAATGCTCCAAATTGCTTCTTTTTGCATACTTTGACACTAAAACCTGAATTTGCACGAAAATAACTTTAAACACTATAATTAACATAGTTTAGCTAATTAAATGCAAGAAAACAAGCTAACTAAGTCATATAAATATGCTCCTATCACTAGTCCTCGAGCAAAACAAAACAAAAGAAACCAAAAACAAAACAAAACGAACAAAACACAACCTATACCTTCCAACATTTGCCTCAGGGATTTCCAATGCACATGACATGTTAAAAATCATTCTTCCCACAGATTTTAGTCATCTTCACACTTCAATACATTCTTAATCATAGTCACCACATACTAGTTCACAATTAAGCATTTAAAACCATGTTTTGAATGTAGTAACAAGCCTTAGAGAATTTGCTCAATTCATTACAAGATATGCACTCAATTTTCACTCAGATTTTCTAACTACACACCCTAATCTAGTTACATGTGAGAAGATTTGATGTAAACATGAAAACTAACACTCACATATATGTATCACAAAGAAAGCAATTTCTGGAGTTAATAAGCATGTTTAGGTATGATCTCATGAATGGAATGCTACTACTTAGATGCGAGAACCAGTGACCCCATATGCTCATACCAAGTTCAAACTCCACAAATTGAAACACATAACACTCAAGATTGAAGTCACGGTTTGTAACGAGGCTTGGGGTGTGTGGATAACAAAGAAGGGATATGGAAAACAAAGGTTCTTAAAGACATAGTGAGCAAAGCACTTGAATCAACTTAGAATTCCCTTTTGAATGAAAACTCAACTTTTGAACAAAAAGGGAGAACAAGCTCTTTTCCTTTCTTTCTTTCTTTTCTTTTCTGTTTTTTTTTTCTTTTCTTTTGAATCTCAAAACATACATAAACACTTAAGAACAAAACATTCTCTCCCCCACACTCATTTTCTTGCATAATGTAACTCAAAAGGAATTCATTTAAGTCATGCTCACTATCTTTTTAAGAACAAGGGTATGGAATGTCCTACACTAGGCTAGGTGAGGATAATGTAGGTAAACAAAGAATAAAGGCTAAACAAGGCTTAACGGGGTTAAAACTTACAACATATACGAAATATGGGAAGTAAGGCTATTTGGCTATGGTGGCAATTACACAACTTCATCTTGATATATGTTATGCAATTCAATGTCATGCTTTGAATGAAACGGATATAAGTTCTAGCATTTAGTTCTATCATGATACAATTGCATTCTAAGTAGCAACCAAGCAATGAATAATGAGATCATGCAATAACTTTAGAAAACAAAGAATCACAGAATATAACTCTCCAAAGAAGGTAATGGCTCGAGTCTCACAGGGATGTAGCGTTTGTTTGAGTTCCTTCCTTCAAGCATGTTACAAAAACGAATTTTTCTTTTATGATTGCATGTGAAGTCATACATTATAACCATAACCAAGCATATACCAAGAGTAAATCAAACTTTTCTCTATCTTTATAACTCTTTTTAACAGTCATGCAATTACAAACCAAATCCTTATCATTGTGTTGGAAGGTACCCTAAGACACAAACACACAAAAACGACTCAAAACACTCTTTTTAGGCTTTTCAAAACATGTTTTTCAAATTTTTATGTGATTTTCAGAGTTATCAGAACAAAACATACTAAAACACTCTAAAACAACTTAAAAATACCTTAAAACAGCAAGGAAATACATTTGAAGTTATGGGTGATAAAATCCCAAGAATTTGCATCAAACATACTTAGTTACCCCCCCCCCCCCCCCACACTTAAATCACACATTGTCCTCAATGTTTTAAGCATAGATTTACACAAAACATAAGTAAACACACAAACAGCATTTATACAAGCTAAACATGGCAGAATGTAACTAACAAAGAGAAGAGTTTAGGGACGCAAATCTGGAATTGGAGTGCTTTCTCGATCTTCCTTTGTTGAATGCATGGTTTGATCTTGGTGATTCCACAGGCTTACTCTTGAACTGGGCTGGAGGATTCTTTTGGTCTCCTCCACTCGTTGATTTTCCTTTGTGCTACTCTTGAACTGGGCAGCAGGATTCTTTTGGTCTCCCCCGAAGGTCTGAGCTTACTCCTTTTTTCTGTTTCTTTGTTCAATCTCTCCAATTCGTATTGAAGAGGGTTAGAGGATAGCTCAGCATATGCAGTTGTAGCTTGTCTCCACATGCTTCAATGTATCATTTTCACTTGCCTTACTTGCTCCCCTTTGCAGAAGTGGTCCCTTCTCTGGAAGTGTATCAACTGTTGAAGATGACTACTCGAGAGCAACGCTAGGTAAGCAATCAGGGAAGGGATTCCAGGCAGTCGGAAGACTGACTCCAAGTGCCGGCTGATTGCTCCTTTCACTTTGCTATGCGAGTAATAACAAAGACAAAGGAAAAGACAGGGAAAGAGCATGATATGAGATACCTTTGCTTTTGAAAAAGCGGTGAATGAATCAGCACTTGCTTCCATCTACCGTTTCCTCCTGGGTCATCTGTACTCCAGGCATCTGGTATCATCTTTGGGGAAGAAGAAAAAATTGAGTATTTCGAAAGGCTTTGCTGAGAGTGCGCCCTCATAGGAGAGGAAGAGTTGGGCATTATCTTCAGGTCTCCCTTGCCATAAAAGATGAAGGTCGACATATATAGGGATTTCCTAATAGCAAGTGGTGGTACTGTTCTTTTACCGTTGTCGACAAACGTTTTGATCCCGCAAATCCGGCTTTTTGAAATAGTGACGACCCTTCGATCTTTGAATGCGCCTCTTCGATTTCTGAACAGGCGCCCCTTCGATTTCTGAACGACGCCCCTTCGCTTTCTGAACGACACGTAGTAGTGCGGATGCGGCTCTGTCAAATATCTTTTGACAAAGTTGCACGCGTTTACTGAAAAGCAGAGAAAGCGTCGCCGAACTTTGTGCTTGTCGGCAAAAGTGTGTAGTTGTGATGATGGCCTCCACGTGATCTTTTGACAAAGTGGTATCCGTGCTCTGAAAAGTCGAGAAAGCGTCGCCGACCTCCACGTGTTTTTAACTTTGTCGGAGATCTTTTGACAAAGTTGAACGCGTTTTCTGAAAAGCCGAGAAAGCGTCGCCTAACTTACGCAGGAAAATCCAGCTCTTCGAATCGGTGGTTGTGTTGCCTTGGCTTTTTATAGAGGTATCGATCACCACCAACATACACACTCTGAAGACTGCCCATTTGTGAAAATCGTCTCCGGCCCTTTGAAATTTTTCTCCATCCAACCCTTCTCTTTGAACACCTTTGAAAAATGGCTAACTCATCGAACCTTTGCTTAGATTTGAGTCTCAGCAGCGATCCGGTTGCGCCCCATCAAGGTAATGTATGGCGCCCTTCTTTTTTATCTTCTAACGGTCCTCTTACAGGTGAAGACTCCATGATGACAGATGCAACAATAGCTACGATAGTAGCTCGGAACCTCCTCACTCCCAAAGATAGTCAGCTGCTTTCAGGACGGTCCGATGAGTTGGCCGTTCAAGAGTCCCTGGCTCTCAGTGTTCAGTGCGCTGGCTCTGTGTCTAACATGGGCCAACGCCTCCTTGCTCGCTCCTGTCAGGTTGAATCGTTGATAGCAGAGGTGGAAAATCTTAAGCAGGAGATCAAACAGCTTAAGTACGAGAATAGAAGTTTGCACGTGCTTGCAAATAACTATTCGTCGGGCATGAAGAGGAAGCTTGATGAGCTGCAAGAATCTCAAGGTCGAATGCAAAGTGACCGTCAAAGGCTTGCGTCTTTCTTCCAGAGGCACCTTTTTCCTGGGTCATCTAGCGTTCCACCCAGTATTGAGGCCTGGAATGCTCTAGCTCCGATGCCTCCTGCTCCGATGCCTTCCGCTCCGATGCCTTCCGCTCCGAGAGTTTCGCCACGTAGTGGGTCTTCACGTAAACAACCTTTGTGAAGGCTACATTCTTTTATTCTTTTTTTTTTTTTTAATCAAACGGCATGGAATCGATCTTTGAATGGAAGGTGATACTTGAAATAATCCGGTAATGGTTTAAATTCAAGATTGGATGCCTGAATCATTAACAACATGTTAGTATAAAAGAAAATTGAAATTGGAGGAGGTGGCTTACTTATGTGATCCAATAAGAACTCAAGAATAAACACCCCTTCTTTGAACTTTTCAGGGACTTTGCACTTGGTCAGATTTGATGTGAGGATTGGTCCTTGTCTTGTGTCATAAAATTCAACTTCTTTGGGGTTGTTTATCTCAAGAGCGTCCTCTTTGATGAATTCATGATATTCCCTACTTTTCACCTTTGGAAGGGCTTCCAAGGTGTCTTTTTCACTTTCTTCTTCCTTGGAATTCATGAACCTGCAAGGAATAGGGATATTAGGTGGAATGGGGTTAGAACTAATTAAATTTGGAACAACCTTACTTGAATTAGATGGCGTAGGAGCAATAGGTGCCTCCGGCAAAGGTGTTTCCACTCTTGTCGTGGGTTGGGTGTATTCCTCTTCCTTGTGATTTGATTTTGATGGTTGAGGGTCCGTTCCAACCTCCTTGCTACTTCTCAAGATGATTTCCTTGGCAGTTTCAAATCCTTCCTTCGGATTTGCAATAATAGGGAGTTTGCCTTGGTCTTGAAATTGTCCTACAAACTCCGCGATCTGCCCAATTTGCTTTTCCAAGTAGTTCAACCTTTTGTCTTGATTTTCCCTCTCCTTGTTTTGAGTTTGGATTCCCTGCGTCAAAGTAGTAAGTAATTGAAAACTCGTATCATTATCATTTGAATTACCTTCATTACTTTGGGCAGGTTGTGGTGGCTGTATAGGCGCTGTATAGAACTCCTCATATGGTTGCCAATATTCTCCTTGTTGAGCCTCCTCAAGTTGGTTTTGTGAGCCCTGCACCAAACAAATTAATTCATTAAGCTTTTGATTATAATCCATTGACGAACTTGAGTTTGGTTGGGCATATTGTATATGAGGTTGTGGTGGATGCATAGACGTTGAATAGAACTTCTCATAGGGCTGCCAATATCCTTCTTGTTGAATATGTTGAGGTTCCCCCCATATAGAGTTTGACTGATCACTCCAATCTGAATTGTAAGTATTGGAAAACACGTTATTCCTTGATTGAAGATCAAATATATCAACGCTTTGCATTTGGGACCTTTCCATGAGCTGTGACAATAGAGA
Organism: Pyrus pyrifolia; assembly: GCA_016587475.1. NCBI lineage: Eukaryota > Viridiplantae > Streptophyta > Magnoliopsida > Rosales > Rosaceae > Pyrus > Pyrus pyrifolia. The sequence goes on from BNSU01000024.1 coordinate 1,953,084, forward strand.
AGCATTATCAAGTGCCATGTTGTGCTTCTCTAGTACTTGAATTCAACAAACAAAACACAAATAAAAAAAACTAAAACTAAAATACATAACAGAAATGAACAATCCAAGGGATTAGCAAATTTGCTAATCCCCGGCAACGGCGCCAAAATTTGATGCAAGAATTATACGCACACAAATTAAACCCTCTTTTTATCAATTGTAGTATAAGTATAAGTAGGGATCGTTCTGGACCGGGGATTAGGAGGGATTGTTAATCACTTGGATTTGACTCAAAAACGTAAAAACACAATATAAAACACTATACTAGACTCAAAGAATGCAAAACTAAACTTTAAAACACTAAAACAAACCAAAAGATTCAAACATCACCCAAAACACTCAAAACTGCCTTAAAAACACTTTCTGGGCAGTTTTGAGCACTTTGGTGAATTTGGACGAATTTGTGTAATAACTTGAATCAAAACACTTATAAACACAAACTAAGACTCAAAAACATAAAAACAAGGTTAAAAACGTTCACAAAGACTCAAAGGACTCAAAACAAGTTCAAAAGACTCAAAACTGCCTAAAAAGACTAACTAGGCAGTTTCTGACCTTAAACCTAATTTTGGACGAATTTAAGATTATGGCTTGATTCAAAACATTTTAAAACATAAACTAAACAGATTCTAAGCACTAAAGAACAAGAAAGTAAAGGGGGTTTTTGTAAAACGAAATTGATGGAATAGAATGGATGGGATGGCTAGCTAAGGGGTTCATCTCCACACATGTTATACTTGCATACAAAACGATTTCTAATTGCTTTTCAATAAACCATGATGCTCAACACCCCAAGTTAACCGTGATGCACTAATTAACTCTCAAATTTTCCTTCTGTTATTGAATTGGATGATGCATGCGACAATTCAAATCATTCTCCAATGGTTCTCAACATGAATGCATAGAAGAGATACAATGAGAGATCATTATGTTCTATGAAAATTATAAGTGTTGACGAGGCAATTGTAACTATGAATGCATGATACTCTTGCCAATAATTCATTTAACGCGATTGTTTATAAGCAACCTCCACTACTTGTGAATATAAGTTCATAACTATTAGGTAAAACTCACTTATATTCTGGCGTCATATTCATGCATGAAAATTAAGCGTGCACTCTTAATAAACATACATAAATAAGTTATCAATCAAACAGTTAAACAAATTGAATTCACAACTTATGAAACGAAATTAGAAGTAATCAAATCATATTGCAAGCATAAACATATATTTCGAATCCCCCCCTAGCCAAGGGGGTTTTAGTTCCTCATACGTACAAAACAAAGAGAATTGAAATTAAACATTGAATTCAAAGGAAAAGAAACACCTAAACATTCCAACAACTCAAACTTGAATTGTATGAACGTTTAGGCCCGCTTCTCTTCCTCTTTGTTGTAGCACAAGGTCTAAGGATAGTTTGATGGTGTGAATGGTTTGGGGAGTGGTGAAAATGGAAGAGGGAGGGCACGGCAAGAGTTGGTGTGTATGGATGATTTTCTGAAATGGAAGAGTGTGTATGAGAGGTGGTGGTTTGTATGAATGCATTGCATGCTTTTATAGGGAGAGAAAGGGGTGAATGTGCATGTGGCTGCAAGGTGTGAATGATTATGGGTGCATGTGGTTGAAATAATTAAGGGAATGCATGTGCAAAACAGCTAGGAATGGGTCTTTTGTTGATGATTGTGTTGGTGATGAATGTGGAGTGGCTGGAATGATGAAAGAATAAAGGGTGCATGTTTGAATGATTAAAGGGGCATGTGGGTCGGAAATGCATGTGGAATGGCTGGAATGAAGGGGAAGTCATGGCACAAAGGTGGAATGACAGCTAGGTTATGATGATGAATGCATAAAGGTGGAATGGCTTAAAGGATGGAAGTGCATGTGGCTGCAATGTAGCCTTCTAGAAATCAGGTTTTTAGGCCCCCTTGCAACTCCCTAACTGAATTCAAGCCTTTCAAATTCGTCCATCCTCATGCCTCCATGCTTGCACTATCCAATCTTGGCCCAAAAATGCTCTAGAATGCTCCAAATTGCTTCTTTTTGCATACTTTGACACTAAAACCTGAAATTGCACGAAAATAACTTTAAACACTATAATAACTAAAGAAACACAACGTAAATGCACGAAAACAAGCAAACTAAGACGCATAAATATGCTCCTATCAGGGTTGTAACGGGACTAAGGTATTGGCTAACAAAGAAAAGTTAGGATAAACAAAAGTTCTTAAGGCAATAGTAAGCAAAGTAATGAAATAAACACTTAGAATGCTAAATTCTTGAAGCAATAGTAAGCAAAGTAATCAATATCCCACTCCTTGATGCAATCAAGCAAGTTCCTAAGTATGCTAAATTCTTGAAGGAGCTTTGCACAACAAGGAAGAGGATTTCAAACAAAGAGGTGGTCCAGGTAAGTGAGAATGTTTCGGCGGTGTTACAAAGAAAACTACCACCTAAATGCAAAGATCCGGGTAGTTTTACAATTCGTTGTTTTATTGGCAATACTAAGTTTGAACATGCTATGCTAGACTTAGAAGCTCCAATTAATGTCATGCCTTACTCAATTTATGCATCTATGAACTTAGGAGAGCTTAAAAACGATGGTGTGATTATCCAATTGGCCGATCGTTCTAATGCCTATCCAAAAGGAGTTTTGGAAGATGTTTTGGTGCAGGTTAACAATTTGATCTTTCCGGCCCACTTTTACGTGCTTGACAAGGAAGATTCAACCCATTTTACACCATTGCCGATCCTACTTGGGAGACCTGATGTGAGAATTATACGCACACAAATTAAACCCTCTTTTTATCAATTGTAGTGAAGAATGTAAGTAGGGATCGTTCTGGACCGGGGATTAGGAGGGATTGTTAATCACTTGGATTTGACTCAAAAACGTAAAAACACAATATAAAACACTATACTGGACTCAAAGAATGCAAAACTAAACTTTAAAACACTAAAACAAACCAAAGGACTCAAAACAGCCCCAAAACACTCAAAACTGCCTTAAAAACACAATCTGGGCAGTTTTGAGCACTTTGGTGAATTTGGACGAATTTGTGTAATAAATTGAATCAAAACACTTATAAACACAAACTAAGACACTTTCTAACTAAATTGGACACTAAAGGAAAGGGGGATTGAGGTTTTGACGAAATTAAACTAAATGCACAGATTGTAATAAAGGGCAGATTCTAAAGATGAATTTGATGGAATTGAATGGATGGGAAGCTAGCTAAGGGGTTCATCTCCACACATGTTATACTTGCACACAAAACGATTTCTAATTGCTTTTCAATAAACCATGAATTCTCAACGCCCCAGATTAACTGTGAATTGCATTAATTAACCCTCAGATTTTCCTAACGTTATTGAATTGGATGATTGCATACGACAACCCAAAACATTCCCCACAAGTCCCCTACATGATTGCATAATAGAGATACAAGCAAGAATCATTAAGTTCTATGAAAACCATAAGCGTTAACGAAGCACTTGTTACTATGATTGCATGAAACTTATGGCAAGGGTGTGGAGAGGGTTGGACGAATTTCTGGAATGAATGAATGTGTATGAGAGGTCCTCTGATCTAGGGGTTAATATGAGTATATATAGGCACTTAAAACCCTAGGGTAATCAGATATGGACTTGAATAACCCAAATCCACAAGGAAATAGGCTTAGAAATCAGAAATAAAAAGGGATAATGCTTCCTAGGTGCGGCAGGTAAGGAGATAAGGTAGGACGGCTTGTGACAAGGTAGGACGGCTAGGAGACAAGGTAGGACGGCTAGGAGACAAGGTAGGACGGCTTGGAGACAAGGTAGGACGGCTTGTGACAAGCTAGGACGGCTAGAAGACAAGGTAGGACGGCTTGTTCTTCCAATACAGAAATTAGGCAGAAATTAGGCACCATGTGTGAATAGATAAAGCCTTCTAGAAATAAGGTTTTTAGGCCTCCTTGCAGCTCCCTATCTGAATTCAAGCCTTCAAATTCGTCCATCCTCATGCCTTGTTGATGTATATTTCCTTCCTAATGCTAGAATATATTTAGTATAATGGCACAAGTAAGGGTGTCGAATCCACAGGGACTAATTGGACCTATGTAAATACTTGTTTTGCTAGAACTCTAAGAAATGAATCAAACTAATCAAACTAATCAAACTAGGCATAAATAGACAGATTTGAGATATGAATCTTGAAAGCATAAGAACGTGAAATAAACACAAACCAATGAATCAACAACTAATATATTGGGATAATATCAATGGAAATGAAGCTAGGGATTCGATTTCACCATTGCTCTACTAAGTCCATGTTTGTTAAGTTAGTTTATACTCATTCATCTACCTATTTCTTGAGTTTGTTTCACTTGGATATGATCAACCATATGATGTGTGGATTTGATCAAATGTCTCTAATCTTGAACCTAATTGTGATGTGCAACTTTGGTTCATAATCTAGAGTATGTAATTCACAAGAAACATTCACTAAACCAAAGGGAACACTTGGCAGGATGTTTGCCAAGCTTTCCCTTCATTCATTCACAAATCCACCAATATTAGACATGATGTATGCTTTAATCTTGGCTAAATAACTTGTGGTTAACTCAAATGGAGATCAAGCATACAAATCAACTCACAAATTCACAATTATAACAGAGAATGAAGCAAGAACTAGATAGACAAAATGAGCATTCTAACTTAATTACATGGCAAACTTTGCAAGGTTACATCGAATCCCTAAGGATAGATTAGTTACAATTCATGTTTACAACAGATTTGACATAGAAATATAAAACATGAATGAACATAGAATTGATAAGAATGAACCCTTGAAGCAAATCTGATGTTGAAGTCCTTAAAGAGTCCCTTGGTGTTGCTTCTCCAAGTATGGTGCGGATGAAGGTGGAATGGTGAAGTTTGAATGGTTTCTGCCCTTGGGACAGAAAATGGACGAAAATGGAGTAAGATGGGAGAGTTTCAAGTGTGTAAATGGACTGAATTGAAGAAGAACATTTTCGGAACTGCCTTTGGGACAGAAATGAGACTTGTTTTATGGAAAAGAATGTGTCCCCAACATTGAGATTGGATCTAGGAATTGTTTAAATCAGATGGCAGAGCATAAATCAGATGGAATGATGGGTTTCTGAGGTAGTGGACACATGGGATGGACAAAGTCTGCAAGCATGTGGTTTGTTTAATCCAAATGCATGTGTTCTTGCTGCAACAATTGAGTGGAGTCTGCAAAGGTGGAATAAACCACCAGAAAATGTTTATACAAATCTGGAATTGGGAATAAAACTTACGGTTTGGACATGATGGGAATGAAATGGATTTCTGAAATGAGGGCTGCAATGAATGGTTTGTTTAATCACAATGCATGTGAATTTCTGCAAAGATGAAGTGGAGGAAGATAATGGAGTGCAAAGTCAGATTGTAAGCATGCATGTGAATGCATGTTTTGATGTTTAGAGTTGCAAAATCTGACTTGGAATCACATGAGAGTACACGGCATGGAATGATGTGTTTGTTGGTGTCAAAATGGCTGAAATGAATTAAGTGATGGAATGGGTGTTAATGGCGCAAAAGGGATATGGAATGGATGTGGTTTGCACGGCCAAGGTTGTGACATGCATGTGAATGCATGTTTGAGTGCTGGAACCACATAGCCGACTTCCATGATTTTGCCTTGTTTAGAATCACCCAATATGGCCGAATTGCATTTCTTAACACTTCACATCTTTTCTGGAATGTTTTTACTTGATTTGCCTTCCTATTGATCCAATTTCACCCTTGCTGCACACTAACACCAAATAAGGTAAAATGCAACTAGTTTAATCCAAAACAATCACAAAGACGCCAAATAATGAAGATATAAACGTATACAAAATGTGACTTATCAAATACCCCCAAACCTGGTTTTTGCTAGTCCTCGAGCAAACTTAAAACTAAAACACACAAAACACAAACATATAACTAAACCACTTTCGTTGGCTAAACGATTGCACTGAGCATGTGCAACAAGCCTTTGAACCCCTAGGTGTCCCTAGTTGGAGGAGTTATGTCTCCTGAGGGCTTACAGTGATGACACCCACAAACATCTACAACTACTGCAAACAATTTGGTTAAAACATGCTTTAAACAAACTAATAAGAACCAATGAAGGTTTTGTCATTTATTCAACTCAAAAGTTTGCCACTTCAAAGAATCGTATCAATTGTAATGTATAAAGATATTTCTCAATGTCTTACAACTTCAAGGTTACCATACCCAAATGCTTAAGATAGAATTCGCCTCAACTCTACTCCTCACAGTTTCCACTCAAGTTTTCACTCAGATCTTAAGGTTTAGTCTCTCAACAACATATATGAGTGAAATTATGTAAAGGAAATCAAAATTCTCACATATGAAATCTGAAATGAAAGTACAGTTTCTGAGTAGATCTCATGAAAGGAATCAAATACTAAGAATATAGAAAACACACACACTTACCATCACCCATGAATACATCCTCAATGATCAGCTAGGTCTTTCTCAAGGTTGTAATGCAAGGCTTAGGGTATAGGTTATGAGATATTTGCTATGAAATGCTAGAGTTTGGGGCATACCAAAGTGTCTTTGAGGCTCTTCACTGGCATTTGTCTTCTTTTGTTTTTGGCGTCCAGGCCCTATGCTTTATAATTTAGGCGATTTGGAATTTGTATCCACTTTGATCCCTTTTTTTTTTTTTTTTTTAGAAACATTTTCAACATAGGTGCCCTCGGTACACGCCACAATCTTGCTCTATAACTCAATTTGCCCTTAGTCTTCATTACATTGGTATTTCCCCAAACTATAAGGTATGGCTTGTAATGGGCTAGAATGGGTAGATTATGGTGTGGGTGATGAAAGAATTAGGCTAAAGTGTTTGGCTGCAACAAGGGTGAATGGAGCACACACATGGGTAGGATTTAAGCCTTTTAGTAGTTAAACATGCATAGCCTAACATCACCTCATTGAGTTCATTCATGAATGACACTAAACACATGGTATCTGCAAAGGAGAATGATTCTTAGTATCCAAACAAAATAGAATTAATGAGATCATTTAGAGTGAAATTGAAAGAAAAAAAATAGGAGTAGAAACACTTTAAACCCTCTCAAAGAAGCAATTAGGCTCAAAATAACTCACTAGGGTAGTCTCCACTATTCTTCTTCCAGAATTTAAGTATGGTACCTCTATCATCATAATTCCAAGAGTTAAAGCTTTATACTTGACAACAAGATGCAACACTTTTTCACAGCAACCCAATCGTTTATTTTCAAACATAACCCTCATATACATTCATATTAGTAAGCAAAACACACTTAACTGAAACAAACCCAAACAAATTGGACCAAATGAAAGCAACACACAATTAACTAAAACAAACACATAAAACCAATACAAACATTTCAAAACATGTTTTTCAAATTTTTATGTGATTTTCGAGTTTTTAAGTCAAAACACACTAAACACACTTAAAAACAGCAAGAAACAACATTTGAAGTTATGGTAGATAAAACCCTACGAATTTGCATCAAAACACTTTAGTAACTCCCCCACACTTAAATCAAACATTGTCCTCAATGTTAAAAACCACACTAAACACAAACAAACATATAAACAACAATTAAACATATTAAACATGGCAGAATGTATCTAACAAAGAGAAGAGTTTAGGGATGCAAATCTGGTTATGGAGTGTTCGTTCCATCTTCTCCTTGGTGATTGCAGTGAGGCTTGGATCTTTGTGATTCCACAGGCTTACTCTTGAACTGCGCTGCTCCCATCGTTGATTTTCCTTTGTGCTATTCTTGAACTGGGCAGCAGGCTTCCTTTGGTCTCCCCCGAAGGTCTGAGCTTCCTCCTCTTATCTGTTTCTTTGTTCAATCTCTCCAATTCGTATTGAAGAGGGTTAGAGGATGGCTCAGCAAAGCTAGGTAAGCAACCAGGGAATAGAGTCCAGCTAGACTCCAAGTGCCGACTGATTGCTTTTTTCACTTTGCCATGCAAGTAATATCAAGGACAAAGGAAAAGACAGGAAAAGAGCATGATATGAGATACCTTTGCTTTCGCCCTTGATGATATGAGATACCTTTGCTTTCGAAGAGGCAGCGAATGAATCCACATATCTCGATCCACCGTTTCCTCTTCCTCATTCGTACCGCAGGCATTTGGTATCTTCTTTGGGGGATACATCCATGTTTGAAAGTGTGATCTCAAGAGAAGGAGAAATCTGAGCATGTTTGAGAGGATTGGTTGCAGCTTACATTTGATGCGAGAATTATACGCGCACAAATTAAAACCCTCTTGTGACAATTGTAGTATATGAATAAGTAGGGATCGTTCTTAACCGGGGATTAGGAGGGATTGCAAAATCACTTGGAAACTAACTCAAAAACGTAAAATAAAGTTTGAAACACTAAACTAGACTCAAAGAATGCAAAACTAAACAATAAAACACAAAAACAAATCAAAAGACTCAAATAATACAAAACACTTATAAACACAAACTAAGACACTTTCTAACTAAATTGGACACTAAAGTAAAGGGGGATTGAGATTTTGACGAAAATAAAATAAATGCACAAATTGTAATTTAAAGGCAGAATTTAAATATGAATGTGATGAAATATGGAATGAATGCTAGCTAGAAGGTTCTTCTCCACACATGTTACACTTGCATACAAAATGATTTGCAGTTGGTCTTTCGATAAATTAAGGAACTCGACACTCCAAGTTAATTAGGTCCGCTTAAATTAACCTTCAAATTTCCCTAGAATCATTGAATTGGATGAATATGCATCGCAAACAAATTATTCCTAACAAGTTCTCTATATGAACAACATGATAAAGATACAAGTTAGAATCATTACGTTCTTTGGAAATTATAAGCATCGACAAGGCATTTGTAACTATGAAAAGCATGATACTCTTGCCAGGAATTCTATTAACGCGATTGTTTATAAGCAACCTCCACTACTTGTGAATATAAGTTCATAACTATTAGGTGAAACTCACTTATATTCTAGCGTCAAATTCATGCATGAACATTAAGCGTGCACTCTTAATAAACATACACAAACAAGTTATCAATCAAACAGTTAAATGAATTGAATCGATCATTCATGAAATTCCAACCAAATGTAATCAATTCATATTGCAAGCATAAACATGGTTTTGAATCACCCCCTAGCTAACTAGGGGGATTTAGCCTCTCATATTCGCAAAAAGAGAAATACAATTGAATTTAAACATAAAGCATAAAGGATTGATTACACCTAGAACGCCCAACGAGTCCTCGTGAATTGGTGCGCGTCGAAGCTCCTCTTTCCTCTTCTCCTTTCTGCGGCAGATTGGTTAAATGATGTTGGTGGATGATTTGCGGGTTTAGGGATGGATTTATGGAGGTTGGGTGGTGCGGCAAGGTGGTGTGGTGGTGTAGGAAGGTGTGTAAGGTGATGGAGAGTGGTGGAATGGAAGATGATTGGTGTTTGGATTATAAGGGAGAGATGGGAAGCCACGGCAAAGGAAAGGATGGAAGTGTTTGTGGTGTGTTGTGTATGAAAAATGAGATGTTCTGATCTAGGGGTTAATATGAGTATATATAAGCACTTAAAACCCTAGGGTAATCAGATATGAGCTTGTGACAAGCTAGGACGGCTAGGAGACAAGGTAGGATGGCTAGGAGACAAGCTAGGACGGCTTGGAGACAAGGTAGGATGGCTAGGAGACATGCTAGGACGGCTTGTGACAAGCTAGGACGGCTAGGAGACAAGCTAGGACGGCTTGTGACAAGCTAGGACGGCTAGGAGACAAGCTAGGACGGCTAGGAGACAAGCTAGGGCGGCTAGTGACAAGCTAGGACGGCTAGGAGACAAGGTAGGACGGCTAGTGACAAGCTAGGACGGCTAGTAGACAAGGTAGGACGGCTAGTGACAGGCTAGGACGGCTTGTTCTTCCAATACAGAAATTAGGCACCATGTGTGAATAGATAAAGCCTTCTAGAAATAAGGTTTTTAGGCCCCCTTGCAGCTCCCTAACTGAATTCAAGCCTTCAAATTCGTCCATCCTCATGCCTCCATGCTTGCACTATCCAATCTTGGCCCAAAAATGCTCTAGAATGCTCCAAATTGCTTCTTTTTGCATACTTTGACACTAAAACCTGAAATTGCACGAAAATGACTTTAAACACTAAACTAACTAAGGAAAAACAACATAAATGCATGAGAACAAGCCAATTAAGTCGCATAAAAATGCTCCTATCAACATTCTCGGCCGAGAAGGAAAATTATGCATTTGTGGGTGTATGCCTTGCCATGAAAGTTGATGTATATAGGAGTTGTAATGGCAAATGGCATTGCGGATGCGACAAAGTGGCACCAGTCTTCTGAAAAGCCGGGAGCTTTTGACAAATTTGCACACGCTTTCTGAAAAGCCGGGAGCTTTCGGCTTTGTCACCCACGTTTGTCGGCTAAAGTGTGCAGCTGATTTCTCGCCTTCCACGCGTATTCTGAAAAGCTGGGAGCTTTTGACAAATTTGCACACGCTTTCTGAAAAGCCTGAATTGCGTCTGAAGAGCTGGCGATCTTTACGTCGGGAAATCCGGTTTTGAAGAGTGGCGTCTCTTTATTTCTGAATTGGTGAACGCATCTCCTTTAATAGAGGTGATCGATCACCTCTATCTGCACACTTTGAAAACTTCCCCAAAAATCATCTTCGGCCCGTCGAGATTTTCCTCCATCCAACCCCTTTTTTTTTTTTTAACTTCTTGAACAATGGCTAGCTCATCCAACCCATCGAACATTTGCTTAGATTTGAGTCTAAGCAGTGACCCGGTCGCGCCTCGTCAGGGTAAGGTATGGTGCCCGTCTTTCTTATCTTCCCATGGCCCTCTTACAGATGAGGACTCTGTGATGACGGATCCCACAACGGCTACGATAGTGGCTCGAAACCTCCTCACTCCCAAAGACAGTCAGCTGCTTTCAGGACGGTCCGATGAGTTGGCCGTTCAAGAATCCCTGGCTCTGAGTGTTCAGTGCGCTGGCTCTGTGTCCAACATGGGCCAACGCCTTCTTGCTCGCTCCCGTCAGGTTGAATCCTTGAGGGCAGAGGTGGAGAGTCTTAAGCAAGAGATCAAACAGCTTAAGTACGAGAACCGAAGTTTGCACGCGCTTGCCAACAATTATTCGTCAGGCATGAAGAGGAAACTTGATGAGCTTGATGACCGTCAAAGGCTTGCAGCTTTCTTCCAGAGGCACCTCTTTCCTGGGTCATCCAGCGTTCCACCAAGGTTTGGGGCCTTGAATGATCTATCTTCAGTGCCTCCCGCTCCTATGCCTTCCGCTCCAATGCCTTCTGCTCCGAGACCTCCTGTTCCGATGCCTCCTGCTCCAATGTCTCTTGCTCCGAGAGTGTTGCCACGTAGTGGGGCCTCACGTACACAACCTTTGTAAAGGCTCCATCTTTCTGCCATGTTTAGATACAATTGTAATTTATCGAAAAAATCAATGAACAAGCAAAAGTTTTATTTACTGTATTGGGTTGCCTCCCAAGTAGCGCTTGCTTTAACGTCTTGCAGCCGGACGAAGACTCCAATCACTACATGATATGTTCACGAATCGGATGAGAATTGAAAGTCAAGAAGCAAACAACAATGAAATGAACAAGAATAAACTTAAAAACGTTTCAAAAGACTCAAGGGACTCAAAACAAGCTAAAACTCTCAAAACTGCCTAAAAACACAAACTAGGCAGTTTTGACACTAAACACTTGGAAACTGACTTACTGACTTAATAACTCAAGAACAAAGTTTAAAACACTAAATTTGGCTCAAAGAATGCGAAACTAAACGCTTAGAACACTTAAACAAACCTAAAACACAAAACAGCAACTAGAAGACTCAAAACTGCCTAAAAATCACTTTCTGGGCAGTTTTGAGCACCTACACTAATTTAGACGAAATTGGATGGAAACTTGAATCAAAACACTTATAAACACAAATCAAAACACTTTCTAACTAATTTGGACAAAACAAAGACTCAAAGGACTCAAAATAAGTTCAAAAGACTCAAAACTGCCTAAAAACACTAACTAGGCAGTTTCTGACCTTAAACCCAATTTTGGACGAAAATTATGTTTGGACTTGACTCAAAATGCTTCAAAACACAAGATAAGACAGATTCTAAGCCTAAGACTTAACAAAATATGGAGGGGTTCGTATTTGGACGAAATGCAACCAAATGGACAGATTGTAAAGAAAACAGATTTTAGAGCCAATTGATGTAAACTAATGGATAATGGAATGGCTAATGTATTGTTTTCCACACATTAAATGTATGCAACTTAAATCAACTTCCAGTTGTCAAAAACTAAACAATAAAAACACTCAAACAAATCAAAAGACTCAAAACAGCCCCAAAACACTCAAAACTGCCTTAAAATCACTTTCTGGGCAGTTTTGAGCACTTTGGTAACTTTGGACGAAATTGAGTAATAGAATGAATCAAAATGCTTAAAAACACAAACTAAGATACTTTCTAACTAAAAAACACTCAACTTCCAGTTATCAATTTGACAAGTTATGAACCTTGACACTAATCAAAATAGCAAACAAGCAATTACAAGGGACTGAAATCAGTCCCCGGCAACGGCGCCATTTTTGTTGATGTATATTTCCTTCCTAATGCTAGAATATATTTAGTATAATGGCACAAGTAAGGGTGTCGAATCCACAGGGACTAATTGGACCTATGTAAATACTTGTTTTGCTAGAACTCTAAGAAATGAATCAAACTAATCAAACTAATCAAACTAGGCATAAATAGACAGATTTGAGATATGAATCTTGAAAGCATAAGAACGTGAAATAAACACAAACCAATGAATCAACAACTAATATATTGGGATAATATCAATGGAAATGAAGCTAGGGATTCGATTTCACCATTGCTCTACTAAGTCCATGTTTGTTAAGTTAGTTTATACTCATTCATCTACCTATTTCTTGAGTTTGTTTCACTTGGATATGATCAACCATATGATGTGTGGATTTGATCAAATGTCTCTAATCTTGAACCTAATTGTGATGTGCAACTTTGGTTCATAATCTAGAGTATGTAATTCACAAGAAACATTCACTAAACCAAAGGGAACACTTGGCAGGATGTTTGCCAAGCTTTCCCTTCATTCATTCACAAATCCACCAATATTAGACATGATGTATGCTTTAATCTTGGCTAAATAACTTGTGGTTAACTCAAATGGAGATCAAGCATACAAATCAACTCACAAATTCACAATTATAACAGAGAATGAAGCAAGAACTAGATAGACAAAATGAGCATTCTAACTTAATTACATGGCAAACTTTGCAAGGTTACATCGAATCCCTAAGGATAGATTAGTTACAATTCATGTTTACAACAGATTTGACATAGAAATATAAAACATGAATGAACATAGAATTGATAAGAATGAACCCTTGAAGCAAATCTGATGTTGAAGTCCTTAAAGAGTCCCTTGGTGTTGCTTCTCCAAGTATGGTGCGGATGAAGGTGGAATGGTGAAGTTTGAATGGTTTCTGCCCTTGGGACAGAAAATGGACGAAAATGGAGTAAGATGGGAGAGTTTCAAGTGTGTAAATGGACTGAATTGAAGAAGAACATTTTCGGAACTGCCTTTGGGACAGAAATGAGACTTGTTTTATGGAAAAGAATGTGTCCCCAACATTGAGATTGGATCTAGGAATTGTTTAAATCAGATGGCAGAGCATAAATCAGATGGAATGATGGGTTTCTGAGGTAGTGGACACATGGGATGGACAAAGTCTGCAAGCATGTGGTTTGTTTAATCCAAATGCATGTGTTCTTGCTGCAACAATTGAGTGGAGTCTGCAAAGGTGGAATAAACCACCAGAAAATGTTTATACAAATCTGGAATTGGGAATAAAACTTACGGTTTGGACATGATGGGAATGAAATGGATTTCTGAAATGAGGGCTGCAATGAATGGTTTGTTTAATCACAATGCATGTGAATTTCTGCAAAGATGAAGTGGAGGAAGATAATGGAGTGCAAAGTCAGATTGTAAGCATGCATGTGAATGCATGTTTTGATGTTTAGAGTTGCAAAATCTGACTTGGAATCACATGAGAGTACACGGCATGGAATGATGTGTTTGTTGGTGTCAAAATGGCTGAAATGAATTAAGTGATGGAATGGGTGTTAATGGCGCAAAAGGGATATGGAATGGATGTGGTTTGCACGGCCAAGGTTGTGACATGCATGTGAATGCATGTTTGAGTGCTGGAACCACATAGCCGACTTCCATGATTTTGCCTTGTTTAGAATCACCCAATATGGCCGAATTGCATTTCTTAACACTTCACATCTTTTCTGGAATGTTTTTACTTGATTTGCCTTCCTATTGATCCAATTTCACCCTTGCTGCACACTAACACCAAATAAGGTAAAATGCAACTAGTTTAATCCAAAACAATCACAAAGACGCCAAATAATGAAGATATAAACGTATACAAAATGTGACTTATCATGCCTCCATGCTTGCACTATCCAATCTTGGCCCAAAAATGCTCTAGAATGCTCCAAATTGCTTCTTTTTGCATACTTTGACACTAAAACCTTGTTCAAGTAGGAAACATCATCTTCAAATCTTCAATTTCGTCCATCCTCTTGGCTCCAAGCATATGATGTCCATTCCAAGCTCTAATTTGCTCCAAAAGGCTCCAAAATGCATCCTTTTGCATACTTTTCCCTTAAAACCTGAAAACACATAGAACTAGCTTAAAAGACTACTTTACTAAGGAAAAACACTATAAATGCACAAGAACAACCTAATTAAGGTGCGTAAATATGCTCCTATCAAGACCTTGATAGGAGCATATTTATGCGACTTAGTTAGCTTGTTCTTGTGCATTTGTGTTGTTATTTCTTAGTTAATGTAGTATTTCAAGCTATTTTCGTATGTTTGTTTATAGGAACATATTTAGGCGACTTAGTTGGCTTGTTTTCGTGCATTTATGTTGTTAGTTCATAGTTGTTTTAGTGGTTTAAGCCATTTTCGTGTGTTTTTAGGTTCCCATGGCTAAGGAAGCAAAAAGGTGCATTTTGGAGCATTTTGGAGCAAAATTGGGCTTGGAATGGATAGCTTATGCTTGGAGCAAAAGGAATGGACGAAATTGAAGACCTAAAAGAGTTAGGATTCCTAATCACAAGAGGATTCCTAAGCAAATGAGGAATCCTAGTCAAAGAAGGTTTCCTACTTGAAGTAGGAAAGTTAAGCCCAAGGTTTCCTATTTTGGTTTAACCTTTCCTAATCCTTAAAGACTCTATGTTTCAGCAATATCAAAGGCTTCTACCTATTCTAGATCACAAAACAAAGTTCCCTTGCAACCTAAACTCCTTGCCGTGTATCCCCTTGGTGTTTCCCTTCCTTGCCGTGCAAGGGAGGGCCTTGTTTCCTATTCTAAGCATTAAAACACATTCCTTTTTTAAGCCAAACTCAGCCATAACTCAGATACCCTTTTATATTCCAAAATCCTTGCCTAATTTCAGAAATAAATGACATTCCCCTTCTCACAATTGAATGCCGCAAGTCACTTCCTTTTCCCTTTAATTTCTGACTTTGTGTTTCCTATTCTTGAAGGATTTGGATTTAATTCTTTTCCTAAACTAAGTAAGAAAGCCTTAGGATTCTTTCTTCCTTATAAAAACCCCTATGCCGCACCCTTATTGACCCTAATCACTCTCATATACAACCTGCCTTCATTCAGAAAAACACACATCCTTTGCCGCAGCTTTCCATCCAACTTTCCACCATTCCCCTACTTCTAAACCTTCATCCAACCCTCCATACACCACCATCAACCCTTGCCGCACCACCCTACCTTCCTAAATCCATCCAAAACTCAAAAAATGATAGAAGCATATTTATGCGACTTAATTGGCTTGTTCTCGTGCATTTATGTTGTGTTTCCTTAGCTATTTTAGTGTTTAAAGTCACTTTTATGTGTTTTCAGGTTATAAAGCCAAAGTGTGCAAGAAGATACAAATTGGAGTCTTTTGGAGCAAAAGAGGAATGAATGAGTTGAAGACTTGAAGAAATATGAATTCCTAATCAACGATGGAGTCCTACTCACATGAGGATTCCTACTCCAACAAGGATTCCTACTTGAAGTAGGAAAGTTAACCCTAGGTTTCCCATTTTGGTAACCTTTCCTAATCTTAAACGTCCGTATTTTCTAGCCACTTTGAAGGCCTCGTAGGCACTTTAGGACACAAAACGAAGGCCCTAGCCCCCTTAAACCCCTTTGCCGTGGCCTTTCCCCTTCTCCCCTTCCCTTGCCGTGCAAGGGGGGGGCAATTTTGTCCTAGGTTATGCAATTAAACACATGCTCCTCTCCTAAACTAAACCCTAGCCGCACCTTGCAGCCACTCCCCTTTAATTTCTGATTTAATTTCCTAATTCTAGAAGCCTTTGATTTAAATTTAATTAACCAAAATAAGCTAGGGTTTTGTTTTCTGAAACCATATATATTTTAAACCCTAGCCGTGATAGGAGCATATTTATACGACTTAGTTAGCTTGTTTTCTTGCATTTAATTAGCTAAACTATGTTAATTATAGTGTTTAAAGTTATTTTCGTGCAAATTCAGGTTTTAGTGTCAAAGTATGCAAAAAGAAGCAATTTGGAGCATTCTAGAGCATTTTTGGGCCAAGATTGGATAGTGCAAGCATGGAGGCATGAGGATGGACGAATTTGAAAGGCTTGAATTCAGTTATGAAGTAGTTTGGGGCATTAAATGGATTGCATATGCTTAAAGCCATTCCACAACTTTTCCTAGCTGTTTTACACATGCATTCCCTTCAAATAAATCAGCCACATGCACCCATAATCATTCAACCAACTTTGCACATGCATTCATCATCATAACCTAGCTGTCATTCCACTTTAATCACATGCATAAATCAGCCACATGCATCTCCCATCACCATTCCAGATTTCCACCAAGTTCCTAGCTGTCATATTCCCTTCTTTTCACCTATAAATAAGTATCCATTGCAGCCACAATGGATTCATTCCCATTCATTCTCATTCACTCTTCCATTTTCAGAAAATCATCCACAAACACCAACCATTTCCTTATTGCCGTGCATTCCCTACTAATCCAAACACCATTCCATCAATTCCCATATTCACACACCAAAGAACTTCCCATTGCCGTGGCCTCCCCCTTCCATTTTCACCACTCCCCAAACCATTCACACCATCAAACTATCCTTAGACCTTGTGCTACAACAAAGAGGAAGAGAAGCGGGCCTAAACGTTCATACAATTCAAGTTTGAGTTGTTGGAATGTTTAGGTGTTTCTTTTCCTTTGAATTCAATGTTTAATTTCAATTCTCTTTGTTTTGTACATATGAGGAACTAAACCCCCCCTTGGCTAGGGGGGGATTCGAAATATATGTTTATGCTTGCATTTTGATTTGATTACTTCTAATTGCGTTTCATAAGTTGTGGATTCAATTTGTTTAACTGTTTGATTGATAACTTATTTATGTATGTTTATTGAGAGTACATGCTTAATTTTCATACATGAATATGACGCTAGAATATAAGTGAGTTTCACCTAATAGTTACGAACTTATATTCACAAGTAGTGGAGGTTGCTTATAAACAATCGCGTTAAACGAATTCTTGGCATAAGTTTCATGCAATCATAGTAACGAATGCCTTGTCAACACTTATAATCTTCATAGAGCATAATGATTCTTGCTCGTATCTCTATTATGCAATCATGTAGGGGACTTGTGGGGAATGTTTTGGGTTGTCATATGCAATCATCCAATTCAATAACGTTAGGAAGATTTGAAGGTTAATTAGTGCATCACGGTTAACTTGGGGTGTTGAGAATTCATGGTTTTTGAAATGCAATTGGAAATCTTTTTATTATGCAAGTGTAACATGTGTGGAGATGAACCCCTTGGCTAGCATCCATTCATTCCAATTCATCCATTTCATATTTACATTCTGTTTTAATTGCAATTTGTTCATTTAGTTTAATTTCGTCAAACCCTAAATCCCCCTTCACATTCATCTTTACAATCTGTTTTTAAATACAATCTGTGCATTTTAGTTAATTTCGTCAAAAACTCAATCCCCCTTTACTTTAGTGTCCAATATAGTTAGAAAGTGTCTTAGTTTGTGTTTCTAAGTGTTTTGATTCAAGTTATTACCCAAATTCGTCCAAAGTACTCAAAGTGCTCAAAACTGCCCAGAAAGTGTTTTTAAGGCAGTTTTGAGTGTTTTGGTGCTGTTTTGAGTCTTTTGATTTGTTTTAGTGTTTTAAAGTTTAGTTTTGCATTCTTTGAGTCTAGTATAGTGTTTTATATTGTGTTTTTACGTTTTTGAGTCAAATCCAAGTGATTAACAATCCCTCCTAATCCCCGGTCCAGAACGATCCCTACTTACATTCTTCACTACAATTGACAAAAAGAGGGTTTAATTTGTGTGCGTATAATTCTCGCATCAAATTTTGGCGCTGTTGCCGGGGATTAGCAAATTTGCTAATCTCTTGGATTGTTCGTTTCTGTTATGTATTTTAGTTTTAGTTTTTGATTTGTGTTTTGTTTGTTGATTTCTAGTACTAGAGAAGCACAACATGGCACTTGATAATGCTTCTCTTTTGTCACAGCTCATGGAAAGGTCCCAAATGCAAAGCGTTGATATATTTGATCTTCAATCAAGGAATAACGTGTTTTCCAATACTTACAATTTGGATCGGAGTGATCATTCAATTTCTATGTGGTGGGAACCTCAAAATGTTCAACAAGAAGGATATTGGCAGCCACCTCATATTCAATATGCCTAACCAAACTCAAGTTCGTCAATAGATTATAATCAAAAGCTTAATGAATTAATTTGTTTGGTGCAGGGTGATAGGAGCATATTTAGGCGACTTACTTAGCTTGTTTTCGTGCATCTATGTTGTTAATTCATAGTTATTTTAATCCTTTATGCTTCTTTTGTGTTTTCAGGTTTTAAGGGCTTAGGGAGCAAGAAAGTGCATTTTGAGGCTATTTGGGGCACTTTTGGGCATGGATTGGATAGCTTAATCATGGAGCAAAGAGGATGGACGAAATTGAAGCCTTGTATGCTCTTTGGGGACATAAAACAAAGGGCCTAGCCCAATCAAACAAATCCTTTGAGCCATGGAAAACCTCTAGCCCAATCAAACATTCTATGCCATGCAAACCAACCTATTTTAGGCCCATTCTATGTACTTAAACCCTAGCCCTTTAAACTAGCCCTTTTATGATTTATTCACTTCCATACTCTTCTTAATTCCACATGCATTCACACACATGCACATCATTCACTCACATTTCCACCATTCATTCTTTATTCCAACCTTGCCATGCATCACATGCATTTCCAACACTCCCCTCTTTGTGCCGTGCCTTCCCTTCCACTTTCCAACAACATTCTTCCACTTCCCACTTCATCATTACACCACCTAATCACATGTTTTCCCAACAATATAATTGAGCCAACACATGCACTCCCATTTCTCTTCCCATTCACCCTTTGCCGTGCATAAACCTTGACATTTCTAACCTAATCCACAACTTTTCCTAGCTGTTTGCATGTGCATTCCCTATTCAAACTTCCAGCTTTCATTCTACATTATTGCAGCTGCATCCTCTCACCCTTTAATCATTCAACCATAAAGCCACATGCAATCTCATTCATCCACCACACATTGCACATGCTTTCACAAGCTTTAACCAACAACAAAACCATCACACAACCTGCCATCATTCACAAAACATCCTTGTGTCGTGCCTTCCCTTGCCTTTTTCAACCATCACACTTCATCATTGCAGCCATCTTCCACCCCCTTTAATCATTTAACCCACATACATTCACACACACTTCACACAAACAAAATTCAACACAAAACAACACCATTCACCCTTTGTCGTGGCATTCATTCCCCTTTCCAGCTTTCCCTTTCATTTCCAGCTCTAACTCTTCATCATTGCAGCCACCTACATGCATTATTTATTAACTCTTCATCATGCATCCAGAAAATAAGCAAGAAAGCTTCCCAAACACATGCATACACACACCATTTCCAGCACACACATGCAATTCCAACATCAAAAACTGTCATTGCCGTGGGATCCTTGTGCTTTCCAGCTTTCCCAGCTGTTTTCCACCACATTCCAGCACATGCATGCTTAAACAAACAGCCATATGTTCCCTCCACTACTCCTATAAATACCCTTGCATTCATTCATTCATGCATCATCTCATTTCATACACAACACACCACAAACACATCCCTTTCTCCCTTGTGCCGTGAGTCCCCCTTAGAATCCAAAAACCATTCTTCCATTTCCACCACTCCTCATCCACTTCCATAATTCCACACTTCCATCCCCCCAACCAACTATCCCTAGACCTTATGCTACAACGAAGAGGAAGAGAAGAGGGCCTAAACGTTCATACAATTCAAGTTTGAGTTGTTGGAATGTTTAGGCGTTTCTTTGATTTCAATGTTTAATTTCAATTCTCTTTGTTTTGTACGTATGAGGAACTAAACCCCCCTTAGCTAGGGGGTGATTCGAAATATATGTTTATGCTTGCAATATGATTTGATTACTTTTAATTACGTTTCATAAGTTGTGAATTCAATTTGTTTAACTATTTGATTGATATCCGATTTATGTATGTTTATTAAGAATGAACGCTTAATTTTCATGCATGAATTTGACGCTAGAATATAAGTGAGTTTCACGTAATAGTTATGAACTTATATTCACAAGTAGTGGAGGTTGCTTATAAACAATTGTGTTAAACAAATTCTTGGCATAAGTTTCATGCAATCATAGTAACGAATGCCTCGTCAACACTTATAGTTTTCATGTTGCTTAATGATTCTTGCTTGTATCTCTATTATGCAATTCATGTAGGGAACTTGTGAGGAATGCTTTGGGTTGTTGTATGCAATCATCCAATTCATTAACTTAAGGAAAACTTGACGGTTAATTTAAGCGGACCTAATTAACCCGGAGCCTTGAGAATTCATGGTTTATTGAAATGCAATTAGAAATCTTTTTATTATGCAAGTGTAACAAGTGTGGAGATGAACCCCTTGGCTAGCATCCATTCATTCCATTTCATCAATTTCATATTTACATTATGTTTTAATTGCAATTTGTTCATTTAGTTTAATTCCGTCCAAAACTCAATCCCCCTTTACTTTATTGTTCAATTTAGTTAGAAATCAATTTAGTTTGTGTTTTTAAAGCATTTTGAGTCTTTTGGTTTGTCTTAGTGTTTTAACGTTTAGTTTCACATTCTTTGAGTCTAGTTTAGTGTTTTATATTGTTTTTACGTTTTTGAGTCAGTTTCCAAGAGATTAACAATCCCTCCTAATCCCCGGTCCAGAACGATCCCTACTTATACTTATACTACAATTGTCAAAAAGAGGGTTTAATTTGTGCGCGTATAATTCTCGCATCACAGGGCTCACAAAAGCAACTTGAGGAGGCTCAACAAGGAGAATATTGGCAACCATATGAGGAGTTCTATACAACGCCTATACAGCCACCACAACCTGCCCAAAGTAATGAAGGTAATTCAAATGATAATGATACGAGTTTTCAATTACTTACTACTTTGACGCAGGGAATCCAAACTCAAAACAAGGAGAGGGAAAATCAAGACAAAAGGTTGGACTACTTGGAAAAGCAAATTGGGCAGATCGCGGAGTTCGTAGGACAATTTCAAGACCAAGGCAAACTCCCTATTTTAACCATTGCAAATCCGAAGGAAGGATTTGAAACTGCCAAGGAATTCATCTTGAGAAGTAGCAAGGAGGTTGGAACGGACCCTCAACCATCAAAATCAAATCACAAGGAAGAAGAATACACCCAACCCACGGCAAGAGTGGAAACACCTTTGCCGGAGGCACCTATTGCTCCTACGCCATCTAATTCAAGTAAGGTTGTTCCAAATTTAATTAGTTCTAACCCCATTCCACCTAATATCCCTATTCCTTGCAGGTTCATGAATTCCAAGGAAGAAGAAAGTGAAAAAGGCACCTTGGAAGCCCTTCCAAAGGTGAAAAGTAGGGAATATCATGAATTCATCAAAGAGGACGTTCTTGAGATAAACAACCCCAAAGAAGTTGAATTTTATGACACAAGACAAGGACCAATCCTCACATCAAATCTGACCAAGTGCGAAGTCCCTGAAACATTCAAAGAAGGGGTGTTTATTCTTGAGTTCTTATTGGATCACATAAGTAAGCCACCTCCTCCAATTTCAATTTTCTTTTATACTAACATGTTGTTAATGATTCAGGCATCCAATCTTGAATTTAAACCATTACCGGATCATTTCAAGTATCACCTTCCATTCAAAGATCAATTCCATGCCGTTTGATTCTAAAAAAAAAAAAAAGAAAAGAAAAATAAAAGAATGTAGCCTTCACAAAGGTTGTTTACGTGAAGACCCACTACGTGGCGAAACTCTTGGAGCGGAAGGCATCGGAGCGGGAGGCATCGGAGCGGAAGGCATCGGAGCGGAAGGCATCGGAGTAGGAGGCATCGGAGCGGGAGGCCTTGGAGCTAGAGCATTCCAGGCCTCAATACTGGGTGGAATGCTAGATGACCCAGGAAAAAGGTGCCTCTGGAAGAAAGACGCAAGCCTTTGACGGTCACTTTGCATTCGACCTTGAGATTCTTGCAGCTCATCAAGCTTCCTCTTCATGCCTGACGAATAGTTATTTGCAAGCACGTGCAAACTTCTATTCTCGTACTTAAGCTGTTTGATCTCCTGCTGGTACGAAAATTAACTTCACACACAAATTAACCCTCTTTTGACAATTGTAGCATATAAATAAGTAGGGATCGTTCTTACACCGGGGATTAGGAGGGCTTGCTAAACACTCTAAACTGACTCAAATAACTAAAATTAACCTTCAAAACACTTAAACTCACGTAAAAAGACTCAAAAACGTTCACAAGACTCAAAATAGGCTGAAAACACTCAAAACTGCCTTAAAACACAATCTGGGCAGTTTTGAGCCTAAACACAAACTTGGACGAAAATTGGTTCTAACTTGACTCAAAACTCTTAAAAACACAGTCTAAAACATATTTGGACCAATTAGACACTCTAGAATAAATGGGGATTTGGTTTTGGACAAAAATAAACAAAACAAAACAAGAAATTAAACTAGGCAGATTTGGACGAATTTGATGAAATTAAGTGGATGGTGAGATGGCTAGGAGGTTTTTTCTCCACACATGGCATACTTGCACATAATACAATTTCCAGTTGCTTAATCAATGAATTCATGAACCTCAACACCCCAAGTTAATTAGGTACGCTTAAATTAACTCTCAGATTTCCCTTAGGTCATTGAATTGAATGGAATTGGCGCATTGCAATCAAATTATTCCTTAAAAGTTTTCTATATGAAAGCGCATAAAAGAAAGACAATCAAAGATCATTAGATTCTATGGAAATCATAGGTGTTGACGAGGCATTCGTAACTATGAAAGCGCATGATACTTATGCCAAGAATTCACTTATCATAATTGTGACCAACAATCTTAACTACTCATGAATATAAGTTCCCAACGATTAGGTGAAGTTCCCTCATACCCTAGCATCATGTTTATGCATGCAAATCAAGCGTGCACTCTCAATTCATATACATAAGCAAGTTTTAATTAAAATAGATAAGCAAATTGAATTCATCATTCATGAAATCACAACTGAAAGTAATCAAATCATCATGCAAATACAACCATGGTTTCGAAATTCCCCCCTAGCCAAAGGGGGGATTAGTTCCTCATGCTTGCACAACAAAAAGTATTGAATTTAAACATTGAAATCATAAGAAAGATTACACCTAAATGCTCAGCAATTCCACGATGGATTCGATGCACAGATTGGCTCCTCTTCCTCCTCCTTGCTGCGGCACAAGTGTAGGTGCTGGAATTGGTGGTTTTGGATGGTGTTTCCTTGTTTAGAGGGATGGAGGATGGTTGATTATGGTGGGGAAGGTGCGGCAAAGGTGTAGGGATGTGTAGGGAGGTGTATGGAGGCTTAGAATGGAGAATGGAGGTGCTGCACAAGGGTTTCTGAATAGCATAAGGGGGTGGTACGAATTTTGGCTGAAAATATGCTTATATAGTCCTAGGGTTAAGTAGATTAGGGTTAGGCTTTAACAGATTTGGTGGATTAGGGCCCTAGAATTCGGCCATGGGTTGTCAAATCCACTTAGGAAGAGGTTTTTGGCCCACATAGTTTTATAAAAGGATTTGTATACCCAAATCCACAAGGATTAGGCCTAAGAAATCAGAATCCCAAAGGCATTGGGCCTAGGGAGGTGCGGCTGATTTGGGGGAGAGGTTTGCTTGGCTTGCAAGGCAAGGCAAAGCCTTCTAGAATAGTTTGGGGCGCCACTTTTGTAGGGCTTCTAGAGAAAATAGGTTTTGTGGCTGATTTGGGCCTTCTAGACTAGGATTCTTCTAGAAATAGGTTCTAGAATTATCCATTTAGGTCCCCATGCAATTAGGATTAAGACATGATAAGGTCTGGATAGGATAAGATGAGATAAGGTTTGGATAATGTTTTGGATAATGTTGGATAAGGTTAGATAAGGTTTTGATAAGGTTGGATAAGGTTGGATAAGGTTTTGGATAATGTTTCCTCTTTTGAGCTCCTACCTTATCCACTTTGTCCCAAGCTTATTCCTTCCTCTTCTTATCACATTTCTAGCCTCTTGAAGTCCAAATTCGTCCATCCATGTTGGCCCATATGTAAGCTATCCACCTAGTGTCCAAAATCGCTCCAAAATGCATCAAAATGCACTTTCTTGGTACTTTACCCCATAGGACCTACAAACACACGAAATTGAGTTGTAATGCAACATTAACTAAGAAATAATAGCATAAATGCACAAGAATAAGCTAGTTAAGTCGCCTAAATATGCTCCTATCAAATTCCCCCACACTTATCTTTTGCTAGTCCTCGAGCAAAACAAATAAACAAAAGAAACAAAACATAACTCTAAACCTTCCAACGTTCGTCTCAGGGATTTCCAATGAAACATGACATGTCAAAGATCACCACTCACATAGATTTAAGCAATCCTTACCCTCAAGCATACTTAATCATAGTCACAATTCACTAGCTCGCATTTAATCAATTAAAACAACATTTTGAATGCAATAACATGCCTTAGAGAATTCCTCAATTCCTTACTAGATGTACTCTCAATTTTCACACAGATTTTCTAACTACACTCCCTACACTAGGTATATGTGAGAAGATTGATGTAAACATGTAGACGAACACTCACATATGTTATAACAAGGAAAGCATTTTCTGGAATTATTAACATGTGTAAATATATGATCTCATGAATGGAATGCCACTACTTAGACGCGAGAACCAGGGATGCCATATGCTCAAACCCATTTTAAACTCTACATATTGAAACACATAACAATCAAGATAGAAGTCTAAAGGTTGTAACGGGGCTAAGGTATTGGCTAACAAGGAAAGGTAGAGGAAACAAACGTTCTTAAAGCAATAGTGAGCAAAGTAATGAATTAGGCACTTAGAATTCCCTTTAGAATGCAGAAGTCAATTTTGAACACCCAAGGGGAAATCACACAACACTTAGGGTCATATTCAACTTTTTGGACCCTTTCTTCAACAATCAACACTTGTGAGATCATTCTCACTTATTTTCACTCCTGTTCTTTCTTTTCTTCTTTTTTTCTTCACGATTTTTTTTTTCTTTCGTTTTCTCTTTTTTCTTTTTTTTTCTTTCTTTTTCCCGTGCCCCTTTTAAGACTTTGGCACACACACACTCACAAAATCCCTTCCCCCACACTTGTTTCCTGCACAAATGTCACTCAAAAGGAATTCCTTCTAAGTTATGCTCCACTATACTTCAAGAACAAGGGTATGGAAGGTCCTATTCTAGGCTAGGTAAGGGTGATGTGGTTAACAAAGAAATTAGGCTAAATAAGGCTCAAAGGGGTTTAAACCTACAATACAAATGACAAGGGTGGATTCGGCTGTTTGGCTATGGTGGTGACTACTACACAACTTCATCTTGTTATTTGTTATGCTAATCAATTTCATGCTTTGAATAAAACGGGTATGAGTTCTAGTATTTGGAACTATAGTGACGAAACGCATTCTAAGTAGCAACCAAGCAAAGAATAATGAGATCATGCAACGACTTTAGAAAACAAGAATGTACAGATTAATAACTCTCCAAATAAACGTTTAGGCTCAAGTCTCTCAGGGATGTAGCGTTTGTTTGAGTTCCTTCCTTCAAGCATGTTACAAAAACTGAATTTATCCTTTGTGATTACATGTGAATTCGTAAACTATAACTACAACCAAGCATAAACCAATGAGCAAATCAAACTTCCATCATTGTTTGTAACTTTCTTTAACAGTCATGCATTAAAAACCAAATCCTCATCATTGTGTTGGAAGGTACCCTAAGACACAAACAAACACACAAAAACAACTCTTTTTGGCTTTTTCAAAACACTTTTTTCGATTTTTTTCAAATTTTCGGATTTTTACTTCAACACACACCAAAACAGCTCAAAATGCATTAAAAACACTTAAAAACAGTGAGAAACAACATTAGAAGTGATAGGTGATAGAATCCCACGAATTTTGCATAAAAACACTTGTTTACCCCCCCCCACACTTAAATCAAACATTGTCCTCAATGTTTCACACAAAGACTCACACAAAAGGCAAACAAATAACAAATAACTAAGCATGATAAAATAAACAGCAAGGAGAAGGGTTTAGAAACGCAAATCTGGGTTTGGAGTGAAAGTTCCATCTTCTCCTTGTCGAATGCATGGGTTGCCTCCCAAGAAGCGCTTGCTTTAACGTCGTACAGCCGGACGATGCTCCCTTGAAGGTTTATGGAACCCCACGGCATGGAGGGGTGCAACTACAATCTGTTCGACGAACCACTTCATGCTTTGGGTCCTTGAATGGAGTGGGATAATGATCCTTTCTTATTGTCGTGTTTTGCTTTTCTACATCAACACGAATTCTCCCACGACGTTGAATTCGATTAGGTACCTGCACCACACGAGGTAACAACCTATTAGTTGAAACGGGAATCGAATTTGGAATAGGTGGCTTACTTTTGTACGGCGAAGAAGTGGTAGCACAATGGACGGATGCACAAGGGTTGCTCATGGCCAATTGTGGTGCTTTCAAGGTTGGAGCCGTGCACTCCTTGTGCTCTACTCCAAGTTCCTTCTCGGTGGTAGTTCGAGAAACATCCTTCTTGATCTTTGTTGAATACTCCGTCCCTATGTGTTCAATTACATTAATGGCACAACAAGAACGAACATCATTAGTATTCTCAATCGATTCAGGAATCTTAAAGTTAATCATATCACCACCAAAGGCCATAGTGACTGCTCCCTTGGCCACATCAATCTTGGTTTGAGCTGTTTTCATGAAAGGTCGTCCAAGTAAGAGTGGTGATGATGGAGAGTGTGCCGAATCTTCCATGTCAAGCACATAGAAATCTGCAGGAAAAATCAAATGGTCTACCTGCACCAAAACATCCTCCAAAACTCCTTTCGGATATGCATTAGATCGATCGGCTAATTGGATAATAACACCATCATTTTTAAGCTCTCCTAGATTCATCGATGCATAAACAGAATATGGCATGACATTAATTGAAGCACCTAAATCTAGCATGGCATGTTCAAACCTTGTATTACCAATTACGCAAGGGATAGTGAAACTACCTGGATCTTTGCATTTAGGTGGCAGCTTTCTTTGCAACATTGCAGAGACATTCTCACTTACATGTACCACCTCTTTCTCCCGAATCCGTTTCCTTGTTGTACAAATCTTCCTTAAAAACTTAGCGTACTTCGGAATTTGCTTTATTGCATCAAGGAGCGGGATATTGACATGCACCTTCCTAAACGTCTCCAGGATGTCTTTTTCATCCTCCTCTGTCTTAGATTGCATAAACCTGCTAGGAAAGGGGACATTTGGAGGAATAGCATTAGAAATAATCGAACTTGGAACATCCTTACCCTTGGAAGCCGAATGGTGTAGTTGAGGTGGCTGCAGCATGGTGTCTCCTACCCTTGCCGTGGCTTGTTCTTGCTCCCCCTCCTCAAATTGCAACTTTTCATCTTCCGTTGGGGCAAATTTAGAGAGTGGTGAGGCCGTTCCAACTTGTTTCCCACTTCGCAACATGATTGCTTTGGCAGATTCGAATCCTCCCTTCAGGTTGACAACGGTTGAACTCGGCAACTTGCCTTGCTCTCTAAATTGGCCCATGAACTCAGCCATTTGTCCCACTTGTCTCTTCAATTCAGTCACCTCTCGAGCTTGATTTTGCACTTCATTGGCGTAATTGTGCATGTCCTTTGCTTGTTTTTCTTGCCCCTGCGCCAATTGAGTTAGTAATTGAATAACTTGAGAATTATCAAAAGACGAACCTGAGTTGTTTTGGGACAATGGTGGTGGGTTGGATTGGTATGGCCGTGGGAACCCAGGGGGGTTTTGTTGAAATCCCCTTTGTGGTGCAGATTGTTGGGGTTGTTGTGGCTCCCTCCATTTGAAATTTGGATGATCTCTCCAACCGGGATTGTATGTGTTAGAGAAAGGGTCACTCCTTGGTTGGTTTTGGTTCCCATAACCCACTGCATTGGCAGATTCCCACCCTCCATTCTCAATCAATTGAGGGCACTTGTCGGTGAGATGTCCATTCATGGAGCACACGCCACAAACAGCCACACTTTGTACCTTTGGTATTTCAACCACCTGCGAAAGAAGAGAAGTAAGATTAGCCATTTGATTTTGAAGTTCGGAAATAGCACTTACCTCATTCACTTGTTGCTGCCGTGGCATGTCTCTTTGGCCAACTCCTTCGTATTGTTGAGCATTCAAAGCTCGGTTGGCAATGAGAGTCTTGGCGGCCACCGGGGTTTTGTCTACCAAAGCACCTCCCGCCGAAGCATCTAGCATTTGTCTCTCAAGTGGAAGTAGTCCTTCATAGAAATATTGAATCAAAAGCTCTTCCTTCATTTGATGTTGTGGGCATGATGCAACTAGAGCCTTGAAACGTTCATAGTATGCTGGGAATGATTCGCCTTGGCCTTGTTCAATTCCACTAATTTTCTTCCTTAAAAGAATAACTCTCGAAGTGGGGAAGAACTTCTCTAAAAATGCTCTCTTCATACTTTCCCACGAAGTGACCGTTCCAGGTGCTAATTCATAAAGCCAATCTTTAGCCTTTTCCAAAAGAGAGAATGGAAAAGCTTTCATCTTCAAAATACTCTCATCTACGTTGATGGGTGTCATGCTTGAGCATACTACTTCAAACTCTTTAAGATGCTTGTTTGGATCTTCCATGGACAGTCCATGGTACTTAGGAATGTGGTGCAACAAGCTTGACTTCAATTCAAATTCATCGGTCTTGCCGTGGGCAGCCGCGGGGTATTGAATGCATAATGGTGCGGCATTGGCAAACCCCGAGGCCGAAAGCTCTTTAATGGTCCGATTGTCCGCTGCCATAACTTCTTCTTCCACTTCTTCAAACTCAGATTCGGCCTCTGAACTTGAACTAGGTTCACTAGGTTTGGGATGCCTCCTCTTTCTTCTCAAATCACGTTCAAAATCGTCGTTAAAGTCCAAGATATGTGCATGCACAGTTTGAGAACTCCGCGTCATGCACTAGTACCTAAAACAAGGAAACAAACAAATCAGAAACTAAAACTAATAACAAACAAATAACACACGAAAATAACTAAAAAGAAATAACAAGGGATTAGCAAAGTTGCTAATCCCCGGCAACGGCGCCAAAATTTGATGCGAAAATTAACTTCACACACAAATTAACCCTCTTTTGACAATTGTAGCATATAAATAAGTAGGGATCGTTCTTACACCGGGGATTAGGAGGGCTTGCTAAACACTCTAAACTGACTCAAATAACTAAAATTAACCTTCAAAACACTTAAACTCACGTAAAAAGACTCAAAAACGTTCACAAGACTCAAAATAGGCTGAAAACACTCAAAACTGCCTTAAAACACAATATGGGCAGTTTTGAGCCTAAACACAAACTTGGACGAAAATTGGTTCTAACTTGACTCAAAACTCTTAAAAACACAGTCTAAAACATATTTGGACCAATTAGACACTCTAGAATAAATGGGGATTTGGTTTTGGACGAAAATAAACAAAACAAAACAAGAAATTAAACTAGGCAGATTTGGACGAATTTGATGAAATTAAGTGGATGGTGAGATGGCTAGGAGGTTTTTTCTCCACACATGGCATACTTGCACATAATACAATTTCCAGTTGCTTAATCAATGAATTCATGAACCTCAACACCCCAAGTTAATTAGGTACGCTTAAATTAACTCTCAGATTTCCCTTAGGTCATTGAATTGAATGGAATTGGCGCATTGCAATCAAATTATTCCTTAAAAGTTTTCTATATGAAAGCGCATAAAAGAAAGACAATCAAAGATCATTAGATTCTATGGAAATCATAGGTGTTGACGAGGCATTCGTAACTATGAAAGCGCATGATACTTATGCCAAGAATTCACTTATCATAATTGTGACCAACAATCTTAACTACTCATGAATATAAGTTCCCAACGATTAGGTGAAGTTCCCTCATACCCTAGCATCATGTTTATGCATGCAAATCAAGCGTGCACTCTCAATTCATATACATAAGCAAGTTTTAATTAAAATAGATAAGCAAATTGAATTCATCATTCATGAAATCACAACTGAAAGTAATCAAATCATCATGCAAATACAACCATGGTTTCGAAATTCCCCCCTAGCCAAAGGGGGGATTAGTTCCTCATGCTTGCACAACAAAAAGTATTGAATTTAAACATTGAAATCATAAGAAAGATTACACCTAAATGCTCAGCAATTCCACGATGGATTCGATGCACAGATTGGCTCCTCTTCCTCCTCCTTGCTGCGGCACAAGTGTAGGTGCTGGAATTGGTGGTTTTGGATGGTGTTTCCTTGTTTAGAGGGATGGAGGATGGTTGATTATGGTGGGGAAGGTGCGGCAAAGGTGTAGGGATGTGTAGGGAGGTGTATGGAGGCTTAGAATGGAGAATGGAGGTGCTGCACAAGGGTTTCTGAATAGCATAAGGGGGTGGTACGAATTTTGGCTGAAAATATGCTTATATAGTCCTAGGGTTAAGTAGATTAGGGTTAGGCTTTAACAGATTTGGTGGATTAGGGCCCTAGAATTCGGCCATGGGTTGTCAAATCCACTTAGGAAGAGGTTTTTGGCCCACATAGTTTTATAAAAGGATTTGTATACCCAAATCCACAAGGATTAGGCCTAAGAAATCAGAATCCCAAAGGCATTGGGCCTAGGGAGGTGCGGCTGATTTGGGGGAGAGGTTTGCTTGGCTTGCAAGGCAAGGCAAAGCCTTCTAGAATAGTTTGGGGCGCCACTTTTGTAGGGCTTCTAGAGAAAATAGGTTTTGTGGCTGATTTGGGCCTTCTAGACTAGGATTCTTCTAGAAATAGGTTCTAGAATTATCCATTTAGGTCCCCATGCAATTAGGATTAAGACATGATAAGGTCTGGATAGGATAAGATGAGATAAGGTTTGGATAATGTTTTGGATAATGTTGGATAAGGTTAGATAAGGTTTTGATAAGGTTGGATAAGGTTGGATAAGGTTTTGGATAATGTTTCCTCTTTTGAGCTCCTACCTTATCCACTTTGTCCCAAGCTTATTCCTTCCTCTTCTTATCACATTTCTAGCCTCTTGAAGTCCAAATTCGTCCATCCATGTTGGCCCATATGTAAGCTATCCACCTAGTGTCCAAAATCGCTCCAAAATGCATCAAAATGCACTTTCTTGGTACTTTACCCCATAGGACCTACAAACACACGAAATTGAGTTGTAATGCAACATTAACTAAGAAATAATAGCATAAATGCACAAGAATAAGCTAGTTAAGTCGCCTAAATATGCTCCTATCACCTGCTTAAGATGTTCCACCTCTGCCATCAACGATTCCACTTGGCGGGACCGAGCAAGCAGGCGTTAGCCCATGTTGGACACAGAGCCTACGCACTGAACACTGAGAGCCAGGGACTCTTGAACGGCCAACTCATCGGACCGTCCTGAAAGCAGCTGACTATCTTTGGGAGTGAGGAGGTTCCGAGCTACTGTTGTAGCTGTTGTGGCATCCTGCATCACGGAGTCTTCACCTATAAGAGGACTGTTAGAAGATAAGAAAGAAGGGCGCCATACGTTACCTTGACGCGGCGCGCCCGTATCACTGTTGAGACTCAATTCTAAGCTAAGGTTCGATGGGTTTGCCATTTTTCAAAAGTGTTCAAAGAGAAGGGCTGGATGGAGTTAAATTTGAAAGGGCCGGAGACGATTTTCACAGATGGGCAGTCTTCAGAGTGTGTATGTTGGTGGTGATCGATAGCTCTATAAAAAGCCAAGGCGACGCATCCACCGATTCAAAAAGTGATAGGAGCATATTCATGCGACTTAAATGGCTTGTTCTCGTGCATTTACGTTATGTTTCTTTAGTTATTTTAGTCCTTTATGCTTCTTTTGTGTGTTTTCAGGTTCTAAGGGCAAAGTAGGCAAAATGGTGCATTTTGGTGCATTTTGGAGTAGTTTGGGGCGTTAAATGGATTGCATATACTTGAAGCCAAGTAGATGGACGAAATTGAAGACCAAAGGAGGCCCTTTGTACCAGAAATTCACACCAACACATCCCATTTCAAATTGCATTCCAATCATTCCAGCCAAGCCACATGCACTCCCTTTAATTTATTCAACCTAGTTGTCAAAGCACATGCACATTCACCCTAATCATTCACATACACAATCTGCCATCATTCACACATTCATTCCACATGCACTTTGCCTTTCATCATTGCACCATAAATCAGCCACATGCACCCATAATCATTCAACCAACTTTGCACATGCATTCATCATCATAACCTAGCTGTCATTACCCTTTAATCACATGCATAAATCAGCCACATGCATCTCCCATCACCATTTCAGATTTCCACCAAGTTCCTAGCTGTCATATTCCCTCCTTTTCACCTATAAATAAGCATCCATTGCAGCCACAATTCATTCATTCCCATTCATACACAATTCATTCACCATTCACGCCAGAAATTCATCCCCTCTCTATAACACATCCATACTTCACCATTCTTCATATTTTCTGCCCAAAAAGAAGCCTTGAGGTCCCCTACATCCATCCCTATCCTAAACACATCATTCTACACCATCCATAACTCCCCATCCCTCCAAACCTATCCTTAGACCTTGTGCTACAACGAAGAGGAGGAGAAGAGTGCCTAAACGTTCATACAATTCAAGTTTGAGTTGTTGGAATGTTTAGGTGTTTCTTTTCCTCGATTCCAATGTTTAATTTCAATTCTCTTTGTTTTGTACGTATGAGGAACTAAACCCCCCTTGGCTAGGGGGGGATTCGAAATATATGTTTATGCTTGCATTTTGATTTGATTACTTCTAATTGCGTTTCATAAGTTGTGGATTCAATTTGTTTAACTGTTTGATTGATAACTTATTTATGTATGTTTATTGAGAGTATACGCTTAATTTTCATGCATGAATATGACGCTAGAATATAAGTGAGTTTCACCTAATAGTTACGAACTTATATTCACAAGTAGTGGAGGTTGCTTATAAACAATCGCGTTAAACGAATTCTTGGCATAAGTTTCATGCAATCATAGTAACGAATGCCTCGTCAACACTTATAGTTTTCATGATGCTTAATGATTCTTGCTTGTATCTCTATTATGCAATTCATGTAGGGAACTTGTGAGGAATGCTTTGGGTTGTCGTATGCAATCATCCAATTCATTAACTTAAGGAAAATTTGACGGTTAATTTAAGCGGACCTAATTAACCCGGGGCGTTGAGAATTCATGGTTTATTGAGAAGCAATTAGATTCGTTTTATATGCAAGTATAACATGTATGGAGATGAACCCCTTGGCTAGCATTCATTCATTCAATTCCATCACATTCATCTTTACAATCTGTTTTTAAAAACAATCTGTGCATTTTAGTTAATTTCGTCAAAAACTCAATCCCCCTTTACTTTAATGTCCAAATTAGTTAGAAACTGTTTTAGGTTGTGTTTATAAGTGTTTTGATTCAATTTGTTATGCAAATTCGTCCAAATTCACCAAAGTGCTCAAAACTGCCCAGAAAGTGTTTTTAAGGCTGTTTTGAGTGTTTTGGGTGATGTTTGAGTCTTTTGGTTTGTTTTAGTGTTTTAAAGTTTAGTTTTGCATTCTTTGAGTCTAGTATAGTGTTTTATATTGTGTTTTTACGTTTTTGAGTCAAATCCAAGTGATTAACAATCCCTCCTAATCCCCGGTCTTGAACGATCCCTACTTACATTCTATACTACAATTGTCAAAAAGAGGGTTTAATTTGTGCGCGTATAATTCTCGCATCAAATTTTGGCGCCGTTGCCGGGGATTAGCAACTTTGCTAATCTCTTGGATTGTTTTATTTTCGTTTGTGTGTATATATTTTTAGTTTTGTTTTGTTGATTTTAGAAGCACAACATGGCACTTGATAATGCTTATCTTTTGTCACAGCTCATGGAAAGGTCCCAAATGCAAAACGTTGATATAGTTGATCTTCAATCAAGGAATAACGTGTTTTCCAATACTTACAATTCGGATTGGAGTGATCATTCAACTTCTATGTGGTGGGAACCTCAAAATGTTCAACAAGAAAGATATTGGGAGCCACCTCATATTCAATATGCCCAACCAAACTCAAATTCGTCAATAGATTATAATCAAATTCTTAATGAATTAAACTCTTTGGTGCAGGGTTCACAAAATCAAGCTAAGGAGACTCACCAAGAAACATATTGGCAACCATATGAGGATTCATATGCACCACCACAGCCTTCCCCTCAATCTTCACATCCAAATTCATGTATATCAAATTATTATAAGGAAGTTATTCAACAACTGAATTCTGTGGAGCAGGGCAGGGAAGCTCAACCATTTCAACAAGACGCATTTTGGCGACCAATTGAGGATTTCTATCAAGCAAAAAAGTTGGCTGAGTGGAACAGTCAATTTAGGCAGAATGCAGAATGCATGGAACAAATGGTTGAAGATGAGCCCATGGATGAATTGCTACTGCTCGAAGAGGAGGAGGATGCACAAGGCACGGCAAGGGAAGAACAACCCTTGCCGCAACCTCCCAATATTCCTACACCACCCCATTCAAGTAAGGTTGTTCCAAATTTAATTATTTCTAACTTTGTTCCCCCAAATGCACCCTTCCCTGGCAGGTTCATGCAATCCATGAAAGATGAGGGGAAGAAAGACATCTTGGACACCTTTCCAACAATTCACGAGGAAAAATTGGTTGAGGAGCATCTTGAATTCATCAAGGAGGAAATTGGAGTGGATCACACAGCCACAACCTTCAGAATGTCCAATCTGAATGAAAACATCCCTTGTGCATTTGTTGAATGTGCTGCGACTTTAGAGCCAATATTGCAGCCCATAGGTAAGCCACCAACTCAAATTCCAATTCCCACTTCAATTAATCGTGTGTTACATTCTTCATTGCAGGCACCTACTCAAATCCAATTTGGTGAAAGAGTTTACATGGATCTTAGGACAGATCTCTATTCCACTCCATACAAAGATCCAATTCTTGAATGTTTTGAGAAGCATTTCGTGGAGGATGTACTTAAGTTCTTATTGGAGCATGTAGGTAAGCCACCAACTCAAAATCCAAAGTCGTTTTTGACTAATATGTTGTTGATGTCAATGATTAGGGCACCCACTCTTGAAATTCAACCATTGCCGGAACATTTCAAGTATCATCATCCATTCAATGATCAACTCCATGCCGTGGGTTCCATTAAGGCATGATTGTGTTCTTCGTCCGGCTGCAAGACGTTAAAGAAAGCGCTACTTGGGAGGCAACCCAATACAGTGAATAAAACAAAGCTTTTTCATTAATTTTCGAGAAATTACAAATGTATCTAACAAATGGAGCTTCACAAAGGTTGTTTTTTTTTTTGTTTGCATGAAGACCCACCACGAGGCAAAACTCTAGAAGCGAAAGTCATCGAAGCAGGAGGCATCGAAGTAGGAGGCATCGGAGCAAGAGGCATCGAAGCAAGAGGCATCGGAGCGAGAGGCATAGGAGCGGGAGGCATCGGATATAGAGCATTCCAGGCCCCAATACTTGGCGGAACGCTGGATGACCCAGGAAAAAGGTGCCCCTGGAAGAAAGACGCAAGCCGTTGACGGTCACTTTGCATCCGACCTTGAGATTCTTGCATCTCATCAAGCTTCCTCTTCATGCCCGACGAATAGTTATTGGCAAGCACATGCAAAGTTCTATTCTCGTACTTAAGTTGTTTGATCTCTTGTTTCAGGTTCTCCACCTCCGCCATCAAAGATTCAACCTGACGGGAGTGAGCAAGGAGGCGTTGGCCCATGTTGGACACAGAGCCTGCGCACTGAACACTAAGTGCGAGGGATTCTTGAACGGCCAACTCATCGGACCATCCTGAAAGCAGCTGACTATCTTTGGGAGTGAGGAGGTTCCTAGCTACTATTGTAGCTGTTGTGGCATCCTGCATCACAGAGTCTTCACCTGTAAGAGGACCGTTAGAAGATAAGAAAGAAGGGCGCCATACGTTACCTTGACGCGGCGCGCCCGTATCACTGCTGAGACTCAATTCTAAGCTAAGGTTCGATGGGTTTGCCATTTTTCAAAGGTGTTCAAGAGAAGGGGTGGATGGAGTTAAATTTCAAAGGGCTGGAGACAATTTTCAAAAATGGGCAGTCTTCAGAGTGTGTATGTTTGAGGTGATCGATAGCTCTATAAAAAGCCAAGGCGACGCGTCCACCAATTCAAAAAGCCGGAATTTCCTGCACAAAGTTAGGCGACGATCTCTCGGCTTTTCAGAAAACGCGTTCACTTTGTCAAAAGATCTCTGACAAAGTGAAGACACGTGGAGGCCATCATCGCAACTACACATCTTTAGCCGACAAACGCAAAGTTCGACGATGCTTTCTCTACTTTTCAGAAAACGCATGCAGCTTTGTCAAAAGAGCCGCATCCGCACTACTACGTGTCGTTCAGAAAGCGAAGGGGTGTCGCTCAGAAATCGAAGGGGCGCCTGCTCAGAAATCGAAGAGGCGTCGTTCAGAAATCGAAGAGGCGTCACTATTTCAAAATGCCGGATTTGCAGGATCAAAACGTTTGTCGACAAGGGTAAAAGAACAACACCACCACTTGCTATTGGGAAATCCTTATATATGTCGACCTTCATCTTTTATGGCAAGGCAAACCTGAAGAAAATGCCCAACTCTTCCTCACTTTTGAGGGCGCACTCCCAACAAAGCCTTTTGAAATACTCAATTCTTTCTTCTTCCCCAAAGATGATACCAGATGCCTGGAGTACAGATGACCCAGGAGGAAACAGCACAACAAATACATGTGCTGATTCATTCACCGCTTCTTCAAAAGCAAAGGTATCTCATATCATCAAGGTCAAAAGCAAAAGTATCTCATATCATGCTCTTTCCCTGTCTTTTCCTTTGTCTTTGTTATTACTCGCATAGCAAAGTAAAAGAAGCAATCAGCCGGCACTTGGAGTCAGTCTTCCGACGGCCGGGAATCCCTTTCCTGATTGCTTACCTAGCGTTGCTCTCGAGTAGTCATCTTCAACGGTTGATACACTTCCAGAGAAGGGACCACTTCTGCAAAGGGGAGCAAGTAAGGCAAGTGAAAATGACACATTGAAGCATGTGGAGACAAGCAATAACTGCATATGCTGAGCTATCCTCTAACCCTCTTCAATACGAATTGGAGAGATTGAACAAAGAAACAGATAAAAGGAGGAAGCTCAGACCTTCGGTGGAGACCAAAAGAATCCTGCTGCTCAGTTCAAGAGTAGCACAAAGGAAAATCAACGAGTGAAGGAGACCAAAAAGAATCCTCCAGCCCAGTTCAAGAGTAAGCCTGTGGAATCACCAAGATCAACCCATGCATTCAACAAAGGAAGACCGAGAAAGCACTCCAATTCCAGATTTGCGTCCCTAAACTCTTCTCTTTGTTAGTTACATTCTGCCATGTTTAGTATGTATAAATGCTATTTGTGTTTTTACTTATGTTTTATGTAAATCTATGCTTAAAACATTGAGGACAATGTGTGATTTAAGTGTGGGGGGGTAACTAAGTATATTTGATGCAAATTCGTGGGATTTTATCACCCATAACTTCAAATGTTGTTCCTTGCTGTTTTAAGGTGTTTTTAAGATGTTTTAGAGTGTTTTAGTATGTTTTGTTTTATAACTCCGAAAATCACATAAAAATTTGAAAAACATGTTTTGAAAAGCCTAAAAAGAGTGTTTTGAGTCGTTTTTGTGTGTTTGTGTCTTAGGATACCTTCCAACACAATGATAAGGATTTGGTTTGTAATTGCATGACTGTTAAAAAGAGTTATAAACATAGAGAAAAGTTTGATTTACTCTTGGTATATGCTTGGTTATGGTTATAATGTATGACTTCACATGCAATCACAAAAGAAAAATTCGTTTTTGTAACATGCTTGAAGGAAGGAACTCAAACAAACGCTACAACCCTGTGAGACTCGAGCCATTACCTTCTTTGGAGAGTTATAATCTGTGATTCTTTGTTTTCTAAAGTTGTTGCATGATCTCATTATTCCTTGCTTGGTTGCTACTTAGAATGCAATTATATCATGATAGAACTAAATGCTAGAACTCATGCCCATTTCATTCAAAGCATGTTATTGATTTACTTAACATATATCAAGATGAAGTTGTGTAGTTGCCACCATAGCCAAATAACCTCACTTCCCATATTTCGTATATGTTGTAAGTTTTACCCCCGTTGAGCTTTGTTTAGCCTTTATTCTTTGTCAACCCACATTATCCTCACCTAGCCTAGTTTAGGACAATCCACACCCTTGTTCTTAAAAAATAGTGAGCATGACTTAAATGAATTCCTTTTGAGTTACATTATGCAAGAAAATGAGTGTGGGGGAAATAAAGAAAATAAAGAAAGAAAGAAAAAAAAAAAAAAAGAGCTTGAAAAAAATGAAAGAATGAGTGATTGAAGAAAGGGTTCAAAACACCAATTCTGGCCCTAAATTGTCTAAATTCTCCCTTTTTGTTCCAAAGTTGAGTTTTCATTCAAAAGTGAATTCTAAGTTGATTCAATTGCCCTGCTCACTATTTCTTTAAGAACCTTTGTTTTCCATATCCCTTCTTTGTTATCCACATGCCCCAAGCCCCATTACAACCCGTGACTTCAATCTTGAGTGTTATGTGTTTCAATTTGTGGAGTTTGAACTTGGTATGAGCATATGGTGTCACTGGTTCTCGCATCTAAGTCGTAGCATTCCATTCATGAGATCATATCTAAACATGCTTATTAACTCCAGAAATTGCGTTCTTTGTGATACATATATGTGAGTGTTCGGTTTCATGTTTACATCAATCTTCTCACATATACTTAGTGTAGGGTGTGTAGTCAGAAAATCTGAGTAAAAATTGAGTGCATATCTTGTGAGGAATTGAGCAAATTCTCTAAGGCATGTTACTACATTCAAAACATGGTTTTAAATGCTTAATTGTGAAATAGTATGTGGTGACTGTGATTAAGAATGTAATTAAGTGTGAAGATGACTAAAATCTGTGGGAATG
This sequence comes from Pyrus pyrifolia, assembly GCA_016587475.1. Classification (NCBI taxonomy): domain Eukaryota; kingdom Viridiplantae; phylum Streptophyta; class Magnoliopsida; order Rosales; family Rosaceae; genus Pyrus; species Pyrus pyrifolia. The sequence continues at coordinate 1,993,017 of BNSU01000024.1, forward strand.
ATGATTTTTAACATGTCATGTGCATTGGAAATCCCTAAGACGATTGTTGGAAGGTTTAGGTTGTGTTTTACTTGTTTTGTTTCGTTTCGTTTTGTTTTGTTTTTCTTTCTGTTTTGCTCGAGGACTAGCAAAAGATAAGTGTGGGGGTATTTGATAGGAGCATATTCATGCGACTTAAATGGCTTGTTCTCGTGCATTTACGTTATGTTTCTTTAGTTATTTTAGTCCTTTATGCTTCTTTTGTGTGTTTTCAGGTTCTAAGGGCAAAGTAGGCAAAATGGTGCATTTTGGTGCATTTTGGAGTAGTTTGGGGCGTTAAATGGATTGCATATACTTGAAGCCAAGTAGATGGACGAAATTGAAGACCAAAGGAGGCCCTTTGTACCAGAAATTCACACCAACACATCCCATTTCAGATTGCATTCCAATCATTCCAGCCAAGCCACATGCACTCCCTTTAATTTATTCAACCTAGTTGTCAAAGCACATGCACATTCACCCTAATCATTCACATACACAATCTGCCATCATTCACACATTCATTCCACATGCACTTTGCCTTTCATCATTGCACCATAAATCAGCCACATGCACCCATAATCATTCAACCAACTTTGCACATGCATTCATCATCATAACCTAGCTGTCATTACCCTTTAATCACATGCATAAATCAGCCACATGCATCTCCCATCACCATTTCAGATTTCCACCAAGTTCCTAGCTGTCATATTCCCTCCTTTTCACCTATAAATAAGCATCCATTGCAGCCACAATTCATTCATTCCCATTCATACATAATTCATTCACCATTCACGCCAGAAATTCATCCCCTCTCTATAACACATCCATACTTCACCATTCTTCATATTTTCTGCCCAAAAAGAAGCCTTGAGGTCCCCTACATCCATCCCTATCCTAAACACATCATTCTACACCATCCATAACTCCCCATCCCTCCAAACCTATCCTTAGACCTTGTGCTACAACGAAGAGGAGGAGAAGAGTGCCTAAACGTTCATACAATTCAAGTTTGAGTTGTTGGAATGTTTAGGTGTTTCTTTTCCTCGATTCCAATGTTTAATTTCAATTCTCTTTGTTTTGTACGTATGAGGAACTAAACCCCCCCTTGGCTAGGGGGGGATTCGAAATATATGTTTATGCTTGCATTTTGATTTGATTACTTCTAATTGCGTTTCATAAGTTGTGGATTCAATTTGTTTAACTGTTTGATTGATAACTTATTTATGTATGTTTATTGAGAGTATACGCTTAATTTTCATGCATGAATATGACGCTAGAATATAAGTGAGTTTCACCTAATAGTTACGAACTTATATTCACAAGTAGTGGAGGTTGCTTATAAACAATCGCGTTAAACGAATTCTTGGCATAAGTTTCATGCAATCATAGTAACGAATGCCTCGTCAACACTTATAGTTTTCATGATGCTTAATGATTCTTGCTTGTATCTCTATTATGCAATTCATGTAGGGAACTTGTGAGGAATGCTTTGGGTTAAGATTGTTGGTCACAATTATGATAAGTGAATTCTTGGCATAAGTATCATGCGCTTTCATAGTTACGAATGCCTTGTCAACACCTATGATTTCCATAGAATCTAATGATCTTTGATTGTCTTTCTTTTATGCGCTTTCATATGGAAAACTTTTAAGGAATAATTTGATTGCAATGCGCCAATTCCATTCAATTCAATGACCTAAGGGAAATCTGAGAGTTAATTTAAGCGTACCTAATTAACTTGGGGTGTTGAGGTTCATGAATTCATTGATTAAGCAACTGGAAATTGTATTATGTGCAAGTATGCCATGTGTGGAGAAAAACCTCCTAGCCATCTCACCATCCACCTAATTTTATCTATTCGTCCAAATCTGTCTAGTTTGAAGTTTTGTTTTGTTTATTTTATTTTCGTCCAAAATCAAATCCCCATTTATTCTAGAGTGTCTAAATAGTTAGAATATGTTTTAGATTGTGTTTTTAAGAGTTTTGAGTCAAGTTAGAACCAATTTTCGTCCAAGTTTGTGTTTAGGCTCAAAACTGCACAGATTGTGTTTTTAAGGCAGTTTTGAGTGTTTTTAGCCTATTCTGAGTCTCGTGAACGTGTTTGAGTCTTTCTACGTGAGTTTAAGTGTTTTAAAGGTTAATTTTATTTATTTGAGTCAGTTTAGAGTGTTTAGTGATGCGAGAATTATACGCACACAAATTAAACCCTCTTTTTGTCAATTGTAGTATAAGTATGCAAGTAGGGATCGTTCTAGACCGGGGATTAGGAGGGCTTGATAGAAGCATATTTATACTACTTAGTTAGCTTGTTTTCTTGCATTTAATTAGCTAAAACTATGTTAATTATAGTGTTTAGAGTTATTTTCGTGCAATTTCAGGTTTTAGTGTCAAAGGATGCAAAAAGAAGCAATTTGGAGCATTCTAGAGCATTTTTGGGCCAAGATTGGATAGTGCAAGCATGGAGGCATGAAGATGGACGAATTTGAAAGGTGTGAATTCAGTTAGAGAGCTGCAAGGAGGCCTAATTTTTTAGACTTTGTTCTTCTAGAAGCCAGCCATTGAAGACCACATGTTTCACACATGGTGCATAATTTCTACCTAATTTCTGGTACAAAACCTCTTGTTTTCAACTAAGTTCTAAACCCTTCCTAGCCCTATAAATAAGGCAGCTGCAAGCATCACAAGATCATTCAGAAATTTCACAAACTCATTCATCATCAAAATTCGTCCATTCTATTCCAGCAGCATCCATTGACCCCAAAACACCATTCTTCAACCTAGAGATACAATCAGCCATTCCACCACTTCCCAACCATCAAACACTCATCCACACCCATCCTACATCCCTTGCCGTGTCTCTAAACATCCCACAAACCGTTCCACATCATCAAAACATCCCAGAATTCATCCCCATCCAATCTGCCGCAAGCAAGAGGAAGGAGACAGATGCACAAAATTGTTTGGTTCTTCATTCTGAGTTGTTGAATGATTTTAGGTGTATTCTCTCTTATATTTCAATGTCTAATTCATGTAATCTCTGTTTTGCTCTGAGTATGATTGGCTAAATTCGTTTTTGGCTAAGGGTATATTCGAAACCATGGATATATATGTGAAATAAGTTGATTACTCCAGTTATCGTTGCATAAGTCATGAATACAATCTGTTTAACTATGTGATTTAGAACTTATTCTTGTATGTTGATTGAGAGTGCACACTTAATTTGCATGCTTGAATCTGGTGCTAGGATATGAATTTGTTTCACCTAATCGTTATGAGTTTATATCCACAAGTAGTGAAGGTCACTAGTCATGATCGTGTTGAGTAGATTCCTGGCGAAAGTATCATGCTTTTCATAGTTACAATTGCCTTGTCGATGCTTATGATTTCCAATGAACGTAATGATTCTAACTTGTATCTTTATCATGCTGTTCATATAGAGAACTTGTTAGGAATAATTTGGTTGCAATGCATATTCATTCAATTCAATGATCTTAGGGAAATCTGAAGGTTAATTTAAGCGGACCTAATTAACTTAGAGTGTCGAGGTTCATAACTTGTCGAATTGATAACTGGAAGTTGATTTAAGTTGCATATATTTCATGTGTGGAGAAGAATCCCTTAGCCATCTCACCATCCATTTAATTCCATCAAATTCGTCCAAATCTGCCTAGTTTACTTTCTTGTTTTGTTTGTTTGATTTTCGTCCAAAACCAAATCCCCATTTATGTTAGAGTGTCTAATTGGTCCAAATATGTTTTAGATTGTGTTTTTAAGAGTTTTGAGTCAAGTTAGAACCAATTTTCGTCCAAGTTTGTGTTTAGGCTCAAAACTGCCCAGATTGTGTTTTTAAGGCAGTTTTGAGTGTTTTCAGCCTATTTTGAGTCTTGTGAACGTGTTTGAGTCTTTTTACGTGAGTTTGAGTGTTTGAAAGGTTAATTTTATTTATTTGAGTCAGTTTAGAGTGTTTAGCAATCCCTCCTAATCCCCGGTGTAAGAACGATCCCTACTTATTCATATGCTACAATTGTCAAAAGAGGGTTAATTTGTGTGTTAAGTTGCTAATCCCTTGTTATTTCTTTTTAGTTATTTTCGTGTGTTATTTGTTTGTTATTAGTTTTAGTTTCTGACTTGTTTGTTTCCTTGTTTTAGGTACTAGTGCATGACGCGGAGTTCTCAAACTGTGCATGCACATATCTTGGACTTTAACGACGATTTTGAACGTGATTTGAGAAGAAAGAGGAGGCATCCCGAACCTAGTGAACCTAGTTCAAGTTCAGAGGCCGAATCTGAGTTTGAAGAAGTGAAAGAAGAAGTTATGGCAGCGGACAATCGGACCATTAAAGAGCTTTCGGCCTCGGGGTTGGCCAATGCCGCACCATTATGCATTCAATACCCCGCGGCTGCCCAAGGCAAGACCGATGAATTTGAATTGAAGTCAAGCTTGTTGCACCACATTCCTAAGTACCATGGACTGTCCATGGAAGATCCAAACAAGCATCTTAAAGAGTTTGAAGTAGTATGCTCAAGCATGACACCCATCAACGTAGATGAGAGTATTTTGAAGATGAAAGCTTTTCCATTCTCTCTTTTGGAAAAGGCTAAAGATTGGCTTTATGAATTAGCACCTGGAACGGTCACTTCGTGGGAAAGTATGAAGAGAGCATTTTTAGAGAAGTTTTTCCCCACTTCGAGAGTTATTCTTTTAAGGAAGAAAATTAGTGGAATTGAACAAGGCCAAGGCGAATCATTCCCAGCATACTATGAACGTTTTAAAGCCCTTGTTGCTTCATGTCCACAGCACCAATTGAAGGAGGAGCTTCTTCTTCAATATTTCTACGAAGGGCTCTTACCAATTGAACGTCAAATGTTGGATGCATCCGCGGGAGGAGCTCTAGTGGATAAGTAACCCATGGATGCCAAAATTCTCATTGCTAATCGTGCACTCAACACACAACAATATGAAGGAGTTGGGCAAAGAGATGCCCCACGGCCACATCATGTCAATGAGGTAAGTTCTATTTCTGAATTACAATCCCAAATGGCTAACCTTACGTCCATGTTGTCACAGTTTGTTGGAGGCCCCAAACCGCAAGGAACTACAATGTGTGGTGTATGTTCCATTCAAGGACATCAATCTGATCAATGCCCTCAATTAATTGAAAATGGAGGGTGGGAATCTGCCCATGCCGTGGGTTATGGGAATCCAAACCAACCAAGGGGTGATCCTTTCTCTAACACATACAATCCGGGATGGCGTGACCACCCCAATTTCAGATGGAGGGATGCACAACAACCTGCCCAACAAAGTGGATTCCGACAACCCCCGGGTTTCTTCCCGAGGCCAATGGCACCACAATCATCCCAAACCAACTCAGGTATGTCCATGAATGATGATAAAACGTATCAATTATTAACCACAATGGCGCAGGGAATGCAAAATCAAGCAAAGGAGGTGAATGAGCTCAAGAAGCAAATGGGCCAAATGGCCGAATTTATGGGACAATTTCGTGAGAGTGGTAAGTTACCAAGCACTACGGAGATCAATCCAAAGGGTGGTTTTGAATCTGCAAAAGCCATCATTTTACGAAGTGGAAAAGAAGTGGGAAGCAAAGCACATGCATCTGCCCCAAAAAAGGAAGATGAGAAGTTACAATTGGAAGAAGAGGAGCAATCCCACCCCACGGCAAAGATGGCACCAACCATGTCGCAGCAATCTACACCTTCCAAACCGTCCACCTCAGGTAATGTTGTTCCAAATGTTGTGATTTCAAACACTAATCTGCCCAATGTTCCTTTTCCTCGCAGATTTGCACAATCAAAGAAGGAAGAAGGCGAAAAGGACATTTTGGAGACCTTTCGCAAAGTTCAAGTAAACATTCCTTTACTTGATGCTATTAAGCAAGTGCCCAGGTATGCAAAGTTTTTAAAAGAGTTATGCACAACTAGGAAAAGAATTTCAAACAAAGAAGTTGTGAAAGTAAGTGAAAATGTGTCCGCGGTCTTGCAACGCAAGTTATATCCAAAGTGTAAGGATCCAGGGAGTTTTACTATCCCATGCATAATTGGAAACACTAGATTTGAACAATGCATGTTAGATTTAGGTGCATCCATCAATGTAATGCCATATTCCATTTATGCATCAATGAACCTTGGTGAGTTAAAACAAGATGGCGTTATAATTCAATTGGCCGATCGTTCTAACGCTTATCCCAAGGGAGTCCTTGAGGATGTTTTAGTGCAGGTCAATCACCTTATTTTCCCCGCAGATTTCTATGTCTTAGACATGGAGGATTCAAGCCATGCTCCATCATTGCCAATCTTGCTAGGCCGTCCCTTCATGAAAACAGCAAGAACAAAGATTGATGTGTATACGGGAACATTGACCATGGAGTTTGATGGGGACATTATTCATTTTAATCTTTCTGAAACCATTAAACATCCGATTGAGGACCATTCTTGTTTTGCTATTGATATTGTTGATTTTTGGCACAGGTGCATTTGGATCAAATGAACGAAGATGCACTTGAGGTAGCCTTAGTCCACGGCATAGGAACAAGAAATAAGTGTGAGGGAGTCTTGGCAACCCACGGCATGCAATCTGACCATATTGCCGTACCCCCTTGTGATGAAGTACTTGAAATGGTCGCTGCCCTCGAGTCATTGCCCTCCCACTCTGGTAAGTCTCCAATCTCACTTTTAGATTCGGTTTTGACTAACAAGTTACTTCCATCAACTGTGCAGCCACCTACACTTGAGTTAAAGCCATTACCTAGTCACTTGAAGTATGTGTTCTTGGGCCAAGATCAAACGCTACCCGTCATCATTTCAAGCTTACTCACGGCTCAAGAAGAAGACAAGTTGATAAGGGTGTTAAAATAGCACAAATCTGCCATTGGATGGACTTTGGCGGATATCAAAGGCATTAGTCCCACCACGTGCATGCATCGCATCCTTTTGGAGGAGGAAGCCAAGCCATCTCGTGAAGCTCAACGTCGCCTTAATCCACCTATGTTGGAAGTAGTGAAAAAGGAGGTTATAAAATTACTTGATTGTGGTGTTATATATCCTATTTCTGATAGTCGTTGGGTGTCACCTGTGCAGGTTGTTCCAAAGAAGCCTGGCGTCACAGTGGTGAAGAATGAAGAACAAGAGCTTGTCCCCACTCGTGTTGTGACTGGTTGGCGTGTTTGCATTGATTACAGGAAGTTAAATGCCATGACAAGGAAGGATCACTTTCCATTACCATTCCTCGACCAAATGTTGGAAAGGTTAGCCGGTTATGAATTTTATTGCTTTCTTGATGGATATTCCGGATATAACCAGATTGTGATCGCTCCGGAGGACCAAGAGAAGACAACATTTACGTGCCCCTTTGGCACTTTTGCATATAGACGCATGCCATTTGGCTTGTGCAATGCTCCGGCGACATTTCAACGATGCATGGTGAGTATATTCTCTGATTATGTGGAGAAGATTATTGAGATATTCATGGATGATTTTAGCGTGTTTGGCAATTCATTTGATCATTGCTTGAATAATCTGACTTTAATCTTGAAACGTTGTGTTGAAACGAATCTTGTACTTAATTGGGAAAAATGCCATTTCATGGTTAAACAAGGTATTGTTCTAGGTCATATCATTTCTGAAAAAGGCATTGAAGTAGATAAATCTAAGGTAGACCTTGTTCGCCACTTACCCTCTCCAACTTCGGTTAGAGAGGTTCGTTCGTTTCTTGGCCACGCAGGTTTTTATAGGCGTTTCATTAAGGATTTCTCCAAGATTGCACAACCACTATGCCGGTTGCTTCAAAAAGAGGTGGTTTTCGAGTTTGATGAAGCATGCTCCACGGCATTCAAGCACTTGAAGGAAGCTCTCACTTCGGCTCCTATTATCACACCTCCAGATTGGAGCCTTCCATTCGAGTTAATGTGTGATGCGTCGGACTATGCCATTGGTGCTGTTTTGGGACAGCGAAAGAACAAGCAACCCCACGTTATCTATTATGCTTCTAGGACACTAAATGATGCTCAATTAAATTATTCAACCACTGAGAAAGAATTACTTGCTGTGGTTTTTGCATTAGATAAGTTCTGATCTTACTTACTTGGTACTAAGGTTGTTATTTTTACCGATCATGCAGCTCTCAAATATTTGCTCACGAAAAAGGAGGCCAAGCCTAGATTGATTCGATGGATGTTGCTTCTACAAGAGTTTGACATTGAGATTCGGGATAAGAAGGGCGTGGAGAATGTGGTGGCTGACCACCTAAGCCGAATGGTGCATGAGGAAGCAATGCCAATTTCTGAAACCTTTCCCGATGAACAATTAATGTCTATCCAGGTAAGTGAGCCTTGGTACGCAGATTTGGTGAACTTTTTGGTGTCTAAACATACCCCTAGCACACTTAATAGGAATCAATGTGATAAGCTTAGAAAGGATGCTAGGTTTTATGTTTGGGATGACCCATACCTTTGGAAATTTTGTCCCGATCAGTTTGTCCGACGTTGTGTGAATGAATCTGAGTTTCAATCTATTTTAACATTTTGTCATTCATATGCATGTGGGGGACATTTTGGCACCCAACGCACTGCCCTTAAAGTCTTAGAATGTGGGTTTTATTGGCCAACCATCTTTAGGGATGCTAGGACGTTTTGCCTTACATGTGATCGGTGTCAAAGAATGGGTAATATAAGTGCTAAGGATCAAATGCCACAAACCCCTATACTTTCTGTTGAAATATTTGATGTGTGGGGCATTGATTTTATGGGTCCTTTTCCTTCATCACATGGTTTTCTCTATATCTTGTTGGCGGTGGATTATGTTTCCAAATGGGTGGAAGCAAAAGCCACCCGTACTAACGATTCCAAGGTAGTTGCAGATTTTGTGAAGTCTAACATTTTTGCTAGGTTCGGAATGCCTCGAGTTCTTATAAGTGATGGAGGCTCACATTTCTGTAATCGTACAATTGAGGCCTTGCTCAAGAAGTACAACGTTACACATAGGGTGTCCACACCCTATCATCCTCAAACAAGCGGGCAAGCCGAGGTGTCGAATCGGGAGATAAAACAGATTCTTGAGAAGACAGTGGGTCCAACAAGAAAAGATTGGAGCTTAAGGCTAGAAGATGCATTGTGGGCTTATAGGACCGCCTACAAAACACCCATAGGAATGTCCCCCTTTCGGCTTGTTTATGGCAAGCCATGTCACTTACCTGTGGAGTTGGAGCACAAGGCTCATTGGGCCGTGAGGAAGTTCAACATGGATGTGGATGCAGTAGGAATTCATCGTAAGCTTCAATTGAATGAACTTGAGGAGATACGGAATGAAGCTTATGAGAATGCTCGCCTTTACAAGGAAAAGACGAAGGCCTTTCATGATAAGATGATTCGCACCAAGTCCTTCTCTGTTGGACAGAAAGTGTTGTTGTTTAATTCTCGTCTTCGTCTATTTCCGGGTAAGTTACGTTCAAGTTGGATTGGACCCTTTGTTATCACTAACGTTTTTCCTCATGGTGCAGTCCAAGTTCGTAGCTTCAAAACAGGTCAAGAGTTCAAAGTGAATGGGCACAGATTGAAGCCTTACTACGAGGGCTTTGTAGAACATAATGTTGAGGAGACAACCCACTATGCCGTGGGTTTCCATGAAGGGTAATCACCGTGGCAACGTCCGGCTGCAAGACGTAAAAGAAAGCGCTACTTGGGAGGCAACCCATGCAATTCAACAAAGGAAGCTCTCGGACTCACTCCAATTCCAGATTTGCGTTCCTAAACCCTTCCCTTTGTTGTTTATTTAGAATCTGCCTATTTAGTTGTTTTACTTGCTGTTTGTGCGTTTCTTTGTGTTTTGTGTGATTTTATGCTTGAAACATTGAGGACAATGTTTGATTGAAGTGTGGGGGGGTAACTAAGTGTTTTTGATGCAAATTCGTGGGATTTTATCACCCATTACTTATAGACTTGTTCCATGCTGTTTTAAGGTGTTTTTAAGCTGTTTTGGTGCTTTTTAGTGTGTTTTAACTTAAAAAATCCAAAAATCACATAAAAATTTGAAAAGTTGTTTTGAAAATACCAAAAAGAGTTGTTTTTGAGTCATTTTGTGTCTTAGGGTACCTTCCAACACAATGATGAGGATTTGTTTTTTTTTAATTGCATAACTGTTGAAGTAAGTTACAAACATGGATGAAAGTTTGATATGCTCTTTGGTTTATGCTTAGTTGTAATTATAGTTCATGAATTCACTTGTAATCAAAAGAAAAATTAGTTTTTGTAACATGCTTGAAGGAAGAAACTCAAACTAACGCTACAACCCTGAGAGACTTGAGCTTTTAACGTTCTTTGGAGAGTTAATAATCTGTGCATTTGTTGTTTTCTAAAGTCGTTGCATGATCTCATTATTCTTTGCTTGGTTACTACTTAGAAGGCGTTTCATCATTTAGTTCCAAATACTAGAACTCATGCCCGTTTCATTCAAAGCATAAAATTGATTAGCATAACACATAACAAGATGAAGTTGTTTGTGAACCAAGAGCCAAATAGCTGTACCCCATGTTCATTTGTTTTGTAGGTTTAAGCCCCGTTGAGCCTTGTTTAGCCTATGTTCTTTGTTAAACCACGTTATCCTTACCTAGCCTAGAATAGGACCATCCATGCCTTTGTTCTTAAAGCATAGTGAACATGACTTAGAATGAATTCCTTTTGATTATTCTTGTGCAGAAAAAACAAGTGTGCGGGAAGGGATTTATGTGTGGGAATTTGTGCCAAAAACAAGAATTGGGCACGAGAAAAAAAAAATGTGAAAAGAATGAACAAGAGGTCAAAATAAGTGAGAAAGAACTCACAAGTATTGGTTGTTGAAGAAAGGGTCCAAAAAGTTAAATTAGACCCTAAGTATTGTGTATTTCATCCCCTTGTGTGTCTAAGTGATTTTCTGCACGCAAAAGTGAATTCTAAGTGCCAAGTTCATTACTTGTTTGCTATCGCTTTAAGAACTTTTGTTTATCCTTAACCTTTCTTTGTTAGCCAATACCCCTTAGCCCCGTTACAATCCTTAACTTCTATCTTGAGTGTTATGTATTTCAATATGTGGAGTTTGGGATTGGTTTGAGCATATGGTGTCCCTGGTTCTCGCATCTAAGTAGTAGCATTCCATTCATGAGATCATATCCATAAATGCTTAATCATTCCAGAAAAGTGCTTCTTTTGTTATAACATGTGTGAGTGTTCGTTTTCATGTTTACATCAATCTTCTCACATATACTTAGTATAGGGAGTGTAGTTAGAAAATCTGTGTGAAAATAAGAGTGTATCCAGTAAGGAATTGAGTGGATTCTCTAAGGCATGTTACTACGTCCATAATGTTATTTTAAACGATTAAATGTGAGCTAGTGAATGGTAACTATGATTAAGTATATGCTCAAGAGTAGGGATAACTAAAATCTGTGGGAATAATGATCTTTGGCATGTTATGTATCATTGGAAATCCCTGAAGCAAATGTTGGAAGGTTAGGTTATGTTTATATCTTTGTTTTGCTCAAGGACTAGCAAAAGCTAAGTGTGGGGGAATTTGATAGGAGCATATTTATACTACTTAGTTAGCTTGTTTTCTTGCATTTAATTAGCTAAAACTATGTTAATTATAGTGTTTAGAGTTATTTTCGTGCAATTTCAGGTTTTAGTGTCAAAGGATGCAAAAAGAAGCAATTTGGAGCATTCTAGAGCATTTTTGGGCCAAGATTGGATAGTGCAAGCATGGAGGCATGAAGATGGACGAATTTGAAAGGTGTGAATTCAGTTAGAGAGCTGCAAGGAGGCCTAATTTTTTAGACTTTGTTCTTCTAGAAGCCAGCCATTGAAGACCACATGTTTCACACATGGTGCATAATTTCTACCTAATTTCTGGTACAAAACCTCTTGTTTTCAACTAAGTTCTAAACCCTTCCTAGCCCTATAAATAAGGCAGCTGCAAGCATCACAAGATCATTCAGAAATTTCACAAACTCATTCATCATCAAAATTCGTCCATTCTATTCCAGCAGCATTCATTGACCCCAAAACACCATTCTTCAACCTAGAGATACAATCAGCCATTCCACCACTTCCCAACCATCAAACACTCATCCACACCCATCCTACATCCCTTGCCGTGTCTCTAAACATCCCACAAACCGTTCCACATCATCAAAACATCCCAGAATTCATCCCCATCCAATCTGCCGCAAGCAAGAGGAAGGAGACAGATGCACAAAATTGTTTGGTTCTTCATTCTGAGTTGTTGAATGATTTTAGGTGTATTCTCTCTTATATTTCAATGTCTAATTCATGTAATCTCTGTTTTGCTCTGAGTATGATTGGCTAAATTCGTTTTTGGCTAAGGGTATATTCGAAACCATGGATATATATGTGAAATAAGTTGATTACTCCAGTTATCGTTGCATAAGTCATGAATACAATCTGTTTAACTATGTGATTTAGAACTTATTCTTGTATGTTGATTGAGAGTGCACACTTAATTTGCATGCTTGAATCTGGTGCTAGGATATGAATTTGTTTCACCTAATCGTTATGAGTTTATATCCACAAGTAGTGAAGGTCACTAGTCATGATCGTGTTGAGTAGATTCCTGGCGAAAGTATCATGCTTTTCATAGTTACAATTGCCTTGTCGATGCTTATGATTTCCAATGAACGTAATGATTCTAACTTGTATCTTTATCAAGCTGTTCATATAGAGAACTTGTTAGGAATAATTTGGTTGCAATGCATATTCATTCAATTCAATGATCTTAGGGAAATCTGAAGGTTAATTTAAGCGGACCTAATTAACTTAGAGTGTCGAGGTTCATAACTTGTCGAATTGATAACTGGAAGTTGATTTAAGTTGCATATATTTCATGTGTGGAGAAGAATCCCTTAGCCATCTCACCATCCATTTAATTCCATCAAATTCGTCCAAATCTGCCTAGTTTACTTTCTTGTTTTGTTTGTTTGATTTTCGTCCAAAACCAAATCCCCATTTATGTTAGAGTGTCTAATTGGTCCAAATATGTTTTAGATTGTGTTTTTAAGAGTTTTGAGTCAAGTTAGAACCAATTTTCGTCCAAGTTTGTGTTTAGGCTCAAAACTGCCCAGATTGTGTTTTTAAGGCAGTTTTGAGTGTTTTCAGCCTATTTTGAGTCTTGTGAACGTGTTTGAGTCTTTTTACGTGAGTTTGAGTGTTTGAAAGGTTAATTTTATTTATTTGAGTCAGTTTAGAGTGTTTAGCAATCCCTCCTAATCCCCGGTGTAAGAACGATCCCTACTTATTCATATGCTACAATTGTCAAAAGAGGGTTAATTTGTGTGTTAAGTTAATTTTCGCATCAAGTCAGTTTAGAGTGTTTAGTGATGCGAGAATTATACGCACACAAATTAAACCCTCTTTTTGTCAATTGTAGTATAAGTATGCAAGTAGGGATCGTTCTAGACCGGGGATTAGGAGGGCTTGCTAAAACCTCTAAATTGACTCAAAAACATAAAAACAAAGTTAAAAACGTTCACAAAGACTCAAAGGACTCAAAACAGGTTCAAAAGACTCAAAACTGCCTAAAAACACTAACTAGGCAGTTTCTGACCTTAAACACAAATTTGGACGAATTTAAGATTATAGGTTGATTCAAAACACTTTAAAACACAAATTAAGACACTTTAACACTAAATTAGACTCAAAGAATGCAAAACTAAACACTTAAAACACTAAAACAAGCCAAAAGACTCAAACAGCACCCAAAACACTCAAAACTGCCTTAAAAACACTTTCTGGGCAGTTTTGAGCACTTTGAGTACTTTGGACGAATTTGGGTAACAAATTGAATCAAAACACTTATAAACACAAACTAAAACACTCTCTAACTAATTTGGACATTAAAGTAAGGGGGGATTGAGTTTTGGACGAAATTACACTAATTGCACAAATTCTAATTAAAAACAGAATGTAAATATGAATGTGATGGATTTGAATGGATGGGATGACTAGCTAAGGGGTTCATCTCCACACATGTTACACTTGCATAATAAACCATGAATTCTCTACACCCCAAGTTAACCGTGATGCACTAATTAACCTTCAAATCTTCCTAACGTTATTGAATTGGATGATTGCATACGACAACCCAAAACATTCCCCACAAGTCCCCTACATGATTGCATAATAGAGATACAAGCAAGAATCATTACGCTCTATGAAAATTATAAGTGTTGACGAGGCATTCGTTACTATGATTGCATGAAACTTATGCCAAGAAATCGTTTAACGCGATTGTTTATAAGCAACCTCCACTACTTGTGAATATAAGTTCGTAACTATTGATAGGAGCATATTCATGCGACTTAAAAGGCTTGTTCTCGTGCATTTACGTTATGTTTCTCTAGTTATTTTAGTCCTTTATGCTTCTTTTGTGTGTTTTCAGGTTCTAAGGGCAAGGTATGCAAAAGGATGCCTTTTGGAGCATTTTGGAGCAAAATCGGACTTGGATCGGATAGCTTATATTTGGAGCAAAAGGAACGGACGAAATTAAAGACCAAACTATCATAACCACCTATCATTACTTATCATCACTTAACATATCATTCATTTATCACTTAGCATATCATTCATTTATCAATTATCAAACCATTCACTTATCACTCACCACATATCATTCATTTATTACTTAACATATCATTCATTTATCATATCATTCATTTATCACCACATATCATTCATTTATCACTTATCATAACCATACACTTATCACTTATCATACTCATAATCATCTACACATTTCAACCATTTAAAACATTCCACATGCTTTCACAACTTAATTCACATGCACATTCATCCACCTTTCTCCAAAGAACATCTCACATGCATTTCCACCTTCCTACTTCATCATTTCACCACCTTCTCCATCTTTATTCCACATGCATTTATCATAATTCACCCTAGCTACCACCATTCACACACACATGCACTTATTCTTTCATCATTGAACCACCAATTCAACACATGCATTCACACATCAACAACATCACCCTTGTGCCATGTTTCCCCCTTTGTTCCCACCCATCACATGCATTTCCACCTTGGTCATGCTTTCCCATTTCATTATTCATTCACTTTGCATTCATTCAATTCCACCCCACATGCACCCTTTATTCTTTCATCATTCACAACACCACAAACACCTTAAACAAATAGCCATATACATCTCCACTCCTCCTATAAATACCCTTGCATTCATTCATTCACATATCATCTCATTCACAACACAACACACCACAAACACTTCCTTAGCCTTGAGTTTCTCTCCCTTAGAATCCAAAAACCATCTTCCATTTCCACCACTCCTCATCCATTTCCATAATTTCCCAACACTTCCATCCCCCCAACCAACTATCCCTTAGTCCTTGTGCCACAATAAAGAGGAAGATAAGAGGGCCTAAACGTTCATACAATTCAAGATTGAGTTGTTGGAATGTTTAGGCGTTTCTTTGATTTCAACGTTTAATTTCATTTCTCTTTGTTTTGTAAGTATGAGGAACTAAACCCCCCTTAGCTAGGGGGTGATTCGAAATATATGTTTATGCTTGCATTATGATTTGAGTACTTCTAATTACGTTTCATAAGTTGTGAATTCAATTTGTTTAACTATTTGATTGATAACCTATTTATGTATGTTTATTGAGAGTCGACGCTTAATTTTCATGCATGAATTTGACGCTAGAATATAAGTGAGTTTCACGTAATAGTTATGAACTTATATTCACAAGTAGTGGAGGTTGCTTATAAACAATCGCGTTAAACAAATTCTTGGCATAAGTTTCATGCAATCATAGTAACGAATGCCTCGTCAACACTTATAGTTTTCATGATGCTTAATGATTCTTGCTTGTATCTCTATTATGCAATTCATGTAGGGAACTTGTGAGGAATGCTTTGGGTTGTCGTATGCAATCATCCAATTCATTAACTTAAGGAAAACTTGACGGTTAATTTAAGCGGACCTAATTAACCCGGGGCGTTGAGAATTCATGGTTTATTGAAAAGCAATTAGAAATCGTTTTGTATGCAAGTATAACATGTGTGGAGATGAACCCCTTAGCTAGCTTCCCATCCATTCATTTCCGTCACATTCATCTTTACAATCTATTTTGTTTCCAAGTATCCATTTTATTTCAATTTTCGTCCAAATCCAATCCCCCTTTATTTTGTTTAAGTTTTAGTCTTAATCTTTCTTACTTTTAGTTTCACATTCTTTGAGTCTAGTTTAGTGTTTTATCTTGTTTTTACGTTTTTGAAGTCAAATCCAAGTGGTTAACAATCCCTCCTAATCCCCGGTCCAGAACGATCCCTACTTACACACTTCACTACAATTGACAAAAAGAGGGTTTAATTTGTGCGCGTATAATTCTCGCATCAAATTTTGGCGCCGTTGCCGGGGATTAGCAACTTTGCTAATCTCTTGGATTGTTTTATTTTCGTTTGTGTGTATATATTTTTAGTTTTATTTTAAAAGCAAGACATGGCACTTGATAGTGCTTCCCTTTTGTCACAGCTTATGGAAGAGCACCAAATGCAAAGAGTTGGTACATTTGATCATAGTCAATCAAGGAACGACATGTTTTCCAATAATTACAATTCGGATTGGAGTGATCATTCAAACTCTATGTGGTGGGAATCTCAACATATTCAACAAGACGGATATTGGCAACCCTATGAGGAGTTCTATTCAACGTCTATGCATCCACCACAACCTCATATTCAATATGCCCAACCAAACTCAAGTTCGTCAATAGATTATAATCAAAAGCTTAATGAATTACTTTGTTTGGTGCAGGGCTCACAAAACCAAGTCGAGGAGGCTCAACAAAGGGAATATTGGCAACCATATGATGAGTTCTATACGACACCATTGCAGCCACCACAACCTGCCCAAAGCAATGTAAGTAATTCAAGTGATAATGATACGATTTTTCAATTACTTACTACTTTGACGCAGGAAGTCCAAACTCAAAACAAGAACGAACAAAATCAAGACAAAAAGTTGGGTAAATTGGAGGAGCAAATTGGGCAGATTATGGAGTTCATGAAACAAATTCAAGAGCAAGAAGTGGATGAGGAGCTACTAATTGAGGAAGAGGAACACACGCAACCTATGGCAAGGGTGGAAACACCTTTGCCGCAGGCACCTATCGCTCCTACGCCATCTAATTCAAGTAAGGTTGTTCCAAATTTAATTAGTTCTAATCCCATTCCACTGAATGTCCCTATTCCTTGCAGGATCATGCAATCCAAGGAAGAAGAGGGTGAGAAAGGCATCTTCGAATCCTTTCCAAAGAATCAAGAGCAAGATGTGACGGGGAAATTCATCAAAGAAGACATATTTGAAACCACAAAGCCCAAAGAAGTTGAATTTGACGACATTGGACAAGTCATAACCATCATATGCAATCTGGCCAAGTCCAATATCCCTGAAACTTGCAAGGGAGTGGTGTTTGTCATTGAGTTCTTGTCGGAGCACACAGGTAAGCCGCCTCCCCGAATTTCAATTTTCTTTTATACTAATATGTTGTTAATGATCCAGGCACCCACTCTAGAATTTAAACCATTACCGGATCATCTCAAGTATCACCCGCCATTCAGAGATAAATTCCATGTCATGGGTCCTAAATGAGCCTAAGAAGGTTTCGTCCGGCTGCAAGACGTAAAAGAAAGCGCTACTTGGGAGGCAACCCACTACAGTGAATAAAACAAAGCTTGTTCATTAATTTTTGAGAAAATACAATTGTATCTAAACATGGCAGAAAAATGGAGCCTTCACAAAGGTTGTGTACGTGAGGCCCCACTACGTGGCAACACTCTCGGAACAGAAGGCATCGGAGCAGGAGGCATCGGAGAATGAGCCATCAGAGCAGGAGGCATAGGAGCAGGAGGCATAGGAGCGGGAGGCACCGAAGATAGATCATTCAAAGCCCCAAACCTTGGTGGAACGCTGGATGACCCAGGAAAGAGGTGCCTCTGGAAGAAAGCTGCAAGCCTTTGACGGTCATCAAGCTCATCAAGCTTCCTCTTCATGCCTGACGAATAATTGTTGGCGAGCACGTGCAAACTTCGGTTCTCGTACTTAAGCTGTTTGATCTCCTGCTTAAGACTCTCCACCTCCGCCATCAAGGATTCAACCTGACGGGAGCGAGCAAGAAGGCGTTGGCCCATGTTGGACACAGAGCCAGCACACTGAACACTCAGAGCCAGGGATTCTTGAACAGCCAACTCATCGGACCGTCCAGAAAGCAGCTGACTGTCTTTGGGAGTGAGAAGGTTCCGAGCCACTATCGTAGCCGTTGTTGGATCCGTCATCACAGAGTCCTCATCTGTAAGAGGGCCATGAGAAGATAAGAAAGACGGGCACCATACCTTATCCTGATGCGGCACAACAGGATCATTGCTTAGACTCAAATCTAAGCAAATGTTCGATGGGTTGGATGAGCTAGCCATTGTTCAAGAAGTTAAAAGAGAAGGGTTGGATGGAGGAAAATCTCGACGGGCCGAAGATGATTTTTGGGAAGTCTTCAAAGTGTGCAGATAGAGGTGATCGATCACCTCTATTAAAGGATAGGCGACACAATCACCAATTCAGAATTGAAGAGACACCGCTCTTCAAAACCGGATTTTCTGGCGAAAAGATCGCCAGCTCTTCAGACGCAATCCAGGCTTTTCAGAAAGCGTGTGCAAATTTGTCAAAAGTTCCCAGCTTTTCAGAAGACGCGTGGAAGGCGAGAAATCAGCTGCACACTTTAGCCGACAAACATGGGAGACAAAGCCGAAAGCTCCCGGCTTTCCAGAAAGCGAGTGCAAATTTGTCAAAAGCTCCCAGCTTTTCAGAAGACGCGTGCCACTTTATCAAAAGCTCCCGGCTTTTCAGAAGACGCGTGGAAGACATTGCCGCATCCGCATTGCCATTTGCCATTACAATTCCTATATACATCAACATTCATGGCAAGGCATACACCCAGAAGCGCATAACTTTCCTTCCCGGCCGAAAATGTAAGCTGCAACCAACCCTCTCAAACATGCTCAGATTTCTCCTTCTCTTGAGAACACACTTTCAAACATGGATGTATCCCCCAAAGAAGATACCAAATGCCTGCAGTACGAATGAGGAAGAGGAAACGGTGGATCGAAACATGTGGATTCATTCGCTGCCTTTTCGAAAGCAAAGGTATCTCATATCATCAAGGGCGAAAGCAAAGGTATCTCATATCATGCTCTTTCCCTGTCTTTTCCTTTGTCCTTGATATTACTTGCATGGCAAAGTGAAAGAAGCAATCAACCGGCACTTGGAGTCTATCTGGACTCTATTCCCTGGTTGCTTACCTAGCTTTGCTGAGCTATCCTCTAACCCTCTTCAATACGAATTGGAGAGATTGAACAAAGAAACAGATAAAAGGAGGAAGCTCAGACCTTCGGGGGAGACCAAAGGAAGCCTGCTGCCCAGTTCAAGAGTAGCACAAAGGAAAATCAACGATGGGAGCAGCGCAGTTCAAGAGTAAGCCTGTGGAATCACAAAGATCCAAGCCTCAATGCAATTACCAAGGAGAAGATGGAATTTACACTCTATAACCAGATTTGCATCTCTAAACTCTTCTCTTTGTTAATTACATTCTGCCATGTTTAGTATGTTTAGTTGCTTTTTGTGTGTTTACTTATGTTTTGTGTGAATCTATGCTTAAAACATTGAGGACAATGTTTGATTTAAGTGTGGGGGGGTAACTAAGTATATTTATGCAAATTCGTGGGATTTTATCACCCATAACTTCAAATGTTGTTCCTTGCTGTTTTAAGGTGTTTTTAAGTTGTTTTTAAACTGTTTTAGTGTGTTTTAAAAATTCGAAAATCACATAAAAATTTGAAAAACATGTTTTGAAAAGCCTAAAAAGAGTGTTTTGAGTCGTTTTTGTGTCGTAGGTCACCTTCCAACACAATGATAAGGATTGGGTTTCTAATTGCATGACTGTTAAAAAGAGTTATAAACATGGAGAAAAGTTTGATTTACTCTTGGTATATGCTTGGTTATGGTTATAATGTATGACTTCACATGCAATCATAAAAGAAAAATTCGTTTTTGTAACATGAACTCAAACAAACGCTACAACCCTGAAAGACTTGAGCCTATAACGTTCTTTGGAGAGTATAATCTGTGATTTCTTGTTTTCTAAAGTCGTTGCATGATCTCATTATTCTTTGCTTGGTTACTACTTAGAAGGCGTTTCATCATATAGTTCCAAATGCTAGAACTCATGCCCATTTCATTCAAAGCATGTTATTGATTTGCATAACATATATCAAGATGAAGTTGTGTAGTTGCCACCATAGCCAAATAGCCTCACTTCCCATATTTCGTATATGTTGTAAGTTTTACCCCCGTTGAGCTTTGTTTAGCCTTTATTCTTTGTCAACCCACATTATCCTCACCTAGCCTAGTTTAGGACAATCCACACCCTTGTTCTTAAAAGATAGTGAGCATAACTTAAATGAATTCCTTTTGAGTTACATTATGCAAGAAAATGAGTGTGGGGGAAGGAATGCTTGTTCTTAAGTATGTTTTGAGACAGTAAAGAAAAGAAAAACAGAAAAGAAAAGAAAGAAAGAAAGAAAAAAAAAAAAAAAAAAAGAGCTTGAAAAAAAAAAATGAAAGAATGAGTGATTGAAGAAAGGGTCCAAAAAGTGAATATGGCCCTAAGTTTTGTGTGACTTTCCCTTGGGTGTTCAAAGTTGACTTCTGCGTTCTTAAGGGAATTCTAAGTGCCTGATTCAATACTTTGCTCACTATTGCTTTAAGAATGTTTGTTTATCCTTCACCTTTCATTGTTAGCCAATACCCAAGCCCCGTTACAACCCTTGACTTCTATCTTGATGTGTTGTGCATTTCAATTGTGGAGTTTGAACTTGGTATGAGCATATGGTGTCACTGGTTCTCGCGTCTAAGTAGTAGCATTCCATTCATGAGATCATATCTAAACATGCTTATTAACTCCAGAAATTGCGTTCCTTGTGATACATATATGTGAGTGTTCGTTTTCATATTTACATCAATCTTCTCACATATACTTAGTGTAGGGTGTGTAGTTAGAAAATCTGAGTGAAAATTGAGTGCATATCTTGTAAGGAATTGAGCAAATTCTCTAAGGCATGTTACTACATTCAAAACATGGTTTTAAATGCTTAATTGTGAACTAGTATGTGGTGACTATGATTAAGAATGTACTTAAGTGTGAAGATGACTAAAATCTGTGGGAATGATGATTTTTAACATGTCATGTGCATTGGAAATCCCTAAGACAGTTGTTGGAAGGTTTAGGTTGTGTTTTACTTGTTTTGTTTCGTTTCGTTTTGTTTTGTTTTTCTTTCTGTTTTGCTCGAGGACTAGCAAAAGATAAGTGTGGGGGTATTTGATAGGAGCATATTCATGCGACTTAAAAGGCTTGTTCTCGTGCATTTACGTTATGTTTCTCTAGTTATTTTAGTCCTTTATGCTTCTTTTGTGTGTTTTCAGGTTCTAAGGGCAAGGTATGCAAAAGGATGCCTTTTGGAGCATTTTGGAGCAAAATCGGACTTGGATCGGATAGCTTATATTTGGAGCAAAAGGAACGGACGAAATTAAAGACCAAACTATCATAACCACCTATCATTACTTATCATCACTTAACATATCATTCATTTATCACTTAGCATATCATTCATTTATCAATTATCAAACCATTCACTTATCACTCACCACATATCATTCATTTATTACTTAACATATCATTCATTTATCATATCATTCATTTATCACCACATATCATTCATTTATCACTTATCATAACCATACACTTATCACTTATCATACTCATAATCATCTACACATTTCAACCATTTAAAACATTCCACATGCTTTCACAACTTAATTCACATGCACATTCATCCACCTTTCTCCAAAGAACATCTCACATGCATTTCCACCTTCCTACTTCATCATTTCACCACCTTCTCCATCTTTATTCCACATGCATTTATCATAATTCACCCTAGCTACCACCATTCACACACACATGCACTTATTCTTTCATCATTGAACCACCAATTCAACACATGCATTCACACATCAACAACATCACCCTTGTGCCATGTTTCCCCCTTTGTTCCCACCCATCACATGCATTTCCACCTTGGTCATGCTTTCCCATTTCATTATTCATTCACTTTGCATTCATTCAATTCCACCCCACATGCACCCTTTATTCTTTCATCATTCACAACACCACAAACACCTTAAACAAATAGCCATATACATCTCCACTCCTCCTATAAATACCCTTGCATTCATTCATTCACATATCATCTCATTCACAACACAACACACCACAAACACTTCCTTAGCCTTGAGTTTCTCTCCCTTAGAATCCAAAAACCATCTTCCATTTCCACCACTCCTCATCCATTTCCATAATTTCCCAACACTTCCATCCCCCCAACCAACTATCCCTTAGTCCTTGTGCCACAATAAAGAGGAAGATAAGAGGGCCTAAACGTTCATACAATTCAAGATTGAGTTGTTGGAATGTTTAGGCGTTTCTTTGATTTCAACGTTTAATTTCATTTCTCTTTGTTTTGTAAGTATGAGGAACTAAACCCCCCTTAGCTAGGGGGTGATTCGAAATATATGTTTATGCTTGCATTATGATTTGAGTACTTCTAATTACGTTTCATAAGTTGTGAATTCAATTTGTTTAACTATTTGATTGATAACCTATTTATGTATGTTTATTGAGAGTCGACGCTTAATTTTCATGCATGAATTTGACGCTAGAATATAAGTGAGTTTCACGTAATAGTTATGAACTTATATTCACAAGTAGTGGAGGTTGCTTATAAACAATCGCGTTAAACAAATTCTTGGCATAAGTTTCATGCAATCATAGTAACGAATGCCTCGTCAACACTTATAGTTTTCATGATGCTTAATGATTCTTGCTTGTATCTCTATTATGCAATTCATGTAGGGAACTTGTGAGGAATGCTTTGGGTTGTCGTATGCAATCATCCAATTCATTAACTTAAGGAAAACTTGACGGTTAATTTAAGCGGACCTAATTAACCCGGGGCGTTGAGAATTCATGGTTTATTGAAAAGCAATTAGAAATCGTTTTGTATGCAAGTATAACATGTGTGGAGATGAACCCCTTAGCTAGCTTCCCATCCATTCATTTCCGTCACATTCATCTTTACAATCTATTTTGTTTCCAAGTATCCATTTTATTTCAATTTTCGTCCAAATCCAATCCCCCTTTATTTTGTTTAAGTTTTAGTCTTAATCTTTCTTACTTTTAGTTTCACATTCTTTGAGTCTAGTTTAGTGTTTTATCTTGTTTTTACGTTTTTGAAGTCAAATCCAAGTGGTTAACAATCCCTCCTAATCCCCGGTCCAGAACGATCCCTACTTACACACTTCACTACAATTGACAAAAAGAGGGTTTAATTTGTGCGCGTATAATTCTCGCATCAACTATTAGGTGAAACTCACTTATATTCTAGCGTCATATTCATGCATGAAAATTAAGCGTGTACTCTCAATAAACATACATAAATAAGTTATCAATCAAACAGTTAAACAAATTGAATCCACAACTTATGAAACGCAATTAGAAGTAATCAAATCAAAATGCAAGCATAAACATATATTTCGAATCCCCCCCTAACCAGGGGGGGTTTAGTTCCTCATGATACAAAACAAAGAGAATCAAAGAAACGCCTAAACATTCCAACAACTCAAACTTGAATTGTATGAACGTTTAGGCCCTCTTCTCTTCCATTCCTCATTCGTACAAAACAAAGGGTATTGAAATTAAACATTGAAATCAAAGAAACACCTAAACATTCCAACAACTCAAACTTGAATTGTATGAACGTTTAGGCCCTCTTATCTTCCCCTTCGTTGTAGCACAAGGTCTAAGGATAGTTTGAAGGTGTGAATGGTTTGGGGAGTGGTGAAAATGGAAGGAGGATGTGTTTGAATGAATGAATTTCTGAATTGGAAGAGTGTATGAGAATGAATCAATTGTGGCTGCAATGGATGCCTATTTATAGGTGAAAAGGAGGGAATATGACAGCTAGGAACTTGGTGGAAATCTGGAATGGTGATGGGAGATGCATGTGGCTGATTTATGCATGTGATTAAAGTGGAATGACAGCTAGGTTATGATGATGAATGCACGTCCAAAGTTGGTTGAATGATTATGGTGCATGTGGCTGATTTATTTGAAGGGAATGCATGTGGATTAAAGTGGAATGACAGCTAGGTTATGATGATGAATGCATGTGCAAAGTTGGTTGAATGATTATGGGTGCATGTGGCTGATTTATTTGAAGGGAATGCATGTGCAAAACAGCTAGGAAAAGTTGTGGAATGGCTTTAAGCATATGCAATCCATTTAATGCCCCAAACTACTCCATAACTGAATTCAAGCCTTTCAAATTCGTCCATCCTCATGCCTCCATGCTTGCACTATCCAATCTTGGCCCAAAAATGCTCTAGAATGCTCCAAATTGCTTCTTTTTGCATACTTTGACACGAAAACCTGAATTTGCACGAAAATAACTTTAAACACTATAATTAACATAGTTTAGCTAATTAAATGCAAGAAAACAAGCTAATTAAGTCGTATAAATATGCTCCTATCAAATTCCCCCATGATAGGAGCATATTCATGCGACTTAAATGGCTTGTTCTCGTGCATTTACGTTATGTTTCTTTAGTTATTTTAGTCCTTTATGCTTCTTTTGTGTGTTTTCAGGTTCTAAGGGCAAAGTATGCAAAATGGTGCATTTTGGTGCATTTTGGAGTAGTTTGGGGCGTTAAATGGATTGCATATACTTGAAGCCAAGTAGATGGACGAAATTGAAGACCAAAGGAGGCCTTTGTACCAGAAATTCACACCAACACATCCCATTTCAGATTGCATTCCAATCATTCCAGCCAAGCCACATGCACTCCCTTTAATTTATTCAACCTAGCTGTCAAAGCACATGCACATTCACCCTAATCATTCACATACACAATCTGCCATCATTCACACATTCATTCCACATGCATTCCCTTCACAAATCAGCCACATGCACCCATAATCATTCAACCAACTTTGCACATGCATTCATCATCATAACCTAGCTGTCATTACCCTTTAATCACATGCATAAATCAGCCACATGCATCTCCCATCACCATTTCAGATTTCCACCAAGTTCCTAGCTGTCATATTCCCTCCTTTTCACCTATAAATAAGCATCCATTGCAGCCACAATTCATTCATTCCCATTCATACACAATTCATTCACCATTCACGCCAGAAATTCATCCCCTCTCTATAACACATCCATACTTCACCATTCTTCATATTTTCTGCCCAAAAAGAAGCCTTGAGGTCCCCTACATCCATTCCTATCCTAAACACATCATTCTACACCATCCATAACTCCCCATCCCTCCAAACCTATCCTTAGACCTTGTGCTACAACGAAGAGGAGGAGAAGAGTGCCTAAACGTTCATACAATTCAAGTTTGAGTTGTTGGAATGTTTAGGTGTTTCTTTTCCTCGATTCCAATGTTTAATTTCAATTCTCTTTGTTTTGTACGTATGAGGAACTAAACCCCCCTTGGCTAGGGGGGGATTCGAAATATATGTTTATGCTTGCATTTTGATTTGATTACTTCTAATTGCGTTTCATAAGTTGTGGATTCAATTTGTTTAACTGTTTGATTGATAACTTATTTATGTATGTTTATTGAGAGTATACGCTTAATTTTCATGCATGAATAGGACGCTAGAATATAAGTGAGTTTCACCTAATAGTTACGAACTTATATTCACAAGTAGTGGAGGTTGCTTATAAACAATCGCGTTAAACGAATTCTTGGCATAAGTTTCATGCAATCATAGTAACGAATGCCTCGTCAACACTTATAGTTTTCATGATGCTTAATGATTCTTGCTTGTATCTCTATTATGCAATTCATGTAGGGAACTTGTGAGGAATGCTTTGGGTTGTCGTATGCAATCATCCAATTCATTAACTTAAGGAAAATTTGACGGTTAATTTAAGCGGACCTAATTAACCCGGGGCGTTGAGAATTCATGGTTTATTGAGAAGCAATTAGATTCGTTTTATATGCAAGTATAACATGTATGGAGATGAACCCCTTGGCTAGCATTCATTCATTCAATTCCATCACATTCATCTTTACAATCTGTTTTTAAATACAATCTGTGCATTTTAGTTAATTTCGTCAAAAACTCAATCCCCCTTTACTTTAATGTCCAAATTAGTTAGAAACTGTTTTAGGTTGTGTTTATAAGTGTTTTGATTCAATTTGTTATGCAAATTCGTCCAAATTCACCAAAGTGCTCAAAACTGCCCAGAAAGTGTTTTTAAGGCTGTTTTGAGTGTTTTGGGTGATGTTTGAGTCTTTTGGTTTGTTTTAGTGTTTTAAAGTTTAGTTTTGCATTCTTTGAGTCTAGTTTAGTGTTAAAGTGTCTTAGTTTGTGTTTCTAAGTGTTTTGATTCAAGTTATTACCCAAATTCGTCCAAAGTACTCAAAGTGCTCAAAACTGCCCAGAAAGTGTTTTTAAGGCAGTTGTGAGTGTTTTGGTGCTGTTTTGAGTCTTTTGGTTTGTTTTGGTGTTTTAAAGTTTAGTTTTGCATTCCTTGAGTCTAGTATAGTGTTTTATATTGTGTTTTTACGTTTTTGAGTCAAATCCAAGTGATTAACAATCCCTCCTAATCCCCGGTCCTGAACGATCCCTACTTACATTCTATACTACAATTGTCAAAAAGAGGGTTTAATTTGTGCGCGTATAATTCCCGCATCACCCCACACTTAGCTTTTGCTAGTCCTCGAGCAAAACAAAACAAAAGAAACCAAAAACAAAACAAAACGAACAAAACACAACCTACACCTTCCAACATTTGCCTCAGGGATTTCCAATGCACATGACATGTTAAAAATCATCATTCCCACAGATTTAAGCCATCTTTACACTTAAGTACATTCTTAATCATAGTCACCACATACTAGTTCACAATTAAACATTTAAAACCATGTTTTGAATGTAGTAACATGCCTTAGAGAATTCCCTCAATTCCTTACTAGATGTACTCTCGTTTTTCACACAGATTTTCTGACTACACACCCTACACTAGTTATATGTGAGAAATTGATGTAACATGAAAGACTAGTATCTCACATATGTTATAACAAAAGAAAGCATTTTCTGGATTTACGATAATGACATGAATATGATCTCATGAATGGAATGCTACTACTTAGAATGAGAACCAGTGATTTCATAAGCTCATATCAATTCCAAACTCCACATTATTGAACACATAACGATCAAGATAGAAGCATAAGGGTTGAAACGGGGCTAAAGGTGTTTGGCTAACAAAAAAAAAAGGATAAGGAAAACAAAGGTTCTTAAAGAAATAGCAAGCAAAGCATTTGAATTAACTTAGAATTCACTTTTGAATGAAAACTCAACTTTTGAACAAAAAGGGAGAATTTAGACAATTTAGGGCCAGAATTGGTGTTTTGGACCCTTCTTCAACATTCATTCTTTTATTTTATTTTATTTTTTTCAAGCTCTTTTTTTTTTTCTTTCTTTCTTTCTTTTCTTTTCTGGTTTTCTTTTCTTTTGAATCTCAAAACATACTTAAGAACAAGCATTCCTTCCCCCACACTCATTTTCTTGCATAATGTAACTCAAAAGGAATTCCTTTAAGTCATGCTCACTATCTTTGAAGAACAAGGGTGTGGACTGTCCTACACTAGGCTAGGTGAGGATAATGTGGGTAAACAAAGAATGAAGGCTAAACAAGGCTCAACGGGGTTAAAACTTACAAC
Organism: Pyrus pyrifolia; assembly: GCA_016587475.1. NCBI lineage: Eukaryota > Viridiplantae > Streptophyta > Magnoliopsida > Rosales > Rosaceae > Pyrus > Pyrus pyrifolia. Next base: position 2,020,992 of record BNSU01000024.1, read on the forward strand.
AAATACGAAATATGGGAAGTGAGGCTATTTGGCTATGGTGGCAACTACACAACTTCATCTTGATATATGTTATGCAATTCAATGTCATGCTTTGAATGAAACGGATATAAGTTCTAGCATTTAGTTCTATCATGATACAATTGCATTCTAAGTAGTAACCAAGCAAGGAATAATGAGATCATGCAACAACTTTAGAAAACAAAGAATCACAGATTATAACTCTCTAAAGAAGGTAATGGCTCAAGTCTCACAGGGTTGTAGCGTTTGTTTGAGTTCCTTCCTTCAAGCATGTTACAAAAACGAATTTTTCTTTTATGATTGCATGTGAAGTCATACATTATAACCATAACCAAGCATATACCAAGAGTAAATCAAACTTTTCTCTATGTTTATAACTCTTTTTAACAGTCATGCAATTACAAACCAAATCCTTATCATTGTGTTGGAAGGTACCCTAAGACACAAACACACAAAAACGACTCAAAACACTCTTTTTAGGCTTTTCAAAACATGTTTTTCAAATTTTTATGTGATTTTCGGAGTTATAAAAACAAAACATACTAAAACACTTAAAAACACCTTAAACAGCAAGGAACAACATTTGAAGTAATGGGTGATACAATCCCACGAATTTGCATTAAATATACTTAGTTACCCCCCCACACTTAAATCAAACATTGTCCTCAATGTTTTAAGCATAGATTCACACAAAACATAAGTAAACACACAAAAAGCACTTAAACATACTAAACATGGCAGAATGTAACTAACAAAGAGAAGAGTTTAGGGACGCAAATCTGGTTATGGAGTGTAAATTCCCTCTTCTCCTTGGTGATTGCATTGAGGCTTTGATTTTTGTGATTCCACAGGCTTATACTTGAACTGGGTTGGAGGATTCTTTTGGTCTCCTCCACTCGTTGATTTCCTTTGTGCTACTCTTGAACTGGGCAGCAGGATTCTTTTGGTCTTCCCCGAAGGTCTGAGCTTCCTCCTTTTATCTGTTTCTTTGTTCAATCTTTCCAATTCGTATTGAAGAGGGTTAGAGGATAGCTCAGCATATGCAGTTGTTGCTTGTCTCCACATGCTTCAATGTATCATTTTCACTTGCCTTACTTGCTCCCCTTTGCAGAAGTGGTCCCTTCTCTGGAAGTGTATCAACCGTTGAAGATGACTACTCGAGAGCAACGCTAGGTAAGCAACCAGGGAATAGCTTCCAGGCAGTTGGCTCCAGATCGGAAGACTGACTCCAAGTGCCGGCTGATTGCTTCTTTTACTTTGCTATACGAGGGAAAGAGCATGATATGAGATACTTTTGCTTTTGACCTTGATGATATGAGATACCTTTGCTTTTGAAGAAGCGGTGAATGAATCAGCACATGTATTTGTTGTGCTACTTCCTCCTGGGTCATCTGTGCTCCAGGCATCTGGTATCATCTTTGGGGAAGAAGAAAGAATTGAGTGTTTCGAAAGGCTTTGCTGGGAGTGTGCCCTCAAAGGTGAGGAAGAGTTGGGCATTTTCTTCAGGTCTGCCTTGCCATAAAAGATGAAGGTCGACATATATAGGGATTTCCCAATAGCAAGTGGTGGTACTGTTCTTTTACCGTTGTCGACAAACGTTTTGATCCCGCAAATCCGGCTTTTTGAAATAGTGACGACTCTTCGATCTTTGAATGCGCCCCTTCGATTTCTGAATGACGCCTCTTCGATTTCTGAACGAGCGCCACTTTTGACAAAGTTACACGCGTTTTCTGAAAAGCAGAGAAAGCGTCGCCGAACTTTGCGCTTGTCAGCTAAAGATGTGTAGTTGCGATGATGGCCTCCACGTGTCTTCAACTTTGTCAGAGATCTTTTAACAAAGTTGAACGCGTTTTCTGAAAAGCCGAGAGAGTGTCGCCGAACTTTACGCAGGAAATTCCGGCTTTTTGATGCGAGAATTATACGCGCACAAATTAAACCCTCTTTTTGACAATTGTAGTATAGAATGTAAGTAGGGATCGTTCAGGACCGGGGATTAGGAGGGATTGTTAATCACTTGGATTTGACTCAAAAACGTAAAAACACAATATAAAACACTATACTAGACTCAAAGAATGCAAAACTAAACTTTAAAACACCAAAACAAACCAAAAGACTCAAAACAGCACCAAAACACTCAAAACTGCCTTAAAAACACTTTCTGGGCAGTTTTGAGCACTTTGAGTACTTTGGACGAATTTGGGTAATAACTTGAATCAAAACACTTAGAAACACAAACTAAGACACTTTAACACTAAACTAGACTCAAAGAATGCAAAACTAAACTTTAAAACACTAAAACAAACCAAAAGACTCAAACATCACCCAAAACACTCAAAACAGCCTTAAAAACACTTTCTGGGCAGTTTTGAGCACTTTGGTGAATTTGGACGAATTTGCATAACAAATTGAATCAAAACACTTATAAACACAACCTAAAACAGTTTCTAACTAATTTGGACATTAAAGTAAAGGGGGATTGAGTTTTTGACGAAATTAACTAAAATGCACAGATTGTATTTAAAAACAGATTGTAAAGATGAATGTGATGGAATTGAATGAATGAATGCTAGCCAAGGGGTTCATCTCCATACATGTTATACTTGCATATAAAACGAATCTAATTGCTTCTCAATAAACCATGAATTCTCAACGCCCCGGGTTAATTAGGTCCGCTTAAATTAACCGTCAAATTTTCCTTAAGTTAATGAATTGGATGATTGCATATGACAACCCAAAGCATTCCTCACAAGTTCCCTACATGAATTCCTCACAAGTTATAATGTATGACTTCACATGCAATCATAAAAGAAAAATTCGTTTTTGTAACATGCTTGAAGGAAGGAACTCAAACAAACGCTACAACCCTGTGAGACTTGAGCCATTACCTTCTTTAGAGAGTTATAATCTGTGATTCTTTGTTTTCTAAAGTTGTTGCATGATCTCATTATTCCTTGCTTGGTTACTACTTAGAATGCAATTGTATCATGATAGAACTAAATGCTAGAACTTATATCCGTTTCATTCAAAGCATGACATTGAATTGCATAACATATATCAAGATGAAGTTGTGTAGTTGCCACCATAGCCAAATAGCCTCACTTCCCATATTTCGTATTTGTTGTAAGTTTTAACCCCGTTGAGCCTTGTTTAGCCTTCATTCTTTGTTTACCCACATTATCCTCACCTAGCCTAGGGTAGGACAGTCCACACCCTTGTTCTTCAAAGATAGTGAGCATGACTTAAAGGAATTCCTTTTGAGTTACATTATGCAAGAAAATGAGTGTGGGGGAAGGAATGCTTGTTCTTAAGTATGTTTTGAGATTCAAAAGAAAAGAAAACCAGAAAAGAAAAGAAAGAAAGAAAGAAAAAAAAAAAGAGCTTGAAAAAAATAAAATAAAATAAAAGAATGAATGTTGAAGAAGGGTCCAAAACACCAATTCTGGCCCTAAATTGTCTAAATTCTCCCTTTTTGTTCAAAAGTTGAGTTTTCATTCAAAAGTGAATTCTAAGTTAATTCAAATGCTTTGCTTGCTATTTCTTTAAGAACCTTTGTTTTCCTTATCCTTTTTTTTTGTTAGCCAAACACCTTTAGCCCCGTTTCAACCCTTATGCTTCTATCTTGATCGTTATGTGTTCAATAATGTGGAGTTTGGAATTGATATGAGCTTATGAAATCACTGGTTCTCATTCTAAGTAGTAGCATTCCATTCATGAGATCATATTCATGTCATTATCGTAAATCCAGAAAATGCTTTCTTTTGTTATAACATATGTGAGATACTAGTCTTTCATGTTACATCAATTTCTCACATATAACTAGTGTAGGGTGTGTAGTCAGAAAATCTGTGTGAAAAACGAGAGTACATCTAGTAAGGAATTGAGGGAATTCTCTAAGGCATGTTACTACATTCAAAACATGGTTTTAAATGTTTAATTGTGAACTAGTATGTGGTGACTATGATTAAGAATGTACTTAAGTGTAAAGATGGCTTAAATCTGTGGGAATGATGATTTTTAACATGTCATGTGCATTGGAAATCCCTGAGGCAAATGTTGGAAGGTGTAGGTTGTGTTTTGTTCGTTTTGTTTTGTTTTTGGTTTCTTTTGTTTTGTTTTGCTCGAGGACTAGCAAAAGCTAAGTGTGGGGTGATGCGGGAATTATACGCGCACAAATTAAACCCTCTTTTTGACAATTGTAGTATAGAATGTAAGTAGGGATCGTTCAGGACCGGGGATTAGGAGGGATTGTTAATCACTTGGATTTGACTCAAAAACGTAAAAACACAATATAAAACACTATACTAGACTCAAAGAATGCAAAACTAAACTTTAAAACACCAAAACAAACCAAAAGACTCAAAACAGCACCAAAACACTCAAAACTGCCTTAAAAAACACTTTCTGGGCAGTTTTGAGCACTTTGAGTACTTTGGACGAATTTGGGTAATAACTTGAATCAAAACACTTAGAAACACAAACTAAGACACTTTAACACTAAACTAGACTCAAAGAATGCAAAACTAAACTTTAAAACACTAAAACAAACCAAAAGACTCAAACATCACCCAAAACACTCAAAACAGCCTTAAAAACACTTTCTGGGCAGTTTTGAGCACTTTGGTGAATTTGGACGAATTTGCATAACAAATTGAATCAAAACACTTATAAACACAACCTAAAACAGTTTCTAACTAATTTGGACATTAAAGTAAAGGGGGATTGAGTTTTTGACGAAATTAACTAAAATGCACAGATTGTATTTAAAAACAGATTGTAAAGATGAATGTGATGGAATTGAATGAATGAATGCTAGCCAAGGGGTTCATCTCCATACATGTTATACTTGCATATAAAACGAATCTAATTGCTTCTCAATAAACCATGAATTCTCAACGCCCCGGGTTAATTAGGTCCGCTTAAATTAACCGTCAAATTTTCCTTAAGTTAATGAATTGGATGATTGCATACGACAACCCAAAGCATTCCTCACAAGTTCCCTACATGAATTGCATAATAGAGATACAAGCAAGAATCATTAAGCATCATGAAAACTATAAGTGTTGACAAGGCATTCGTTACTATGATTGCATGAAACTTATGCCAAGAATTCGTTTAACGCGATTGTTTATAAGCAACCTCCACTACTTGTGAATATAAGTTCGTAACTATTAGGTGAAACTCACTTATATTCTAGCGTCATATTCATGCATGAAAATTAAGCGTATACTCTCAATAAACATACATAAATAAGTTATCAATCAAACAGTTAAACAAATTGAATCCACAACTTATGAAACGCAATTAGAAGTAATCAAATCAAAATGCAAGCATAAACATATATTTCGAATCCCCCCCTAGCCAAGGGGGGTTTAGTTCCTCATACGTACAAAACAAAGAGAATTGAAATTAAACATTGGAATCGAGGAAAAGAAACACCTAAACATTCCAACAACTCAAACTTGAATTGTATGAACGTTTAGGCACTCTTCTCCTCCTCTTCGTTGTAGCACAAGGTCTAAGGATAGGTTTGGAGGGATGGGGAGTTATGGATGGTGTAGAATGATGTGTTTAGGATAGGGATGGATGTAGGGGACCTCAAGGCTTCTTTTTGGGCAGAAAATATGAAGAATGGTGAAGTATGGATGTGTTATAGAGAGGGGATGAATTTCTGGCGTGAATGGTGAATGAATTGTGTATGAATGGGAATGAATGAATTGTGGCTGCAATGGATGCTTATTTATAGGTGAAAAGGAGGGAATATGACAGCTAGGAACTTGGTGGAAATCTGAAATGGTGATGGGAGATGCATGTGGCTGATTTATGCATGTGATTAAAGGGTAATGACAGCTAGGTTATGATGATGAATGCATGTGCAAAGTTGGTTGAATGATTATGGGTGCATGTGGCTGATTTGTGAAGGGAATGCATGTGGAATGAATGTGTGAATGATGGCAGATTGTGTATGTGAATGATTAGGGTGAATGTGCATGTGCTTTGACAGCTAGGTTGAATAAATTAAAGGGAGTGCATGTGGCTTGGCTGGAATGATTGGAATGCAATCTGAAATGGGATGTGTTGGTGTGAATTTCTGGTACAAAGGCCTCCTTTGGTCTTCAATTTCGTCCATCTACTTGGCTTCAAGTATATGCAATCCATTTAACGCCCCAAACTACTCCAAAATGCACCAAAATGCACCATTTTGCATACTTTGCCCTTAGAACCTGAAAACACACAAAAGAAGCATAAAGGACTAAAATAACTAAAGAAACATAACGTAAATGCACGAGAACAAGCCATTTAAGTCGCATGAATATGCTCCTATCATGGGGGAATTTGATAGGAGCATATTTATACGACTTAATTAGCTTGTTTTCTTGCATTTAATTAGCTAAACTATGTTAATTATAGTGTTTAAAGTTATTTTCGTGCAAATTCAGGTTTTCGTGTCAAAGTATGCAAAAAGAAGCAATTTGGAGCATTCTAGAGCATTTTTGGGCCAAGATTGGATAGTGCAAGCATGGAGGCATGAGGATGGACGAATTTGAAAGGCTTGAATTCAGTTATGGAGTAGTTTGGGGCATTAAATGGATTGCATATGCTTAAAGCCATTCCACAACTTTTCCTAGCTGTTTTGCACATGCATTCCCTTCAAATAAATCAGCCACATGCACCCATAATCATTCAACCAACTTTGCACATGCATTCATCATCATAACCTAGCTGTCATTCCACTTTAATCCACATGCATTCCCTTCAAATAAATCAGCCACATGCACCATAATCATTCAACCAACTTTGGACGTGCATTCATCATCATAACCTAGCTGTCATTCCACTTTAATCACATGCATAAATCAGCCACATGCATCTCCCATCACCATTCCAGATTTCCACCAAGTTCCTAGCTGTCATATTCCCTCCTTTTCACCTATAAATAGGCATCCATTGCAGCCACAATTGATTCATTCTCATACACTCTTCCAATTCAGAAATTCATTCATTCAAACACATCCTCCTTCCATTTTCACCACTCCCCAAACCATTCACACCTTCAAACTATCCTTAGACCTTGTGCTACAACGAAGGGGAAGATAAGAGGGCCTAAATGATGTGAGAATTATACGCACACAAATTAAACCCTCTTTTTATCAATTGTAGTGAAGAATGTAAGTAGGGATCGTTCTGGACCGGGGATTAGGAGGGATTGTTAATCACTTGGATTTGACTCAAAAACGTAGAAACACAATATAAAACACTATACTAGACTCAAAGAATGCAAAACTAAACTTTAAAACACAAAAACAAACCAAAAGACTCAAAACAGCCCCAAAACACTCAAAACTGCCTTAAAAACACAATCTGGGCAGTTTTGAGCACTAGACACAACTTTGGACGAAAATTGGTTTTAACTTGACCTAAGACACTTAAAAACACAAACTAAATTGATTTCTAACTAATTTGACTCAACAAAGTAAAGGGGGATTGGTTTTGGACGATTTTAAAAACAAAACTTAAAACTTTGTAAAACGAACAGATTTTAAACGAATTTGGATTTAATGAATGGATGGGAAGCTAGCTAAGGGGTTCATCTCCACACATGTTATACTTGCACACAAAACGATTTCTAATTGGTTTTCAATAAACCATGAATTCTCAACGCCCCAGATTAACCGTGAATTGCACTAATTAACCCTCAGATTTTCCTAACGTTATTGAATTGGATGATTGCATACGACAACCCAAAACATTCCCCACAAGTCCCCTACATGATTGCATAATAGAGATACAAGCAAGAATCATTAAGTTCTATGAAAACCATAAGCATTGACGAAGCACTTGTTACTATGATTGCATGAAACTTATGCCAAGAATTTACTTAACGCGATTGAGATCATCAACCTTTACTACTTGTGAATATAATTCCATAACGATTAGGTGAAATTTCCTTATATCCTAGCATCCAATTTATGCATGATAATTAAGCGTGCACTCTCAACCAACACACACAAATCAATGTAATTCACATAGATAAGTAAATTGAATTCACAACTTATGAAACGCAATTAGAAGTAATCAAATCATATTGCAAGCATAAACATGTGTATCGAATCCCCCCCAGCCAAGGGGGGGTTTAGTTCCTCATACGCACAAAACAAAGAGAATTGAAATTAAACATTGAAATCAAAGGAAAAGAAACACCTAGAAATTCCAGCGACACGAACTTGAATTGCATGAACTTCCGAGCTTCCTTCTCCTCCTCCTTGGTGCGGCAAGGGTCTAGGGACAGGTTTTAGGGCCTTAGGTGTATGGATGGATGGTTATGGAGGGATGTAGTAGTGTTTAGGGGAAGGGGATGGTGCGGCCAAGGTCTAAAACTAAGGAAGGGGGTGTTTGGTGGCTGCGGCAAGTGTGTGGAGAAGTTTGGACGAAATTCTGGAGTGAATGAAGGTGTATGAGAGGTGGTGTTTTGATCTAGGGGTTAATATGAGTATATATAGGCACCTAAAACCCTAGGGTAATCAGATATGGACTTGAATAACCCAAATCCACTAGGAAATAGGCTTAGAAATCAGAAATAGAGAGGGATAATGCTTCCTAGATGTGGCAGGTAAGAGATAAGGTGATAAGGCTTCTAGAATGCCTTGCAAGGCAAGGGAAATCAGTTTGGACGAATTTTGGGGCGCCACCTTTGTAGGAGATAAGATAAGGTTCCTAAAATCATGCTTTAAGTGCCAATTTTGTAGGGAAAAAGGGATAAGGGTGCGGCAAAGCTTAGGGATAATGTTTAGGGCTTCTAGAAAGCCCTAAAACTAAGGGGAATTGGATAAAACCCACAGCAAGGATAGGATAGGGCATCTAAGGCTTCTAGAAACCCTCCAAGATAAGGTAAAGTGCATGGCATCCCTATAGGATTAGGATAAGGTGTCCTAAATGGATAAGGACTCCTCATTGTACTTGGAAACTTTGCCTATTAGGATTAGGAAACCTTGTCTTCATCATTCCTTCTTCATCTTGGACTCCTTTTCCTTCTTGGACTTGGAAAACTTCTTTGTTGCTTCACTTGAGACCATATGGATTTTGACTTTCCTACTTCAAGTAGGAAACCTTGTTTGAGTAGGAATCTTCATTCTTCTAGGAATCCTAATTCAACTAGGAAACCCATTTCCATTAGGGACTTTCCTACTTCAACTAGGAAACCTTGCTCAAGTAGGAAACATCATCTTCAAATCTTCAATTTCGTCCATCCTCTTGGCTCCAAGCATATGATGTCCATTCCAAGCTCTAATTTGTTCCAAAAGGTGCCAAAATGCATCCTTTTGCATACTTTGCCCTTAAAACCTGAAAATACATAAAACTAGCTTAAAAGACTACTTTACTAAGGAAAAACACTATAAATGCACAAGAACAAGCTAAACTAAGGTGCATAAATATGCTCCTATCAAATTCCCCCACACTTAGCTTTTGCTAGTCCTCGAGCAAAACAAAATGAAACAAAGTAAGTAAACGAAGTAAAACGAGTAAAACACAACCTACACCTTCCAACAATCGCCTCAGGGATTTCCAATGCACATGACATGTTAGAAATCATCGTTCCCACAGATTTTAGCCATCTTTACGCTTAAGCACTTACTTAATCATAGTCACTACTCATTAGTTCACAAATAACCAATTTAAAACATGATTTGAATGTAGTAACATGCCTTAGAGACTTCCCTCAATTCCTTACTAGATATGCACTCAATTTTCACACAGATTTTCTGACCACACACCCTATACTAGTTATATGTGAGAAGATAGATGTAAATATGAAAACGAATGCTCACATATATGTATGACAAAGAAAGCACTTTTTGGAGTTAAATAGCATGTTTATCAATATGATCTCATGAATGGAATGCTACTACTTAGATGCGAGAACCAGTGACACCATATGCTCGTACCAATTTTAAACTCTACAAATTGAAACACATAACACTCAAGATTAAAATCAAGGGTTGTAACGGGGCTAGGGGTATTGGCTAACAAAGAAGGATAAAGGATAACAAAAGTTCTTTCAAGCAATAGTAAGCAAAGTAATGAATTTGACACTTAAACTATCTCAAATGGCCGAAATCAATTAGTACACACAAGGGAAGATTCATGCAACATTTAGGGTCAAATTCACTCTTTTGGACCCTTCCTTCAACAACCAACACTTGTGAGTTCATTCTCACTTATTTTTCAACTCTTTTTCTTCCTTTTCAACACTTTTCTATTTTCTTTTGATTTTTCTACGAATTTCTCTTCTTTTCTTCTTTTTTTTCTTTTTTTCTTTTTCTTTTTCGTGCCCTTTCATCTTCCCCCACACTCGTTTTCTGCCATAAATTGACCAAAGGAGTTCACCCTAAGTCGTGCTTTACTATGCTTTAAGAACAAAGGTATGGAAAGTCCTAATCTAGGCTAGGTGAGGATAATGTGGCTAACAATGAAAATAGGCTAAATAAGGCTCAAAGGGGTTTAAACCTACAATACAAATGACAAGGGTGGATTCGGCTATTTGGCTATGGTGGTGACTACTACACAACTTCATCTTGTTATTTGTTATGCTAATCAATTTCATGCTTTGAATAAAATGGGTATGAGTTATAGTATTTGGAACTATAGTTCAAAGTAGTAACCAAGCAAAGAATAATGAGATCATGCAACGACTTTAGAAAACAAGAATGCACAGATTTTGACCTCTCCAAATAAACGTTTAGGCTCAAGTCTCACAAGGTTGTAGCATTTGTTTGAGTTCCTTCCTTCAAGCATGTTACAAAAACTATTTTTTTCTTTTTGATTACATGTGAAGCCATAAGTTATAACCACAACTAAGCATAAACAAAGAGTAAATCAAACTTCCATCCATGTTAATCATTCTCTTTAACAGTCATGCAATTACAAACCGAATCCTCATCATTGTGTTGGAAGGTACCCTAAGACACACAAAAACAACTCTTTTTGGGTTTTCAAAACAATTTTTTCAATTTTTATGGGTTTTTCGGATTTTTAAGTCAACACACTCTAAAACACTCTAAAACAGCCTAAAAACACCTAAAAACAGCAAGAAACAACATTTGAAATTATGGGTGACAAAACCCTACGAATTTGCATCAAAACACTTTGGTTACCCCCCCACACTTAAATCAAACATTGTCCTCAATGTTTCAAGCATAGACTCACACAAATAACAAACAAACAAACAAAACAACATCTAACAACCTAACATGGCAGAAACAAAATCAACAACAAAGAGAAGAGTTTAGGAACGCAAATCTGGAATTGGAGTGCTTTCTCGGTCTTCCTTTGTTGAATGCATGGGTTGCCTCCCAAGTAGCGCTTGCTTTAACGTCGTACAGCCGGACGAAGACCTCATTCACTCCTTACTAGGGCCCACGGCATGCAAGGGAAGCTCTTCCACGGCATGCTCCACAAAGGTGTCATAATAGGGCTTCAAACGATGCCCGTTCACCTTGAATTCGTGTCCTGTTTTCAAGCTTTGGATTTGGACTGCACCATGAACAAAAACATTAGTAATAACAAATGGTCCAATCCACTTAGAACGTAACTTACCGGGAAACAAACGTAAACGGGAATTGAACAATAGCACTTTCTGCCCAATTGAGAATGATTTCCCACGGATCATGTTGTCATGGAAAGCTTTGGTCTTTTGCTTGTAAATGCTTGCATTATCGTACGCCTCGTGCCTTATCTCATCAAGCTCATTTAATTGCAATCTCCTTTGACTTCCCGCTTCGTCGAGGTTCATGTTAAACTTCTTGACGGCCCAAAGTGCTTTGTGCTCCAATTCAACGGGAAGATGGCACGCCTTGCCATAGACAAGTCGAAAGGGGGACATCCCAATGGGGGTTTTGTACGCCGTACGATACGCCCAAAGTGCATCATCTAACCGTAAGCTCCAATCCTTCCTTGTTGGCCCAACGGTCTTCTCAAGTATTTGCTTGATCTCTCGGTTGGAAACCTCAGCTTGGCCATTTGTTTGAGGATGGTAAGGTGTAGAAACCTTATGGGTGACATGGTATTTCCTCAATAACGCTTCAATGGTCCGATTGCAAAAGTGTGACCCTCCATCACTAATGATCACTCGTGGCATGCCAAACCTTGCAAAAATGTTAGTTCTAATAAAATCTGCAACCACTTTAGAATCATTAGTCCGGGTGGCTTTTGCTTCCACCCACTTCGACACATAATCAACCGCAAGCAAAATATACGTAAAACCATATGATGATGGAAAGGGACCCATAAAGTCAATACCCCAAACATCAAAAATTTCAACATTTAGGATAGAAACCTGCGGCATTTGGTCCCTTGCACTAATACCACCTATTCTTTGACATTTATCACATGTTAAGCAAAACGTTCTAGCATCCTTAAAAACACTAGGCCAATAAAATCCACATTGTAACACTTTGAGGGCCGTGCGTTGTGTGCCAAAGTGCCCTCCACATGCATATGTATGACAAAAACTCAAAATTGAATGACATTCAGAATCATGCACACAACGACGTATAATCTGATCAGGACAAAATTTCCATAAGTATGGATCATCCCACACATAAAACCGTGCATCATGCCTAAGTTTATCACGTTGGTGTCTAGTGAACTCACTTGGAATTCGTTTTGACACCAAAAAATTAACAATATCGGCATACCAAGGTGCACTAACCTTAATGGACAGCAATTGTTCATCGGGGAATGTCTCGGCAATGGGTAGGGCCTCTTCATTGTGCACCATTCGGCTTAGGTGATCAGCCACCACGTTTTCACTTCCCTTCTTGTCCCGAATCTCTATGTCGAACTCTTGAAGTAGCAACATCCACCGAATTAGTCGTGGCTTGGCCTCCTTTTTAGTGAGCAAGTACTTCAGAGCTGCATGATCAGTGAAAACAATTACTTTAGTACCAATTAGATATGATCGAAATTTATCTAAAGCAAAGACAACGGCAAGAAGTTCTTTTTCCGTAGTGGAGTAGTTCAACTGGGCATCGTTCAACGTCCGTGAGGCATAATAGATGACATGCGGCCTCTTGTCCTTTCTTTGTCCCAAAACAGCCCCTAAAGCATAATCGGACGCATCACACATAAGCTCGAACGGGAGGCTCCAATCCGGGGGAACAATAATGGGTGCCGTGGTCAACAACTCCTTGAGTTGGTTGAATGATGCCGTGCATTCCTTGGTGAATTCAAACGTCACGTCTTTTTGTAGGAGACGGCAAAGAGGTTGTGCAACCTTCGAGAAATCCTTGATAAACCTACGATAGAAACCTGCATGGCCAAGAAAAGAACGAACCTCTCTAACCGAAGTTGGAGAGGGTAAGTGACGTACAAGATCTATTTTCGACTTATCAACCTCAATACCGTTTTCAGAGACTATATGACCTAAAACTATGCCTTGTTTAACCATGAAATGACATTTTTCCCAATTAAGAACAAGGTTAGTTTCAACGCAACGTTTTAAGATTAAACTAAGATTATGCAAACAACCATCAAAAGAATCACCAAACACGCTAAAATCATCCATAAACACTTCAATGATTTTCTCAACATAATCAGAAAATATGCTCATCATGCATCGTTGAAATGTAGCAGGTGCATTACATAAACCAAAAGGCATGCGACGATATGCAAAAGTACCGAAGGGGCATGTAAAAGTAGTTTTTTCTTGATCTTCGGGTGTTATGACAATTTGATTATAACCAGAATAACCATCGAGAAAACAATAGAAAGCATAACCGGCTAACCTCTCAAGCATTTGGTCGATGAATGGCAATGGGAAGTGATCCTTCCTTGTTGCGGCGTTTAGCTTTCTATAATCGATGCACACCCTCCAACCGGTTTGAATGCGTTGAGGAACAAGTTCATTTTCGGCATTTGCAACCACAGTCACCCCAGATTTCTTCGGAACGCATTGAACAGGTGAGACCCACTTACTATCCGAGATTGGATAGATTACTCCACAATCCAAGAGCTTGATTACCTCCTTCTTCACAACTTCCATCATCGGAGGGTTGAGACGGCGTTGAGCCTCTCGGGACGTTTTAGACCCCTCCTCTAGAAGTATGCGATGCATGCATGTAGTGGGGCTAATTCCCTTGATGTCGGCCAAGGTCCATCCAATTGCCGTTTTGTACTCCTTAAGCACTCGCACCAATTTGCTCTCTTCTTGTGCCGTGAGTGAGGATGAAATAATGACGGGCAACGTGTCATCCTTGCCCAAGAAAATGTACTTCAAATGACTAGGCAATGGCTTAAGTTCAAGTGTAGGTGGCTGCACAACTGAGGGAAGCATTTTATTAGCCGAAACTGAACTTAAAATAGGGTCCGAATACTTACCCGATTGTGTTGGCAATGACTCGAGGGCAGCCACCATCTCAATGACCTCATCATTAGGGGGCACGGCAAAAGAATGATCATGCATGCCGTGGGTTCCCATGGTTGTGGCTTCCATGTTTTGCTTGTCCATGCCTTGTGCAATGACCAATTCAAGTGCATCGTTGTTCAATTTGTCAAAATAGTCCTGCGACAAAGAGTCAATTACATCAATAGCAAAACATGAATGATTCTCACTAGGGTACTTCATAGAATCAGAAAGATTAAAATTAATAACTTCCCCATCAAATTCCATCGTCAACGTGCCATTATAGACGTCAATCTTTGTCCGAGCAGTTTTCATGAATGGCCTTCCGAGGAGGATGGGCAATGAAGGGGCATGGTCTGATTCATCCATCTCAAGTATGTAGAAGTCCGCCGGGAAGATCAAATGATTAACCTGCACTAACACATCTTCCAAAACTCCCTTTGGATAGGCATTAGATCTATCGGCTAATTGTATAATCACACCATCGTTTTTCAACGCTCCTAGGTTCATAGATGCATAAATTGAATATGGCATGACATTTATAGATGCACCTAGGTCTAACATGGCAGATTCAAACCTAGAATTACCAATAACACACGGAATTGTAAAACTACCCGGATCTTTGCATTTTGGGGGCAGCTTGCGTTGTAAGATGGCTGAGACGTTTTCACCTACTTTGACCACCTCCTTGGTCGAAATCCTCCTCCTATTGGTGCAAAGTTCCTTCAAGAATTTGGCGTACCTCGGGACTTGCTTGATTGCATCCAAAAGGGGGATATTGACTTGAACTTTCCGAAACGTCTCCAAAATGTCCTTTTCCGCTTCTTCTTTCTTTGTTTGCTTAAACCTACTAGGAAAAGGAACATTCGCAGGAAAATCATTAGTATGAACCGAATTTGACACGTTTTTACCTTTATTGGATGAATTGGACAACTTGGGGTCACTTGGAACATGCGGCCCATTTGGTTCCACCTTGGCCGTGAGTGGCCTTTGCTCCTCCTCTTCAATTCTCAACTCGTCCTCCTCATTGGAACGTGATTTGGATGGGTTGAGGTCAGATCCGACTTGCTTTCCACTTCGCAAATGCATCGCTTTTGCAGATTCGAATCCGCCTTTCGGATTGACCACCGTTGAACTTGGCAACTTTCCTTGCTCACGAAATTGCCCCATAAACTCGGCAATTTGTCCCACTTGTTTCTCTAAGTTGTCCACCCTCTTCTCTTGCATTTGCCTCTCTTTGTTTTGATTTTGGACTTCCTGCGTCAAAGTAGTAAGTAATTGAAAAATCTTATCATTATCACTTGAATTACCTACATTGCTTTGGGCAGGTTGTGCTTGGGCTTGTGGTGGTGCCAACGGCTTTTGATAGAAACCCGGGGGTTGTTGCCTAAATCCGCTTTGTTGTTGACCTTGTTGGGGGTCTCGCCATTTGAAATTCGGATGATCACGCCAACCGGGATTGTAAGTATTAGAAAACGGATCACCACGTGATTGGTATTGATTGCCATATCCCACGGCATTGAGTGTCTCCCACCCTCCATTCTCGATCAATTGTGGGCACGTGTCCGTAGGGTGTCCTTGCATGGAGCATACGCCACAAGAAGCTACGGTTTTGACTTTTGGACCTTCCACCACCTGAGAAAGCAACGTAGTAAGGTTAGCCATTTGATTTTGAAGTTCGGTTATGGCACTTACCTCATTAACTTGGTGTTGCCGTGGGGTACTCCTCTGTCCAACGCCTTCGTATTGTTGAGCGTTCAATGCTCGATTAGCAATCAAAGTCTTTGCAGCAGTGGGGGTCTTGTCCACTGATGCGAGATTTATACGCACACAAATTAAACCCTCTTTTTGTCAATTGTAGTATAAGTATAAGTAGGGATCGTTCTGGACCGGGGATTAGGAGGGATTGCTAAAACCTTGGAAACTGACTCAAAAACGTAAAAACAAGATAAAACACTAAACTAGACTCAAAGAATGTGAAACTAAACGTTAAAACACTAAGACAAACCAAAAGACTCAAAATGCTTTAAAAACACAAACTAAATTGATTTCTAACTAAATTGAACAATAAAGTAAAGGGGGATTGGATTTGGACGACTTTAAACTAAAAATGGAAACTTGGAAATAAAACAAATTGTAAATATGGATTTTGACGGAAATGAATGGATGGGAAGCTAGCTAAGGGGTTCATCTCCACATATGTTATACTTGCATACAAAACGATGTCTAATTGCTTTTCAATAAACCATGAATTCTCAACGCCCCGGGTTAATTAGGTCCGCTTAAATTAACCGTCAAGTTTTCCTTAAGTTAATGAATTGGATGATTGCATACGACAATCCAAAGCATTCCTCACAAGTTCCCTACATGAATTGCATAATAGAGATACAAGCAAGAATCATTAAGCATCATGAAAACTATAAGTGTTGACGAGGCATTCGTTACTATGATTGCATGAAACTTATGCCAAGAATATGTTTAACACGATTGTTTATAAGCAACCTCCACTACTTGTGAATATAAGTTCATAACTATTACGTGAAACTCACTTATATTCTAGCGTCAAATTCATGCATGAAAATTAAGCGTTCATTCTTAATAAACATACATAAATAGGTTATCAATCAAACAGTTAAACAAATTGAATTCACAACTTATGAAACGTAATTAAAAGTAATCAAATCATATTACAAACATAAACATAGTTTCGAATTACCCCCTAGCTAAAGGGGGTTTAGTTCCTCATAACTTTGAAATCAAAGAAACACCTAAACATTCCAACAACTCAAAACTTTGAATTGTATGAACGTTTAAGCACTCTTTTCTTCCATTTCTCATACGTACAAAACAAAGAGAATTAAAATGAAACTTTGAAATCAAAGAAACACCTAAACATTCCAACAACTCAAAACTTGAATTGTATGAACGTTTAGGCACTCTTCTCTTCCTCGTTGTTGTAGCACATGGTTTAAGGATAGGTTGGTTGGGGGGATGGAAGTGTTGGGGAATTATGGAAATGGATGAGGATTGGTGGAAATGGAAGATGGTTTTTGGATTCTAAGGGAGAAAGGAATGTGTTTGTGGTGTGTTGTTGTGTTGTGAATGAGATGATTTTTGAATGAATGAATGCAAGGGTATTTATAGGAGGAGTGGAGATGTATATGGCTATTTGTTTAAGGTGTTTGTGGTTGCAATGATGAAGAATTGCATGTGGAAATAAAAGGGAAAATGTGGTGAAATGATGAAGTAGGAAGGTGGAAATGCATGTGAGATGTTGGAAAGGAAATGGGAATATGAGTAGGCCATGGCATGTGAGTTGTTTTGTTGGTGTAAATGTGCCATGGTTGCAATGATGAAGAATAAAGGGTGCATGTGGGGTGGAAGTGATGAATGCAAAGTGAATGAATAATGAAATGAGTTAAAGAGGGAGAATGTGGTGAAATGATGAAGTAGGAAGGTGGAAATGCATGTGACTTGTTTGTGGAATAAAGAATGAATGGTGGAATGATGAAGTGAATGCATGTGGAATTAAAGAGGGAGAATGTGGTGAAATGATGAAGTAGGAAGGTGGAAATGCATGTGAGATGTTGGAAAGAGGTGGGTGTGCATGTGAGTTGAAATGCATATGTTTAAATGGTTGAAATGTGTAGATAATTATGAGTATGATAAGTGAACTTTGTATGGTTATGATAAGTGAATGGTGAATGATATGTTAAGTGATAAATGAATGATATGTGGTGAGTGTTAAGTGAATGGAAGTGATAAGTGATAAGTGATAAGTGTATGTTATGATAAGTGAATGGTTTGATAAGTGATAAATGAATGATATGTTAAGTGATAAATGAATGATATGTGGTGAGTGATAAGTGAATGGAAGTGATAAGTGATAAATGTATGATATGATAATTGAATGATATGTTAAGTGAATGATATGATAAGTGAATGCTTTAAGTGTTTAAAAATAGGGAACAAAACCCTTCCTTGCATGGCAAGGAACGGAGACACAAGGAAACACACGACAATGTCCTAAGGTTGCAAGGAATGTTGTTTTTGTGTTCTAAAATGCGTAGGAGTTTTCAATGATGCTTAAACATGAGGTCTTTTAGGATTTAACTTTCCTACTTCAAGTCTTTAATTTCGTCCATCCTCTTGGCTCCAAGCATATGATATCCATTCCAATCTCTAATTTGCTCCAAAAGGCTTCAAAAGGCATCCTTTTGCATACCTTGCCCTTAGAACCTGAAAACACACAAAAGAAGCATAAAGGACTAAAATAACTAGAGAAACATAACGTAAATGCACGAGAACAAGCCATTTAAGTCGCATGAATATGCTCCTATCAAATACCCCCACACTTATCTTTTGCTAGTCCTCGAGCAAAACAGAAAGAAAAACAAAACAACACGAAACGAAACAAAACAAGTAAAACACAACCTAAACCTTCCAACAACTGTCTTAGGGATTTCCAATGCACATGACATGTTAAAAATCATCATTCTCACAGATTTTAGTCATCTTCACACTTAAGTACATTCTTAATCATAGTCACCATATACTAGTTCACAATTAAGCATTTAAAACCATGTTTTGAATGTAGTAACATGCCTTAGAGAATTTGCTCAATTCCTTACAAGATATGCACTCGATTTTCACTCAGAATTTCTAACAACATACCCTAATCTAGTCATATGTGAGAAGATTGATGTAAACATGAAAACGAACACTCACATATATGTATCACAAAGAACGCAATTTCTGGAGTTAATAAGCATGTTTAGATATGATCTCATGAATGGAATGCTACTACTTAGACGCGAGAACCAGTGACACCATATGCTCATACCAAATTCAAACTCCACAATTGAAATGCACAACACTCAAGATAGAAGTCAAGGGTTGTAACGGGGTTTGGGGTATTGGCTCACAAGGAAAGGTAGGGATAAACAAAAGTTCTTTAAACAATAGCAAGCAAAGTAATGAAATTAAGGCTTAGAATTCACTTGGTATGCAGAAATCAACTTTTAGACATAAGGGGGAGATTCAACAACTCTTAGAGCCTAATTTATTGTTTTGGGCCCTTACTTCAACAAACAATACTTTTCAACTTTTTTTTTTTTTTTTTTTTTTTTTTTTTCCTTTTTGGCCGTGCCTATGGCACATCAACTCACATAAACACTCTTTCCCCCACACTTATTTTCTGCAATACCTTAATCAAAAGGAAATCATTGCTTATTATGCTTCAAGAACAAGGGTAAGGATGGTCATATTCTAGGCTAGGTGAGGATAATTGCGGGTTAACAAAGAAAATAGGCTACACAATGCTCAACGGGGTTAAATCCTACAAAACAAATAAAATTGGGAAATATGGCAATTTGGCTTTGGTGGTGGTCACTACACAACTTCTTCTTGAATATGTGTTATGCAAATCAATAACATGCTTTGAATGAAATGGGCATGAGTTCTAGCATTTGGAACTATATGATGAAACGCTTTCTAAGTAGTAACCAAGCAAAGAATAATGAGATCATGCAACGACTTTGGAAAACAATAATGCACAGATTTTAACTCTCCAAAGAACGTTATAGGCTCAAGTCTTTCAGGGCTGTAGCGTTTGTTTGAGTTCCTTCCTTCAGGCATGTTACAAAAACGAATTTTTCTTTTATGATTGCATGTGAAGTCATACATTATAACCATAACCAAGCATATACCAAGAGTAAATCAAACTTTTCTCTATGTTTATAACTCTTTTTAACAGTCATGCAATTAGAAACCAAATCCTTATCATTGTGTTGGAAGGTGACCTACGACACAAAAACGACTCGAAACACTCTTTTTAGGCTTTTCAAAACATGTTTTTCAAATTTTTATGTGATTTTCAAATTTTTAAGTCAAAACACACTAAACACACTTAAAAACAGCAAGAAACAACATTTGAAGTTATGGTGGATAAAATCCTACGAATTTGCATTAAAACACTTTAGTAACTCCCCCACACTTAAATCAAACATTGTCCTCAATGTTAAAAACCACACTAAACACAAACAAACATATAAACAGCAATTAAACATACTAAACATGGCAGAATGTATCTAACAAAGAGAAGAGTTTAGAGATGCAAATCTGGTTATGGAGTTTTCGTTCCATCTTCTCCTTGGTGATTGCAGTGAGGCTTGGATCTTTGTGATTCCACATGCTTACTCTTGAACTGCGCTGCTCCCATCGTTGATTTTCCTTTGTGCTACTCTTGAACTGGGCAGCAGGCTTCCTTTGGTCTCCCCCGAAGGTCTGAGCTTCCTCCTCTTATCTGTTTCTTTGTTCAATCTCTCCAATTCGTATTGAAGAGGGTTAGAGGATAGCTCAGCAAAGCTAGGTAAGCAACCAGGGAATAGAGTCCAAACAGACTCCAAGTGCCGGCTGATTGCTTCTTTCACTTTGCCATGCAAGTAATATCAAGGACAAAGGAAAAGACAGGGAAAGAGCATGATATGAGATACCTTTGCTTTCGCCCTTGATGATATGAGATACCTTTGCTTTCGAAGAGGCAGCGAATGAATCCACATGTTTCGATCCACCGTTTCCTCTTCCTCATTCGTACTGCAGGCATTTGGTATCTTCTTTGGGGGATACATCCATGTTTGAAAGTGTGATCTCAAGAGAAGGATAAATCTGAGCATGTTTGAGAGGGTTGGTTGCAGCTTACATCCCGGTCCAGAACGATCCCTACTTATACTTATACTACAATTGACAAAAAGAGGGTTTAATTTGTGTGCGTATAAATCTCGCATCAAATTTTGGCGCCGTTGCCGGGGATTAGGAGGGATTGCTAAAACCTTGGAAACTGACTCAAAAACGTAAAAACAAGATAAAACACTAAACTAGACTCAAAGAATGTGAAACTAAACGTTAAAACACTAAGACAAACCAAAAGACTCAAAATGCTTTAAAAACACAAACTAAATTGATTTCTAACTAAATTGAACAATAAAGTAAAGGGGGATTGGATTTGGACGACTTTAAACTAAAAATGGAAACTTGGAAATAAAACAAATTGTAAATATGGATTTTGACGGAAATGAATGGATGGGAAGCTAGCTAAGGGGTTCATCTCCACATATGTTATACTTGCATACAAAACGATGTCTAATTGCTTTTCAATAAACCATGAATTCTCAACGCCCCGGGTTAATTAGGTCCGCTTAAATTAACCGTCAAGTTTTCCTTAAGTTAATGAATTGGATGATTGCATACGACAATCCAAAGCATTCCTCACAAGTTCCCTACATGAATTGCATAATAGAGATACAAGCAAGAATCATTAAGCATCATGAAAACTATAAGTGTTGACGAGGCATTCGTTACTATGATTGCATGAAACTTATGCCAAGAATATGTTTAACACGATTGTTTATAAGCAACCTCCACTACTTGTGAATATAAGTTCATAACTATTACGTGAAACTCACTTATATTCTAGCGTCAAATTCATGCATGAAAATTAAGCGTTCATTCTTAATAAACATACATAAATAGGTTATCAATCAAACAGTTAAACAAATTGAATTCACAACTTATGAAACGTAATTAAAAGTAATCAAATCATATTACAAACATAAACATAGTTTCGAATTACCCCCTAGCTAAAGGGGGTTTAGTTCCTCATAACTTTGAAATCAAAGAAACACCTAAACATTCCAACAACTCAAAACTTTGAATTGTATGAACGTTTAAGCACTCTTTTCTTCCATTTCTCATACGTACAAAACAAAGAGAATTAAAATGAAACTTTGAAATCAAAGAAACACCTAAACATTCCAACAACTCAAAACTTGAATTGTATGAACGTTTAGGCACTCTTCTCTTCCTCGTTGTTGTAGCACATGGTTTAAGGATAGGTTGGTTGGGGGGATGGAAGTGTTGGGGAATTATGGAAATGGATGAGGATTGGTGGAAATGGAAGATGGTTTTTGGATTCTAAGGGAGAAAGGAATGTGTTTGTGGTGTGTTGTTGTGTTGTGAATGAGATGATTTTTGAATGAATGAATGCAAGGGTATTTATAGGAGGAGTGGAGATGTATATGGCTATTTGTTTAAGGTGTTTGTGGTTGCAATGATGAAGAATTGCATGTGGAAATAAAAGGGAAAATGTGGTGAAATGATGAAGTAGGAAGGTGGAAATGCATGTGAGATGTTGGAAAGGAAATGGGAATATGAGTAGGCCATGGCATGTGAGTTGTTTTGTTGGTGTAAATGTGCCATGGTTGCAATGATGAAGAATAAAGGGTGCATGTGGGGTGGAAGTGATGAATGCAAAGTGAATGAATAATGAAATGAGTTAAAGAGGGAGAATGTGGTGAAATGATGAAGTAGGAAGGTGGAAATGCATGTGACTTGTTTGTGGAATAAAGAATGAATGGTGGAATGATGAAGTGAATGCATGTGGAATTAAAGAGGGAGAATGTGGTGAAATGATGAAGTAGGAAGGTGGAAATGCATGTGAGATGTTGGAAAGAGGTGGGTGTGCATGTGAGTTGAAATGCATATGTTTAAATGGTTGAAATGTGTAGATAATTATGAGTATGATAAGTGAACTTTGTATGGTTATGATAAGTGAATGGTGAATGATATGTTAAGTGATAAATGAATGATATGTGGTGAGTGTTAAGTGAATGGAAGTGATAAGTGATAAGTGATAAGTGTATGTTATGATAAGTGAATGGTTTGATAAGTGATAAATGAATGATATGTTAAGTGATAAATGAATGATATGTGGTGAGTGATAAGTGAATGGAAGTGATAAGTGATAAATGTATGATATGATAATTGAATGATATGTTAAGTGAATGATATGATAAGTGAATGCTTTAAGTGTTTAAAAATAGGGAACAAAACCCTTCCTTGCATGGCAAGGAACGGAGACACAAGGAAACACACGACAATGTCCTAAGGTTGCAAGGAATGTTGTTTTTGTGTTCTAAAATGCGTAGGAGTTTTCAATGATGCTTAAACATGAGGTCTTTTAGGATTTAACTTTCCTACTTCAAGTCTTTAATTTCGTCCATCCTCTTGGCTCCAAGCATATGATATCCATTCCAATCTCTAATTTGCTCCAAAAGGCTTCAAAAGGCATCCTTTTGCATACCTTGCCCTTAGAACCTGAAAACACACAAAAGAAGCATAAAGGACTAAAATAACTAGAGAAACATAACGTAAATGCACGAGAACAAGCCATTTAAGTCGCATGAATATGCTCCTATCATCCACCAAGGCTCCTCCCGCTGAGGCATCTAGCATTTGACGTTCAATAGGTAGAAGTCCCTCGTAGAAGTATTGTAGAAGTAGTTCCTCCTTCATTTGATGCTGTGGACATGAAGCAACAAGAGATTTAAAACGTTCATAATAAGTAGGAAAGGATTCACCTTCATCTTGTTGGATTCCACTTATCCTTTTTCGTAGGAGGATGACTCGAGAAGTTGGGAAAAACTTCTCCAAGAAAGCCCGTTTCATGCTCTCCCATGATGTGACCGTTCCGGGTGCCAATTCGTACAACCAATCTTTCGCTTTCTCTTGGAGAGAAAAGGGAAAGGCCTTCATCTTCAAGATGCTCTCATCCACGTTCACCGGAGTCATGCTTGAGCAAACGACTTCAAACTCCTTCAAGTGCTTGTTCGGATCTTCCATGGATAGCCCATGGTACTTTGGAATGTGATGTAACAGGCTTGACTTCAATTCGAACTCGGCAGTCTTGTCTTGAGCCGCCCTTGGGTATTGAATGCACAAGGGTGCGGCATTGGCCAATCCCGAAGCGGAAAGCTCCTTGATTGTTCGGTTGTCCGCTGCCATGTCTTCCACTTCTTCTTCAAATTCAGAAACGGACTCGGAACTTGCACTTGATTCACTAGGTTCCGGGTTCTTCCTCTTACGTCTCAACTCACGCTCAAAATCGTCGTCAAAGTCTAAAATATGTTCGTGAACCGGATTAGAACTCCGAGTCATAAACAAGTACCTAAAACAAGAAACAAAATAACATAAGAATCTGATCTAAAATAAAACAAACGAAAATAAACAATCCAAGGGATTAGCAAAGTTGCTAATCCCCGGCAACGGCGCCAAAATTTGATGTGAGAATTATACGCACACAAATTAAACCCTCTTTTTATCAATTGTAGTGAAGAATGTAAGTAGGGATCGTTCTGGACCGGGGATTAGGAGGGATTGTTAATCACTTGGATTTGACTCAAAAACGTAGAAACACAATATAAAACACTATACTAGACTCAAAGAATGCAAAACTAAACTTTAAAACACAAAAACAAACCAAAAGACTCAAAACAGCCCCAAAACACTCAAAACTGCCTTAAAAACACAATCTGGGCAGTTTTGAGCACTAGACACAACTTTGGACGAAAATTGGTTTTAACTTGACCTAAGACACTTAAAAACACAAACTAAATTGATTTCTAACTAATTTGACTCAACAAAGTAAAGGGGGATTGGTTTTGGACGATTTTAAAAACAAAACTTAAAACTTTGTAAAACGAACAGATTTTAAACGAATTTGGATTTAATGAATGGATGGGAAGCTAGCTAAGGGGTTCATCTCCACACATGTTATACTTGCACACAAAACGATTTCTAATTGGTTTTCAATAAACCATGAATTCTCAACGCCCCAGATTAACCGTGAATTGCACTAATTAACCCTCAGATTTTCCTAACGTTATTGAATTGGATGATTGCATACGACAACCCAAAACATTCCCCACAAGTCCCCTACATGATTGCATAATAGAGATACAAGCAAGAATCATTAAGTTCTATGAAAACCATAAGCATTGACGAAGCACTTGTTACTATGATTGCATGAAACTTATGCCAAGAATTTACTTAACGCGATTGAGATCATCAACCTTTACTACTTGTGAATATAATTCCATAACGATTAGGTGAAATTTCCTTATATCCTAGCATCCAATTTATGCATGATAATTAAGCGTGCACTCTCAACCAACACACACAAATCAATGTAATTCACATAGATAAGTAAATTGAATTCACAACTTATGAAACGCAATTAGAAGTAATCAAATCATATTGCAAGCATAAACATGTGTATCGAATCCCCCCCAGCCAAGGGGGGGTTTAGTTCCTCATACGCACAAAACAAAGAGAATTGAAATTAAACATTGAAATCAAAGGAAAAGAAACACCTAGAAATTCTAGCGACACGAACTTGAATTGCATGAACTTCCGAGCTTCCTTCTCCTCCTCCTTGGTGCGGCAAGGGTCTAGGGACAGGTTTTAGGGCCTTAGGTGTATGGATGGATGGTTATGGAGGGATGTAGTAGTGTTTAGGGGAAGGGGATGGTGCGGCCAAGGTCTAAAACTAAGGAAGGGGGTGTTTGGTGGCTGCGGCAAGTGTGTGGAGAAGTTTGGACGAAATTCTGGAGTGAATGAAGGTGTATGAGAGGTGGTGTTTTGATCTAGGGGTTAATATGAGTATATATAGGCACCTAAAACCCTAGGGTAATCAGATATGGACTTGAATAACCCAAATCCACTAGGAAATAGGCTTAGAAATCAGAAATAGAGAGGGATAATGCTTCCTAGATGTGGCAGGTAAGAGATAAGGTGATAAGGCTTCTAGAATGCCTTGCAAGGCAAGGGAAATCAGTTTGGACGAATTTTGGG
Source organism: Pyrus pyrifolia (assembly GCA_016587475.1). NCBI lineage: Eukaryota > Viridiplantae > Streptophyta > Magnoliopsida > Rosales > Rosaceae > Pyrus > Pyrus pyrifolia. Next base: position 2,047,096 of record BNSU01000024.1, read on the forward strand.
GCGCCACCTTTGTAGGAGATAAGATAAGGTTCCTAAAATCATGCTTTAAGTGCCAATTTTGTAGGGAAAAAGGGATAAGGGTGCGGCAAAGCTTAGGGATAATGTTTAGGGCTTCTAGAAAGCCCTAAAACTAAGGGGAATTGGATAAAACCCACAGCAAGGATAGGATAGGGCATCTAAGGCTTCTAGAAACCCTCCAAGATAAGGTAAAGTGCATGGCATCCCTATAGGATTAGGATAAGGTGTCCTAAATGGATAAGGACTCCTCATTGTACTTGGAAACTTTGCCTATTAGGATTAGGAAACCTTGTCTTCATCATTCCTTCTTCATCTTGGACTCCTTTTCCTTCTTGGACTTGGAAAACTTCTTTGTTGCTTCACTTGAGACCATATGGATTTTGACTTTCCTACTTCAAGTAGGAAACCTTGTTTGAGTAGGAATCTTCATTCTTCTAGGAATCCTAATTCAACTAGGAAACCCATTTCCATTAGGGACTTTCCTACTTCAACTAGGAAACCTTGCTCAAGTAGGAAACATCATCTTCAAATCTTCAATTTCGTCCATCCTCTTGGCTCCAAGCATATGATGTCCATTCCAAGCTCTAATTTGTTCCAAAAGGTGCCAAAATGCATCCTTTTGCATACTTTGCCCTTAAAACCTGAAAATACATAAAACTAGCTTAAAAGACTACTTTACTAAGGAAAAACACTATAAATGCACAAGAACAAGCTAAACTAAGGTGCATAAATATGCTCCTATCACTAAACGTTCATACAATTCAAGTTTGAGTTGTTGGAATGTTTAGGTGTTTCTTTGATTTCAATGTTTAATTTCAATACCCTTTGTTTTGTACGAATGAGGAATGGAAGAGAAGAGGGCCTAAACGTTCATACAATTCAAGTTTGAGTTGTTGGAATGTTTAGGCGTTTCTTTGATTCTCTTTGTTTTGTATCATGAGGAACTAAACCCCCCCTGGTTAGGGGGGGATTCGAAATATATGTTTATGCTTGCATTTTGATTTGATTACTTCTAATTGCGTTTCATAAGTTGTGGATTCAATTTGTTTAACTGTTTGATTGATAACTTATTTATGTATGTTTATTGAGAGTACACGCTTAATTTTCATGCATGAATATGACGCTAGAATATAAGTGAGTTTCACCTAATAGTTACGAACTTATATTCACAAGTAGTGGAGGTTGCTTATAAACAATCGCGTTAAACGATTTCTTGGCATAAGTTTCATGCAATCATAGTAACGAATGCCTCGTCAACACTTATAATTTTCATAGAGCGTAATGATTCTTGCTTGTATCTCTATTATGCAATCATGTAGGGGACTTGTGGGGAATGTTTTGGGTTGTCGTATGCAATCATCCAATTCAATAACGTTAGGAAGATTTGAAGGTTAATTAGTGCATCACGGTTAACTTGGGGTGTAGAGAATTCATGGTTTATTATGCAAGTGTAACATGTGTGGAGATGAACCCCTTAGCTAGTCATCCCATCCATTCAAATCCATCACATTCATATTTACATTCTGTTTTTAATTAGAATTTGTGCAATTAGTGTAATTTCGTCCAAAACTCAATCCCCCCTTACTTTAATGTCCAAATTAGTTAGAGAGTGTTTTAGTTTGTGTTTATAAGTGTTTTGATTCAATTTGTTACCCAAATTCGTCCAAAGTACTCAAAGTGCTCAAAACTGCCCAGAAAGTGTTTTTAAGGCAGTTTTGAGTGTTTTGGGTGCTGTTTGAGTCTTTTGGCTTGTTTTAGTGTTTTAAGTGTTTAGTTTTGCATTCTTTGAGTCTAATTTAGTGTTAAAGTGTCTTAATTTGTGTTTTAAAGTGTTTTGAATCAACCTATAATCTTAAATTCGTCCAAATTTGTGTTTAAGGTCAGAAACTGCCTAGTTAGTGTTTTTAGGCAGTTTTGAGTCTTTTGAACCTGTTTTGAGTCCTTTGAGTCTTTGTGAACGTTTTTAACTTTGTTTTTATGTTTTTGAGTCAATTTAGAGGTTTTAGCAAGCCCTCCTAATCCCCGGTCTAGAACGATCCCTACTTGCATACTTATACTACAATTGACAAAAAGAGGGTTTAATTTGTGTGCGTATAATTCTCGCATCACTAAACACTCTAAACTGACTTGATGCGAAAATTAACTTAACACACAAATTAACCCTCTTTTGACAATTGTAGCATATGAATAAGTAGGGATCGTTCTTACACCGGGGATTAGGAGGGATTGCTAAACACTCTAAACTGACTCAAATAAATAAAATTAACCTTTCAAACACTCAAACTCACGTAAAAAGACTCAAACACGTTCACAAGACTCAAAATAGGCTGAAAACACTCAAAACTGCCTTAAAAACACAATCTGGGCAGTTTTGAGCCTAAACACAAACTTGGACGAAAATTGGTTCTAACTTGACTCAAAACTCTTAAAAACACAATCTAAAACATATTTGGACCAATTAGACACTCTAACATAAATGGGGATTTGGTTTTGGACGAAAATCAAACAAACAAAACAAGAAAGTAAACTAGGCAGATTTGGACGAATTTGATGGAATTAAATGGATGGTGAGATGGCTAAGGGATTCTTCTCCACACATGAAATATATGCAACTTAAATCAACTTCCAGTTATCAATTCGACAAGTTATGAACCTCGACACTCTAAGTTAATTAGGTCCGCTTAAATTAACCTTCAGATTTCCCTAAGATCATTGAATTGAATGAATATGCATTGCAACCAAATTATTCCTAACAAGTTCTCTATATGAACAGCTTGATAAAGATACAAGTTAGAATCATTACGTTCATTGGAAATCATAAGCATCGACAAGGCAATTGTAACTATGAAAAGCATGATACTTTCGCCAGGAATCTACTCAACACGATCATGACTAGTGACCTTCACTACTTGTGGATATAAACTCATAACGATTAGGTGAAACAAATTCATATCCTAGCACCAGATTCAAGCATGCAAATTAAGTGTGCACTCTCAATCAACATACAAGAATAAGTTCTAAATCACATAGTTAAACAGATTGTATTCATGACTTATGCAACGATAACTGGAGTAATCAACTTATTTCACATATATATCCATGGTTTCGAATATACCCTTAGCCAAAAACGAATTTAGCCAATCATACTCAGAGCAAAACAGAGATTACATGAATTAGACATTGAAATATAAGAGAGAATACACCTAAAATCATTCAACAACTCAGAATGAAGAACCAAACAATTTTGTGCATCTGTCTCCTTCCTCTTGCTTGCGGCAGATTGGATGGGGATGAATTCTGGGATGTTTTGATGATGTGGAACGGTTTGTGGGATGTTTAGAGACACGGCAAGGGATGTAGGATGGGTGTGGATGAGTGTTTGATGGTTGGGAAGTGGTGGAATGGCTGATTGTATCTCTAGGTTGAAGAATGGTGTTTTGGGGTCAATGGATGCTGCTGGAATAGAATGGACGAATTTTGATGATGAATGAGTTTGTGAAATTTCTGAATGATCTTGTGATGCTTGCAGCTGCCTTATTTATAGGGCTAGGAAGGGTTTAGAACTTAGTTGAAAACAAGAGGTTTTGTACCAGAAATTAGGTAGAAATTATGCACCATGTGTGAAACATGTGGTCTTCAATGGCTGGCTTCTAGAAGAACAAAGTCTAAAAAATTAGGCCTCCTTGCAGCTCTCTAACTGAATTCACACCTTTCAAATTCGTCCATCTTCATGCCTCCATGCTTGCACTATCCAATCTTGGCCCAAAAATGCTCTAGAATGCTCCAAATTGCTTCTTTTTGCATCCTTTGACACTAAAACCTGAAATTGCACGAAAATAACTCTAAACACTATAATTAACATAGTTTTAGCTAATTAAATGCAAGAAAACAAGCTAACTAAGTAGTATAAATATGCTCCTATCAAATTCCCCCACACTTAGCTTTTGCTAGTCCTCGAGCAAAACAAAGATATAAACATAACCTAACCTTCCAACATTTGCTTCAGGGATTTCCAATGATACATAACATGCCAAAGATCATTATTCCCACAGATTTTAGTTATCCCTACTCTTGAGCATATACTTAATCATAGTTACCATTCACTAGCTCACATTTAATCGTTTAAAATAACATTATGGACGTAGTAACATGCCTTAGAGAATCCACTCAATTCCTTACTGGATACACTCTTATTTTCACACAGATTTTCTAACTACACTCCCTATACTAAGTATATGTGAGAAGATTGATGTAAACATGAAAACGAACACTCACACATGTTATAACAAAAGAAGCACTTTTCTGGAATGATTAAGCATTTATGGATATGATCTCATGAATGGAATGCTACTACTTAGATGCGAGAACCAGGGACACCATATGCTCAAACCAATCCCAAACTCCACATATTGAAATACATAACACTCAAGATAGAAGTTAAGGATTGTAACGGGGCTAAGGGGTATTGGCTAACAAAGAAAGGTTAAGGATAAACAAAAGTTCTTAAAGCGATAGCAAACAAGTAATGAACTTGGCACTTAGAATTCACTTTTGCGTGCAGAAAATCACTTAGACACACAAGGGGATGAAATACACAATACTTAGGGTCTAATTTAACTTTTTGGACCCTTTCTTCAACAACCAATACTTGTGAGTTCTTTCTCACTTATTTTGACCTCTTGTTCATTCTTTTCACATTTTTTTTTTCTCGTGCCCAATTCTTGTTTTTGGCACAAATTCCCACACATAAATCCCTTCCCGCACACTTGTTTTTTCTGCACAAGAATAATCAAAAGGAATTCATTCTAAGTCATGTTCACTATGCTTTAAGAACAAAGGCATGGATGGTCCTATTCTAGGCTAGGTAAGGATAACGTGGTTTAACAAAGAACATAGGCTAAACAAGGCTCAACGGGGCTTAAACCTACAAAACAAATGAACATGGGGTACAGCTATTTGGCTCTTGGTTCACAAACAACTTCATCTTGTTATGTGTTATGCTAATCAATTTTATGCTTTGAATGAAACGGGCATGAGTTCTAGTATTTGGAACTAAATGATGAAACGCCTTCTAAGTAGTAACCAAGCAAAGAATAATGAGATCATGCAACGACTTTAGAAAACAACAAATGCACAGATTATTAACTCTCCAAAGAACGTTAAAAGCTCAAGTCTCTCAGGGTTGTAGCGTTAGTTTGAGTTTCTTCCTTCAAGCATGTTACAAAAACTAATTTTTCTTTTGATTACAAGTGAATTCATGAACTATAATTACAACTAAGCATAAACCAAAGAGCATATCAAACTTTCATCCATGTTTGTAACTTACTTCAACAGTTATGCAATTAAAAAAAACAAATCCTCATCATTGTGTTGGAAGGTACCCTAAGACACAAAATGACTCAAAAACAACTCTTTTTGGTATTTTCAAAACAACTTTTCAAATTTTTATGTGATTTTTGGATTTTTTAAGTTAAAACACACTAAAAAGCACCAAAACAGCTTAAAAACACCTTAAAACAGCATGGAACAAGTCTATAAGTAATGGGTGATAAAATCCCACGAATTTGCATCAAAAACACTTAGTTACCCCCCCACACTTCAATCAAACATTGTCCTCAATGTTTCAAGCATAAAATCACACAAAACACAAAGAAACGCACAAACAGCAAGTAAAACAACTAAATAGGCAGATTCTAAATAAACAACAAAGGGAAGGGTTTAGGAACGCAAATCTGGAATTGGAGTGAGTCCGAGAGCTTCCTTTGTTGAATTGCATGGGTTGCCTCCCAAGTAGCGCTTTCTTTTACGTCTTGCAGCCGGACGTTGCCACGGTGATTACCCTTCATGGAAACCCACGGCATAGTGGGTTGTCTCCTCAACATTATGTTCTACAAAGCCCTCGTAGTAAGGCTTCAATCTGTGCCCATTCACTTTGAACTCTTGACCTGTTTTGAAGCTACGAACTTGGACTGCACCATGAGGAAAAACGTTAGTGATAACAAAGGGTCCAATCCAACTTGAACGTAACTTACCCGGAAATAGACGAAGACGAGAATTAAACAACAACACTTTCTGTCCAACAGAGAAGGACTTGGTGCGAATCATCTTATCATGAAAGGCCTTCGTCTTTTCCTTGTAAAGGCGAGCATTCTCATAAGCTTCATTCCGTATCTCCTCAAGTTCATTCAATTGAAGCTTACGATGAATTCCTACTACATCCACATCCATGTTGAACTTCCTCACGGCCCAATGAGCCTTGTGCTCCAACTCCACAGGTAAGTGACATGGCTTGCCATAAACAAGCCGAAAGGGGGACATTCCTATGGGTGTTTTGTAGGCGGTCCTATAAGCCCACAATGCATCTTCTAGCCTTAAGCTCCAATCTTTTCTTGTTGGACCCACTGTCTTCTCAAGAATCTGTTTTATCTCCCGATTCGACACCTCGGCTTGCCCGCTTGTTTGAGGATGATAGGGTGTGGACACCCTATGTGTAACGTTGTACTTCTTGAGCAAGGCCTCAATTGTACGATTACAGAAATGTGAGCCTCCATCACTTATAAGAACTCGAGGCATTCCGAACCTAGCAAAAATGTTAGACTTCACAAAATCTGCAACTACCTTGGAATCGTTAGTACGGGTGGCTTTTGCTTCCACCCATTTGGAAACATAATCCACCGCCAACAAGATATAGAGAAAACCATGTGATGAAGGAAAAGGACCCATAAAATCAATGCCCCACACATCAAATATTTCAACAGAAAGTATAGGGGTTTGTGGCATTTGATCCTTAGCACTTATATTACCCATTCTTTGACACCGATCACATGTAAGGCAAAACGTCCTAGCATCCCTAAAGATGGTTGGCCAATAAAACCCACATTCTAAGACTTTAAGGGCAGTGCGTTGGGTGCCAAAATGTCCCCCACATGCATATGAATGACAAAATGTTAAAATAGATTGAAACTCAGATTCATTCACACAACGTCGGACAAACTGATCGGGACAAAATTTCCAAAGGTATGGGTCATCCCAAACATAAAACCTAGCATCCTTTCTAAGCTTATCACATTGATTCCTATTAAGTGTGCTAGGGGTATGTTTAGACACCAAAAAGTTCACCAAATCTGCGTACCAAGGCTCACTTACCTGGATAGACATTAATTGTTCATCGGGAAAGGTTTCAGAAATTGGCATTGCTTCCTCATGCACCATTCGGCTTAGGTGGTCAGCCACCACATTCTCCACGCCCTTCTTATCCCGAATCTCAATGTCAAACTCTTGTAGAAGCAACATCCATCGAATCAATCTAGGCTTGGCCTCCTTTTTCGTGAGCAAATATTTGAGAGCTGCATGATCGGTAAAAATAACAACCTTAGTACCAAGTAAGTAAGATCAGAACTTATCTAATGCAAAAACCACAGCAAGTAATTCTTTCTCAGTGGTTGAATAATTTAATTGAGCATCATTTAGTGTCCTAGAAGCATAATAGATAACGTGGGGTTGCTTGTTCTTTCGCTGTCCCAAAACAGCACCAATGGCATAGTCCGACGCATCACACATTAACTCGAATGGAAGGCTCCAATCTGGAGGTGTGATAATAGGAGCCGAAGTGAGAGCTTCCTTCAAGTGCTTGAATGCCGTGGAGCATGCTTCATCAAACTCGAAAACCACCTCTTTTTGAAGCAACCGGCATAGTGGTTGTGCAATCTTGGAGAAATCCTTAATGAAACGCCTATAAAAACCTGCGTGGCCAAGAAACGAACGAACCTCTCTAACCGAAGTTGGAGAGGGTAAGTGGCGAACAAGGTCTACCTTAGATTTATCTACTTCAATGCCTTTTTCAGAAATGATATGACCTAGAACAATACCTTGTTTAACCATGAAATGGCATTTTTCCCAATTAAGTACAAGATTCGTTTCAACACAACGTTTCAAGATTAAAGTCAGATTATTCAAGCAATGATCAAATGAATTGCCAAACACGCTAAAATCATCCATGAATATCTCAATAATCTTCTCCACATAATCAGAGAATATACTCACCATGCATCGTTGAAATGTCGCCGGAGCATTGCACAAGCCAAATGGCATGCGTCTATATGCAAAAGTGCCAAAGGGGCACGTAAATGTTGTCTTCTCTTGGTCCTCCGGAGCGATCACAATCTGGTTATATCCGGAATATCCATCAAGAAAGCAATAAAATTCATAACCGGCTAACCTTTCCAACATTTGGTCGAGGAATGGTAATGGAAAGTGATCCTTCCTTGTCATGGCATTTAACTTCCTGTAATCAATGCAAACACGCCAACCAGTCACAACACGAGTGGGGACAAGCTCTTGTTCTTCATTCTTCACCACTGTGACGCCAGGCTTCTTTGGAACAACCTGCACAGGTGACACCCAACGACTATCAGAAATAGGATATATAACACCACAATCAAGTAATTTTATAACCTCCTTTTTCACTACTTCCAACATAGGTGGATTAAGGCGACGTTGAGCTTCACGAGATGGCTTGGCTTCCTCCTCCAAAAGGATGCGATGCATGCACGTGGTGGGACTAATGCCTTTGATATCCGCCAAAGTCCATCCAATGGCAGATTTGTGCTATTTTAACACCCTTATCAACTTGTCTTCTTCTTGAGCCGTGAGTAAGCTTGAAATGATGACGGGTAGCGTTTGATCTTGGCCCAAGAACACATACTTCAAGTGACTAGGTAATGGCTTTAACTCAAGTGTAGGTGGCTGCACAGTTGATGGAAGTAACTTGTTAGTCAAAACCGAATCTAAAAGTGAGATTGGAGACTTACCAGAGTGGGAGGGCAATGACTCGAGGGCAGCGACCATTTCAAGTACTTCATCACAAGGGGGTACGGCAATATGGTCAGATTGCATGCCGTGGGTTGCCAAGACTCCCTCACACTTATTTCTTGTTCCTATGCCGTGGACTAAGGCTACCTCAAGTGCATCTTCGTTCATTTGATCCAAATGCACCTGTGCCAAAAATCAACAATATCAATAGCAAAACAAGAATGGTCCTCAATCGGATGTTTAATGGTTTCAGAAAGATTAAAATGAATAATGTCCCCATCAAACTCCATGGTCAATGTTCCCGTATACACATCAATCTTTGTTCTTGCTGTTTTCATGAAGGGACGGCCTAGCAAGATTGGCAATGATGGAGCATGGCTTGAATCCTCCATGTCTAAGACATAGAAATCTGCGGGGAAAATAAGGTGATTGACCTGCACTAAAACATCCTCAAGGACTCCCTTGGGATAAGCGTTAGAACGATCGGCCAATTGAATTATAACGCCATCTTGTTTTAACTCACCAAGGTTCATTGATGCATAAATGGAATATGGCATTACATTGATGGATGCACCTAAATCTAACATGCATTGTTCAAATCTAGTGTTTCCAATTATGCATGGGATAGTAAAACTCCCTGGATCCTTACACTTTGGATATAACTTGCGTTGCAAGACCGCGGACACATTTTCACTTACTTTCACAACTTCTTTGTTTGAAATTCTTTTCCTAGTTGTGCATAACTCTTTTAAAAACTTTGCATACCTGGGCACTTGCTTAATAGCATCAAGTAAAGGAATGTTTACTTGAACTTTGCGAAAGGTCTCCAAAATGTCCTTTTCGCCTTCTTCCTTCTTTGATTGTGCAAATCTGCGAGGAAAAGGAACATTGGGCAGATTAGTGTTTGAAATCACAACATTTGGAACAACATTACCTGAGGTGGACGGTTTGGAAGGTGTAGATTGCTGCGACATGGTTGGTGCCATCTTTGCCGTGGGGTGGGATTGCTCCTCTTCTTCCAATTGTAACTTCTCATCTTCCTTTTTTGGGGCAGATGCATGTGCTTTGCTTCCCACTTCTTTTCCACTTCGTAAAATGATGGCTTTTGCAGATTCAAAACCACCCTTTGGATTGATCTCCGTAGTGCTTGGTAACTTACCACTCTCACGAAATTGTCCCATAAATTCGGCCATTTGGCCCATTTGCTTCTTGAGCTCATTCACCTCCTTTGCTTGATTTTGCATTCCCTGCGCCATTGTGGTTAATAATTGATACGTTTTATCATCATTCATGGACATACCTGAGTTGGTTTGGGATGATTGTGGTGCCATTGGCCTCGGGAAGAAACCCGGGGGTTGTCGGAATCCACTTTGTTGGGCAGGTTGTTGTGCATCCCTCCATCTGAAATTGGGGTGGTCACGCCATCCCGGATTGTATGTGTTAGAGAAAGGATCACCCCTTGGTTGGTTTGGATTCCCATAACCCACGGCATGGGCAGATTCCCACCCTCCATTTTCAATTAATTGAGGGCATTGATCAGATTGATGTCCTTAAATGGAACATACACCACACATTGTAGTTCCTTGCGGTTTGGGGCCTCCAACAAACTGTGACAACATGGACGTAAGGTTAGCCATTTGGGATTGTAATTCAGAAATAGAACTTACCTCATTGACATGATGTGGCCGTGGGGCATCTCTTTGCCCAACTCCTTCATATTGTTGTGTGTTGAGTGCACGATTAGCAATGAGAATTTTGGCATCCATGGGTTACTTATCCACTAGAGCTCCTCCCGCGGATGCATCCAACATTTGACGTTCAATTGGTAAGAGCCCTTCGTAGAAATATTGAAGAAGAAGCTCCTCCTTCAATTGGTGTTGTGGACATGAAGCAACAAGGGCTTTAAAACGTTCATAGTATGCTGGGAATGATTCGCCTTGGCCTTGTTCAATTCCACTAATTTTCTTCCTTAAAAGAATAACTCTCGAAGTGGGGAAAAACTTCTCTAAAAATGCTCTCTTCATACTTTCCCACGAAGTGACCGTTCCAGGTGCTAATTCATAAAGCCAATCTTTAGCCTTTTCCAAAAGAGAGAATGGAAAAGCTTTCATCTTCAAAATACTCTCATCTACGTTGATGGGTGTCATGCTTGAGCATACTACTTCAAACTCTTTAAGATGCTTGTTTGGATCTTCCATGGACAGTCCATGGTACTTAGGAATGTGGTGCAACAAGCTTGACTTCAATTCAAATTCATCGGTCTTGCCTTGGGCAGCCACGGGGTATTGAATGCATAATGGTGCGGCATTGGCCAACCCCGAGGCCGAAAGCTCTTTAATGGTCCGATTGTCCGCTGCCATAACTTCTTCTTTCACTTCTTCAAACTCAGATTCGGCCTCTGAACTTGAACTAGGTTCACTAGGTTCGGGATGCCTCCTCTTTCTTCTCAAATCACGTTCAAAATCGTCGTTAAAGTCCAAGATATGTGCATGCACAGTTTGAGAACTCCGCGTCATGCACTAGTACCTAAAACAAGGAAACAAACAAGTCAGAAACTAAAACTAATAACAAACAAATAACACACGAAAATAACTAAAAAGAAATAACAAGGGATTAGCAACTTAACACACAAATTAACCCTCTTTTGACAATTGTAGCATATGAATAAGTAGGGATCGTTCTTACACCGGGGATTAGGAGGGATTGCTAAACACTCTAAACTGACTCAAATAAATAAAATTAACCTTTCAAACACTCAAACTCACGTAAAAAGACTCAAACACGTTCACAAGACTCAAAATAGGCTGAAAACACTCAAAACTGCCTTAAAAACACAATCTGGGCAGTTTTGAGCCTAAACACAAACTTGGACGAAAATTGGTTCTAACTTGACTCAAAACTCTTAAAAACACAATCTAAAACATATTTGGACCAATTAGACACTCTAACATAAATGGGGATTTGGTTTTGGACGAAAATCAAACAAACAAAACAAGAAAGTAAACTAGGCAGATTTGGACGAATTTGATGGAATTAAATGGATGGTGAGATGGCTAAGGGATTCTTCTCCACACATGAAATATATGCAACTTAAATCAACTTCCAGTTATCAATTCGACAAGTTATGAACCTCGACACTCTAAGTTAATTAGGTCCGCTTAAATTAACCTTCAGATTTCCCTAAGATCATTGAATTGAATGAATATGCATTGCAACCAAATTATTCCTAACAAGTTCTCTATATGAACAGCATGATAAAGATACAAGTTAGAATCATTACGTTCATTGGAAATCATAAGCATCGACAAGGCAATTGTAACTATGAAAAGCATGATACTTTCGCCAGGAATCTACTCAACACGATCATGACTAGTGACCTTCACTACTTGTGGATATAAACTCATAACGATTAGGTGAAACAAATTCATATCCTAGCACCAGATTCAAGCATGCAAATTAAGTGTGCACTCTCAATCAACATACAAGAATAAGTTCTAAATCACATAGTTAAACAGATTGTATTCATGACTTATGCAACGATAACTGGAGTAATCAACTTATTTCACATATATATCCATGGTTTCGAATATACCCTTAGCCAAAAACGAATTTAGCCAATCATACTCAGAGCAAAACAGAGATTACATGAATTAGACATTGAAATATAAGAGAGAATACACCTAAAATCATTCAACAACTCAGAATGAAGAACCAAACAATTTTGTGCATCTGTCTCCTTCCTCTTGCTTGCGGCAGATTGGATGGGGATGAATTCTGGGATTTTTTGATGATGTGGAACGGTTTGTGGGATGTTTAGAGACACGGCAAGGGATGTAGGATGGGTGTGGATGAGTGTTTGATGGTTGGGAAGTGGTGGAATGGCTGATTGTATCTCTAGGTTGAAGAATGGTGTTTTGGGGTCAATGGATGCTGCTGGAATAGAATGGACGAATTTTGATGATGAATGAGTTTGTGAAATTTCTGAATGATCTTGTGATGCTTGCAGCTGCCTTATTTATAGGGCTAGGAAGGGTTTAGAACTTAGTTGAAAACAAGAGGTTTTGTACCAGAAATTAGGTAGAAATTATGCACCATGTGTGAAACATGTGGTCTTCAATGGCTGGCTTCTAGAAGAACAAAGTCTAAAAAATTAGGCCTCCTTGCAGCTCTCTAACTGAATTCACACCTTTCAAATTCGTCCATCTTCATGCCTCCATGCTTGCACTATCCAATCTTGGCCCAAAAATGCTCTAGAATGCTCCAAATTGCTTCTTTTTGCATCCTTTGACACTAAAACCTGAAATTGCACGAAAATAACTCTAAACACTATAATTAACATAGTTTTAGCTAATTAAATGCAAGAAAACAAGCTAACTAAGTAGTATAAATATGCTCCTATCAAGCCCTCCTAATCCCCGGTCTAGAACGATCCCTACTTGCATACTTATACTACAATTGACAAAAAGAGGGTTTAATTTGTGTGCGTATAATTCTCGCATCACTAAACACTCTAAACTGACTCAAATAAATAAAATTAACCTTTAAAACACTTAAACTCACGTAGAAAGACTCAAACACGTTCACGAGACTCAAAATAGGCTAAAAACACTCAAAACTGCCTTAAAAACACAATCTGTGCAGTTTTGAGCCTAAACACAAACTTGGACGAAAATTGGTTCTAACTTGACTCAAAACTCTTAAAAACACTAAAACATATTCTAACTATTTAGACACTCTAGAATAAATGGGGATTTGATTTTGGACGAAAATAAAATAAACAAAACAAAACTTCAAACTAGACAGATTTGGACGAATAGATAAAATTAGGTGGATGGTGAGATGGCTAGGAGGTTTTTCTCCACACATGGCATACTTGCACATAATACAATTTCCAGTTGCTTAATCAATGAATTCATGAACCTCAACACCCCAAGTTAATTAGGTACGCTTAAATTAACTCTCAGATTTCCCTTAGGTCATTGAATTGAATGGAATTGGCGCATTGCAATCAAATTATTCCTTAAAAGTTTTCCATATGAAAGCGCATAAAAGAAAGACAATCAAAGATCATTAGATTCTATGGAAATCATAGGTGTTGACAAGGCATTCGTAACTATGAAAGCGCATGATACTTATGCCAAGAATTCACTTATCATAATTGTGACCAACAATCTTAACTACTCATGAATATAAGTTCCCAACGATTAGGTGAAGTTCCCTCATACCCTAGCATCATGTTTATGCATGCAAATCAAGCGTGCACTCTTAATTCATATACATAAGCAAGTTTTAATTATAATAGATAAGCAAATTGAATTCATCATTCATGAAATCACAACTGAAAGTAATCAAATCATCATGCAAATACAACCATGGTTTCGAAATTCCCCCCTAGCCAAAGGGGGAATTAGTTCCTCATGCTTGCACAACAAAAAGTATTGAATTTAAACATTGAAATCATAAGAAAGAGTACACCTAAATGCTCAGCAATTCCAAGATGGATTCGATGCACAGATTGGCTCTTCTTCCTCCTCCTTGCTGCGGCACAAAATGGGCTTGCTGGAATTGGTGGTTTTGGATGGTGTTCCCTTGTTTAGAGGGATGGAGGATGGTTGATTATGGTGGGGAAGGTTGCGGCTGAAGTGTATGGATGTGTAGGGAGGTGTATGGAGGCTTAGAATGGAGAATGGAGGTGCGGCAAAGGTGTTTCTGAATAGCATAAGGGGGTGGTTCGAATTTTTGGCTGAATTTATGTTTATATAGTCCTAGGGTTAAGTAGATTAGGGTTGGACTTAACAGATTTTATGGATTAGGGCCCTAGAATTCGGCTATAGGTGAATCAAATCCACTTAGGAGGAGGTTTTGGCCCACATAGTTTTATAAAAGGATTTGTAAACCCAAATACACAAGGATTAGGCCTTAGAAATCAGAATCCCAAAGGCATTGGGCCTAGGAAGGTGCGGCTGATTTAGGGGAGAGGTTTGCTTGGCTTGCAAGGCAAGGCAAAGCCTTCTAGAATAGGTTTTGGGCGCCACTTTTCTAGGGCTTCTAGAAAGAATAGGTTTTGTGGCAGATTTGGGCCTTCTAGACTAGGATTCTTCTAGAAATAGGTTCTAGAATTATCCATTTAGGTCCCCTTGCAATTAGGATTAAAACATGATAAGGTTTGGATAGGATAAGATGAGATAAGGTTTGGATAATGTTTTGGATAATGTTGGATAAGGTTAGATAAGGTTTTGGATAATGTTTCCTCTTTTGAGCTCCTACCTTATCCACTTTGTCCCAAGCTTATTCCTTCCTCTTCTTTTCACATTTCTAGCCTCATGAAGTCCAAATTCGTCCATCCATGTTGGCCCATATGTAAGCTATCCACATAGTGTCCAAAATCGCTCCAAAATGCACCAAAATGCCCTTTCTTGATACTTTACCCCATAGGACCTACAAACACACGAAATTGAGTTGTAATGCAACATTAACTAAGAAATAATAGCATAAATGCACAAGAATAAGCTAGTTAAGTCGCCTAAATATGCTCCTATCAAATTCCCCCACACTTATCTTTTGCTAGTCCTCGAGCAAAACAAATAAACAAAAGAAACAAAACATAACTCTAAACCTTCCAACGTTCGTCTCAGGGATTTCCAATGAAACATGACATGTCAAAGATCACCACTCACATACTTAATCATAGTTACAATTCACTAGCTCGCATTTAATCAATTAAAACAACATTTTGAATGCAGTAACATGCCTTAGAGAATTCCCTCAATTCCTCACCGGATATACTCTCTGTTTTCACTCAGATTTTCTAACTACTCTTCCTACACTAGGTATATGTGAGGAGATTGATGTAAACATGTAGACGACATTCACATATGTTATAACAAGGAAAGCATTTTCTGGAATTATGTCAATGACATGTATATGATCTCATGAATGGAATGCTACTACTTAGACGCGAGAACCAGGGATACCATATGCTCAAACCAATTCTAAACTCCACATATTGAAACACATAACAATCAAGATAGAAGTCAAAGGGTTGTAACGGGGCTAGGGTATTGGCTAACAACGAAAGGTAAAGGATAAACAAACATTCTTAAAGCAATAGTGAGCAAAGTATTGAATTAGGCACTTAGAATTCCCTTTAGAACGCAGAATTCAACTTCGAACACCCAACGGGAAGTCAGACAAAACTTAGGGTCATATTCAACTTTTTGGACCCTTTCTTCAACAATCATCACTTGTGAGTTCATTCTCACTTATTTTCACTTTTTTTTTCTTTCTTTTCTTCTTTTTCTTCTCGATTTTTTTCTTTTTCTTTCGTTTTCTTTTTTTTTTTCTTTCTTTTTCCCGTGCCCCTTTTAAGACTTTGGCACACACACACTCACAAAATCCCTTCCCCCACACTTGTTTCCTGCACAAATGTCACTCAAAAGGAATTCCTTCTAAGTTATGCTCCACTATACTTCAAGAACAAGGGTATGGAAAGTCCTATTCTAGGCTAGGTAAGGGTGATGTGGTTAACAAGAAAATAGGCTAACTAAGGCTCAAAGGGGTTTAAACCTACAATACAAATGACAAGGGTGGATTCGGCTATTTGGCTATGGTGGTGAATACTACACAACTTCATCTTGTTATTTGTTATGCTAATCAATTTCATGCTTTGAATAAAACGGGTACGAGTTCTAGTATTTGGAACTATAGTGATGAAATGCATTCTAAGTAGCAACCAAGCAAAGAATAATGAGATCATGCAACGACTTTAGAAAACAAGAATGTACAGATTAATAACTCTCCAAATAAACGTTTAGGCTCAAGTCTCTCAAGGATGTAGCGTTTGTTTAAGTTCCTTCCTTCAAGCATGTTACAAAAACTGATTTTATCCTTTGTGATTACATGTGAATTCGTAAACTATAACTACAACCAAGCATAAACCAAGGAGCAAATCAAACTTCCATCATCGTTTGTAACTCTCTTTAACAGTCATGCATTAAAAACCAAATCCTCATCATTGTGTTGGAAGGTACCCTAAGACACAAACAAACACACAAAAACAACTCTTTTTGGCTTTTTCAAAGCACTTTTTTTGATTTTTTTTCAAATTTTCGGATTTTTACTTCAACACACACCAAAACAGCTCAAATGCATTAAAAACACTTAAAAACAGTGAGAAACAACATTAGAAGTGATAGGTGATAGAATCCCACGAATTTTGCATAAAAACACTTGTTTACCCCCCCACACTTAAATCAAACATTGTCCTCAATGTTTCACACAAAGACTCACATAAAAGCAAACAAATAATAACCAACTAAGCATGATAAAATAAACAGCAAGGAGAAGGGTTTAGAAACGCAAATCTGGGTTTGGAGTGAAAGTTCCATCTTCTCCTTGTCGAATACATGGGTTGCCTCCCAAGAAGCGCTTGCTTTAACGTCATACAGCCGGACGATGCTCCCTTGAAGGTTTATGGAACCCCACGGCATGGAGGGGTGCAACTACAATCTGTCCGACGAACCACTTCATGCTTTGGGTCCTTGAATGGAGTGGGATAATGATCTTTTCTTATTGTCGTGTTTTGCTTTTCTACATCAACACGAATTCTCCCACGACGTTGAATTCGATTAAGTTCCTGCACCACACGAGGTAACAACCTATTAGTTGAAATGGGAATCGAATTTGGAATAGGTGGCTTACCTTTGTACGGCAAAGAAGTGGTAGCACAATGGACGGATGCACAAGGGTTGCTCATGGCCAATTGTGGTGCTTTCAAGGTTGGAGCCGTGCACTCCTTGTGCTCTGCTCCAAGTTCCTTCTCGGTGGTAGTTCGAGAAACATCCTTCTTGATCTTTGTTGAATACTCCATCCCTATGTGTTCAATTACATTAATGGCACAACAAGAACGAACATCATTAGTATTCTCAATCGATTCAGGAATCTTAAAGTTAATCATATCACCACCAAAGGCCATAGTGACTGCTCCCTTGGCCACATCAATCTTGGTTTGAGCTGTTTTCATGAAAGGTCGTCCAAGTAAGAGTCGTGATGATGGAGAGTGTGCCGAATCTTCCATGTCAAGCACATAGAAATCTGCAGGAAAAATCAAATGGTCTACCTGCACCAAAACATCCTCCAAAACTCCTTTCGGATATGCATTAGATCGATCGGCTAATTGGATAATAACACCATCATTTTTAAGCTCTCCTAGATTCATCGATGCATAAACAGAATATGGCATGACATTAATTGAAGCACCTAAATCTAGCATGGCATGTTCAAACCTTGTATTACCAATTACGCAAGGGATAGTGAAACTACTGATGCGAACTAAGTAAGCACACAAATTAAAACCCTCTTGTGACAATTGTAGTATATAAATAAGTAGGGATCGTTCTTAACCGGGGATTAGGAGGGATTGCAAAATCACTTGGAAACTGACTTAAAAATGTAAAATAAAGTTTGAAACACTAAACTAGACTCAAAGAATGCAAAACAAAACAATAAAAACACTAAAACAAATCAAAAGACTCAAAACAGCCCCAAAACACTCAAAACTGCCTTAAAATCACTTTCTGGGCAGTTTTGAGCACTTTGGTGAGTTTGGACGAAATTGGGTAATAGAATGAATCAAAATGCTTAAAAACACAAACTAAGATACTTTCTAACTAAGTTGGACACAAAAGTAAAGGGGGATTGAATTTTTGACGAAAATAAATTAAATGCACAGATTGTAAAATTAAGGCAGATTGTAATGAAATGGATGAAATTATGGATGAATGCTAGCTAAGGGGTTCTTCTCCACACATGTCAC
The DNA here is from genome assembly GCA_016587475.1 of Pyrus pyrifolia. NCBI lineage: Eukaryota > Viridiplantae > Streptophyta > Magnoliopsida > Rosales > Rosaceae > Pyrus > Pyrus pyrifolia. The sequence continues at coordinate 2,065,739 of BNSU01000024.1, forward strand.
ACTTGTATACACTTTGATTTTCAGTTGGTCTTTCGATGAATTATGGAACTCGACACTCCAAGTTAATTAGGTCCGCTTAAATTAACCTTCAAATTTCCCTAGAATCATTGAATTGGATGAATATGCATCGCAAACAAATTATTCTTAACAAGTTCTCTATATGAACAGCATGATAAAGATACAAGTTAGAATCATTACGTTCTTTGGAAATTATAAGCATCGACAAGGCATTTGTAACTATGAAAAGCATGATACTCTTGCCAGGAATTCAATTAACGCGATTGTTTATAAGCAACCTCCACTACTTGTGAATAAAAGTTCATAACTATTAGGTGAAACTCACTTATACTCTAGCGTCAAATTCATGCATGAACATTAAGCGTGCACTCTCAATAAACATACATAAACAAGTTATCAATCAAACAGTTAAATGAATTGAATCCAACATTCATGACATTCCAACCAAAAGTAATCAATTCATATTGCAAGTATAATCATGGTTTCGAATCACCCCCTAGCTAACTAGGGGGATTTAGCCTCTCATGGTCACAAAAAGAGAATTACAATTGAATTTAAACATAAAGTGCAAAGGAACGATTACACCTAGAACGCCCAACGAATCCACGTGAATTGGTGCGCGTCGAAGCTCCTCTTTCCTCTTCTCCTTGCTGCGGCAGATTGGTTGTGGGTGGTTTTTGGATGTATTTCTGGGTTATAGATGGGTTTAGGGTTGTTTAGGGGTGCGGCAAGGTTGGTAGATGATGTGTGAAGGTTTGTATGGTGGTGGAAAGTGGTGGAGATGGCACGGCAATGGAGTGGATGAATGGGTTTTGGTGATGGTAGCTGCGGCTTGTGAGTGAATTAGAGAGGAATTAGGGTGTATGGATGGTGTGTAAGGTGGCTGAAAATGGTGGAGGTAATGCACGGTCAAGGTTATGGGTGATGATGGCTGCACGGATTTGGGAGGAATTTGGGAAAGAATATGGGATGGTGGCTGCGTATGGATGAATGAAAAAAATGGAAGAATTAGGTGCGGCTAGGGTGCAATATGTGGATATTAGTGGCTGAAAATTATGAATCAATGGATGAGATTCTAGGGTGAATTAAAGGGTGTGGCTGAGATGGATTTAGAAAGCTTTAGGGTGAAATATGGATGGTGGCTTGCGGCTGCAAGGGATTAGGGTGATGGGATGATACGGTTTTAAGAATGAATGGGGAGTGAATTTGTGAATGAATGAGAGCGGAATGGTAGTCCACGGCTTGGGAATGTGAATTAGGTTAAATGGATTATGGGAAGGAATGGGAATAAGTGGCTGAATGAATATGGAAGGAGAGGTGCTGCTGCAAGGAGTAAGGCTAGGGTTTAGAATTAGGGTTTAGTGCATGAAATGGGCCAGAAATACCCCCCCTTGCACGGCAAGGAAAGGGACTTGGGCTAAAGCCCACGGCATTGGGTGTTAAGGGCCCTATGGCCTTCGTTTTGTGTCCTAAAGCGCCTATAAGGCCGTCAAAGTGGCTAGAAAATACGGACGTTTAAGATTAGGAAAGGTTACCAAAACGGGAAACTTAGGGTTAACTTTCCTAAAATAGGAAACCTTGTTTGAGTAGGATTCCTCGTTTTGGTAAGAATTCATCGTTGGAGTAGGATTTCGTCGTTTCTTCAAGTCTTCAACTCATTCGTTCCTCTTTCGCTCCAAAAGACTCCAATTTGCATCTTCTTGCACACTTTGGCCTTATAATCTGAAAATACATAAAAGTGGCCTTAAACACTAAAACAACTAAGTAAACACAACATAAATGCACGAGAACAAGCTAATTAAGTCGCATGAATATGCTCCTATCAACTACCTGGATCTTTGCATTTAGGTGGTAGCTTTCTTTGCAACAGTGCAAAGACATTCTCACTTACATGTACTACCTCTTTCTCCGGAATCCGTTTCCTTGTTGTACAAAGCTTTTTCAAGAACTTCGCATACTTCGGGATTTGCTTGATTGCATCCAAAAGTGGTATATTGACTTGTACTTTTCTAAATATCTCCAAAATGTCCTTTTCAGCTTCCTCCTTCTTTGGTTGCATGAATCTGCGAGGAAAGGGTACATTTGGAGGGATAGCATTAGAAATAATCGAACTTGGAACATCCTTACCCTTGGAAGCCGAATGGTGTAGGTTAGGTGGCTGCGGCATGGTGTTTTCTACCCTTGCCGTGGCTTGTTCTTACTCCCCCTCCTCAAATTGCAACTTTTCGTCCTCCGTTGGGGCAGATTTAGAGGGTTGTGAGGCCGCTCCAACTTGTTTTCCACTTCGCAACATGATTGCTTTAGCAGATTCGAATCCTCCTTTCGGGTTGACAACGGTTGAACTAGGCAACTTGCCTTGCTCTCTAAATTGGCCCATGAACTCCGCAATCTGCCCTACTTGCTTTTCTAATTCATCAAACTTTTTGTCCCTATTTTGCATTCCCTGCGCCATAGAAGTTAGTAATTGAAATATTTGATCATTATCTATGGACGAACCTGATTTGGGTTGTGTAGGTTGTGATTGGGGTGGTGTGGGTGCATACGGCCTTTGGCAGAACCCCGGAGGTTGCTGCTTAAATGTACTTTGTTGTTGGGGTTGTTGTGGCTCCCTCCATTTGAAATTTGGATGATCTCTCCAACCGGGATTGTATGTGTTAGAGAAAGGATCACTGCTTGGTTGGTTTTGGTTCCCATACCCCACGACATTGGCAGATTCCCACCCTCCGTTCTCAATCAATTGAGGGCACTTGTCCGTGAGATGTCCATTCATGGAGCACACGCCACAAATAGCCACACTTTGTACCTTCGGTATTTCAACCACCTGCGAAAGAAGAGAAGTAAGATTAGCCATTTGATTTTGAAGTTCGGAAATAACACTTACCTCATTCACTTGTTGCTGCCGTGGCATGTCTCTTTGGCCAACTCCTTCGTATTGTTGAGCATTCAAAGCTCGGTTGGCAATGAGAGTCTTGGCGGCCATGGGTGTTTTGTCCACTAAAGCTCCACCCGCTGAGGCATCTAGCATTTGACGTTCAATTGGTAGAAGCCCTTCGTAGAAATATTGAAGAAGAAGCTCCTCCTTCATTTGGTGTTGTGGACATGAAGCAACAAGGGATTTAAAATGTTCATAATATGTTGGAAATGATTCACCTTGCTCTTGCTGAATGCCACTAATTCTTTTACGTAAAAGAATGACTCGAGAAGTTGGGAAGAACTTCTCCAAAAATGCCCTTTTCATACTCTCCCATGATGTGACAGTTCCGGGAGCTAGTTCGTACAACCAATCTTTAGCCTTTTCCAAGAGAGAAAAGGGAAAAGCCTTCATCTTCAAAATGCTCCCATCAACATTCACCGGGGTCATACTTGAGCAAACAACCTCGAACTCTTTCAAGTGCTTATTAGGATCTTCCATGGATAGCCCATGGAACTTAGGAATATGATGCAATAAACTGGACTTGAGTTCGAACTCGTCAGTCTTGTCGGGGGCTGCCCTTGGATATTGAATGCATAGAGGCATGGCATTAACCAATCCCGAAGCAGAAAGCTCCTTGATTGTTCGGTTGTCGGCTGCCATAACTTGTTCTTCCTCAACAACCCTTGCCGTGGCTTCCTCCTCCACTTCTATTTCGTCCTCCACTTGTATTTCGTCCTCTTCAAGGTCTGGTGCAGGTGGAGGTGGTTGAGGCTCTTGTTGATTCTTCTTTCTTCTCAAGGCTCGCTCAAAATCGTCGTCAAAGTCTAAGATATGCGCATGAACTGGTTGAGAACTCCGAGTCATAAACTAGTGCCTAAAACAAGGAAACAAACAAGTCAGAAACTAAAATAAATAACAAACTAATAACACACGAAAATAACTAAAAAGAAATAACAAGGGATTAGCAAAGTTGCTAATCCCCGGCAACGGCGCCAAAATTTGATGCGAAAATTAACTTAACACACAAATTAACCCTCTTTTGACAATTGTAGCATATAAATAAGTAGGGATCATTCTTACACCGGGGATTAGGAGGGCTTGCTAAACACTCTAAACTGACTCAAATAAATAAAATTAACCTTTAAAACACTTAAACTCACGTAGAAAGACTCAAACACGTTCACGAGACTCAAAATAGGCTAAAAACACTCAAAACTGCCTTAAAAACACAATCTGGGCAGTTTTGAGCCTAAACACAAACTTGGACGAAAATTGGTTCTAACTTGACTCAAAACTCTTAAAAACACAATCTAAAACATATTCTAACTATTTAGACACTCTAGAATAAATGGGGATTTGATTTTGGACGAAAATAAAATAAACAAAACAAAACTTCAAACTAGACAGATTTGGACGAATAGATAAAATTAGGTGGATGGTGAGATGGCTAGGAGGTTTTTCTCCACACATGGCATACTTGCACATAATACAATTTCCAGTTGCTTAATCAATGAATTCATGAACCTCAACACCCCAAGTTAATTAGGTACGCTTAAATTAACTCTCAGATTTCCCTTAGGTCATTGAATTGAATGGAATTGGCGCATTGCAATCAAATTATTCCTTAAAAGTTTTCCATATGAAAGCGCATAAAAGAAAGACAATCAAAGATCATTAGATTCTATGGAAATCATAGGTGTTGACAAGGCATTCGTAACTATGAAAGCGCATGATACTTATGCCAAGAATTCACTTATCATAATTGTGACCAACAATCTTAACTACTCATGAATATAAGTTCCCAACGATTAGGTGAAGTTCCCTCATACCCTAGCATCATGTTTATGCATGCAAATCAAGCGTGCACTCTTAATTCATATACATAAGCAAGTTTTAATTATAATAGATAAGCAAATTGAATTCATCATTCATGAAATCACAACTGAAAGTAATCAAATCATCATGCAAATACAACCATGGTTTCGAAATTCCCCCCTAGCCAAAGGGGGAATTAGTTCCTCATGCTTGCACAACAAAAAGTATTGAATTTAAACATTGAAATCATAAGAAAGAGTACACCTAAATGCTCAGCAATTCCAAGATGGATTCGATGCACAGATTGGCTCTTCTTCCTCCTCCTTGCTGCGGCACAAAATGGGCTTGCTAGAATTGGTGGTTTTGGATGGTGTTCCCTTGTTTAGAGGGATGGAGGATGGTTGATTATGGTGGGGAAGGTTGCGGCTGAAGTGTATGGATGTGTAGGGAGGTGTATGGAGGCTTAGAATGGAGAATGGAGGTGCGGCAAAGGTGTTTCTGAATAGCATAAGGGGGTGGTTCGAATTTTTGGCTGAATTTATGTTTATATAGTCCTAGGGTTAAGTAGATTAGGGTTGGACTTAACAGATTTTATGGATTAGGGCCCTAGAATTCGGCTATAGGTGAATCAAATCCACTTAGGAGGAGGTTTTGGCCCACATAGTTTTATAAAAGGATTTGTAAACCCAAATACACAAGGATTAGGCCTTAGAAATCAGAATCCCAAAGGCATTGGGCCTAGGAAGGTGCGGCTGATTTAGGGGAGAGGTTTGCTTGGCTTGCAAGGCAAGGCAAAGCCTTCTAGAATAGGTTTTGGGCGCCACTTTTCTAGGGCTTCTAGAAAGAATAGGTTTTGTGGCAGATTTGGGCCTTCTAGACTAGGATTCTTCTAGAAATAGGTTCTAGAATTATCCATTTAGGTCCCCTTGCAATTAGGATTAAGACATGATAAGGTTTGGATAGGATAAGATGAGATAAGGTTTGGATAATGTTTTGGATAATGTTGGATAAGGTTAGATAAGGTTTTGGATAATGTTTCCTCTTTTGAGCTCCTACCTTATCCACTTTGTCCCAAGCTTATTCCTTCCTCTTCTTTTCACATTTCTAGCCTCATGAAGTCCAAATTCGTCCATCCATGTTGGCCCATATGTAAGCTATCCACATAGTGTCCAAAATCGCTCCAAAATGCACCAAAATGCCCTTTCTTGATACTTTACCCCATAGGACCTACAAACACACGAAATTGAGTTGTAATGCAACATTAACTAAGAAATAATAGCATAAATGCACAAGAATAAGCTAGTTAAGTCGCCTAAATATGCTCCTATCAAATTCCCCCACACTTATCTTTTGCTAGTCCTCGAGCAAAACAAATAAACAAAAGAAACAAAACATAACTCTAAACCTTCCAACGTTCGTCTCAGGGATTTCCAATGAAACATGACATGTCAAAGATCACCACTCACATAGATTTAAGCAATCCTTACCCTCGAGCATACTTAATCATAGTCACAATTCACTAGCTCGCATTTAATCAATTAAAACAAAACAACATTTTGAATGCAGTAACATGCCTTAGAGAATTCCCTCAATTCCTCACCGGATATACTCTCTGTTTTCACTCAGATTTTCTAACTACTCTCCCTACACTAGGTATATGTGAGGGATCGTTCTGACCTTAAACACAAATTTGGACGAATTTAAGATTAAAGGTTGATTCAAAACACTTTAAAACACAAATTAAGACACTTTAACACTAAACTAGACTCAAAGAATGCAAAACTAAACACTTAAAACACTAAAACAAACCTAAAACCCAAAACAGCAACTAGAAGACTCAAAACTGCCTAAAAACCACTTCTGGGCAGTTTTGAGCACCTACACTAATTTGGACGAAATTGGATGAAAACTTGAATCAAAATACTTAGAAACACAAATCAAAACACTTTCTAACTAATCTAAGACTTCAAATTAAAGGGGGATTTGTTTTGGACGAAAATTGAAATAACGAAACAAGTTAATGAACTAGACAGAATGTAAATATGAAATTGATGAAATGGAATGAATGGATGCTAGCCAAGGGGTTCATCTCCACACATGTTACACTTGCATAATAAAAAGATTTCCAATTGCATTTCAATAAATTATGAAACTCATCACCCCGGGTTAATTAGGTCCGCTTAAATTAACCTTCAAATCTTCCTAACGTTATTGAATTGGATGATTGCATACGACAACCCAAAACATTTCCCACAAGTCCCCTACATGATTGCATAATAGAGATACAAGCAAGAATCATTACGCTCTATGAAAATTATAAGTGTTGACGAGGCATTCGTTACTATGATTGCATGAAACTTATGCCAAGAATTCGTTTAACGCGATTGTTTATAAGCAACCTCCACTACTTGTGAATATAAGTTCGTAACTATTAGGTGAAACTCACTTATATTCTAGCGTCATATTCATGCATGAAAATTAAGCGTGCACTCTCAATAAACATACATAAATAAGTTATCAATCAAACAGTTAAACAAATTGAATCCACGACTTATGAAATGCAATTAGAAGTAATCAAATCAAAACGCAAGCATAAACATATATTTCGAATCCCCCCCTAGCCAACTTGAATTGTATGAACATTTAGGCCCTCTTCTCTTCCATTCCTCATTCATACAAAACAAAGAGTATTGCAATTTAACATTGAAATCAAAGAAACACCTAAACATTCCAACAACTCAAACTTGAATTGTATGAACGTTTAGGCCTTCTTATCTTCCTCTTCGTTGTAGCACAAGGTCTAATGGATAGTTTGATGGTGTGAATGGTTTGAGGAGTGGTGAAAATGGAAGGAGGAGGCCACGACAATGGGATGATTTCTGGTGTGGTGTTTGGATTATTAGGGAGAGAGCACGGCACAAGGGAATGGTTGGTGTTTGTGACTGAAATGTGTATGGAAGAATGAGATGATGTTGTGGCTGAAATGGATGCTTATTTATAGGTAAATAAGAGGGAACATGACAGCTAGGAAGTGGGTGGAAATGTGGCTGCAATGATGGTGAATGATTATGAGTGAATGCATGTGGATGTGGCTAGGTTGGAAAGCTGAAATTGAATGTGAAAGCATGTGCAATGAATATGTGGCTGCATGTGTGGTGCAATGATGAAGGAATAATCTAAAAATGCAAGGTGAAATGAAGTGGAATGACAATGGCATGTGGAATGGCTGGAAAGTGTATGAAGCTCACGGCAATGATGGTGATTTTCTGGTGGTGAATGGTAATGCAATGTGTTTGCATGTGAATTAAAGCTATGTGAATGATTAGGGTGAATGTGCATGTGCTTTGATAGCTAGGATGAATTAATTAAAGGGAGTGCATGTGGCTTGGCTGGAATGAATGGAATGAAATCTGAAATGGGAGATGGAATGGGATGCACGGCAATGATGGTGTGAATGATGGCAGATTGTGTGGGTGAGTGATTAGGTTGGAAATGCATGTGAATGCAAGGTGTGAATGATTATGAGTGCATGTGGGTGAATTAAAGGATGGAATGCATGTGAATTAGGTTGGAAATCTAATGGGAACTCACGACATTAAGTGGAGTGAGATGATTGAATGTTTAATGGTTGCATGTGGCTGAAATGAAGTGTGTATGCATGTGCACGGCACAAAGGGAAATGGTTTTGGTGAATGGCTGATTAGAATCTAGGGTGAATGGTGTGTACGGTTTTTGGGAGAGAAAGTGTGTTGGATGATTTATGGAGATGCATGTGGATTAAAGGAATGCATGTGCAATGGATATAGGAAAGGTTTAAATGTCCTAGAACTAAAGGGAACAAGATTCCAACACTTTGGTCTTCAATTAGGTCTTCAATTTCGTCCAACACTTTGGCTCCAAGCATAAGCTATCCATCCTTAGCCCAAAAGTGCTCCAAAAGTCTCCAAAATGCATCTTTTTGCTCCTTTAGCCCTTTGGACCTACAAACACACGAAAATAGCTTAAAGTACTAAAATAACTAAAGAAACATAACGTAAATGCACGAGAACAAGCCATTTAAGTCGCATGAATATGCTCCTATCAGTTAGGCTTGAAGAAATGATTATGTATGCATGTGTTGAATGATTTCTTGTGCATGTTTGAAGGATTAAAGGGATGTGGGGTGTAATGCTAGGTTGGAAATGCATGTGCAATTGCATGTGTGTGTGCTGGAAATGGGATGGTAGCCACGGCAATGAGTGGTGTTTGGTGCTGGAAATGGATGTGGCTTCAATCTGAAAATGGGAGAGCATGTGCACGGCAAGGATGTGAATGATTATGGAGGGATGTGGCTGAAATAGCATGTGGAAGGAATGCTGGAAAGGTAAGGTAGGCCACGGCAATTGTGAAATGTGTATGAATGGAGTTGTGTTGTGTATGGTTTCTATTGAATTAAAAGCCACAGCAAAGGGGAGTTTTTGGTGTTGGATGCAATGATGAAGAGTGAATAAATAATGCATGTAGGGTTAGGAAATAAAATCATAAGTTAAAGGGGGGGAATGATTAAAGGGTGTGGCTAGGTTGGAAAGGTGTGGAATGATGGATGGAATTAGGGGGAATGCACAGCACAAGGGAGAATGGGAGAGTGTGGTTCAATGATGAAGGAATTAGTGGTGCAACCATGAAAGAATAAGTGCATGTGGGTTAGTTTGGAATGAAAGGGAAGTCACGGCATTTAGTGAATGGGTGATGGGTGCATGTGATGCATGGCAATGTTGTGTTTTGGTGCATGTGTATGAATGCATGTGGAATTAAGAAGAGTATGGAAGTGAATAAATCATAATAGGGCTAGTTTAAAGGGCTAGGGTTTAAGTACATAGAATGGGCCTAAAATAGGTTGGTTTGCATGGCATAGAATGTTTGATTTGGGCTAGAGGTTTTCCATGGCTCAAAGGATTTGTTTGATTGGGCTAGGCCCTTTGTTTTATGTCCCCAAAGAGCATACAAGGCTTCAATTTCGTCCATCCTCTTTGCTCCATCTTTAAGCTATCCAATCCATGCGCAAAAGTGCCCCAAATAGCCTCAAAATGCACTTTCTTGCTCCCTAAGCCCTTAGAACCTGAAAACACACAAAAGAAGCATAAAGGACTAAAATAACTAGAGAAACATAACGTAAATGCACGAGAACAAGCCATTTAAGTTGCATGAATATGCTCCTATCAGTATCCATTGCAGCCACAATGGATTCATTCCCATTCATTCTCATTCACTCTTCCATTTTCAGAAAATCATCTTTCACAAACACCAACCATTTCCTTATTGCCGTGCATTCCCTACTAATCCAAACACCATTCCATCAATTCCCATATTCACACACCAAAGAACTTCCCATTGCCGTGGCTTCCCCCTTCCATTTTCACCACTCCCCAAACCATTCACACCATCAAACTATCCTTAGACCTTGTGCTACAACAAAGAGGAAGAGAAGCAGGCCTAAACGTTCATACAATTCAAGTTTGAGTTGTTGGAATGTTTAGGTGTTTCTTTTCCTTTGAATTCAATGTTTAATTTCAATTCTCTTTGTTTTGTACGTATGAGGAACTAAACCCCCCCTTGGCTAGGGGGGATTCAAAATAATTGTTTATGCTTGCATTTTGATTTGATTACTTCTAATTGCGTTTCATAAGTTGTGGATTCAATTTGTTTAACTGTTTGATTGATAACTTATTTATGTATGTTTATTGAGAGTACATGCTTAATTTTCATACATGAATATGACGCTAGAATATAAGTGAGTTTCACCTAATAGTTACGAACTTATATTCACAAGTAGTGGAGGTTGCTTATAAACAATCGCGTTAAACGAATTCTTGGCATAAGTTTCATGTAATCATAGTAACAAATGCCTCGTCAACACTTATAATCTTCATAGAGCGTAATGATTCTTGCTCGTATCTCTATTATGCAATCATGTAGGGGACTTGTGGGGAATGTTTTGGGTTGTCGTATGCAATCATCCAATTCAATAACGTTAGGAAGATTTGAAGGTTAATTAGTGCATCACGGTTAACTTGGGGTGTTGAGAATTCATGGTTTATTGAAATGCAATTGGAAATCTTTTTATTATGCAAGTGTAACATGTGTGGAGATGAACCCCTTGGCTAGCATCCATTCATTCCAATTCATCCATTTCATATTTACATTCTGTTTTAATTGCAATTTGTTCATTTAGTTTAATTTCGTCAAACCCTAAATCCCCATTTACTTTAGTGTCCAATATAGTTAGAAAGTGTCTTAGTTTGTGTTTCTAAGTGTTTTGATTCAAGTTATTACCCAAATTCGTCCAAAGTACTCAAAGTGCTCAAAACTGCCCAGAAAGTGTTTTTAAGGCAGTTTTGAGTGTTTTGGTGCTGTTTTGAGTCTTTTGATTTGTTTTAGTGTTTTAAAGTTTAGTTTTGCATTCTTTGAGTCTAGTATAGTGTTTTATATTGTGTTTTTACGTTTTTGAGTCAAATCCAAGTGATTAACAATCCCTCCTAATCCCCGGTCCAGAACGATCCCTACTTACATTCTTCACTACAATTGACAAAATGAGGGTTTAATTTGTGTGCGTATAATTCTCGCATCAAGCCGCACCCTATATTCTCTATTATTGATTCTTTTCATATTTCTGCCACATTCTCCCCCTAAGCCGCAGCCTTCTCCATCAATTCCAGCCACTTCCCATCTCTGCCGCAACCATCCCCACCCTTCCAGCCACCATTCAAACCTTCCTCCACCACTCACACCCCTTGCCGCACCACCACATCCCCATAAACCCATCTACAACCCAGAAAATCATCCCAAGTCATCCAAAAACATCTCTACCGCAGCAAGGAGAAGAAGAAAGAGGAGCTTAAACGCGCAGAAATTCAAAGTGGATTCGTTGGGCGTTCTAGGTGTAATCAATATTTTGTTCTTTATGTTTAATTTCAATTTTTTTTCTCTTTATGTGAACATGAGAGGCTAAATCCCTAGTTAGATAGGGGGTCATTCAAAACCTGATAGGAGCATATTCATGCGACTTAAATGGCTTGTTCTCGTGCATTTACGTTATGTTTCTTTAGTTATTTTAGTACTTTAAGCTATTTTCGTGTGTTTGTAGGTCCAAAGGGCTAAAGGAGCAAAAAGATGCATTTTGGAGACTTTTGGAGCACTTTTGGGCTAAGGATGGATAGCTTATGCTTGGAGCCAAAGTGTTGGACGAAATTGAAGACCTAATTGAAGACCAAAGTGTTGGAACCTTGTTCCCTTTAGTTCTAGGACATTTAAACCTTTCCTATATCCATTGCACATGCATTCCTTTAATCCACATGCATCTCCATAAATCATCCAACACATTTTCTCTCCCAAAAACCGTACACACCATTCACCCTAGATTCTAATCAGCCATTCACCAAAACCATTTCCCTTTGTGCCGTGCACATGCATACACACTTCATTTCAGCCACATGCAACCATTAAACATTCAATCATTTCACTCCACTTAATGCCGTGAGTTCCCATCAGATTTCCAACCTAATTCACATGCATTCCATCCTTTAATTCACCCACATGCACTCATAATCATTCACACCTTGCATTCACATGCATTTCCAACCTAATCACTCACCCACACAATCTGCCATCATTCACACAAACACCATCATTGCCGTGCATCCCATTCCATCTCCCATTTCAGATTGCATTCCATTCATTCCAGCCAAGCCACAGGCACTCCCTTTAATTAATTCATCCTAGCTGTCAAAGCACATGCACATTCACCCTAATCATTCACATAGCTTTAATTCACATGCAAACACATTGCATTACCATTCACCACTAGAAAATCACCATCATTGCCGTGAGTTTCATACACTTTCCAGCCACTTCACATGCACATTCAACATTCCAGAAAATACCCATGCCGTGCAATCATTCAACACATGCACTCCCATTCTTTAATCCATTCAGCCACAAGACATTATCATTGCACCACATTCAGCCATTCCACACACCAACCAACCTAGCTGTCATGTTTCCCCTTTCATCATTCCCTCACATTCTTTAATTCAGCCAACACATGCTTGCACATGCATTTCCAACCCACATGCATCCTTTAATCATTCAAACATGCAGCCACATTCCCACCTAGCTGTCATGTTCCCCCCCATTTCGCCTATAAATAAGCATTCATTCCCACTCGTTCTCATTCATTCTTCCATACACATTTCAGTCACAAACACCAACCATTCCCTTGTGCCGTGCTTTCTCCCTTAGAATCCAAACACCATTCCTCATCCATTTCCATAATTCCCCAAACCATTCACACCATCAAACTATCCTTAGACCTTGTGCTACAACGAAGAGGCAGATAAGAGGGCCTAAACGTTCATACAATTCAAGTTTGAGTTGTTGGAATGTTTAGGTGTTTCTTTGATTTCAATGTTTAATTTCAATACTCTTTGTTTTGTACGAATGAGAAATGGAAGAGAAGAGGGCCTAAACGTTCATACAATTCAAGTTTGAGTTGTTGGAATGTTTAGGTGTTTCTTTGATTCTCTTTGTTTTGTATCATGAGGAACTAAACCCCCCCCTTGGCTAGGGGGGGATTCGAAATATATGTTTATGCTTGCAATATGATTTGATTACTTCTAATTACGTTTCATAAGTTGTGAATTCAATTCGTTTAACTGTTTGATTGATAACTTATTTATGTATGTTTATTGAGAGTGCACGCTTAATTTTCATGCATGAATATGACGCTAGAATATAAGTGAGTTTCACCTAATAGTTATGAACTTATATTCACAAGTAGTGGAGGTTGCTTATAAACAATCGCGTTAAATGAATTCTTGGCATAAGTTTCATGCAATCATAGTAACGAATGCCTCGTCAACACTTATAGTTTTCATGTTGCTTAATGATTCTTGCTTGTATCTCTATTATGCAATTCATGTAGGGAACTTGTGAGGAATGCTTTGGATTGTCGTATGCAATCATCCAATTCATTAACTTAAAGAAAACTTGACGGTTAATTTAAGCGGACCTAATTAACCCGGGGCGTTGAGAATTCATGGATTATTGAAAAGCAATTAGAAATCATTTTGTATGCAAGTATAACATATGTGGAGATGAACCCCTTAGCTAGCTTTTCATCCCATCCATTCAAATCCATCACATTCATATTTACATTCAGTTTTTAATTAGAATCTGTGCAATTAGTTTATTTTCGTCCAAAACTCAATCTCCCCTTACTTTAATGTCCAAATTAGTTAGAAATCTATTTAGTTTGTGTTTTTAAGAGTCTTGAGTCAAGTTACAACTTAAATTCGTCCAAATTTGGGTTTAAGGTCAGAAACTGCCTAGTTAGTGTTTTTAGGCAGTTTTGAGTCTTTTGAACTTGTTTTGAGTCCTTTGAGTCTTTGTATTGTTCAAATTAGTTAGAAAGTGTTTTAGTTTGTGTTTATAAGTGTTTTGATTCAATTTGTTACCCAAATTCGTCCAAAGTTGTGTCTAGTGTTCAAAACTGCCCTGATTGTGTTTTTAAGGCAGTTTTGAGTGTTTTGGTGCTGTTTTGAGTCTTTTGGTTTGTTTTAGTGTTTCAAAGTTTAGTTTTGCATTCTTTGAGTCTAGTAGAGTGTTTTATATTGTGTTTTTACGTTTTTGAAAGAAATTCAAGTGATTAACAATCCCTCCTAATCTCCGGTCCTGAACGATCCCTACTTACATTCTATACTACAATTGACAAAAAGAGGGTTTAATTTGTGTGCGTATAATTCTCGTATCAAAACCATGTTTACACTTGCAATATAAATTGATTACCTTCAGTTGGAATTTCATGAGTTGCGGATTCAATTTGTTTAACTACTTGATTGATAACTTATTTGTGTATGTTTATTGCCGTGCATCCCATTCCATCTCCCATTTTAGATTTCATTCCATTCATTCCAGCCAAGCCACATGCACTCCCTTTAATTAATTCATCCTAGCTGTCAAAGCACATGCACATTCACCCTAATCATTCACATAGCTTTAATTCACATGCAAACACATTGCATTACCATTCACCACCAGAAAATCACCATCATTGCCGTGAGTTTCATACACTTTCCAGCCATTCCACATGCCATTGTCATTCCACTTCATTTCACCTTGCATTTTCAGATTATTCCTTCATCATTGCACCACACATGCAGCCATTCCACACACCAACCAACCTAGCTGTCATGTTTCCCCTTTCATCATTCCCTCACATTCTTTAAATTCAGCCAACACATGCTTGCACATGCATTTCCAACCCACATGCATCCTTTAATCATTCAAACACGCAGCCACGTTCCCTCCTAGCTGTCATGTTCCCCCCCATTTCACCTATAAATAAGCATTCATTCCCACTCATTCTCATTCATTCTTCCATACACATTTCAGTCACAAACACCAACCATTCCCTTGTGCCGTGCTCTCTCCCTAATAATCCAAACACCACACCAGAAATCATCCCATTGCCGTGGCCTCCTCCTTCCATTTTCACCACTCCCCAAACCATTCACACCATCAAACTATCCATTAGACCTTGTGCTACAACGAAGAGGAAGAGAAAAGGGCCTAAATGTTCATACAATTCAAGTTTGAGTTGTTGGAATGTTTAGGTGTTTCTTTGATTCTCTTTGTTTTGTATCATGAGGAACTAAACCCCCCCTTGGCTAGGGGGGGATTCGAAATATATGTTTATGCTTGCGTTTTGATTTGATTACTTCTAATTCCATTTCATAAGTCGTGGATTCAATTTGTTTAACTGTTTGATTGATAACTTATTTATGTATGTTTATTGAGAGTGCACGCTTAATTTTCATGCATGAATATGACGCTAGAATTTAAGCGAGTTTCACCTAATAGTTACGAACTTATATTCACAAGTAGTGGAGGTTGCTTATAAACAATCGCGTTAAACGAATCCTTGGCATAAATTTCATGCAATCATAGTAACGAATGCCTCGTCAACACTTATAATTTTCATAGAGCGTAATGATTCTTGCTTGTATCTCTATTGTGCAATCATGTAGGGGACTTGTGGGAAATGTTTTGGGTTGTCGTATGCAATCATCCAATTCAATAACGTTAGGAAGATTTGAAGGTTAATTTAAGCGGACCTAATTAACCCGGGGCGTTGAGAATTCATGGTTTATTGAAAAACAATTAGAATTCGTTTTATTATGCAAGTGTAACATGTGTGGAGATGAACCCCTTAGCTAGCTTTTCATCCCATCCATTCAAATCCATCACATTCATATTTACATTCTGTTTTTAATTAGAATCTGTGCAATTAATTTAATTTCGTCCAAAACTCAATCCCCCCTTACTTTAATGTCCTAATTAGTTAGAAAGTTATTTAGTTTGTGTTTATAAGTGTTTTGATTCATTTTATTACCCAATTTCGTCCAAAGTAGTCAAAGTGCTCAAAACTGCCCAGAAAGTGTTTTTAAGGCAGTTTTGAGTGTTTTGGGGTGCTGTTTGAGTCTTTTGGTTTGTTTTAGTGTTTTAAGTGTTTAGTTTTGCATTCTTTGAGTCTAGTTTAGTGTTAAAGTGTCTTAATTTGTGTTTTAAAGTGCTTTGAATCAACCTATAATCTTAAATTCGTCCAAATTTGTGTTTAAGGTCAGAAACTGCCTAGTTAGTGTTTTTAGGCAGTTTTGAGTCTTTTAAACCTGTTTTGAGTCCTTTGAGTCTTTGTGAACGTTTTTAACTTTGTTTTTATGTTTTTGAGTCAATTTAGAGGTTTTAGCAAGCCCTCCTAATCCCCGGTCTAGAACGATCCCTACTTGCATCCTTACTACAATTTGACAACAAGAGGGTTAATTTGTGTGCGTATAATTTTCGCATCAGAGCCTAAACGTTATTTGGAGAGTTAAAATCTGTGCATTATTGTTTTCCAAAGTCGTTGCATGATCTCATTATTCTTTGCTTGGTTACTACTTAGAAGGCGTTTCATCATATAGTTCCAAATGCTAGAACTCATGCCCATTTCATTCAAAGCATGTTATTGATTTGCATAACACATATTCAAGATGAAGTTGTGTAGTGACCACCATCAAAGCCAAATAGCCATGTGCCATTCATTCATTTTATGTTTAAGTTAACCTCGTTGAGCCTTGTTAAGCCTTTATTCCTTGTTAACCCACATTATCCTCATCTAGCCTAGTTTAGGACAGTCCACACCCTTGCTCTTAAAAGATAGTGAGCATGACTTAATTGAATTCCTTTTGAGTTACATTATGAAAGAAAATGAGTGTGGGGGAGAGAATGTTTAAGTGTTTATGTATGTTTTCAGATTCAAACGAAAAGAAAAACAGAAAAGAAAAGAAAGAAAGAAAAAAAAAAAAAAAGCTTGAAAAAAAAAAAATAGTGATTGAAGAAAGGGTCCAAAACACCAATTCTGGCCGTAAATTGTCTAAATTCTCCCTTTTTGTTCAAAAGTTGAGTTTTCATTAAAAAGTGAATTCTAAATTGATTCAAGTGCTTTGCTCACTATTTCTTTAAGAACCTTTGTTTTCCATATCCCCTTCTTTGTTATCCACACGCCCCAAGCCCCATTACAACCCGTGACTTCAATCTTGAGTGTTATGTGTTTCAATTTGTGGAGTTTGAACTTGGTATGAGCATATGGTGTCACTGGTTCTCGCATCTAAGTGGTAGGATTCCATTCATGGGATCATATCTAAACATGCTTATTAACTCCAGAAATTGCTCTCTTTGTGATATATATATGTGAGTGTTTGTTTTCATTAATCTTCTCACATATGACAAGATTAGGGTGTGTAGTTAGAAAATCTGAGTGAAAATCGAGTGCATATCTTGTAAGGAATTGAGCAAATTCTCTAAGGCATGTTACTACATTCAAAACATGGTTTTAAATGCTTAATTGTGAAATAGTATGTGGTGACTATGATTAAGAATGTATTTAAGTGTGAAGATGACTAAAATCTGTGAGAATGATGATTTTTAACATGTCATGTGCATTGGAATTCCCTAAGACGGTTGTTGGAAGGTTTAGGTTGTGTTTTACGTGTTTAGTGTCGTTTTGTTTATTTGTTTTTATTCTGTTTTGCTCGAGGACTAGCAAAAGCTAAGTGTGGGGGAGTTTGATAGGAGCATATTTAGGCGACTTACTTAGCTTGTTTTCGTGCATCTATGTTGTTAATTCATAGTTATTTTAGTCCTTTATGCTTCTTTTGTGTGTTTTCAGGTTCTAAGACAAAGTATGCAAAAGGATGCCTTTTGGAGCCTTTTGGAGCAAATTAGAGATTGGAATGGATTGCATATGCTTAAAGCCAAGTAGATGGACGAAATTGAAGATCAAACCATTCACTTATCACTACCATTCACTTATCACTTCCATTCACTTATCACTTATCAAAACCATGCACTTATCACTTCCATTCACTTATCACTTATCATAACCACAACCATACCTTCCCCTTTTAATCCACATGCACTTCCATCCATTTCATCATTGCAACCATTGCACATTTACACCAACAAACATCTCTTTGCCGTGCCTTTCCCTTAGCCTAGTTGTTTTATGCCATTTTCAGATTTCCACCATTCACACACACATGCACTCACATGCATTCACATGCATTTCAACCAACAAACATCTCTTTGCCGTGCCTTTCCCTTAGATTTTCAGCACTTCACTTCATCATTGCACATTCAATCATTCACTCCACACCTTGTGCCGTGTATCCCCTTCCACTTTCCAGCTTCCCACTCCTTCAATTCAGCCACCATTCATTCTTTATTCCACATACACTCATCATCACACACCCTAGCTATCATTCACATGCATTCACATGCATCACAACCCCAAAACCATCAAGAAAACACCCTTGCTGTGGCCTTCACTCACACTTCCAGCTTTCCACCTTGCATTTCCAGATTATTCCTTCATCATTGCACCACAAATCAGCCACACATTCACCCACATGCATTCACCCTTTAATCATTTAACCATGCAGCCACACATTCATTTTCCACCCTTGTGCCGTCCAAAACACACTCATTTCCAGCCATTGCACATGCTTTCCAACCTAGCATTCCTTTCATAAAACAGCCACATGCACACTCAATCAATCAACCCATCTTTGCCGTGCATAACCCACCTTAATTCCAGCATTCCACATGCATTTCCAACCTAACATTCACCCACATGTGATAGGAGCATATTTATACGACTTAGTTAGCTTGTTTTCTTGCATTTAATTAGCTAAACTATGTTAATTATAGTGTTTAAAGTTATTTTCGTGCAAATTCAGGTTTTAGTGTCAAAGTATGCAAAAAGAAGCAATTTGGAGCATTCTAGAGCATTTTTGGGCCAAGATTGGATAGTGCAAGCATGGAGGCATGAGGATGGACGAATTTGAAAGGCTTGAATTCAGTTATGGAGTAGTTTGGGGCATTAAATGGATTGCATATGCTTAAAGCCATTCCATAACTTTTCCTAGCTGTTTTGCACATGCATTCCCTTCAAATAAATCAGCCACATGCACCCATAATCATTCAACCAACTTTGCACATGCATTCATCATCATAACCTAGCTGTCATTCCACTTTAATCCACATGCATTCCCTTCAAATAAATCAGCCACATGCACCATAATCATTCAACCAACTTTGCACATGCATTCATCATCATAACCTAGCTGTCATTCCACTTTAATCACATGCATAAATCAGCCACATTCATCTCCCATCACCATTCCAGATTTCCACCAAGTTCCTAGCTGTCATATTCCCTCCTTTTCACCTATAAATAGGCATCCATTGCAGCCACAATGGATTCATTCATTCATTCACTCTTCCAATTCAGAAATTCATCCATTCATACACATTCACACCATCAAACTATCCTTAGACCTTGTGAAGCAACAAAGAGGAAGAGAAAAGGGCCTAAACGTTCATACAATTCAAGTTTGAGTTGTTGGAATGTTTGGGTGTTTCTTTTCCTTTGATTTCAATGTTTAATTTCAATTCTCTTTGTTTTGTACGTATGAGGAGATGAACCCCTTAGCTAGCAATCCATCACATTCATCTTTACAATCTGTTTTTAATTACAATCTGTGCATTTTAGTTAATTTCGTCCAAAACTCAATCCCCCCTTACTGTAATGTCCAAATTAGTTAGAAAGTGTTTTAGTTTGTGTTTATAAGTGTTTTGATTCAATTTGTTATACAAATTCGTCTAAATTCACCAAAGTGCTCAAAACTGCCCAGAAAGTGTTTTTAAAGCAGTTTTGAGTGTTTTGGGTGATGCTTGAGTCTTTTGGTTTGTTTTAGTGTTTTAAGCGTTTAGTTTCGCATTCTTTGAGTTTAGTTTAGTGTTTCAAACTTTATTTTACGTTTTTAAGTCAGTTTCCAAGAGATTTGCAATCCCTCCTAATCCCCGGTTAAGAACGATCCCTACTTACGTACTTACTACAATTGAAAAAAATAGGGTTTAATTTGTGTGCGTATAATTCTTGCACCAACATGCACCCTTTAAACAAACCCAAACATGCAGCCACATAAAATCCTCCTTTTTGCCGTGGCTTTCCCATCACAATTCCAGCTTTCCAACCTAGCCACATCCACATGTATTCACTCATAATCATTCACTAACATTGCAGCCACATTTCCACCCACTTCCTAGCTGTCATGTTCCCTCTTATTTACCTATAAATAAGCATCCATGCAGCCACAATTAATTCATTCCACATCTCATTTTTCATACACAACACCACAACACAACACAAAAACAGCATGCTTCCAAGCTTGCCGTGGGTTCCCTTCCACTTCTCCTCCATTGCTTCCATAGTAACGAATGCCTCGTCTACAGTTATAGTTTTCATGATGCTTAATGATCTTTAATTGTATCTTTATTGTGCTTTTCACGTAAAGGACTTTTGGAGAATGTTTTGAATTGCGTTGCGCTAACCCATCCAATTCATTAAGTTAAGGAGAACTTGACGGTTAATTTAAGCGGACCTAATTAACCCGGGGTGTTGAGTTTCATAATTTATCAAAAGACCAACTGAAAATCATTTTGTATGCAAGTGTAACATGTGTGGAGAAGAATCTTCTAGCTAGCTTTGATCCATATTTTCATCACATTCATATTTACATTCTGCCTTTAAATTACAATCTGTGCATTTAATTTATTTTCGTCAAAACCTCAATCCCCCTTTACTTTAGTGTCCAATTTAGTTAGAAAGTGTCTTAGTTTGTGTTTCTAAGCATTTTGATTCAATCTATTACCCAATTTCGTCCAAAGTTGTCAAAGTGCTCAAAACTGCTCAGAAAGTGTTTTTAAGGCAGTTTTGAGTGTTTTGGGGCTGTTTTGAGTCTTTTGATTTGTTTTAGTGTTTTATTGTTTAGTTTTGCATTCTTTGAGTCTAGTTTAGTGTTTTAAACTTTATTTTACGTTTTTGGGTCAGTTTCCAAGTGATTTTGCAATCCCTCCTAATCCCCAGTTAAGAACGATCCCTACTTATTCATATACTACAATTGTCACAAGAGGGTTTTAATTTGTGTGCTTACTTAGTTTGCATCACCAACTGGAAATCATTTTGTATGCAAGTGTAACATGTGTGGAGAAGAACCTTCTAGCTAGCATTCATCCATATTTTCATCACATTCATATTTAGAATCTGCCCTAATTTACAATCTGTGCATTTTAGTTAATTTCGTCAAAAACTCAATTCCCCTTTACTTTAGTGTCCAATTTAGTTAGAAAGTGTCTTAGTTTGTGTTTCTAAGTGTTTTGATTCAAGTTGTTACACAAATTCGTCCAAATTCACCAAAGTGCTCAAAACTGCCCAGAAAGTGTTTTTAAGGCAGTTTTGAGTGTTTTGGGGCTGTTTTGAGTCTTTTGATTTGTTTTAGTGTTTTTATTGTTCAGTTTTGCATTCTTTGAGTCTAGTTTAGTGTTTCAAACTTTATTTTACGTTTTTGAGTCAGTTTCCAAGTGATTTTGCAATCCCTCCTAATCCCCGGTTAAGAACGATCCCTACTTATTCATATACTACAATTGTCACAAGAGGGTTTTAATTTGTGTGCTTACTTGGTTTGCATCGAATTTTTGGCGCCGTTGCCGGGGATTAGCAACTTTGCTAATCCCTTGGATTGTTTACTTTCTGTTTATTTAGTTATTTTGTTAAAGATCCTGACCTTGTTTTGTTTTTCATGTTTTAGGTACTAGTGTATGACTCGGAGTTCTGAACCTATTTGTGAGGATATCTTGGACTTTGACAGCGATTTTGAGAGGACTTTGAGACGAAAGAAGAAGCACCACGAGTCAAATCCACCAAGCCCAGATTCTGAGCTTGAAGAACAAGTCCTAGAAGAGGAGGAGGAACCCACGGCAAGGGTAGTTGAAGAACCACAAGTCATGGCCGTAGATACCCGGACACTCAAGGAGCTTTCCGCTTCGGGATTGGATAATGTCGCACCCTTGTGTATCCAATATCCCCCACCGGCCGAAGGGAAGATTGAGGAGTTCGAGTTGAAGTCAAGCTTGCTCGACCATATTCCGAAGTACCATGGGTTGTCCATGGAGGATCCGAACAAGCACCTAAAGGAATTCGAGGTGGTGTGTTCAAGCATGACTCCCGTCAACGTCGACAGAAGTATTCTGAAGATGAAGGCTTTTCCATTCTCTTTAATGGACAAAGCCAAGGATTGGTTGTACGACTTAGCTCCCGGAACCGTTACATCGTGGGAGAGCATGAAGAGGGCTTTTCTGGAGAAGTTCTTCCCAACTTCTCGAATCATCCTTTTATGAAAAAGGATAAGTGGCAATCAACAAGATGAAGGTGAGTCTTTTCCTACGTATTATGAACGTTTTAAATCTCTTGTTGCTTCTTGTCCACAGCATCAGATGAAGAAGGAGTTGCTTTTGCAATACTTCTACGAGGGGCTCCTACCAATTGAACGACAAATGCTTGACGCATCGACGGGTGGAGCATTGGTGGACAAGACGCCCATGGCGGCCAAGGTCTTGATCGTGAACCGAGCGTTGAATGCTCAACAATATGAAGGAGTAGGCCAAAGAGGACCCCCACGGCAGCAAGTGCATGAGGTAAGTTCCACCCCCGATATTCATTCACAATTAGCTAATCTTACTTCCATTGTGTCTCAAATGGCTGAACGAATGAGGATGCAAGGACCGATTGTATGCAGGGTGTGTTCGATCCAAGGACATGCTTCTGAGAAGTGCCCACAGCTCATAGAAAATGGTGGATGGGAAAGCGCCAACGCCATTGGATTTCAGGGCCAAAACCAACCAAGGAACGATCCGTACTCGAACACTTACAATCCAGGTTGGAGAGACCACCCGAACTTTAAATGGAGGGAGCCCCAACAACCACCACAACAAGGAGGCTTTAGGCAACAACCTCCGGGCTTCTTCACCAAGCCATACGCACCCGCACAAGCACCTCCACAATCTGCCCAAACAAGTTCAGGTTACACTTTAGATAATGATACACTTCTTAAGTTACTAACGAATTTGTCTCAGGGGCAAGAAAATCAAGCCAGAGCCATGCAAAACCAAGATAAGAGGGTGGATCAATTGGAGAAGCAAATTGGACAGATTGCGGAGTTTGTAGGGCAATTCCGAGACCAAGGCAAGCTCCCTAGCTCAACCATTCCAAATCCGAAGGGAGGTTTTGAAACCGCCAATGCAATTACCTTGAGAAGTGGCAAGGAAGTTGGAACCACCCCACAACCGCCAAAATCAAGCGAAGAAGAGGATGAAAAGCTGCAACATGAAGAGGAGGAAGCAAGCAAGCCCACGGCAAGGGTACAAACACCCTTGCCGCAACTACCTAGGGACATTAGTGCACCCAACTCATCCCACTCGGCCACCAAAGGTAAGTTGGGGTCAAAATTGATTAATTCTAACTTTGTTCCGCCCAATGTTCCTTTTCCTAGCAGGTTTATGCAAACGAAGGAGGAGGAGCAGGAAAAAGACATTCTGGAGACGTTTCGGAAAGTCCAAGTAAACATTCCTTTACTTGATGCCATTAAGCAAGTGCCCAGTGATGAGTTATTTCCTTCCTAATGCTAGAATATGTTTAGTACAATGGCACAAGTAAGGGTGTCGAATCCACAGGGATTAATTGATCCTATATAATCACTTGTTTTGCAAGAACTCTATGAAATGAATAAAACTAATCAAATTAGGCAGATTTGTTGTTGTAACTTGAAAGCACTAGAAAATGAAGTAAACACAATTAAATGAATCAACAACTAATAAAATGGGATAGCACCAATGGAGATGAAGCTAGGGATTCGGTTTCACCATTGCTAAACCAAGTCCATGTTTGTTAAGTTAGTTTATACTCAGTCATCTACCTATTTCTTGAGTTTGTTTCACTTAGATATGATCAACCATATGATGTGTGGAATTGATCACATGTTCCTAATCATGAACCTAGTTGTGATGTGCAACTTTGGTTCCTAATCAAGATGGTGTTACGCACAAGAAACTTGCATAAAACCAAAGGTAACACTTGGTAGGTTGTTTGCAAAGTATTCCCTTCATCCATTCACATATCTACCAAGAATATGCATGATGTGTGCTCTAATCTTGGCTAAACAACCTGTGGTTAATTCAAATGGTGATCAAACATTAAAATCAACTCACAAAGTTACAATTATATCAGAGAATGAAACAAGAAATAGATGGACAAACTGAGCATTCTAACTTGATTACATGACAAACTTTGCAAGGCTACATCGAATCCCTAGAGAGAGATTAGTTACACTTCATGTTTACAAAAGATTTGACATAAAAATAGAAAACATGAGTGAACATAGAATTAATAAGAAGAAACCCTTGAAGCAAAACTGATGTTGAATTCCTTGAAGAGTGCTTTCGGTGTTGGTTCTCCAAGTGTGATGTAAATGAAGGTAGATCGGCTATGGTTGAATGATTTCTACCAATGGGACAGAAATGGACAGAGAATGGAATGGAAATGGAGCGGCTATGTGTGTGAATAATGGAATGAATGAAGAACCCCCTTGTTGTGTGAAGTGTGCATAGTTTTATAGGAGGGGAATGTGGCTGCCAACATTTAAGCATGGATCTGAAACTGTAAAGGCATGCACGGCACAAGGGTTTGAAAGTGCATAAGGGAGCTGGAATGGCATAATGTGAGTTGGAAATGCACATGTGAATTGGAATGAGTGGGTTTCTGAGGTGGTGAATGCACGGCACTAGGGGAAACATGCATGCATATGGCTATTTTAATTGAACATGCATGTGTATTGGCTGCAAAGCTGAAATGGACACCCTGGAATTGGGTGTACAAATCTGGAAAGGGGTATGAAACTGCACGACATAGACAAGAAGAAGCTGGAATTGCATGGAGTGATGTTTATTTAATCAAAGATGCATGTGTAATGTCTGCAACAAAGGAGTGGGCAACCTGGAATTGGTTGCACCAAGCTGGAACAAAGGATTTGCACGGCATGATTGTGTTTATTGGTGTACATATGGCTGAGTGAATTAAGTAATGGAAGTGCATGTTCTTGGTGCAAAAGGGAGCTGGAAAGGTAATGGACTGCACGGCACAAGGTGTGTGGAAGTTGTTTTAGAGCTAGAAGTGCATAAGTAAGCTGGAACCACATGGGACTGCACGGCAAGGTTGTAAACATGCATGTGAATGCATGTTTTGGTGTTGGAACCACCTAATCTGACTTCAATGTTTTTGCCTTGCTTAGAATCACCCAATATGGCCGAATTGCACCACTTAACACTTCCACATCTTTTCCTGAAATTCAAGCAGTCAAATGTTTCCTAGATTCTTCATTTGGACTTCAATTTAACTCCCTAGAATCCTCTCCACGTTTGGACTAATGCTCAGCTACCAAAAGTAATGTTTTTAATTCATTTGCCTTCCCATTGATCCAAATTCACACTTGGCTGCACACTAACACCCAATAATGTAAAATGCAACTAGTTTAATCCAAAAACATCACAAAGACGCCAAATAAGGAAGATATAAATGCATGCAAAATGTGACTTATCAAATACCCCCAAACCTGGTTTTTGCTAGTCCTCGAGCAAACTTAAAACTAAAACACATAAACACAAACATCTAACTAAACCACTTTTGCTGGCTAAACGATTGCACTGAGCATGTGCAACAAGCCTTTGAACCCCTAGGTGTCCCTAGTTGGAGGAGTTGTGTCTCCTGAGGGTTTACAGTGATGACACCCACAAACATCTACAAAAACTGCAAACAATTTGGCTAATACATGCTTTAAACAAACTAATAAGAACCAATGAAGATTTTGTCATACATTCAACTCTCAAGTTTGCCACTTCAAAGAATCGTATCAATTGTAACGTATAAAGATATTTCTCCATGTCTTACAACTTCAAGGTCACCATACCCAAATGCTTAAGATAGAATTCGCCTCAACTCTACTCCTCACAGCTTCCACTCAAGTTCTCACTCAGATCTTAAGGTTTATTCTCTCCACAACATATATGAGTGAAATTATGTAAAGGGAATCAAAATTCTCACATATGAAATCTGAAATGGAAGCACAGTTTCTGAGTAGATCTCATGAAATGAATCAAATGCTAAGAATATAGATAACACACACACTTACCATCACCCATGAATACATCCTCAATGATCAGCTAGGTCTTTCTCAAGATTGTAACGCAAGGCTTAGGGTATAGGTTACGAAAGAATTGATATGAAATACTAGAGTTTTAGGTATACCAAAGTGTGCTTGAGGATCATGCTCTTCACTGGCATTTGTCTTCTTTTGTGTTTGGCGTCCAAGCCCTATGCCTTATAATGCGGAGATTTGGGACTTGTATCCACTTTAATTCTCTTCCCTTTTTTTTTTTTATAACTTTATTTTTGGAAATAACTTCAACATAGGTGCCCTCGGTACACGCCACAATCTTGTTCTATAACTCAATCTATCCTTAGTCTTCATCACATTGGTATTCCCCAAACTATAAAGTATGGCTTGTAATGGGCTAGAATGGGTAGAGTATGGTGTGGGTGATGAAAGAATTAAGCTCAAGTGTTTGGTTGCAACAAGGGTGAATGGAGCACACAAATGGGTAGGATTTAAGCCTTTTAGTAGTTAAAACATGCATAGCCTAACATCATCTCATTGAGTTCATTCATGAATGATACTAAACACATGGTATCTGCAAAGGAGAGCAATTCTTAGTATCCAAACAAAATAGAAGTAATGAGATCATTTAAAGTGATATTTGAAAGAAAAAGATAGGAGTAGAAACACTTTAAACTGATAGGAGCATATTCATGCGACTTAAATGGCTTGTTCTCGTGCATTTACGTTATGTTTCTTTAGTTATTTTAGTACTTTAAGCTATTTTCGTGTGTTTGTAGGTCCAAAGGGCTAAAGGAGCAAAAAGATGCATTTTGGAGACTTTTGGAGCACTTTTGGGCTAAGGATGGATAGCTTATGCTTGGAGCCAAAGTGTTGGACGAAATTGAAGACCTAATTGAAGACCAAAGTGTTGGAACCTTGTTCCCTTTAGTTCTAGGACATTTAAACCTTTCCTATATCCATTGCACATGCATTCCTTTAATCCACATGCATCTCCATAAATCATCCAACACATTTTCTCTCCCAAAAACCGTACACACCATTCACCCTAGATTCTAATCAGCCATTCACCAAAACCATTTCCCTTTGTGCCGTGCACATGCATACACACTTCATTTCAGCCACATGCAACCATTAAACATTCAATCATTTCACTCCACTTAATGCCGTGAGTTCCCATCAGATTTCCAACCTAATTCACATGCATTCCATCCTTTAATTCACCCACATGCACTCATAATCATTCACACCTTGCATTCACATGCATTTCCAACCTAATCACTCACCCACACAATCTGCCATCATTCACACAAACACCATCATTGCCGTGCATCCCATTCCATCTCTCATTTCAGATTGCATTCCATTCATTCCAGCCAAGCCACATGCACTCCCTTTAATTAATTCATCCTAGCTGTCAAAGCACATGCACATTCACCCTAATCATTCACATAGCTTTAATTCACATGCAAACACATTGCATTACCATTCACCACCAGAAAATCACCATCATTGCCGTGAGTTTCATACACTTTCCAGCCACTTCACATGCACATTCAACATTCCAGAAAATACCCATGTCGTGCAATCATTCAGCACATGCACTCCCATTCTTTAATCCATTCAGCCACAAGACATTATCATTGCACCACATTCAGCCATTCCACACACCAACCAACCTAGCTGTCATCTTTCCCCTTTCATCATTCCCTCACATTCTTTAATTCAGCCAACACATGCTTGCACATGCATTTCCAACCCACATGCATCCTTTAATCATTCAAACATGCAGCCACATTCCCTCCTAGCTGTCATGTTCCCCCCCATTTCGCCTATAAATAAGCATTCATTCCCACTCATTCTCATTCATTCTTCCATACACATTTCAGTCACAAACACCAACCATTCCCTTGTGCCGTGCTTTCTCCCTTAGAATCCAAACACCATTCCTCATCCATTTCCATAATTCCCCAAACCATTCACACCATCAAACTATCCTTAGACCTTGTGCTACAACGAAGAGGAAGATAAGAGGGCCTAAACGTTCATACAATTCAAGTTTGAGTTGTTGGAATGTTTAGGTGTTTCTTTGATTTCAATGTTTAATTTCAATACTCTTTGTTTTGTACGAATGAGGAATGGAAGAGAAGAGGGCCTAAACGTTCATACAATTCAAGTTTGAGTTGTTGGAATGTTTAGGTGTTTCTTTGATTCTCTTTGTTTTGTATCATGAGGAACTAAACCCCCCCCCCTTGGCTAGGGGGGGATTCGAAATATATGTTTATGCTTGCAATATGATTTGATTACTTCTAAGTACGTTTCATAAGTTGTGAATTCAATTCGTTTAACTGTTTGATTGATAACTTATTTATGTATGTTTATTGAGAGTGCACGCTTAATTTTCATGCATGAATATGACGCTAGAATATAAGTGAGTTTCACCTAATAGTTATGAACTTATATTCACAAGTAGTGGAGGTTGCTTATAAACAATCGCGTTAAATGAATTCTTGGCATAAGTTTCATGCAATCATAGTAACGAATGCCTCGTCAACACTTATAGTTTTCATATTGCTTAATGATTCTTGCTTGTATCTCTATTATGCAATTCATGTAGGGAACTTGTGAGGAATGCTTTGGATTGTCGTATGCAATCATCCAATTCATTAACTTAAGGAAAACTTGACGGTTAATTTAAGCGGACCTAATTAACCCGGGGCGTTGAGAATTCATGGTTTATTGAAAAGCAATTAGAAATCATTTTGTATGCAAGTATAACATATGTGGAGATGAACCCCTTAGTTAGCTTTTCATCCCATCCATTCAAATCCATCACATTCATATTTACATTCTGTTTTTAATTAGAATCTGTGCAATTAGTTTATTTTCGTCCAAAACTCAATCCCCCCTTACTTTAATGTCCAAATTAGTTAGAAATCAATTTAGTTTGTGTTTTTAAGAGTCTTGAGTCAAGTTACAACTTAAATTCGTCCAAATTTGGGTTTAAGGTCAGAAACTGCCTAGTTAGTGTTTTTAGGCAGTTTTGAGTCTTTTGAACTTGTTTTGAGTCCTTTGAGTCTTTGTATTGTTCAAATTAGTTAGAAAGTGTTTTAGTTTGTGTTTGTAAGTGTTTTGATTCAATTTGTTACCCAAATTCGTCCAAAGTACTCAAAGTGCTCAAAACTGCCTAGAAAGTGTTTTTAAGGCAGTTTTGAGTGTTTTGGTGCTGTTTTGAGTCTTTTGGTTTGTTTTTTAGTGTTTCAAAGTTTAGTTTTGCATTCTTTGAGTCTAGTAGAGTGTTTTATATTGTGTTTTTACGTTTTTGAAAGAAATCCAAGTGATTAAGAATCCCTCCTAATCCCCAGTCCTGAACGATCCCTACTTACATTCTATACTACAATTGACAAAAAGAGGGTTTAATTTGTGTGCGTATAATTCTCGCATCATAAACCCTCTCAAAGAAGCAATTAGGCTCAAAATAACTCACTAGGGTAGTCTTCACTATTCTTCTTCCAGAATTTGAGTATGGTACCTCTATCATCATAAACCCAAGAGTTACAGCTTTATAAAAGACAACAAGATGCAACACTTTTAATAGCAACCCAATCGTTTGTTTTCAAACATAGCCCTCATATACATTCGTATTAGTAAGGAAAAACACTCTTAACCAAAACTAACACATAAAACAAACACAAAACACAAACCTTCCATCATATTAGTAAGCAAAAACACACTTAACTAAAACAAACCCAAACAAACCAAACCTTCCATCCCATACCCCCAAACCTAACCTAAACATTGTCCTCGATGTTTAAAATTGTATGCAATGCAAGTAGGCAAAGAATATGGAATCGTAACAATATAAACACAACATAAAGAAAGAACACAAACCACACTAGGTTGCCTCCTAGTAAGCGCTTTATTTAATGTCTAGGCAAGACATGGGAGCTTGTTCATGGTGTTGTAAACTCAAGAAAATCTACAACTTGATACACTGGCTCTTCCTCCACTTTCTCCAAATATGGTTTCAATCGCTGCCCATTGACTTTAAAAGAGGTGCCATTCTTCATGTTCTCTATCTCCACAGCTCCGTGGGGAAATGTTTGTAGCACTTTGAATGGTCCCACCCACCTAGACTTCAATTTACCTGGAAAAAGTCTCAAACGTGAGTCATACAACAGTACTTTCATACCTTGGTAAAACTCCTTCCTTAGGATGGCCTTGTCATGATAGAGCTTAGTTCGTTCCTTGTAGATTTTGGCATTCTCATATGCCTCATTTCTAAGTTCTTCCAACTCATTAAGTTGGAGCTTCCTTCATCTCCAGCTTCCTTGTAATCAAAGTTGAACTTCTTGATGGCCCAATATGCACGGTGTTCAAGCTCCATTGGCAAATGACAAGCTTTCCCAAACACAAGGCGATAAGGACTCATGCCAATGGGGGTCTTGTATGCTGTTCTATATGCCCATAGTGCATCATTTAACCTCAATGACCAATCCTTCCTTGTAGGGCTCACAATCTTCATCAGAATGTTCTTGATCTCCCTGTTGCTAATCTCCACTTGTCCTGAGGTTTGAGGATGGTTCGGGGTTGCCACTTTGTGGTTGATGTTGTACTTCTTCATTAAGGATTCAAAGGGTTTGTTGCAGAAATGGCTGCCACCATCACTAATAATAGCTCTTGGGGTTCCAAACCTACAAAAAATCACATCTTTAAGAAAATTCAAAACAACCTTATGATCATTAGTTCTTGTAGCAATGGCTTCAACCCATTTGGATACATAATCTACTGCCACTAATATGTATAAGTAGCCAAAAGAGGATGGAAAGGGTCCCATGAAATCGATTCCCCAAATATCAAAGAGCTCCACCACCAAAATGTTGTTCAATGGCATCTCATTTCTTCGGCTAATGTTCCCCATTTTCTGGCACCTATCACACTTAGAACAAAAATCAAACGCATCTTTGAATAAAGTAGGCCAAAAGAAACCAGATTGTAAAACCTTTAGAGATGTCTTTTTGGCACCAAAATGTCCTCCACATGCCAATGTATGGCTAAATGTTAGAATGCTTTGTTGCTCACTTTCTGGGACACATCTCCTAATGATTTGGTCAGGGCAATATTTAAACAAATATGGTTCGTCCCAAACGTAGTGCTTTACCATGGCAAGGAACTTCTTTCTTTCCTGAAAAGAAAGGTCATTTCTAATTATACCACAAGCAAGATAATTAACAAAATCTGCATACCATGGTTCTTTTTCTTGAATGACAAGGAGTTGTTCATCTGGAAATGATTCATTTAGAGGTAAAGGTTGTCCAACTCCATGGTTTTCATTAAGCCTTGACAAATGGTCAGCCACAACATTATCACTTCCCTTCTTATCTCGAATTTCCAAGTCAAACTCTTGTAGTAAGAGTATCCATCTAATTAAGCGTGGTTTAGCATCCTTCTTTGTCATCAAGTACCTAAGGGCTGCATGATCAGAAAACACAATAACTTTAGATCCCGCAAGATATGACCTAAACTTTTCTAAGGCAAAAACAACAGCAAGTAACTCCTTTTCAGTAGTGGAATAGTTAAGTTGAGCATCATGTAGAGTCCGGCTTGCATAGTAGATCACATGTGGAAGCTTGTTCACCCTTTGCCCTAAAACTGCACCAATAGCATAGTCAGAGGCATCACACATCAATTCAAAAGGTAAAGACCAATCTGGTGCCATAATAATAAGGGCTAAGGTTAGTTCATATTTCAAAGTATTGAATGCATCCATACAAGCTTTATCAAAATGAAATGCAACATCTTTAGCTAACAGATTGCATAATGGACGAGTGATCATTGAAAAGTTCTTAATGAAACGACGATAAAAACCCGCATGTCCCAAAAAACTTCTTACTCCCTTCACAATGGTGGGGGCTACCATATTGGTGATGACGTCAATTTTGGCTTTGTCCACCTCCATTCCTTTGCTAGAGATTACATGTCCCAACACAATTCCTTGTTTCACCATAAATTGGCACTTTTCCCAATTGAGAACCAAATTTGTTTCCTGACATCTTTGAAGTACTAAAGAGAGATGGTTAAGACATTCATCAAAAGAGGAACCAAACACTGAGAAGTCATCCATAAATACCTCAATGAATCTTTCTACCATGTTAGAAAAGATGGCCAACATGCATCTTTGGAATGTTGCTGGAGTATTGCAAAGTCCAAAAGGCATTCTCCTATATGCAAATGTGCCAAAGGGGCAAGTAAAGTTTGTTTTCTCTTGATCCTCCGGGGCAATTGCAAATTGATTGTAACCTGAGTAACCATCCAGAAAACAATAATGTGAGTAACCTGCCAATCTCTCAAGCATTTAATCTATGAAAGGCATAGGAAAGTAATCTTTTCTAGTGCTAGAATTCAACTTCCTGTAATCGGTGCAAACACGCCAACTAGCCGTGGGCTTTGTGGGCACAAGCTCATTGTTTTCATTCCTCATCACTGTGATTCCCACCTTCTTAGGTACCACTTGAATAGCACTCACCCATTTGCTATCAGAAATGGGATATATGATCCCCACATCTAACAATTTCAACACCTCATTCCTAACAACTTCCTTCATGTGTGGATTGAGCCTTCTTTGTGGTTCACGGGTTGAC
Organism: Pyrus pyrifolia; assembly: GCA_016587475.1. Classification (NCBI taxonomy): domain Eukaryota; kingdom Viridiplantae; phylum Streptophyta; class Magnoliopsida; order Rosales; family Rosaceae; genus Pyrus; species Pyrus pyrifolia. Next base: position 2,098,768 of record BNSU01000024.1, read on the forward strand.
TTTGCCCCTTCTTCCAAAAGAATCCTATGCATGCACATGGTAGGGCTTATTCCCTTGATATCTGCAATAGACCAACCAAAAGCTGATTTGAACTCTTTTAACACCCTAATTAGTTTATCTTCTTCATTTGGGGTGAGGTCAGAAGCTATGATAACTGGAAGAGTTTCAAATTCAGCTAGATATGCATATTTTAGATGTGGTGGAAGTGGTTTAAGTTCAAGTTTGGGTGCTTTAACAGTAGAAGGATGTAGATGTGACATTGATGATTCTAAGGGCTCTAAAAGAGGTGAAACATTCAAAGGATACGGTGCCAATGCTTCCAAGGCAGCTACCTCTTCCATGAATGCATCTTCTTCATCAAACTCATCTTGAGATTGACTCAAAACAGTTTGTAATGGTTCATTAGATTGTGCCTGCAAGAACTTAGAGAAAACCAGTGAATCAAGCACATCAATGGCATAACAATCAAGAGATGAAGAAGGATGAGAAAGAGACTCAAACACTTTGAATTGAACTGTCTCTCCTAACACTGTCATAGTGAGGAGTCCATTTTGCACATCAATGATGGTCTTGGCCGTGGCCATGAAAGGTCTCCCAAGCAATATAGGCAACTCTCGGTCATATATAGGAGCTTCTTCCATGTCCAACACTACAAAATCTGCAGGCAAGATTAGTTTGTCAACTTGAACTAGAATATCTTCTACGATACCTCTTGAATATTTCACGGATCTGTCTGCAAGTTGTAATGAGATGGTGGTGGCTTTCAAATCCCCCAAACCTAGTTGAAGGTACACGGAATAAGGCATTAAGTTGATGCTAGCACCCAAATCAAGCATCGTCTTCTCTACTTTCTTGTCCCCTATGGTGATGTTGATAGAGAAACTTCCTGGATCCTTAAGCTTTGGTGAAAGTTTTCTTTGCAAAACTGCACTCACATTCTCAGACACCACTACCTTCTCATGTGGTCCATACTTCATTTTGTAGCTGTTTAACTCCTTGAAGAACTTCCCATATGCTGGCATGTTCCTAATGACATCAAGCAAAGGTAAGTTAACATTCACTTTGCTTAGTATATCAAAAATTTCCTTGAATGACTTATCCTGCTTGCTCTTGGCAAGTCTTCCAGGGAATGGTATTGGTGGAGTGTAAGGTTTCTCGGCCTTGTGAAGATTTGGTGCCTCAAGTGAGGAAGTAGCATGGCTTGGTTCCTCATTTGGTTTCTCATTTTCTCCTTGAGTAACACCTGCATTCACATGATCATATTCATTAGTAACTTCATTGCCAACTCTATTATCAATAACCTTACCACTTCTAAGTGTAGTGATTGCTTTGGCTTGCTCTTGGTTCCTTTGGAGTATCACGGGTTGGCTTGGAAACTTTCCAACTTCTCTTTGGTTCAAGGCATCTGCAATCTGCCCCAATTGTGTCTCCATTTTGGTTAGAGCTGCTGAATGTTGTTGGAGAGTGCTATTTGTGGAATGTTGGAATTGCAAGGTGTTTTGGGCTAACAACTTAACCGTATCCTCAAGGGTAGTGGCAGGTTTTGGTTGGAAATTTTGGAATTGATTGTTGTTCTTCCATGAAAGGTTGGGATGATCTCTCCAACTTGAGTTATATGTATTGGAATACACATCATTCCTTGGCCTTTGATTGTAAGAATTCATGAGGTTCACTTGCTCTTGGACATACTCGGGATAAGCCTCCTTAGATGGACATTGATGAGTAGGGTGGCTTGGTATGTTGCAAATGGCACACACCTCATTTGCTTTTGGCACCATGTTGAGCACAGATTCAATCTTCCTTTCTAGGTTAGCTACCTGCAACAAAAGATCATGATTAGAGCTTGTTTCATAGACTCCAACTTTCTTACCCCTTAAATCTTTGTGTTGAGCATTAGACCCCAACATCTCATAAATGTTATATGATTCTTGAGCATTCTTTTTCTTCAATGCTCCACCTGCTGCATTATCAACAGTTGATTGACATGTTTGGGTTAGTCCATCAGAGAAAATTTGCATTTGTAAGTGAAAAGGTAACGCATGGTGTGGACATTGCAGCAAGAGGCCTTTAAAGCGCTCCCAACACTCATTGAAAGGTTCTCCATCATCTTGTTTGAAGTTGAAGATTTGTCCCCTTAATGTGGCTGTCTTTTGAGTGGAAAAGAACTTCTCCAAGAACTTCTTAGCCACGGCATCCCATGTGGTGAGGGAACCTGGTGTTAGAGTCATCAACCAACTCTTGGCCCTATCTTTCAAGGTGTAAGGAAACACTCTCATCCTCAAATTTGCTTCACTTACTCCTTGCAAAGGTAAACCACTCACAACATTGTAAAACTCTTTAATATGAGCTAAAGGGTCTTCATTAGGTAAGCCATAAAAAGAGGGAAACATATGGAAATGTGAAGATTTAAGATCATAGTTTCTAGCTTTTGTGGGCAGCAAGATGCATGAAGGTGAATTTGGTATGATTGGTTGAGCAAAGTCCTCCAAAGCTCGAAGCTCATCTTGGTTGCCCGCCATCTCTTCTTCTCTTTCCCAATTAAAGTGCTCAGATCCTTTACTTGTTGAACTAGGTCAATTCCCTTCCTCTTCTTCACGGATAATGGAGGAACTTGATGGCACAAAGTTGTCCAAAGTGTGGCCCTTTAACCGTTCAATTCTTTGGCCTAACTCAACAAGTCTATTTGACATATACTACCTGAAACAAAATAACACAAGTTTGAATGAAAATCAAGAATCTACCTACTGATAGGAGCATATTCATGCGACTTAATTAGCTTGTTCTCGTGCATTTATGTTGTGTTTACTTAGTTGTTTTAGTGTTTAAGGCCACTTTTGTGTATTTTCAGATTAAAAGGCCAAAGTGTGCAAGAAGATGCAAATTGGAGCTTTTTGGAGCGAAAGAGGAATGAATGAGTTGAAGACGTGAAGAAACGACGAATTCCTACTCCAACGATGAATTCTTACCAAAACGAGGAATCCTACTCAAACAAGGTTTCCTATTTTAGGAAAGTTAACCCTAAGTTTCCCGTTTTGGTAACCTTTCCTAATCTTAAACGTCCGTATTTTCTAACCACTTTGAAGTCCTTGTAGGCGCTTTAGGACACAAAACGAATGCCCTAGCCCAAATTCCAACCAATGTCGTGGGCTTTAACCCAAGTCCTTTCCCTTGCCGTGCAAGGGGGGTTATTTTAGGCCCAAATCCATGCTTCTAAACCCTAGCCCTTTTTCCTTGCAGCCACTTTCCCTTCTATTTCTGAAACTTAAACCTATTTCCCTCTCAAATCAACCCTAGCCGCACCTTTTAGTGAATTCCCTTTTTAATTTCTGATTTAATTTCAGAATTTTGTGAGCCTTTGATTTAATAAGCTAGGGTTTTACTTTCTATAACCATATAAAAACAAAATTCCAGCCGCACCTTAGGAACTCTCATTCATTCTTTCAATTTTCAGCCACATTCAACCTAATTCACATCCAATCCGCAGCCTCCATTCCCTTCCCCTTTAATCTGTAGCCATCCATTCATACTAATCAGCCACTTTCACACCAAAAACTACCCTAGCCGTCACTTCCGTTTGGATTCAGCCATTTTACACACCCTAATCCCCTAACCCGTGCATCACACACCTCTCATTCCATACACTAATCCGCAGCCACCTTCACACCCCATTCATCCTTAAGCCGTGACCCTCATTCATTCACCCTAATTCTCCCATTCATACAACAACCAGCCACCATTCCCTCCATTCTCTCCCATTCTATTCCAACCGTAGCCACCATAACCCTAATTCTCCTCTAGCAGCCGCAACCTATAGCCCTCCATTCCAGCCACTTCCATTCTGTTCGCAGCAATCCCCACCATACCAGCCATCATACAAACCTTCCTCCATCACTCCACCATCTTACACACCTCCCTACACCACCCCATAACCTGGCCGCACCCCTAAACCACCTTAAATCTATCCCTAACCCAGAAAACCATCCAGAAATTCCCTAGACCATCTCTACCGCAAAAAGGAAAGGAGAAAGAGGAGCTTCGACGCGCACCAATTCACGTGGATTCGTTGGGCGTTCTAGGTGTAATCAATCCTTTATGCTTTATGTTTAAATTCATTTGTAATTCTCTTTTTGTGAACATGAGAGGCTAAATCCCCCTAGTTAGCGAGGGGGTGATTCGAAACCATGTTTATGATTGCAATATGAATTGATTACTTTTGGTTGGAATTTCATGAATGTTGGATTCAATTCGTTTAACTGTTTGATTGATAACTTGTTTGTGTATGTTTATTGAGAGTGCACTCTTAATGTTCATGCATGAATTTGACGCTAGAATATAAGTGAGTTTCACCTAATAGTTATGAACTTATATTCACAAGTAGTGGAGGTTGCTTAGAAACAATCGCGTTAAATGAGTTCTTGGCACTAGTTTCATGCTCATCATAATAACGAATGCCTCGTCAACACTTATAGTTTTCATGATGCTTAACGATCTGTGATTGTATCTTTATTGTGCTTTTCACGTAAAGGACTTTTGGAGAATGTTTTGAATTGCGTTGCGCTAACCCATCCAATTCATTAACTTAAGGAGAACTTGACGGTTAATTTAAGCGGACCTAATTAACCCGGAGTGTTGAGTTTCATAATTCATCGAAAGACCAACTGAAAATCAAAGTGTATGCAAGTGTGACATGTGTGGAGAAGAACCTTCTAGCTAGCATTCATCCATATTTTCATTACATTCATATTTAGAATCTGCCCTAATTGACAATCTGTGCATTTAATTTATTTTCGTCAAAACTCAATCCCCCCTTACTTTTGTGTCCAATTTAGTTAGAAAGTGTCTTAGTTTGTGTTTTTAAGCATTTTGATTCATTCTATTACCCAATTTCGTCCAAAGTTGTCAAAGTGCTTAAAACTGCCCAGAAAGTGATTTTAAGGTAGTTTTGAGTGTTTTGGGGCTGTTTTCAGTCTCTTGATTTGTTTGAGTGTTTTTATTGTTAGTTTTGGATTATTTGAGTCTAGTTTAGTGTTTCAAACTTTATTTTACGTTTTGAGTCAGTTTCCAAGTGATTTTGCAATCCCTCCTAATCCCCGGTTAAGAACGATCCCTACTTATTCATATACTACAATTGTCACAAGAGGGTTTTAATTTGTGTGCTTACTTAGTTCGCATCACCTACAATGAAAAAAAACAAAGTTTAAATAGCAAACAAGCAATTACAAGGGATTGAAATCAGTCCCCGGCAACGGCGCCATTTTTGATGAGTTATTTCCTTCCTAATGCTAGAATATGTTTAGTACAATGGCACAAGTAAGGGTGCCGAATCCACAGGGACTAATTGATCCTATATAATCACTTGTTTTGCAAGAACTCTATGAAATGAATAAAACTAATCAAATTAGGCAGATTTGTTGTTGTAATTTGAAAGCACTAGAAAATGAAGTAAACACAATTAAATGAATCAACAACTAATAAAATGGGATAGCACCAATGGAGATGAAGCTAGGGATTCGGTTTCACCATTGCTAAACCAAGTCCATGTTTGTTAAGTTAGTTTATACTCAATCATCTACCTATTTCTTGAGTTTGTTTCACTTAGATATGATCAACCATATGATGTGTGGAATTGATCACATGTTCCTAATCATGAGCCTAGTTGTGATGTGCAACTTTGGTTCCTAATCAAGATGGTGTTACGCACAAGAAACTTGCATAAAACCAAAGGTAACACTTGGCAGGTTGTTTGCAAAGTATTCCCTTCATCCATTCACATATCTACCAAGAATATGCATGATGTGTGCTCTAATCTTGGCTAAACAACCTGTGGTTAATTCAAATGGTGATCAAACATTAAAATCAACTCACAAAGTTACAATTATATCAGAGAATGAAACAAGAAATAGATGGACAAACTGAGCATTCTAACTAGGGGTGGGCATAAAAACCGCCAAAACGCAAAACCGCATCGAACCGTAAGAAAAAAAACCGAAAAAAACCGTGTTGACCGGAAAAGAACCGTTAAAACCGGTTCCGGTTCCGGTTTCGAATAATCAAGAACCGATCAAACCGAACCGAACCGTTTTATTAATAATAAATAAATAAATTATATACACACACATGTCGTGCTATAATAAGTTGAAAAAATTGGTTTCACTAAATTGCAAAGCAGAGGATCCTATCCCAATTAGGGTTCATTTTCACTTACACACACGGAGACACCTTCTGACCTTCACCACGCCGCTCATTTCATATTTCCCCCATTCCTATTCCTAAATCCTGATTCTCCCCCATTTCAGATTTCACACAGATGAGATACTGTCATATTGAGAGGGCTTGAGCTTCTTGAGAAGCTTCTTACGCGAACGAAAGGGCTTAAGCTTCCCCGCAAAGGCTTCAGCGTTCCCCGCAAAGGCTTCAGCGTTCCCCTGCCCGGTCCCGTCCTCGTTCCTTACCGCTCCGGCGACGGCGGTGTCCAGGTACCTCGATTTCGATTGCTTGATTGGTTGATTGAATGGTTTTGGAAGAGTCGTAATTTTGCAGTGTTGGGTGAAAATTTGAAGAGTGTTCTGTTTCAATTGTTTGGTTTCTGTGACTTTATTCTTTGACTGTGAGTTGCTTTGCTGCCATTGTTTAGTAAGATGTGGGAAATTTTGTAATGTGAGTTGCTTTGCTGCCATTCTTTGACTGTGAGTTGCTTTGCTGCCATTCATACATATAGAAGCTTCACTAACAAAACCTAGCCTCTCTGCCATTCATACATATAGAAGCTGCACATTATTCTATCACCAACCAGATAAGAATGTAAACCGTAACCCAACCCCTTTCTCCTTTTGAAACCAAATCAAATATCATTTACTGGATTCTACTAACCCAACATCGATCGTTAATACAGATCATATGCATTTGTCTTACAATGGAAGATAAACACCCTAGCTTAAAACTTGAATACATTTGTCTTCCAATTCATATGCAGCTTATACAGATCATATAACCATGACCCTCACAGAAATTTAAAATTTAGTTCACCTCTAACAGGCTAGTAGCAAGTTCGCAACCCACCTCTTCATCTTCCGTGAATATGGAGGATGATACATCACTTTTTGACATTTTCTCCTGCCCTTGCTGTAAACCAGGTAACATGTCTGCAGATCATCATTTAGAACAACAAACAAAAACCGTGTCACTGCTCCCATGTTAAAGGATAAAACGTTAGACTAGCAACATGTGGAAAAGGATTTAGAAAGTGACTGAATATTTTGAATATTTTGGATATTTTGGATATATAAAATTTTTCATGGTGTGAGTGCTTTTCTTCTGTTTTTGAATATTTTGGCTCGGCAGGAACCTAAGGGACTGAGTTATATACCCCACGAATCTCCTTTTCCTTTTTGAATATCTTCTTTAACTTAATTGTTCATGTTTCGTTGTCCTTCCCTATCTGGCAACTTACACTCCGTGGAGAGAGAGAGAGAGCTGTACATGCATCTTGTAAACTTCGTTGATAGTTTCATCACAATACTCTCTTGCAAGTACATTGACTTTACGTTATTAGGCGTAGTGTATGACCTTACTTTTGTTGGTTAGGTTTCGGTCAGTAGCATCTGCATTGCTTAAGTTTAAGTTTAACAGTAGCATTTTTATTTTTGTCTATTTTAGGGATGACGAACCAATCAACATCACATGGTATGAATATTTATTTTTGTCTATTGGTTGATGTCAGATAACATCTCAATTTTAGACGATGAGACAATCTTGGAAGATATAGAGTTTTATGAAGCACTTGAAACAGGTATGAATATTTATTTTTCATTACTTTGTTTTTGTTTTTTCTCTTGTTTTATTGCATGCTTACTTTCTTATTTGCTAATGAGTTCTTAATTTTTATATGTTCTAGAAAAAAGGAATGGTGGCACTTCTAGCAATAGCATTGCGGATTCATAAACTATTCAATCCTAACTTATCACCTTTTACTAGTGATGGTATGTATGTAACTTTAATTTTTTTAGCACCTTCCTTATCACCTTTTCTCCTTAATCTTTCACTTTTATATTTTCCCTTTTGTTAGTATTGAATCTATTGATAGTTAGTGGAATTTATAATTTACTCTTTCAATCAATGGCAGTAAAAATGCATAAGATTTTGTTTAAATTTGTGTGTGGCAGCAAGTTGAAATTTGTCAGCATATTCTGTTTAAATATGTGGCAGCAAGTTGAAATGCGGCAACAAGTTGAAATTTGAATGCATAATGATTTGGTGGCACTCTCTTATGAAGTCATGCATCTCCTTGTCCAATACACACTTTATAAACACACACCCCGGAAATAGGGGTCTCGGCCTACAGATTGAATCGTATAATAAATACTCATATAACAGGGCAACAATTCATTTCAACATGTTCAGCTGGAATCAAGCAGACATCTTTATCATATTACATCAAATTTGCAGCAAACCTAGAAACCAAAACATTAAACTACACTAGACACATTTCTTCAATTTGTGATGCGAGAATTATGCGCACACAAATTAAACCCTCTTTTTGTCAATTGTAGTGAAGTGTATAAGTAGGGATCGTTATGGACCGGGGATTAGGAGGGATTGTTAATCACTTGGATTTGACTTAAAAACGTAAAAACACAATATAAAACACTTTTTAATGCTCGAAGAAAGCAAAACTAAAAATAAGAAAGATTAAGACTAAGACTTCAACGAAATAGGGGGGAATTGGATTTGGACGAAATTAAACTAAAATGGATACTTGGAAACAAAACAAATTGTAAATATGGATTTGACGGAAATGAATGGATGGGAAGCTAGCTAAGGGGTTCATCTCTATACATGTTATACTTGCATACAAAACGATTTCTAATTGCTTTTCAATAAACCATGAATTCTCAACGCCCCGGGTTAATTAGGTCCGCTTAAATTAACCGTCAAGTTTTCCTTAAGTTAATGAATTGGATGATTGCATACGACAATCCAAAGCATTCCTCACAAGTTCCCTACATGAATTGCATAATAGAGATACAAGCAAGAATCATTAAGCAACATGAAAACTATAAGTGTTGACGAGGCATTCGTTACTATGATTGCATGAAACTTATGCCAAGAATTTGTTTAACGCGATTGTTTATAAGCAACCTCCACTACTTGTGAATATAAGTTCATAACTATTACGTGAAACTCACTTATATTCTAGCGTCATATTCATGCATGAAAATTAAGCGTTCATTCTTAATAAACATACATAAATAGGATATCAATCAAATAGTTAAACAAATTGAATTCACAACTTATGAAACGTAATTAAAAGTAATCAAATCATATTGCAAGCATAAACATATATTTCGAATCACCCCCTAGCTAAGGGGGGTTTAGTTCCTCATAACTTTGAAATCAAAGAAACACCTAAACATTCCAACAACTCAAACTTGAATTGTATGAACGTTTAGGCACTCTTCTCTTCCATTCCTCATATTACAAAACAAAGAGAATTGAATTTAAACATTGAAATCAAAGAAACGCGTAAACATTCCAACAACTCAAACGTGAATTGTATGAACGTTTAGGCCCTCTTATCTTCCTCTTTATTGTGGCACAAGGACTAAGGGATGTTGTTGGTGTGTTGAATGGATTGGGGGATTATGGAAATGGAAGAAATGGAGGAGAAATGGAAGGGAAATGGAAAGAAACTCACGGCTAGGGAGAAGATGGAAGTGTTTGTGGTGTGTTGTGTATGAAATGAGATGATCTTTGAATGAATGAATGCAAGGGTATTTATAGGAGGAATAGAGATGTATATGGCTATTTGTTTAAGGTGTTTGTGGTTGCAATGATGAAGAATTGCATGTGGAAATAAAAGGGAAAATGTGGTGAAATGATGAAGTAGGAAGGTGGAAATGCATGTGAGATGTTGGAAAGGAAATGGGAATATGAGTAGGCCATGGCATGGGAGTTGTTTTGTTGGTGTAAATGTGCCATGGTTGCAATGATGAAGAATAAAGGGTGCATGTGGGGTGGAATTGAATGAATGCAAAGTGAATGAATAATGAAATGAGTTAAAGAGGGAGAATGTGGTGAAATGATGAAGTAGGAAGGTGGAAATGCATGTGACTTGTTTGTGGAATAAAGAATGAATGGTGGAATGATGAAGAGTTGCATAAAGAATGCATGTAGGGTTAGCTAGGTTGGCTTTGTTTGGGTGCATGTGTGTTAATGGTGGTTTTGCATGTGAATTGATGGATTGTTTTTGATGGAATGGATGGTTCTTTGCATGGCTTTTGAAGTGATTGTGGGCTTTGGAATTGGAAGGAAATGCATGGCCTTGGGGTTGGTTTAAGAGAGAATGGGCTAGGCCCTTTGTTTTATGTCCAAAATGAATACAAGGCCTTCAAATTCGTCCAACACTTTGGCTCTAATCATATGCTATCCATTCCAAGCCCAATTTTGCTCCAAAATGCATCTTTTTGCTTCCTTAGCCATATGAACCTAAAAACACACGAAAATGGCTTAAACTACTAAAACAACTATGAATTAACAACATAGATGCACGAAAACAAGCTAAGTAAGTCGCCTAAATATGCTCCTATCAATTTGCAGCAAGTTGAAATGTGGCAGCAAGTTGAAATTTGAATGCATAATGATTTGGTGTTCAAATAATTTATTATTAGGAACCGTAAACCGGCGAGAACCGAATCGGAACCGGTGTAGACCGAACCGTAAGGTTCTAGTAATAAATTTAAGTGGAACCGCACCGAATCGAACCGTTAATATATTGCGGTTTCGGTTCCAGTTTAGGGGTGGAACCGCACCAAACCGCACCGTGCCCACCCCTAATTCTAACTTGATTACATGACAAACTTTGCAAGGCTACATCGAATCCCTAGAGAGAGATTAGTTACACTTCATGTTTACAAAAGATTTGACATAAAAATATAAAATATGAGTGAACATAGAATTAATAAGAAGAAACCCTTGAAGCAAAACTGATGTTGAATTCCTTGAAGAGTGCTTTCGGTGTTGGTTCTCCAAGTGTGATGTAAATGAAGGTTGATCGGCTATGGTTGAATGATTTCTACCAATGGGACAGAAATGGACAGAGAATGGAATGGAAATGGAGCGGCTATGTGTGTGAATAATGGAATGAATAAAGAACCCCCTTGTTGTGTGAAGTGTGCATAGTTTTATAAGAGGGGAATGTGGCTGCCAACATTTAAGCATGGATCTGAAACTGTAAAGGCATGCACGGCACAAGGGTTTGAAAGTGCATAAGGGAGCTGGAATGGCATAATGTGAGTTGGAAATGCACATGTGAATTGGAATGAGTGGGTTTCTAAGGTGGTGAATGCACGGCACTAGGGGAAACATGCATGCATATGGCTATTTTAATTGAACATGCATGTGTATTGGCTGCAAAGCTGAAATAGACACCCTGGAATTGGGTGTACAAATCTGGAAAGGGGTATGAAACTGCACGGCATAGACAAGAGGAAGCTGGAATTGTATGGAGTGATGTTTATTTAATCAAAGATGCATGTGTAATGTCTGCAACAAAGGAGTGGGCAACCTGGAATTGGTTGCACCAAGCTGGAACAAAGGATTTGCACGACATGATTGTGATTGTTGGTGTACATATGGCTGAGTGAATTAAGTAATGGAAGTGCATGTTCTTGGTGCAAAAGGGAGCTGGAAAGGTAATGGACTGCACGGCACAAGGTGTGTGGAAGTTGTTTTAGAGCTAGAAGTGCATAAGTAAGCTGGAACCACATGGGACTGCACGGCAAGGTTGTAAACATGCATGTGAATGCATGTTTTGGTGTTGGAACCACCTAATCTGACTTCAATGTTTTTGCCTTGCTTAGAATCACCCAATATGGCCGAATTGCACCACTTAACACTTCCACATCTTTTCCTGAAAGTCAAGCAGTCAAATGTTTCCTAGATTCTTCATTTGGACTTCAATTTAACTCCCTAGAATCCTCTCCACGTTTGGAATAATGCTCAGCTACCAAAAGGAATGTTTTTAATTCATTTGCCTTCCCATTGATCCAAATTCACACTTGGCTGCACACTAACACCAAATAATGTAAAATGCAACTAGTTTAATCCAAAAACATCACAAAGACGCCAAATAAGGAAGATATAAATGCATGCAAAATGTGACTTATCACCCAGGTATGCAAAGTTTTTAAAAGAGTTATGCACAACTAGGAAAAGAATGTCAAACAAAGAAGTTGTGAAAGTAAGTGAAAATGTATCTGCGGTTTTGCAACGAAAGTTACCTCCAAAATGTAAGGATCCAGGGAGCTTTACTATCCCATGCACAATTGGAAGCAATAAATTTGAACAATGCATGTTAGACTTAGGTGCTTCTATTAATGTCATGCCATATTCCATTTATGCATCTATGAACCTTGGTGAGTTAAAACAAGATGGTGTTATAATTCAATTGGCCGACCGTTCTAATGTTTATCCCAAGGGAGTCCTTGAGGATGTTTTAGTGCATGTCAATCATCTCATCTTTCCTGCAGATTTTTATGTCTTAGAAATGGAGGATTCGAGCCATGCTCCATCATTGCCACTTTTGCTAGGCCGTCCGTTTATGAAAACAGCTCAAACAAAGATTGATGTGGCCAAGGGAGCACTAAAAATGGAGTTTGGTGGTGACATAATTAAATTCAATGTTTATGACTCTGTTAAGAATCCTAACGATAGCCATACTTGTTGTGTTATAGATGTGCATAAGGACATAGGGCCGAAAGGATCCGCACCAATCAAGAAGGATGCATCTAGAATCACCATCGAGGAAGGAATTGGATTGGAGCACAACGAGCACGCCACTACCCAAAAAACGTCCAATATGGTCGTGCCTTGTGCTAAAATTGGCGAGATGGTGGCTGCCCTAGGGGCATTGCCACAACATCCTAGTAAGTCTTCAATCCTAATTCTGATTCCCATTTCAACTAATAGGTTGTTACCTTCTGTGGTGCAGGTGAACAACCAATTTAAAGGTGGTGGGAGCATGTACATGGAGTGTCGGAACCGAAACACCACCATCAGGGAGGATCACTATCCCCTCCCATTCATTGAGCCATACTACGAGAAATTTCAAGGAGTATACCGTGGAGGACATAACCCTCCATTCCGTGAGCCAGAGTGAAGAGTAAAAGAAGGTCTCGTCCGGCTGGAAGATGTTAAAGCAAGCGCTTCTTGGGAGGCAACCCATGCATTCAACAAGGAGAAGATGGAATTTACACTCCATAACCAGATTTGCGTCCCTAACCTCTTCTCTTTGTTATTTATATTCTGCCATGTTTAATGAGTTTAGTTGTTGTTTGTGTGTTTACTTTTGTTTGTTGTGATTTTAAGCTTGAAACATCGAGGACAATGTTTAGTTTAAGTGTGGGGGGGGTAACATTCTGTTTTGAGATATTTGTGCATGAAATTCGTAGGGTATTAACACCTAACATGTCTAAACTTGTTTCCCATTGTTTTTAAGTGTTTTTAAGCTATTTTAGAGTGTTTTAGAGTGTGTTGACTTAAAAATCCGAAAATCTCATAAAAATTTGAAAAATTGTTTTGAAAAACCCAAAAAGAGTTGTTTTTGTGTGTTTGTTTGTGTCATAGGGTACCTTCCAACACAATGATGAGGATTTGGTTTTTAATTGCATGATGGTTAAAGAAAGTTACAAACATGGATGGACGTTTGATATGCTCTTGGGTTTATGCTTGGTTGTAGTTATAGTTTACGAATTCACATGTAATCACAAATGATAAAAATTAGTTTTTGTAACATGCTTGAAGGAATGAACTCAAACTAACGCTACATCCCTGTGAGACTTGAGCCTAAACGTTATTTGGAGAGTTAAAATCTGTGCATTAATGTTTTCTAAAGTCGTTGCATGATCTCATTATTCTTTGCTTGGTTACTACTTAGAAGGCGTTACATCACTTAGTTCCAAATGCTAGAACTCATGCCCATTGCATTCAAAGCATGTCATTGATTTGCATAACACGTATTCAAGATGAAGTTGTGTAGTGACCACCATCAAAGCCAAACAGCCATGTGCCCTTCACTCATTTTGTGTTTAAGTTTAACCCCATTGAGCCATGCTAGCCCATATTCTTTGTTAACCCACATCATCCTCACCTAGCCTAGAATAGGACCATCCTTACCCTTGTTCTTGAAGCATAGTAAGCAATGAATTCCTTTTGATTAATGTGTTGCAGAAAACAAGTGTGGGGGAAAGAGTATTTATGTGAGTTGATGTGCCATAGGCACAGCTAGAAAAAAAGAAAGAAAGAAAGAAAAAAAAAAGTAGAAAAAAAAAAGTTGAAAAGAAGTGAAAAAGAACTTTTGCATTCTAAGGGAATTCTAGGTCTTAATTTCATTCTAAGTGAAAAAAAGTCTAAAAGTTGACTTCTGCATTCTAAGGGAATTCTAGGTCTTAATTTCATTACTTTACTTGCTATTACTTAAAGAACTTTTGTTTATCCCTACCTTTCCTTGTTAGCCAATATCCCAAGCCCCGTTGCAACCCTTGACTTCTATCTTGAGTGTTGTGCATTTCAATTGTGGAGTTTGAATTTGGTATGAGCATATGGTGTCACTGGTTCTCGCATCTAAGTAGTAGCATTCCATTCATGAGATCATATCCAAACACGTTTAATGACTCCAGAAATTGCGTTCTTTGTTATAACATATGTGAGTACTAGTCTTTCATGTTTACATCAATCTTCTCAAATATAACTAGTGTAGGGTGTGTAGTAAGAAAATCTGAGTGAAAATTGAGTGCATAACTAGTGAGGAATTGAGGAAATTCTCTAAGGCATGTTACTACATTCAAAATGTGTTTTAATTGATTAAATGCGAACTAGTGAATGGTGACTATGATTAAGTATGTGCTTGAGGGGAAGGAAGACTAAAAGCTATGTGCGTAATGATCTTTGACATGCCAGGTTTCATTGGAAATCCCTGAGGCAAATGTTGGAAGGTTTAGGTTATGCTTTGTTTGTTTTGTTTCGTCTTGTTTTCTTTGGTTGTTTTGTTTTGCTCGAGGACTAGCAAAAGTTAAGTGTGGGGGAATTTGATAGGAGCATATTCATGCGACTTAATTAGCCTGTTCTCGTGCATTTATGTTGTGTTTACTTAGTTATTTTAGTGTTTAAGGCCACTTTTGTGTATTTTCAGATTATAAGGCCAAAGTGTGCAAGAAGATGCAAATTGGAGCCTTTTGGAGCGAAAGAGGAATGAATGAGTTGAAGACTTGAAGAAATGACGAATTCCTACTCCAACGATGAATTCTTACCAAAACGAGGAATCCTACTCAAACAAGGTTTCCTACTTGAAGTAGGAAAGTTAACCCTAAGTTTCCCGTTTTGGTAACCTTTCCTAATCTTAAACGTCCGTATTTTCTAGCCACTTTGAAATCCTTGTAGGCGCTTTAGGACACAAAATGAAGGCCCTAGGGCCCTTAAAACCCTTTGCCGTGGGCTTTAGCCCAATTCCCTTCCCTTGCCGTGCAAGGGGGGGCATTTTAGGCCCATTCCATGCTTCTAAACCCTAATCCTTTTCCTTGCAGCCACATTCCCTTTAATTTCTGATTTAAATCCTTAATTCTAACAGCCTTTAATTTAATTTTAGTTAACTATAATAAGCTAGGGTTTATTTTCTGAAACACTACACATTTTACAACCTAGCCGCACCCTATTCATCCATTCTTTTCAGATTTTAAACCACAAAAACCTCTCTAGCCGTCACTCTCCCTTGAATCCATAGCCTTTGATTCATCCAAAAACCCATCTCAGCCGCACCTATTCTAACCCTAGCTCTCTCTCATTCATGCAAAACATAACATGCAGCCACCATCTACCATTCTCTCCTATTTTCCTCCCAAAAACCGTGCATTCCATCAGCCATTTTAACCTAATTCCTTCTCAGCCGCAAGTTCCCATCCATATTTCACCCTAAGCCTTCTAAATCCATCTCAGCCGCACCCTTTAATTCACCCTAGAATCTCATCCATTCATTCATATTTTTCATTCATACACTAATCAGCCACCATAACCCTAAAATTCTCTCTAATCCGCAGCCACCTTTCCGTCTCCCCCCTCCATTCCATCCACTTCCAAGCCTTGCCGCAGCCACTCCACCACTTCCCACACCATTCCACACCATCCTACACCTTCCACCACCATTGCCGCACCACCAAACCTCCATAAAACCATCCCTAAACCAGAAACTCATCCCAAATCATCCAAAACCCTCTCTGCCGTAGCAAGGAGAAGAGGAAAGAGGAGCTTCGACGAGCAGAAATTCAAGTGGATTCGTTGGGCGTTCTAGGTGTAATCAATCCTTTATGCTTTATGTTTAAATTCATTTGTAATTCTCTTTTTGTGAACATGAGAGGCTAAATCCCTAATTAGCTAGGGGGTGATTCGAAACCATGTTTATGCTTGCAATATGAATTGATTACATTTGGTTGGAATTTCATGAGTTGTGGATTCAATTCGTTTAACTGTTTGATTGATAACTTTTTTGTGTATGTTTATTGAGAGTGCACGCTTAATTTTCATGCATGAATATGACGCTAGAATATAATTGAGTTTCACCTAATAGTTATGAACTTATTATATTCACAAGTAGTGGAGGTTGCTTATAAACAATCGCGTTAAATGAATTCTTGGCACTAGTTTCATGCTCATCATAGAAACGAATGCCTCGTCAACACTTATAGTTTTCATGATGCTTAATGATCTTTGATTGTATCTTTATTGTGCTTTTCACGTAAAGGACTTTTGGAGAATGTTTTGAATTCCGTTGCGCTAACCCATCCAATTCATTAACTTAAGGAGAACTTGACGGTTAATTTCAGCAGACCTAATTAACCCGGGGTGTTGAGTTTCATAATTTATCGAAAGACCAACTAGAAATCATTTTTTATGCAAGTGTAACATGTGTGGAGAAGAACCTTCTAGCTAGCATTCATCCATATTTTCCTCACATTCATATTTAGAATCTGCCCTAATTTACAATCTGTGCATTTTAGTTAATTTCGTCAAAAACTCAATTCCCCTTTACTTTAGTGTCCAATTTAGTTAGAAAGTGTCTTAGTTTGTGTTTCTAAGTGTTTTGATTCAAGTTGTTACACAAATTCGTCCAAATTCACCAAAGTGCTCAAAACTGCCCAGAAAGTGTTTTTAAGGCAGTTTTGAGTGTTTTGGGGCTGTTTTGAGTCTTTTGATTTGTTTTAGTGTTTTTATTGTTTAGTTTTGCATTCTTTGAGTCTAGTTTAGTGTTTCAAACTTTATTTTACGTTTTTGAGTCAGCATCCAAGTGATTTTGCAATCCCTCCTAATCCCCGGTTAAGAACGATCCCTACTTATTCATATACTACAATTGTCTGATGCGAACTAACTAAGCACACAAATTAAAACCCTCTTGTGACAATTGTAGTATATGTATAAGTAGGGATCGTTCTTAACCGGGGATTAGGAGGGATTGCAAAATCACTTGGAAACTGACTCAAAAACGTAAAATAAAGTTTGAAACACTAAACTAGACTCAAAAAAATGCAAAACTACACACTTAAAACACTAAAACAAATCAAAAGACTCAAAACAGCCCCAAAACACTCAAAACTACCTTAAAAACACTTTCTGGGCAATTTTGAGAACTTTGACAACTTTGGACGACTTTGGGTAATAGAATGAATCAAAACACTTATAAACACAAACTAAGACACTTTCTAGCTAATTTGGACACTAAAGTAAAGGGGGATTGAGGTTTCGACGAAAATAAATTAAATGCACAGATTGTAATTTAAAGGCAGAATGTAAATATGAATGTGATGAAAATATGGACGAATGCTAGCTAGAAGGTTCATCTCCACACATGTTACACTTGCATACACTTTGATTTTCAGTTGGTCTTTCGATAAATTATGAAACTCAACACCCCGGGTTAATTAGGTCCGCTTAAATTAACCGTCAAGTTCTCCTTAAGTTAATGAATTGGATGGGTTAGCGCAACGCAATTCAAAACATTCTCCAAAAGTCCTTTACGTGAAAAGCACAATAAAGATACAATCAAAGATCATTAAGCATCATGAAAACTATAAGTGTTGATGAGGCATTCGTTACTATGATGAGCATGAAACTAGTGCCAAGAATTCATTTAACGCGATTGTTTATAAGCAACCTCCACTACTTGTGAATATAAGTTCATAACTATTAGGTGAAACTCACTTATATTCTAGCGTCATATTCATACATGAAAATTAAGCGTGCACTCTCAATAAACATACATAAATAAGTTATCGATCAAACAGTTAAACAAATTGAATCCACAACTTATGAAATTCCAACCAAATGTAATCAATTCATATTGCAAGCATAAAGATGGTTTCGAATCACCCCCTAGCTAATTAGGGGTTTAGCCTCTCATGTTCACAGAATGAGAAATACAATTGAATTTAAACATAAAGCACAAAGGATTGATTACACCTAGAACGCCCAACGAATCCACGTGAATTGGTGCGCGTCGAAGCTCCTCTTTCCTCTTCTCCTTGCTGCGGCAGAGAAGGTTTTGGATGATCTTTGGTGAATTTCTGGGTTATAGATGGGTTTAGGGTGGTTTAGTGGTGCGGCAAGGTTATGGGGTGGTGTAGGAAGGGTGTAAGGTGGATGGAATGGTGGAGGAAGGGTAGAGTGGCTGCGGCAAGGCTTGGAAGTGACTGGAATGGGTGGTTGAATGCACGGCAAATGGTTTTTGGATGATGGAATGCATGGGTTTTGGGAGAGAATGGAGGGAATGATAGAGGGTGGCTGCGGATGTTAGAATGAATGGGAGAGATGTGTGACGGCTTATGGGATTTTTTAGGGTGAATGGATGCACGGATTGAAGAGAATTGAGGGAATGACATGCGGCTGAGTGAAATTATGTGAAAATGAAGAGAATTGAGGGAATGGCCTTTGCGCTTTCGAAGCCTCCCTTGGGGTTTGGAATGGTAGAACTCGGAAGTTGGCCTTGCTCACGAAACTTTCCTACAAAATCTGCAATTTGCCTAATTTGTTTCTCCAATTGCTCCACCCTCTTGTCTTGGTTTTGCATGGCTTTAGCTTGGTTTTCTTGCCCCTGAGACAAATTCGTTAGTAACTTAAGAAGTGTATCATTATCTAAATTGTTACCTGAACTCGTTTGGGCCGATTGTGGAGGTGCTTGTGTGGGGACGTATGGCTTGTTGTAGAAGCCCGGGGGTTGTTGCCTAAAGCCCCCTTGTTGTGGTGGTTGTTGGGGCTCCCTCCATTTGAAGTTTGGGTGGTCTCTCCAACCCGGATTGTAAGTGTTCGAGTACGGGTTGTTCCTTGGTTGGTTTTGACCCTGAAATCGAATCACATTGGCGCTTTCCCATCCACCATTTTCTATGAGTTGCGGGCACTTCTCAGAAGCATATCCTTGGATAGAACACACCCCGCATACAATCGGTCCTTGCATTCTCATTCCTTCGGCCATCTGAGACACAATGGAAGTAAGATTAGCTAATTGTGAATGAATATCGGGGGTGGAACTTACCTCATGCACTTGCTGCCGTGGGGGTCCTCTTTGTCCTACTCCCTCATATTGTTGAGCGTTCAACGCTCGGTTCGCGATCAAGACCTTGGCCGCCATGGGCGTCTTGTCCACCAATGCTCCACCCGCCGATGCGTCGAGCATTTGTCGTTCAATTGGTAGGAGCCCCTCGTAGAAGTATTGCAAAAGCAACTCCTCCTTCATCTGATGTTGTGGACAAGAAGCAACAAGAGATTTAAAACGTTCATAATACGTGATGAGTTTTTTCCTTCCTAATGCTAGAATATGTTTAGTACAATGGCACAAGTAAGGGTGTCGAATCCACAGGGACTAATTGATCCTATATAATCACTTGTTTTGCAAGAACTCTATGAAATGAATAAAACTAATCAAATTAGGCAGCTTTGTAGTTGTAACTTGAAAACACTAGAAAATGAAGTAAACACAATTAAATGAATCAACAACTAATAAAATGGGATAGCACCAATGGAGATGAAGCTAGGGATTCGGTTTCACCATTGCTTAAACCAAGTCCATGTTTGTTAAGTTAGTTTATACTCAGCTATCTACCTATTTCTTGAGTTTGTTTCACTTAGATATGATCAACCATATGATGTGTGGATTTGATCACATGTCCTTAATCATGAGCCTAGTTGTGATGTGCAACTTTGGTTCCTAATCAAGAAGGTGTTACGAACAAGAAACTTTCATAAAACCAAAGGTAACACTTGGCAGGTTGTTTGCAAAGTATTCCCTTCATCCATTCACATATCTACCAAGAATATGCATGATGTGTGCCCTAATCTTGGCTAAACAACCTGTGGTTAATTCAAATGGTGATCAAACATTAAAATCAACTCACAAAGTCACAATTAAATCAGAGAATGAAACAAGAAATAGATGGACAAACTGAGCATTCTAACTTGATTACATGGCAAACTTTGCAAGGCTACATCGAATCCCTAGATGGAGATTAGTTACACTTCATGTTTACAAAAGGTTTGACATAAAAATATAAAACATGAGTGAACATAGAATTAATAAGAAGAAACCCTTGAAGCAAAACTGATGTCGAAATCCCTTAAGAGTGCCTTCGGTGTTGGTTCTCCAAGTGTGATGTAAATGAAGGTAGATTGGCTATGGTTGAATGGTTTCTGCAACTGGGAGAGCAAATGGACAGAGATGGAGTGAAATGGAGTGGTTATGCGTGTGAATCATGGAATGATGGAAGAAGCTTTGTTGTGTGAAGTGTGCATAGTTTTATAGGAGGGGAATGTGGCTCCCAACATTTAAGCATGGAGCTGGAACTCTAAAGGCATGCACGGCACAAGGGTTTGGAAGTGCATAAGGGAGCTGGAATGGCATAATGTGAGCTGGAAATGCACGTGTGAGATGAAAATGCATAAGTGAATTGGAATGAGTGGGTTTCTGAGGTGGTGGATGCACGGCACTAGGGGAATATGCATGCATATGGCTATTTTAATTGAACATGCATGTGTATTGGCTGCAAAGCTGAAATGGACAACCTGGAATTGGGTGTACAAATCTGGAAAGGGGTATGAAAGTGCACGACATGGGCAAGAGGGAACTGGAATTGCATGGAATGATGGGATGAATGGATTTCTGGAATGATGGATGCACGGCATGGGCAATGTCCAAGCATGTGGTTTATTTAATTGAGATGCATGTGGATGTCTGCAAAGATGAAGTGGAGAAAGGTAATGGAATGCACGGCCAGGTTGTGAACATGCATGTGAATGCATGTTTTGGTGTTAGAAGTGCATAAGTGAGCTGGAACCACATGGGATCTGCACGGCATGATTGTGTTTGTTGGTGTAAATATGGCTGAATGGTTTAATTAATGGGAGTGGATGTTTTTGGTGCAAAAGGGAGCTGGACAAGGCAAGGGAATACACGGCACAAGTTATGTGGAATAAGCAAGGTGTCCGCATGTTTTTGCCTTGTTTAGAACCACCCAATGTGACTCCAATGCACCACTTTCCTAATCACATCTTCTCCTGAATTTCAGCAGCCACATTAGTCCTAGATTCCTCATTTGGACTTCAAATTAATTCCCAAGAATCCTTTCCACGTTTGGAATAATGCTCAGCTACCAAAAGGAATGTTTTTACTTCATTTGCCTTCCCATTGATCCAAATTCACACTTGGCTGCACACTAACACCAAATAATGTAAAATGCAACTAGTTTAATCCAAAACATCACAAAGACGCCAAATAAGGAAGATATAAATGCATGCAAAATGTGACTTATCAAATACCCCCAAACCTGGTTTTTGCTAGTCCTCAAGCAAACTTAAAACTAAAACACACAAAACACAAACATCTAACTAAACCACTTTCGCTGGCCAAACGATTGCACTGAGCATGTGCAACAAGCCTTTGAACCCCTAGGTGTCCCTAGTTGGAGGAGTTGTGTCTCCTGAGGGTTTACAGTGATGACACCCACAAACATCTACAAAAACTGCAAACAATTTAGCTAATACATGCTTTAAACAAACTAATAAGAACCAATGAAGATTTTGTCATACATTCAACTCAAAAGTTTGCCACTTCAAAGAATCGTATCAATTGTAACGTATAAAGATATTTCTCCATGTCTTACAACTTCAAGGTCACCATATCCAAATGCTTAAGATAGAATTCGCCTCAACTCTACTCCTCACAGCTTCCACTCAAGTTCTCACTCAGATCTTAAGGTTTAGTCTCTCCACAACATATATGAGTGAAATTATGTAAAGGGAATCAAAATTCTCACATATGAAATCTGAAATGGAAGCACAGTTTCTGAGTAGATCTCATGAAATGAATCAAATGCTAAGAATATAGATAACACACACACTTACCATCACCCATGAATACATCCTCAACGATCAGTTAGGTCTTTCTCAAGATTGTAATGCAAGGCTTAGGTTATAGGTTACGAAAGAAGTGATATGAAATACTAGAGCTTGGGGCATACCAAAGTGTCCTTGAGGATCATGCTCTTCACTTGCGTTTGTCTTCTTTCTTCTTTGTTTTTGGCGTCCAAGCCCTATGTCTTATAATGAGGCGATTTGGAACTTGTATCCACTTTGATCCTCTCTATTTTTTTTTTATTTTTTTTTTTTTAGAAACATCTTCAACATAGGTGCCCTCGGTACACGCCATAATCTTGTTCTAAGGCTCAATTTACCTTTAGTCTTCATCACATTGGTATTCCCCAAACTATAAGGTATGGCTTGTAATGAGCTAGAATGGTAGAGTATGGTGTGGGTGATGAAAGAATTAGGCTAAAGTGTTTGGCTGCAACAAGGGTGAATGGAGCACACAAAGGGATAGGATTTAAGCCTTTTAGTAGTTAAAACATGCATAGCCTAACATCGTCTCATTGAGTTCATTCATAAATGATACTAAACACATGGTATCTGCAAAGGAGAGTGATTCTTAGTATCCAAACAAAATAGAAGTAATGAGATCATTTAGAGTGAAATTGAAAGAAAAAGATAGGAGTAGAAACACTTTAAACCCTCTCAAAGAAGCAATTAGGCTCAAAATAACTCACTAGGGTAGTCTCCTCTATTCTTCTTCCAGAATTTGAGTATGGTACCTCTATCATCATAAATCCAAGAGTTACAGCTTTATAAAAGACAACAAGATGCAACACTTTTTATAGCAACCCAATCGTTTGTTTTCAAACATAGCCCTCATATACATTCGTATTAGTAAGCAAAAACACTTTTAACCAAAACTAACACATAAAACAAACACAAAACACAAACCTTCCATCCCACACCCCCAAACCTAACCTAAGCATTGTCCTCGATGCTTAAAATTGTATGCAAAGTAAGTAGGCAAAGAATATGGAATGGAAATAACATAAACACAAAATAAGGAAAGAACACAAACCACACTAGGTTGCCTCCTAGCAAGCGCTTTATTTAATGTCTAGGCAAGACATGGTAGCTTGTTCATGGTGTTGTAAACTCAAGAAAATCTACAACTTGATACACTTGCTCTTCCTCCACTTTCTCCAGATATGGTTTCAATCGCTGCCCATTGACTTTAAAAGAGGTGCCATTCTTCATGTTCTCTATCTCCACATCTCCGTGGGAAAATGTTTGCAGCACTTTGAATGGTCCCACCCACCTAGACTTCAATTTACCTGGAAAAAGTCTCAAACGTGAGTCATACAAAAGTACTTTCATACCTTGGTAAAACTCCTTCCTTAGGATGGCCTTGTCATGATAGAGCTTAGTCCGTTCCTTGTAGATTTTGGCATTCTCATATGCCTCATTTCTAAGTTCTTCCAACTCATTAAGTTGGAGCTTCCTTGCTATTCCAGCATCCTTGTAATTAAAGTTGAACTTCTTGATGGCCCAATATGCACGGTGTTCAAGCTCTATTGGTAAATGACAAGCTTTCCCAAACACAAGGCGATAAGGACTCATGCCAATGGGGGTCTTGTACGCTGTTCTATATGCCCATAGTGCATCATTTAACCTCAATGACCAATCCTTCCTTGTAGGGCTCACAGTCTTCATCAAAATGTTTTTGATCTCGCTGTTGCTAATCTCCACTTGTCCTGAGGTTTGAGGATGGTACGGGGTTGCCACTTTGTGGTTGATGTTGTACTTCTTCATCAAGGATTCAAAGGGTTTGTTGCAGAAATGGCTACCACCATCACTAATAATAGCTCTTGGGGTTCCAAACCTACAAAAAATCACATCTTTAAGAAAATTCAAAACAACCTTATGATCATTAGTTCTTGTAGCAATGGCTTCAACCCATTTGGATACATAATTGTTGATGTATATTTCCTTCCTAATGCTAGAATATATTTAGTATAATGGCACAAGCAAGGGTGTCGAATCCACAGGGACTAATTGGACCTATGTAACTACTTGTTTTGCTAGAACTCTAAGAAATGAATCAAACTAATCATAAATAGGCAGATTTGAGATATGAATCAAACTAGTCTAAATAGGCATAAATAGGCAGATTTGATATATGAATCTAGAACGCATAAGAAAATGAAGTAAACACAAATCAATGAATCAATAGCTAATATAATAGGATAGTATCAATGGAAATGAAACTAGGGATTCGATTTCACCATTGCTCAACTAAGTCCATGTTTGTTAAGTTAGTTTATACTCATTCATCTACCTATTTCTTGAGTTTGTTTCACTTGGATATGATCAACCATATGATGTGTGGATTTGATCAAATGTCTCTAATCTTGAACCTAATTGTGATGTGCAACTTTGGTTCATAATCTAGAGTATGTAATGCACAAGAAACGTTCACTAAACCAAAGGGAACACTTGGCAGGATGTTTGCCAAGCTTCCCTTCATTCATTCACAAATCCACCAATATTAGACATGATGTATGCTTTAATCTTGGCTAAATAACTTGTGGTTAACTCAAATGGAGATCAAGCATACAAATTAACTCACAAATTCACAATTATAACAGAGAATGAAGCAAGAACTAGATAGACAAAATGAGCATTCTAACTTAATTACATGGCAAACTTTGCAAGGTTACATCGAATCCCTAAGGATAGATTAGTTACAATTCATGTTTACAACAGATTTGACATAAAAATATAAAACATGAATGAACATAGAATTGATAAGAATGAACCCTTGAAGCAAATCTGAGGTTGAAGTCCTTGAAGAGTCCTTGGTGTTGCTTCTCCAAATGTGGTGCGAATGAAGGTAGAATGAAGATGTTTTAATGGTTTCTGCCCTTGGGACAGAAAAGGATATGGAATGGGATGGAGAATGAGCAGAGAATGGAGAGGAAATGGAGTGCTATATGGTGTGTAATGGACCCTATTCCAGAAATGAAACTTGCGGACCCTTTGGACAGAAATGAGAGTTGTTTTTATGGAAAGAATCTGACTCCAAACATTCAGATTGGATCTAGCATTTGATTAACTCCAATGGCAGAGAATAAATCAGGGTGAATGATGGGTTTCTGAGGTAGTAGGCGCATGGGATGGACAAAGTCTGCAAACATGTGGTTTGTTTAATCCAAATGCATGTGTTCTTGCTGCCACAAGTGAGTGGAGTCTGCAAAGGTGACTTGGACCACCAGAAAATGTTTAAACAAATATGGAAATGGGAAGAGAACACACGGTTTGAACAAGGAGATGGGATTTTCTGGAATAATGGTTGAATAACAAAAGGGAAGTGTGAAAACATGTGGATTTCTGAAATGATGGCTGCAAAGAGTGTGGTTTGTTTAATCAAAATGCATGTGAATGATGTTTTGGTGTTAGAGAAATGCAAAATCTGACTTGGACCACATGGAAGTGCACGGCATGGAGTGATTCTGATCATGGTAAAAATGTGGCTGATTAGATTAAGTAATGGAAGTGGATGGTTTTGGCGCACAAGGGGGATGGACATGGATGTGTGGAATCTGATTTGGTGCTAGAACTTCATAACATGAAGGGATGATATGGGAACACACGGCCAAGGTTTTGAGCATGCATGTGAATGCATGTTAAGGTGTTTGGAAGCACATGGCTGACTTCAATGTTGTTGCCTTGTTTAGAATCACCCAATATAGCCAAATTGCATTTCTTAACACTTCACATCTTTTCTAGAATGTTTTTACTTCAATTGCCTTCCCATTGATCCAATTTCACCCTTGGCTGCACACTAACACCAAATAAGGTAAAATGCAACTAGTTTAATCCAAAACAAGCACAAAGACGCCAAATAATGAAGATATAAACGTATACAAAATGTGACTTATCAATAATCTACTGCCACTAATATGTATAAGTGGCCAAAAGAGGATGGAAATGGTCCCATGAAATCGATTCCCCAAACATCAAAGAGCTCCACCACCAAAATGTTGTTCAATGGCATCTCATTTCTTCGGCTAATGTTCCCCATTTTCTGGCACCTATCACACTTAGAACAAAAATCAAAAGCATCTTTGAACAAAGTAGGCCAAAAGAAACCAGATTGTAAAACCTTTAGAGATGTCTTTTTGGCACCAAAATGTCCTCCACATGCCAATGTATGGCTAAATGTTAGAATGCTTTGTTGCTCACTCTCTGGGACACATCTCCTAATGATTTGGTCAGGGCAATATTTAAACAAATATGGTTCGTCCCAAACGTAGTGCTTTACCATGGCAAGGAACTTCTTTCTTTCCTGAAAAGAAAGGTCATTTCTAATTATACCGCAAGCAAGATAATTAACAAAATCTGCATACCATGGTTCATTTAGAGGCAAAGGTTGTCCAACTCCATGGTTTTCATTAAGCCTTGACAAATGGTCAGCCACAACATTATCACTTCCTTTCTTATCTCGAATTTCCAAGTCAAACTCTTGTAGTAAGAGTATCCATCTAATTAAACGTGGTTTAGCATCCTTTTTTGTCATCAAATACCTAAGGGCTGCATGATCAGAAAACACAATAACTTTAGATCCCACAAGATATGACCTAAACTTTTCTAAGGCAAAAAAAACAGCAAGCAACTCCTTTTCAGTAGTGGAATAGTTAAGTTGAGCATCTTGTAGAGTCCGGCTTGCATAGTAGATCACATGTGGAAGATTGTTCAACCTTTGCCCTAAAACTGCATCAATAGCATAGTCAGAGGCATCACACATTAATTCAAAAGGTAAAGACCAATCTGGTGCCATCATAATAGGGGCTGAGGTTAGTTCATATTTCAAAGTATTGAATGCATCCATACAAGCTTTATCAAAATGAAATACAACATCTTTAGCTAACAGATTGCATAATGGACGAGTGATCATTGAAAAGTTCTTAATGAAACGACGATAAAAACCCGCATGTCCCAAAAAACTTCTTACTCCCTTAACAGTGGTGGGGGCTACCATATTGGTGATGACGTCAATTTTGGCTTTGTCCACCTCCATTCCTTTGCTAGAGATTACATGTCCCAACAGAATTCCTTGTTTCACCATAAATTGGCACTTTTCCCAATTGAGAACCAAATTTGTTTCCTGACATCTTTGAAGTACTAAAGAGAGATGGTTAAGACATTCATCAATAGAGGAACCAAACACTGAGAAGTCATCCATAAATACCTCAATGAATCTTTCTACCATGTCAGAAAAGATGGCCAACATGCATCTTTGGAATGTTGCTGGAGCATTACAAAGTCCAAAAGGCATTCTCCTATATGCAAAGTGCCAAAGGGGCAAGTAAAGGTTGTTTTCTCTTGATCCTCCAGAGCAATTGCAATTTGATTGTAACTTGAGTAACCATCCAGAAAACAATAATGTGAGTAACCTGCCAATCTCTCAAGCATTTGATCTACGAAAGGCATAGGAAAGTAATCTTTTCTAGTGCTAGAATTCAACTTCCTGTAATCGGTGCAAACACGCCAACTAGCCGTGGGCTTTGTGGGCACAAGCTCATTGTTTTCATTCCTTATCACTGTGATTCCCACCTTCTTAGGTACCACTTGAATAGCACTCACCCATTTGCTATCAGAAATGGGATATATGATCCCCACATCTAACAATTTCAACACCTCATTCCTAACAACTTCCTTCATGTGTGGATTGAGCCTTCTTTGTGGTTCACGGGTTGACTTTGCCCCTTCCTCCAAAAGAATCCTATGCATGCACATGGTAGGGCTTATTCCCTTGATATCTGCAATAGACCAACCAAAAGCTGATTTGAACTCTTTTAACACCCTAATTAGTTTATCTTCTTCATTTGGGGTGAGGTCAGAAGCTATGATAACTGGAAGAGTTTCAAATTCAGTTAGATATGCATATTTTAGATGTGGTGGAAGTGGTTTAAGTTTAAGTTTTGGTGCCTTAACAGTAGAAGGAGTTAGATGTGACATTGATGATTCTAAAGGCTCTAAAAGAGGTGAAACATTCAAAGGATACGGTGCCAATGCTTCCAAGGCAGCTACCTCTTCCATGAGTGCATCTTCTTCATCAAACTCATCTTAAGATTGACTCAAAACAATTTGTAATGGTTCATTAGATTGTGCCTGCAAGAACTTGGATAAAACAAGTGAATCAAGCACATCAATGGCATAACAATCAAGAGATGAAGAAGGATAAGAAAGAGACTCAAACACTTTGAATTGAACTGTCTCTCCTAACACTGTCATAGTGAGGAGTCCATTTTGTACATCAATGATGGTCTTGGCCGTGGCCATAAAAGGTCTCCCAAGCAATATAGGCAACTCTCGATCATGTATAGGAGCTTCTTCCATGTCCAACACTACAAAATCTGCAGGCAAGATTAGTTTATCAACTTGAACTAGAATATCTTCTACCATACCTCTTGGATATTTCACAGATCTGTTTGCAAGTTGTAATGAAATGGTGGTGGCTTTCAAATCTCCCAAACCTAGTTGAAGGTACACGGAATAAGGCATTAAGTTGATGCTAGCACCCAAATCAAGCATCGCCTTCTCTACTTTCTTGTCCCCTATGGTGATGTTGATGGAGAAACTTCCTGGATCCTTGAGCTTTGGTGGAAGTTTTCTTTGCAAAACTGCACTCACATTCTCAGACACCACTACCTTCTCATGTGGTCCATACTTCCTTTTGTAGCTGTTTAACTCCTTGAAGAACTTCCCATATGCTGGCATGTTCCTAATGACATCAAGCAAAGGTAAGTTAACATTCACTTTGCTTAGTATATCAAAAATTTCCTTGAATGACTTATCCTGCTTGCTCTTGGCAAGTCTTCTAGGGAATGGTATTGGTGGAGTGTAAGGTTTCTCGGCCTTGTGAAGATTTGGTGCTTCAAGTGAGGAACTAGCATGGCTTAGTTCCTCATTTGGTTTCTCATTTTCTCCTTGAGTAACACCTGCATTCACATGATCATATTCATTAGTAACTTCATTGCCAACTCTATTATCAATAACCTTACCACTTCTAAGTGTAGTGATTGCTTTGGCTTGCTCTTGGTTCCTTTGGAGTATCACGGGTTGGCTTGGAAACTTTCCAACCTCTCTTTGGTTCAAGGCATCTGCAATCTGCCCCAATTGTGTCTCCATTTTGGTTAGAGCCGCTAAATGTTGTTGGAGAGTGCTATTTGTGGAATGTTGGAATTGCAAGGTGTTTTTGGCCAACAACTTAACCGTATCCTCAAGGGTAGTGGCAGGTTTTGGTTGGAAATTTTGGAATTGATTGTTGTTCTTCCATGAAAGGTTGGGATGATCTCTAAAACTTGAGTTATATGTATTGGAATACACATCATTCCTTGGCCTTTGATTGTAAGAATTCATGCGGTTCACTTGCTCTTGGACACACTCGGGATAAGCCTCCTTAGATGGACATTGATGAGTAGGGTGGCTTGGTATGTTGCAAATGGCACACACCTCATTTGCTTTTGGCACCATGTTGAGCACGGATTCAATCTTCCTTTCTAGGTTAGCTACCTGCAACAAAAGATCATGATTAGAGCTTGTTTCATAGACTCCAACTTTCTTACCCCTTAAATCTTTGTGTTGAGCATTAGACCCCCAACATCTCCTAAATGTTATATGATTCTTGAGCATTCTTTTCTCCAATGCTCCACCTGCTGCATTATCAACAGTTGATTGACATGTTTGGGTTAGTCCATCATAGAAAATTTGCATTTGTAAGTGAAAAGGTAACCCATGGTGTGGACATTGCAGCAAGAGGCCTTTAAAGCGCTCCCAACACTCATTGAAAGGTTCTCCATCATCTTGTTTGAAGTTGAAGATTTGTCCCCTTAATGTGGCTGTCTTTTGAGTGGAAAAGAACTTCTCCAAGAACTTCTTAGCCACGGCATCCCATGTGGTGAGGGAACCTGGTGTTAGGGTCATCAACCAACTCTTGGCCCTATCTTTCAAGGTGTAAGGAAACACTCTTATCCTCAAATTTGCTTCACTTACTCCCTGCAAAGGTAAACCACTCACAACATTGTAATACTCTTTAATATGAGCTAAAGGGTCTTCATTAGGTAAGCCAAAAAAAGAGGGAAACATATGGAAATGTGAAGATTTAAGATCATAGTTTCTAGCTTCTGTGGGCAGCAAGATGCATGAAGGTGAATTTGGTATGATTGGTTGAGCAAAGTCCTCAAAAGCTCGAAGCTCATCTTGGTTGCCCGCCATCTCTTCTTCTCTTTCCCAATTAAATTGCTCAGATCCTTTACTTGTTGAACTAGGTGAATTCCCTTCCTCTTCTTCACGGATAATGGAGGAACTTGATGGCACAAAGTTGTCCAAAGTGTGGCCCTTTAACCGTTCAATTCTTTGGCCTAACTCAACAAGTCTATTTGACATATACTACCTGAAACAAAATAACACAATTTTGAATGAAAATCAAGAATCTACCTACAATGAAAAGAACAAAGTTTAAATAGCAAACAAGCAATTACAAGGGACTGAAATCAGTCCCCGGCAACGGCGCCATTTTTGATGAGTTTTTTCCTTCCTAATGCTAGAATATGTTTAGTACAATGGCACAAGTAAGGGTGTCGAATCCACAGGGACTAATTGATCCTATATAATCACTTGTTTTGCAAGAACTCTATGAAATGAATAAAACTAATCAAATTAGGCAGCTTTGTAGTTGTAACTTGAAAACACTAGAAAATGAAGTAAACATAATTAAATGAATCAACAACTAATAAAATGGGATAGCACCAATGGAGATGAAGCTAGGGATTCGGTTTCACCATTGCTTAAACCAAGTCCATGTTTGTTAAGTTAGTTTATACTCAGCTATCTACCTATTTCTTGAGTTTGTTTCACTTAGACATGATCAATGATGCGAGAATTATGCGCACACAAATTAAACCCTTTTTTTGTCAATTGAAGTATAAGTATAAGTAGGGATCGTTCTGGACCGGGGATTAGGAGGGATTGTTAATCTCTTGGAAACTGACTCAATAACGTAAAAACAATATAAAACACTAAACTAGACTCAAAGAATGTGAACTAAACGTTAAAACACTAAGACAAACCAAAAGACTCAAAATACTTTAAAAACACAAACTAAATTGATTTCTAACTAAATTGAACATTAAAGCAAAAGGGGGTTTGAGGTTTGACGAAAATTGAAATAACGAAACAAGTTAATAAACTAAACAAATTGTAAATACGGATTTGACGGAAATGAATGGATAGGATGGCTAGCTAAGGGGTTCATCTCCACACATGTTACATTTGCATAATAAAAAGATTTCTAATTGCATTTCAATAAACCATGAATTCTCAACGCTCCGGGTTAATTAGGTCCGCTTAAATTAACCGTCAAGTTTTCCTTAAGTTAATGAATTGGATGATTGCATACGACAACCCAAAGCATTCCTCACAAGTTCCCTACATGAATTGCATAATAGAGATACAAGCAAGAATCATTAAGCAACATGAAAACTATAAGTGTTGACGAGGCATTCGTTACTATGATTGCATGAAACTTATGCCAAGAATTTGTTTAACGCGATTGTTTATAAGCAACCTCCACTACTTGTGAATATAAGTTCATAACTATTACGTGAAACTCACTTATATTCTAGCGTCAAATTCATGCATGAAAATTAAGCGTCGACTCTCAATAAACATACGTAAATAGGTTATCAATCAAATAGTTAAACAAATTGAATTCAAAACTTATGAAACGTAATTAAAAGTACTCAAATCATATTGCAAGCATAAACATATATTTCAAATCACCCCCTAGCTAAGGGGGGTTTAGTTCCTCATACGTACAAAACAAAGAGAATTGAAATTAAACATTGAAATCAAAGAAACGCCTAAACATTCCAACAACTCAATCTTGAATTGTATGAACGTTTAGGCCCTCTTCTCTTCCTCTTCGTTGTAGCATAAGGTCTAGGGATAGTTGGTTGGGGGGATGGAAGTGTGGAATTATGGAAGTGGATGAGGAGTGGTGGAAATGGAAGAATGGTTTTTGGATTCTAAGGGAAACTCACGGCTAGGAGAAGGAAATGGAAGTGTTTGTGGTGTGTTGTGTTGTGAATGAGATGATATGTGAATGAATGAATGCAAGGGTATTTATAGGAGGAGTGGAGATGTATATGGCTATTTGTTTAAGGTGTTTGTGGTGTTGTGTTGTGTTGTGAATGATGAAAGAATAAAGGGTGCATGTGGGGTGGAATTGAATGAATGCAAAGTGAATGAATAATGAAATGGGAAAGCATGACCAAGGTGGAAATGCATGTGATGGGTGGGAACAAAGGGGGAAACATGGCACAAGGGTGATGTTGTTGATGTGTGAATGCATGTGTTGAATTGGTGGTGCAATGATGAAAGAATAAGTGCATGTGGAAGAATTGAATGAATGCAAAGTGAATGAATAATGAAATGAGAAATGTTGGAAAGTGATGGTAGTAATGCACGGTTTTGGTTGGTTTTTTTTATGATTTAAAATGTTTATGCATGATGAAGAGTTAATAAATAATGCATGTAGGGTTAGCTAGGTTGTGTGATGATGAGTGTATGTGGAATAAAGAATGAATGGTGGTGTAATGATGAAGTGAATGCATGTGGAATTAAAGAGGGAGAATGTGATGAAATGATGAAGTAGGAAGGTGGAAATGCATGTGAGATGTTGGAAAGGAATTGGGTTAAAGAATGGGAGTGCATGTGCTAGGTTGTTGTTGTGATAAGTGATAAGTGATAGGTGTATGGTTATGATAAGTAGATGAGTGTATGGTTATGATAAGGAGATGAATGAATGATATGTTAAGTGATAAATGAATGATATGTGGTGAGTGATAAGTGAATGTAAGTGATAATAAGGCTAGTTTAAAGGGCTAGGGTTTAAGTACATAGAATGGGCCTAAAATAGGTTGGTTTGCATGGCATAATATGTTTGATTGGGCTAGAGGTTTTCCATGGCTCAAAGGATTTGTTTGAATGGGCTAGGCCCTTTGTTTGATGTCCCCAAAGAGTATACAAGGCTTCAATTTCGTCCATCCTCTTTGCTCCATGATTAAGCTATCCAATCCATGCCCAAAAGTGCCCCAGATAGCCTCAAAATGCACTTTCTTGCTCCCTAAGCCCTTAGAACCTGAAAACACACAAAAGAAGCATAAATGACTAAAATAACTATGAATTAACAACATAGATGCACGAAAACAAGCTAAGTAAGTCGTCTAAATATGCTCCTATCAAT
The DNA here is from genome assembly GCA_016587475.1 of Pyrus pyrifolia. Lineage (NCBI taxonomy): Eukaryota > Viridiplantae > Streptophyta > Magnoliopsida > Rosales > Rosaceae > Pyrus > Pyrus pyrifolia. Next base: position 2,132,474 of record BNSU01000024.1, read on the forward strand.
CAACCATATGATGTGTGGATTTGATCACATGTCCTTAATCATGAGCCTAGTTGTGATGTGCAACTTTGGTTCCTAATCAAGAAGGTGTTACGAACAAGAAACTTTCATAAAACAAAGGTAACACTTGGCAAGTTGTTTGCAAAGTATTCCCTTCATCCATTCACATATCTACCAAGAATATGCATGATGTGTGCCCTAATCTTGGCTAAACAACCTGTGGTTAATTCAAATGGTGATCAAACATTAAAATCAACTCACAAAGTCACAATTAAATTAGAGAATGAAACAAGAAATAGATGGACAAACTGAGCATTCTAACTTGATTACATGGCAAACTTTGCAAGGCTACATCGAATCCCTAGATGGAGATTAGTTACACTTCATGTTTACAAAAGGTTTGACATAAAAATATAAAACATGAGTGAACAGAGAATTAATAAGAAGAAACCCTTGAAGCAAAACTGATGTCGAAATCCCTTAAGAGTGCCTTCGGTGTTGGTTCTCCAAGTGTGATGTAAATGAAGGTAGATTGGCTATGGTTGAATGGTTTCTGCAACTGGGAGAGCCAATGGACAAAGATGGAGTGAAATGGAGTGGTTATGCGTGTGAATCATGGAATGATGGAAGAAGCTTTGTTGTGTGAAGTGTGCATAGTTTTATAGGAGGGGAATGTGGCTCCCAACATTTAAGCATGGAGCTGGAACTGTAAAGGCATGCACGGCACATGGGTTTGGAAGTGCATAAGGGAGCTGGAATGGCATAATGTGAGCTGGAAATGCACATGTGAGATGGAAATGCATAAGTGAATTGGAATAAGTGGGTTTCTGAGGTGGTGGATGCACGGCACTAGGGGAATATGCATGCATATGGCTATTTTAATTGAACATGCATGTGTATTGGCTGCAAAGCTGAAATGGACAACCTGGAATTGGGTGTACAAATCTAGAAAGGGGTATGGAAGTGCACGGCATGGGCAAGAGGGAGCTGGAATTGCATGGAATGATGGGATGAATGGATTTCTGGAATGATGGATGCACGGCATGGGCAATGTCCAAGCAAGTGGTTTATTTAATTGAGATGCATGTGGATGTCTGCAAAGATGAAGTGGAGAAAGGTAATGGAATGCACGGCCAGGTTGTGAACATGCATGTGAATGCATGTTTTGGTGTTAGAAGTGCATAAGTGAGCTAGAACCACATGGGATCTGCATGGCATGATTGTGTTTGTTGGTGTAAATATGGCTGAATGGTTTAATTAATGGGAGTGGATGTTTTTGGTGCAAAAGGGAGCTGGACAAGGCAAGGGAATACACGGCACAAGTTATGTGGAATAAGCAAGGTGTCTGCATGTTTTTGCCTTGTTTAGAACCACCCAATGTGACTCCAATGCACCACTTTCCTAATCACATCTTCTCCTGAATTTCAGCAGCCACATCGGTCCTAGATTCCTCATTTGGACTTCAAATTAATTCCCAAGAATCCTTTCCACGTTTGGAATAATGCTCAGCTACCAAAAGGAATGATTTTACTTCATTTGCCTTCCCATTGATCCAAATTCACACTTGGCTGCACACTAACACCAAATAATGTAAAATGCAACTAGTTTAATCTAAAACATCACAAAGACGCCAAATAAGGAAGATATAAATGCATGCAAAATGTGACTTATCAATACGTAGGAAAAGACTCACCTTCATCTTGTTGAATGCCACTTATCTTTTTTCGTAAAAGGATGATTCGAGAAGTTGGGAAGAACTTTTCCAGAAAAGCCCTCTTCATGCTCTGCCACGATGTAACGGTTCAGGGAGCTAAGTCGTACAACCAATCCTTGGCTTTGTCCATTAAAGAGAATGGAAAAGCCTTCATCTTCAGAATACTTCCGTCGACGTTGACGGGAGTCATGCTTGAACACACCACCTCGAATTCCTTTAGGTGCTTGTTCGGATCCTCCATGGACAACCCATGGTACTTCGGAATATGGTGGAGCAAGCTTGACTTCAACTCGAACTCCTCAGTCTTCCCTTCAGCAGGTGAGGGATATTGGACACACAAGGGTGCGGCATTATCCAATCCCGAAGTGGAAAGCTCCTTAACTGTCCGGGTGTCTACGGCCATGTCTTGTGGCTCTTCAAATGCCCTTGCCGTGGGTTCCTCAAAGACCCCTGCCGTGGCCTCTTCTTCCTCTTCTAGGCCTTGTTCTTCAAGCTCAGGTTCCGGGCTTGGTGGATTTGACTCGTGGTGCTTCTTCCTTCGTCTCAAAGTCCTCTCAAAATCGCTATCAAAGTCCAAGATATCCTCACGAATAGGTTGAGAACTCCGAGTCATGCACTAGTACCTAAAACAAGAAAAACAAAACAAGATCAGAAACTTTAACAAAATAACTAAATAAACAGAATTAAACAATCCAAGGGATTAGCAAAGTTGCTAATCCCCGGCAACGGCACCAAAAATTTGATGCGAACTAAGTAAGCACACAAATTAAAACCCTCTTGTGACAATTGAAGTATATGTATAGGTAGGGATCGTTCTTAAATGGGGATTAGGAGGGATTGCAAAATCACTTGGAAACTGACTCAAAAACGTAAAATAAAGTTTGAAACACTAAACTAGACTCAAAAAAATGCAAAACTACACACTTAAAACACTAAAACAAATCAAAAGACTCAAAACAGCCCCAAAACACTCAAAACTGCCTTAAAAACACTTTCTGGGCAGTTTTGAGCACTTTGACAACTTTGGACGACTTTGGGTAATAGAATGAATCAAAACACTTAGAAACACAAACTAAGACACTTTCTAGCTAATTTGGACACTAAAGTAAAGGGGGATTGAGGTTTTGACGAAAATAAATTAAATGCACAGATTGTAATTTAAAGGCAGAATGTAAATATGAATGTGATGAAAATATGGATGAATGCTAGCTAGAAGGTTCTTCTCCACACATGTTACACTTGCATACACTTTGATTTTCAGTTGGTCTTTCGATAAATTATGAAACTCAACACCCCGGGTTAATTAGGTCCGCTTAAATTAACCGTCAAGTTCTCCTTAAGTTAATGAATTGGATGGGTTAGCGCAACGCAATTCAAAACATTCTCCAAAAGTCCTTTACGTGAAAAGCACAATAAAGATACAATCAAAGATCATTAAGCATCATGAAAACTATAAGTGTTGACGAGGCATTCGTTACTATGATGAGCATGAAACTAGTGCCAAGAATTCATTTAACGCGATTGTTTATAAGCAACCTCCACTACTTGTGAATATAAGTTCATAACTATTAGGTGAAACTCACTTATATTCTAGCGTCATATTCATACATGAAAATTAAGCGTGCACTCTCAATAAACATACATAAATAAGTTATCGATCAAACAGTTAAACAAATTGAATCCACAACTTATGAAATTCCAACCAAATGTAATCAATTCATATTGCAAGCATAAACATGGTTTCGAATCACCCCCTAGTGATAGGAGCATATTTAGGCGACTTACTTAGCTTGTTTTCGTGCATCTATGTTGTTAATTCATATTTGTTTTAGTAGTTTAAGCCATTTTCGTGTGTTTTTAGGTTCATATGGCTAAGGAAGCAAAAAGATGCATTTTGGAGCATTTTGGAGCAAAATTGGGCTTGGAATGGATAGCATATGCTCGGAGCAAAAGGAATGGACAAAATTGAAGACCTAAAGACCTTTTGTTTGACAATATCAAGGAATCCTACCTATTCTAGGTCACAAAACAATGTCCCTTCCAACATTGTTACCCTTGCCGTGTGTCCCTTGGTGTTTCCCTTCCTTGCCATGCAAGGAAGGGCCTTGTTTCCTATTTTAAACCATACACTCATTCACTTATCATAATCATTCACTTATCATAGCATTCACTTATCATATCATTCATTTATCATACCACTCACTTATCAAACCACTCACTTATCACTACCATTTACTTATCACTCACCACATATCATTCATTTATCACTCAACATATCATTCACTTATCACTTATCATAATCATACACTTATCAATTATCATACTCATAATCATCTCTACATTTCAACCATTTAAACATATGCATTTCAACTCACATGCACACCCACCTCTTTCCACCTAATCCACATGCTTTCACAACCTAAAAAAACACATTCACAAACACATTCCTTTCTCCCTTAGAATCCAAAAACCATCTTCCATTTCCATCACTCCCCACTCCATTCCACACTTCCATCCCCCCAACCAACTATCCCTAGACCTTATGCTACAATAAAGAGGAAGATAAGAGGGCCTAAACGTTCATACAATTCAAGTTTGAGTTGTTGGAATGTTTAGGTGTTTCTTTGATTTCAATGTTTAAATTCAATTCTCTTTGTTTTGTACGGAAGAGAAGAGTGCCTAAACGTTCATACAATTCAAGTTGAGTTGTTGGAATGTTTAGGTGTTTCTTTGATTTCAAAGTTATGAGGAACTAAACCCCCTTTAGCTAGGGGGTGATTCGAAACTATGTTTATATTTGCAATATGAATTGATTAACTTTCGTTGGAATTTCATAAGTTGTGGATTCAATTTGTTTAACTGTTTGATTGATAACTTATTTATGTATGTTTATTAAGAATGCGCGCTTAATTTTCATGCATGAATTTGACGCTAGAATATAAGTGAATTTCACCTAATCGTTATGAACTTATATTCACAAGTAGTGGAGGTTGCTTATAAACAATCGCGTTAAACAAATTCTTGGCATAAGTTTCATGCAATCATAGTAATGAATGCCTCGTCAGCACTTATAGTTTTCATGATGCTTAATGATTCTTGCTTGTATCTCTATTATGCAATTCATGTAGGGAACTTATGAGGAATGCTTTGGGTTGTCGAATGATGTCATCCAATTCAATAACATTAGGAAAACTTGACGGTTAATTTAACCGGACCTAATTAACCCGGGGTGTTGAGTTTCATAATTTATCGAAAGACCAACTGAGAATCAATTTTGTATGTAAGTATAACATGTGTGGAGATGAACCCCTTGGCTATTCCATCATCCATATTTTCATCTCATTCATATTTACGTTTTGCCTTTAATTACAATTTGTCCATTTAATTTAATCTCGTCCAAACACAATCCCCCCCTTTACTTTATTGTCAAATTAGTTAGAAATCAATTTAGTTTGTGTTTTTAAAGCATTTTGAGTCTTTTGGTTTGTCTTAATGTTTTAACGTTTAGTTTCACATTCTTTGAGTCTAGTTTAGTGTTTTATATTGTTTTTACGTTTTTGAGTCAAAATCCAAGTGATTAACAATCCCTCCTAATCCCCGGTCCAGAACGATCCCTACTTATACTTATACTACAATTGTCAAAAAGAGGGTTTAATTTGTGCGCGTATAATTCTCGCATCAAATTTTGGCGCCGTTGCCGGGGATTAGCAACTTTGCTAATCTCTTGGATTGTTTTATTTTCTTTTATTTTATTCCAGATTCTTGATCTTGTTTTATTTCTTGTTTTAGGTACTAGTTTATGACTAGGAGTTCTCATCCGATTCGTGAACCTATCTCGGTCTTTGACGCCGATTTCGAGCAAGAATTGAGACGAAAGAGAAAGAACCCAGAACCTAGCGAATCAAGTGAAAGCTCCGAGTCCATTTCTGAATTTGAAGAAGAGGAACCCAAGACAACAGAGGGTGAAGTAGACATGGCAGCAGACAACCGAACAATCAAAGAGCTTTCCGCTTCGGGATTGGACAATGCCGCACCCCTATGTATTCAATATCCTAGGGCGGCTTTAGGCAAGACCGATGAGTTCGAATTGAAGTCGAGCTTGCTGCATCATATTCCTAAGTACCATGGGCTGTCCATGGAAGATCCCAACAAACACTTGAAGGAGTTCGAGGTGGTTTGTTCGAGCATGACCCCCGTCATTGTGGATGGGAGTATATTGAAGATGAAGGCCTTTCCATTTTCACTTATGGACAAGGCCAAAGATTGGCTTTACGAACTAGCCCCAGGAACTGTGACTTCGTGGGAGAGTATGAAGCGTGCTTTCTTGGAGAAATTCTTCCCTACTTCGAGAGTGATTCTCCTACGGAAGAAAATTAGTGGTATTCAACAGAATCATGGTGAGACATTCCCGGCTTATTATGAGCGCTTCAAGGGCCTTGTAGCTTCATGTCCTCAACATCAAATGAAGGAGGAACTTCTCCTTCAATATTTCTATGAGGGCCTCCTTCCTATCGAACGACAAATGCTTGATGCATCAGCGGGAGGAGCATTGGTGGACAAAACACCAAGGGATGCCAAGATTCTCATAGCCAACCGAGCGCTCAACGCTCAACAATATGAAGGAGTGGGCCAAACGGAAGCCCCACAGCAACAAAGTGTAAATGAGGTGAGTGCTATTTCTGAAATACAATCACAACTTGCTAATCTTACCTCTCTTGTTTCGCAGGTTGTGATTGGTCCAAAAGCACAAGAACACCAAGTTTGTGGCGTGTGCTCAATTCAAGGGCATCCATCCGACAATTGCCCTCAACTAATCGAGAATGGTGGGTGGGAATCTGCCAATGCAATTGGTTTCCAAGGACAAAATCAAAACAACCCATACTCGAACACTTACAATGCCGGATGGAGGGACCATCCAAACTTCAAATTGAGGGAGCCATAACAAGCTGCCCAACAAGGAGGATTTAGGCCAAACTCCCCTGGTTTTTATTCTAAGCCGTATGCACCCCAACAATCCCAACAACCTTCGGCATCATCTCATTCAGGTACGTCCTTGGAAAGTAATCAAGCTATGCAATTACTAACCTCTATTTCGCAGGGGTTGCAAAATCAAAACAACCGAATAGAAAATAACGAGAAGGAGATGATGGATATGAAGAAACAAATAGGGCAGATTTCTGAGTTCCTTGGACAGATTAGAGAGCAAGGAAAGCTTCCTAGCTCAACCACAGTCAATCCAAAGGGAGGATTCGAATCCGCCAAGGCCATCACCCTAAGGAGTGGAAAAGAAGTTGGGACCGAGCCAAACAATCCCAAATCTGCCCAGAAAGTAGATGAAGAGACGACACAACCTGAGGAAGTGTCTAGCTCACCCACGGAAAGAGTGAAAAACCAAATGCCGCAGGCCCCCAATCACCCTAACTTGGCTAAATCAGGTAATTTAAGTTCAAATTCATATACTTCACGTCCTAATCTGCCCAATGTACCTTTTCCTCGCAGGTTCATGCAAGAAAAAAAGGAAGAAAGCGAGAAGGACATTCTTGAAACGTTCCGGAAGGTGCAAGTAAACATACCGCTTCTCGATGCAATCAAACAGGTTCCAAAGTATGCTAAATTCCTCAAGGACCTATGCAATACAAAGAGAAGAAGGGCAAACAAAGAGGTAGTAAAGGTAAGCGAGAATGTGTCCGCTGTTTTGCAACGTAAACTGCCTACCAAGTGCAAAGACCCCGGTAGTTTCACGATTCCTTGTGTGATTGGACATAATCGTTTTGAACATGCCATGCTTGATTTAGGTGCATCCATAAATGTCATGCCTTATTCTATTTATGCATCTATGAATTTGGGTGAATTAAAACAAGATGGTGTAATTATACAACTGGCCAATCGTTCTAACGCGTATCCAAAAGGAGTTTTGGAAGATGTGCTTGTGCAGGTGAACCATTTAATTTTTCCGGCTGATTTCTACGTCCTAGACATGGAGGATTCAGCCCATTCTACATCTTTGCCGATTCTCCTTGGTAGGCCATTCATGAAGACGGCCCGAACGAAGATTGATGTATACAAAGGCACCTTGACAATGGAGTTCGATGGGGAAGTGATTGATTTTAATATTTCTGAAACTATGAGATATCCCGTTGATGACCATTCTTGTTTTTCCATTGATGTTATCGATTCTTTGGCGCAGGTATACCTTGAAGAATTGAACGAGGACGCCCTGGAAACAACCATCACTAAGGCCATAGAGTGCAAAAATGAAGGATTTGGGCCAATGCAAGGCCACAGCAAGGAGGAGGAATTCTTTGCCATGGGTTCTAGTGAAGAAATAATTGAGGTTGTGGCAGCCCTTGAGTCATTGCCACAACAATATGGTAAGGTTCCACTCTCACTTTCAAATTCAGTTTCCATTAAGATGCTCCCCCACACTTAACTTTTGCTAGTCCTCGAGCAAAACAAAACAATTGAAGTAAACAAAACACAACAAAACAAACAAAACATAACCTAAACCTTCCAACGTTTGCCTCAGGGATTTCCAATGAAACATGACATGTCAAAGATCATTACTCACATAGCTTTTAGTTTTCCTTCCCCTCAAGCACATACTTACTCATAGTCACCATTCACTAGTTCGCATTTAATCAATTAAAACAAATTTTGAATGTAGTAACATGCCTTAGAGAATTCCCTCAATTCCTCACTAGTTATGCACTCAATTTTCACTCAGATTTTCTGACTACACACCCTACACTAGTTATATGTGAGAAGATTGATGTAAACATGAAAGACTAGTACTCACATATGTTATAACAAAGAACACAATTTCTGGAGTAATTAAACATGTTTAGATATGATCTCATGAATGGAATGCTACTACTTAGATGCGAGAACCAGTGACACCATATGCTCATACCAAATTCAAACTCCACAATTGAAATGCACAACACTCAAGATAGAAGTCAAGGGTTGTAACGGGGCTTGGGGTATTGGCTAACAAGGAAAGGTAGGGATAAACAAAAGTTCTTTAAGCAATAGTGAGTAAAGTAAAGAAATTAAGACCTAGAATTCCCTTAGAATGCAGAAATCAACTTTTAAACAAATAAGGAAGATTCAAACAACTCTTAGGGCCAAATTCATTGTTTTGGGCCCTTACTTCAACAACCAATACTTTTCAATTTTTTTTTTTTTTTCTTTTCTTTCTTTTTTTTTTTTTTTTCTTTTCTTAACCGTGCCTATGGCACAAAAACTCACATCCATAATTCTTCCCCCACACTTATTTTCTGCAACACATTAATCAAAAGGAATTCATTGCTTACTATGCTTCAAGAACAAGGGTAAGGATGGTCCTAATCTAGGCTAGGTGAGGATAATGCGGGTTAACAAAAAAAGTAGGCTACACAAGGCTCAACGGGGTTAAATCCTACAAAACAAATGAAAAGGGAAATATGGCAATTTGGCTATGGTGTTCACTACACAACTTCATCTTGAATATGTGTTATGCAAATCAATGACATGCTTTGAATGAAATGGGCATGAGTTCTAGCATTTGGAACTAAGTGATGAAACGCCTTCTAAGTAGTAACCAAGCAATGAATAATGAGATCATACAACGACTTAAGAAAACAATGATGAATAGATTATAACTCTCCAAATAACGTTTAGGGTCAAGTCTCACAGGGATGTAGCGTTTGTTTAAGTTCCTTTCTTCAAGCATGTTACAAAAACTGATTTTTATCATTTGTGATTCAATATGAATTCGTAAACTATAACTACAATCAAGCATAAACCAAAGAGTATATCAAACGTCCAACCATGTTTGTAACTTTCTTTAACCATCATGCAATTAAAAACCAAATCCTCATCATTGTGTTGGAAGGTGACCTACGACACAAACAAACACACAAAAACAACTCTTTTTGGGTTTTTCAAAACAATTTTTCAAATTTTTATGGTATTTTCGGACTTTTAAGTCAACACACTCTAAAACACTCTAAAATAGCTTAAAAACACTTAAAAACAGCAAAGAACAAGTTTAAACATGTTAGGTGGTAATACCCTACGAATTTCATGCACAAATATCTCAAAACAGAATGTTACCCCCCCACACTTAAACTAAACATTGTCCTCAATGTTTTAGACAAAATTAAAAACATTACACAAAGCATAAAGTAAGCAACAAAGGGAAGGGTTTAGGGACGCAAATCTGAGTGTGGAGCGATTCCCAAGTTCTTCCTTTGTTGATTGCATGGGTTGCCTCCCACGAAGCGCTTGCTTTACCGTCTTCCAGCCGGACGAAACCTCCATTCAAACTTCCCTAGGTCCCACAGCATGGAATTGATCCTTGAATGGAATGTGATACTTGAAGTGAACCGGCATTGGTTTAAATTCTAGAGTGGGTGCCTGGATCATTAACAACATATTAGTATAAAAGAAAATTGAAATTCGGGGAGGCGGCTTACCTGTGTGCTCCGACAAGAACTCAAGGATAAATACATCTTTTTTGAACGTTTCAGGGACTTTGCACTCGCCCAGATTTGGTGTGAGGATTGGTCCTTGTCCTGTGTCATAACGTTCAACTTCTTTGAGGTTGTTTGCCTCAAGTATATCCTCTTTGATGAATTCTAAACATTCCCCAGTCACATCTTGCTCTTGATTCTTTGGAAAGGATTCGAAGATGCCTTTCTCACCCTCTTCTTCCTTGGATTGCATGATCCTGCAAGGAATAGGGACATTCAGTGGAATGGGGTTAGAACTAATTAAATTTGGAACAACCTTACTTGAATTAGATGGCGTGGGAGCAATAGGTGCCTCCGGCAAAGGTGTTTCCACTCTCGCCGTGGGTTGGGTGTATTCCTCTCCCTTGTGATTTGATTTTGATGGTTTAGGGTCCGTTCCAACCTTCTTGTCATTTCTCAACATGATTTCCTTGGCAGTTTCAAATTCTCCCTCCGGATTTGCAATGGTTGAAATAGGGAGTTTGCCTTGATCTTGAAATTGTCCTACGAACTCCGCTATCTGCCCAATTTGCTTCTCCAAGTTGTCCACCCTCTTATCTTGGATTTGCCTTTCTTTGCTTTGAGTTTGGACTTTCTGCGTCAAAGTAGTAAGTAATTGAAAAATCTTATCATTATCACTTGAAGTACTTACATTGCTGTCTAAGTAAGCACACAAATTAAAACCCTCTTGTGACAATTGTAGTAAAGATGCAAGTAGGGATCGTTCTTAACCGGGGATTAGGAGGGATTGCAAAATCACTTGGAAACTGACTCAAAAACGTAAAATAAAGTTTGAAACACTAAACTAGACTCAAAGAATGCAAAACTAACAATAAAAACACTAAAACAAATCAAAAGACTCAAAGAATACAAAACACTTATAAACACAAATGAAGACACTTTCTAACTAAATTAGACACTAAGGTAAAGGGGGATTGAGGTTTTGACGAAATTAAACTAAATACAACGATTGTAATTTAAAAGCAGAATGTAAATATGAATGTGATGAAAATATGGATGAATGCTAGCTAGAAGGTTCTTCTCCACACATGTCACACTTGCATACAATTTGATTTTCAGTTGGTCTTTCGATAAATTATGAAACTCAACACCCCGGGTTAATTAGGTCCGCTTAAATTAACCGTTAAGTTTTCCTTAAGTTAGTGAATTGGATGGGTTAGCGCAACGCAATTCAAAACATTCTCCAAAAGTCCTTTACGTGAAAAGCACAATAAAGATACAATCAAAGATCATTAAGCATCATGAAAACTATAAGTGTCGACGAGGCATTCGTTACTATGATGAGCATGAAACTAGTGCCAAGAATTCATTTAACGCGATTGTTTATAAGCAACCTCCACTACTTGTGAATATAAATTCATAACTATTAGGTGAAACTCACTTATATTCTAGCGTCATATTCATGCATGAAAATTAAGCGTGCACTCTCAATTAACATACATAAATAAGTTATCGATCAAGCAGTTAAACAAATTGAATTCACCAATCATGAAATTCCAACCAAAAGTAATCAATTCATATTGCAAGCATAAACATGGTTTCGAATCACCCCCTAGCTAACTAGGGGGATTTAGCCTCTCATATTCACAACAAGAAAAATAAAATTGAATTTAAACATAAAGAACAAAGGATGGATTACACCTAGAACGCCCAACGAATCCACTTGAATTTCTGCGCGTCGAAGCTCCTCTTTCCTCTTCTCCTTGCTGCGACAGTGAGGTTAAATGGTGATTTTGGGTGATTTTCTGGTTTAGGAATGGGTTTAGGGAAGTGTGGTGGTGTGGCAAGGTGGTGGAGTGATGGAGGAAGGTTGGTATGGTGGCTGGAATGGTTGGGAAAAGGCACGGCTGGAAAGGAAAATCTGGGAGATGGCTTGCGGCTGTGATGAAAAAAGTCCTGGAATAGGTTGCGGCTGTTAGGCTTTTTGTGATAAAAAATGGCTGAATAATGAATGCATGAATGGGAAATTGCGGCTAGGTTTTAATAATGGGATAATGGCTTTTTGCGGCTAGGTTTTAATAATGGGATAATGGCTGCAATGTTTTTTTAGTTTATTAGGGTCCATGATAGAATGGGGGAGGGGGACACGGCTTAGGGGGAATTGTGGTGCATTATTCTAGAATGCAGGGCAAAGGTGGAAAATTAAAATGGGGTGATGGATCAACGGGAGATGCGGCTAAGATGGTAGAACCTAGGGTTTGAAATATGTTTTGTTCCAGAAATTAATCCCTAGCTTATTTTTATTAACTAAAATAAATTCAAAGGCTTCTAGAATTTAGGAAAAATCAGAAATTAAAGGGGGAAGATTAAAATGGTGCGGCTAGGGCCTTGGTTTTGTGTCCTAAAGCGCCTACAAGGACTTCAAAGTGGCTAGAAAATACGGACGTTTAAGATTAGGAAAGATTACCAAAACGGGAAACTTAGGGCCAACTTTCCTAAAATAGGAAGCCTTGTTTGAGTAGGATTCTTCGTTTTGGTAAGAATTCATCGTTGGAGTAGGAATTCGTCGTTTCTTCACGTCTTCAACTCATTCATTCCTCTTTTGCTCCAAAAGGCTCCAATTTGCATCTTCTTGCACACTTTAGCCTTATAATCTGAAAATACACAAAAGTGGCCTTAAACACTAAAACAACTAAGTAAACACAACGTAAATGCACGAGAACAAGCTAATTAAGTCGCATGAATATGCTCCTATCAGATGCTACCTTCTGTTGTTCAGGCACCATCGCTTGAACTTAAGCCGTTGCCGGACCATTTGAAGTATGTGTTTTTGGGAAAAGGCGAAACATTGCCCGTCATCATTTCATCAAGTCTCACGGCAATGGAGGAGGAGAAGCTTGTGAGGGTGCTGCGAGAACACAAAACGGCCATAGGGTGGACTTTGGCCGACATTAAAGGAATAAGCCCTACCACATGCATGCACCGTATACTTCTTGATGAGGGGACTAAGCCATCCCGAGAGGCTCAACGCCGTCTCAACCCTCCGATGATGGAAGTGGTGAAGAAGGAAATAATCAAGCTTTTGGATTGCGGAGTGATCTACCCTATCTCCGATAGCCGTTGGGTCTCTCCAGTTCAAGTCGTTCCCAAGAAGTCTGGAGTAACTGTTATCAAGAATGATGAGAATGAGCTCGTGCCTACACGCATTCAAACTGGATGGCGAGTATGTATCGATTACCGGAAGCTAAATGCCATGACTAGGAAAGATCACTTTCCTTTGCCATTCATCGACCAGATGCTCGAAAGGTTAGCCGGTCATGCTTTTTACTGTTTTCTTGATGGATACTCTGGATATAACCAAATTGTGATAGCCCCGGATGATCAAGAGAAGACCACATTCACATGTCCCTTTGGAACATTTGCTTATCGTCGCATGCCGTTTGGCTTATGCAACGCACCGGCCACTTTCCAAAGGTGTATGGTAAGTATATTTTCCGATTTTGTTGAAAAGATCATTGAGGTTTTCATGGATGATTTCAGTGTATTTGGGAGTTCATTTGATAATTGCTTGGATAATCTGACCTTAATTTTGAAACGATGTGTTGAAACTAACCTTGTCTTGAATTGGGAGAAATGTCACTTTATGGTGAAACAAGGTATAGTTTTAGGACATATTGTTTCAGAAAAAGGAATTGAAGTAGATAAATCGAAAATAGACCTTGTACGTCACTTACCCTCTCCTACTTCGGTTAGAGAGGTACGTTCATTTCTTGGCCATGCAGGGTTCTACAGGCGTTTTATCAAGGACTTCTCCAAGATGTCCAACCCTCTTTGCCGATTGCTTCAAAAAGATGTGCCATTCAAGTTTGATGAAGAGTGTAATTCGGCATTTAACCAACTCAAGGAGAAGCTAGTCTCGGCCCCCATTATTGTACCTCCAGATTGGAGCCTTCCGTTCGAGCTCATGTGCGATGCATCCGACTATGCATTAGGAGCTGTTCTAGGACAAAGAAGAGACAAGCGGCCGCATGTCATATACTATGCCTCTCGGACTCTCAATGATGCCCAATTGAACTACTCCACGACGGAAAAAGAACTTCTAGCTGTGGTTTTTGCTTTAGATAAATTCCGTTCATATTTAATTGGTACTAAAGTAATCGTTTATTCTGATCATGCAGCTTTGAGGTACTTGCTCACTAAAAAGGAAGCAAAGCCGAGGCTTATCCGTTGGATTCTTCTTCTTCAAGAATTTGATATTGAAATCCGGGATAAGAAAGGAAGCGAGAATGTAGTGGCTGACCATTTAAGCCGAATGATCCATGAGGAGCATGAACATGCCGTACCTATCCCTGAAACTTTTCCCGATGAGCAGCTGCTATCCATTGAGGTAAGTGATAGGAGCATATTTAGGCGACTTACTTAGCTTGTTTTCGTGCATCTATGTTGGTAATTTATAGTTATTTTAGTCCTTTATGCTTCTTTTGTGTGTTTTCAGGTTCTAAGGGCTTAGGGAGCAAGAAAGTGCATTTTGAGGCTATTTGGGGCACTTTTGGGCATGGATTGGATAGCTTAATCATGGAGCAAAGAGGATGGACGAAATTGAAGCCTTGTATGCTCTTTGGGGACATCAAACAAAGGGCCTAGCCCAATCAAACAAATCCTTTGAGCCATGGAAAACCTCTAGCCCAATCAAACATATTATGCCATGCAAACCAACCTATTTTAGGCCCATTCTATGTACTTAAACCCTAACCCTTTAAACTAGTCCATTTATCACTTATCACTTCTATTCACTTATCACTCACCACATATCATTCATTTATCACCACATATCATTCATTTATCACTTATCAAACCTTTCACTTATCACTTCCATTCACTTATCACTTATCATTTCCATTCACTTATCACTCACCACATATCATTCATTTATCACTTATCATACTCATAATCATCTACACATTTCAAACATATGCATTTCATCTCACATGCACACCCACCTCTTTCCAAACTAATTCACATGCATACCTATTCTTTAAATCAACACATGCATTCACACACATGCACATCATTCACTCACATTTCCACCATTCATTCTTTATTCCACAAACAAGTCACATGCATTTCCACCTTCCTACTTCATCATTTCACCACATTCTCCCTCTTTAACTCATATCATTCAATTCATCCCACACTTCCATTTCATTCAATTCCATCTCTCCATTCTCACACCACAAATAAACACTTCCCCTTAGAATCCAAAACCATTCTTCCATTTCCACCACTCCTCATCCACTTCCATAATTCCACACTTCCATCCCCCCAACCAACTATCCCTAGACCTTATGCTACAACGAAGAGGAAGAGAAGAGGGCCTAAACGTTCATACAATTCAAGTTTGAGTTGTTGGAATGTTTAGGCGTTTCTTTGATTTCAATGTTTAATTTCAATTCTCTTTGTTTTGTACGTATGAGGAACTAAACCCCCCTTAGCTAGGGGGTGATTCGAAATATATGTTTATGCTTGCAATATGATTTGATTACTTTTAATTACGTTTCATAAGTTGTGAATTCAATTTGTTTAACTATTTGATTGATATCCTATTTATGTATGTTTATTAAGAATGAACGCTTAATTTCCATGCATGAATTTGACGCTAGAATATAAGTGAGTTTCACATAATAGTTATGAACTTATATTCACAAGTAGTGGAGGTTGCTTATAAACAATCGCGTTAAACAAATTCTTGGCATAAGTTTCATGCAATCATAGTAATGAATGCCTCGTCAACACTTATAGTTTTCATGTTGCTTAATGATTCTTGCTTGTATCTCTATTATGCAATTCATGTAGGGAACTTGTGAGGAATGCTTTGGGTTGTCGTATGCAATCATCCAATTCATTAACTTAAGGAAAACTTGACGGTTAATTTAAGCGGACCTAATTAACCCGGAGCGTTGAGAATTCATGGTTTATTGAAATGCAATTAGAAATCTTTTTATTATGCAAGTGTAACATGTGTGGAGATGAACCCCTTGGCTAGCATCCATTCATTCCCTTTCATCAATTTCATAATTACATTATGTTTTAATTTCAATTTGTTCATTTAGTTTAATTCCGTCCAAAACTCAATCCCCCTTTACTTTATTGTTCAATTTAGTTAGAAATCAATTTAGTTTGTGTTTTTAAAGCATTTTGAGTCTTTTGGTTTGTCTTAGTGTTTTAACGTTTAGTTTCACATTCTTTGAGTCTAGTTTAGTGTTTTATATTGTTTTTACGTTTTTGAGTCAGTTTCCAAGAGATTAACAATCCCTCCTAATCCCCGGTCCAGAACGATCCCTACTTATACTTATACTACAATTGTCAAAAAGAGGGTTTAATTTGTATGCTTATCTATTTCGCATCAAATTTTGGCAAAATTTGATGCGAGTTTTATACGCACACAAATTAAACCCTCTTTTTGTCAATTGTAGTATAAGTATAAGTAGGGATCGTTCTGGACCGGGGATTAGGAGGGATTGTTAATCACTTGGATTTGACTCAAAAACGTAAAAACACAAACTAAAACACTATACTAAACTCGAAGAATTCAAAACTAAAAATAAGAAAGATTAAGACTAAGACTTAAACGAAATATGGGGGGATTGACTTTGGACGAATTTAAACTAAAATGGATAGATTGTAAAGAAAACAAATTGTAAATATGAAATTGACGAAATGGAATGAATGGATGCTAGCCAAGGGGTTCATCTCCACACATGTTACACTTGCATAATAAAAAGATTTCTAATTACATTTCAATAAACCATGAATTCTCAACGCTCCGGGTTAATTAGGTCCGCTTAAATTAACCGTCAAGTTTTCCTTAAGTTAATGAATTGGATGATTGCATACGACAACCCAAAGCATTCCTCACAAGTTCCCTACATGAATTGCATAATAGAGATACAAGCAAGAATCATTAAGCATCATGAAAACTATAAGTGTTGACGAGGCATTTGTTACTATGATTGCATGAAACTTATGCCAAGAATTTGTTTAACGCGATTGTTTATAAGCAACCTCCACTACTTGTGAATATAAGTTCATAACTATTACGTGAAACTCACTTATATTCTAGCGTCAAATTCATGCATGAAAATTAAGCGTCGACTCTCAATAAACATACATAAATAGGTTATCAATCAAATAGTTAAACAAATTGAATTCACAACTTATGAAACGTAATTAAAAGTAATCAAATCATATTACAAACATAAACATAGTTTCGAATTACCCCCTAGCTAAGGGGGGTTTAGTTCCTCATACGTACAAAACAAAGAGATTTGAAATTAAACATTGAAATCAAAGAAACGCCTAAACATTCCAACAACTCAAACTTGAATTGTATGAACGTTTAGGCCCTCTTATCTTCCTCTTCGTTGTAGCATAAGGTCTAAGGATAGTTGGTTTGGGGGAATGAAAGAGTGGAATTATGGAAGTGGATGGTGAGTGGTGGAAATGGAAGAATGGTTTTTGGATTCTAAGGGAGACTCACGGCTGGGAAGAAGAATAGATGATTTTGAGGAGTGTTGTGTTGTGAATGCGATGCTATTTGAATGAATGAATGCAAGGGTATTTATAGGAGGAGTGGAGATGTATATGGCTATTTGTTTAAGGTGTTTGTGGTTGCAATGATGAAGAATTGCATGTGGAAATAAAAGGGAAAATGTGGTGAAATGATGAAGTAGGAAGGTGGAAATGCATGTGAGATGTTGGAAAGGAAATGGGAATATGAGTAGGTCATGGCATGGGAGTTGTTTTGTTGGTGTAAATGTGCCATGGTTGCAATGATGAAGAATAAAGGGTGCATGTGGGGTGGAATTGAATGAATGCAAAGTGAATGAATAATGAAATGAGTTAAAGAGGGAGAATGTGGTGAAATGATGAAGTAGGAAGGTGGAAATGCATGTGACTTGTTTGTGGAATAAAGAATGAATGGTGGAAATGTGAGTGAATGATGTGCATGTGTGTGAATGCATGTGTTGATTTAAAGAATAGGTATGCATGTGAATTAGTTTGGAAAGAGGTGGGTGTGCATGTGAGATGAAATGCATATGTTTGAAATGTGTAGATGATTATGAGTATGATAAGTGATAAATGAATGATATGTGGTGAGTGATAAGTGAATGGAAATGATAAGTGATAAGTGAATGGAAGTGATAAGTGAAAGGTTTGATAAGTGATAAATGAATGATATGTGGTGATAAATGAATGATATGTGGTGAGTGATAAGTGAATAGAAGTGATAAGTGATAAATGGACTAGTTTAAAGGGTTAGGGTTTAAGTACATAGAATGGGCCTAAAATAGGTTGGTTTGCATGGCATAATATGTTTGATTGGGCTAGAGGTTTTCCATGGCTCAAAGGATTTGTTTGATTGGGCTAGGCCCTTTGTTTGATGTCCCCAAAGAGCATACAAGGCTTCAATTTCGTCCATCCTCTTTGCTCCATGATTAAGCTATCCAATCCATGCCCAAAAGTGCCCCAAATAGCCTCAAAATGCACTTTCTTGCTCCCTAAGCCCTTAGAACCTGAAAACACACAAAAGAAGCATAAAGGACTAAAATAACTATGAATTACCAACATAGATGCACGAAAACAAGCTAAGTAAGTCGCCTAAATATGCTCCTATCAAACTCCCCCACACTTAACTTTTGCTAGTCCTCGAGCAAAACAGAATAAAAACAAATAAACAAAACGACACTAAACACTTAAAACACAACCTAAACCTTCCAACACCCGTCTTAGGGATTTCCAATGCACATGACATGTTAGAAATCATCATTCTCACAGATTTTAGTCATCTTCACACTTAAGTACATTCTTAATCATAGTCACCATATACTAGTTCACATTTAAGCATTTAAAACCATATTTTGAATGTAGTAACATGCCTTAGAGAATTTGCTCAATTCCTTACAAGATATGCACTCGATTTTCACTCAGAATTTCTAACTACACACCCTAATCTAGTCATATGTGAGAAGATTGATGTAAACATGAAAACGAACACTCACATATATGTATCACAAAGAACGCAATTTCTGGAGTTAATAAGCTTGTTTAGATATGATCTCATGAATGGAATGCTACTACTTAGACGCGAGAACCAGCGACACCATATGCTCATACCAAAATCAAACTCCACAATTGAAATACATAACACTCAAGATTGAAGTCACGGGTTGTAATGGGGCTTGGGGCATGTGGATAACAAAGAAGGGATATGGAAAACAAAGGTTCTTAAAGAAATAGTGAGCAAGGCAATTGAATCAACTTAGAATTCACTTTTGAATGAAAACTCAACTTTGGAACAAAAAGGGAGACAATTTAGGGCCAGAATTGGTGTTTTGAGCCCTTACTTCAATCATCAACGCTCGTGAGTTCATTCTTACTTATTTTCACTCTTTTTTTTTTTTTTTTTTTTTTTTTTTTTTTTTTTTTTTTTTTTTCTTTTGAATCTCAAAACATACATATAAACGTAAGAACAAACTTTTACTCCCCCACACTCATTTTCTTGCATAATGTACTCAAAAGGAATTTACTTAAGTCATGCTCACTATACTTTAAGAACAAGGGTATAGAAAAAGTCCTACTCTAGGCTAGGTAAGGGGTTCTGTGGGTTAACAAAGAATAAAGGCTAAACAAAACTCAACGGGGGTAAAACTTACAACATAAACGAAATATGGGAAGGGAGGCTATTTGGCTATGGTGGCAACTACACAACTTCATCTTGATATATGTTATGCAAATCAATAATATGCTTTGAATGAAATGGCATGAGTTCTAGCATTTGGAACTATATGATGAAACGCCTTCTAAGTAGTAACCAAGCAAAGAATAATGAGATCATGCAACGACTTTAGAAAACAATAATGCACAGATTTTAACTCTCCAAAGAACGTTATAGGCTCAAGTCTTTCAGGGTTGTAGCGTTTGTTTGAGTTCCTTCCTTCAGGCATGTTACAAAAACGAATTTTTCTTTTATGATTGCATGTGAAGTCATACATTATAACCATAACCAAGCATATACCAAGAGTAAATCAAACTTTTCTCTATGTTTATAACTCTTTTTAACAGTCATGCAATTAGAAACCAAATCCTTATCATTGTGTTGGAAGGTGACCTACGACACAAAAACGACTCAAAACACTCTTTTTAGGCTTTTCAAAACATGTTTTTTTTCAAATTTTTATGTGATTTTCGAATTTTTAAGTCAAAACACACTAAAACAGTTTAAAAACAACTTAAAAACACCTTAAAACAGCAAGGAACAACATTTGAAGTTATGGGTGATAAAATCCCACGAATTTGCATAAATATACTTAGTTACCCCCCCCCCCCACTTAAATCAAACATTGTCCTCAATGTTAAAAACCACACTAAACACAAACAAACATATAAACAACAATTAAACATACTAATCATGGCAGAATGTATCTAACAAAGAGAAGAGTTTAGAGATGCAAATCTGGTTATGGAGTGTTCGTTCCATCTTCTCCTTGGTGATTTCAGTGAGGCTTCATCTTGAGTTTTTCCACAAGCTACTCTTGAACTGAGCTGGAGATTCTTTTGGTTTCCTCCGATCGTTGATTTTCCTTTGTGCTACTCTTGAACTGGGCAGCAGGATTCTTTTGGTTTCCCCCGAAGGTCTGAGCTTCCTCCTCTTATCTGTTTCTTTGTTCAATCTCTCCAATTCGTATTGAAGAGGGTTAGAGGATAGCTCAGCAAGGCTAGGTAAGCAACCAGGGAATAGAGTCCAGATAGACTCCAAGTGCCGGTTGATTGCTTCTTTCACTTTGCCATGCAAGTAATATCAAGGACAAAGGAAAAGACAGGGAAAGAGCATGATATGAGATACCTTTGCTTTCGCCCTTGATGATATGAGATACCTTTACTTTCGAAGAGGCAGCGAATGAATCGACATGCTTCGATCCACCGTTTCCTCTTGCCTCCTTTGTTCTCCGGGCCTTTGGTATCTTCTTTGGGGGATACATCCATGGTTGAAAGTGTGTTCTCAAGAGAAGGAGAAAACTGAGCATGTTTGTGCGGGTTGGTTGCAGCTTACATTTTTGGCCGAGAAGGAAAGTTATGCGCTTCTGGGTATATGCTTTGCCATGAATGTTGATGTATATAGGCATTGTAATGGCAAATGGCAGTGCGGATGCGGCAATGTCTTCCACGCGTCTTCTGAAAAGCTGGGAGCTTTTGACAAAGTGGCACGCATCTTCTGAAAAGCCGGGAGCTTTTGACAAAGTTGCACTCGCTTTCTGGAAAGCTGGGAGCTTTCGGCTTTTCACCCACGTTTGTCGGCTAAAGTGTGCAGCTGATTTCTCGCCTTCCACGCGTCTTCTGAAAAGCTGGGAGCTTTTGACAAATTTGCACACGCTTTCTGAAAAGCCTGGATTGCGTCTGAAGAGCTGGCGATCTTTACGCCGGGAAATCCGGTTTTGAAGAATGGTGTCTCTTCATTTCTGAATCGGTGAACGCCTCTCCTTTAATAGAGGTGATCAATCACCTCTATCTGCACACTTTGAAGACTTCCCAAAAATCATCTTCGGCCTGTCGAGATTTTCCTCCATCCAACCCTTCTCTTTTAACTTCTTGAACAATGGCTAGCTCATCCAACCCATCGAACATTTGCTTAGATTTGAGTCTAAGCAGTGATCCTGTTGCGCCGCGTCAGGATAAGGTATGGTGCCCGTCTTTCTTATCTTCTCATGGTCCTCTTACAGATGAGGACTCTGTGATGACGGATCCCACAACGGCTACGATAGTGGCTCGGAACCTCCTCACTCCCAAAGACAGTCAGCTGCTTTCCGGACGGTCCGATGAGTTGGCCGTTCAAGAATCCCTGGCTCTGAGTGTTCAGTGCGCTGGCTCTGTGTCCAACATGGGCCAACGCCTTCTTGCTCGCTCCCGTCAGGTTGAATCCTTGATGGCGGAGGTGGAGAGTCTTAAGCAGGAGATCAAACAGCTTAAGTACGAGAACCGAAGTTTGCACGTACTTGCCAACAATTATTCAACAGGCATGAAGAGGAAGCTTGATGAGCTTGATGACCGTCAACGGTTTGCAGCTTTCTTCCAGAGGCACCTCTTTCCTGGGTCATCCAGCGTTCCACCAAGGTTTGGGGCCTTGAATGATCTATCTTCGGTGCCTCCCGCTCCTATGCCTCCTGCTCCGATGCCTCCTGCTCCGAGAGTGTCGCCACGTAGTGGGGCCTCACGTACACAACCTTTGTAAAGGCTCCATCTTTCTGCCATGTTTAGATACAATTGTAATTTATCGAAAAAAATCAATGAACAAGCAAAAGTTTTATTTACTGTATTGGGTTGCCTCCTAAGTAGCGCTTTCTTTTACGTCTTGTAGCCGGACGAAACCTTCTTAGGCTCATTTAGGACCCATGACATGGAATTTATCTCTGAATGGCAGGTGATACTTGAGATGATCCGGTAATGGTTTAAATTCTAAAGTGGGTGCCTGGATCATTAACAACATATCAGTATAAAAGAAAATTGAAATTCGGGGAGGCGGCTTACCTGTGTGCTCCGATAAGAACTCAATGACAAACACCACTCCCTTGAAAGTTTCAGGGATATTGGACTTGGTCAGATTGCATGTGATGGTTATGACTTGTCCAATGTCGTCAAATTCAACTTCTTTGGGATTGTTTGCCTCCAGAACATCCTCTTTGACGAATTCTTGATATTCCATACTTTGCACTTTTGGAACGGCTTCCAAGATGTCTTTCTCACCTTCTTCTTCTTCCTTGGAATTCAGAAACCTGCAAGGAATAGGGACATTCAGTGGAACGGGGTTAGTAATAATTAACTTTGGAACAACCTTACCTAAATTGGATGGCGTAAGAGCAATAGGTGCCTGCGGCGAAGGTGTTTCCACCCTTGCCATAGGTTGCGTGTGTTCCTCTTCCTCATTTAGCAGCTCCTCATCTTCCTTGTAATTTGATTTAAGGTCCGTTCCAACCTCCATAGCATTTCCCAAAGTGATAGCATTATGGATTTCAAAATCTTCCTTCGCGTTTTCAATAGTTGAGTTGGAGAGTTCACTTTGCTCTTGAATTTGTTTCATGAACCCCATAATCTGCTCAATTTGCTCCTCCAATTTACCCAACTTCTTGTCTTGATTTTGTTCGTCCTTGTTTTGAGTTTGGACTTCCTGCGTCAAAGTAGTAAGTAATTGAAAAATCGTATCATTATCGTTTGAATTATTTACATTGCTTTGGGCAGGTTGTGGTGGCTGCATAGGCGTGGTATAGAACTCCTCATATGGTTGCCAATACTCTCCTTGTTGAGCCTCCTCGACTTGGTTTTGTGAACCCTGCACCAAACAAAGTATTTCATTAAGCTTTTGATTATAATCTATTGACGAACTTGAGTTTGGTTGGGCATATTGAATATGAGGTTGTGGTGGATGCATAGACGTTGAATAGAACTCCTCATATGGTTGCCAATATTCTCCTTGTTGAGCCTCCTCGACTTGGTTTTGTGAACCCTGCACCGAAGAAAGTAATTCATTAAGAGCTTGATTATAATCTATTGACAAACCTTGGTTTGGTTGGGCATATTGTATATGAGGTTGTGGTGGATGTATAGACGTTGAATAGAACTCCTCATAGGGCTGCCAATATCCGTCTTGTTGAATATGTTGAGGTTCCCACCACATAGAGTTTGAATGATCACTCCAATCCGAATTGTAATTATTGGAAAACATGTCGTTCCTTGATTGATTATGATCAAATGTACCAACTCTTTGCATTTGGTACTCTTCCATAAGCTGTGACAAAAGGGAAGCATTATCAAGTGCCATGTCTTGCGTATAAAATCAACAAAATAAAACTAAAAATATATACACACAAACAAAAATAAAACAATCCAAGAGATTAGCAAAGTTGCTAATCCCCGGCAACGGCGCCAAAATTTGATGCGAGTTTTATACGCACACAAATTAAACCCTCTTTTTGTCAATTGTAGTATAAGTATAAGTAGGGATCGTTCTGGACCGGGGATTAGGAGGGATTGTTAATCACTTGGATTTGACTCAAAAACGTAAAAACACAAACTAAAACACTATACTAAACTCGAAGAATTCAAAACTAAAAATAAGAAAGATTAAGACTAAGACTTAAACGAAATATGGGGGGATTGACTTTGGACGAATTTAAACTAAAATGGATAGATTGTAAAGAAAACAAATTGTAAATATGAAATTGACGAAATGGAATGAATGGATGCTAGCCAAGGGGTTCATCTCCACACATGTTACACTTGCATAATAAAAAGATTTCTAATTACATTTCAATAAACCATGAATTCTCAACGCTCCGGGTTAATTAGGTCCGCTTAAATTAACCGTCAAGTTTTCCTTAAGTTAATGAATTGGATGATTGCATACGACAACCCAAAGCATTCCTCACAAGTTCCCTACATGAATTGCATAATAGAGATACAAGCAAGAATCATTAAGCATCATGAAAACTATAAGTGTTGACGAGGCATTTGTTACTATGATTGCATGAAACTTATGCCAAGAATTTGTTTAACGCGATTGTTTATAAGCAACCTCCACTACTTGTGAATATAAGTTCATAACTATTATGTGAAACTCACTTATATTCTAGCGTCAAATTCATGCATGAAAATTAAGCGTCGACTCTCAATAAACATACATAAATAGGTTATCAATCAAATAGTTAAACAAATTGAATTCACAACTTATGAAACGTAATTAAAAGTAATCAAATCATATTACAAACATAAACATAGTTTCGAATTACCCCCTAGCTAAGGGGGGTTTAGTTCCTCATACGTACAAAACAAAGAGATTTGAAATTAAACATTGAAATCAAAGAAACGCCTAAACATTCCAACAACTCAAACTTGAATTGTATGAACGTTTAGGCCCTCTTATCTTCCTCTTCGTTGTAGCATAAGGTCTAAGGATAGTTGGTTTGGGGGAATGAAAGAGTGGAATTATGGAAGTGGATGGTGAGTGGTGGAAATGGAAGAATGGTTTTTGGATTCTAAGGGAGACTCACGGCTGGGAAGAAGAATAGATGATTTTGAGGAGTGTTGTGTTGTGAATGGGATGCTATTTGAATGAATGAATGCAAGGGTATTTATAGGAGGAGTGGAGATGTATATGGCTATTTGTTTAAGGTGTTTGTGGTTGCAATGATGAAGAATTGCATGTGGAAATAAAAGGGAAAATGTGGTGAAATGATGAAGTAGGAAGGTGGAAATGCATGTGAGATGTTGGAAAGGAAATGGGAATATGAGTAGGTCATGGCATGGGAGTTGTTTTGTTGGTGTAAATGTGCCATGGTTGCAATGATGAAGAATAAAGGGTGCATGTGGGGTGGAATTGAATGAATGCAAAGTGAATGAATAATGAAATGAGTTAAAGAGGGAGAATGTGGTGAAATGATGAAGTAGGAAGGTGGAAATGCATGTGACTTGTTTGTGGAATAAAGAATGAATGGTGGAAATGTGAGTGAATGATGTGCATGTGTGTGAATGCATGTGTTGATTTAAAGAATAGGTATGCATGTGAATTAGTTTGGAAAGAGGTGGGTGTGCATGTGAGATGAAATGCATATGTTTGAAATGTGTAGATGATTATGAGTATGATAAGTGATAAATGAATGATATGTGGTGAGTGATAAGTGAATGGAAATGATAAGTGATAAGTGAATGGAAGTGATAAGTGAAAGGTTTGATAAGTGATAAATGAATGATATGTGGTGATAAATGAATGATATGTGGTGAGTGATAAGTGAATAGAAGTGATAAGTGATAAATGGACTAGTTTAAAGGGTTAGGGTTTAAGTACATAGAATGGGCCTAAAATAGGTTGGTTTGCATGGCATAATATGTTTGATTGGGCTAGAGGTTTTCCATGGCTCAAAGGATTTGTTTGATTGGGCTAGGCCCTTTGTTTGATGTCCCCAAAGAGCATACAAGGCTTCAATTTCGTCCATCCTCTTTGCTCCATGATTAAGCTATCCAATCCATGCCCAAAAGTGCCCCAAATAGCCTCAAAATGCACTTTCTTGCTCCCTAAGCCCTTAGAACCTGAAAACACACAAAAGAAGCATAAAGGACTAAAATAACTATGAATTACCAACATAGATGCACGAAAACAAGCTAAGTAAGTCGCCTAAATATGCTCCTATCAGTAAGTGAACCATGGTATGCAGATTTAGTGAATTACTTGGTGGCTAAACAATTTCCAAATGAACTAAACAAACACCAACGTGATAAGCTTAAAAATGATGCACGTTTCTATGTTTGGGATGACCCTTATTTGTGGAAGTATTGCTCAGATCAAATTGTACGTAGATGTGTGCATGATTCTGAATTTCACTCAATTCTAAGCTTTTGTCACACATATGCATGTGGTGGTCATTTTGGCACACAACGCACTGCCCTCAAGGTTCTAGAGTGTGGTTTTTATTGGCCGACTATATTTAGGGATGCTAGAACCTTTTGTATGTCATGTGATCGTTGCCAACGAATGGGTAACATAGGTACCAAGGACCAAATGCCACAAACCCCTGTCTTTAATGTTGAAATTTTTGATGTTTGGGGCATTGATTTCATGGGCCCTTTCCCTCCATCTTATGGTTTCACTTATATCTTGCTAGCCGTTGATTATGTTTCTAAATGGGTGGAAGCAAAAGCCACCCGTACTAACGATTCTAAGGTGGTTGCAGATTTCGTGAAAACTAACATTTTTGCTAGGTTTGGAATGCCGAGAGTAATCATAAGTGATGGAGGGTCTCACTTTTGCAATCGGACCATTGAGGCGTTGCTAAGAAAGTACCATGTCAACCACAAGGTCTCCACACCTTACCATCCTCAAACAAATGGCCAAGCCGAGGTGTCTAACCGAGAAATCAAACAAATTTTGGAGAAGACCGTTGGACCAACAAGGAGGGATTGGAGCTTACGTTTAGATGATGCACTGTGGGCATATCGTACAGCGTACAAAACACCCATTGGGATGTCACCTTTTCGGCTCGTCTATGGTAAGCCATGTCATTTGCCCGTAGAGTTAGAGCACAAGGCACATTGGGCCGTGAAGACTTTCAACATGGACATAGATGCAGCGGGAGTTCATAGGAAGCTCCAATTGAATGAACTTGAGGAGATTCGGAATGAAGCCTATGAGAATGCCCGGATGTACAAAGCCAAGACCAAAGCATTCCATGATAAAATGATCCGAACCAAGACCTTCACAGTTGGGCAGAAAGTGTTGCTTTTCAACTCTCGCCTACGTTTGTTTCCTGGTAAGTTGCGTTCTAAATGGATTGGCCCGTTTGTTGTTACTAACGTTTTACCTTATGGTGCAGTCCACATAAAAAGCTTAAGGAATGGCGTAGAATTCAAGGTGAACGTGCATCGGTTGAAGCCATATTACGAGCATGATGTGGGGCAAGTGGTGGAAGACATTCCTTTCCATTCCGTGGGCTCAAATCAAGATTGAAGAGAGTACTCGTCCGGCTGCAAGACGTAAAAGAAAGCGCTTCGTGGGAGGCAACCCATGCATCCGAATAGAGAAGAACTTGGAAACCCCTTTAAGAGATTTATTTTTAATTGCTTTCTTTATCGTATTTGTTTATTTGCTTGCTCTTTTGTGACTTTATGCTTAAAACATTGAGGACAATGTTTGATTTAAGTGTGGGGGGGTAAACAATTTGTTTTTGCATGAATTTCGTGGGATTTATTCACCTATCACTTAGAATGTTGTTTCTTGCTGTTTTAAACGTTTTTAGAGTGTTTTAGTGTGTTTTATAGTGTCTTGGCATAAAACTCCGAAAATTTGATAAAAATTTGAAAAAAAAAAAAAAAAAAAAAATTCTTTTGAAAAACCCAAAAAGATGTGTTTTTAGAGTCATTTGAGTCATTTTGGTGTTTGTGTCTTAGCGCTACTTGGGAGGCAACCCAATACAGTAAATAAAACTTTTGCTTGTTCATTGATTTTTTCCGATAAATTACAATTGTATCTAAACATGGCAGAAAGATGGAGCCTTTACAAAGGTTGTGTACGTGAGGCCCCACTACGTGGCAACACTCTCGGAGAAGAAGGCAGCGGAACAGGAGGTCTCGGAGCAGAAGGCATTGGAACAGAAGGCATCGGAGCGGGAGGCACCGAAGATAGATCATTCAAGGCCCCAAACCTTGGTGGAACGCTGGATGACCCAGGAAAGAGGTGTCTCTGGAAGAAAGCTGCAAACCGTTGACGGTCATCAAGCTCATCAAGCTTCCTCTTCATGCCTGTAGAATAATTGTTGGCAAGCACGTGCAAACTTCGGTTCTCGTACTTCAGCTGTTTGATCTCCTGCTTAAGACTCTCCACCTCCGCCATCAAGGATTCAACCTGACGGGAGCGAGCAAGAAGGCGTTGGCCCATGTTGGACACAGAGCCAGCGCACTGAACACTCAGAGCCAGGGATTCTTGAACGGCCAACTCATCGGACCGTCCTGAAAGCAGCTGACTGTCTTTGGGAGTGAGAAGGTTCCGAGCCACTATCGTAGCCGTTGTGGGATCCGTCATCACAGAGTCCTCATCTGTAAGAGGGCCATGGGAAGATAAGAAAGACGGGCACCATACCTTACCCTGACGAGGCGCGACCGGATCACTGCTTAGACTCAAATCTAAGCAAATGTTCGATGGGTTGGATGAGCTAGCCATTGTTCAAGAAGTTAAAAGAGAAGGGTTGGATGGAGGAAAATCTCGACGGGCCGAAGATGATTTTTGGGAAGTCTTCAAAGTGTGCAGATAGAGGTGATCGATCACCTCTATTAAAGGATGGGCGACACAATCACCAATTCAGAATTGAAGAAACACCGCTCTTCAAAACCGGAATTTCCGGCGTAAAAATCGCCAGCTCTTCAGACGCAATCCCGGCTTTTCAGAAAGCGTGTGTAACTTTGTCAAAAGCTCCCAGCTTTTCAGAAGACGCGTGGAAAGGCGAGAAATCAGCTGCACACTTTAGCCGACAAACGTGGGTGACAACGCCGAAAGCTCCCGGCTTTCCAGAAAGCGAGTGCAACTTTGTCAAAAGCTCCCAGCTTTTCAGAAGACGCGTGGAGGTAATTTCCACATCCACATTGCCACTTGCCATTACAATTCTTATATACATCAACATTCATGGCAAGGCATACACCCAGAAGCGCATGACTTTCCTTCTCGGCCGAAAAATGTAAGCTGCAACCAACCCTCTCAAACATGCTCAATTTTCTTCTTCTTTTGAGAACACACTTTCAACCATGGATGTATCCCCCAAAGAAGATACCAAAGGCCCGGAGAGCAAAGGAGGCAAGAGGAAACGGTGGATCGAAGCATGTCGATTCATTCGCTGCCTCTTCGAAAGCAAAGGTATCTCATATCATCAAGGGCGAAAGCAAAGGTATCTCATGTCATGCTCTTTCCCTATCTTTTCCTTTGTCCTTGATATTACTTGCATGGCAAAGTGAAAGAAGCAATCAGCCGGCACTTGGAGTCTATCTGGACTCTATTCCCTGGTTGCTTACCTAGCTTTGCTGAGCTATCCTCTAACCCTCTTCAATACGAATTGGAGAGATTGAACAAAGAAACAGATAAAAGGAGTAAGCTCAGACCTTCGGGGGAGACCAAAGGAAGCCTGCTGCCCAGTTCAAGAGTAGCACAAAGGAAAATCAACGATGGGAGCAGCGCAGTTCAAGAGTAAGCCTGTGGAATCACAAAGATCCAAGCCTCAATGCAATTACCAAGGAGAAGATGGAATTTACACTCAATAACCAGATTTGCGTCTCTAAACTCTTCTCTTTGTTAGATCCATTCTGCCATGTTTAGTATGTTTAGTTGTTGTTTATGTGTTTACTTTTGTTTGGTGTGTTTTAAACATTAAGGACAATGTTTGATTGAAGTGTGGGGGGGGGGGGGGGGTAACTAAAGTGTTTTGATGCAAATTCGGAGGGTTTTATCCACCATAACTTCAAATGTTGTTTCTTGCTTTTTTTTTTTTTTTTTAAGTGTGTTTAGTGTGTTTTGACTTAAAAATTCGAAAATCGCATAAAAATTTGAAAAGCATGTTTTGAAAAGCCTAAAAAGAGTGTTTTGAGTCGTTTTTGTGTCGTAGGTCACCTTCCAACACAATGATAAGGATTTGGTTTCTAATTGCATGACTGTTAAAAAGAGTTATAAACATGGAGAAAAGTTTGATTTACTCTTGGTATATGCTTGGTTATGGTTATAATGTATGACTTCACATGCAATCATAAAAGAAAAATTCGTTTTTGTAACATGCTTGAAGGAAGGAACTCAAACAAACGCTACAACCCTGAAAGACTTGAGCCTATAACGTTCTTTAGAGAGTATAATCTGTGATTTCTTGTTTTCTAAAGTCGTTGCATGATCTCATTATTCTTTGCTTGGTTACTACTTAGAAGGCGTTTCATCATATAGTTCCAAATGCTAGAACTCATGCCCATTTCATTCAAAGCATGTTATTGATTTGCATAACACATATTCAAGAAGAAGTTGCGTAGTGACCACCACCATAGCCAAATAGCCTTACTTCCCATATTTCGTATTTGTTGTAAGTTTTAACCCCGTTGAGTTTTGTTTAGCCTGTATTCTTTGTTTACCCACATTTTCCTCACCTAGCCTAGTTTAGGACAATCCACACCCTTGTTCTTAAAAGATAGTGAGCATGACTTAAATGAATTCCTTTTTACATTATGCAAGAAAATGAGTGTGGGGGAAGGAATGCTTGTTCTTAAGTATGTTTTGAGACAATAAAGAAAAGAAAAACAGAAAAGAAAAGAAAGAAAGAAAGAAAGAAAAAAAAAAAAAGAGCTTGAAAAAAATGAAAGAATGAGTGATTGAAGAAAGGGTCCAAAAAGTGAATATGGCCCTAAGTTTTGTGTGACTTTCCCTTGGGTGTTCAAAGTTGACTTCTGCGTTCTTAAGGGAATTCTAAGTGCCTGATTCAATACTTTGCTCACTATTGCTTTAAGAATGTTTGTTTATCCTTCACCTTTCATTGTTAGCCAATACCCAAGCCCCGTTACAACCCTTGACTTCTATCTTGATGTGTTGTGCATTTCAATTGTGGAGTTTGAACTTGGTATGAGCATATGGTGTCACTGGTTCTCGCGTCTAAGTAGTAGCATTCCATTCATGAGATCATATCTAAACATGCTTATTAACTCCAGAAATTGTGTTCTTTGTGATACATATATGTGAGTGTTCGTTTTCATGTTTACATCAACCTCTCACATATAACTAGTGTAGGGTGTGTAGTCAGAAAATCTGTGTGAAAATCGAGTGCATATCTTGTAAGGAATTGAGCAAATTCTCTAAGGCATGTTACTACATTCAAAACATGGTTTTAAACGCTTAATTGTGAACTAGTATATGGTGACTATGATTAAGAATGTACTTAAGTGTGAAGATGACTAAAATCTGTGGGAATGATGATTTTTAACGTGTCATGTGCATTGGAAATCCCTAAGACAATTGTTGGAAGGTTTAGGTTGTGTTTTACTTGTTTTGTTTCGTTTCGTTTTGTTTTGTTTTTCTTTCTGTTTTGCTCGAGGACTAGCAAAAGATAAGTGTGGGGGTATTTGATAGGAGCATATTTAGGCGACTTACTTAGCTTGTTTTCGTGCATCTATGTTGTTAATTCATATTTGTTTTAGTAGTTTAAGCCATTTTCGTGTGTTTTTAGGTTCATATGGCTAAGGAAGCAAAAAGATGCATTTTGGAGCATTTTGGAGCAAAATTGGGCTTGGAATGGATAGCATATGCTCGGAGCAAAAGGAATGGACGAAATTGAAGACCTAAAGACCTTTTGTTTGAGCAATATCAAGGAATCCTACCTATTCTAGGTCACAAAACAATGTCCCTTCCAACATTGTTACCCTTGCCGTGTGTCCCTTGGTGTTTCCCTTCCTTGCCATGCAAGGAAGGGCCTTGTTTCCTATTTTAAACCATACACTCATTCACTTATCATAATCATTCACTTATCATAATCATTCACTTATCATAGCATTCACTTATCATATCATTCATTTATCATACCACTCACTTATCAAACCACTCACTTATCACTACCATTTACTTATCACTCACCACATATCATTCATTTATCACTCAACATATCATTCACTTATCACTTATCATAATCATACACTTATCAATTATCATACTCATAATCATCTCTACATTTCAACCATTTAAACATATGCATTTCAACTCACATGCACACCCACCTCTTTCCAACTAATCCACATGCTTTCACAACCTAAAAAAACACATTCACAAACACATTCCTTTCTCCCTTAGAATCCAAAAACCATCTTCCATTTCCATCACTCCCCACTCCATTCCACACTTCCATCCCCCCAACCAACTATCCCTAGACCTTATGCTACAATAAAGAGGAAGATAAGAGGGCCTAAACGTTCATACAATTCAAGTTTGAGTTGTTGGAATGTTTAGGTGTTTCTTTGATTTCAATGTTTAAATTCAATTCTCTTTGTTTTGTACGGAAGAGAAGAGTGCCTAAACGTTCATACAATTCAAGTTGAGTTGTTGGAATGTTTAGGTATTTCTTTGATTTCAAAGTTATGAGGAACTAAACCCCCTTTAGCTAGGGGGTGATTCGAAACTATGTTTATATTTGCAATATGAATTGATTAACTTTCGTTGGAATTTCATAAGTTGTGGATTCAATTTGTTTAACTGTTTGATTGATAACTTATTTATGTATGTTTATTAAGAATGCGCGCTTAATTTTCATGCATGAATTTGACGCTAGAATATAAGTGAATTTCACCTAATCGTTATGAACTTATATTCACAAGTAGTGGAGGTTGCTTATAAACAATCGCGTTAAACAAATTCTTGGCATAAGTTTCATGGAATCATAGTAACGAATGCCTCGTCAGCACTTATAGTTTTCATGATGCTTAATGATTCTTGCTTGTATCTCTATTATGCAATTCATGTAGGGAACTTGTGAGGAATGCTTTGGGTTGTCGAATGATGTCATCCAATTCAATAACATTAGGAAAACTTGACGGTTAATTTAAGCGGACCTAATTAACCCGGGGTGTTGAGTTTCATAATTTATCAAAAGACCAACTGAGAATCAATTTTGTATGCAAGTATAACATGTGTGGAGATGAACCCCTTGGCTATTCCATCATCCATATTTTCATCTCATTCATATTTACGTTTTGCCTTTAATTACAATTTGTCCATTTAATTTAATCTCGTCCAAACACAATCCCCCCCTTTACTTTATTGTCAAATTAGTTAGAAATCAATTTAGTTTGTGTTTTTAAAGCATTTTGAGTCTTTTGGTTTGTCTTAATGTTTTAACGTTTAGTTTCACATTCTTTGAGTCTAGTTTAGTGTTTTATATTGTTTTTACGTTTTTGAGTCAAAATCCAAGTGATTAACAATCCCTCCTAATCCCCGGTCTAGAACGATCCCTACTTATACTTATACTACAATTGTCAAAAAGAGGGTTTAATTTGTGCGCGTATAATTCTCGCATCACCTAGCTAATTAAGGGTTTAGCCTCTCATGTTCACAGAAAGAGAAATACAATTGAATTTAAACATAAAGCACAAAGGATTGATTACACCTAGAACGCCCAACGAATCCACGTGATTTGGTGCGCGTCGAAGCTCCTCTTTCCTCTTCTCCTGGCTGCGGCAGAGAAGGTTTTGGATGATCTTGGGTGAATTTCTAGGTTATAGATGGGTTTAGGGTGGTTTAGTGGTGCGGCAAGGTTATGGGGTGGTGTAGGAAGGTGTGTAAGGTGGATGGAATGGTGGAGGAAGGGTAGAGTGGCTGCGACAAGGCTTGGAAGTGACTGGAATGGGTGGTTGATTGCACGGCAAATGGTTTTTGGATGATGGAATGCACGGGTTTTGGGAGAGAATGGAGGGAATGATAGAGGGTGGCTGCGGATGTTAGAATGAATGGGAGAGATGTGTGACGGCTTATGGGATTTTTTAGGGTGAATGGATGCACGGATTGAAGAGAATTGAGGGAATGGCTTGCGGCTAAGTGAAATTATGTGAAAATGAATGGTGCGGCTGCTTGTTTTACTAGGGTTAATAGGGTGAATGGCTGAGATGGTTTCATAGATCAATGGGAGGCTACGGATTAAAGGGATTTTTGTGGCTGAGATGGTTTTGAATGAATGAATCAGATGCTAGAGTGAAT
Source organism: Pyrus pyrifolia (assembly GCA_016587475.1). Lineage (NCBI taxonomy): Eukaryota > Viridiplantae > Streptophyta > Magnoliopsida > Rosales > Rosaceae > Pyrus > Pyrus pyrifolia. The sequence continues at coordinate 2,166,930 of BNSU01000024.1, forward strand.
TAAAGGGTGCGGCTAGGTTGAAATAAAAGGGTTAAAATCTGAATGATAGAACCTAGGGTGAAAAGAGAATAGGTGCGGCTACAAGGTTAAAGGGCTAGGGTTTAGAAACATGGAATGGGCCTAAAATGCCCCCGTTGCACGGCAAGGGAAGGGAATTGGGCTACAGCCCACGGCAAAGGGTTTTAAGGGCCCTAGGGCCTTCGTTTTGTGTCCTAAAACGCCTACAAGGACTTCAAAGTGGCTAGAAAATACGGACGTTTAAGATTAGGAAAGGTTACCAAAACGGGAAACTTAGGGTTAACTTGCCTACTTCAAATAGGAAACCTTGTTTGAGTAGGATTCCTCGTTTTGGTAAGAATTCATCGTTGGAGTAGGAATTCGTCGTTTCTTCAAGTCTTCAACTCATTCATTCATCTTTCGCTCCAAAAGGCTCCAATTTGCATCTTCTTGCACACTTTGGCCTTATAATCTGAAAATACACAAAAGTGGCCTTAAACACTAAAACAACTAAGTAAACACAACATAAATGCACGAGAACAAGCTAATTAAGTCGCATGAATATGCTCCTATCATTGTCACAAGAGGGTTTTAATTTGTGTGCTTACTTAGTTTGCATCAATCCTAGCCGAAATTCCTATTCCAAGTCCCACTTGATTTCTGCCTTGAGTTAACCTTTTTCCAATGGGATTAGGTAATCCTTTTCCTTCACTAAGTGTGCCAAACTAGCCTATATAAACAGCCCTTGCCGCACCATTTAGACCACCACCCCTTCACACAACTTTCATACATCCATTGAGAGAACCAACCTTTGCCGTGACCCTACTACTACCCATCCATCATTCCCCTACTTCCACACCTCCATCCCAACCTCCATACACCACCATCAACCCTTGCCGCACCACCCTACATACCTAAATCATCCAAAAACCCACCATAGACCTTGTGCCGTGACTTAGCAAGGAAGAGGAGAAGGAAGATCAAGCCTTGGGCGTTTGTGCATTCAAGTTGGAGTGTTGGACGTTTCTAGGTGTAATCTATCTTTTATTTTCAATGTTTAAATCTATATTGCTTTGTTTTGTCATGAACATGAGAGGCTAAACTCGTTTTAGCCTAGGGATGCTTTGAAACCATGATTACATTTATAATATGAGTTAATTAAGTCCAGTTGTGATTTCATAAATTGTGAACGCAATTTACTTAACCGTTTGATGGATAACTTATTCTTGTATGTTTATTAGGGAGGCCTACTTAATTTGCATGCTTGAATTTGGTGCTAGAATATTAGGGTGTTTCACATAATCGTCACAAACTAATATTCACAAGTAGTTAAGGTTGTTTTCACAATCATGTTAAGTAAATTCCTAGCATGAGTATAATGATGTCATAGTTACAAGTGCTTTGTCAATACTTATGATTTCCATTGAACGTAATGATCTTTGACCGTATCTCTATTATGATGTCATGTAGGGGATGTTTTGGAGAATGCTTTGGGTTGTCGTATGATGTCATCCAATCCACTAACTTAAGGGAAATCTGAGGGTTAATTAGTGATGTCACGGTTAATCTGGGGTGTTGAGGTTCATGGTTTATCGAAAAAGCAACTGGAAATCAATTTATGTTAGAAAGTATCATGTGTGGAGAAGTATCCCTTGGCTATCCCATCATCCATTAGTTTTTCTTATTTTCGTCCAAAATCTATTTTAAAGTTTTAAGTTACTTGTTTTCCTTTAAATTCGTCCAAAATCAAAACCCCTCTTCTTACTTGTTCCAAATCTATCCAAAAGAGTCTTTTTGAGTCTTTAGAGTCAAAACTAAGTGTATTTTCGTCCATACTAAGTCCTAGAGTCTAAATTGAGTCTTTTTGGTTGTTTTGAGTTGTTTTGAGTCTTTAAAGTTTGTTTTGAGTCATACAAGATAGTAAGAGTCTTGTGAGTTTATTTAAAGTGTTTTAAAGCCTATTTTCACTTCTTTGAGTCAATTTTCATTAGATTAGCAATCCCTCCTAATCCCCGGCCTAGAACGATCCCTACTTATATCTATACTACAATTGTCAAAAAGAGGGTTTAATTTGTGTGCTATCTTATTTCACATCAGTCACACTTGCATACAAGATGATTTTCAGTTGGTCTTTCGATGAATCATGAAACTCAACACCCCAGGTTATTTAGGTTCGCTTAAATTAACCTTCAAATTCTCCTTAAGTTAATGAATTGGATGGGACAGCGCATACAACAATTCAAAACATTCTCCAAAAGTCCTTTACGTGAAAAGCACAATAAAGATACAATCAAAGATCATTAAGCAACATGAAAACTATAAGTGTTGACGAGGCATTCGTTACTATGATGAGCATGAAACTAGTGCCACGAATTCATTTAACGCGATTGTTTATAAGCAACCTCCACTACTTGTGAATATAAGTTTGTAACTATTAGGTGAAACTCCCTCATATTTTAGCATCATATTCATGCATGAAAACTAAGCATGCACTCTCAATAAACATACATAAATACGTTATCAATCAAGTAGTTAAACAAATTGAATCCACAACTCATGAAATTCCAACTGAAGGTAATCAATTTATATTGCAAGCATAAACATGGTTTTGAATCACCCCCTAGCTAACTAGGGATTTAGCCTCTCATGTTCACAGAAAGAGAAACAAAATTGAAATTAAACATAGAGAACAAAAGATTGATTACACCTAGAACGCCCAACGAATCCACTTTGAATTTCTGCACATTTCAAGCTTCTCTTTCTTCTTCTCCTTGCTGCGGCAGAGAGGGTATGGGGTGTTTTTGGATGATTTTCTGGGTTGTAGATGGGTTTAGGGTGGTAAAGGGTTGCGGCAAGGGTTGTGGGTGGTGTATGGAGGTGTAGAATGGTGGGGGGAATGGATGGGGGGTTGCGGCAGAGAGGGAAAATTGCTGGAATGGTGTGGATGTTGCAGATTGAAGGGAGAAGAGGGATGGTGGCTGGGGCTGAGAGGTTTTTGAGTGAATGAATGAATAAAATTTGTTCCCTAGGGTGCGGCTGGAGAGGGTTTATATAGGGTTTCAGAAAATAAAACCCTAAGTTATTTTTATTAACTAAAATTAAGTCAAAGGCTGCTAGAATTAGGAAATTAAATCAGAAATTAAAAAGGGCATTGGCTGCAAGGTGAGGCTAGGGTTTATTTAGAAAGGGAAATAGGTTTAAGTGCATAAATTTGGACCTAAATACCCCCCCTTGCACGGCAAGGGAAGGAAAGAAAGGGAAAACCCACGGCAAAGGTGTGTAAGTGGGCTAGGGCCTTTGTTTTGTGTCCTAAAGTGCATACAAGGCCTTCAAAGTGGCTGGACAATAAGGATTTTCAAGATTAGGAAAGGTTACCAAAACGGGAAACCTAGGCTTAACTTTCCTACTTCAAGTAGGAATCCTTGTTGGAGTAGGAGTCCTCGTTGGAGTAGGAAGCCACTTTCAAATCGGGATTCATATTTCTTCCAGTCTTCAACTCATTCATTCCTCTTTTGCTCCAAAAGACTCCAATTTGCATCTTCTTGCACACTTTGGCTTTATTACCTGAAAACACACAAAAGTGACTTTAAACACTAAAAGAACTAAGGAAACACAACAAAAATGCATGAGAACAAGCCAATTAAGTCGCATAAATATGCTCCTATCAGAATATTTTGAAGATGAAAGCTTTTCCATTCTCTCTTGTGGAAAAGGCTAAGGATTGGCTTTATGAATTGGCACCCGGGACCGTGATAGGAGCATATTTATGCGCCTTAGTTAGCTAGTTCTTATGCATTTTTGTTATGTTTTCTTCGTTAAAGTAGTCTTTTAAGCTACTTTCATGTGTTTTCAGGTTTAAAGGACATATTACATGAAATGATGTAATTTGGAGCTTTTGGAGCAAAACTGAGCTGGAATGTGGTGTATGCAAATGGAGCACGAGGAATGGACGTCCAAAACTAAACCCTAAGCCGTGGCCCCCCCATTTGATTATGCACCCTAATTCCTCTCCAAAACCGTGCAGCCACCATCACAGATTATTCCCCATTAATTCCCTCAATTTCCCATCAATCCGTGCATTTTATTCACACCCTAATTCCTCCTTATTAACCCTAACACTAATCAACCACCATCCCATTTTTAATTCTTATTCCCTAAGCCATTATCTCCCATTTCCTCTCCATAAACCGTGCAATTCTACTAACCCTAAATAAAATATTCTAAGCCATTCATTCCATTACCTTTCATCCCATTATTCCTTCCCACTAAACCATGCATCCACCATTCCATTTCATCTCCATAATCCATGCACTTCCACATATATACCTACCATTCACACTTAAATGCCCATTATCCCATTTTTTTTAGCTTTTAATTCCACACCATCCCATTATCCTTTACATCCACTAAACCCTGCATCCACATTCACCTAAATAAACCCTAAATTACATCCACTAAACCGTCCATCCACCATTCCATTACCATCCACACCTTTTCCCTTCCACCAAATACCTTAAACAATCATCCATTCACATCTCTAATCCTCCTATAAATACCCATTCATTCCATTCACCAAGGCATCTCATTTTCCATTGTAATACACAAACACTTCTCCATCTTCTCCATTTCCACTCCATTCCACACTTCCATCCCCCCAACCAACCTATCCTTAAACCTTGTGCTACAACAACGAGGAAGAGAAGAGTGCCTAAACGTTCATACAATTCAAGTTTGAGTTGTTGGAATGTTTAGGTGTTTCTTTGATTTCAAAGTTTCATTTTAATTCTCTTTGTTTTGTACGTATAAGGAATGGAAGAGAAGAGTGCTTAAACGTTCATACAATTCAAGTTTTGAGTTGTTGGAATGTTTAGGTGTTTCTTTGATTTCAAAGGTATGAGGAACTAAACCCCCTTTAGCTAGGGGGTGATTCGAAACTATGTTTATATTTGCAATATGAATTGATTAACTTTCGTTGGAATTTCATAAGTTGTGGATTCAATTTGTTTAACCGTTTGATTGATAACTTATTTATGAATGTTTATTAAGAATGCGCGCTTAATTTTCATGCATAAATATGACGCTAGAATATAAGTGATTTTCACCTAATCGTTATGAACTTATATTCACAAGTAGTGGAGGTTGCTTATAAACAATCGCGTTAAATGAATTCTTGGCACGAGTTTCATGCTCATCATAGTAACGAATGCCTCGTCAACACTTATAGTTTTCATAATACTTAATGATCTTTGATTGTATCTTTATTGTGCTGTTCACGTAAAGGACTTTTGGAGAATGTTGTGAATTGCGTTGCGCAAACCCATCCAATTCATTAACTTAAGGAAAAATTGACGGTTAATTTAAGCGGACCTAATTAATCCGGAGTGTTGAATTTCATAATTTATCGAAAGACCAACTGAGAATCAATCTTGTATGCAAGTATAACATGTGTGGAGAAGAACCCCTTAGCTAGCCTTCATTCCATCACAAATTCATATTTACATTCCGCTTAGTTTGTTACTTTGTTTTGTTATTTCAATTTTCGTCAAATCAAAACTTTTTCCCCCCCCCCTTTTACTTTCTTGTTCTTTAGTGCTTAGAATCTGTTTAGTTTATTTTTTGAAAGTATTTTGAATCAAGCCATAATCTTAAATTCGTCCAAAATTAGTTTTGAGTCTTTTGGTTTGTCTTAATGTTTTAAATTTTAGTTTTGCATTCTTTGAGTCTAGTTTAGTGTTTTATATTGTTTTTACGTTCTTAAGTCAATTTAGAAGGTTTTAGCAAGCCCTCCTAATCCCCGGTCTAGAACGATTCCTCACTTATCCATTCTACTACAATTGTCAAACGAGGGTTTAATTTGAGTGTCAAGTAATTCTCACATCAAATTTTGGCGCCGTTGCCGGGGATTAGCAACTTTGCTAATCCTTTGTCTTTATGTTTATTTATTTATTTTTTTTTTTTTGTTTTTCGTGCATTCTTATTTCAGATTCTTAGTTTGTTTGTTTTCTTGTTTTTCAGGTACTGTGTATGACTCGTAGCTCTCGGCCTATTATAGAGAACATCTCCGACTTTGACGGTGATTTTGAACGCACTTTGAGGAGAACGAGGAGTCAACAAGAGCCACCATGATGCGAGAATTATACGCGCACAAATTAAACCCTCTTTTTGACAATTGTAGTGAAGTGTGTAAGTAGGGATCGTTCTGGACCGGGGATTAGGAGGGATTGTTAACCACTTGGATTTGACTTCAAAAACGTAAAAACAAGTTTAAAACACTATACTAAACTCGAAAAATGCAAAACTTAAAAGTAAGAAAGATTAAGACTAAAACTTAAACAAAATAAAGGGGGATTGGATTTGGACGAATTTAAAGTAAAATGGAAACTTGGAAATAAAAACAAATTATAAAAATGAATGTGACGGAAATGAATGGATGGGATGGCTAGCTAAGGGGTTTATCTCCACACATGTTACACTTGCATAATAAAAAGATTTCTAATTGCATTTCAATAAACCATGAATTCTCAACGCCCCGGGTTAATTAGGTCCGCTTAAATTTACCGTCAAGTTTTCCTTAAGTTAATGAATTGGATGATTGCATACGACAACCCAAAGCATTCCTCACAAGTTCCCTACATGAATTGCATAATAGAGATACAAGCAAGAATCATTAAGCATCATGAAAACTATAAGTGTTGACGAGGCATTTGTTACTATGATTGCATGAAACTTATGCCAAGAATTTGTTTAACGCGATTGTTTATAAGCAACCTCCACTACTTATGAATATAAGTTCATAACTATTAGGTGAAACTCACTTATATTCTAGCGTCAAATTCATGCATGAAAATTAAGCGTGCACTCTCAATAAACATACATAAATAGGTTATCAATCAAACAGTTAAACAAATTGAATTCACATCTTATGAAACGTAATTAGAAGTAATCAAATCATATTGCAAGCATAAACATATATTTCGAATCACCCCCTAGCTAAAGGGGGTTTATTTCCTCATACGTACAAAACAAAGAGAATTGAAATTAAACATTGAAATCAAAGAAACGCCTAAACATTCCAACAACTCAATCTTGAATTGTATGAACGTTTAGGCCCTCTTATCTTCCTCTTTATTGTAGCATAAGGTCTAGGGATAGTTGGTTGGGGGGATGGAAGTGTTGGGAAATTATGGAAATGGATGAGGAGTGGTGGAAATGGAAGATGGTTTTTTTGATTCTAAGGGGAAGTGTTTATTTGTGGTGTGAGAATGGAGAGATGGAATTGAATGAAATGGAAGTGTGGGATGAATTGAATGATGCAAATGAATGAAGTGTGTGTGGTTTATATAGGGAGAGAATGGATGGGAGAGCATGTGAATGATAGCTAAGAGAATGATTAAAGGGGTGTGAATGGTTGGAAATGCATGTGGGTGAATTGGTGGTGCAATGATGAAAGAATAAGTGCATGTGTGTGTTTTGTGTTGGAATGAATGTGGATGCATGATGAAGAGTTAATAAAAAATGCATGTAGGGTTAGGAAATAAAATCATAACTTAAAGGGGGGATGATTAAAGGGTGTGTGAATGCATGTGTTGAATTGGTGGTTCAATGATGAAAGAATAAGTGCATGTGTGTGTGAATGGTGGTAGCTAGGGTGAATTATGATAAATGCATGTGGAATAAAGATGGAGAAGGTGGTGAAATGATGAAGTAGGAAGGTGGAAATGCATGTGAGATGTTCTTTGGAGAAAGGTGGATGAATGTGCATGTGAATTAAGTTGTGAAAGCATGTGGAATGTTTTAAATGGTTGAAATGTGTAGATGATTATGAGTATGATAAGTGATAAGTGTATGGTTATGATAAGTGATAAATGAATGATATGTGGTGAGTGATAAGTGAATGGTTTGATAATTGATAAATGAATGATATGCTAAGTGATAAATGAATGATATGTTAAGTGATAAATGAATGATATGTTAAGTGATGATAAGTAATGATAGGTGGTTATGATAGTTTGGTCTTTAATTTCGTCCATTCCTTTTGCTCCAAATATAAGCTATCCAATCCAAGTCCGATTTTTGCTCCAAAATGCTCCAAAAGGCATCCTTTTGCATACCTTGCCCTTAGAACCTGAAAACACACAAAAGAAGCATAAAGGACTAAAATAACTAGAGAAACATAACGTAAATGCACGAGAACAAGCATTTTAAGTCGCATGAATATGCTCCTATCAAATACCCCCACACTTATCTTTTGCTAGTCCTCGAGCAAAACAGAAAGAAAAACAAAACAAAACGAAACGAAACAAAACAAGTAAAACACAACCTAAACCTTCCAACAACTGTCTTAGGGATTTCCAATGCACATGACATGTTAAAAATCATCATTCCCACAGATTTTAGTCATCTTCACACTTAAGTACATTCTTAATCATAGTCACCACATACTAGTTCACAATTAAGCATTTAAAACCATGTTTTGAATGTAGTAACATGCCTTAGAGAATTTGCTCAATTCCTTACAAGATATGCACTCAATTTTCACTCAGATTTTCTAACTACACACCCTACACTAAGTATATGTGAGAAGATTGATGTAAATATGAAAACGAACACTCACATATATGTATCACAAGGAACGCAATTTCTGGAGTTAATAAGCATGTTTAGATATGATCTCATGAATGGAATGCTACTACTTAGACGCGAGAACCAGTGACACCATATGCTCATACCAAGTTCAAACTCCACAATTGAAATGCACAACACATCAAGATAGAAGTCAAGGGTTGTAACGGGGCTTGGGTATTGGCTAACAATGAAAGGTGAAGGATAAACAAACATTCTTAAAGTAATAGTGAGCAAAGTATTGAATCAGGCACTTAGAATTCCCTTAAGAACGCAGAAGTCAACTTTGAACACCCAAGGGAAAGTCACACAAAACTTAGGGCCATATTCACTTTTTGGACCCTTTCTTCAATCACTCATTCTTTCATTTTTTTCAAGCTCTTTTTTTTTTTTTTCTTTCTTTCTTTCTTTTCTTTTCTGTTTTTCTTTTCTTTATTGTCTCAAAACATACTTAAGAACAAGCATTCCTTCCCCCACACTCATTTTCTTGCATAATGTAAAAAGGAATTCATTTAAGTCATGCTCACTATCTTTTAAGAACAAGGGTGTGGATTGTCCTAAACTAGGCTAGGTGAGGAAAATGTGGGTAAACAAAGAATACAGGCTAAACAAAACTCAACGGGGTTAAAACTTACAACAAATACGAAATATGGGAAGTAAGGCTATTTGGCTATGGTGGTGGTCACTACGCAACTTCTTCTTGAATATGTGTTATGCAAATCAATAACATGCTTTGAATGAAATGGGCATGAGTTCTAGCATTTGGAACTATATGATGAAACGCCTTCTAAGTAGTAACCAAGCAAAGAATAATGAGATCATGCAACGACTTTAGAAAACAAGAAATCACAGATTATACTCTCTAAAGAACGTTATAGGCTCAAGTCTTTCAGGGTTGTAGCGTTTGTTTGAGTTCCTTCCTTCAAGCATGTTACAAAAACGAATTTTTCTTTTATGATTGCATGTGAAGTCATACATTATAACCATAACCAAGCATATACCAAGAGTAAATCAACTTTTTCTCTATGTTTATAACTCTTTTTAACAGTCATGCACTTACAAACCAAATCCTTATCATTGTGTTGGAAGGTATCCTAAGACATAAACACACACACAAAAACAACTTTAAAACAACTCTTTTTGGGTTTTTCAAAACAGTTTTTCAAATTTTTATGGGATTTTCGAATTTTTAAGTCAAAACACACTAAAACAGTTTAAAACAGTGAGAAACAACATGTGAAGTGATAGGTGATAAAATCCAACGAATTTGCATCAAATATACTTTTTAAGTCAAAACACACTAAAACAGTTTAAAACAGTGAGAAACAACATGTGAAGTGATAGGTGATAAAATCCAACGAATTTGCATCAAATATACTTAGTTACCCTCCCACACTTAAATCAAACATTGTCCTCAATGTTTTAAGCTTAAAAGCACACCAAACGAACGTAAACACATAAACAGCAACTAAACATACTAAACATAGCAGAATGTATCTAACAAAGAGAAGAGTTTAGAGACGCAAATCTGGTTATAGAGTGTAAATTCCATCTTCTCCTTGGTAATTGCATTGAGGCTTGGATCTTTGTGATTCCACAGGCTTACTCTTGAACTGCGCTGCTCCATCGTTGATTTTCCTTTGTGCTACTCTTGAACTGGGCAGCAGGCTTCTTTTGGTCTCCCCCGAAGGTCTGAGCTTCATTCTCTTATCTGTTTCTTTGTTCAATCTCTCCAATTCGTATTGAAGAGGGTTAGAGGATAGCTCAGCAAAGCTAGGTAAGCAACCAGGGAATAGAGTCTAGATAGACTCCAAGTGCCGGCTGATTGCTTCTTTCACTTTGCCATGCAAGTAATAACAAAGACAAAGGAAAAGACAGGGAAAGAGCATGATATGAGATACCTTTGCTTTTGACCTTGATGATATGAGATACCTTTGCTTTTGAAGAAGCGGTGAATGAATCAGCACATGTATTTGTTGTGCTGCTTCCTCCTGGGTCATCTATACTCCAGGCATCTGGTATCATCTTTGGGGAAGAAGAAAGAATTGAGTGTTTCGAAAGGCTTTGCTGGGAGTGCGCCCTCAGAGGTGAGGAAGAGTCGGGCATTTTCTTCAGGTTTGCCTTGCCATAAAAGATGAAAGTCGACAAATATAAGGATTTCCCAATAGCAAGTGGTGGTACTGTTCTTTTACCCTTGTCGACAAACGTTTTGATCCCGCAAATCCAGCTTTTTGAAATAGTGACGACTCTTCGATCTTTGAAGACGCCTCTTCGATTTCTGAGCAGGCGCTTTCTGAAAAGCAGAGAAAGCGTCGCCGAACTTTGCGCTTGTCGGCTAAAGACGTGTAGTTGTGATGGTGGCCTCCACGTGTCGAACGCGTTTTCTGAAAAAGCCGAGGAAGCGTCGCCGAACTTTACGCCTCAAATTCCGGCTTTTTGAATCGGTGGACGCGTTGCCTTGGCTTTTTATAGAGCTATCGATCACTGCCAACTTACACACTCTGAAGATTTCCCATTCTTGATACTCGTCTCCAGCCCTTTTGAAAATTTACTCCGTCCACCCCTACTCTTTGAACACTTTTGAAAAATGGCAAACCCATCGAACCTTAGCTTAGAATTGAGTCTCCGCAGTGATACGGGCGTGCCGCGTCAAGGTAACGTATGGCGCCCTTCTTTCTTATCTTCTAACGGTCCTCTTACAGGTGAAGACTCCGTGATGCAGGACGCCACAACAGCTACGATAGTAGCTCGGAACCTCCTCACTCCCAGAGATAGTCAGCTGCTTTCAGGACGGTCCGATGAGTTGGCCGTTCAAGAGTCCCTAGCTCTCAGCGTTCAGTGCGCAGGCTCTGTGTCCAACATGGGCCAACGCCTCCTTGCTCGCTCCCGTCAGGTTGAATCTTTGATGGCGGAGGTGGAGAACCTGAAACAAGAGATCAAACAACTTAAGTACGAGAATAGAACTTTGCATGTGCTTGCCAACAATTATTCGTCAGGCATGAAGAGGAAACTTGACGAGCTTGATGACCGTCAAAGGCTTGCAGCTTTCTTCCAGAGGCACCTCTTTCCTGGGTCATCCAGCGTTCCACCAAGGTTTGGGGCCTTGAATGATCTATCTTCGGTGCCTCCCGCTCCTATGCCTTCCGCTCCGATGCCTCTTGCTCCAATGCCTTCTGCTCCGAGACCTCCTGCTCCGATGCCTCTTGCTCCGAGAGTGTTGCCACGTAGTGGGGCCTCACGTACACAACCTTTGTAAAGGCTCCATCTTTCTCTTTCTTTGTTAGATACAAATGTAATTTCTTGAAAAATCAACGAACAAGCTTTGTTTTATTTACTGTATTGGGTTGCCTCCCAAGTAGCGCTTTCTTTTACGTCTTGCAGCCGGACGAAACCTTCTTAGGCTCATTTAGGACCCATGACATGGAATTTATCTCTGAATGGGGGGTGATACTTGAGATGATCCGGTAATGGTTCAAATTCTAAAGTGGGTGCCTGGATCATTAACAACATATTAGTATAAAAGAAAATTGAAATTCGGGGAGGCGGCTTACCTTTGTGCTCCGACAAGAACTCAATGACAAACACCACTCCCTTGAAAGTTTCAGGGATATTGGACTTGGCCATATTGCATGTGATGGTTATGACTTGTCCAATGTCGTCAAATTCAACTTCTTCGGGTGTTGTGGTTTCAAATATGTCCTCTTTGACGAATTCCAGACATTCCCCAGTCACATCTTGCTCTTGATTCTTTGGAAAGGATTCGAAGATGCCTTTCTCACCCTCTTCTTCCTTGGATTGCATGATCCTGCAAAGAATAGGGACATTCAGTGGAATGGGGTTAGAATTAATTAAATTTGGAACAACCTTACTTGAATTAGATGGTGTGGGAGCAATAGGTGCCTCCGTCAAAGGTGTTTCCACTCTTGCCGTGGGTTGGGTGTATTCCTCTTCCTTGTGATTTGATTTTGATGGTTGAGGGTCCGTTCCAACCTCCTTGTCGCTTCTCAACATGATTTCCTTGGCAGTTTCAAATTCTCCCTCCGGATTTGCAATGGTTGAAATAGGGAGTTTGCCTTGATCTTGAAATTGTCCTACGAACTCCGCTATCTGCCCAATTTGCTTCTCCAAGTTGTCCACCCTCTTATCTTGGATTTGCCTTTCTTTGCTTTGAGTTTGGACTTCCTGCGTCAAAGTAGTAAGTAATTGAAAAATCTTATCATTATCACTTGAATTACTTACATTGCTTTGGGCAGGTTGTGGTGGCTGCATAGGCGTTGTATAGAACTCCTCATATGGTTGCCAATTTTCTCCTTGTTGAGCCTCCTCGACTTGGTTTTGTAAGCCCTGCACCAAACAAAGTAATTCATTAAGCTTTTGATTATAATCTATTGACGAACTTGAGTTTGGTTGGGCATATTGAATATGAGGTTGTGGTGGATGCATAGACGTTGAATAGAACTCCTCATAAGGCTGCCAATATCCGTCTTGTTGAATATGTTGAGGTTCCCACCACATAGAGTTTGAATGATCACTCCAATCCGAATTGTAATTATTGGAAAACATGTCGTTCCTTGATTGATGATGATCAAATGTACCAACTCTTTGCATTTGGTACTCTTCCATAAGCTGTGACAAAAGGGAAGCACTATCAAGTGCCATGTCTTGCGTATAAAATATAAAATTAAAAATATATACACACAAACGAAAATAAAACAATCCAAGAGATTAGCAAAGTTGCTAATCCCCGGCAACGGCGCCAAAATTTGATGCGAGAATTATACGCGCACAAATTAAACCCTCTTTTTGACAATTGTAGTGAAGTGTGTAAGTAGGGATCGTTCTGGACCGGGGATTAGGAGGGATTGTTAACCACTTGGATTTGACTTCAAAAACGTAAAAACAAGTTTAAAACACTATACTAAACTCGAAAAATGCAAAACTTAAAAGTAAGAAAGATTAAGACTAAAACTTAAACAAAATAAAGGGGGATTGGATTTGGACGAATTTAAAGTAAAATGGAAACTTGGAAATAAAAACAAATTATAAAAATGAATGTGACGGAAATGAATGGATGGGATGGCTAGCTAAGGGGTTTATCTCCACACATGTTACACTTGCATAATAAAAAGATTTCTAATTGCATTTCAATAAATCATGAATTCTCAACACCCTGGGTTAATTAGGTCCGCTTAAATTAACCGTCAAGTTTTCCTTAAGTTAATGAATTGGATGATTGCATACGACAACCCAAAGCATTCCTCACAAGTTCCCTACATGAATTGCATAATAGAGATACAAGCAAGAATCATTAAGCATCATGAAAACTATAAGTGTTGACGAGGCATTTGTTACTATGATTGCATGAAACTTATGCCAAGAATTTGTTTAACGCGATTGTTTATAAGCAACCTCCACTACTTATGAATATAAGTTCATAACTATTAGGTGAAACTCACTTATATTCTAGCGTCAAATTCATGCATGAAAATTAAGCGTGCACTCTCAATAAACATACATAAATAGGTTATCAATCAAACAGTTAAACAAATTGAATTCACAACTTATGAAACGTAATTAGAAGTAATCAAATCATATTGCAAGCATAAACATATATTTCGAATCACCCCCTAGCTAAAGGGGGTTTATTTCCTCATACGTACAAAACAAAGAGAATTGAAATTAAACATTGAAATCAAAGAAACGCCTAAACATTCCAACAACTCAATCTTGAATTGTATGAACGTTTAGGCCCTCTTATCTTCCTCTTTATTGTAGCATAAGGTCTAGGGATAGTTGGTTGGGGGGATGGAAGTGTTGGGAAATTATGGAAATGGATGAGGAGTGGTGGAAATGGAAGATGGTTTTTTGATTCTAAGGGGAAGTGTTTATTTGTGGTGTGAGAATGGAGAGATGGAATTGAATGAAATGGAAGTGTGGGATGAATTGAATGATGCAAATGAATGAAGTGTGTGTGGTTTATATAGGGAGAGAATGGATGGGAGAGCATGTGAATGATAGCTAAGAGAATGATTAAAGGGGTGTGAATGGTTGGTGATAGGAGCATATTCATGCGACTTAAATGGCTTGTTCTCGTGCATTTACGTTATGTTTCTCTAGTTATTTTAGTCCTTTATGCTTCTTTTGTGTGTTTTCAGGTTCTAAGGGCAAGGTATGCAAAAGGATGCATTTTGGAGCCTTTTGGAGCCTTTTGGAGCAAATTAGAGATTGGAATGGATATCATATGCTTGGAGCCAAGAGGATGGACGAAATTAAAGACTTGAAGTAGGAAAGTTAAATCCTAAAAGACCTCATATTTAAGCATCATTGAAGACTCCTACGCATTTTAGAATACAAAAACAACATTCCTTGCAACCTTAGGACATTGTCGTGTGTTTCCTTGTGTCTCCGTTCCTTGCCATGCAAGGAAGGGTTTTGTTCCCTATTTTTAAACACTTAAAGCATTCACTTATCATATCATTCACTTAACATATCATTCAATTATCATATCATTCATTTATCACTTATCATATCAATCACTTATCACTATCATTCATTTATCACTTATCAAACCATTTACTTATCACTCACCACATATCATTCATTTATCACTTAACATATCATTTACTTATCACTCACCACATATCATTCACTTATCACTTAACATATCATTCACTTATCACTTATCATACTCATAATCATCTACACATTTCAACCATTTAAACATATACACATTCACTCACATGCACCCTTTATTCTTCATCATTGCAACCATTGCACATTCCCAATTCTTTTCCAACATCTCACATGCATTTCCACCTTCCTACTTCATCATTTCACCACATTCTCCCTTTTTAATTCCACATGCATTCACTTCATCATTACACCACCACTCATTCTTTAATTCCACATGCAATTCTTCATCATTCCTTCACACAAATGCTTAAACAAACATCCATATGTTCCCTCCACCCCTCCTATAAATACCCTTGCATTCCCATTCATTCAAATCATCTCATTCACAACACAACAACACACCACAAACACATTCCTTTCTCCTTTAGAATCCAAAAACCATCTTCCATTTCCACCAATCCTCATCCATTTCCATAATTCCCCAACACTTCCATCCCCCCAACCAACCTATCCTTAAACCTTGTGCTACAACAACGAGGAAGAGAAGAGTGCCTAAACGTTCATACAATTCAAGTTTTGAGTTGTTGGAATGTTTAGGTGTTTCTTTGATTTCAAAGTTTCATTTTAATTCTCTTTGTTTTGTACGTATGAGAAATGGAAGAAAAGAGTGCTTAAACGTTCATACAATTCAAAGTTTTGAGTTGTTGGAATGTTTAGGTGTTTCTTTGATTTCAAAGTTATGAGGAAATAAACCCCCTTTAGCTAGGGGGTGATTCGAAACTATGTTTATGTTTGTAATATGATTTGATTACTTTTAATTACGTTTCATAAGTTGTGGATTCAATTTGTTTAACTGTTTGATTGATAACTTATTTATGTATGTTTATTGAGAGTGCACACTTAATTTTCATGCATGAATATGACGCTAGAATATAAGTGAGTTTCACCTAATAGTTACGAACTTATATTCACAAGTAGTGGAGGTTGCTTATAAACAATCGCGTTAAACATATTCTTGGCATAAGTTTCATGCAATCATAGTAACGAATGCCTCGTCAACACTTATAGTTTTCATGATGCTTAATGATTCTTGCTTGTATCTCTATTATGCAATTCATGTAGGGAACTTGTGAGGAATGCTTTGGATTGTCGTATGCAATCATCCAATTCATTAACTTAAGGAAAACTTGACGGTTAATTTAAGCGGACCTAATTAAACCGGGGCGTTGAGAATTCATGGTTTATTGAAAAGTAATTAGAAATCGTTTTGTATGCAAGTATAACATGTGTGGAGATGAACCCCTTAGCTAGCTTCCCATCCATTCATTTCCGTCAAATCCATATTCACAATTTGTTTTGTTTCCAAGTATTTATTTTAGTAAATTTGTCCAAATCCAATCCCCCCTTATTTTGTTTAAGTTTTAGTCTTAATCTTTCTTATTTTTAGTTTTGCATTCTTTGAGCATTAAATATTGTTTTATATTGTGTTTTTACGTTTTTAAGTCAAATCCAAGTGATTAACAATCCCTCCTAATCCCCGGTCCAGAATGATCCCTACTTATACACTTCACTACAATTGACAAAAAGAGGGTTTAATTTGTGTGCGTATAATTCTCGCATCAAATTTTGGCGCCGTTGCCGGGGATTAGCAACTTTGCTAATCTCTTGGATTGTTTTATTTTCGTTTGTGTGTATATATTTTTAGTTTTATTTTGTTGATTTTATACGCAAGACATGACACTTGATAGTGTTTCCCTTTTGTCACAGCTTATAGAAGAGTACCAAATGCAAAGAGTTGGTACAGTTGATCATAATCAATCAAGGAACGACATGTTTTCCAATAATTACAATTCGGATTGGAGTGATCATTCAAACTCTATGTGGTGGGAACCTCAACATATTCAACAAGAAGGATATTGGCAGCCTTATGAGGAGTTCTATTCAACGCCTATGCATCCACCACAACCTCATATTCAATATGCCCAACCAAACTCAAGTTCGTCAATAGATTATAATCAAAAGCTTAATGAAATACTTTGTTTGGTGCAGGGTTCACAAAACCAAGTCGAGGAGGCTCAACAAGGAGAATATTAGCAACCATATGAGGAGTTCTATACCACGCCTATGCAGCCACCACAACCTGCCCAAAGCAATGTAAGTAATTCAAGCGATAATGATACGATTTTTCAATTACTTACTACTTTGACGCAGGAAGTCCAAACTCCAAACAAGGACGAACAAAATCAAGACAAGAAGTTGGGTAAATTGGAGGAGCAAATTGAGCAGATTATGGGGTTCATGAAACAAATTCAAGAGCAAAGTGAATTCTCCAACTCAACTATTGAAAACGCGAAGGAAGATTTTGAAATCCATAATGCTATCACTTTGGGAAATGCTATGGAGGTTGGAACGGACCTTAAATCAAATTACAAGGAAGATGAGGAGCTGCTAATTGAGGAAGAGGAACACACGCAACCTATGGCAAGGGTGGAAACACCTTCGCCGCAGGCACCTATTGCTCTTACGCCATCCAATTTAGGTAAGGTTGTTCCAAAATTAATTATTTCTAACCCCGTTCCACTGAATGTCCCTATTCCTTGCAGGTTTCTGAATTCCAAGGAAGAAGAAGAAGGTGAGAAAGACATCTTGGAAGCTGTTCCAAAAGTGCAAAGTATGGAATATCAAGAATTCGTCAAAGAGGGTGTTCTGGAGGCAAACAATCCCAAAGAAGTTGAATTTGACGACATTGGACAAGTCATAACCATCACATGCAATATGGCCAAGTCCAATATCCCTGAAACTTTCAAGGGAGTGGTGTTTGTCATTGAGTTCTTGTCGGAGCACACAGGTCAGTCGCCTCCCCGAATTTCAATTTTCTTTTATACTGATATGTTGTTAATAATCCAGGCACCCACTCTAGAATTTAAACCATTACCGGATCATCTCAAGTATCACCCCCCATTCAAAGATAAATTCCATGTCGTGGGTCCTAAGTGAGAAAAGAAGTTCTTCGTCCGGCTGCAAGACGTAAAAGAAAGCGCTACTTGGGAGGCAACCCAATGCAGTAAATAAAACTTTTGCTTGTTCATTGATTTTTTCGATAAATTACAATTGTATCTAAACATGGCAGAAAGATGGAGCCTTTACAAAGGTTGTGTACGTGAGGCCCCACTACGTGGCAACACTCTCGGAGCAAGAGGCATCGGAACAGGAGGTCTCGGAACAGAAGGCATTGGAGCAAGAGGCATCGGAGCGGAAGGCATAGGAGCGGGAGGCACCGAAGATAGATCATTCAAGGCCCCAAACCTTGGTGGAACGCTGGATGACCCAGGAAAGAGGTGCCTCTGGAAGAAAGCTGCAAGCCTTTGACGGTCATCAAGCTCGTCAAGTTTCCTCTTCATGCCTGACGAATAATTGTTGGCAAGCACGTGCAAACTTCGGTTCTCGTACTTAAGCTGTTTGATCTCCTGCTTAAGACTCTCCACCTCCGCCATCAAGGATTCAACCTGACGGGAGCGAGCAAGAAGGCGTTGGCCCATGTTGGACACAGAGCCAGCGCACTGAACACTCAGAGCCAGGGATTCTTGAACGGCCAACTCATCGGACCGTCCTGAAAGCAGCTGACTGTCTTTGGGAGTGAGGAGGTTCCGAGCCACTATCGTAGCCGTTGTGGGATCCGTCATCACAGAGTCCTCATCTGTAAGAGGGCCATGGGAAGATAAGAAAGACGGGCACCATACCTTACCCTGACGAGGTGCGACCGGATCACTGCTTAGACTCAAATCTAAGCAAAGGTTCGATGGGTTGGATGAGCTAGCCATTGTTCACGAAGTTAAAAGAGAAGGGGTGGACGGAGTAGATTTTCAAAGGGCCGGAGACGAGTTTCAAGAATGGGAAATCTTCAGAGTGTGTAAGTTGGCGGTGATCGATAGCTCTATAAAAAGCCAAGGCAACACGTCTACCAATTCAAAAAGCCGAAAGTTCATGCGTAAAGTTCGGCGACGCTCCCTCGGCTTTTCAGAAAACACGTTCAACACGTGGAGGCCATCATCGCAACTACACGTCTTTAGCCGACAAGCACAAAGTTCGACGACGCTTTATCTGCTTTTCAGAATACGCGTGCAGCTTTATCGAAGAGGCGTCTTCAAAGATCGAAGAGGCGTCTTCAAAGATCGAAGAGTCGTCACTATTCCAAAAAGCCGGATTTGCGGGATCAAAACGTTTGTCGACAAGGGTAAAAGAACAGTACCACCACTTGCTATTGAATTCCCTATATATGTCGACCTTCATATTTGATGGCAAGACAGAACTGAAGAAAATGCCCAACTCTTCCTCACCTCTGAGGGAGCACTCCCAGCAAAGCCTTTCGAAATACTCCATTCTTCTTCCCCAAAGATGATACCAGTGATGCGAGAATTATACGCGCACAAATTAAACCCTCTTTTTGACAATTGTAGTATGGATGTAAGTAGGGATCGTTCTGGACCGGGGATTAGGAGGGATTGTTAACCACTTGGATTTGACTTCAAAAACGTAAAAACAAGATAAAACACTAAACTAGACTCAAAGAATGTGAAACTAAACGTTAAAACACTAAGACAAAACAAAAGACTCAAAATGCTTTAAAAACACAAACTAAAATGATTTCTAACTAAATTGAACAATAAAGTAAAGGGGGATTGAGTTTTGGACGGAATTAAACTAAATGAACAAATTGCAATTAAAACATAATGTAAATATGAAATTAATGAAATGGAATGAATGGATGCTAGCCAAGGGGTTTATCTCCACACATGTTACACTTGCATAATAAAAAGATTTCTAATTGCATTTCAATAAACCATGAATTCTCAACGCCCCGGGTTAATTAGGTCCGCTTAAATTAACCGTCAAGTTTTCCTTAAGTTAATGAATTGGATGATTGCATACGACAATCCAAAGCATTCCTCACAAGTTCCCTACATGAATTGCATAATAGAGATACAAGCAAGAATCATTAAGCATCATGAAAACTATAAGTGTTGACGAGGCATTCGTTACTATGATTGCATGAAACTTATGCCAAGAATATGTTTAACACGATTGTTTATAAGCAACCTCCACTACTTGTGAATATAAGTTCATAACTATTACGTGAAACTCACTTATATTCTAGCGTCAAATTCATGCATGAAAATTAAGCGTTCATTCTTAATAAACATACATAAATAGGTTATCAATCAAACAGTTAAACAAATTGAATTCACAACTTATGAAACGTAATTAAAAGTAATCAAATCATATTACAAACATAAACATAGTTTCGAATCACCCCCTAGCTAAAGGGGGTTTAGTTCCTCATAACTTTGAAATCAAAGAAACACCTAAACATTCCAACAACTCAAAACTTTGAATTGTATGAACGTTTAAGCACTCTTTTCTTCCATTTCTCATACGTACAAAACAAAGAGAATTAAAATGAAACTTTGAAATCAAAGAAACACCTAAACATTCCAACAACTCAAAACTTGAATTGTATGAACGTTTAGGCACTCTTCTCTTCCTCGTTGTTGTAGCACAAGGTTTAAGGATAGGTTGGTTGGGGGGATGGAAGTGTTGGGGAATTATGGAAATGGATGAGGATTGGTGGAAATGGAAGATGGTTTTTGGATTCTAAGGGAGAAAGGAATGTGTTTGTGGTGTGTTGTTGTGTTGTGAATGAGATGATTTGAATGAATGGGAATGCAAGGGTATTTATAGGAGGAGTGGAGGGAACATATGGATGTTTGTTTAAGCATTTGTGTGAAGGAATGATGAAGAATTGCATGTGGAATTAAAGAGGGAGAATGTGGTGAAATGATGAAGTAGGAAGGTGGAAATGCATGTGAGATGTTGGAAAGGAAATGGGAATATGAGTGCATGTGGGTGAATGATTTGTGGTGCAATGATGAAGAGTGAATAAAGAATGCATGTAGGGTTAGCTAGGAAAGTGGGAATGTGGTTGAATGATTAAAGGGACATGCATGTGGCTTGTTTGATTGCTTGGTGAGATGATGCATGCTTGTAGTTTAGGGTGTTGAATATGGATTTGCATGGCATTTGAATTGATTGTGGGCTTTGGAATTGGAAGGAAATGCATGGCAAAGGGCTTGGTTTAAGAGAGAATGGGCTAGACCCTTTGTTTTATGTCCAAAGTGAATACAAGGCCTTCAAATTCGTCCAACATTTTGGCTCCAATCATATGCCATCCATTCCAAGCCCAATTTTGCTCCAAAATGCTCCAAAATGCATCTTTTTTCTTCCTTAAGCCCTTAGAACCTGAAAACACACAAAAGAAGCATAAAGGACTAAAATAACTAGAGAAACATAACGTAAATGCACGAGAACAAGCCATTTAAGTCGCATGAATATGCTCCTATCAACCAGATGCCTGGAGTACAGATAACCCAGGAGGAAACAGCACCACAAATACATGTGCTGATTCATTCACCGCTTCTTCAAAAGCAAAGGTATCTCATATCATCAAGGGCAAAAGCAAAGGTATCTCATATCATGCTCTTTCCCTGTTTTTTCCTTTGTCCTTGATATTACTTGCATGGCAAAGTGAAAGAAGCAATCAGCCGGCACTTGGAGTCTATCTGGACTCTATTCCCTGGTTGCTTACCTAGCTTTGCTGAGCTATCCTCTAACCCTCTTCAATGCGAATTGGAGAGATTGAACAAAGAAACAGATAAGAGGAGGAAGCTCAGACCTTCGGGGGAGACCAAAGGAAGCCTGCTGCCCAGTTCAAGAGTAGCACAAAGGAAAATCAACGATGGGAGCAGCGCAGTTCAAGAGTAAGCCTGTGGAATCACAAAGATCCAAGCCTCACTGCAATCACCAAGGAGAAGATGGAACGAACACTCCATAACCAGATTTGCATCTCTAAACTCTTCTCTTTGTTAGATACATTCTGCCATGTTTAGTATGTTTAATTGCTGTTTATATGTTTGTTTGTGTTAGTGTGGTTTTTAACATTGAGGACAATGTTTGATTTAAGTGTGGGGGAGTTACTAAAGTGTTTTGATGCAAATTCGTAGGGTTTTATCCACCATAACTTCAAATGTTGTTTCTTGCTGTTTTTAAGTGTGTTTAGTGTGTTTTGACTTAAAAATTCAAAAATCACATAAAAATTTGAAAAACATGTTTTGAAAAGCCTAAAAAGAGTGTTTTGAGTCGTTTTTGTGTCGTAGGTCACCTTCCAACACAATGATAAGGATTTGGTTTCTAATTGCATGACTGTTGAAAAGAGTTATAAACATGGAGAAAAGTTTGATTTACTCTTGGTATATGCTTGGTTATGGTTATAATGTATGACTTCACATGCAATCATAAAAGAAAAAAATTAGTTATGTAACATGCTTGAAGGAAGGAACTCAAACAAACGCTACAACCCTGAGAGACTTGAGCCTATAACGTTCTTTGGAGAGTATAATCTGTGATTTCTTGTTTTCTAAAGTTGTTGCATGATCTCATTATTCTTTGCTTGGTTACTACTTAGAAGGCGTTTCATCATATAGTTCCAAATGCTAGAACTCATGCCCATTTCATTCAAAGCATGTTATTGATTTACATAACATATTCAAGATGAAGTTGTGTAATTGCCACCATAGCCAAATAACCTCACTTCCCATATTTCGTTTATGTTGTAAGTTTTACCCCCGTTGAGCTTTGTTTAGCCTTTATTCTTTGTCAACCCACATTATCCTCACCTAGCCTAGTTTAGGACAATCCACACCTTTGTTCTTAGAAGATAGTGAGCATGACTTAAATGAATTCCTTTTGAGTTACATTATGCAAGAAAATGAGTGTGGGAGAATGAATGCTTGTTCTTAAGTATGTTTTGAGTTTCAAAAGAAAAGAAAAACAGAAAAGAAAAGAAAGAAAGAAAAAAGAGCTTGAAAAAAATGAAAGAATGAGTGATTGAAGTAAGGGCTCAAAACACCAATTCTGGCCCTAAATTGTCTCCCTTTTTGTTCCAAAGTTGAGTTTTCATTCAAAAGAAAATTCTAAGTTGATTCAATTGCCTTGCTCACTATTTCTTTAAGAACCTTTGTTTTCCATATCCCTTCTTTGTTATCCACACTCCCCAAGCCCCATTACAACCCGTGACTTCAATCTTGAGTGTTATGTGTTTCAATTTGTGGAGTTTGAACTTGGTATGAGCATATGGTGTCACTGGTTCTCGCGTCTAAGTAGTAGCATTCCATTCATGAGATCATATCTAAACATGCTTATTAACTCCAGAAATTGCTCTCTTTGTGATATATATATATGTGAGTGTTCGTTTTCATGTTTACATCAATCTTCTCACATATGACTAGATTAGGGTGTGTAGTTAGAAAATCTGAGTGAAAATCGAGTGCATATCTCGTAAGGAATTGTGCAAATTCTCTAAGGCATGTTACTACATTCAAAACATGGTTTTAAATGCTTATTTGTGAACTAGTATATGGTGACTATGATTAAGAATGTACTTAAGTGTGAAGATGACTAAAATCTGTGGGAATGATGATTTTTAACGTGTCATGTGCATTGGAAATCCCTAAGACAGTTGTTGGAAGGTTTAGGTTGTGTTTTACTTGTTTTGTTTCGTTTCGGTTTGTTTTTTTTTTCTGTTTTGCTCGAGGACTAGCAAAAGATAAGTGTGGGGGTATTTGATAGGAGCATATTCATGCGACTTAAATGGCTTGTTCTCGTGCATTTACGTTATGTTTCTCTAGTTATTTTAGTCCTTTATGCTTCTTTTGTGTGTTTTCAGGTTCTAAGGGCAAGGTATGCAAAAGGATGCATTTTGGAGCCTTTTGGAGCCTTTTGGAGCAAATTAGAGATTGGAATGGATATCATATGCTTGGAGCCAAGAGGATGGACGAAATTAAAGACTTGAAGTAGGAAAGTTAAATCCTAAAAGACCTCATATTTAAGCATCATTGAAGACTCCTACGCATTTTAGAATACAAAAACAACATTCCTTGCAACCTTAGGACATTGTCGTGTGTTTCCTTGTGTCTCCGTTCCTTGCCATGCAAGGAAGGGTTTTGTTCCCTATTTTTAAACACTTAAAGCATTCACTTATCATATCATTCACTTAACATATCATTCAATTATCATATCATTCATTTATCACTTATCATATCAATCACTTATCACTATCATTCATTTATCACTTATCAAACCATTTACTTATCACTCACCACATATCATTCATTTATCACTTAACATATCATTTACTTATCACTCACCACATATCATTCACTTATCACTTAACATATCATTCACTTATCACTTATCATACTCATAATCATCTACACATTTCAACCATTTAAACATATACACATTCACTCACATGCACCCTTTATTCTTCATCATTGCAACCATTGCACATTCCCAATTCTTTTCCAACATCTCACATGCATTTCCACCTTCCTACTTCATCATTTCACCACATTCTCCCTTTTTAATTCCACATGCATTCACTTCATCATTACACCACCACTCATTCTTTAATTCCACATGCAATTCTTCATCATTCCTTCACACAAATGCTTAAACAAACATCCATATGTTCCCTCCACTCCTCCTATAAATACCCTTGCATTCCCATTCATTCAAATCATCTCATTCACAACACAACAACACACCACAAACACATTCCTTTCTCCTTTAGAATCCAAAAACCATCTTCCATTTCCACCAATCCTCATCCATTTCCATAATTCCCCAACACTTCCATCCCCCCAACCAACCTATCCTTAAACCTTGTGCTACAACAACGAGGAAGAGAAGAGTGCCTAAACGTTCATACAATTCAAGTTTTGAGTTGTTGGAATGTTTAGGTGTTTCTTTGATTTCAAAGTTTCATTTTAATTCTCTTTGTTTTGTACGTATGAGAAATGAAAGAAAAGAGTGCTTAAACGTTCATACAATTCAAAGTTTTGAGTTGTTGGAATGTTTAGGTGTTTCTTTGATTTCAAAGTTATGAGGAAATAAACCCCCTTTAGCTAGGGGGTGATTCGAAACTATGTTTATGTTTGTAATATGATTTGATTACTTTTAATTACGTTTCATAAGTTGTGGATTCAATTTGTTTAACTGTTTGATTGATAACTTATTTATGTATGTTTATTGAGAGTGCACACTTAATTTTCATGCATGAATATGACGCTAGAATATAAGTGAGTTTCACCTAATAGTTACGAACTTATATTCACAAGTAGTGGAGGTTGCTTATAAACAATCGCGTTAAACATATTCTTGGCATAAGTTTCATGCAATCATAGTAACGAATGCCTCGTCAACACTTATAGTTTTCATGATGCTTAATGATTCTTGCTTGTATCTCTATTATGCAATTCATGTAGGGAACTTGTGAGGAATGCTTTGGATTGTCGTATGCAATCATCCAATTCATTAACTTAAGGAAAACTTGACGGTTAATTTAAGCGGACCTAATTAACCCGGGGTGTTGAGAATTCATGGTTTATTGAAAAGTAATTAGAAATCGTTTTGTATGCAAGTATAACATGTGTGGAGATGAACCCCTTAGCTAGCTTCCCATCCATTCATTTCCGTCAAATCCATATTCACAATTTGTTTTGTTTCCAAGTTTTTATTTTAGTAAATTTGTCCAAATCCAATCCCCCTTATTTGTTTAAGTTTTAGTCTTAATCTTTCTTATTTTTAGTTTTGCATTCTTTGAGCATTAAATATTGTTTTATATTGTGTTTTTACGTTTTTAAGTCAAATCCAAGTGATTAACAATCCCTCCTAATCCCCGGTCCAGAATGATCCCTACTTATACACTTCACTACAATTGACAAAAAGAGGGTTTAATTTGTGTGCGTATAATTCTCGCATCAGTTGGAAATGCATGTGGGTGAATTGGTGGTGCAATGATGAAAGAATAAGTGCATGTGTGTGTTTTGTGTTGGAATGAATGTGGATGCATGATGAAGAGTTAATAAAAAATGCATGTAGGGTTAGGAAATAAAATCATAACTTAAAGGGGGGATGATTAAAGGGTGTGTGAATGCATGTGTTGAATTGGTGGTTCAATGATGAAAGAATAAGTGCATGTGTGTGTGAATGGTGGTAGCTAGGGTGAATTATGATAAATGCATGTGGAATAAAGATGGAGAAGGTGGTGAAATGATGATGTAGGAAGGTGGAAATGCATGTGAGATGTTCTTTGGAGAAAGGTGGATGAATGTGCATGTGAATTAAGTTGTGAAAGCATGTGGAATGTTTTAAATGGTTGAAATGTGTAGATGATTATGAGTATGATAAGTGATAAGTGTATGGTTATGATAAGTGATAAATGAATGATATGTGGTGAGTGATAAGTGAATGGTTTGATAATTGATAAATGAATGATATGCTAAGTGATAAATGAATGATATGTTAAGTGATAAATGAATGATATGTTAAGTGATGATAAGTAATGATAGGTGGTTATGATAGTTTGGTCTTTAATTTCGTCCATTCCTTTTGCTCCAAATATAAGCTATCCAATCCAAGTCCGATTTTTGCTCCAAAATGCTCCAAAAGGCATCCTTTTGCATACCTTGCCCTTAGAACCTGAAAACACACAAAAGAAGCATAAAGGACTAAAATAACTAGAGAAACATACGTAAATGCACGAGAACAAGCATTTTAAGTCGCATGAATATGCTCCTATCACACCACAACCTCCACCACAACCTGGGCTTAAAGAGGACGAAAAAGGTATAGAAGAAAAGCCCACTGATCAGATTTTTGAAGAAGAACAAGCCATGGCAGCAGATAATAGAACCATCAAGGAGCTTTCGGCCTCGGGTTTGGATAATGCATTGCCTCTTTGTATCCAATACCCCACGGCTGTAGAGGGGATGACTGAGGTGTTTGAACTCAAATCCAGTTTGTTACACCATATTCCGAAGTTCCATGGCTTGTCTATGGAAGACCCCAACAAACACTTGAAGGAGTTCGAGGTGGTTTGTTCGAGCATGACCCCCGTCACTGTGGATGGGAGTATATTAAAGATGAAAGCCTTTCCCTTTTCACTTATGGACAAGGCCAAAGATTGGCTCTACGAACTAGCCCCGGGAACTGTGACTTTGTGGGAGAGTATGAAGCGTGCTTTCTTGGAGAAATTCTTCCCTACTTCGAGAGTGATTCTCCTACGGAAGAAAATTAGTGGTATTCAACAGAATCATGGTGAGACATTCTCGGCTTATCATGAGCGCTTCAAGGGCCTTGTAGCTTCATGTCCTCAACATCAAATGAAGGAGGAACTTCTCCTTCAATATTTCTATGAGGGCCTCCTTCCTATCGAACGTCAAATGCTTGATGCCTCAGCGGGAGGAGCATTGGTGGACAAAACACCAAGGGATGCCAAGATTCTCATAGCCAACCAAGCGCTCAACGCTCAACAATATGAAGGAGTGGGCCAAAGGGAAGCCCCACGGCAACAAAGTGTAAATGAAGTGAGTGCTATTTCTGAAATTCAATCACAACTTGCTAATCTTACTTCTCTTGTTTCTCAGGTTGTGATTGGTCCAAAAGCACAAGAACACCAAGTTTGTGGCGTGTGCTCAATTCAAGGGCATCCATCCGACAAGTGCCCTCAACTAATCGAGAATGGTGGGTGGGAATCTGCCAATGCAATTGGTTTTCAAGGACAAAATCAAAACAACCCATACTCGAACACTTACAATGCCGGATGGAGGGACCATCCAAACTTCAAATGGAGGGAGCCACAACAAGCTGCCCAACAAGGAGGATTTAGGCCAAACCCCCCTGGTTTTTATTCCAAGCCGTATGCACCCCAACAATCCCAACAACCTTCGGCATCATCTCATTCAGGTACGTCCTTGGAAAGTAATCAAGCTATGCAATTACTAACCTCTATTTCGCAGGGGTTGCAAAATCAAAACAACCGGATAGAAAATAACGAGAAGGAGATGATGGATATGAAGAAACAAATAAGGCAGATTTCTGAGTTCCTTGGACAGATTAGAGAGAAAGGAAAGCTTCCTAGCTCAACCACAGTCAATCCAAAGGGAGGATTCGAATCCGCCAAGGCCATCACCCTAAGGGGTGGAAAAGAAGTTGGGACCGAGCCAAACAATCCCAAATCTGCCCAGAAAGTAGATGAAGAGACGACACAACCTAAGGAAGTGTCTAGCTCACCCACGGAAAGAGTGAAAAACCCAATGTCGCAGACCCCCAATCACCCTAACTCGGACAAATCAGATAATTTAAGTTCAAATTCATGTACTTCACATCCTAATCTGCCCAATGTACCTTTTCCTCGCAGGTTCAACCAAGAAAAAAAGGAAGAAAGCGAGAAGGACATTCTTGAAACGTTCCGGAAGGTGCAAGTGAACATACCGCTTCTCGATGCAATCAAACAGGTTCCAAGTATGCTAAATTCCTCAAGGACCTATGCAATACAAAGGGAAGAAGGGCAAACAAAGAGGTAGTGAAGGTAAGCGAGAATGTGTCCGCTGTTTTGCAACGTAAACTACCTACCAAATGCAAAGACCCCGGTAGTTTCACGATTCCTTGTGTGATTGGACATAATCGTTTTGAACATGCCATGCTTGATTTAGGTGCATCCATAAATGTCATGCCTTATTCCATTTATGCATCAATGAACCTTGGTGAGTTAAAACAAGATGGCGTTATAATTCAATTGGCCGATCGTTCTAACGCTTATCCCAAGGGAGTCCTTGAGGATGTTTTAGTACAGGTCAATCACCTTATTTTCCTCGCAGATTTCTATGTTTTAGACATGGAGGATTCAAGCCATGCTCCATCATTGTCAATCTTGCTAGGCCGTCCCTTCATGAAAACAGCAAGAACAAAGATTGATGTGTATACGGGAATATTGACCGTGGAGTTTGATGGGGACATTATTCATTTTAATCTTTCTGAAACCATTAAACATCCAATTGAGGACCATTCTTGTTTTGCTATTGATATTGTTGATTCTTTGGCACAGGTGCATTTGGATCAAATGAACGAAGATGCACTTGAGGTAGCCTTAGTCCACGGCATAGGAACAAGAAATAAGTGTGAGGGAGTCTTGGCAACCCACGGCATGCAATCTGACCATATTGCCGTACCCCCTTGTGATGAAGTACTTGAAATGGTCGCTGCCCTCGAGTCATTGCCCTTCCACTCTGGTAAGTCTCCAATCTCACTTTTAGATTTGGTTTTGACTAACAAGTTACTTCCATCAACTGAGCAGCCACCTACACTTGAGTTAAAAGCCATTACCTAGTCACTTGAAGTATGTGTTCTTGGGCCAAGATCAAACGCTACCCGTCATCATTTCAAACTTACTCACGGCTCAAGAAGAAGACAAGTTGATAAGGGTGTTAAAAGAGCACAAATCTGCCATTGGATGGACTTTGGCGGATATCAAAGGCATTAGTCCCACCACGTGCATGCATCGCATCCTTTTGAAGGAGGAAGCCAAGCCATCTCGTGAAGCTCAACGTCGCCTTAATCCACCTATGATGGAAGTAGTGAAAAAGGAGGTTATAAAATTACTTGATTGTGGTGTTATATATCCTATTTCTGATAGTCGTTGGGTGTCACCTGTGCAGGTTGTTCCAAAGAAGTCTGGCGTCGCAGTGGGGAAGAATGAAGAACAAGAGCTTGTCCCCACTCGTGTTGTGACTGGTTGGCGTGTTTGCATTGATTACAGGAAGTTAAATGCCATGACAAGGAAGGATCACTTTCCATTACCATTCCTCGACCAAATGTTGGAAAGGTTAGCCGGTTATGAATTTTATTGCTTTCTTGATGGATATTCCGGATATAACCAGATTGTGATCGCTCCGGAGGACCAAGAGAAGACAACATTTACATGCCCCTTTGGCACTTTTGCATATAGACGCATGCCATTTGGCTTGTGCAATGCTCCGGCGACGTTTCAACGATGCATGGTGAGTATATTCTCTGATTATGTGGAGAAGATTATTGAGATATTCATGGATGATTTTAGCGTATTTGGCAATTCATTTGATCATTGCTTGAATAATCTGACTTTAATCTTGAAACGTTGTGTTGAAACGAATCTTGTACTTAATTGGGAAAAATGCCACTTCATGGTTAAGCAAGGTATTGTTTTAGGCCATATCATTTCCGAAAAAGGCATTGAAGTAGATAAATCTAAGGTAGACCTTGTTCGCCACTTACCCTCTCCAACTTCGGTTAGAGAGGTACGTTCGTTTCTTGGCCATGCAGGGTTCTATAGGCGTTTTATCAAGGACTTCTCCAAGATGTCCAACCCTCTTTGCCGATTGCTTCAAAAAGATGTGCCATTCAAGTTTGATGAAGAGTGTAATTCGGCATTTAACCAACTCAAGGAGAAGCTAGTCTCGGCCCCCATTATTGTACCTCCAGATTGGAGCATTCCGTTTGAGCTCATGTGCGATGCATCCGACTATGCATTAGGAGTTGTTCTAGGACAAAGAAGAGACAAGCGACCGCATGTCATATACTATGCCTCTCGGACTCTCAATGATGCCCAATTGAACTACTCCACGACTGAAAAAGAACTTCTAGCTGTGGTTTTTGCTTTAGATAAATTCCGTTCATATTTAATTGGTACTAAAGTAATCGTTTATTCTGATCATGCAGCTTTGAGGTACTTGCTCACGAAAAAGGAAGCAAAGCCGAGGCTTATCCGTTGGATTCTTCTTCTTCAAGAATTTGATATTGAAATCAGGGATAAGAAAGGAAGCGAGAATGTAGTGGCTAACCATTTAAGCCGAATGATCCACGAGGATCATGAACATGCCGTACCTATCCCTGAAACTTTTCCCGATGAGCAGCTGCTATCCATTGAGGTAAGTGAACCATGGTATGCAGATTTAGTGAATTACTTGGTGGCTAAACAATTTCCAAATGAGCTCAATAGGCACCAACATGACAAACTTAGGCATGATGCACGGTTTTATGTATGGGATGATCCATACTTATGGAAATTTTGTCCCGATCAGATTATACGTCGTTGTGTGCATGATTCTGAATGTCATTCAATTTTGAGTTTTGTCATACATATGCATGTGGAGGGCACTTTGGCACACAACGCACGGCCCTCAAAGTGTTACAATGTGGATTTTATTGGCCTAGTATTTTTAAGGATGCTAGAACGTTTTGCCTAACATGTGATAAATGCCAAAGAATGGGTGGTATTAGTGCAAGAGACCAAATGCCGCAGGTTTCTATCCTAAATGTTGAAATTTTTGATGTTTGGGGTATTGACTTTATGGGTCCCTTTCCATCATCTTATGGTTTCACTTATATCTTGCTAGCCGTTGATTATGTTTCTAAATGGGTGGAAGCAAAAGCCACCCGTACTAACGATTCTAAGGTGGTTGCAGATTTCGTGAAAACTAACATTTTTGCTAGGTTTGGAATGCCGAGAGTAATCATAAGTGATGGAGGGTCTCATTTTTGCAACCGGACCATTGAGGCATTATTGAGGAAATACAGTGTCAACCATAAGGTTTCTACACCTTACCATCCTCAAACAAATGGCCAAGCCGAGGTTTCCAACCGAGAGATCAAGCAAATCCTAGAAAAGACCGTTAGGCCAACAAGAAAAGATTAGAGTTTACGGTTAGATGATGCACTTTGGGCGTATCGTACGGCATACAAAACCCCCATTGGGATGTCCCCTTTTCGACTTGTCTATGGCAAGGCATGCCATCTTCCCGTGGAGTTGGAGCATAAAGCTTTTTGGGCCGTCAAGAAGTTCAACATGCACTTAGATGAAGCGGGAAGCCATAGGAAATTCCAATTGAATGAGCTTGATGAAATACGGCACGAGGCGTACGAGAATGCAAGCATTTACAAGCAAAAGACCAAAGCTTTCCATGACAACATGATCCGTGGGAAATCCTTCTCCATTGGGCAGAAAGTGCTATTGTTCAATTCCCGTTTACGTTTGTTTCCCGGTAAGTTACGTTCTAAGTGGATTGGACCGTTTGTTATTACTAATGTTTTTGTTCATGGTGCAGTCCAGATCCAGAGCTTGAAAACGGGACAGGAATTTAAGGTGAACGGGCATCGTTTGAAGGCCTATTATGAGAACTTTGTGGAGCACACTGTGGATGACACCCCCTTGGGTACCGTGGGCTCCAATTTGGAGTAAATGGATTCTTCGTCCGGCTGCAAGACGTAAAAGAAAGCGCTACTTGGGAGGCAAGCCAATACAGTGAATAAGCTTGTTTATTGATTTCCGAGTGATTACAAAAAAAAAAAAAAAAAAAAAAAAAAAAAAAAAAAAAAAACATGGCAGAAAGATGGAGTCTTCACAAGGGTTGTGTACTTGAGGCCCCACTACGTGGCAACACTATCGGAGCAGGAGGTATCGGAGCGGAAGGCATCGGAGCGGGAGGCACCGAAGATAGATCATTCAAGGCCCCAAACCTTAGTGGAACGCTGGAATGACCCAGGAAAGAGGTGCCTCTGGAAGAAAGCTGCAAACCGTTGATGGTCATCAAGCTCATCAAGCTTCCTCTTCATGCCCGTTGAATAATTGTTGGCAAGCACGTGCAAACTTCGGTTCTCGTACTTAAGCTGTTTGATCTCCTGCTTAAGACTCTCCACCTCCGCCATCAAGGATTCAACCTGTCGGGAGCGAGCAAGAAGGCGTTGGCCCATGTTGGACACAGAGCCAGTGCACTGAACACTCAGAGCTAGGGATTCTTGAACGGCCAACTCATCGGACCGTCCTGAAAGCAGCTGACTGTCTTTGGGAGTGAGGAGGTTCCGAGCCACTATCGTAGCCGTTGTGGGATCCGTCATCACAGAGTCCTCATCTGTAAGAGGGCCATGGGAAGATAAGAAAGACGGGCACCATACCTTACCCTGACGAGACGCGACCGGATCACTGCTTAGACTCAAATCTAAGCAAAGGTTCGATGGGTTGGATGAGCTAGCCATTGTTCACGAAGTTAAAAGAAAATGGGTGGGCGGAGTAGATTTTCAAAAGGGCCGGAGACGAGTTTCAAGAATGGAAAATCTTCAGAGTGTGTAAGTTGGCGGTGATCGATAGCTCTATAAAAAGCCAAGGCAACGCGTCCACAAATTCAAAAAGCCTCGGCTTTTCAGAAATCGCGTTCAACACGTGGAGGCCATCATCGCAACTACACGTCTTTAGCCGACAAGCGCAAAGTTCGGCGACGCTTTATCTGATTTTCAGAAAACGCGTGCAGCTTTATCGAAGAGGCGTCTTCAAAGATCGAAGAGTCGTCACTATTCCAAAACGCCGGATTTGCGGGATCAAAATGTTTGTCGACAACGGTAAAAGAACAGTATCACCACTTGCTATTGAATTCCCTATATATGTCGACCTTCATTTTTTTTGGCAAGACAGAACTGAAGAAAATGGCCAACTCTTTCTCACCTCTGAGGGTGCACTCCCAGCAAAGCCTTTCAAAATACTCCATTCTTTCTTCTTCCCCAAAGATGATACCAGATGCCTGGAGTTGATAGGAGCATATTCATGCGACTTAAATGGCTTGTTCTCGTGCATTTACGTTATGTTTCTCTAGTTATTTTAGTCCTTTATGCTTCTTTTGTGTGTTTTCAGGTTCTAAGGGCAAGGTATGCAAAAGGATGCCTTTTGGAGCATTTTGGAGCAAAATCGGACTTGGATTGGATAGCTTATATTTGGAGCAAAAGGAATGGACGAAATTAAAAACCAAACTATCATAACCACCTATCATTACTTATCATCACTTAACATATCACTCATTTATCACTTAACATATCATTCATTTATCACTTAGCATATCATTCATTTATCAATTATCAAACCAATCACTTATCACTTCCATTCACTTATCACTCACTTAGCATATCATTCACTTATCACTCACCACATACCATTCACTTATCACTTATCACTTATCACACCTTTTCTCCAACCTTGACATACATCACATGCATTTCCAACACACTCAACCCCTTTAACATCTCCTTTGCCGTGAGTCCCCTTAGTGATTTCCCTTACACATTTTCAACCATCACACTTCATCATTGCAGCCACCTTCATCCCTTTAATTCACATGATTTCCCAACACTCAAATCAGCCACTCACATGCACTTCCCCCTTTAACAATCCCACACCTTGACATTATTCTTTCATCCACCCACCACAAATCCAATCAATGCCGTGGCTCTCCATCACAATTTCAGCTTTCCCTTTTACACATCACATGCATTTCCACCTTGTTCATGCTTTCCTATTTCAATATTCATTCACTTTGCATTCTTTAATTTAGCCACATAATCATTCACCCTTTCCTTTCCACAATCCCATTCATCAACACATGCAAACACATGCACAACAACACACTACACAACACAAAGACCCATCCTGAAAATCAATGCCGTGTACACCTTATGCATTTTCAGCTTTCTTCTTTGTTGTTGCACATGCATTTCAGCCACATATCCACTCACATGCACCCTTTAAACATTCAACCATAAAGCCACATGCAATCTCATTCATCCACCATACATTGCACATGCTTTCACAAGCTTTAAACCAACACACAAAACAGCCAACACATGCACCAAAAACTCCTTTACCGTGGGTTCTCTTTGCTTCCCTTGTGCAATTTCAGTTTTCACATGTGTCCTAGCTGTTTTTCCATCATTCCTCCACACAAATACTTAAACAAATAGCCATATGTTCCCTCCACTACTCCTATAAATACCCTTGCATTCATTCATTCATGCATCTCATCTCATTTCATACACAACACCACACCACAAACACTTCCATTCCCTCTCCTAGCCGTGGGTTTTCTATCTATCCTCTTCCATTTCCATCCCTCTCCAACCATTCCACATACACTTAAAGCCCTAAACATCTCCTTAGTCCTTGTTTGAGGAAGATAAGAGGGCCTAAACGTTCATACAATTCATGTTTGAGTTGTTGGAATGTTTACGCGTTTCTTTGATTTCAATGTTGTAAATTCAATTCTCTTTGTTTTGTAATATGAGGAATGGAAGAGAAGAGTGCCTAAACGTTCATACAATTCGAGTTTGAGTTGTTGGAATGTTTAGGTGTTTCTTTGATTTCAAAGTTATGAGGAACTAAACCCCCCTTAGCTAGGGGTGATTTCAATACCATGATTGTTTATGTAATATGAATTGATGAATTCAGTTATGAACTCTTGATTCGTGAATGCAATTGGCTTAACTATTTGATGATTAACTTATTTGTGTTTGTTGATTGAGGGTCGACACTTAATTACATGCATGAATATGTGGCTAAAGTTTAAGAAGGTTTCACATAATCGTTACTAACTTATACTTGAAAGTAGTGAAGGTCGCTTGTCACGATCGCGTTAAGTTTAAATTCTTAGCATGAGTAACATGATGTCATAGTTGCAAGTGCTTTGTCAATGCTTATGGTTTTCATTATTCTTAATGATCTTCGATTGTATCTCTATTATGATGACATGTAGGGAACTTTTGAGAATGTTTTGGGTTGTCGAATGATGCCATCCAATCCAATAATATAAGGAAAATCTGAGGGTTAACTAGTGATGTCACGGTTAATTTGGGGCATTGTCGTTCATAATTCAATGAAGGAATAACTGGAAATTGATTCATATGCATAAATATCATGTGTGGAGGAAAGAACCTCTAGCTAATTCACCAACCATCTAATTTCACAACACTTGTTTGCAATCTATCCATATTTACAATTTGTTTTGTTTCCAAGTATCCATTTTAATTTAAATTCGTCCAAATCCAATTCCCCCCTATTTCGTTGAAGTCTTAGTCTTAATCTTTCTTATTTTTAGTTTTGCTTTCTTCGAGCATTAAATAGTGTTTTATATATGAGTTTTTATGTTTTTAAGTCAATTTAGAAGGTTTTAGCAAGCCCTCCTAATCCCCGGTCTAGAACGATCCCTCACTTATCCATTCTACTACAATTGTCAAACGAGGGTTTAATTTGAGTGTCAAGTAATTCTCACATCAAATTTTGGCGCCCGTTGCCGGGGATTAGCAACTTTGCTAATCTCTTGGATTGTTTTATTTTCTTTTTATTTTATTCCAGATTCTTGATCTTGTTTTATTTCTTGTTTTAGGTACTAGTTTATGACTAGGAGTTCTCATCCGATTCGTGAACCTATCTCGGTCTTTGACGCAGATTTCGAGCGAGATTGAGACGAAAAAGAAAGAACCCAGAACCTAGCGAATCAAGCGAAAGCTCCGAGTCCATTTCTGAATTTGAAGAAGAGGAACCCAAGACAACAGCGGGTGAAGAAGACATGGCAGCAGACAACCGAACAATCAAAGAACTTTCCGCTTTCGGATGGACAATGCCGCACCCCTATGTATTCAATATCCTAGGGCGGCTCTAGGCAAGACCGATGAGTTCGAATTGAAGTCAAGCTTGCTGCATCATATTCCTAAGTACCATGGGCTGTCCATGGAAGATCCCAACAAACACTTGAAGGAGTTCGAGGTGGTTTGTTCGAGCATGACCCCGTCATTGTGGATGGGAGTATATTGAAGATGAAGGCCTTTCCATTTTCACTTATGGACAAGGCCAAAGATTGGCTCTACGAACTAGCCCCGGGAACTGTGACTTCGTGGGAAAGTATGAAGCGTGCTTTCTTGGAGAAATTCTTCCCTACTTCGAGAGTGATTCTCCTACGGAAGAAAATTAGTGGTATTCAACAGAACCATGGTGAGACATTCCCGGCTTATTATGAGCGCTTTAAGGGCCTGGTAGCTTCATGTCCTCAACATCAAATGAAGGAGGAACTTCTCCTTCAATATTTCTATGAGGGCCTCCTTCCTATCGAACGTCAAATGCTTGATGCATCAGCGGGAGGAGCATTGGTGGACAAAACACCAAGGGATGCCAAGATTCTCATAGCCAACCGAGCGCTCAACGCTCAACAATATGAAGGAGTGGGCCAAAGGGAAGCCCCACGGCAACAAAGTGTAAATGAGGTGAGTGCTATTTCTGAAATTCAATCACAACTTGCTAATCTTACTTCTCTTGTTTCTCAGGTTGTGATTGGTCCAAAAGCACAAGAACACCAAGTTTGTGGCGTGTGCTCAATTCAAGGGCATCCATCTGACAATTGCCCTCAACTAATCGAGAATGGTGGGTGGGAATCTGCCAATGCAATTGGTTTTCCAAGGACAAAATCAAAACAACCCATATTCGAACACTTACAATGCCGGATGGAGGGACCATCCAAACTTCAAATGGAGGGAGCCACAACAAGCTGCCCACAAGGAGGATTTAGGCCAAAACCCCCTGGTTTTTATTCCAAGCCGTATGCACCCCAACAACCCCAACAACCTTCGGCATCATCTCATTCAGGTACGTCCTTGGAAAGTAATCAAGCTATGCAATTACTAACCTCTATTTCGCAGGGGTTGCAAAATCAAAACAACCGGATAGAAAATAACGAGAAGGAGATGATGGATATGAAGAAACAAATAGGGCAGATTTCTGAGTTCCTTGGACAGATTAGAGAGCAAGGAAAGCTTCCTAGCTCAACCACACGTCAATCCAAAGGGAGGATTCGAATCCGCCAAGGCCATCACCCTAAGGAGTGGAAAAAGAAGTTGGGACCGAGCCAAACAATCCCAAATCTGGCCAGAAAGTAGATGAAGAGTACGACACAACCTGAGGAAGTGTCTAGCTCACCCACGGAAAGAGTGAAAAAACCAAATGCCGCAAGCCCCCCAATCACCCGAACTCGGCAAATCAGGTAATTTAAGTTCAAATTCCTATACTTCACGTCCTAATCTGCCCAATGTACCTTTTCCTCGCAGATTATTGCAAACAAAGAAGGAGGAGCATGAGAAGGACATTCTTGAAACGTTTAGGAAAGTTCAAGTCAATATCCCGCTCCTAGATGCCATAAAGCAAGTGCCCAATACGCTAAGTTCTTGAAGGAATTGTGTACTACGAGGAGAGGGCGTCACACAAAGAGGGAGTAAGGGTAAGTGAGATAGTGTTTCTGCTGTTTTACAAAGAAAGTTACCACCAAAGTGCAAAGATCCAGTAGCTTTACAATCCCTTGTTATTATTGGTCAAACTACAAGTTCGAACATGCTATGTTAGATTTAGGAGCTTCAATTAACGTCATGCCATACTCTATCTATGCTTCAATGAACCTTGGTGAATTGAAAAATG
This sequence comes from Pyrus pyrifolia, assembly GCA_016587475.1. Taxonomy (NCBI): domain Eukaryota; kingdom Viridiplantae; phylum Streptophyta; class Magnoliopsida; order Rosales; family Rosaceae; genus Pyrus; species Pyrus pyrifolia. The sequence continues at coordinate 2,205,388 of BNSU01000024.1, forward strand.
ATGGTGTGGTTATTCAGTTGGCCGATAGATCTAATGCATATCCAAAAGGAGTTTTGGAGGATGTGCTTGTGCAGGTGAACCATTTAATTTTTCCGGCTGATTTCTACATCCTAGACATGGAGGATTCAGCCCATTTACATCTTGCCGATTCTCCTTGTAGGCCATTCATGAAGACGGCCCGAACGAAGATTGATGTATACAAAGGCACCTTGACAAGGAATTCGATGGGGAAGTGATTGATTTTCATATTCTGAAACTATGAGATATCTGTTGATGACCATTCCTTGTTTTTCCATTAATGTTATCGATTCTTTTGGCGCAGGTATACCTTGAAGAACTTGAACGAGGACGCCCTGGAAACAAACCATCACTAAGGCCTTAGAGTGCAAAAAATGACGGATTTGGGCCAATGCAAGGTCACGGCAAGGAAGAGGAATTCTTGCCATGGGTTCTAGTGAAGAAATAATTGAGGTTGTGGCAGCCCTTGAGTCATTGCCACAACCAATATGGTAAGGTTCCACTCTCACTTTCAAATTCAGTTTCACTAAGATGCTACCTTCTGTTGTTCAGGCACCATCACTTGAACTTAAGCCGTTGCCGGACCATTGAAGTATGTGTTTTTGTGAGAAGGCGAAACATTGCCCGTCATCATTTCATCAAGTCTCACGGCAATGGAGGAGGAGAAGCTTGTGAGGGTGCTGCGATGAACACAAAACGGCCATAGGGTGGACTTTGGCCGACATTAAAGGAATAAGCCCTACCACATGCATGCACGTATACTTCTGAAGAGGGGACTAAGCCATCCCGACGAGGCTCAACGCCGTCTCAACCCTCCAATGATGGAAGTGGTGAAGAAGGAAATAATCAAGCTTTTGGATTGCGGAGTGATCTACCCTATCCCCGATAGCCGTTGGGTCTCTCCAGTTCAAGTCGTTCCCAAGAAGTCCGGAGTAACTGGTATCAAGAATGATGAGAATGAGCTCGTACCTACACGCATTCAGACTGGATGGCGAGTATGTATCGATTACCGGAAGCTAAATGCCATGACTAGGAAAGATCACTTTCCTTTGCCATTCATCGACCAGATGCTCGAAAGGTTAGCCGGGTCATGCTTTTTTACTGTTTTTCTTGATGGATACTCTGGATATAACCAAATTGTGATAGCCCCGGATGATCAAGAGAAGACCACATTCACATGTCCCTTTGGAACATTTGCTTATCGTCGCATGCCATTTGGTTTATGCAATGCACGGCCACTTTCCAACGATGCATGGTAAGTATCTTCTCTGATTATGTTGAAAAGATAATTGAAGTATTTATGGACGATTTAGTGTGTTTGGGACTCATTTGATGCTTGTTTGCATAATCTCACTTTAATCTTGAAAAGATGCATGGAAACTAACCTTGTTTTGAATTGGGAAAAATGTCATTTTATGGTTAAACAAGGTATAGTTTTGGGTCATATCATCTCAGAAAAAGGGATTGAAGTTGAAAGTCTAAAATAGATCTTGTACGTCACTTACCCCTCCCTATTTCGGTTAGAGAGGTCCGTTCTTTTCTTGGCCATGCAGATTCTATAGGCGACTTATCAAAAGATTTCTCAAAAGTTGCACAACCTCTTTGCCGCCTCCTAACAAAAAGACGTGGCATTGAATTCACTAAGTAGTGCACGCATCATTCAACCAACTCAAGGAGTTGTTGACCACGGCACCCATTATTGTTTCCCCCAGAATGGAGCCTCCCCTGTTCGAGCTTATGTGCGATGCGTCCGATTATGCTTTAGGGGTCTTGTTTTGGGACAAAGAAAGGACAAGAGGCCGCATGTCATCTACTATGCCTCACGGACGTTGAACGATGCCCAGTTGAACTACTCCACTACGGAGACAGAACTTCTTGCCGTTGTCTTTGCTTTAGATAAATTTCGATCATATCATAATTGGTACTAAAGTAATTGTTTTCACTGATCATGCAGCTCTAAAGTACTTGCTCACCAAAAAGGAGGCCAAGCCCCGGCTAATTCGGTGGATGTGTTACTTCAAGAGTTCGACATCGAGATTCGTGACAAGAAGGGAAGTGAAAAAGTGGTGGCTGACCACCTAAGCCGAAATGGTGCATAATGAGGAGTCCCTACCCATTGCAGAGGACATTCCCCGATGAGCGAGCTGCTATCCATTGAGGTAAGTGAACCATGGTATGCAGATTTAGTGAATTACTTGGTGGCTAAACAAATTCCAAATGAGCTCAATAGGCACCAACGTGACAAACTTTAGGCTGATGCACGGTTTTATGTATGGGATGGATCCGTACTTATGGAAATTTTGTCCCGATCAAATTGTACGTAGATGTGTGCATGATTTCTGAATTTCACTCAATTCTAAACTTTTTGTCACACATATGCATGTGGTGGTCATTTTGGCACACAACGCACTGCCCTCAAGGTTCTAGAGTGTGGTTTTTATTGGCCGACTATATTTAGGGATGCTAGAACCTTTTGTATGTCTTGTGATCGTTTGCCAAACGAATGGGTAACATAGGTACCAAGGACCAAATGCCGCAAACCCCTGTCTTTAATGTTGAAATTTTTGATGTTTGGGGCATTGATTTCATAGGGCCCATTTCCCTCCATCTTATGGTTTCACGTATATCTTGCTAGCACGTTGATTATGTTTCTAAATGGGTGGAAGCAAAAGCCACCCGTACTAACGATTCTAAGGTGGTTGCAGATTTCGTGAAAACTAACATTTTTGCTAGGTTTGGAATGCCGAGAGTAATCATAAGTGATGGAGGGTCTCACTTTTGCAATCGGACCATTGAGGCGTTGCTAAGAAAGTACCATGTCAACCATAAGGTCTCCACACCTTACCATCCTCAAAACAAATGGCCCAAGCCGAGGTGTCTAACCGAGAAATCAAACAAATTTTGGAGAAGACCGTTGGACCAACAAGGAGGGATTGGAGCTTACGTTTAGATGATGCACTATGGGCATATCGTACGGCGTACAAAACACCCATTGGGATGTCACCTTTTCGGCTCGTCTATGGTAAGCCATGTCATTTGCCCGTAGAATTAGAGCACAAGGCACATTGGGCCGTGAAGACTTTCAACATGGACATAAGATGCAGCGGGAGTTCATAGGAAGCTCCAATTGAATGAACTTGAGGAGATTCGGAATGAAGCCTATGAGAATGCCCGGATGTACAAAGCCAAGACCAAAGCATTCCATGATAAAATGATCCGAACCAAGACCTTCACAGTTGGGCAGAAAGTGTTGCTTTTCAACTCTCGCCTACGTTTGTTTCCTGGTAAGTTTGCGTTCTAAATGGATTGGCCCGTTTGTTGTTACTAACGTTTTTACCTTATGGTGCAGTCCACATAAAAAAGCTTAAGGAATGGCGTAGAATTCAACGTGAACGGGCATCGGTTGAAGCCATATTACGAGCATGGTGTGGGGCAAGTGGTGGAAGACATTCCTTTCCATTCCGTGGGCTCAATTAAAGATTGAAGAGAGTACTCGTCCGGCTGCAAGACGTAAAAGAAAGCGCTTCGTGGGAGGCAACCCATGCATCCGAATAGAGAAGAACTTATTTTTATTCCTTTCCTTTTCTTTACTGCCTTTACTTTGCTTTCTTTATCGTATTTGTTTATTTATTTGCTCTTTTGACTCTATGCTTAAAACATTGAGGACAATGTTTGATTTAAGTTGGGGGGGTAAAACAATTTTGTTTTTGCATGAATTTCGTGGGATTTATTCACCTATCACTTAGAATGTTGTTTCTTGCTGTTTTAAGCGTTTTTAGAGTGTTTTAGTGTGTTTTATAGTGTCTTGGCATAAAACTCCGAAAAATTGATAAAAATTTGAAAAAAAAAAAAAAAAAAATACTTTGAAAACCCCAAAAAGATGTGTTTTTTAGAGTCATTTGAGTCATTTTGGTGTTTGTTGTGTCTTAGGCAACCCAATACAGTAAATAAAACTTTTGCTTGTTCATTGATTTTTTTCGATAAATTACAATTGTATCTAAACATGGCAGAAAGATGGAGCCTTTACAAAGGTTGTGTACGTGAGGCCCCACTACGTGGCAACACTCTCGGAGCAGAAGGCATCGGAACAGGAGGTCTCGGAACAGAAGGCATTGGAGCAAGAGGCATCGGAGCGGAAGGCATCGGAGCGGGAGGCACCGAAGATAGATCATTCAAGGCCCCAAACCTTGGTGGAACGCTGGATGAACCAGGAAAGAGGTGCCTCTGGAAGAAAGCTGCAAGCCTTTGACGGTCATCAAGCTCGTCAAGTTTCCTCTTCATGCCTGACGAATAATTGTTGGCAAGCACGTGCAAACTTCGGTTCTCGTACTTAAGCTGTTTGATCTCCTGCTTAAGACTCTCCACCTCCGCCATCAAGGATTCAAACCTGACGGGAGCGAGCAAGAAGGCGTTGGCCCATGTTGGACACAGAGCCAGCGCACTGAACACTCAGAGCCAGGGATTCTTGACACGGCCAACTCATCGGACCGTCCGGAAAGGCAGCTGACTGTCTTTGGGAGTGAGGAGGGTTCCGAGCCACTATCGTAGCCGTTGTGGGATCCGTCATCACAGAGTCCTCTTCTGTAAGAGGGCCATGGGAAGATAAGAAACACGGGCACCATACCTTACCCTGATGAGACGTGACCGGATCACTGCTTAGACTCAAATCTAAGCAAAGGTTCGATGGGTTGGATGAGCTAGCCATTGTTCACGAAGTTAAAAGAGAAGGGGTGGACGGAGTAGATTTTTCAAAGGGCCGGAGACAAGTTTCAAGAATGGAAAATCTTCAGAGTGTGTGAGTTGGCGGTGATCGATAGCTCTATAAAAAGCCAAGGCAACGCGTCCACCAATTCAAAAAGCCTTTGCTTTTCAGAAATCGCGTTCAACACGTGGAGGCCATCATCGCAACTACACGTCTTTAGCCGACAAGCGCAAAGTTCGGCGACGCTTTATCTGCTTTTCAGAAAACGCGTGCAGCTTTATCGAAGAGGCGTCTTCAAATATCGAAGAGTCGCCACTATTCCAAAAAGCCGGATTTGCGGGATCAAAATGTCTGTCGACAACGGTAAAAGCACAGTATCACCACTTGCTATTGAATTCCCTATATATGTCGACCTTCATTTTTTTTTGGCAAGACAGAACTGAAGAAAATGCCCAACTCTCTCTCACCTCTGAGGGTGCACTCCCAGCAAAGCCTTTCGAGATACTCCATTCTCTCTTCTTCCCCAAAGATGATACCAGATGCCTGGAGAACAGATGATCCAGGAGGAAGGAGCACAACAAATACATGTGCTGATTCATTCACCGCTTCTTCAAAAGCAAAGGTATCTCATATCATCAAGGGCAAAAGCAAAGGTATCTCATATCATGCTCTTTCCTTGTCTTTTCCTTTGTCCTTGATATTATTTGCATGGCAAAGTGAAAGAAGCAATCAGCCGGCACTTGGAGTCTATATGGACTCTATTCCCTGGTTGCTTACCTAGCTTTGCTAAGCTATCCTCTAACCCTCTTCAATACGAATTGGAGAGATTGAACAAAGAAACAGATAAGAGGAGGAAGCTCAGACCTTCGGGGGAGACCAAAGGAAGCCTGCTGCCCAGTTTAAGAGTAGCACAAAGGAAAATCAACGATGGGAGCAGCACAGTTCAAGAGTAAGCCTGTGGAATCACAAAGATCCAAGCCTCACTGCAATCACCAAGGAGAAGATGGAACGAAAACTCCATAACCAGATTTGCATCTCTAAACTCTTCTCTTTGTTAGATACATTCTGCCATGTTTAGTATGTTTAAATGCTGTTTATATGTTTGTTTGTGTTTAGTGTGGTTTTTAACATTGAGGACAATGTTTGTTTTAAGTGTGGGGGAGTGACTAAAGTGTTTTGATGCAAATTCGTAGGGTTTTATCCACCATAACTTCAAATGTTGTTTCTTGCTGTTTTTAAGTGTGTTTAGTGTGTTTTGACTTAAAAATTCGAAAATCACATAAAAATTTGAAAAACATGTTTTGAAAAGCCTAAAAAGAGTGTTTTGAGTCATTTTTGTGTCGTAGGTCACCTTCCAACACAATGATAAGGATTTGGTTTCTAATTGCATGACTGTTAAAAAGAGTTATAAACATGGAGAAAAGTTTGATTTACTCTTGGTATATGCTTGGTTATGGTTATAATGTATGACTTCACATGCAATCATAAAAGAAAAAAATTAGTTATGTAACATGCTTGAAGGAAGGAACTCAAACAAACGCTACAACCCTGAGAGACTTGAGCCTATAACGTTCTTTGGAGAGTATAATCTGTGATTTCTTGTTTCCAAAGTTGTTGCATGATCTCATTATTCTTTGCTTGGTTACTACTTAGAAGGCGTTTCATCATATAGTTCCAAATGCTAGAACTCATGCCCATTTCATTCAAAGCATGTTATTGATTTGCATAACATATATCAAGATGAAGTTGTGTAGTTGCCACCATAGCCAAATAGCCTCACTTCCCATATTTCGTATTTGTTGTAAGTTTTAACCCCGTTGAGCCTTGTGTAGCCTTTATTCTTTGTTTACCCACATTTCCTCACCTAGCCTAGTTTAGGACAATCCACACCCTTGTTCTTAAAAGATAGTGAGCATAACTTAAATGAATTCCTTTTGAGTTACATTATGCAAGAAAATGAGTGTGGGGGAGTAAAAGTTTGTTCTTACGTTTATATGTATGTTTTAAGATTCAAAAAAAAAAAAAAAAAAAAAAAAAAAAAAAAAAAAAAAAAAGAGTGAAAATAAGTAAGGATGAACTCACGAGCGTTGATGGTTGAAGAAAGGGTCCAAAAAGTGAATATGGCCCTAAGTTTTGTGTGACTTTCCCTTGGGTGTTCAAAGTTGACTTCTGCGTTCTTAAGGGAATTCTAAGTGCCTGATTCAATACTTTGCTCACTATTGCTCTAAGAATGTTTGTTTATCCTTCACCTTCCATTGTTAGCCAATACCCCAAGCCCCGTTACAACCCTTGACTTCTATCTTGAGTGTTGTGTATTTCAATTGTGGAGTTTGAACTTGGTATGAGCATATGGTGTCACTGGTGCTCGCGTCTAAGTAGTAGCATTCCATTCATGAGATCATATTCATGTCATTATTAACTCCAGAAATTGCGTTCTTTGTGATACATATATGTGAGTGTCGTTTTCATGTTTACATCAATCTTCTCACATATGACTAAATTAGGGTGTGTAGTTAGAAATTCTGAGTGAAAATCGAGTGCATATCTTGTAAGGAATTGAGCAAATTCTCTAAGGCATGTTACTACATTCAAAACATGGTTTTAAATGCTTAATTGTGAACTAGTATATGGTGACTATGATTAAGAATGTACTTAAGTGTGAAGATGACTAAAATCTGTGGGAATGATGATTTTTAACTTGTCATGTGCATTGGAAATCCCTAAGACGGTTGTTGGAAGGTTTAGGTGTGTTTTACTTGTTTTGTTTCGTTTCGTTTTGTTTTGTTTTTCTTTCTGTTTTGCTCGAGGACTAGCAAAAGATAAGTGTGGGGGTATTTGATAGGAGCATATTCATGCGACTTAAATGGCTTGTTCTCGTGCATTTACGTTATGTTTCTCTAGTTATTTTAGTCCTTTATGCTTCTTTTGTGTGTTTTCAGGTTCTAAGGGCAAGGTATGCAAAAGGATGCCTTTTGGAGCATTTTGGAGCAAAATCGGACTTGGATTGGATAGCTTATATTTGGAGCAAAAGGAATGGACGAAATTAAAAACCAAACTATCATAACCACCTATCATTACTTATCATCACTTAACATATCACTCATTTATCACTTAACATATCATTCATTTATCACTTAGCATATCATTCATTTATCAATTATCAAACCAATCACTTATCACTTCCATTCACTTATCACTCACTTAGCATATCATTCACTTATCACTCACCACATACCATTCACTTATCACTTATCACTTATCACACCTTTTCTCCAACCTTGACATACATCACATGCATTTCCAACACACTCAACCCCTTTAACATCTCCTTTGCCGTGAGTCCCCTTAGTGATTTCCCTTACACATTTTCAACCATCACACTTCATCATTGCAGCCACCTTCATCCCTTTAATTCACATGATTTCCCAACACTCAAATCAGCCACTCACATGCACTTCCCCCTTTAACAATCCCACACCTTGACATTATTCTTTCATCCACCCACCACAAATCCAATCAATGCCGTGGCTCTCCATCACAATTTCAGCTTTCCCTTTTACACATCACATGCATTTCCACCTTGTTCATGCTTTCCTATTTCAATATTCATTCACTTTGCATTCTTTAATTTAGCCACATAATCATTCACCCTTTCCTTTCCACAATCCCATTCATCAACACATGCAAACACATGCACAACAACACACTACACAACACAAAGACCCATCCTGAAAATCAATGCCGTGTACACCTTATGCATTTTCAGCTTTCTTCTTTGTTGTTGCACATGCATTTTCAGCCACATATCCACTCACATGCACCCTTTAAACATTCAACCATAAAGCCACATGCAATCTCATTCATCCACCATACATTGCACATGCTTTCACAAGCTTTAACCAACACACAAAACAGCCAACACATGCACCAAAAACTCCTTTACCGTGGGTTCTCTTTGCTTCCCTTGTGCAATTTCAGTTTTCACATGTGTCCTAGCTGTTTTTCCATCATTCCTCCACACAAATACTTAAACAAATAGCCATATGTTCCCTCCACTACTCCTATAAATACCCTTGCATTCATTCATTCATGCATCTCATCTCATTTCATACACAACACCACACCACAAACACTTCCATTCCCTCTCCTAGCCGTGGGTTTTCTATCTATCCTCTTCCATTTCCATCCCTCTCCAACCATTCCACATACACTTAAAGCCCTAAACATCTCCTTAGTCCTTGTTTGAGGAAGATAAGAGGGCCTAAACGTTCATACAATTCATGTTTGAGTTGTTGGAATGTTTACGCGTTTCTTTGATTTCAATGTTGTAAATTCAATTCTCTTTGTTTTGTAATATGAGGAATGGAAGAGAAGAGTGCCTAAACGTTCATACAATTCGAGTTTGAGTTGTTGGAATGTTTAGGTGTTTCTTTGATTTCAAAGTTATGAGGAACTAAACCCCCCTTAGCTAGGGGTGATTTCAATACCATGATTGTTTATGTAATATGAATTGATGAATTCCAGTTATGAACTCTTGATTCGTGAATGCAATTGGCTTAACTATTTGATGATTAACTTATTTGTGTTTGTTGATTGAGGGTCGACACTTAATTACATGCATGAATATGTGGCTAAAGTTTAAGAAGGTTTCACATAATCGTTACTAACTTATACTTGAAAGTAGTGAAGGTCGCTTGTCACGATCGCGTTAAGTTTAAATTCTTAGCATGAGTAACATGATGTCATAGTTGCAAGTGCTTTGTCAATGCTTATGGTTTTCATTATTCTTAATGATCTTCGATTGTATCTCTATTATGATGACATGTAGGGAACTTTTGAGAATGTTTTGGGTTGTCGAATGATGCCATCCAATCCAATAATATAAGGAAAATCTGAGGGTTAACTAGTGATGTCACGGTTAATTTGGGGCATTGTCGTTCATAATTCAATGAAGGAATAACTGGAAATTGATTCATATGCATAAATATCATGTGTGGAGAAAGAACCTCTAGCTAATTCACCAACCATCTAATTCACAACACTTGTTTGCAATCTATCCATATTTACAATTTGTTTTGTTTCCAAGTATCCATTTTAATTTAAATTCGTCCAAATCCAATTCCCCCCTATTTCGTTGAAGTCTTAGTCTTAATCTTTCTTATTTTTAGTTTTGCTTTCTTCGAGCATTAAATAGTGTTTTATATTGAGTTTTTATGTTTTTAAGTCAATTTAGAAGGTTTTAGCAAGCCCTCCTAATCCCCGGTCTAGAACGATCCCTCACTTATCCATTCTACTACAATTGTCAAACGAGGGTTTAATTTGAGTGTCAAGTAATTCTCACATCAGGAGTACAGATGACCCAGGAGGAAACAGCACCACAAATACATGTGCTGATTCATTCACCGCTTCTTCAAAAGCAAAGGTATCTCATATCATCAAGGGCAAAAGCAAAGGTATCTCATATCATGCTCTTTCCCTGTCTTTTCCTTTGTCCTTGATATTACTTGCATGGCAAAGTGAAAGAAGCAATCAGCCGGCACTTGGAGTCTATCTGGACTCTATTCCCTGGTTGCTTACCTAGCTTTGCTGAGCTATCCTCTAACCCTCTTCAATACGAATTGGAGAGATTGAACAAAGAAACAGATAAAAGGAGGAAGCTCAGACCTTCGGGGGAGACCAAAGGAAGCCTGCTGCCCAGTTCAAGAGTAGCACAAAGGAAAATCAACGATGGGAGCAGCGCATTTCAAGAGTAAGCCTGTGGAATCACTCAAGATGAAGCCTCACTGCAATCACCAAGGAGAAGATGGAATTTACACTCCATAACCAGATTTGCATCTCTAAAACTCTTCTCTTTGTTAGATACATTCTGCCATGTTTAGTATGTTTAGTTGTTGTTTTATATGTTTTCTTTTGTTTGGTGTGTTTTAAGCTTAAAACATTGAGGACAATGTTTGATTTAAGTGTGGGGGGGGGGGGGGTAACTAAGTATGTTGATGCAAATTTGTTGGATTTTATCACCCATAATTTCAAGTGTTGTTCCTTGCTGTTTTAAAATGTTTTTAAACTGTTTTAGTGTGTTTTGACTTAAAAATTCGAAAATCCCATAAAAATTTGAAAAATTGTTTTGAAAAACCCAAAAAGAGTTGTTTTAAAGTTGTTTTTGTGTGTTTGTGTCGTAGGGTACCTTCCAACGCAATGATGAGGATTTGGTTTTTAATTGCATGACGGTTAAAGAAAGTTACAAACATGGATGGACGTTTGATATACTCTTTGGTTTATGCTTGGTTGTAGTTATAGTTCACGAATTCACATGTAATCACAAAGAAAAAAAATTAGTTTTTGTAACATGCTTGAAGGAATGAGCTCAAACTAACACTACATCCCTGTGAGACTTGAGCTTAAACGTTTATTTGGAGAGTTAAAATCTGTGCATTCTTTGTTTTCTAAAGTCGTTGCATGATCTCATTATTCTTTGCTTGGTTGCTACTTAGAAGGCGTTTCATCACTTAGTTCCAAATGCTAGAACTCATGCCCATTTCATTTAAAGCATGTCATTGATTTGCATAACACGTATTCAAGATGAAGTTGTGTAGTGAACACTATAGCCAAATTGCCATATTTCCCTTTTCATTTGTTTTATAGGATTTAACACCGTTGAGCCTTGTATAGCCTACTTTCTTTGTTAACCCACATTATCTTCACCTAGCCTAGATTAGGACCATCCGTACCCTTGTTCTTGAAGCATAGTAAGCATGAATGAATTCCCTTTGATTAATGTGTGCAGAAAATAAGTGTGGGGGAAAGTGTATTCATGTGAGTTTTTGTGCCATAGGCACGGTAAAAAAAAAAAAAAAAAAAAAAAAAAAGAAAAGAAAGAAAGAAAAAGAAAAGAAAAAAATGGAAAAAGAGTTGAAAATAGTTGAAAAGTATTGGTTGTTGAAGTAAGGGCCCAAAACAATGAATTAGGCCCTAAGAGTTGTTTGAATCTCCCCTATTTGTTTAAAAGTTGATTTCTGCATTCTAAGGGAATTCTAGGTCTTAATTTCATTACTTTACTTATTATTGCTTAAAGAACGTTTGTTATTCCTTACCTTCCCTTGTTAGCCAAAACCCCAAGCCCCGTTACAGCCCTTGACTTCTATCTTGAGTGTTGTGCATTTCAAATGTGGAGTTTGAATTTGGTATGAGCATATGGTGTCACTGGTTCTCGCATCTAAGTAGTAGCATTCCATTCATGAGATCATATCCATACACGTTTAATTACTCCCGAAATTGCTTTCTTTGTATAACGTATGTGAGTACTAGTCTTTCATGTTTACATCAATCTTCTCACATATAACTAGTGTAGGGTGTGTAGTCAGAAAATTTGAGTGAAAATTGAGTGCATAACGAGTGAGGAATTGAGGGAATTCTCTAAGGCATGTTACTACATTCAAAATATGTTTTAATTGATTAAATGCGAACTAGTGAATGGTGACTATGATTAAGTATGTGCTTAAGGGGAAGTAAGACTAAAAGCTATGTGAGTAATGATTTTTGACATGTCATGTTTCATTGGAAATCCCTGAGGCAAACGTTGGAAGGTTTAGGTTATGTTTTCTTTGTTTTGTTTCGTTTTGTTTACTTTAGTCGTTTTGTTTTGCTCGAGGACTAGCAAAAGTTAAGTGTGGGGGAATTTGATAGGAGCATATTTATGCGCCTTAGTTAGCTAGTTCTTATGCATTTTTGTTATGTTTTCTTCGTTAAAGTAGTCTTTTAAGCTACTTTCATGTGTTTTCAGGTTTAAAGGACATATTACATGAAATGATGCAATTTGGAGCTTTTGGAGCAAAACTGAGCTGGAATGTGGTTATGCAAATGGAGCACGAGGAATGATAGGAGCATATTCATGCGACTTAATTAGCTTGTTCTCGTGCATTTATGTTGTGTTTATTTAGTTGTTTTAGTGTTTAAGGCCACTTTTGTGTATTTTCAGATTATAAGGCCAAAGTGTGCAAGAAGATGAAAATTGGAGTCTTTTGGAGCGAAAGAGGAATGAATGAGTTGAAGACTTGAAGAAACGACGAATTCCTACTCCAACGATGAATTCTTACCAAAACGAGGAATCCTACTCAAACAAGGTTTCCTATTTTAGGAAAGTTAACCCTAAGTTTCCCGTTTTGGTAACCTTTCCTAAACTTAAACGTCCGTATTTTCTAGCCACTCTGACGACTTTATAGGCACTTTAGGACACAAAACCAAGGCCCTAGCCCTATTTCCCTTCCTAGCCGCACCTTTATTTTTATGTTTTAATTTCCTATTTTCGTAAGCCTTTGATTTAATTTTAAATAAGCTAGGGTTAGTTTTCTGAAATCATACATTTTCCTAACCCTAGCGGCAAAACCCCATTCATTCTTAAAAGTGGGCATCATTCTCTCCAATTTTTCTTGGTCCTTTTAGCCGTGCATTCCATAATCATGCTCCCAAATTCTCCCATAATTCCCACCTAAGCCGTAGCCTCCATAATCCTTTTTCTCCATTTTTTTTATGAGCCCATTATTCCATTTTTTTGGCCTTTAGCCGCATGCACCCATTATTCATTCCAAAACCATGCATTCCATAACCCTAAGCCATTCACTCCATTTTTTTTCCCATTATTAAACCCTAACCCGTGCAGCCACTACACACATAATTCCAACCGCAATTCCCATTTACCTTTTATTCCATTCTTTCCCATTATTCTACATAAGCCGTGCATTTTCCATAACCCTAAGCTAATCAGCCACACTCTCCCATAAATTCATTCTCCCATCCGTAGCACCATATCCCATTTTTACATAACAGCCGCACCCTAATTCATCTTCCACATATAATCACAAACAGCCGCAGCAAATTCCCCTGCCATTCTAACCATTTTCCACATATAATCCAACCTTGCCGCACACCAATCCTCCCTAAATCCATCCCCAACCCACAATAACATCCAAATCATCCATTTAACCTCACTACCGCAGCAAGGAGAAGAGGAAAGAGGACTTAGACGCGCAGAAATTCAAGTGGATTCATTGGGCGTTCTAGGTGTAATCCATCCTTTGTTCTTTATGTTTAAATTCAATTTTATTTTTCTTGTTGTGAACATGAGAGGCTAAATCCCCCTAGTTAGCTAGGGGGTGATTCGAAACCATGTTTATGCTTGCAATATGAATTGATTATATTTGGTTGGAATTTCATAAGTTGTGGATTCAATTTGTTTAACTGCTTGATCGATAACTTATTTATGTATGTTGATTGAGAGTGCACGCTTAATTTTCATGCATGAATATGACGCTAGAATATAAGTGAATTTCACCTAATAGTTATGAACTTATTTTCACAAGTAGTGGAGGTTGCTTATAAACAATCGCGTTAAATGAATTCTTGGCACTAGTTTCATGCTCATCATAGTAACGAATGCCTCGTCAACACTCATAGTTTTCATGATGCTTAATGATCTTTGATTGTATCTTTATTGTGCTTTTCACGTAAAGGACTTTTGGAGAATGTTTTGAATTGCGTTGCGCTAACCCATCCAATTCATTAACTCAAGGAGAACTTGACGGTTAATTTAAGCGGACCTAATTAACCTGGGGTGTTGAGTTTCATAATTTATCGAAAGACCAACTGAAAATCATTTTGTATGCAAGTGTAACATGTGTGGAGAAGAACCTTCTAGCTAGCATTCATTCCATATTTCATCACATTCATATTTAAATTCTGCCTTAAATTTACAATCCGTGCATTTAATTTATTTTCGTCAAAACCTCAATCCCCCTTTATCTTAGTGTCTAATTTAGTTAGAAAGTGTCTTAATTTGTGTTTATAAGTGTTTTGTATTCTTTGATTCTTTTGATTTGTTTTAGTATTGTATTGTTTAGTTTTACATTCTTTGAGTCTAGTTTAGTGTTTTTATTGTTTGTTTTACGTTTTTGAGTCAGTTTCCAAGTGATTTAGTAATCCCTCCTAATCCCCGGTCTAGAACGATCCCTACTTGCATCTTTACTACAATTGTCACAAGAGGGTTTTAATTTGTGTGCTTACTTAGTTTGTTGAAGTTTCTGATTTTGTTTTGTTTTCCTTGTTTTAGGTACTAGTGCATGACTCGGAGTTCTCAACCGATTCGTGAGCGTATCTCGGACTTTGACAGTGACTTTGAGAGGACTTTGAGACGAAGGAAGAAGCATCACGAATCAAATCCGCCAAGCCCGGAACCTGAGCTTGACGAAAAAGGCCTAGAAGAGGAAGAAGAACCCACGGCAGGGATATTTGAAGAAGTCCAAGGCATGGCGGTGGACAACCGTACACTCAAGGAGCTTTCCGCCTCAGGTTTGGATAATGCCGCACCCTTGTGCATTCAATACCCACGGCTGCCCAAGGTAAGACGAATGAGTTTGAATTAAAGTCAAGTTTGCTTCATCATATTCCTAAATACCATGGCTTGTCCATGGAAGATCCTAACAAACATTTGAAAGAATTTGAAGTAGTTTGTTCTAGTATGACTCCTGTCACTGTTGACGGGAATATCTTGAAGATGAAGGCTTTTCCATTCTCTTTGATGGATAAAGCCAAAGATTGGTTATATGAGTTAGCTCCCGGAACCGTTACATCGTGGGAGAGCATGAAGAGGGCCTTTCTGGAGAAGTTTTTCCCAACTTCTCGCATCATCCTCCTACGCAAAAAGATAAGTGGAATCCAGCAAGAAGAAGGTGAGTCTTTTCCTACGTATTATGAACGATTTCATGCCCATTTCATTCAAAGCATGTCATTGATTTGCATAACACATATTCAAGATGAAGTTGTGTAGTGAACACCATAGCCAAATTGCCATATTTCCCTTTTCATTTGTTTTGTAGGATTTAACCACGTTGAGCCTTGTGTAGCCTACTTTCTTTGTTAACCCACATTACCCTCACCTAGCCTAGATTAGGACCATCCGTACCCTTGTTCTTGAAGCATAGTAAGCATGAATGAATTCCCTTTGATTAATGTGTTGCAGGAAATAAGTGTGGGGGAAGGATTATGGATGTGAGTTTTGTGCCATAGGCACGGTTAAAAAAAAAAAAAAAAAAAAAAAAAAAAGAGAAAAAAAAGAAAGAAAGAAAGAAAAAGAAAAGAAAAAAAGAATGAAAAAA
Organism: Pyrus pyrifolia; assembly: GCA_016587475.1. Taxonomy (NCBI): domain Eukaryota; kingdom Viridiplantae; phylum Streptophyta; class Magnoliopsida; order Rosales; family Rosaceae; genus Pyrus; species Pyrus pyrifolia. Next base: position 2,221,255 of record BNSU01000024.1, read on the forward strand.
AAAAAGTGAAAAAGAGTTCCAAAGTATTGGTTGTTGAAGTAAAGGCCCAAAACAATGAATTAGGCCCTAAGAGTTGTTTGAATCTCCCCTATTTGTTTAAAAGTTGATTTCTGCATTCTAAGGGAATTCTAGGTCTTAATTTCATTACTTTACTTACTATTGCTTAAAGAATTTTTGTGTATCCTTACCTTTCCTTGTTAGCCAATTCCCCAAGCCCCGTTACAACCTTTGACTTCTATCTTGAGTGTTGTGCATTTCAATTGTGGAGTTTGAATTTGGTATGAGCATATGGTGTCACTGGTTCTCACATCTAAGTAGTAGCATTCCATTCATGAGATCATATCCAAACACGTTTAATTATTCTAGAAATTGCTTTCTTGGTTATAACGTATGTGAGTACTAGTCTTTCATGTTTATATCAATCTTCTCACATATAACTAGTGTAGGGTGTGTAGTCAGAAAATCTGAGTGAAAATTGAGTGCATAACTAGTGAGGAATTGAGGGAATTCTCCAAGGCATGTTACTACATTCAAAATGTGTTTTAATTGATTAAATGCGAACTAGTGAATGGTGACTATGATTAAGTATGTGCTTAAGGGGAAGTAAGACTAAAAGCTATGTGAGTAATGATTTTTGACATGTCATGTTTCATTGGAAATCCTTGAGGCAAACGTTGGAAGGTTTAGGTTATGTTTTGTTTGTTTTGTTTCGTATTGTTTACGTTAGTTGTTTTGTTTTGCTCGAGGACTAGCAAAAGTTAAGTGTGGGGGAATTTGATAGGAGCATATTCATGCGACTTAATTAGCTTGTTCTCGTGCATTTATGTTGTGTTTATTTAGTTGTTTTAGTGTTTAAGGCCACTTTTGTGTATTTTCATATTATAAGGCCAAAGTGTGCAAGAAGATGAAAATTGGAGTCTTTTGGAGCGAAAGAGGAATGAATGAGTTGAAGACTTGAAGAAACGACGAATTCCTACTCCAACGATGAATTCTTACCAAAACGAGGAATCCTACTCAAACAAGGTTTCCTATTTTAGGAAAGTTAACCCTAAGTTTCCCGTTTTGGTAACCTTTCCTAAACTTAAACGTCCGTATTTTCTAGCCACTCTGACGGCTTTATAGGCACTTTAGGACACAAAACCAAGGCCCTAGCCCTATTTCCCTTCCTAGCCGCACCTTTATTTTTATGTTTTAATTTCCTATTTTCGTAAGCCTTTGATTTAATTTTAAATAAGCTAGGGTTAGTTTTCTGAAATCATACATTTTCCTAACCCTAGCGGCAAAACCCCATTCATTCTTAAAAGTGGGCATCATTCTCTCCAATTTTTCTTTGTCCTTTTAGCCGTGCATTCCATAATCATGCTCCCAAATTCTCCCATAATTCCCACCTAAGCCGTAGCCTCCATAATCCTTTTTCTCCATTTTTTTTATGAGCCCATTATTCCATTTTTTTGGCCTTTAGCCGCATGCACCCATTATTCATTCCAAAACCATGCATTCCATAACCCTAAGCCATTCACTCCATTTTTTTCCCATTATTAAACCCTAACCCGTGCAGCCACTACACACATAATTCCAGCCGTAATTCCCATTTACCTTTTATTCCATTCTTTCCCAATTTTCTACATAAGCCGTGCATTTTCCGTAACCCTAAGCTAATCAGCCACGCTCTCCCATAAATTCATTCTCCCATCCGTAGCACCATATCCCATTTTTACATAACAGCCGCACCCTAATTCATCTTCCACATATAATCACAAACAGCCGCAGCAAATTCCCCTGCCATTCTAACCATTTTCCACATATAATCCAACCTTGCCGCACACCAATCCTCCCTAAATCCATCCCCAACCCTCAATAACATCCAAATCATCCATTTAACCTCACTACCGCAGCAAGGAGAAGAGGAAAGAGGACTTAGACGCGCAGAAATTCAAGTGGATTCATTGGGCGTTCTAGGTGTAATCCATCCTTTGTTCTTTATGTTTAAATTCAATTTTATTTTTCTTGTTGTGAACATGAGAGGCTAAATCCCCCTAGTTAGCTAGGGGGTGATTCGAAACCATGTTTATGCTTGCAATATGAATTGATTATATTTGGTTGGAATTTCATAAGTTGTGGATTCAATTTGTTTAACTGCTTGATCGATAACTTATTTATGTATGTTGATTGAGAGTGCACGCTTAATTTTCATGCATGAATATGACGCTAGAATATAAGTGAATTTCACCTAATAGTTATGAACTTATTTTCACAAGTAGTGGAGGTTGCTTATAAACAATCGCGTTAAATGAATTCTTGGCACTAGTTTCATGCTCATCATAGTAACGAATGCCTCGTCAACACTTATAGTTTTCATGATGCTTAATGATCTTTGATTGTATCTTTATTGTGCTTTTCACGTAAAGGACTTTTGGAGAATGTTTTGAATTGCGTTGCGCTAACCCATCCAATTCATTAACTCAAGGAGAACTTGACGGTTAATTTAAGCGGACCTAATTAACCTGGGGTGTTGAGTTTCATAATTTATCGAAAGACCAACTGAAAATCATTTTGTATGCAAGTGTAACATGTGTGGAGAAGAACCTTCTAGCTAGCATTCATTCCATATTTCATCACATTCATATTTAAATTCTGCCTTAAATTTACAATCCGTGCATTTAATTTATTTTCGTCAAAACCTCAATCCCCCTTTATCTTAGTGTCTAATTTAGTTAGAAAGTGTCTTAATTTGTGTTTATAAGTGTTTTGTATTCTTTGATTCTTTTGATTTGTTTTAGTATTGTATTGTTTAGTTTTACATTCTTTGAGTCTAGTTTAGTGTTTTTATTGTTTGTTTTACGTTTTTGAGTCAGTTTCCAAGTGATTTAGTAATCCCTCCTAATCCCCGGTCTAGAACGATCCCTACTTGCATCTTTACTACAATTGTCACAAGAGGGTTTTAATTTGTGTGCTTACTTAGTTTGCATCAAGGAATGGACGTCCAAAACTAAACCCTAAGTCGTGGCCCCCCCATTTGATTATGCACCCTAATTCCTCTCCAAAACCGTGCAGCCACCAACACAGATTATTCCCCATTAATTCCCTCAATTTCCCATCAATCCGTGCATTTTATTCACACCCTAATTCCTCCTTATTAACCCTAACACTAATCAACCACCATCCCATTTTTAATTCTTATTCCCTAAGCCATTATCTCTCATTTCCTCTCCATAAACCGTGCAATTCTACTAACCCTAAATAAAATATTCTAAGCCATTCATTCCATTACCTTTCATCCCATTATTCCTTCCCACTAAACCATGCATCCACCATTCCATTTCATCTCCATAATCCATGCACTTCCACATATATACCTACCATTCACACTTAAATGCCCATTATCCCATTTTTTTTTAGCTTTTAATTCCACACCATCCCATTATCCTTTACATCCACTAAACCGTGCATCCACATTCACCTAAATAAATGATAGGAGCATATTTAGGCGACTTACTTAGCTTGTTTTCGTGCATCTATGTTGTTAATTCATATTTGTTTTAGTAGTTTAAGCCATTTTCGTGTGTTTTTAGGTTCATATGGCTAAGGAAGCAAAAAGATGCATTTTGGAGCATTTTGGAGCAAAATTGGGCTTGGAATGGATAGCATATGCTCGGAGCAAAAGGAATGGACGAAATTGAAGGCCTAAAGACCTTTTGTTTGGACAATATCAAGGAATCCTACTTATTCTAGGTCACAAAACAATTTCCCTTCCAACATTGTACCCCTTGCCGTGTGTCCCTTGGTGTTTCCCTTCCTTGCCATGCAAGGAAGGGCCTTGTTTCCTAACCATACACTCATTCACTTATCAACTCATTCACTTATCATACCATTCACTTATCACTACCATTTACTTATCACTCACCACATATCATTCAATTATCACTTAACATATCATTCATTTATCACTTAACATATCATTCATTCATCTCCTTATCATAACCATACACCTATCACTTATCACTTATCACAACAACAATCACCCACATGCACCCTTTAATCATTCAACCACAAAGCCACATGCACATTCACACTTTTCTCCACACCAAAACCGTGCACTCTCCATCACAATTTCAGCTTTCCTCCTTGCAATTTCCACATGCATTCACTTCATCATTACACCACCACTCATTCTTTTATTCCACATGCACATTCAATCATTCACTCAAGCACCCTTGTGCCATGTTTCCCCCTTTGTTTCCACCCATCACATGCATCATCATCAAACAAACACTCCAAGTGCCGTGGCTATCATCCCATTTCCAACACACACACATGCAATTGCACATGCCTTTCCAACATTCCTTTGCATTTTAAGTTTTTCTCCATCATTATTCCCCTTACATTCCACCTAATCCACATGCTTTCCCATTTCATTATTCATTCAATTTGCATTCCAATTCACCACAAAACAATCATACAAATCAGCCAACACATGCACCAAAACTGTCCATGCCGTGCATCCCTTCAACTTTCCAGTTTTCCCTTGCATTTTCACCACTCATACTTCATCATTTCAGCAACATATACACCCCACATGTCCATTTAATCATTCATCCACCATACATTGCACATGCTTTCACAAGCTTTAACCATCATACAAATCAGCCAACACATGCACCAAAACTGTCCATGCCGTGGGTTCCCTTTGGCTCCCTTGTGCAATTCCAGCTTGCATATGCTTTCTTAGCTGTTTGTTCATCATTAATTAGCCACTTGCATGCTTAAACAAACAGCCATTCACACCTTCATTCTCCTATAAAAGCCCTTGCATTCTCATCTTTCAATTCATTCCTCATTTTCATACAAAAACACCATTTCCCAAACATCCTTGCCGTGCATAATCATCCCATTTTCTGTGCAGTTTTTCTCCTCCATTGCAGCCACTATCCAACCACTTCCCATCCCTCCAAAACACTTCATACCATCACACAACCTATCCTTAAACCTTGTGCTACGACGAGGAAGAGAAGAGTGCTTAAACGTTCATACAATTCAAGTTTGAGTTGTTGGAATGTTTAGGTGTTTCTTTGATTTCAAAGTTTCATTTTAATTCTTTTTGTTTTGTATGTATGGAAGAGAAGAGTGCTTAAACGTTCATACAATTCAAGCTTTGAGTTGTTGGAATGTTTAGGTGTTTCTTTGATTTCAAAGTTATGAGGAACTAAACCCCCCTTAGCTAGGGGTGATTTCAATACCATGATTGTTTATGTAATATGAATTGATGAATTCCAGTTATGAACTCTTGATTCGTGAATGCAATTGGCTTAACTATTTGATGATTAACTTATTTGTGTTTGTTGATTGAGGGTCGACACTTGATTACATGCATGAATATGTGGCTAAAGTTTAAGAAGGTTTCACATAATCGTTACTAACTTATACTTGAAAGTAGTGAAGGTCGCTTGTCACGATCGCGTTAAGTTTAAATTCTTAGCATGAGTAACATGATGTCATAGTTGCAAGTGCTTTGTCAATGCTTATGGTTTTCATTATTCTTAATGATCTTCGATTGTATCTCTATTATGATGACATGTAGGGAACTTTTGAGAATGTTTTGGGTTGTCGAATGATGCCATCCAATCCAATAATATAAGGAAAATCTGAGGGTTAACTAGTGATGTCACGGTTAATTTGGGGCATTGTCGTTCATAATTCAATGAAGGAATAACTGGAAATTGATTCATATGCATAAATATCATGTGTGGAGAAAGAACCTCTAGCTAATTCACCAACCATCTAATTTCACAACACTTGTTTGCAATCTATCCATATTTACAATTTGTTTTGTTTCCAAGTATCCATTTTAGTTTAAATTCGTCCAAATCCAATTCCCCCCTATTTCGTTGAAGTCTTAGTCTTAATCTTTCTTATTTTTAGTCTTGCTTTCTTCGAGCATTAAATAGTGTTTTATATTGAGTTTTTACGTTTTTAAGTCAAATCCAAGTGATTAACAATCCCTCCTAATCCCCGGTCCAGAACGATCCCTACTTATACACTTCACTACAATTGACAAAAAGAGGGTTTAATTTGTGTGCGTATAAAACTCGCATCAAATTTTGGCGCCGTTGCTGGGGATTAGCAACTTTGCTAATCTCTTGGATTGTTTTATTTTCTTTTATTTTATTCCACATTCTTGATCTTGTTTTATTTCTTGTTTTAGGTACTAGTTTATGACTAGGAGTTCTCATCCGATTCGTGAACCTATCTCGGTCTTTGACGCAGATTTCGAGCGAGAATTGAGACGAAAAAGAAAGAACCCAGAACCTAGCGAATCAAGCGAAAGCTCCGAGTCCATTTCTGAATTTGAAGAAGAGGAACCCAAGACAACAGCGGGTGAAGAAGACATGGCAGCAGACAACCGAACAATCAAAGAACTTTCCGCTTCGGGATTGGACAATGCCGCACCCCTATGTATTCAATATCCTAGGGCGGCTCTAGGCAAGACCGATGAGTTCGAATTGAAGTCAAGCTTGCTGCATCATATTCCTAAGTACCATGGACTGTCCATGGAAGATCCCAACAAACACTTGAAGGAGTTCGAGGTGGTTTGTTCGAGCATGACCCCCGTCATTGTGGATGGCAGTATATTGAAGATGAAGGCCTTTCCATTTTCACTTATGGACAAGGCCAAAGATTGGCTCTACGAACTAGCCCCGGGAACTGTGACTTCGTGGGAAAGTATGAAGCGTGCTTTCTTGGAGAAATTCTTCCCTACTTCGAGAGTGATTCTCCTACGGAAGAAAATTAGTGGTATTCAACAGAACCATGGTGAGACATTCCCGGCTTATTATGAGCGCTTCAAGGGCCTGGTAGCTTCATGTCCTCAACATCAAATGAAGGAGGAACTTCTCCTTCAATATTTCTATGAGGGCCTCCTTCCTATCGAACGTCAAATGCTTGATGCATCAGCGGGAAGAGCATTGGTGGACAAAACACCAAGGGATGCCAAGATTCTCATAGCCAACCGAGCGCTCAACGCTCAACAATATGAAGGAGTGGGCCAAAGGGAAGCCCCACGGCAACAAAGTGTAAATGAGGTGAGTGCTATTTCTGAAATTCAATCACAACTTGCTAATCTTACTTCTCTTGTTTCTCAGGTTGTGATTGGTCCAAAAGCACAAGAACACCAAGTTTGTGGCGTGTGCTCAATTCAAGGGCATCCATCTGACAATTGCCCTCAACTAATCGAGAATGGTGGGTGGGAATCTGCCAATGCAATTGGTTTCCAAGGACAAAATCAAAACAACCCATATTCGAACACTTACAATGCCGGATGGAGGGACCATCCAAACTTCAAATGGAGGGAGCCACAACAAGCTGCCCAACAAGGAGGATTTAGGCCAAACCCCCCTGGTTTTTATTCCAAGTCGTATGCACCCCAACAACCCCAACAACCTTCGGCATCATCTCATTCAGGTACGTCCTTGGAAGGTAATCAAGCTATGCAATTACTAACCTCTATTTCGCAGGGGTTGCAAAATCAAAACAACCGGATAGAAAATAACGAGAAGGAGATGATGGATATGAAGAAACAAATAGGGCAGATTTCTGAGTTCCTTGGACAGATTAGAGAGCAAGGAAAGCTTCCTAGCTCAACCACAGTCAATCCAAAGGGAGGATTCGAATCCGCCAAGGCCATCACCCTAAGGAGTGGAAAAGAAGTTGGGACCGAGCCAAACAATCCCAAATCTGCCCAGAAAGTAGATGAAGAGACGACACAACCTGAGGAAGTGTCTAGCTCACCCACGGAAAGAGTGAAAAACCAAATGCCGCAGGCCCCCAATCACCCTAACTCGGCCAAATCAGGTAATTTAAGTTCAAATTCATATACTTCACGTCCTAATCTGCCCAATGTACCTTTTCCTCGCAGATTATTGCAAACAAAGAAGGAGGAGCATGAGAAGGACATTCTTGAAACGTTTAGGAAAGTTCAAGTCAATATCCCGCTCCTAGATGCCATAAAGCAAGTGCCCAAATACGCTAAGTTCTTGAAGGAATTGTGTACTACGAGGAAGAGGGCGTCACACAAAGAGGTAGTAAGGGTAAGTGAGAATGTTTCCGCTGTTTTACAAAGAAAGTTACCACCAAAGTGCAAAGATCCAGGTAGCTTTACAATCCCTTGTATTATTGGTCAAACTAAGTTCGAACATGCTATGTTAGATTTAGGAGCTTCAATTAACGTCATGCCATACTCAATTTATGCTTCAATGAACCTTGGTGAATTGAAAAATGATGGTGTGGTTATTCAGTTGGCCGATAGATCTAATGCATATCCAAAAGGAGTTTTGGAGGATGTGCTTGTGCAGGTGAACCATTTAATTTTTCCGGCTGATTTCTACATCCTAGACATGGAGGATTCAGCCCATTCTACATCTTTGCCGATTCTCCTTGGTAGGCCATTCATGAAGACGGCCCGAACGAAGATTGATGTATACAAAGGCACCTTGACAATGGAATTCGATGGGGAAGTGATTGATTTTAATATTTCTGAAACTATGAGATATCCTGTTGATGACCATTCTTGTTTTTCCATTAATATTATCGATTCTTTGGCGCAGGTATACCTTGAAGAATTGAACGAGGACGCCCTGGAAACAACCATCACTAAGGCCATAGAGTGCAAAAATGACGGATTTGGGCCAATGCAAGGTCACGGCAAGGAAGAGGAATTCTTTGCCATGGGTTCTAGTGAAGAAATAATTGAGGTTGTGGCAGCCCTTGAGTCATTGCCACAACAATATGGTAAGCTTCCACTCTCACTTACAAATTCAGTTTCCACTAAGATGCTACCTTCTGTTGTTCAGGCACCATCACTTGAACTTAAGCCGTTACCGGACCATTTGAAGTATGTGTTTTTGGGAGAAGGCGAAACATTGCCCGTCATCATTTCATCAAGTCTCACGGCAATGGAGGAGGAGAAGCTTGTGAGGGTGCTGCGAGAACACAAAACGGCCATAGGGTGGACTTTGGCCGACATTAAAGGAATAAGCCCTACCACATGCATGCACCGTATACTTCTTGAAGAGGGGACTAAGCCATCCCGAGAGGCTCAACGCCGTCTCAACCCTCCAATGATGGAAGTGGTGAAGAAGGAAATAATCAAGCTTTTGGATTGCGGAGTGATCTACCCTATCTCCGATAGCCGTTGGGTCTCTCCAGTTCAAGTCGTTCCCAAGAAGTCCGGAGTAACTGTTATCAAGAATGATGAGAATGAGCTCGTGCCTACACGCATTCAGACTGGATGGCGAGTATGTATCGATTACCGGAAGCTAAATGCCATGACTAGGAAAGATCACTTTCCTTTGCCATTCATCGACCAGATGCTCGAAAGGTTAGCCGGTCATGCTTTTTACTGTTTTCTTGATGGATACTCTGGATATAACCAAATTGTGATAGCCCCGGATGATCAAGAGAAGACCACATTCACATGTCCCTTTGGAACATTTGCTTATCGTCGCATGCCATTTGGTTTATGCAATGCACCGGCCACTTTCCAACGATGCATGGTAAGTATCTTCTCTGATTATGTTGAAAAGATAATTGAAGTATTTATGGACGATTTTAGTGTGTTTGGAGACTCATTTGATGCTTGTTTGCATAATCTCACTTTAATCTTGAAAAGATGCATGGAAACTAACCTTGTTTTGAATTGGGAAAAATGTCATTTTATGGTTAAACAAGGTATAGTTTTGGGTCATATCATCTCAGAAAAAGGGATTGAAGTTGATAAGTCTAAAATAGATCTTGTACGTCACTTACCCTCTCCTATTTCGGTTAGAGAGGTCCGTTCTTTTCTTGGCCATGCAGGATTCTATAGGCGATTTATCAAAGATTTCTCAAAAGTTGCACAACCTCTTTGCCGCCTCCTACAAAAAGACGTGGCATTTGAATTCACTAAGGAGTGCACGGCATCATTCAACCAACTCAAGGAGTTGTTGACCACGGCACCCATTATTGTTCCCCCGGAATGGAGCCTCCCGTTCGAGCTTATGTGTGATGCGTCCGATTATGCTTTAGGGGCTGTTTTGGGACAAAGAAAGGACAAGAGGCCGCATGTCATCTACTATGCCTCACGGACGTTGAACGATGCCCAGTTGAACTACTCCACTACGGAGAAAGAACTTCTTGCCGTTGTCTTTGCTTTAGATAAATTTCGATCATATCTAATTGGTACTAAAGTAATTGTTTTCACTGATCATGCAGCTCTAAAGTACTTGCTCACCAAAAAGGAGGCCAAGCCCCGGCTGATTCGGTGGATGTTGTTACTTCAAGAGTTCGACATCGAGATTCGTGACAAGAAGGGAAGTGAAAACGTGGTGGCTGACCACCTAAGCCGAATGGTGCATAATGAGGAGTCCCTACCCATTGCAGAGACATTCCCCGATGAGCAGCTGCTATCCATTGAGGTAAGTGAACCATGGTATGCAGATTTAGTGAATTACTTGGTGGCTAAACAAATTCCAAATGATCTCAATAGGCACCAACGTGACAAACTTAGGCATGATGCACGGTTTTATGTATGGGATGATCCGTACTTATGGAAATTTTGTCCCGATCAAATTGTACGTAGATGTGTGCATGATTCTGAATTTCACTCAATTCTAAACTTTTGTCACACATATGCATGTGGTGGTCATTTTGGCACACAACGCACTGCCCTCAAGGTTCTAGAGTGTGGTTTTTATTGGCCGACTATATTTAGGGATGCTAGAACCTTTTGTATGTCTTGTGATCGTTGCCAACGAATGGGTAACATAGGTACCAAGGACCAAATGCCGCAAACCCCTGTCTTTAATGTTGAAATTTTTGATGTTTGGGGCATTGATTTCATGGGCCCTTTCCCTCCATCTTATGGTTTCACGTATATCTTGCTAGCCGTTGATTATGTTTCTAAATGGGTGGAAGCAAAAGCCACCCGTACTAACGATTCTAAGGTGGTTGCAGATTTCGTGAAAACTAACATTTTTGCTAGGTTTGGAATGCCGAGAGTAATCATAAGTGATGGAGGGTCTCACTTTTGCAATCGGACCATTGAGGCATTGCTAAGAAAGTACCATGTCAACCATAAGGTCTCCACACCTTACCATCCTCAAACAAATGGCCAAGCCGAGGTGTCTAACCGAGAAATCAAACAAATTTTGGAGAAGACCGTTGGACCAACAAGGAGGGATTGGAGCTTACGTTTAGATGATGCACTATGGGCATATCGTACGGCGTACAAAACACCCATTGGGATGTCACCTTTTCGGCTCGTCTATGGTAAGCCATGTCATTTGCCCGTAGAGTTAGAACACAAGGCACATTGGGCCGTGAAGACTTTCAACATGGACATAGATGCAGCGGGAGTTCATAGGAAGCTCCAATTGAATGAACTTGAGGAGATTCGGAATGAAGCCTATGAGAATGCCCGGATGTACAAAGCCAAGACCAAAGCATTCCATGATAAAATGATCCGAACCAAGACCTTCACAGTTGGGCAGAAAGTGTTGCTTTTCAACTCTCGCCTACGTTTGTTTCCTGGTAAGTTGCGTTCTAAATGGATTGGCCCGTTTGTTGTTACTAACGTTTTACCTTATGGTGCAGTCCACATAAAAAGCTTAAGGAATGGCGTAGAATTCAACGTGAACGGGCATCGGTTGAAGCCATATTACGAGCATGGTGTGGGGCAAGTGGTGGAAGACATTCCTTTCCATTCCGTGGGCTCAATTAAAGATTGAAGAGAGTACTCGTCCGGCTGCAAGACGTAAAAGAAAGCGCTTCGTGGGAGGCAACCCATGCATCCGAATAGAGAAGAACTTATTTTTATTCCTTTCCTTTTCTTTACTGCCTTTACTTTGCTTTCTTTATCGTTTTTGTTTATTTATTTGCTCTTTTGTGACTCTATGCTTAAAACATTGAGGACAATGTTTGATTTAAGTTGGGGGGGTAAACAATTTGTTTTTGCATGAATTTCGTGGGATTTATTCACCTATCACTTAGAATGTTGTTTCTTGCTGTTTTAAGCGTTTTTAGAGTGTTTTAGTGTGTTTTATAGTGTCTTGGCATAAAACTCCGAAAAATTGATAAAAATTTGAAAAAAAAAATACTTTTGAAAACCCCAAAAAGATGTGTTTTTAGAGTCATTTGAGTCATTTTGGTGTTTGTTTGTGTCTTAGGCAACCCAATACAGTAAATAAAACTTTTGCTTGTTCATTGATTTTTTTTCGATAAATTACAATTGTATCTAAACATGGCAGAAAGATGGAGCCTTTACAAAGGTTGTGTACGTGAGGCCCCACTACGTGGCAACACTCTCGGAGCAGAAGGCATCAGAACAGGAGGTCTCGGAACAGAAGGCATTGGAGCAAGAGGCATCGGAGCGGAAGGCATCGGAGCGGGAGGCACCGAAGATAGATCATTCAAGGCCCCAAACCTTGGTGGAACGCTGGATGAACCAGGAAAGAGGTGCCTCTGGAAGAAAGCTGCAAGCCTTTGACGGTCATCAAGCTCGTCAAGTTTCCTCTTCATGCCTGACGAATAATTGTTGGCAAGCACGTGCAAACTTCGGTTCTCGTACTTAAGCTGTTTGATCTCCTGCTTAAGACTCTCCACCTCCGCCATCAAGGATTCAACCTGACGGGAGCGAGCAAGAAGGCGTTGGCCCATGTTGGACACAGAGCCAGCACACTGAACACTCAGAGCCAGGGATTCTTGAACGGCCAACTCATCGGACCGTCCGGAAAGCAGCTGACTGTCTTTGGGAGTGAGGAGGTTCCGAGCCACTATCGTAGCCGTTGTGGGATCCGTCATCACAGAGTCCTCTTCTGTAAGAGGGCCATGGGAAGATAAGAAACACGGGCACCATACCTTACCCTGATGAGACGTGACCGGATCACTGCTTAGACTCAAATCTAAGCAAAGGTTCGATGGGTTGGATGAGCTAGCCATTGTTCACGAAGTTAAAAGAGAAGGGGTGGACGGAGTAGATTTTCAAAGGGCCGGAGACAAGTTTCAAGAATGGAAAATCTTCAGAGTGTGTGAGTTGGCGGTGATCGATAGCTCTATAAAAAGCCAAGGCAACGCGTCCACCAATTCAAAAAGCCTTTGCTTTTCAGAAATCGCGTTCAACACGTGGAGGCCATCATCGCAATTACACGTCTTTAGCCGACAAGCGCAAAGTTCGGCGACGCTTTATCTGCTTTTCAGAAAAACGCGTGCAGCTTTATCGAAGAGGCGTCTTCAAATATCGAAGAGTCGCCACTATTCCAAAAAGCCGGATTTGCGGGATCAAAATGTCTGTCGACAACGGTAAAAGCACAGTATCACCACTTGCTATTGAATTCCCTATATATGTCGACCTTCATTTTTTTTTGGCAAGACAGAACTGAAGAAAATGCCCAACTCTCTCTCACCTCTGAGGGTGCACTCCCAGCAAAGCCTTTCGAGATACTCCATTCTCTCTTCTTCCCCAAAGATGATACCAGATGCCTGGAGAACAGATGATCCAGGAGGAAGCAGCACAACAAATACATGTGCTGATTCATTCACCGCTTCTTCAAAAGCAAAGGTATCTCATATCATCAAGGGCAAAAGCAAAGGTATCTCATATCATGCTCTTTCCCTGTCTTTTCCTTTGTCCTTGATATTATTTGCATGGCAAAGTGAAAGAAGCAATCAGCCGGCACTTGGAGTCTATATGGACTCTATTCCCTGGTTGCTTACCTAGCTTTGCTAAGCTATCCTCTAACCCTCTTCAATACGAATTGGAGAGATTGAACAAAGAAACAGATAAGAGGAGGAAGCTCAGACCTTCGGGGGAGACCAAAGGAAGCCTGCTGCCCAGTTTAAGAGTAGCACAAAGGAAAATCAACGATGGGAGCAGCACAGTTCAAGAGTAAGCCTGTGGAATCACAAAGATCCAAGCCTCACTGCAATCACCAAGGAGAAGATGGAACGAAAACTCCATAACCAGATTTGCATCTCTAAACTCTTCTCTTTGTTAGATACATTCTGCCATGTTTAGTATGTTTAAATGCTGTTTATATGTTTGTTTGTGTTTAGTGTGGTTTTTAACATTGAGGACAATGTTTGATTTAAGTGTGGGGGAGTTACTAAAGTGTTTTAATGCAAATTCGTAGGATTTTATCCACCATAACTTCAAATGTTGTTTCTTGCTGTTTTTAAGTGTGTTTAGTGTGTTTTGACTTAAAAATTTGAAAATCACATAAAAATTTGAAAAACATGTTTTGAAAAGCCTAAAAAGAGTGTTTTGAGTCATTTTTGTGTCGTAGGTCACCTTCCAACACAATGATAAGGATTTGGTTTCTAATTGCATGACTGTTAAAAAGAGTTATAAACATGGAGAAAAGTTTGATTTACTCTTGGTATATGCTTGGTTATGGTTATAATGTATGACTTCACATGCAATCATAAAAAAAAAAAAAAAAAAAAAAAAAAAAAAAAAAAATTAGTTATGTAACATGCTTGAAGGAAGGAACTCAAACAAACGCTACAACCCTGAGAGACTTGAGCCTATAACGTTCTTTGGAGAGTATAATCTGTGATTTCTTGTTTTCCAGAGTTGTTGCATGATCTCATTATTCTTTGCTTGGTTACTACTTAGAAGGCGTTTCATCATATAGTTCCAAATGCTAGAACTCATGCCCATTTCATTCAAAGCATGTTATTGATTTGCATAACATATATCAAGATGAAGTTGTGTAGTTGCCACCATAGCCGAATAGCCTCACTTCCCATATTTCGTATTTGTTGTAAGTTTTAACCCCGTTGAGCCTTGTGTAGCCTTTATTCTTTGTTTACCCACATTTTCCTCACCTAGCCTAGTTTAGGACAATCCACACCCTTGTTCTTAAAAGATAGTGAGCATAACTTAAATGAATTCCTTTTGAGTTACATTATGCAAGAAAATGAGTGTGGGGGAGTAAAAGTTTGTTCTTACGTTTATATGTATGTTTTAAGATTCAAAAAAAAAAAAAAAAAAAAAAAAAAAGAGAGTGAAAATAAGTAAGGATGAACTCACGAGCGTTGATGGTTGAAGAAAGGGTCCAAAAAGTGAATATGGCCCTAAGTTTTGTGTGACTTTCCCTTGGGTGTTCAAAGTTGACTTCTGCGTTCTTAAGGGAATTCTAAGTGCCTGATTCAATACTTTGCTCACTATTGCTCTAAGAATGTTTGTTTATCCTTCACCTTTCATTGTTAGCCAATACCCCAAGCCCCGTTACAACCCTTGACTTCTATCTTGAGTGTTGTGTATTTCAATTGTGGAGTTTGAACTTGGTATGAGCATATGGTGTCACTGGTGCTCGCGTCTAAGTAGTAGCATTCCATTCATGAGATCATATTCATGTCATTATCGTAAATCCAGAAAATGCTTTCTTTGTTATAAGATATGTGAGATACTAGTCTTTCATGTTTACATCAATCTCTCACATATAACTAGTGTAGGGTGTGTAGTCAGAAAATCTGTGTGAAAATCGAGTGCATATCTTGTAAGGAATTGAGCAAATTCTCTAAGGCATGTTACTACATTCAAAACATGATTTTAAACGCTTAATTGTGAACTACTATATGGTGACTATGATTAAGAATGTACTTAAGTGTGAAGATGACTAAAATCTGTGGGAATGATGATTTTTAACGTGTCATGTGCATTGGAAATCCCTAAGACAGTTGTTGGAAGGTTTAGGTTGTGTTTTACTTGTTTTGTTTCGTTTCGTTTTGTTTTGTTTTTCTTTCTGTTTTGCTCGAGGACTAGCAAAAGATAAGTGTGGGGGTATTTGATAGGAGCATATTTAGGCGACTTACTTAGCTTGTTTTCGTGCATCTATGTTGTTAATTCATATTTGTTTTAGTAGTTTAAGCCATTTTCGTGTGTTTTTAGGTTCATATGGCTAAGGAAGCAAAAAGATGCATTTTGGAGCATTTTGGAGCAAAATTGGGCTTGGAATGGATAGCATATGCTCGGAGCAAAAGGAATGGACGAAATTGAAGGCCTAAAGACCTTTTGTTTGGACAATATCAAGGAATCCTACTTATTCTAGGTCACAAAACAATTTCCCTTCCAACATTGTACCCCTTGCCGTGTGTCCCTTGGTGTTTCCCTTCCTTGCCATGCAAGGAAGGGCCTTGTTTCCTAACCATACACTCATTCACTTATCAACTCATTCACTTATCATACCATTCACTTATCACTACCATTTACTTATCACTCACCACATATCATTCAATTATCACTTAACATATCATTCATTTATCACTTAACATATCATTCATTTATCACTTAACATATCATTCATTCATCTCCTTATCATAACCATACACCTATCACTTATCACTTATCACAACAACAATCACCCACATGCACCCTTTAATCATTCAACCACAAAGCCACATGCACATTCACACTTTTCTCCACACCAAAACCGTGCACTCTCCATCACAATTTCAGCTTTCCTCCTTGCAATTTCCACATGCATTCACTTCATCATTACACCACCACTCATTCTTTTATTCCACATGCACATTCAATCATTCACTCAAGCACCCTTGTGCCATGTTTCCCCCTTTGTTTCCACCCATCACATGCATCATCATCAAACAAACACTCCAAGTGCCGTGGCTATCATCCCATTTCCAACACACACACATGCAATTGCACATGCCTTTCCAACATTCCTTTGCATTTTAAGTTTTTCTCCATCATTATTCCCCTTACATTCCACCTAATCCACATGCTTTCCCATTTCATTATTCATTCAATTTGCATTCCAATTCACCACAAAACAATCATACAAATCAGCCAACACATGCACCAAAACTGTCCATGCCGTGCATCCCTTCAACTTTCCAGTTTTCCCTTGCATTTTCACCACTCATACTTCATCATTTCAGCAACATATACACCCCACATGTCCATTTAATCATTCATCCACCATACATTGCACATGCTTTCACAAGCTTTAACCATCATACAAATCAGCCAACACATGCACCAAAACTGTCCATGCCGTGGGTTCCCTTTGGCTCCCTTGTGCAATTCCAGCTTGCATATGCTTTCTTAGCTGTTTGTTCATCATTAATTAGCCACTTGCATGCTTAAACAAACAGCCATTCACACCTTCATTCTCCTATAAAAGCCCTTGCATTCTCATCTTTCAATTCATTCCTCATTTTCATACAAAAACACACCATTTCCCAAACATCCTTGCCGTGCATAATCATCCCATTTTCTGTGCAGTTTTTCTCCTCCATTGCAGCCACTATCCAACCACTTCCCATCCCTCCAAAACACTTCATACCATCACACAACCTATCCTTAAACCTTGTGCTACGACGAGGAAGAGAAGAGTGCTTAAACGTTCATACAATTCAAGTTTGAGTTGTTGGAATGTTTAGGTGTTTCTTTGATTTCAAAGTTTCATTTTAATTCTTTTTGTTTTGTATGTATGGAAGAGAAGAGTGCTTAAACGTTCATACAATTCAAGCTTTGAGTTGTTGGAATGTTTAGGTGTTTCTTTGATTTCAAAGTTATGAGGAACTAAACCCCCCTTAGCTAGGGGTGATTTCAATACCATGATTGTTTATGTAATATGAATTGATGAATTCCAGTTATGAACTCTTGATTCGTGAATGCAATTGGCTTAACTATTTGATGATTAACTTATTTGTGTTTGTTGATTGAGGGTCGACACTTGATTACATGCATGAATATGTGGCTAAAGTTTAAGAAGGTTTCACATAATCGTTACTAACTTATACTTGAAAGTAGTGAAGGTCGCTTGTCACGATCGCGTTAAGTTTAAATTCTTAGCATGAGTAACATGATGTCATAGTTGCAAGTGCTTTGTCAATGCTTATGGTTTTCATTATTCTTAATGATCTTCGATTGTATCTCTATTATGATGACATGTAGGGAACTTTTGAGAATGTTTTGGGTTGTCGAATGATGCCATCCAATCCAATAATATAAGGAAAATCTGAGGGTTAACTAGTGATGTCACGGTTAATTTGGGGCATTGTCGTTCATAATTCAATGAAGGAATAACTGGAAATTGATTCATATGCATAAATATCATGTGTGGAGAAAGAACCTCTAGCTAATTCACCAACCATCTAATTTCACAACACTTGTTTGCAATCTATCCATATTTACAATTTGTTTTGTTTCCAAGTATCCATTTTAGTTTAAATTCGTCCAAATCCAATTCCCCCCTATTTCGTTGAAGTCTTAGTCTTAATCTTTCTTATTTTTAGTCTTGCTTTCTTCGAGCATTAAATAGTGTTTTATATTGAGTTTTTACGTTTTTAAGTCAAATCCAAGTGATTAACAATCCCTCCTAATCCCCGGTCCAGAACGATCCCTACTTATACACTTCACTACAATTGACAAAAAGAGGGTTTAATTTGTGTGCGTATAAAACTCGCATCAATAAACCCTAAATTACATCCACTAAACCGTCCATCCACCATTCCATTACCATCCACACCTTTTCCCTTCCACCAAATACCTTAAACAATCATCCATTCACATCTCTAATCCTCCTATAAATACCCATTCATTCCATTCACCAAGGCATCTCATTTTCCATTGTAATACACAAACACTTCTCCATCTTCTCCATTTCCACTCCATTCCACACTTCCATCCCCCCAACCAACCTATCCTTAAACCTTGTGCTACAACAACGAGGAAGAGAAGAGTGCCTAAACGTTCATACAATTCAAGTTTGAGTTGTTGGAATGTTTAGGTGTTTCTTTGATTTCAAAGTTTCATTTTAATTCTCTTTGTTTTGTACGTATAAGGAATGGAAGAGAAGAGTGCTTAAACGTTCATACAATTCAAGTTTTGAGTTGTTGGAATGTTTAGGTGTTTCTTTGATTTCAAAGGTATGAGGAACTAAACCCCCTTTAGCTAGGGGGTGATTCGAAACTATGTTTATATTTGCAATATGAATTGATTAACTTTCGTTGGAATTTCATAAGTTGTGGATTCAATTTGTTTAACCGTTTGATTGATAACTTATTTATGAATGTTTATTAAGAATGCGCGCTTAATTTTCATGCATAAATATGACGCTAGAATATAAGTGATTTTCACCTAATCGTTATGAACTTATATTCACAAGTAGTGGAGGTTGCTTATAAACAATCGCGTTAAATGAATTCTTGGCACGAGTTTCATGCTCATCATAGTAACGAATGCCTCGTCAACACTTATAGTTTTCATAATACTTAATGATCTTTGATTGTATCTTTATTGTGCTGTTCACGTAAAGGACTTTTGGAGAATGTTGTGAATTGCGTTGCGCAAACCCATCCAATTCATTAACTTAAGGAAAACTTGACGGTTAATTTAAGCGGACGTAATTAATCCGGAGTGTTGAATTTCATAATTTATTGAAAGACCAACTGAGAATCAATCTTGTATGCAAGTATAACATGTGTGGAGAAGAACTCCTTAGCTAGCCTTCATTCCATTCATTCCATCACAAATTCATATTTACATTCCGCTTAGTTTGTTACTTTGTTTTGTTATTTCAATTTTCGTCAAATCAAAACTTTTTCCCCCCCCTTTTACTTTCTTGTTCTTTAGTGCTTAGAATCTGTTTAGTTTATTTTTTGAAAGTATTTTGAATCAAGCCATAATCTTAAATTCGTCCAAAATTAGTTTTGAGTCTTTTGGTTTGTCTTAATGTTTTAAATTTTAGTTTTGCATTCTTTGAGTCTAGTTTAGTGTTTTATATTGTTTTTACGTTCTTAAGTCAATTTAGAAGGTTTTAGCAAGCCCTCCTAATCCCCGGTCTAGAACGATCCCTCACTTATCCATTCTACTACAATTGTCAAACGAGGGTTTAATTTGAGTGTCAAGTAATTCTCACATCAGACCGTTACTTCTTGGGAAAGCATGAAGAGAGCATTCTTGGAGAAGTTCGTCCTTACTTCAAGAGTCATTCTCTTGAGGAAGAAAATTAGCGGAATCCAACAAAGTCAAGGAGAATCTTTTCCAGCGTACTAAGGGCGTTTTAAAGCCCTTGTTGCATCATGTCCTCAACATCAAATGAAGGAGGAGCTTCTACTTCAATACTTCTATGAGGGCCTTCTTCCCATTGAAAGGCAAATGCTCGATGCTTCAGCGGGAGGTGCATTGGTGGACAAGACTCCTATGGCAGCCAAGACCCTAATTGCAAACCGTGCTTTAAATGCACAACAATATGCAGGAATTGGGCAAAGGGACCCCCCACGGCAACAAGTGAATGAGGTAAGTGCAATTTCTGAAATTCAATCTCAATTAGCTAATCTCACTATGCTTGTGTCTTAGGTGGTCGATGGATCCAAAGTGCAAGGTGCGGCCATTTGTGGAGTGTGCTCCATTCAAGCGCATCTCAATGATCAATGTCCTCAATTGATAGAGAATGGAAGATGGGAAAGCGCCAATGCCATAGGTTATCAAGGCCAAAATCAGCAAAGAAATGATCCATACTCAAATACATACAATCCGGGTTGGAGAGATCATCCAAACTTCATGTGGAGGGAGCCTCAACAACCTCAACAACAAGGAGGATATAGACAACCACCCCCTGGGCTCTATCAAAGGCCATATGTACCACCACAACTTTCACCACAACCCGCCCAACCAAATTCAGGTACGTCTTTCGACAATGATACACTTATTAAGTTACTTACCAATTTGTCTCAGGGGCAAGAGAATCAAAACAAAGCGATGCAAAATCAAGACAAAAGGGTGGACCAGTTGGAGAAACAAATTGGGCAGATAGCAGAGTTTGTAGGACAATTCCGAGACCAAGGCAAATTGCCTAGTTCAACTATTGTCAATCCGAAAGGAGGCTTTGAAACCGCCAATGCAATCACCTTAAGAATTGGCAAGGAAGTGGGAACCACCCCACAACCACCAAAATCAAGCCAAGAAGAGGATGAAAGGCTGTAGCAAGAGGAAGAGAGCAAGGGCAAAGCCACGACAAGGGTGGATGATAGGAGCATATTTAGGCGACTTACTTAGCTTGTTTTCATGCATTTATGTTGTTAATTCATAGTTGTTTTAGTATTTTAAGCCATTTTCGTATGTTTTTAGGTTCTTATGGCAAAGGGAGCAATAAAGTGCATTTTGAGGCTATTTGGAGCATTTTTGGGCATGGATTGGATACCTTAACCATGGAGCAAAGAGGATGGACGAAATTGAAGACAAGAAGAGCTAGGAAAGGCTACAAATATGGTGGAAGAAGTTCTACTCCAATGAAGATAAGGAAGAAGCAAGAAACAAGGGACCTTATCCAACCTTATCCAACCTTATCCAAACCTTATCTTATCCTATCCTAGAAACCTTATCCTATCCTATCTCTAACATTATCCTATTCTATCCTATCTGATAGGAGCATATTCATGCGACTTAATTAGCTTGTTCTCGTGCATTTATGTTGTGTTTACTTAGTTATTTTAGTGTTTAAGGTCACTTTTGTGTATTTTCAGATTATAAGGCCAAAGTGTGCAAGAAGATGCAAATTGGAGCTTTCTGGAGCGAAAGAGGAATGAATGAGTTGAAGACTTGAAGAAATGACGAATTCCTACTCCAACGACGAATTCCTACTCCAACGATGAATTCCTACCAAAACGAGGAATCCTACTCAAACAAGGTTTCCTACTTGAAGTAGGAAAGTTAATCCTAAGTTTCCCGTTTTGGTAACCTTTCCTAAACTTAAACGTCCGTATTTTCTAGCCACTTTGAAGTCTTTGTAGGCGCTTTAGGACACAAAACAAAGGCCCTAGAGCCCTTAAAACCCTTTGCCGTGGGCTGTAGCCCAATTCCCTTCCCTTGCCGTGCAAGGGGGGGCATTTTAGGCCCAATCCATGCTTCTAAACGGGCCCTTTAACCTTGCAGCCGCACCTATTCTCTTTTCACCCTAGATTCTATCATTCAGATTTTAACCCTTTTATTTCAACCTAGCCGCACCCTTTAATTCACTCTAGCATCTGATTCATTCATTCAAAACCATCTCAGCCATTCATTCATAAACCATAAATTACAACCTTGTAGCCGTTACTCCCATTCCCCATCCACTCCTTCATCAAACCATCTCAGCCACAAAAATCCCTTTAATCCGTATGATGCGAGAATTATATGCACACAAATTAAACCCTCTTTTTGTCAATTGTAGTAAGAATGTAAGTAGGGATCGTTCTGGACCGGGGATTAGGAGGGATTGTTAATCACTTGGATTTCACTCAAAAACGTAAAAACGCAATATAAAACACTATACTAGACTCAAAGAATGCAAAACTAAACTTTAAAACACTAAAACAAACCAAAAGACTCAAACATCACCCAAAACACTCAAAACTGCCTTAAAAACACTTTCTGGGCAGTTTTGAGCACCTTGGTGAAATTGGACGAAATTGGGTAACAAAATGAATCAAAACACTTATAAACACAAACTAAGACACTTTCTAACTAATTTGGACAATACAAAGACTCAAAGGACTCAAACCAAGTTCAAAAGACTCAAAACTGCCTAAAAACACTAACTAGGCAGTTTCTGACATTAAACCCAAATTTGGACGAAATTAAGTTGTAACTTGACTCAAGACTCTTAAAAACACAAACTAAATTGATTTCTAACTAATTTGACAATAAAGTAAAGGGGGATTTAGGGTTTGACGAACTTAAACTAAATGAACAAATTGCAATTAAAACAAAATGTAAATATGAAATTGATGAAATGGAATGAATGGATGCTAGCCAAGGGGCTCATCTCCACATATGTTACACTTGCATAATAAAAATATTTCCTATTGCATTTCAATAAACCATGAATTCTCTACACCCCAAGTTAACCGTGATGCACTAATTAACCTTCAAATCTTCCTAACGTTATTGAATTGGATGATTGCATACGACAACCCAAAACATTCCCCACAAGTCCCCTACATGATTGCATAATAGAGATACAAGCAAGAATCATTATGCTCTATGAAAATTATAAGTGTTGACAAGGCATTCGTTACTATGATTGCATGAAACTTATGCCAAGAATTCGTTTAACGCGATTGTTTATAAGCAACCTCCACTACTTGTGAATATAAGTTCGTAACTATTAGGTGAAACTCACTTATATTCTAGCGTCATATTCATGCATGAAAATTAAGCGTGTACTCTCAATAAACATACATAAATAAGTTATCAATCAAACAGTTAAACAAATTGAATCCACAACTTATGAAACGCAATTAGAAGTAATCAAATCAAAATGCAAGCATAAACATATATTTCGAATCCCCCCCTAACCAGGGGGGGTTTAGTTCCTCATGATACAAAACAAAGAGAATCAAAGAAACGCCTAAACATTCCAACAACTCAAACTTGAATTGTATGAACGTTTAGGCCCTCTTCTCTTTCATTCCTCATTCGTACAAAACAAAGGGTATTGAAATTAAACATTGAAATCAAAGAAACACCTAAACATTCCAGCAACTCAAACTTGAATTGTATGAACGTTTAGGCCCTCTTATCTTCCTCTTCGTTGTAGCACAAGGTCTAAGGATAGTTTGATGGTGTGAATGGTTTGGGGAGTGGTGAAAATGGAAGGAGGAGGCCACGGCAATGGGATGATTTCTGGTGTGGTGTTTGGATGATTAGGGAGAGAGCACGACACAAGGGAATGGTTGGTGTTTGTGACTGAAATGTGTATGGAAGAATGAATGAGAATGTAGGTGTAATGGATGCTTATTTATAGGCGAAATGGGGGGAACATGACAGCTAGGAGGGAATGTGGCTGCATGTTTGAATGATTAAAGGATGCATGTGGGTTGGAAATGCATGTGCAATGACTATGTGGCTGCAATGCAAGGGGACAACCTGGAAATGAATGTGAATGTGCACGGCAATGATTCTTTGGTGCTGAAAATGCATGTGGGTTAAAGTGGAATGATGATGGGAGATGCATGTGGCTGATTTATGCATGTGATTGATGCGTGAATTATACGCACACAAATTAAACCCTCTTTTTGTCAATTGTAGTATAAGTATAAGTAGGGATCGTTCTGGACCGGGGATTAGGAGGGATTGTTAATCTCTTGGAAACTGACTCAAAAACGTAAAAACAATATAAAACACTAAATTAGACTCAAAGAATGTGAAACTAAACGTTAAAACACTAAGACAAACCAAAAGACTCAAAATGCTTTAAAAACACAAACTAAATTGATTTCTAACTAAATTGAACAATAAAGTAAAGGGGGATTGAGTTTTGGACGGAATTAAACTAAATGAACAAATTGCAATTAAAACATAATGTAAATATGAAATTGATGAAATGGAATGAATGGATGCTAGCCAAGGGGTTCATCTCCACACATGTTACACTTGCATAATAAAAAGATTTCTAATTGCATTTCAATGAATTATGAAACTCATCACCCCGGGTTAATTAGGTCCGCTTAAATTAACCGTCAAGTTTTCCTTAAGTTAATGAATTGGATGATTGCATACGACAACCCAAAGCATTCCTCACAAGTTCCCTACATGAATTGCATAATAGAGATACAAGCAAGAATCATTAAGCAACATGAAAACTATAAGTGTTGACGAGGCATTCGTTACTATGATTGCATGAAACTTATGCCAAGAACTTGTTTAACGCGATTGTTTATAAGCAACCTCAACTACTTGTGAATATAAGTTCATAACTATTACGTGAAACTCACTTATATTCTAGCGTCAAATTCATGCATGAAAATTAAGCGTCAACTCTCAATAAACATACATAAATAGGTTATCAATCAAACAGCTAAACGAATTGAATTCACAACTTATGAAACGTAATTAAAAGTAATCAAATCATATTGCAAGCATAAACATATATTTCGAATCACCCCCTAGCTAAGGGGGGTTTAGTTCCTCATACGTACAAAACAAAGAGAATTGAAATTAAACATTGAAATCAAAGAAACGCCTAAACATTCCAACAACTCAAACTTGAATTGTATGAACGTTTAGGCCCTCTTCTCTTCCTCTTCGTTGTAGCATAAGGTCTAGGGATAGTTGGTTGGGGGGATGGAAGTGTGGAATTATGGAAGTGGATGAGGAGTGGTGGAAATGGAAGAATGGTTTTTGGATTCTAAGGGAGACTCACGGCACAAGGGAGAAAGGGATGTGTTTGTGGTGTGTTGTGTATGAAATGAGATGATCTTTGAATGAATGAATGCAAGGGTATTTATAGGAGTAGTGAAGGTGTATATGGCTGTTTATTTAAGCATGCAAGTGGCTTGAATGTGGTGGAAAAACAGCTAGGAAAGCATGTGAAAATCTGGAAAGCATAAGGATCCCACGGCATGGCTTGTTGTTGGTGCTGGAATTGCATGTGTGTGCATGTGTTTGGGAAGTTTTTGATGATTTTCTGGCTGCAATGATGAAGAATTTAATAAATAATGCATGTAGGTGGCTGAAATGATGAAGAATGAGTGGTGGAAATGAAAGGGAAAGCTGGAAAGACATGTGAAGATGCTGGAATTTCAATGTGAGGTGCACGGCAATGTGTTTTCAGGATGGTTCTTTGTGGTTGTGATGCATGTGAATGCATGTGAATGATAGCTAGGGTGTGTGATGATGAGTGTATGTGGAATAAAGAATGAATGGTGGCTGAATTGAAGGAGTGGGAAGCTGGAAAGTTGAAGGGGATACAAGGCACAAGATTTTTAGGATGCATGTGTTGGTGAATGGTGGTGAAAATGCATGTGATGAAGAATGAATAAAGAAATGCATGTAGGGTTAGCTAGGTTGGCTTTGTTTGGATGCATGTGTTGGCTCAATTATATTGTTGGGAAGGCATGTGGATTAGGTGGAATGTAGGTGGGTTGTAATGATGAATGCATGTGTTTGCAAGGAGGAAAGGTGCAGAAAATGGAAAGAATTGCACGGCAATGTGTTTTGGGTGCATGTGTGTGAATGTTTGGCTTAATGATTAAGGGGGAAAGCTTGGAAAGCATGTGGCTAGGTTGGTTGAATGATGATGGAAATGCATGAGTGACAACTAGATATGTTGATGAATGCATGTGTTTGGTGGGAACAAAGGGGGAAGCATGGCTTTGATGGTGTTTTGTAAAGGGGAACATGGTGTGTGTAATTGCATGTGTGTGAATGTGGGTTAAAGTGATGCACGGCTAGGAAATGTGAGAGAATGATGTGCATGTGTGTGAATGCATGTGGAATTAAGAAGAGTATGGAAGTGAATAAATCATAATAGGGCTAGTTTAAAGGGCTAGGGTTTAAGTACATAGAATGGGCCTAAAATAGGTTGGTTTGCATGGCATAGAATGTTTGATTGGGCTAGAGGTTTTCCATGGCTCAAAGGATTTGTTTGATTGGGCTAGGCCCTTTGTTTTATGTCCCCAAAGAGCATACAAGGCTTCAATTTCGTCCATCCTCTTTGCTCCATGATTAAGCTATCCAATCCATGCCCAAAAGTGCCCCAAATAGCCTCAAAATGCACTTTCTTGCTCCCTAAGCCCTTAGAACCTGAAAACACACAAAAGAAGCATAAAGGACTAAAATAACTAGAGAAACATAACGTAAATGCACGAGAACAAGCCATTTAAGTCGCATGAATATGCTCCTATCAGTGATTAAAGGGAGTGCATGTTTGAATGATTAAAGGGACATGTGGGGGTGGAAATGATGAATGAAATGCATGTGAATGACAGCTAGATATGTTGATGAATGCATGTGACTTGTTTGTCGTGAGTGATTGTGCACGGCAAAGGGGGGAAGAAATGGGCTGGAATATGTGGTGGATGATTAAAGGTATGTTGCTAATGGTTTATGATAAGTGATAAGTGGTGATGATAAATGTATGATATGTGATTATGATAAGTGATAAGTGGTGATGATAAGTAATGATATGTGGGAGTGTGGCTGAAATGAAGGAGTGGAATGTTGGAATGTTATGCATGGCTAAGGATATAGGAAAGGTTTAAATGTCCTAAAACTAAAGGGAACAAGGTTCCAACACTTTGTTCTTCAATTAGGTCTTCAATTTCGTCCAACACTTTGGATCCAAGCATAAGCTATCCATCCTTAGCCCAAAAGTGCTCCAAAAGTCTCCAAAATGCATCTTTTTGCTCCTTTAGCCCTTTGGACCTACAAACACACGAAAATAGCTTAAAGTACTAAAATAACTAAAGAAACATAACGTAAATGCACGAGAACAAGCCATTTAAGTCGCATGAATATGCTCCTATCACCGTAGCCTCCCATTGATCTATGAAACCATCTCAGCCATTCACCCTATTAACCCTAGTAAAACAAGCAGCCGCACCTAATTTTCATTCATACACTAATCAGCCACCATAACCCTAAAATTCTCTCTAATCCGCAGCCACCTTTCTATCTCCCCCCTCCATTCCAGCCACTTCCAAGCCTTGCCGCAGCCACTCCACCACTTCCCACACCATTCCACACCATCCTACACCTTCCACCACCATTGCCGCACCACCAAACCTCCATAAAACCATCCCAAAACCAGAAACTCACCCAAAATCATCCAAAACCATCTCTGCCGCAGCAAGGAGAAGAGGAAAGAGGATCTTCGACGCGCACCAATTCAAGTGGATTCGTTGGGCGTTCTAGGTGTAATCAATCCTTTGTGCTTTATGTTTAAATTCATTTGTAATTCTCTTTTTGTGAACATGAGAGGCTAAACCCCTAATTAGCTAGGGGGTGATTCGAAACCATGTTTATGCTTGCAATATGAATTGATTACATTTGGTTGGAATTTCATGAGTTGTGGATTCAATTTGTTCAACTGTTTGATTGATAACTTATTTATGTATGTTAATTAAGAGTGCACGCTTAATTTTCATGCATGAATATGACGCTAGAATATAAGTGAGTTTCACCTAATAGTTATGAACTTACATTCACAAGTAGTGGAGGTTGCTTATAAACAATCGCGTTAAATGAATTCTTGGCACTAGTTTCATGCTCATCATAGTAACGAATGCCTCGTCAACACTTATAGTTTTCATGACGCTTAATGATCTTTGATTGTATCTTTATTGTGCTTTTCACGTAAAGGACTTTTGGAGAATGTTTTGAATTGCGTTGCGCTAACCCATCCAATTCATTAACTTAAGGAGAACTTGACGGTTAATTTAAGCGGACCTAATTAACCCGGGGTGTTGAGTTTCATAATTCATCGAAAGACCAACTGAAAATCAAAGTGTATGCAAGTGTGACATGTGTGGAGAAGAACCTTCTAGCTAGCATTCATCCATATTTTCATCCAATTCATCTTTACAATCTGCCCTAATTTACAATCTGTGCATTTAGTTTAATTTCGTCAAAAACTCAATCCCCCTTTACTTTTGTGTCCAATTTAGCTAGAAAGTGTCCTAGTTTGTGTTTATAAGTGTTTTGATTCAAGTTGTTGCACAAATTCGTCCAAATTCACCAAAGTGCTCAAAACTGCCCAGAAAGTGTTTTTAAGGCAGTTTTGAGTGTTTTGGGGCTGTTTTGAGTCTTTTGATTTGTTTTAGTGTTTTTATTGTTTAGTTTTGCATTCTTTGAGTCTAGTTTAGTGTTTCAAACTTTATTTTACGTTTTTGAGTCAGTTTCCAAGTGATTTTGCGATCCCTCCTAATCCCCGATTAAGAACGATCCCTACTTATTCATATACTACAATTGTCACAAGAGGGTTTTAAATTTGTGTGCTTACTTAGTTCGCATCACTATCCAAATCAGGTGGGGACTTAAACCTAGCTAATTAGGGGGAATCAATTACACATTTAAACACCTATTTCAGTTTCTAGAAGATTTATCCATACCAATGCCGCAAGACACTGATAGGAGCATATTCATGCGACTTAAATGGCCTGTTCTTGTGCATTTACGTTATGTTTCTTTAGTTATTTTAGTCCTTTATGCTTCTTTTGTGTGCTTTCAGGTTCTAAGGGCAAAGTATGCAAAAGGGTGCATTTTGGTGCATTTTGGAGTAGTTTGGGGCGTTAAATGGATTGCATATACTTGAAGCCAAGTAGATGGACGAAATTGAAGACCAAAGGAGGCCCTTTGTACCAGAAATTCACACCAACACATCCCATTTCAAAATGCATTCCAATCATTCCAGCCAAGCCACATGCACTCCCTTTAATTTATTCAACCTAGCTGTCAAAGCACATGCACATTCACCCTAATCATTCAACCAACTTTGCACATGCATTCATCATCATAACCTAGCTGTCATTACCCTTTAATCACATGCATAAATCAGCCACATGCATCTCCCATCACCATTCCAGATTTCCACCAAGTTCCTAGCTGTCATATTCCCTCCTTTTCACCTATAAATAAGCATCCATTGCAGCCACAATTCATTCATTCTCATTCATACACAATTCACTCTTCCATATTCAGAATGTAGACCATCAAACCACCCTTGCCGTGCCCTCCCTACCAATCCAAACACCACCAGAAATCATCCCATTGCCGTGGCCTCCCTCATCCATTTCCATAATTCCCTAATCCATTCAACACACCAAAACTCACCTTAGACCTTGTGCTACAACGAAGAGGAGGAGAAGAGTGCCTAAACGTTCATACAATTCAAGTTTGAGTTGTTGGAATGTTTAGGTGTTTCTTTTCCTCGAATCCAATGTTTAATTTCAATTCTCTTTGTTTTGTACGTATGAGGAACTAAACCCCCCCCCTTGGCTAGGGGGGGATTCGAAATATATGTTTATGCTTGCATTTTGATTTGATTACTTCTAATTACGTTTCATAAGTTGTGAATTCAATTTGTTTAACTGTTTGATTGATAACTTATTTATGTATGTTTATTGAGAGTGCACGCTTAATTTTCATGCATGAATATGACGCTAGAATATAAGTGAGTTTCACCTAATAGTTATGAACTTATATTCACAAGTAGTGGAGGTTGCTTATAAACAATCGCGTTAAATGAATTCTTGGCAAGAGTATCATGCATTCATAGTTACAATTGCCTCATCAACACTTATAATTTTCATAGAACATAATGATCTCTCATTGTATCTCTTCTATGCATTCATGTTGAGAACCATCGGAGAATGATTTGAATTGTCGCATGCATCATCCAATTCAATAACATAAGGAAAAGTTGAGAGTTAATTAGTGCATCACGGTTAACTTGGGGTGTTGAGCATCATGGTTTATTGAAAAGCAATTGGAAATCGTTTTATATGCAAGTATAACATGTGTGGAGATGAACCCCTTAGCTAATCCATCCATCATCTTGTTTTCAAGGAATTCGTTTTACAATCTGCCTAGTTTGTTACTTTGTTTTGTTATTTCAATTTTCGTCAAAACAAAACCCCCCTTTACTTTCTTGTTCTATAGTGTTTAGAATTTGTTTAATTTGTGTTTTAAAGTGTTTTGAATCAACCTATAATCTTAAATTCGTCCAAATTTGTGTTTAAGGTTAGAAATTGCCTAGTTAGTGTTTTTAGGCAGTTTTGAGTCTTTTGAACCTGTTTTGAGTCCTTTGAGTCTTTGTATTGTCCAAATTAGTTAGAAAGTGTCTTAGTTTGTGTTTATAAGTGTTTTGATTCAATTTGTTATACAAATTCGTCCAAATTCACCAAAGTGCTCAAAACTGCCCAGAAAGTGTTTTTAAGGCAGTTTTGAGTGTTTTGGGTGATGTTTGAGTCTTTTGGTTTGTTTTAGTGTTTTAAGCGTTTAGTTTCGCTTTCTTTGAGTTTAGTTTAGTGTTTTAAACTTTATTTTACGTTTTTAAGTCAGTTTCCAAGAGATTTGCAATCCCTCCTAACCCCCGGTTAAGAACGATCCCTACTTATATCTATACTACAATTGTCAAAAAGAGGGTTTAATTTGTGCGCATATAATTCTCGCATCAAATTTTGGCGCCATTGCCGGGGATTAGCAACTTTGCTAATCCCTTGGATTGTTTTATTTTCGTTTGTTTTTATTTTATTCCAGATTCTTAATCTTGTTTTGTTTCTTGTTCTAGGTACTAGTTTATGACTCGGAGTTCTCATCCGATTCATGAACATATCCTGGAGTGATTGGGTTCTTCGTCCGGCTACAAGACGTAAAAGAAAGCGCTACTTGGGAGGCAACCCAATACACTGAAATAAAAAAAAAAAAAATATTATCAACAACAAAAGAGAAAGAATGTAGCCTTCACAAAGGTTGTGTACGTGAAGCCCTACTACATGGCAACACTCTCAGAGCAGGAGGCATCGGAGCAGGAGGCATCGGAGCAGAAGGCATCGAAGCAAGAGGCATCGGAGATAGAGCATTCGAGGCCTCAATACTTGGCGGAACGCTGGATGACCCAGGAAAAAGGTGCCTCTGGAAGAAAGACGCAAGCCTTTGACGGTCACTTTGCATTTGACCTTGAGATTCTTGCATCTCATCAAGCTTCCTCTTCATGCCTGTCGAATAATTATTGGCAAGCATGATGCGAAAATTATACGCACACAAATTAAACCCTCTTTTTGACAATTGTAGTATAGGTATAAGTAGGGATCGTTCTGGACCGGGGATTAGGAGGGATTGTTAATCTCTTGGAAACTGACTCAAAAACGTAAAAACACAATATAAAACACTAAACTAGACTCAAAGAATGTGAAAACTAAACGTTAAAACACTAAAACAAACCAAAAGACTCAAAATGCTTTAAAAACACAAACTAAATTGATTTCTAACTAAATTGAACAATAAAGTAAAGGGGGATTGAGTTTTAGACAGAATTAAACTAAATGAACAAATTGCAATTAAAACATAATGTAAATATGAAATTGATGAAATGGAATGAATGGATGCTAGCCAAGGGGTTCATCTCCACACATGTTACACTTTGCATAATAAAAAGATTTCTAATTGCATTTCAATAAACCATGAATTCTCAATGCTCCGGGTTAATTAGGTCCGCTTAAATTAACCGTCAAGTTTTCCTTAAGTTAATGAATTGGATGATTGCATACGACAACCCCGAGCATTCCTCACAAGTTCCCTACATGAATTGCATAATAGAGATACAAGCAAGAATCATTAAGCAACATGAAAACTATAAGTGTTGACGAGGCATTCGTTACTATGATTGCATGAAACTTATGCCAAGAATTTGTTTAACGCGATTGTTTATAAGCAACCTCCACTACTTGTGAATATAAGTTCATAACTATTACGTGAAACTCACTTATATTCTAGCGTCAAATTCATGCATGAAAATTAAACGTTCATTCTTAATAAACATACATAAATAGGATATCAATCAAATAGTTAAACAAATTGAATTCACAACTTATGAAACGTAATTAAAAGTACTCAAATCATATTGCAAGCATAAACATATATTTCGAATCACCCCCTAGCTAAGGGGGGTTTAGTTCCTCATACGTACAAAACAAAGAGAATTGAAATTAAACATTGAAATCAAAGAAACGCCTAAACATTCCAACAACTCAAACTTGAATTGTATGAACGTTTAGGCCCTCTTCTCTTCCTCTTCGTTGTAGCATAAGGTCTAGGGATAGTTGGTTGGGGGATGGAAGTGTGGAATTATGGAAGTGGATGAGGAGTGGTGTTTGGATTATAAGGGAAGGGGACTCACGGCTAGGAAGAAGAATGGATGTGTTGGAGGGGTGTTGTGTTGTGAATGAGATGATGAATGAATGAATGAATGCAAGGGTATTTATAGGAGTAGTGAAGGTGTATATGGCTGTTTATTTAAGCATGCATGTGGCTTGAATGTGGTGGAAAAACAACTATGAAAGCATGTGAAAATCTAGAAAGCATAAGGATCCCACAGCATGGCTTGTTGTTGGTGCTGGAATTGCATGTGTGTGCATGTGTTTGGGAAGTTTTTGATGATTTTCTGGCTGCAATGATGAAGAGTTTAATAATTAATGCATGTAGGTGGCTGAAATGATGAAGAATGAGTGGTGGAAATGAAAGGGAAAGCTGGAAAGACATGTGAAGATGCTGGAATTTCAATGTGAGGTGCACGGCAATGTGTTTTTAGGATGGTTCTTTGTGTTTGTGATGCATGTGATTGCATGTGTTGATGAATAGGATTGTGGAAAGGCAAGGGAATGCACGGGTTAGGCTTGAAGAAAAGGTGTGTGAATGGGGTAATTGAATAATGGGAATGCATGTGCATTAAAGGGGGAAATGTTAGGTGGGAAATGCATGTGAAGGTGCTGGAAATGTGAGTAGGCCACGGCATGGAGTGTTTTCTTGATGGTTTTGGGTGATTAATTCATGGGATAGACAGCTAGGGGGGGAACATATGCATGTTGGTGCATGAATTATATAATGAAAAGTGAATGATTAGTGCTCTAGTGTTAGGACAAAGGTTCAGCTGAAATGAAAGGGAATGTGCACGGTATGAATGTGTTTTGGGTGTGTGTGTGTGAATGTGTGGCTTAATGATTAAGTGAATGAGTATGTGGCTGCATGTGGATTAAAGGGGTGTGAATGGTGGTGTAATGATGAAATGAAATGGCTAGAAAGGTTATGAAATGCACGGCAAGAATTCCAGGATGCATGTGTGTGTGAATGTTGGTGAAAATGCATGTGAAAGTCACGGCTAGGATGTGTTTGGGTGCTTGAAATGCATGTGAATGCATGTGGCTAAGGGTTGTTGAATTAATGATGGAGGAATAAGTGCATGTTGTTGAATTGGTGGTGAATGTGCATGGCAAAGAATGGATTTGGCTGCAATGATGTGTAATTGGGCTACGGTTTAAGTGCATGAAATGGACCCAAATTGCTCCCCCTTGCATGGCAAGGAATGGTGTTTGTGTTAAGCCCACGGCAAGATGAATGTAATTGGGTTAGGGCCATTGTTTTGTGTCCTTAAGTGCATACAAGGCCTTCAATTTCATCCAACACTTGGGCTCCAAGCATAAGCTATCCATCCTTAGCCCAATAGTGCTCCAAAAGGCCCCAAAACACTCCATAATGCATCCTTTCGTCAAACACGTCTTATGATCCTGAAAACACACAAAAGAAGCATAAAGGACTAAAATAACTAAAGAAACATAACGTAAATGCACGAGAACAAGCCATTTAAGTCGCATGAATATGCTCCTATCAAAGCACGTGCAAACTTCTATTTTCGTGCTTAAGCTGTTTGATCTCCTGCTTGAGATTTTCCACCTCTGCCATCAATGATTCAACCTGACGGGAGCAAGCAAGCAGGCGTTGGCCCATGTTGGACACAGAGCCTGCGCACTGAACACTGAGAGCCAGGGACTCTTGAACGACCAACTCATCGGACCGTCCTGAAAGCAGCTGACTATCTTTGGGAGTGAGGAGGTTCCGAGCTACTATTGTAGCTGTTGTGGCATCCTGCATCACGGAGTCTTCACCTGTAAGAGGATCGTTAGAAGATAAGAAAGAAGGGCGCAATACGTTACCTTGACGCGGCGCGCCCGTATCACTGCTGAGACTCAATTCTAAGCTAAGGTTCGATGGGTTTGCCATTTTTCAAAAGTGTTCAAAGAGAAGGGCTGGATGGAGTTAAATTTCAAAGGGCCGGAGACGATTTTCACAGATGGGCAATCTTCAGAGTGTGTATGTTGGTGGTGATCGATAGCTCTATAAAAAGCCAAGGCGACGCGTCCACCGATTCAAAAAGCCAGAATTTCCTGCGTAAAGTTCGGCGACGCTCTCTCGGCTTTTCAGAAAACGCATTCAACTTTGTCAAAAGATCTCTGACAAAGTTGAAGACACGTGGAGGCCATCATCGCAACTACACATCTTTAGCCGACAAGCGCAAAGTTCGGCGACGCTTTCTCTGCTTTTCAGAAAACGCGTGTAACTTTGTCAAAAGTGGCGGTCGTTCAGAAATCGAAGAGGCGTCGTTCAGAAATCAAAGGAGCGCATTCAAAGATCGAAGAGTCGTCACTATTTCAAAAAGCCGGATTTACGGGATCAAAACGTTTGTCGACAACGGTAAAAGAACAGTACCACCACTTGCTATTGGGAAATCCCTATATATGTCGACCTTCATCTTTTATGG
Organism: Pyrus pyrifolia; assembly: GCA_016587475.1. Lineage (NCBI taxonomy): Eukaryota > Viridiplantae > Streptophyta > Magnoliopsida > Rosales > Rosaceae > Pyrus > Pyrus pyrifolia. The sequence continues at coordinate 2,256,330 of BNSU01000024.1, forward strand.
CAAGGCAGATGATGCAAACTAAGTAAGCACACAAATTAAAACCCTCTTGTGACAATTGTAGTATATGAATAAGTAGGGATCGTTCTTAACCGGGGATTAGGAGGGATTGCAAAATCACTTGGAAACTGACTCAAAAACGTAAAATAAAGTTTAAAACACTAAACTAGACTCAAAGAATGCAAAACTAAACAATAAAAACACTCAAACAAATCAAAAGACTCAAAACAGCCCCAAAACACTCAAAACTGCCTTAAAATCACTTTCTGGGCAGTTTTGAGCACTTTGGTGAAATTGGACGAATTTGTGTAATCAAATGAATCAAAATGCTTAAAAACACAAACTAAGACACTTTCTAACTAAATTGGACACTAAAGTAAAGGGGGATTGAGTTTTTGACGAAATTAATTAAATTGCACAGATTGTAAATTAGGCAGATTCTAAATATAAATTTGATGAAAATATGGATGAATGCTAGCTAGAAGGTTCTTCTCCACACATGTTACACTTGCATACACTTTGATTTTCAGTTGGTCTTTCGATGAATTATGAAACTCAACACCCCGGGTTAATTAGGTCCGCTTAAATTAACCGTCAAGTTTTCCTTAAGTTAATGAATTGGATGATTGCATGCGACAACCCAAAGCATTCCCCACAAGTTCCCTACATGAATTGCATAATAGAGATACAAGCAAGAATCATTAAGCATCATGAAAACTATAAGTATTGACGAGGCATTCGTTACTATGATTGCATGAAACTTATGCCAAGAATTTATTTAACGCGATTGTTTATAAGCAACCTCCACTACTTGTGAAAATAAGTTCATAACTATTAGCTGAAATTCACTTATATTCTAGCGTCATATTCATGCATGAAAATTAAGCGTGCACTCTCAATCAACATACATAAATAAGTTATCGATCTAGCAGTTAAACAAATTGAATTCACCATTCATAAAATTCCAACCAAAAGTAATCAATTCATATTGCAAGCATAAACATCGTTTCGAATCACCCCTTAGCTAACTAGGGGGATTTAGCCTCTCATGGTCACAAAAAGAGAATTACAAATGAATTTAAACATAAAGCACAAAGGATTGATTACACCTAGAACGCCCAACGAATCCACGTGAATTGGTGCGCGTCGAAGCTCCTCTTTCCTCTTCTCCTTGTTGCGGCAGATTGGTTAAATGGTGTTTTTGGGTGATTTTCTGGTTTAGGGATGGAGTTATGGTGATAAGGTGGTGCGGCAAGGTGGTGAAGTGATGGAGGAAGGTGTCTAAGGTGGTGGAGAGTGGTGGAATGGCTGCGGCAATGATGGGGGATGGCTGGAAATTGGCTAGAATGGAAGGGATATGCACGGGTTTGAATGGGTTTTGGTGATGGTGGCTACGGCTGGTTGAATGAATGGGAGAATTAGGTTGTGAATGGATGCACGGATTGATGGGAGTGAATTAATGGGAGAGAGTGGCTGAATAGCTTAGGGTTATGGAATGCACGGCTTGGATAGAATGGATGGTGGCTGCACGGTTTTTGTGTATGAAGTTGTGTGTTTGATGCACGGATTGAAGGGGAAAGGCTCATGGAATTCACGGCTTAGGGGAATTAATTAGGGTGTATATGGCTGAATGAATTTGGAAGGAGAGGTGCGGCTGCAAGGGTGTAGAACTAGGGTTTATTTGGGTGAATGGCTGAGATGGTTTGATGAATAATAGAGCATAAAGGGTGCGGCTAGGGTTATAAAATATGTAGGGTTTCAGAAAATAAATCCTAATTTATTTTGGTTAATTAAAATTAAGTTAAAAGCTTATAGAACTAGGAAATAAAATCAGAAAATAAAAGGGATGGCTGCAAGGTAATTAGGGTGATTAGGGTTTAGGGTTTAATGCATGGATTTGGGCCTAAAATGCCCCCCCTTGCACGGCAAGGGAAAGGACTTGGGCTAAAGCCCACGACATTGGGTGTTAAGGGCCCTAGGGCCTTCGTTTTGTGTCCTAAAACGCCTACAAGGACTTCAAATTGGCTAGAAAATGCGGACGTTTAAGATTAGGAAAGGTTACCAAAACGGGAAACTTAGGGTCAACTTTCCTAAAATAGGAAGACTTGTTTGAGTAGGATTCTTCGTTTTGGTAAGAATTCATCGTTGGCGTAGGAATTCGTCGTTTCTTCAAGTCTTCAACTCATTCATTCCTCTTTCGCTCCAAAAGACTCCAATTTGCATCTTCTTGCACACTTTGGCCTTATAATCTGAAAATACACAAAAGTGGCCTTAAACACTGAAATAGATAAGTAAACACAACATAAATGCACGAGAACAAGCTAATTAAGTCGCATGAATATGCTCCTATCAATTTCCCCCACACTTAACTTTTGCTAGTCCTCGAGCAAAACAAAACAACTAAAGTAAACGATACGAAACAAAACAAACAAAACATAACCTAAACCTTCCAACGTTTGCCTCAGGGATTTCCAATGAAACATGACATGTCAAAAATCATGACGCACATAACTTTTAGTCTTACTTCCCCCTAAGCACATACTTAATCATAGTCACCATTCACTAGTTCGCATTTAATCAATTAAAACACATTTTGAATGTAGTAACATGCCTTAGAGACTTCCCTCAATTCCTCACTAGTTATGCACTCAATTTTCACTAAGATTTTCTGACTACACACCCTACACTAGTTATATGTGAGCAGATTGATGTAACATGAAAGACTAGTACTCACATATGTTATAACAAAGAAAGCAATTTCTAGAGTAATTAAACGTGTTTGGATATGATCTCATGAATGGAATGCTACTACTTAGATGCGAGAACCAGTGACACCATATGCTCATACCAAATTCAAACTCCACAATTGAAATGCACAACACTCAAAATAGAAGTCAAGGGTTGTAACGGGGCTTGGGGTTTTGGCTAACAAGGGAAGGTAAGGATAAACAAACGTTCTTTAAGCAATAATAAGTAAAGTAATGAAATTAAGACCTAGAATTCCCTTAGAATGCAGAAATCAACTTTTAAACAAATAGGGGAGATTCAAACAACTCTTAGGGCCTAATTCATTGTTTTGGGCCCTTACTTCAACAACCAATACTTTTCAACTCTTTTTCCCCTTTTTTTTTCTTTTCTTTTTCTTTCTTTATTTTTTTTTTTCTCTTTTTTTTTTTTTTTTTTCTAACCGTGCCTATGGCACAAAAACTCACATGAATACTCTTTCCCCCACACTTATTTTCTGCACACATTAATCAAAGGGAATTCATTCATGCTTACTATGCTTCAAAAACAAGGGTACAGATGGTCCTAATCTAGGCTAGGTGAGGGTAATGTGGGTTAACAAAGAAAGTAGGCTACACAAGGCTCAATGGGGTTAAATCCTACAAAACAAATGAAAAGGGAAATATGGCAATTTGGCTATGGTGTTCACTACATAACTTCATCTTGAATACGTGTTATGCAAATCAATGACATGCTTTGAATGAAATGGGCATGAGTTCTAGCATTTGGAACTAAGTGATGAAACGCCTTCTAAGTAGTAACCAAGCAAAGAATAATGAGATCATGCAACGACTTTAGAAAACATTAATGCACAGATGTTAACTCTCCAAATAACGTTTAGGCTCAAGTCTCACAGGGATGTAGCGTTTGTTTAAGTTCCTTCCTTCAAGCATGTTACAAAAACTAATTTTTTCCTTTGTGATTACATGTGAATTCGTGAACTATAACTACAACCAAGCATAAACCAAAGAGTATATCAAACGTCCATCCATGTTTGTAACTTTCTTTAACCGTCATGCAATCAAAAACCAAATCCTCATCATTGTGTTGGAAGGTACCCTACGACACAAACAAACACACAAAAACAACTCTTTTTGGGTTTTTCAAAACAATTTTTCAAATTTTAATGGTATTTTCGGATTTTTAAGTTAACACACTCTAAAACACTCTAAAATAGCTTAAAAACACTTAAAAACAGCAAAGAACAAGTTTAAACATGTTAGGTGGTAATACCCTACGAATTTCATGCAAAAATATCTCAAAACAGAATGTTACCCCCCCCACACTTAAACTAAACATTGTCCTCAATGTTTTAGACACAATTAAACACATTACTCATAACATAAAGTAAGCAACAAAGGGAAGGGTTTAGGGACGCAAATCTGAGTGTGGAGCGATTCCCAAGTTCTTCCTTTGTTGATAGCATGGGTTGCCTCCCACGAAGCGCTTGCTTTAACGTCTTCCAGCCGGACGATGCTCCCTTCAAGGTTTATGGAACCCCACGGCATGGGGGGGGTGCAACTACAATCTGTCCAACGAACCACTTCATGCTTTGGGTCATTGAATGGAGTGGGATAATGATCCTTTCTTATTGTCGTGTTTTTCTTTTCTACATCAACACGAATTCTCCCACGACGTTGAATTCGATTAGGTACCTACACCACACGAGGTAACAACCTATTAGTTGAAATGGGAATCAAATTTGGAATAGGTGGCTTACCTTTGTACGGCAAAGAAGTGGTAGCACAATGGACGGATGCACAAGAGTTGCTCATGGCCAATTATGGTCCTTTCAAGGTTGGAGCCGTGCATTCCTTGTTCTCTACTCCAAGTTCCTTCTCGGTGGTAGTTCGAGAAACATCCTTCTTGATCTTTGTTGAATACTCCGTCTCTATGTGTTCAATTACCTTAATGGCACAACAAGAACGAACATCATTAGTATTCTCAATCGATTCAGGAATCTTAAAGTTAATCATATCACCACCAAAGGCCATAGTGACTGCTTCCTTGGCCACATCAATCTTGGTTTGAGCCGTTTTCATGAAAGGTCGTCCAAGTAAGAGTGGTGATGATGGAGAGTGTGCCGAATCTTCCATGTCAAGCACATAGAAATCTGCAGGAAAAATCAAATGGTCTACCTGCACCAAAACATCCTCCAAAACTCCTTTCGGGTATGCATTAGATCTATCAGCTAATTGAATAATAACACCATCCTTTTTAAGCTCTCCTAGATTCATAGATGCATAAACAGAATATGACATGACATTAATTGAGGCACCTAAATCTAGCATGGCATGTTCGAACTTTGTATTTCCAATTACACAAGGGATAGTGAAACTACCTGGATCTTTGCATTTGGGAGGTAGTTTGCATTGCAAGATGGCAGAGACATTCTCACTTACATGAACCACCTCTTTTTCCTGAATCTGTTTCCTTGTTGTATAAAGCTTTTTCAAGAACTTCGCATACTTCGGGATTTGCTTGATTGCATCCAAAAGGGGTATGTTGACTTGAACTTTTCTAAATGTCTCTAGAACATCTTTTTCCTCCTCTTCTTTCGTGGATTGCAAAAATCTGCTAGGAAAAGGAACATTGGGTGGAACAAAGTTAGAATTAATCAATTTTGACCCCAACTTACCTTTGGTGGCCGACTGAGATGAGTTGGGTGCATTAATGTCCCTTGGTAGTTGCGGCAAAGGTGTTTGTACCCTTGCCGTGGGCTTGCTTGCTTCCTCTTCTTCATGTTGCAGCTTTTCATCTTCTTCTTCTCTTGATTTTGGTGGTTGTGGGGTGGTTCCAACTTCCTTGCCACTTCTCAAGGTAATTGCGTTGGCGGTCTCAAAGCCTCCCTTCGGATTTGGAATGGTTGAGCTAGGGAGCTTGCCTTGGTCTCGGAATTGCCCTACAAACTCCGCAATTTGGCCAATTTGTTTTTCCAATTGATCCACCCTCTTTTCTTGATTCTGCATCGCTTTAGCTTGGTTTTCTTGCCCCTGAGACAAATTCGTTAGTAACTTAAGAAGTGTATCATTGTCTAAAGAGTTACCTGAACTTGTTTGGGCAGATTGTGGAGGTGCTTGTTTGGGTGCGAATGGCTTGGTGAAGAAGCCCGGAGGTTGTTGCCTAAAGCCCCCTTGTTGTGGTGGTTGTTGGGGCTCTCTCCATTTGAAGTTTGGGTGGTCTCTCCAACCCGGATTGTAAGTGTTCGAGTACGGGTCGTTCCTTGGTTGGTTTTGACCCTGAAATCCAATCGCATTGGCGCTTTCCCATCCACCATTTTCTATGAGTTGCAGGCACTTCTCAGAAGCATGTCCTTGGATCGAACACACCCCGCATACAACCGGTCCTTGCATCCTCATGCCTTCGGCCATCTGAGACACAATGGAAGTAAGATTAGCTAACTGTGAATGAATATCAGGTGCGGAACTTACCTCATGAACCTGCTGCCGTGGGGGTCCTCTTTGTCCCACTCCTTCATATTGTTGAGCGTTCAACGCTCGGTTCGCGATCAAGACCTTGGCCGCCATGGGCATCTTGTCCACCAATGCTCCACCCGCCGATGCGTCGAGCATTTGTCGTTCGATTGGCAGGAGCCCCTCATAGAAGTATTGCAGAAGCAACTCCTCCTTCATCTGGTGCTGTGGACAAGAAGCAACAAGAGATTTAAAACGTTCATAGTACGTAGGAAAAGACTCACCATCTTCTTGCTGGATTCCACTTATCCTTTTTCGTAAAAGGATGATTCGAGAAGTTGGGAAGAACTTCTCCAGAAAGGCCCTCTTCATGCTTTCGCACGATGTGACGGTTCCGGGAGCTAAATCGTACAACCAATCCTTGGCTTTGTCCATCAAAGAAAATGGAAAAGCCTTCATCTTCAATATACTTCCGTCAACGTTGACAGGAGTCATGCTTGAGCACACCACCTCGAATTCCTGCAGGTGCTTGTTCGGATCCTCCATGGACATCCCATGGTACTTCGGAATGTGGTGGAGCAAGCTTGACTTCAACTCAAACTCCTCGGTCTTCCCTTCAGCCGGTGGGGGATATTGAATGCACAAAGGTGCTGCATTAGCTAATCCCGAAGCGGAAAGCTCCTTAAGTGTCCGGTTGTCTACGGCCATAACTTGTGGTTCTTCAACTACTCTTGCCGTGGGTTCCTCAAAGATCCCTGCCGTGGCCTGTTCTTCCTCTTCTAGGCCTTGTTCGTCAAGCTCAGGTTCTGGGCTTGGTGGATTCGACTCGTGGTGCTTCTTCCTTCGTCTCAAAGTTCTCTCAAAATCGCTGTCAAAGTCCAATATATCCTCACGAATCGGTTGAGAGCTCCGAGTCATGCACTAGTACCTAAAACAAGGAAAACAAAACAAAATCAGAAACTTTAACAAACTAAATAAATAAATAGAAATTAAACAATCCAAGGGATTAGCAAAGTTGCTAATCCCCGGCAACGGCGCCAAAAATTTGATGCAAACTAAGTAAGCACACACATTAAAATACTCTTGTGACAATTGTAGTATATGAATAAGTAGGGATCATTCTTAACCGGGGATTAGGAGGGATTGCAAAATCACTTGGAAACTAACTCAAAAACGTAAAATAAAGTTTAAAACACTAAACTAGACTCAAAGAATGCAAAACTAAACAATAAAAACACTCAAACAAATCAAAAGACTCAAAACAGCCCCAAAACACTCAAAACTGCCTTAAAATCACTTTCTGGGCAGTTTTGAGCACTTTGGTGAAATTGGACGAATTTGTGTAATCAAATGAATCAAAATGCTTAAAAACACAAACTAAGACACTTTCTAACTAAATTGGACACTAAAGTAAAGGGGGATTGAGTTTTTGACGAAATTAATTAAATTGCACAGATTGTAAATTAGGCAGATTCTAAATATAAATTTGATGAAAATATGGATAAATGCTAGCTAGAAGGTTCTTCTCCACAAATGTTACACTTGCATACACTTTGATTTTCAGTTGGTCTTTCGATGAATTATGAAACTCAACACCCCGGGTTAATTAGGTCCGCATAAATTAACCGTTAAGTTTTCCTTAAGTTAATGAATTGGATGATTGCATGCGACAACCCAAAGCATTCCCCACAAGTTCCCTACATGAATTGCATAATAGAGATACAAGCAAGAATCATTAAGCATCATGAAAACTATAAGTATTGACGAGGCATTCGTTACTATGATTGCATGAAACTTATGCCAAGAATTTATTTAACGCGATTGTTTATAAGCAACCTCCACTACTTGTGAAAATAAGTTCATAACTATTAGCTGAAATTCACTTATATTCTAGCGTCATATTCATGCATGAAAATTAAGCGTGCACTCTCAATCAACATACATAAATAAGTTATCGATCAAGCAGTTAAACAAATTGAATTCACCATTCATAAAATTCCAACCAAAAGTAATCAATTCATATTGCAAGCATAAACATCGTTTCGAATCACCCCCTAGCTAACTAGGGGGATTTAGCCTCTCATGGTCACAAAAAGAGAATTACAAATGAATTTAAACATAAAGCACAAAGGATTGATTACACCTAGAACACCCAACGAATCCACGTGAATTGGTGCGCGTCGAAGCTCCTCTTTCCTCTTCTCCTTGTTGCGGCAGATTGGTTAAATGGTGTTTTTGGGTGATTTTCTGGTTTAGGGATGGAGTTATGGTGATAAGGTGGTGCGGCAAGGTGGTGAAGTGATGGAGGAAGGTGTGTAAGGTGGTGGAGAGTGGTGGAATGGCTGCGGCAATGATGGGGGATGGCTGGAAATTGGCTAGAATGGAAGGGATATGCACGGGTTTGAATGGGTTTTGGTGATGGTGGCTGCGGCTGGTTGAATGAATGGGAGAATTAGGTTGTGAATGGATGCACGGATTGATGGGAGTGAATTAATGGGAGAGAGTGGCTGAATAGCTTAGGGTTATGGAATGCACGGCTTGGATAGAATGGATGGTGGCTGCACGGTTTTTGTGTATGAAGTTGTGTGTTTGATGCACGGATTGAAGGGGAAAGGCTCATGGAATTCACGGCTTAGGGGAATTAATTAGGGTGTATATGGCTGAATGAATTTGGAAGGAGAGGTGCGGCTGCAAGGGTGTAGAACTAGGGTTTATTTGGGTGAATGGCTGAGATGGTTTGATGAATAATAGAGCATAAAGGGTGCGGCTAGGGTTATAAAATATGTAGGGTTTCAGAAAATAAATCCTAATTTATTTTGGTTAATTAAAATTAAGTTAAAAGCTTATAGAACTAGGAAATAAAATCAGAAAATAAAAGGGATGGCCGCAAGGTAATTAGGGTGATTAGGGTTTAGGGTTTAATGCATGGATTTGGGCCTAAAATGCCCCCCCTTGCACGGCAAGGGAAAGGACTCGGGCTAAAGCCCACGGCATTGGGTGTTAAGGGCCCTAGGGCCTTCGTTTTGTGTCCTAAAGCGCCTACAAGGACTTCAAATTGGCTAGAAAATGCGGACGTTTAAGATTAGGAAAGGTTACCAAAACGGGAAGCCTTGTTTGAGTAGGATTCTTCGTTTTGGTAAGAATTCATCGTTGGCGTAGGAATTCGTCGTTTCTTCAAGTCTTCAACTCATTCATTCCTCTTTCGCTCCAAAAGACTCCAATTTGCATCTTCTTGCACACTTTGGCCTTATAATCTGAAAATACACAAAAGTGGCCTTAAACACTGAAATAGATAAGTAAACACAACATAAATGCACGAGAACAAGCTAATTAAGTCGCATGAATATGCTCCTATCAGCAGACCTGAAGAAAATGCCCAACTCTTCCTCACCTTTGAGGGCACACTCCCAGCAAAGCCTTTCGAAACACTCAATTCTTTCTTCTTCCCCAAAGATGATACCAGATGCCTGGAGTACAGATGACCCAGGAGGAAGCAGCACAACAAATACATATGCTGATTCATTCACTGCTTCTTCAAAAGCAAAGGTATTTCATATCATCAAGGTCAAAAGCAAAAGTATCTCATATCATGCTCTTTCCCTGTCTTTTCCTTTGTCTTTGTTATTACTCGCATAGCAAAGTAAAAGAAGCAATCAGCTGGCACTTGGAGTCAGTCTTCCGATCTGGAGCCGACTGCCTGGAAGCTATTCCCTGGTTGCTTACCTAGCGTTGCTCTCGAGTAGTCATCTTCAACGGTTGATACACTTCCAGAGAATGGACCACTTCTGCAAAGAGGAGAAAGTAAGGCAAGTGAAAATGATACATTGAAGCATGTGGAGACAAGCAACAACTGCATATGCTGAGCTATCCTCTAACCCTCTTCAATACGAATTGGAAAGATTGAACAAAGAAACAGATAAAAGGAGGAAGCTCAGACCTTCGGGGGAGACCAAAAGAATCCTGCTGCCCAGTTCAAGAGTAGCACAAAGGAAAATCAACGAGTGGAGGAGACCAAAAGAATCCTCCAGCCCAGTTCAAGAGTAAGCCTGTGGAATCACCAAGATCATGCCCATGCATTGAACAAAGGAAGGCCGAGAAAGCACTCCAATTCCAGATTTGCGTTCCTAAACTCTTCTCTTTGTTGTTGATTTTGTTTATGCCATGTTAGGTTGTTAGATGTTGTTTTGTTTGTTTATTTGTTATTTGTGTGAGTCTATGCTTGAAACATTGAGGACAATGTTTGATTTAAGTGTGGGGGGGGGGGGGGGGGGTAACTAAGTATATTTGATGCAAATTCGTGGGATTTTATCACCCATAACTTCAAATGTTGTTCTTTGTTGTTTTAAGGTGTTTTTAAGATGTTTTAGAGTGTTTTAGTATGTTTTGTTTTGATAACTCTGAAAATCACATAAAAATTTGAAAAACATGTTTTGAAAAGCCTAAAAAGAGTGTTTTGAGTCATTTTTGTGTGTTTGTGTCTTAGGGTACCTTCCAACAAAATGATAAGGATTTGGTTTGTAATTGCATGACTGTTAAAAAGAGTTATAAACATAGAGAAAAGTTTGATTTACTCTTGGTATATGCTTGGTTATGGTTATAATGTATGACTTCACATGCAATCATAAAAGAAAAATTCGTTTTTGTAACATGCTTGAAGGAAGGAACTCAAACAAACGCTACAACCCTGTGAGACTCGAGCCATTACCTTCTTTGGAGAGTTTTAATCTGTGATTCTTTGTTTTCTAAAGTTGTTGCATGATCTCATTATTCCTTGCTTGGTTGCTACTTAGAATGCAATTGTATCATGATAGAACTAAATGCTAGAACTTATATCCGTTTCATTCAAAGCATGACATTGAATTGCATAACATATATCAAGATGAAGTTGTGTAGTTGCCACCATAGCCAAATAGCCTTACTTCCCATATTTCGTATTTGTTGTAAGTTTTAACCATGTTGAGCCTTGTTTAGCCTTTATTCTTTGTTTACCCACATTATCCTCAGCTAGCCTAGTGTAGGACAGTCCACACCCTTGTTCTTAAAAGATAGTGAGCATGACTTAAATGAATTCCTTTTGAGTACATTATGAAAGAAAATGAGTGTGGGGGTAGGAATGCTTGTTCTTAAGTATGTTTTGAGATTCTGATAGGAGCATTTTCATGCGACTTAAATGGCTTGTTCTCGTGCATTTACGTTATGTTTCTTTAGTTATTTTAGTCATTTATGCTTCTTTTGTGTGTTTTCAGGTTCTAAGGACAAAGTATGCAAAATGGTGCATTTTGGTGCATTTTGGAGTAGTTTGGGGCGTTAAATGGATTGCATATACTTGAAGCCAAGTAGATAGACGAAATTGAAGATCAAAGGAGGCCCTTTGTACCAGAAATTCACACCAACACATCCCATTTCAGATTGCATTCCAATCATTCCAGCCAAGCCACATGCACTCCCTTTAATTTATTCAACCTAGCTGTCAAAGCACATGCACATTCACCCTAATCATTCACATACACAATCTGCCATCATTCACACATTCATTCCACATGCATTCCCTTCACAAATCAGCCACATGCACTTTGCCTTTCATCATTGCACCATAAATCAGCCACATGCACCCATAATCATTCAACCAACTTTGCACATGCATTCATCATCATAACCTAGCTGTCATTACCCTTTAATCACATGCATAAATCAGCCACATGCATCTCCCATCACCATTCCAGATTTCCACCAAGTTCCTAGCTGTCATATTCCCTCCTTTTCACCTATAAATAAGCATCCATTGCAGCCACAATTCATTCAATCCCATTCATACACAATTCATTCACCATTCACGCCAGAAATTCATCCCCTCTCTATAACACATCCGTACTTCACCATTCTTCATATTTTCTGCCCAAAAAGAAGCCTTGAGGTCCCCTACATCCATCCCTATCCTAAACACATCATTCTACACCATCCATAACTCCCCATCCCTCCAAACCTATCCTTAGACCTTGTGCTACAACGAAGAGGAGGAGAAGAGTGCCTAAACGTTCATACAATTCAAGTTTGAGTTGTTGGAATGTTTAGGTGTTTCTTTTCCTCGATTCCAATGTTTAATTTCAATTCTCTTTGTTTTGTACGTATGAGGAACTAAACCCCCCCCCCCTTGGCTAGGGGGGGATTCGAAATATATGTTTATGCTTGCATTTTGATTTGATTACTTCTAATTGCGTTTCATAAGTTGTGGATTCAATTTGTTTAACTGTTTGATTGACAACTTATTTATGTATGTTTATTGAGAGTATACGCTTAATTTTCATGCATGAATATGACGCTAGAATATAAGTGAGTTTCACCTAATAGTTACAAACTTATATTCACAAGTAGTGGAGGTTGCTTATAAACAATCGCGTTAAACGAATTCTTGGCATAAGTTTCATGCAATCATAGTAACGAATGCCTCGTCAACACTTATAATTTTCATAGAGCGTAATGATTCTTGCTTGTATCTCTATTATGCAATCATGTAGGGGACTTGTGGGGAATGTTTTGGGTTGTCGTATGCAATCATCCAATTCAATAACGTTAGGAAGATTTGAAGGTTAATTAGTGCATCACGGTTAACTTGGGGTGTTGAGAATTCATGGTTTATTGAAATGCAATTGGAAATCTTTTTATTATGCAAGTGTAACATGTGTGGAGATGAACCCATTAGCTAGCCATCCCATCCATTCAATTCCATCACATTCATCTTTACAATCTGTGCATTTTAGTTAATTTCGTCAAAAACTCAATCCCCCTTTACTTTAGTGTCCAATATAGTTAGAAAGTGTCTTAGTTTGTGTTTTTAAGTATTTTGATTCAAATTTTCACCCAATTTCGTCCAAATTAGTGTAGGTGCTCAAAACTGCCCAGAAAGTGGTTTTTAGGCAGTTTTGAGTCTTCTAGTTGCTGTTTTGGGTTTTAGGTTTGTTTAAGTGTTTTAACTTTTAGTTTTGCATTCTTTGAGTCAAGTTTAGTGTTTTAAACTTTGTTTTTGAGTTTTTAAGTCAGTTTCCAAGTGTTTAGCAATCCCTCCTAATCCCCGGTTAAGAACGATCCCTACTTATATCTATACTACAATTGTCAAAAAGAGGGTTTAATTTGTGTGCGTATAATTCTCGCATCAGATTCAAAAGAAAAGAAAAACAGAAAAGAAAAGAAAGAAAGAAAGAAAAAAAAAAAGCTTGAAAAAAATGAAAGAATGAGTGATTGAAGAAAGGGTCCAAAACACCAATTCTGGTCCTAAATTGTCTAAATTCTCCCTTTTTGTTCAAAAGTTGAGTTTTCATTCAAAAGTGAATTCTAAGTTGATTCAATTGCTTTGCTCACTATTTCTTTAAGAACCTTTGTTTTCCATATCACTTCTTTGTTAGCCAAACACCCCAAGCCCCATTACAACCCTTATGCTTCTATCTTGAGTGTTATGTGTTTCAATTTGTGGAGTTTGAACTTGGTATGAGCTTATGGAATCACTGGTTCTCGTTCTAAGTAGTAGCATTCCATTCATGAGATCATATTCATATTATTGTCGTAAATCCAGAAAATGCTTTCTTTGATATAACATAAGTGAGTATTAGTCTTCATATTTACATCAATCTTCTCACATATACCTAGTGTAGGGTGTGAAGTCAGAAAATCTGTGTGAAAATAGAGTGCATTCTAGTGAGTAATTGAGCAAATTCTCTAAGGCATGTTACTACATTCAAAACATGGTTTTAAATGCTTAATTGTGAACTAGTATGTGGTGACTATGAGTAAGAATGTACTTAAGTGTAAAGATGGCTAAAATCTGTGGGAATAATGAGTTTTAACTTGTCATGTGCATTGGAAATCCCTGAGACGATTGTTGGAAGGTGTAGGTTGTGTTTTGTTCGTTTTGTTTTGTTTTTGGTTTCTTTTGCTTTGTTTTGCTCAAGGACTAGCAAAAGCTAAGTGTGGGGGAATTTGATAGGAGCATATTCATGCGACTTAAATGGCTTGTTCTCGTGCATTTACGTTATGTTTCTTTAGTTATTTTAGTCCTTTATGCTTCTTTTGTGTGTTTTCAGGTTCTAAGGGCAAAGTATGCAAAAGGGTGCATTTTGGTGCATTTTGGAGTAGTTTGGGGTGTTAAATGGATTGCATATACTTGAAGCCAAGTAGATGGACGAAATTGAAGACCAAAGGAGGCCCTTTGTACCAGAAATTCACACCAACACATCCCATTTCAGATTGCATTCCAATCATTCCAGCCAAGCCACATGCACTTCCTTTAATTTATTCAACCTAGCTGTCAAAGCACATGCACATTCACCCTAATCATTCAACCAACTTTGCACATGCATTCATCATCATAACCTAGCTGTCATTACCCTTTAATCACATGCATAAATCAGCCACATGCATCTCCCATCACCATTCCAGATTTCCACCAAGTTCCTAGCTGTCATATTCCCTCCTTTTCACCTATAAATAAGCATCCATTGCAGCCACAATTCATTCATTCCCATTCATACACAATTCACTCTTCCATATTCAGAATGTAGACCATCAAACCACCCTTGCCGTGCCCTCCCTACCAATCGAAACACCACCAGAAATCATCCCATTGCCGTGGCCTCCCTCATCCATTTCCATAATTCCCCAATCCATTCAACACACCAAAACTCGCCTTAGACCTTGTGCTACAACGAAGAGGAGGAGAAGAGTGCCTAAACGTTCATACAATTCAAGTTTGAGTTGTTGGAATGTTTAGGTGTTTCTTTTCCTCGATTCCAATGTTTAATTTCAATTCTCTTTGTTTTGTACGTATGAGGAACTAAACCCCCCCTTGGCTAGGGGGGGATTCGAAATATATGTTTATGCTTGCATTTTGATTTGATTACTTCTAATTACGTTTCATAAGTTGTGAATTCAATTTATTTAACTGTTTGATTGATAACTTATTTATGTATGTTTATTGAGAGTGCACGCTTAATTTTCATGCATGAATATGACGCTAGAATATAAGTGAGTTTCACCTAATAGTTATGAACTTATATTCACAAGTAGTGGAGGTTGCTTATAAACAATCGCGTTAAATGAATTCTTGGCAAGAGTATCATGCATTCATAGTTACAATTGCCTCGTCAACACTTATAATTTTCATAGAACATAATGATCTCTCATTGTATCTCTTCTATGCATTCATGTTGAGAACCATCGGAGAATGATTTGAATTGTCGCATGCATCATCCAATTCAATAACATAAGGAAAATTTGAGAGTTAATTAGTGCATCACGGTTAACTTGGGGTGTTGAGCATCATGGTTTATTGAAAAGCAATTGGAAATCGTTTTATATGCAAGTGTAACATGTGTGGAGATGAACCCCTTAGCTAATCCATCCATCATCTTGTTTTCAAGGAATTCGTTGTACAATCTGCCTAGTTTGTTACTTTGTTTTGTTATTTCAATTTTCGTCAAAACAAAACTCCCCTTTACTTTCTTTTTCTATAGTGTTTAGAATCTGTTTAATTTGTGTTTTAAAGTGTTTTGAATCAACCTATAATCTTAAATTCGTCCAAATTTGTGTTTAAGGTCAGAAACTGCCTAGTTAGTGTTTTTAGGCAATTTTGAGTCTTTTGAACCTGTTTTGAGTCCTTTGAGTCTTTGTATTGTCCAAATTAGTTAGAAAGTGTCTTAGTTTGTGTTTATAAGTGTTTTGATTCAATTTGTTATACAAATTCGTCCAAATTCACCAAAGTGCAGAAAACTGCCTAGAAAGTGTTTTTAAGGCAGTTTTGAGTGTTTTGGGTGATGTTTGAGTCTTTTGGTTTGTTTTAGTGTTTTAAGCGTTTAGTTTCGCTTTCTTTGAGTTTAGTTTAGTGTTTTAAACTTTATTTTACGTTTTTAAGTCAGTTTCCAAGAGATTTGCAATCCCTCCTAATCCCCGGTTAAGAACGATCCCTACTTATATCTATACTACAATTGTCAAAAAGAGGGTTTAATTTGTGCGCGTATAATTCTCGCATCAGACACCATTCCTTGTAGGTTTAGGAATCATAATCCTTTTCCTACTCTTATATCACATTGATGCGTTACGAATGTGACACACAAATTAAACCCTATTTGTGACAATTGTAGTAATGATGTAAGTAGGGATCGTTCTAACCGGGGTTTAATTAGGGGTGCTAAACACTTTAAACTGACTCAAATAAATAAAATTAACCTTTAAAACACTTAACTCACTTAACAAAAACTCAAAACAAGTCCAGAAGACTCCAAATACTTAAAAACACAAAATAAGATAGATTGTAATGACTAAGACTTAACAAAATATGGGGGGTTTGTGTTTGGACGAAATTAAATTAAATGGACAGATTGTAAAGAAAACAGATTGTAAGACAATTTGTGATAGAAAATATGGATGAATGCTAGCTAGAAGTTTCTTCTCCACACATGTTACACTTGCATACAAGATGATTTTCGGTTGGTCTTTCGATGAATTATGAAACTCAACACCCCGGGTTAATTAGGTCCGCTTAAATTAACCGTCAAGTTCTCCTTAAGTTAATGAATTGGATGGTTTAGCGCAACGCAATTCACAACATTCTCCAAAAGTCCTTTACGTGAAAAGCACAATAAAGATACAATCAAAGATCATTAAGCATCATGAAAACTATAAGTGTTGACGAGGCATTCGTTACTATGATGAGCATGAAACTAGTGCCAAGAATTCATTTAACGCGATTGTTTATAAGCAACCTCCACTACTTGTGAATATAAGTTCATAACTATTAGGTGAAACTCACTTATATTCTAGCATCATATTTATGCATGAAAATTAAGGTAATCAATTCCAACTAAAGGTAATCAATTCATATTGCAAGCATAAACATGGTTTCGAATCACCCCCTAGCTAATGGGGGGTTTAGTTCCTCATACGTACAAAACAAAGATAAGTAAATTTAACCATGGAAATCAAGGAGAGAAAACACCTAAAAATTCCAACAACTCAAACTTGAATTGTATGAACGTTTAGGCCCTCTTCTCCTCCTCTTTGTTGCGGCACAAGGTCTAAGGACAGGTTTTGGGGTGGTATTTGTATGGAGGAATGGATGTGTGATGGTAGGGTAGTGTTTTGGTGTGTGGAGGTGTGGAATGGAGGGGAGAATTGTGGAAAGGCTGCGACAAGGTGTGGATGGTGCTGGAATTGGTGCTGTTTTGCACGGCAAAGGGATTGTTCATTCTTGGGTGATCAATGTGGCTTTTATAATGGGAGTGAATGGATGGGAGAGCATGTGAATGACAGCTAGGAGGGAATAAATGTATGATGGTGGCTGAATGATTAAAGGGAATGAATGGAAAAATAGCTAGGGTGAATGATTAAAGAGGGAATGCATGTATGGAATGACAGCTAGGTTGTTTATGTTTAGAATGTGGCTGATTGTTTATGTTGAGAAGTGAATGAATGGGAGAGTGCTGCGGCATAAGATGGGGAAAAGGGATGGTGGCTCAATTAATTAATGGGAGAGAATGGGAGTGACAACTAGGTTGAATGATGATGAGTGCATGTGGCTGAATTATTTGTTGCTGAGGGGATGCACGGGTTGATGAATGGGAAAAATTGCTGAATGATGAAGAGTGTCACAGCTTGGGGAGTGCATGATGATGGGTGCATGTGGTTGAATTATTTGTTGGGAAAGCATGTGAGTGAATGATTAAAGAGTGAATGGAAGAATGTGGCTGGAATGATGAAGTGGGAAAGCTGGAATGTTGGAGATGCACGGCAATGGTGTGAGTGAATGGGCTAGGCCCTTTGTTTTATGTCCTAAAGTGCATACAAGGCCTTCAATTTCGTCCAACACTTTGGCTCCAAGCATAAGCTATCCATCCTTTGCCCAAAAGTGCTTCAAAAGGCTCCAAAATGCACTTCTTTGCTCCTTTAGCCCTTAGAACCTGAAAACATACGAAAATAACTTAAAAGACTTAAAGAACTAAGAAATAACAAAGTAAATGCACAAGAACAAGCCAACTAAGTTGCCTAAATATGCTCCTATCAAATTCCACCACACTTAGCTTTTGCTAGTTGATGCGAGAATTATACGCACACAAATTAAACCCTCTTTTTATCAATTGTAGTATAAGTATAAGTAGGGATCGTTCTTAACCGGGGATTAGGAGGGATTGCAAAATCACTTGGAAACTGACTCAAAAACGTAAAATAAAGTTTAAAACACTAAACTAGACTCAAAGAATGCAAAACTAAACATTTAAAACACTAAAACAAACCAAAGGACTCAAAACAGCCCCAAAACACTCAAAACTGCCTTAAAAACACAATCTGGGCAGTTTTGAGCACTTTGGTGAATTTGGACGAATGTGTGTAATAAATTGAATCAAAACACTTATAAACACAAACTAAGACACTTTAACACTAAACTAGACTCAAAGAATGCAAAACTAAAAGTTAAAACACTTAAACAAACCTAAAACCCAAAACAGCAACTAGAAGACTCAAAACTGCCTAAAAACCACTTTCTGGGCAGTTTTGAGCACCTACACTAATTTGGACGAAATTGGATGAAAACTTGAATCAAAATACTTAGAAACACAAATCAAAACACTTTCTAACTAATCTAAGACTTCAAATTAAAGGGGGATTTGTTTTGGACGAAAATTTAACATAAAACAGAAACTTTAAACTAAACAGATTGTAGAATGTTTTTGGATAAAAAGGATGGATAAAAGGCTAGTTAGGAGGTTCTTCTCCACACATGTCACACTTGCAAACAAAACGATTTTCAGTTGTTCTTCCAATAAATTATAAATACTCAACGCCCCAAATTAACCGTGAATTGCACTAATTAACCCTCAGTTTTTCCACAAGTTATTAAGTTGGATGATTGCATACGACAACCCAAAACATTCCCTACAAGTTCCCTACATGAATTGCATAATAGAGATACAAGCAAGAATCATTAAGTTCTATGAAAAACATAAGCATTGACGAAGCATTCGTTACTATGAATTGCATGAAACTTATGCTAAGAATTCATTCAACGCGATCGTTTTCAAGCGACCTTCACTACTTGTGATTATAAGATTGTAACTATTAGGTGAAACTCCCTCATAATCTAGCATCATATTCATGCATGAAAACTAAGCGTGCACTCTCAATCAACATACACAAATAAGTTATCTATCAAATAGATGAACGAATCGAATCCACAACTTATGAAATAACAACTGAATGTAATCAAATCATATTGCAAGCATGTACATGGTTTCGAATTCCCCCCTAACCAAGGGGGTTTAGCCACTCATGATTACAACAAACTTAGAGAGTAATAACAAAGTAAACATTGAAAACAAGAATCGAAGTACACCTAAAAATTCCAACAACTCAATCTTGAATTGTATGAACGTTTAAGCCTCTTCTCCTCTAGTTGCTGCGGCACAAGGGGTTTTGGTGAGTTTTGGGGGTTATGGATGATGTAGAATGATGTGTTTAGGGTAGGGATGGATGTAGGGGAAGGCAAGGAGTGTTTTTGGGCAGAAAATATGAAGAATGGTGAAGTATGGTTGTGTTAGAGAGAGGGAATGAATTTCTGGCGTGAATGAATGTGTATGAGAGGTGGTGATCTGATCTAGGGGTTAATATGAGTATATATAGGCACTTAGAACCCTAGGGAAATCAGATATGGACTTGAATTAATTAATGGGAAAGCATGGGAGTGCATGTGGCTGATTTGTGGTGCAATGATGAAAGGGCAAAGTGCATGTGGCTGATTTGTGGTGCAATGATGAAAGGCAAAGTGCATGTGGCTGATTTGTGATGCAATGATGAAAGGATGGAAGTGCATGTGGCTGCAATGGATTAAAGGATGGGAGTGCATGTGGCTGAAATGGATTAAAGGATGGGAGTGCATGTGGCTGAAATGTAGCCTTCTAGAAATCAGATTTTTAGGCCCCCTTGCAACTCCCTAACTGAATTCAAGCCTTTCAAATTCGTCCATCCTCATGCCACCATGCTTGCACTATCCAATCTTGGCCCAAAAATGCTCTAGAATGCTCCAAATTGCTTCTTTTTGCATACTTTGACACTAAAACCTGAAATTGCACGAAAATAACTTTAAACACTATAATTAACATAGTTTAGCTAATTAAATGCAAGAAAACAAGCTAACTAAGTCGTATAAATATGCTCCTATCACTAGTCCTCCAACAAAACAGAAAAACAAAACAAAACCTAAACTTTCCAACAATGGTCTCAGGGATTCTTAATGCACATGACATGTTCAAGAACATTACTCACATAGGTTTTAGTCATCCTTATGCTTAGGCACATACGTAATCATAATCACTGCTTACTAGTTCTCATTTAATCAATTTAAAACAACATTTGAATGTAGTAACATGCCTTAGAGAAATCACTTAATTCCTTACAAGATACTCTCTTATTTTCACACAGACTTTCTGATTACACACCCTACACTAAGTATATGTGAGAAGATTGATGTAAATATGAAACTAAACACTCACATATGTTTATAACAAGGAAAGCACTTTTCTGGAATGTATATGAATAAGATCTCATGAAAGGAATGCTACCAATTAGATGCGAGAACCAGGGACGCCATATGCTTACATCAATTCCAAACTCCACATTATTGAAAACATAATGATCAAGATTGAAGCATAAGGATTGTAACGGGGTAAGGGTGATTGGCTAACAATGAAAGGTGAGGATAACAAACGTTCTTTAAGCAATAGCCAGCAAAGTAATGAAATTTGACACTTAGAATCACTTATGATTGCAGAAACTCACTTAGACACAGAAGGGGAAAATTCACACAACTCTTAGGGCCATATTCAATGTTTTGGACCCTTTCTTCAACTACCACAAACATGTGAGCTTATTTTCACTTATTTCATCCTCTTTTTCTTTCTTTTCACAACTTTTTTATTTTTTTATTTTTTATTTTTTATTTTTTTTATTATGCCTTATTTCTTTTCGTGGCATATCAACACACACACAAAAATTCCCCCACACTTGTTGTTTTGCATATTTGAAAGGATTCCCTCTAAGTCATGCTTACTATGCTTTCAAGAACAAGGGTATGGGTGGTCCTAATCTAGGCTAGGTGGGGATGATATGGGTAAACAAAGAACAAAGGCTAACAATGGCTCAATGGGGGTTATGACCTACAATATATATATAGTGCATGGGTTGGCTGTTTGGTTGATGGCTTCACTACACACTTCATCTTGATATATATTATGCAATCATGCTTTGACTGGAATGGATGCAAGTTCTAGCATTTGGAACTAAATGATGAAACGCCTTCTAATTAGTAACCAAGCAAGAATAATGAGATCATGCAACGAGTTTGAAAACAAGAATCACAGATTAATACTTCTCCAAAAAATGTTTAAAGCTCAAGTTTCTCAGGGTTGTAATGTTAATCTAAGTTCCTTCCTTCAAGCATATTACAAAAACTTCTTTTTTTTTTTTTTTTTTTTTCTTTGGGATTAAACATGAATTCATAAACAACAACTATAACCAAGTATAAACCAAGAATATATCAAACTTCCATCCATGTTTATAACTCTCTTTCACAGCATCATGCAATTAAAAACCAAATCCTCATCATTTTGTTGGAAGGTGACCTACGACACAAACAAACACACAAAAACAACTCTTTTTGGGTTTTTCAAAACAATTTTTTTTCAAATTTTTATGGTATTTTTGGATTTTTTAGTCAACACACTCTAAAACACTCTAAAATAAACACACAAAAACAACTCTTTTTGGGTTTTTCAAAACAATTTTTTTTTCAAATTTTTATGGTATTTTTGGATTTTTTAGTCAACACACTCTAAAACACTCTAAAATAGCTTAAAAACACTTAAAAACAGCAAGGAACAACAGTGGAAGTTATGGGTGATAAAATCCCACGAATTTGCCTCAACATACTTAGTTACCCCCCCCCCCCCACACTTCAATCAAACATTGTCCTCAATGTTTTAAGCCTAAAATCACACCAAACAAAAGTAAACACATAAACAGCAACTAAACATACTAAACATGGTAGAATGTAACTAACAAAGAGAAGAGTTTAGGGACGCAAATCTGGTTATGGAGTGTAAATTTCATCTTCTCCTTGGTGATTGCATTGAGGCTTGATCTTGAGTTTGACTGGAAGATTTTCTGGTTTCCTCCAATCGTTGATTTTCCACAGGCTTAATCTTGAACTAGGCTGGTGATGTGATAAAAGATAGCACACAAATTAAACCCTCTTTTTGACAATTGTAGTATAGATATAAGTAGGGATCGTTCTAGGCCGGGGATTAGGAGGGATTGCTAATCTAATGAAAATTGACTCAAAGAAGTGAAAATAGGCTTTAAAACACTTTAAATAAACTCACAAGACTCTTACTAACTTGTATGACTCAAAACAAACTTTAAAGACTCAAAACAACCAAAAAGACTCAATTTAGACTCTAGGACTTAGTTTGGACGAAAATACACTTAGTTTTGACTCTAAAGACTCAAAAAGACTCTTTTGGACAGATTTGGAACAAGTAAGAAGAGGGGTTTTGATTTTGGACGAATTTAAAGGAAAACAAGTAACTTAAAACCTTAAAATAGATTTTGGACGAAAATAAGAAAAACTAATGGATGATGGGATAGCCAAGGGATACTTCTCCACACATGATACTTTCTAACATAAATTGATTTCCAGTTGCTTTTTCGATAAACCATGAACCTCAACACCCCAGATTAACCGTGACATCACTAATTAACCCTCAGATTTCCCTTAAGTTAGTGGATTGGATGACATCATACGACAACCCAAAGCATTCTCCAAAATGTCCCCTACATGACATCATAATAGAGATACGGTCAAAGATCATTACGTTCAATGGAAATCATAAGTATTGACAAAGCACTTGTAACTATGACATCATGATACTCATGCTAGGAATTTACTTAACATGATTGTGAAAACAACCTTAACTACTTGTGAATATTAGTTTGTGACGATTATGTGAAACACCCTAATATTCTAGCACCAAATTCAAGCATGCAAATTAAGTAGGCCTCCCTAATAAACATACAAGAATAAGTTATCCATCAAACGGCTAAGTAAATTGCGTTCACAATTTATGAAATCACAACTGGACTTAATCAACTCATATTATAAATGTAATCATGGTTTCAAAGCATCCCTAGGCTAAAACGAGTTTAGCCTCTCATGTTCATGACAAAACAAAGCAATATAGATTTAAACATTGAAAATAAAAGATAGATTACACCTAGAAACGTCCAACACTCCAACTTGAATGCACAAACGCCCAAGGCTTGATCTTCCTTCTCCTCTTCCTTGCTAAGTCACGGCACAAGGTCTATGGTAGGTTTTTGGATGATTTTCTGGTTTTTGGATGGATTTAGGTATGTAGGGTGGTGCGGCAAGGGTTGATGGTGGTGTATGGAGGTTGGGATGGAGGTGTGGAAGTAGGGGAATGATGGATGGGTAGTAGTAGGGTCACGGCAAAGGTTGGTTCTCTCAATATAGTAAGTATGTAAGTAGGGATCGTTCTTAACCGGGGATTAGGAGGGATTGCAAATCACTTGGAAACTGACTCAAAAACGTAAAATAAAGTTTAAAACACTAAACTAGACTCAAAGAATGCGAAACTAAACACTTAAAACACTAAAACAAACCAAAAGACTCAAACAGCACCCAAAACACTCAAAACAGCCTTAAAAACACTTTCTGGGCAGTTTTGAGCACTTTGACTACTTTGGACGAAATTGGGTAATAAAATGAATCAAAACACTTAAAAACTCAAACTAAGATACTTTCTAACTAAGTTGGACACTAAAGTAAAGGGGGATTGAGTTTTGACGAAATTAAATTAAATGAACAAATTGCAATTAAAACAGAATGTAAATATGAAATTGATGAAATGGAATGAATGGATGCTAGCCAAGGGGTTCATCTCCACACATGTTACACTTGCATATAAACGAATTCCAATTGCATTTCAATAAACCATGAATTCTCAACACCCCAAGTTAACCGTGATGCACTAATTAACCTTCAAATCTTCCTAACGTTATTGAATTGGATGATTGCATACGACAACCCAAAACATTCCCCACAAGTCCCCTACATGATTGCATAATAGAGATACAAGCAAGAATCATTACGCTCTATGAAAATTATAAGTGTTGACGAGGCATTCGTTACTATGATTGCATGAAACTTATGCCAAGAATTCGTTTAACGCGATTGTTTATAAGCAACCTCCACTACTTGTGAATATAAGTTCGTAACTATTAGGTGAAACTCACTTATATTCTAGCGTCATATTCATGCATGAAAATTAAGCGTGCACTCTCAATAAACATACATAAATAAGTTATCAATCAAACAGTTAAACAAATTGAATCCACAACTTATGAAACGCAATTAGAAGTAATCAAATCAAAATGCAAGCATAAACATATATTTCGAATCCCCCCCTAGCCAAGGGGGGTTTAGTTCCTCATACGTACAAAACAAAGAGAATTGAATTTAAACATTGAATTCAAAGGAAAAGAAACACCTAAACATTCCAACAACTCAAACTTGAATTGTATGAACGTTTAGGCCCGCTTCTCTTCCTCTTTGTTGTAGCACAAGGTCTAAGGTGAATTTTGGGGATTATAGATGATGTAGAATGAAGTGGGTTGGTAGGATAGGGAGTGGTGAATGGCTGAATTTCTGGTGGTGTTTGGATTAGTAGGGAACTCACGGCACAAGTTGGTGTGTATGGATGATTTTCTGAAATGGAAGAGTGTGTGTATGAATGATTTTCTGAAATGGAAGAGTGTGTGTATGAGAATGAATGCAATGGATGCTTATTTATAGGTGAATAAAGGAAGAAAATAGGGAATATGACAGCTAGGTTGTAGGTGGAAAGCTGGAAATGGGATGGGAGTGCATGTGCAATGAATATGTGGCTGCCATCATGAAGTGGACAACCTGGAAATGTGAAGTGAATGTGCACGGCAAAGGGGGGTTGTGTAAGGTGATGGGTGCATGTGTTGGCTGAATTATGTGTTGGGAAAGCATGTGAATTTAAAGGGATGAAGGTGGGTTATGCACGGCAATGATGAATGGGATGGGTGGATTTGTTGATGATTGTGTTGGTGATGAATGTGGAGTGGCTGGAATGATGAAAGAATAAAGGGTGCATGTTTGAATGATTAAAGGGGCATGTGGGTTGGAAGTGCATGTGCTTTGACAGCTAGGTTGAATAAATTAAAGGGAGTGCATGTGGCTTGGCTGGAATGATTGGAATGCAATCTGAAATGGGATGGGAGTGCACGGCAAAGTGCTAGAATGGATGTGTGGCTGCATGTGATGAAGTGGTGATGAATGTGAATGTGGTTGAATGATTAAGTGGCTGAATTGGATTAAAGAATGGGAGTGCATGTGATTAAAGGATGGGAGTGCATGTGATTAAAGAGTGGGAGTGCATGTTGATGCGAAATATATTAAGCACACAAATTAAACCCTCTTCTGACAATTGTAGCAAAGTATGTAAGTAGGGATCGTTCAAAACCGGGGATTAGGAGGGATTGCTAAACTCTTGAAAACTGACCTAAGAACTCCAAAACAAAGTTAAAAACACTAATTTGGACTCAAAGAATGAAAAACCAAAGTTAAAACACTAAAACAAAACAAAAACTCAAAACAGCAACTAGAAGACTCAAAACTGCCTAAAAACCACTTTCTGGGCAGTTTTGAGCACCTACACTAATTTGGACGAAATTGGTTGAAAACTTGACTCAAAACACTTAAAAACATGAACCAAAACAATTTCTAACTAAATTGAGACTTCAAAGTAAAGGGGGATTTGATTTGGACGAAATTAAAGTTGAGAAAATAGATTGCAAAGTAAAACTGATTTTGAAACGTTTTTGGGGTTTTTAATGGATGATGGACTAGTTAGGGGTTCTTTCTCCACACATGACAAGTATGCAAATGACTCGATTTCCAGTTATTCCTTTATAGAATTATGAATGACAATGCCCCAAATTAACCGTGACATCCTAGTTAATTCTTAAGTTTTCCTTGTGTTATTGAATTGGATGACATCATACGACAACCCAAAGCATTCTTCAAAAGTTCCTTACATGACATCATAATAAAGATACAATCAAAGATCATTACGTTCAATGAAAACTATAAGCATTGACAAAGCACTTGTGACTATGACATCATGACACTTATGCTAGGAATTGAACTTAACGCGATTGTGACTAGCAACCTTCACTACTTGTGAATATAAGTGTGTGACAATTATGTGAAACAAACTTATATTCTAGCATCATATTCATGCAAGCCAATTAAGTGTCGACCCCTAATTAACAAACACAAATACGTTATTACTCGCACAGTTAAGCCAATTGCATTCACGATTCAAGAACTCATAACTGGAATTTATCAAATCAACTTGCACACATAATTATGGCTTCGAAATCACCCCTAACCAATAAGGGTTTAGCCACTCATGTTCATAGCAAAATGAAAGGAAAATAAATTAAACATTGAAATCATAAAACGAATTACACCTAGAATGCACCAACGACGAAGCTTGAGCATCCAAGAGTCCTTCCTTCTTTCTCCTTGCTACGGCACAAAGGTGGATGGGATGGTTGGGATGTGTTTTAGGATCAGGGATTATGGAATTGGATGGAGGATAGGCACGGCAAGGTGTAGTGTTGGCTGGAATTGTGTTCTAGGATTTTAGGATGTGTAGAATGGTGTGGCTAGATGAATGGACGAAAATTGAGTGAATGAGTGATCCCCCTTTCAGGATTACAAGGATATATATACATGAAACACTTAAGGGATACAAGTGTGTAGCTTGGACAAGGTAGGAGACAAGGTAGGACGGCTAGGAGACAAGGTAGGACGGCTAGTGACAAGCTAGGACGGCTAGGAGACAAGGTAGGATGGCTAGTGACAAGCTAGGACGGCTAGTGACAAGCTAGGACGGCTAGGAGACAAGGTAGGACGGCTAGGAGACAAGGTAGGACGGCTAGTGACAAGCTAGGACGGCTAGGAGACAAGGTAGGACGGCTAGGAGACAAGCTAGGATGGCTAGTGACAAGCTAGGACGGCTAGTGACAAGCTAGGACGGCTAGGAGACAAGGTAGGACGGCTAGGAGACAAGGTAGGACGGCTAGTGTGATGCGAGTTTTATACGCGCACAAATTAAACCCTCTTTTTGACAATTGTAGTATAAGTATAAGTAGGGATCGTTCTGGACCGGGGATTAGAAGGGCTTGTTAACCACTTGGATTTGACTTCAAAAACGTAAAAACAAGTTTAAAACACTATACTAAACTCGAAGAATGCAAAACTAAAAGCAAGAAAGATTAAGACTAAAACTTAAACAAAATAAAGGGAGATTGGATTTGGACGAAAATTAACTAAAATGGATAGATTGCAAGAAAACAAATTGTAAAATACGGATTTGACGGAAATGAATGGATAGGATGGATAGCTAAGGGGTTCATCTCCATACATGTTACACTTGCATAATAAAAAGATTTCTAATTGCATTTCAATAAACCATGAATTCTCAACGCTCCGGGTTAATTAGGTCCGCTTAAATTAACCGTCAAGTTTTCCTTAAGTTAATGAATTGGATGATTGCATACGACAACCCAAAGCATTCCTCACAAGTTCCCTACATGAATTGCATAATAGAGATACAAGCAAGAATCATTAAGCATCATGAAAACTATAAGTGTTGACGAGGCATTCGTTACTATGATTGCATGAAACTTATGCCAAGAATTTGTTTAACGCGATTGTTTATAAGCAACCTCCACTACTTGTGAATATAAGTTCATAACTATTACGTGAAACTCACTTATATTCTAGCGTCAAATTCATGCATGAAAATTAAGCGTCGACTCTCAATAAACATACATAAATAGGTTATCAATCAAATAGTTAAACAAATTGAATTCACAACTTATGAAACGTAATGAGAAGTACTCAAATCATAATGCAAGCATAAACATATATTTCGAATCACCCCCTAGCTAAGGGGGGTTTAGTTCCTCATACTTACAAAACAAAGAGAATTGAAATTAAACGTTGAAATCAAAGAACCGCCTAAACATTCCAACAACTCAATCTTGAATTGTATGAACGTTTAGGCCCTCTTATCTTCCTCTTTATTGTGGCACAAGGACTAAGGGATAGTTGGTTGGGGGAATGGAAGTGTGGAAAGGAGTGAGGAGTGATGGAAGTGGAAGATGGTTTTTGGATTCTAAGGGAGAGAAACTCACGGCTAGGGAAGTGTTTGTGGTGTGTTGTGTTGTGAATGAGATGAGATGATCAAGAGTTAATAAATAATGCATGTAGGGTTAGGAAATAAAATCATAACTTAAAGGGGGGATGATTAAAGGGTGTGTGAATGCATGTGTTGAATTGGTGGTTCAATGATGAAAGAATAAGTGCATGTGTGTGTGAATGGTGGTAGCTAGGGTGAATTATGATAAATGCATGTGGAATAAAGATGGAGAAGGTGGTGAAATGATGAAGTAGGAAGGTGGAAATGCATGTGAGATGTTCTTTGGAGAAAGGTGGATGAATGTGCATGTGAATTAAGTTGTGAAAGCATGTGGAATGTTTTAAATGGTTGAAATGTGAAGATGATTATGAGTATGATAAGTGATAAGTGTATGGTTATGATAAGTGATAAATGAATGATATGTGGTGATAAATGAATGATATGATAAATGAATGATATGTTAAGTAATAAATGAATGATATGTGGTGAGTGATAAGTGAATGGTTTGATAATTGATAAATGAATGATATGCTAAGTGATAAATGAAATGATATGTTAAGTGATAAATGAATGATATGTTAAGTGATGATAAGTAATGATAGGTGGTTATGATAGTTTGGTCTTTAATTTCGTCCATTCCTTTTGCTCCAAATATAAGCTATCCAATCCAAGTCCGATTTTGCTCCAAAAGGGCATCCTTTTGCATACCTTGCCCTTAGAACCTGAAAACACACAAAAGAGCATAAAGGACTAAAATAACTAGAGAAACATAACGTAAATGCACGAGAACAAGCATTTTAAGTCGCATGAATATGCTCCTATCAAAATACCCCCACACTTATCTTTTGCTAGTCCTCGAGCAAAACAGAAAGAAAAACAGAACAAAACGAAACGAAACAAAACAAGTAAAACACAACCTAAACCTTCCAACAACTGTCTTAGGGATTTCCAATGCACATGACATGTTAAAAATCATCATTCCCACAGTTTTTAGTCATCTTCACACTTAAGTACATTCTTAATCATAGTCACCACATACTAGTTCACAATTAAGCATTTAAAACCATGTTTTGAATGTAGTAACATGCCTTAGAGAATTTGCTCAATTCCTTACAAGATATGCACTCAATTTTCACTCAGATTTTCTAACTACACACCCTACACTAAGTATATGTGAGAAGATTGATGTAAATATGAAAACGAACACTCACATATATGTATCACAAGGAACGCAATTTCTGGAGTTAATAAGCATGTTTAGATATGATCTCATGAATGGAATGCTACTACTTAGACGCGAGAACCAGTGACACCATATGCTCATACCAAGTTCAAACTCCACAATTGAAATGCACAACACATCAAGATAGAAGTCAAGGGTTGTAACGGGGCTTGGGTATTGGCTAACAATGAAAGGTGAAGGATAAACAAACATTCTTAAAGCAATAGTGAGCAAAGTATTGAATCAGGCACTTAGAATTCCCTTAAGAACCAGAAGTCAACTTTGAACACCCAAGGGAAAGTCACACAAAACTTAGGGCCATATTCACTTTTTGGACCCTTTCTTCAATCACTCATTCTTTCATTTTTTTCAAGCTCTTTTTTTTTTTTTTTTTTCTTTCTTTCTTTTCTTTTCTGTTTTTCTTTCTTTACTGTCTCAAAACATACTTAAGAACAAGCATTCCTTCCCCCACCACTCATTTTCTTGCATAATGTAAAAAGGAATTCATTTAAGTCATGCTCACTATCTTTAAGAACAAGGGTGTGGATTGTCCTAAACTAGGCTAGGTGAGGAAAATGTGGGTAAACAAAGAATACAGGCTAAACAAAACTCAACGGGGTTAAAACTTACAACAAATACGAAATATGGGAAGTAAGGCTATTTGCTATGGTGGTGGTCACATACGCAACTTCTTCTTGAATATGTGTTATGGCAAATCAATAACATGCTTTGAATGAAATGGGCATGAGTTCTAGCATTTGGAACTATATGATGAAACGCCTTCTAAGTAGTAACCAAGCAAAGAATAATGAGATCATGCAACGACTTTAGAAAACAAGAAATCACAGATTATACTCTCTAAAGAACGTTATAGGTGATAGGAGCATATTCATGCGACTTATATAGCTTGTTCTCGTGCATTTATGTTGTGTTTACTTATCTATTTCAGTGTTTAAGGCCACTTTTGTGTATTTTCAGATTATAAGGCCAAAGTGTGCAAGAAGATGCAAAGTGGAGCTTTTTGGAGCGAAAGAGGAATGAATGAGTTGAAGACTTGAAGAAACGACGAATTCCTACTCCTACGATGAATTCTTACCAAAACGAGGAATCCTACTCAAACAAGGTTTCCTATTTTAGGAAAGTTAACCCTAAGTTTCCCGTTTTGGTAACCTTTCCTAAATCTTAAAACGTCCGTATTTTCTAGCCACTTGAAGTCCTTGTAGGCGCTTAGGACACAAAACGAATGCCCTAGCCCAAATTCCAACCAATGCCGTGGGCTTTAGCCCAAGTCCTTTCCCTTGCCATGCAAGGGGGGCATTTTAGGCCCAAATCCATGCATTAAAGCCCTTCACCCTAATTGGCCCAAATCCATGCATTAAGCCCTTCACCCTAATTCTTCCTCCTAATTAGTGCAGCCCACCATTCCATTCCATAATTTCCATTAGTGCATCCCACCATTCCATTCCATAATTTCCATTAGTGCATCCCACCATTCCATTCACACTTAAATGCCCATTATCCCATTTTTTTTAGCTTTTAATTCCACACCATCCCATTATCCTTTACATCCACTAAACCATGCATCCACATTCACCTAAATAAACCCTAAATTACATCCACTAAACCATCCATCCACCATAATTCCCACCATCCACACCTTTTCCCATCCACCAAATACCTTAAACAAACATCCATTAACACCCATTCTCTTCCTATAAATACCCATTCATTCCATTCACCAAATCATCTCATTTTCCATTGTAATACACAAACACTTCCCCTTCTCCATCTTCTCCATTTCCACTCCATTCCCACACTTCCATCCCCCCAACCAACCTATCCTTAAACCTTGTGCTACAACAACGAGGAAGAGAAGAGTGCCTAAACGTTCATACAATTCAAGTTTGAGTTGTTGGAATGTTTAGGTGTTTCTTTGATTTCAAAGTTTCATTTTAATTCTCTTTGTTTTGTACGTATAAGGAATGGAAGAGAAGAGTGCTTAAACGTTCATACAATTCAAGTTTTGAGTTGTTGGAATGTTTAGGTGTTTCTTTGATTTCAAAGGTATGAGGAACTAATCCCCCTTTAGCTAGGGGGTGATTCGAAACTATGTTATATTTGCAATATGAATTGATTAACTTTCGTTGGAATTTCATAAGTTGTGGATTCAATTTGTTTAACCGTTTGATTGATAACTTATTTATGAATGTTTATTAAGAATGCGCGCTTAATTTTCATGCATAAATATGACGCTAGAATATAGTGATTTTCACCTAATCGTTATGAACTTATATTCACAAGTAGTGGAGGTTGCTTATAAACAATCGTGTTAAATGAATTCTTGGCACGAGTTTCATGCTCATCATAGTAACGAATGCCTCGTCAACACTTATAGTTTTCATAATACTTAATGATCTTTGATTGTATCTTTATTGTGCTGTTCACGGTAAAGGACTTTTGGAGAATGTTGTGAATTGCGTTGCGCAAACCCATCCAATTCATTAACTTAAGGAAAACTTGACGGTTAATTTAAGCGGACCTAATTAATCCGGAGTGTTGAGTTTCATAATTTATCGAAAGACCAACTGAGAATCAATCTTGTATGCAAGTATAACATGTGTGGAGAAGAACCCCTTAGCTAGCATTCATTCCATATTTCATCACATTCATATTTAAATTCTGCCTTTAAATTACAATTTGTGCTTTTAATTTATTTTCGTAAAAATCTCAATCCCCCTTTACTTTAGTGTCCAATTTAGTTAGAAAGTGTCTTAGTTTGTGTTTATAAGTGTTTTGCATTCTTTGAGTCTAGTTTAGTGTTTTTAATGTTTATTTCACGTTTTTGAGTCAATCTCCAAGTGATTTTGCAATCCCTCCTAATCCCCGGTTAAGAACGATCCCCTACTTACATACTTACTACAATTGTCATAAGAGGGTTTAATTTGAGTGTCAAGTAAATCTCGCATCAAATTTTGGCGCCGTTGCCGGGGATTAGCAACTTTGCTAATCCCTTGGATTGTTTATTTTCGTTTGTTTTTATTTTTCTAGATTCTTAAATTTGTTTTGTTTCTTGTTTTAGGTACTAGTTCATGACTCGGAGTTCTCATCCGATTCGTGAACATATCCTGGAGTGATTGGGTTCTTCGTCCGGCTGCAAGACGTAAAAGAAAGCGCTACTTGGGAGGCAACCCAATACAGTGAATAAAGCTTGTTTATTGATTTCCGAGTGATGAAAAAAAAAAAAAAAAAAAA
Source organism: Pyrus pyrifolia (assembly GCA_016587475.1). Taxonomy (NCBI): domain Eukaryota; kingdom Viridiplantae; phylum Streptophyta; class Magnoliopsida; order Rosales; family Rosaceae; genus Pyrus; species Pyrus pyrifolia. The sequence continues at coordinate 2,289,356 of BNSU01000024.1, forward strand.
AAAAAAAAACATGGCAGAAAGATGGAGTCTTCACAAAGGTTGTGTACTTGAGGCCACCACTATGTGGCAACACTCCTCGGAGCAGGAGGCATCGAACAGGAGGTCTCGGAGCAGAAGGCATTGGAAGCAAGAGGCATCGGAGCGGAAAGCATAGGAGCAGGAGGTACCAAAGATAGATCATTCAAGGCCTCAAACCTTGTGGAACGCTGGATGACCCAGGAAAGAGGTGCCTCTGGAAGAAAGCTGCAAACCGTTGACGGTCATCAAGCTCATCAAGCTTCCTCTTCATGCCTGACGAATAATTGTTGGCAAGCACGTGCAAAACTTCGGTTCTCGTACTTAAGCTTTTTGATCTCCTGCTTAAGACTCCTCGACCTCCGCCATCAAGGATTCAACTTGACGGGAGCGAGCAAGAAGGCGTTGGCCCATGTTGGACATAGAGCCAAGCGCCTGAACGCTAAGAGCCAGGACTCTTGAACGGCAAACTCATCGGACCGTCCAGAAAGCAGCTGACTGTCTTTGGGAGTGAGGAGGTTCCGAGCCACTATCGTAGCCGTTGTGGGATCCGTCATCACAGAGTCCTCATCTGTAAGAGGGCCATGGGAAGATAGAAAGACGGGCACGCATACCATAACCCTGACGAGACGCGACCGGATCACTGCTTAGACTCAAATCTAAGCAAAGGTTCGATGGGTTGGATGAGCTAGCCATTGTTCACAGAAGTTAAAAGAGAAGGGGTGGACGGAGTAGATTTTCAAACGGGCCGGAGATGATTTCTGGGCAATTTTCAAGTGTGCATGCTAGAGGTGATCAATCACCTCTATTAAAGGAGAGACGTTCACCAATTCAGAATGAAGAGACACCACTCTTCAAAACCGGGAATTTCCGGCGTAAAGATCGCCAGCTCGTCAGACGCAATCCCAGCTTTTCAGAAGACGCGTGGAAGGCGAGAAATCAGTTGCAACACTTTAGCCGACAAATTGGGAGACAAAGCCGAAAGCTCCCGGCTTTCCAGAAAGCGTGTGCATATTTGTCAAAAACTCCCGGCTTTGCAGAAAACGCGTGCCACTTGTCAAAAGATCTCAGACAGAGCCGTATCCGCGCTACTACGTGTCGTTCAAAAAGCGAAGGGCATCGTTCAGAAATCGAAGGGGCGACCTGCTCAGAAATCGAAGAGGCAAATTCAAAGATCGAAGAGTCGTCACTAATTCAAAAAGCCGGAATTTGCGGGATCAAAACGTTGTCGACAACGGTAAAAAAGAACAGTACCACCACTTGCTATTGAATTCCCTATATATGTGGACCTTCATTTTTGGCAAAGCAGAACTAAAGAAAAAGCCCAACTCTTTCTCACCTCCTGAGGGTGCACTCCCAGCAAAGCCTTTCAAAATACTCCATTCTTTCTTCTTCCCAAAGATGATACCAGATGCCTGGAGTACAGATGACCCAGGAGGAAACAGCACCACAAATACATGTGCTGATTCATTCACCGCTTCTTCAAAAGCAAGGTATCTCATATCATCAAGGTCAAAAGCAAAAGTATCTCATATCATGTTCTTTCCTTGTCCTTTTCTTTGTCCTTGGTTATTACTTGCATGGCAAAGTGAAAGAAGCAATCAGCCGACACTTGGAGTCTATCTGGACTCTATTCCCTGGTTGCTTACCTAGCTTTGCCGAGCTATCCTCTAACCCTCTTCAATACGAATTGGAGAGATTAAACAAAGAAACAGATAAAAGGAGGAAGCTCAGACCTTCGGGGGAGACCAAAGGAAGCCTGCTACCCAGTTCACGAGTAGCACAAAGGAAAATCAACGATGGGAGCAGCGCATTTCAAAAGTAAGCCAGTGGAATCACTCAAGATGAAGCCTCACTGCAATCACCAAGGAGAAGATGGAATTTACACTCCACAACCAGATTTGCATCTCTAAAACTCTTCTCTTTGATAGATACATTCTGCCATGTTTAGTATGTTTAGTTGTTGTTTTATATGTTTTCTTTTGTTTGGTGTGTTTTAGAGCTTAAAACATTGAGGACAATGTTTGATTTAAGTGTGGGGGGGGTAACTAAGTATGTTGATGCAAATTTGTTGGATTTTATCACCCATAACTTCAAGTGGTGTTCCTTGCTGTTTTAAAATGTTTGTAAACTGTTTTAGTGTGTTTTGACTTAAAAATTCGAAAATCCCATAAAAATTTGAAAAAATTGTTTTGAAAAAACCCAAAAAGAGTTGTTTTAAAAGTTGTTTTTGTGTGTTTGTGTCGTAGGGTACCTTCCAACGCAATGATGAGGATTTGGTTTTTAAATTGCATGATGGTTAAAGAAAGTTACAAACATGGATGGACGTTTGATATACTCTTTGGTTTATGCTTGGTTGTCGTTATAGTTTACGAATTCACATGTAATCACAAATAATAAAAATTAGTTTTTGTAACATGCTTGAAGGAAGGAACTTAAAACAAACGCTACATCCCTGTGAGACTTGAGCCTAACGTTGTTTGGAGAGTTAAAATCTGTGCATTAATGTTTTCTAAGTCGTTGCAATGATCTCATTATTCTTTGCTTGGTTACTACTTAGAAGGCATTTTATCACTTAGTTCCAAATGCTAGAACTCATGCCCATTTCATTCAAAGCATGTCATTGATTTGCATACCACATAGTCAAGATGAAGTTGTGTAGTGACCACCATCAAAGCCAAACAGCCATGTGACCTTCACTCATTTGTGTTTAAGTTAACCCCATCGAGCCGTGTTAGCCCATATTCTTTGTTAACCCGCATTATCCTCACCTAGCCTAGATTAGGACCATCCTTACCCTTGTTCTTGAAGCATAGTAAGCAAGGAATTCCTTTTGATTAATGTGTTGCAGGAAATAAGTGTGGGGGAAAGATTATTGATGTGAGTTTAATGTGCCATAGGCACGGTTAAAAAAAAAAAAAAAAAAATGAAAGAAAAAAATTGAAAAGTATTGGTTGTTGAAGTAAGGGCCCAAAACAATGAATTAGGCCCTAAGAGTTGTTAGAATCTCCCCTATTTGTTTAAAAAAGTTGATTTCTGCATTCTAAGGGAATTCTAGGTCTTAATTTCATTACTTTACTTACTATTGCTTAAAGAACTTTTGTTTATCCTTACCTTTCTTGTTAGCCAATACCCCAAGCCCCGTTACAACCCTTGACTTCTATCTTGAGTGTTGTGCATTTCAATTGTGGAGGTTGAATTTGGTATGAGCATATGGTGTCACTGGTTCTCGGCATCTAAGTAGTAGCATTCCATTCATGAGATCATATCTAAACACGTTTAATTACTACAGAAATTGCGTTCTTGGTTATAACATATGTGAGTACTAGTCTTTCATGTTTACATCAATCTTCTCACATATAACTAGTGTAGGGTGTGTAGTCAGAAAATCTGAGTGAAAATAGAGAGCATAACTAGTGAGGAATTGAGGGAATTCTCTAAGGCATGTTACTACATTCAAAATGTGTTTTAATTGATTAAATGCGAACTAGTGAATGGTGACTATGAGTAAGTATGTGCTTGAGGGGAAAGAAGACTAAAAGCTATGTGTGTAATGATCTTAGACATGTCATGTTTCATTGGAAATCCCTGAGGCAAACGTTGGAAGGTTTAGGTTATGTTTTGTTTGTTTTGTTGCATTTTGTTTACTGTAGTTTGTTTTGTTTTGCTCGAGGACTAGCAAAAGTTAAGTGTGGGGGAATTTGATAGGAGCATATTCATGCGACTTATATAGCTTGTTCTCGTGCATTTATGTTGTGTTTACTTATCTATTTCAGTGTTTAAGGCCACTTTTGTGTATTTTCAGATTATAAGGCCAAAGTGTGCAAGAAGATGCAAAGTGGAGCTTTTTGGAGCGAAAGAGGAATGAATGAGTTGAAGACTTGAAGAAACGACGAATTCCTACTCCTACGATGAATTCTTACCAAAAACGAGGAATCCTACTCAAACAAGGTTTCCTATTTTAGGAAAGTTAACCCTAAGTTTCCCGTTTTGGTAACCTTTCCTAAATCTTAAACGTCCGTATTTTCTAGCCACTTTGAAGTCCTTGTAGGCGCTTTAGGACACAAAACGAATGCCCTAGCCAAAATTCCAACCAATGCCGTGGGCTTTAGCCCAAGTCCTTTCCCTTGCCATGCAAGGGGGGGCATTTTAGGCCCAAATCCATGCATTAAGCCCTTCACCCTAATTGGCCCAAATCCATGCATTAAGCCCTTCACCCTAATTCTTCCTCCTAATTAGTGCATCCCACCATTCCATTCCATAATTTCCATTAGTGCATCCACCATTCCATTCCATAATTTCCATTAGTGCATCCCACCATTCCATTCACACTTAAATGCCCATTATCCCATTTTTTTTAGCTTTTAATTCCACACCATCCCATTATCCTTTACATCCACTAAACCATGCATCCACATTCACCTAAATAAACCCTAAATTACATCCACTAAACCATCCATCCACCATAATTCCCACCATCCACACCTTTCCCATCCACCAAATACCTTAAACAAACATCCATTAACACCCATTCTCTTCCTATAAATACCCATTCATTCCATTCACCAAATCATCTCATTTTCCATTGTAATACACAAACACTTCCCCTTCTCCATCTTCTCCATTTCCACTCCATTCCACACTTCCATCCCCCCAACCAACCTATTCCTTAAACCTTGTGCTACAACAACGAGGAAGAGAAGAGTGCCTAAACGTTCATACAATTCAAGTTTGAGTTGTTGGAATGTTTAGGTGTTTCTTTGATTTCAAAGTTTCATTTTAATTCTCTTTGTTTTGTACGTATAAGGAATGGAAGAGAAGAGTGCTTAAACGTTCATACAATTCAAGTTTTGAGTTGTTGGAATGTTTAGGTGTTTCTTTGATTTCAAAGGTATGAGGAACTAATCCCCCTTTAGCTAGGGGGTGATTCGAAACTATGTTTATATTTGCAATATGAATTGATTAACTTTCGTTGGAATTTCATAAGTTGTGGATTCAATTTGTTTAACCGTTTGATTGATAACTTATTTATGAATGTTTATTAAGAATGCGCGCTTAATTTTCATGCATAAATATGACGCTAGAATATAAGTGATTTTCACCTAATCGTTATGAACTTATATTCACAAGTAGTGGAGGTTGCTTATAAACAATCGTGTTAAATGAATTCTTGGCACGAGTTTCATGCTCATCATAGTAACGAATGCCTCGTCAACACTTATAGTTTTCATAATACTTAATGATCTTTGATTGTATCTTTATTGTGCTGTTCACGTAAAGGACTTTTGGAGAATGTTGTGAATTGCGTTGCGCAAACCCATCCAATTCATTAACTTAAGGAAAACTTGACGGTTAATTTAAGCGGACCTAATTAATCCGGAGTGTTGAGTTTCATAATTTATCGAAAGACCAACTGAGAATCAATCTTGTATGCAAGTATAACATGTGTGGAGAAGAACCCCTTAGCTAGCATTCATTCCATATTTCATCACATTCATATTTAAATTCTGCCTTTAAATTACAATTTTGTGCTTTTAATTTATTTCGTAAAAATCTCAATCCCCCTTTACTTTAGTGTCCAATTTAGTTAGAAAGTGTCTTAGTTTGTGTTTATAAGTGTTTTGCATTCTTTGAGTCTAGTTTAGTGTTTTTAAATGTTTATTTCACGTTTTTGAGTCAATCTCCAAGTGATTTTGCAATCCCTCCTAATCCCCGGTTAAGAACGATCCCTACTTACATACTTACTACAATTGTCATAAGAGGGTTTAATTTGAGTGTCAAGTAAATCTCGCATCAATAGGCTCAAGTCTTTCGAGGGTTGTAGCGTTTGTTGGAGTTCCTTCCTTCAAGCATGTTACAAAAACGAAATTTTCTTTTATGATTGCATGTGAAGTCATACATTATAACCATAACCAAGCATATACCAAGAGTAAATCAACTTTTTCTCTATGTTTATAACTCTTTTTAACAGTCATGCACTTACAAACCAAATCCTTATCATTGTGTTTGGAAGGTATCCTAAGACATAAACACACACACAAAAACAACTTTAAAAACAACTCTTTTGGGTTTTTCAAAACAATTTTTCAAATTTTTATGGGATTTTCGAATTTGTTAAGTCAAAACACACTAAAAACAGTTTAAAACAGTGAGAAACAACATGTGAAGTGATAGGTGATAAAATCCAACGAATTTGCATCAAATATACTTAGTTACCCTCCCACACTTAAATCAAACATTGTCCTCAATGTTTTAAGCTTAAAGCACACCAAACGAACGTAAACACATAAACAGCAACTAAACATACTAAACATAGCAGAATGTATCTAACAAAGAGAAGAGTTTAGAGACGCAAATCTGGTTATAGAGTGTAAATTCCATCTTCCTCCTTGGTAATTGCATTGAGGCTTGGATCTTTGTGATTCCACAGGCTTACTCTTGAACTGCGCTGCTCCATCGTTGATTTTCCTTTGTGCTACTCTTGAACTGGGCAGCAGGCTTCTTTTTGGTCTCCCCCGAAGGTCTGAGCTTCATTCTCTTATCTGTTTCTTTGTTCAATCTCTCCAATTCGTATTGAAGAGGGTTAGAGGATAGCTCAGCAAAGCTAGGTAAGCAACCAGGGAATAGAGTCTAGATAGACTCCAAGTGCCGGCTGATTGCTTCTTTCACTTTGCCATGCAAGTAATAACAAAGACAAAGGAAAAGACAGGGAAAGAGCATGATATGAGATACCTTTTCTTTTGACCTTGATGATATGAGATACCTTTGCTTTTGAAGAAGCGGTGAATGAATCAGCACATGTATTTGTTGTGCTGCTTCCTCCTGGGTCATCTATACTCTAGGCATCTGGTATCATCTTTGGGGAAGAAGAAAGAATTGAGTGTTTTCGAAAGGCTTTGCTGGGAGTGCGCCCTCAGAGGTGAGGAAGAGTCGGGCATTTTCTTCAGGTTTGCCTTGCCATAAAAGATGAAAGTCGACAATATAGGGATTTCCAATAGCAAGTGGTGGTACTGTTCTTTTACCCTTGTCGACAAACGTTTTGATCCCGCAAATCCAGCTTTGTGAAATAATGACGACTCTTCGATCTTTGAAGACGCCTCTTCAATTTCTGAGCAGGCGCTTTCTGAAAAGCAGAGAAAGCGTCGCCGAACTTTGTGCTTGTCGGCTAAAGACGTTAGTTGTGATGGTGGCCTCCACGTGTCGAACGCGTTTTCTGAAAAAGCCGAGGGAGCGTCGCCGAACTTTACGCCTCAAATTCCGGCTTTTGAATCGGTGGAACGCGTTGCCTTGGCTTTTTATAGAGCTATCGATCACTGCCAACTTACACACTCTGAAGATTTCCATTCTTGATACTCGTCTCCGGCCCTTTTGAAATTTACTCCGTCCACCCCTTCTCTTTGAACACTTTTGAAAAATGGCAAACCCATCGAAACTTAGCTTAGAATTGAGTCTCCGCAGTGATACGGGCGTGCCGCGTCAAGGTAACGTATGGCGCCCTTCTTTCTTATCTTCTAACGGTCCTCTTACAAGTGAAGACTCCGTGATGCAGGACGCCACAACAGCTACGATAGTAGCTCGGAACCTCCTCACTCCCAGAGATAGTCAGCTGCTTTCAGGACGGTCCGATGAGTTGGCCGTTCAAGAGTCCCTGGCTCTCAGCGTTCAATGCGCAGGCTCTGTGTCCAACATGGGCCCAACGCCTCCTTGCTCGCTCCCGTCAGGTTGAATCTTTGATGGCGGAGGTGGAGACCTGAAACAAGAGATCAAAACAACTTAAGTACGAGAATAGAACTTTGCATGTGCTTGCCAATAACTATTCGTTGGGCATGAAGAGGAAGCTTGATGAGATGCAAGAATCTCAAGGTCCGGATGCAAAGTGACCGTCAACGCTTGCGTCTTTCTTCCAGGGGCACCTTTTTCCTGGGTCATCCAGCGTTCCGCCAAGTATTGGGGCCTGGAATGCTCTATATCCGATGCCTCATCCCGCTCCTATGCCTCTCGCTCCGATGCCTCTTGCTCCGATGCCTCTTGCTCCGATGCCTCCTACTTCGATGCCTCCTGCTTCGATGACTTCCGCTTCTAGAGTTTTGCCCTCGTGGTGGGTCTTCACGCAAACAAAAACAAAAACAACCTTTGTGAAGCTCCATTTGTTAGATACATTTGTAATTTCTCGAAAATTAATGAAAAAGCTTTGTTTTATTCACTGTATTGGGTTGGCCTCCCATTAGCGCTTTCTTTAAACGTCTGCAGCCGGAACGAAGAACACAATCATGCCTTAATGGAACCCACGGCATGGAGTTGATCATTGAATTGGATGATGATACTTGAAATGTTTCGGCAATGGTTGAATTTTAAGAGTGGTGTGCCCTAATCATTGACATCAACAACATATTAGTTAAAAACGACTTTGGATTTTGAGTTGGTGGCTTACCTACATGCTCCAATAAGAACTTAAGTACATCCTCCACGAAATGCTTCTCAAAACATTCAAGAATTGGATCTTTGTATGGAGTGGAATAGAGATCTGTCCTAAGATCCATGTAAACTCTTTCACCAAATTGGATTTGAGTAGGTGCCTGCAATGAAGAATGTAACACACAATTAATTGAAGTGGGAATTGGAATTTGAGTTGGTGGCTTACCTATGGGCCTGCAATATTGGCTCTAAAGTCGCAGCACATTCAACAAATGCACAAGGGATGTTTTCAATCAGATTGGACATTCTGAAGGTTGTGGCTGTGTGATCCACTCCAATTTCCTCCTTGATGAATTCAAGATGCTCCTCAACCACTTTTTCCTCGTGAATTGTTGGAAAGGTGTCCAAGATGTCTTTCTTCCCCTCATCTTCATGGATTGCATTGAACCTGCCAGGGAAGGGGTGCATTTGGGGGAACAAAGTTAGAAATAATTAAATTTGGAACAACCTTACTTGAATGGGTTGGTGTAGGAATATTGGGGAGGTTGCGGCAAGGGTTGTTCTTCCCTTGCCGTGCCTTGTGCATCCTCCTCCTCTTCGAGCAGTACAATTCATCCATGGGCTCATCTTCAACCATTTGTTCTTGAATTTGTTCCATGCATTCTGCATTCTGCGCTAAATTGACTGTTCCCTCAGCCACTTTTTTGCTTGATAGAAATCCTCAATTGGTCGCCAAAAATGCGTCTTGTTGAAATGGTTGAGCTTCCCTGCCCTGCTCCACAGAATTCAGTTGTTGAATAACTTCCTTATAATAATTTGATATACCTGAATTTGGATGTGAAGATTGAGGGGAAGGCTGTGGTGGTGCATATGAATCCTCATATGGTTGCCAATATGTTTCTTGGTGAGTCTCCTTAGCTTGATTTTGTGAACCCTGGCACCAAGAGTTTAATTCATTAAGAATTGATTATAATCTATTGACGAATTTGAGTTTGGTTGGGCATATTGAATATGAGGTGGGCTCCCAATATCTTCTTGTTGAACATTTGAGGTTCCCACCACATAGAAGTTGAATGATCCGCCAATCCGAATTGTAAGTATTGGAAAACACGTTATTCCTTGATTGAAGGATCAACTATATCAACGTTTTGGCATTTGGGACCTTTCCATGAGCTGTGACAAAAGATAAGCATTATCAAGTGCCATGTTGTGCTTCTAAATCAATAAAATAAACTAAAAATATATACACAAACGAAAATAAAACAATCCAAGAGATTAGCAAAGTTGCTAATCCCCGGCAAACGGCGCCAAAAATTTGATGCGAGAATTATGCGCACAGACACAAATTAAACCCTCTTTTTGACAATTGTAGTATAGTATAAGTAGGGATCGTTCTGGACCAGGGGATTAGAAGGGCTTGTTAACACCTTGGATTTGACTTCAAAAACGTAAAAAACAAGTTTAAAAGCAAGAAAGGGAGATTGGATTTGGACGAAAATTAACTAAAAATGGATAGATTGCAAGAAAACAAATTGTAAATACGGATTTGACGGAAAATGAATGGATAGGATGGATAGCTAAGGGGGTTCATCTCCATACAGGTTACACTTGCATAATAAAAAAGATTTCTAATTGCATTCAATAAACCATGAATTCTCAACGCTCCGGGTTAATTAGGTCCGCTTAAATTAACACGTCAAGTTTTCCTTAAGTTATGAATTGGATGATTGCCATACGACAACACCAAAGCATTCCTCACAAAGTTCCCTACATGAATTGCATATAGAGATACAAGCAAGAATCATTAAGCATCATGAAAACTATAAGTGTTGACGAGGCATTCGTTACTATGATTGCATGAAACTTATGGCCAAAATTTGTTTAACGCGATTGTTTATAAGCAACCTCCACTACTTGTGAATATAAGTTCATAACTATTACGTGAAACTCACTTATATTCTAGCGTCAATTCATGCATGAAAAATTAAGCGTCGACTCTCATAAACATACATAAATAGGTTATCATCAAATAGTTAAACAAATTGAATTCACAACTTATGAAACGTAATGGATAGTACTCAATCATAATGCAAGCATAAACATATATTTCGAATCACCCCCTAGCTAAGGGGGGTTTAGTTCCTCATACTTACAAAACAAAGAGAATTGAAATTAAACGTTGAAATCAAAGAACCGCCTAAACATTCCACCAACTCAATCTTGAATTGTATGAACGTTTAGGGCCCTCTTATCTTCCTCTTTATTGTGGCACAAGGACTAAGGGGATAGTTGGTTGGGTGAATGGAAGTGTGGAAAGGAGGTGAGGAGTGATGGAAGTGGAAGATGGTTTTTTGGATTCTAAGGGAGAGAAACTCACGGCTAGGGAAGTGTTTGTGGTGTGTTGTGTTGTGAATGAGATGAGATGATCAAGAGTTAGATAAATAATGCATGTAGGGTTAGGAAATAAAATCATAACTTAAAGGGGGGGATGATTAAAGGGTGTGTGAATGCATGTGTTGAATTGGTGGTTCAATGATGAAAGAATAAGTGCATGTGTGTGTGAATGGTGGTAGCTAGGGTGAATTATGATAAATGCATGTGGAATAAAGATGGAGAAGGTGGTGAAATGATGAAGTAGGAAGGTGCAAATGCATGTGAGATGTTCTTTGGAGAAGGTGGATGAATGTGCATGTGAATTAAGTTGTGAAAGCATGTGGAATGTTTAAATGGTTGAAATGTGAAGATGATTATGAGTATGATAAGTGATAAGTGTATGGTTATGATAAGTGATAAATGAATGATATGTGGTGATAAATGAATGATATTGATAAATGAATGATATGTTAAGTATAAATGAATGATATGTGGTGAGTGATAAGTGAATGGTTTGATAATTGATAAATGAATGATATGCTAAGTGATTAAATGAATGATATGTTAGTGATAAATGAATGATATGTTAAGTGATGATAAGTAATGATAGGTGGTTATGATAGTTTGGTCTTAATTTCGTCCATTCCTTTTGCTCCAATATAAGCTATCCAATCCAAGTCCGATTTTGCTCCAAAAGGCATCCTTTTGCATACCTTGCCCTTAGAACCTGAAAACACACAAAAGAAGCATAAAGGACTAAAATAACTAGAGAAACATAACGTAAATGCACGAGAACAAGCATTTTAAGTCGCATGAATATGCTCCTATCATAGTGACAAGCTTATTCCTTCCTCTTCTTATCACATTTCTAGCCTCTTGAAGTCAAAATTCGTCCATCCATGTTAGCCCAAATGTAAGCTATCCACATAGTGTCCAAAATTGCTCCAAAATGCACCAAATGCCCTTTCTTGATACTTTACCCCATAGGTCCTACAACACACGAAATTGAGTTGTAATGCGACATTAACTAAGAAATAATAGCATAAATGCACAAGAATAAGCTAGTTAAGTCGCCTAAATATGCTCCTATCAAAATCCCCCACAACTTATCTTTTGCTAGTCCTCGAGCAAACAAACAAACAAAAGAAACAAAACATATAATCTAAACCTTCCAACATTCGTCTCAGGGATTTCCAATGAAAACATGACATGTCAAAGATCACCACTCACATAGATTAAGCCAATTTAACATTTAAGCACATGCTTATTCATAGTCACTACTTACTAGTACACAATTAACCAATTAAAACAATGTTTTGAAATGTAGTAACATGCCTTAGAGAATTCCCTCAATCCTTAATAGATTTGCACTCTATTTTCACTCAGATTTTCTAACTACACACCCTATACTAGTTATATGTGAGAGAATTGATGTAGATATAAAACGAATGCTCACATATATGTATCACAAAGAACGCATTTCCGGAGTTAATAGGCATGTTTAGATATGATCTCATGAATGGAATGCTACTACTTAGATGCGAAAACCAGTGACACCATATGCTCATACCAAATTCAAACTCAACAAATTGAAACACATAACACTCAAGATAGAAGTTTAAGGGTTGCAATGGGGCTTGGGGTATTGGTTAACAAAGAAAGGATAGGGAAAACAAACGTTATTCAAGCATTAGTAAGCAAAGTAATGAAATTAAGACTTAGAATTCACTTAGTTTGCAGAAATTAACTTAAAAACACAAGGGGAAGACTTTAAACAACTTCTTGGGACCGAATTCAACTTTTTGGACCCTTTCTTCAACAAACAACACCTTGGAACTCTTTTTCTCATGTTGTTCAACTCTTTTCATACTTTTTTTTTTCTTTTTTTTTTCACGAATTTTTCTTTTTTTTTTCACGAATTTTTCTTTTCTTTTCTTTCTACCCGTGCTTATGGCACATAATTCTCAAAATAAAAACTTCCCCCACACTTGGTTTCTGCCATAAAGGAATTCCATTTGAATCATGCTTACTATACTTTAAGAACGAGGGTATGGATAGTCCTAATCTAGGCTAGGTGAGGGTAATGTGGGTTAACAAAGAAAAGGCTAAACAAGGCTCAATGGGGTTAACACCAAAACATATAATGGAGTAGGGCACACGGCTTTTTGGCTAAAGTGGTGGTCACTACACAACTTCATCTTGAATATGTGTTATGCTAATCAATACCATGCTTTGAATGAAATGGGCATGACTTCTAGTGTTTGGAACTAAATGATGAAACGTCTTCTAAGTAGCAACCAAGCAAAGAATAATGAGATCATGCAACGATTTTAGAAAACAAAGAATGCACAGATTTTAACTCTCCAAATAAACGTTTAGGCTCAAGTCTCACAAGGTTGTAGCGTTAATTTGAGTTCCTTCCTTCAAGCATGTTACAAAAACTGATTTTTTTCTTTTATGATTGCATGTGAATTCATAAGTTATAACCACAACCAAGCATAAACATAGAGTAAATCAAACTTTCATCCATGTTAATCACTCTCTTTAACAGCCATGTATTTAAAAACCAAATCCTCATCATTGTGTTGGAAGGTACCCTAAGACACAAACAAACACACAAAAACAACTCTTTTTTGGTTTTTTTTTTTTTTTAAACAAATTTTTCAAATTTTTCTTTGATTTTCGGATTTTTACTTCAAAACATACTAAAAACACACCAAAACTGCTTAAAAACACTTAAAAACAGCAAGGAACAAGTTTTGAAATAATGGGTGATAAAATCCCACGAATTTGCATGAAAAAACACTTAGTTACCCCCCACACTTAAATCAAACATTGTCCTCAATGTTTTAAGCATAGAATCACACAAAGAAACACACAAACAGCAAGTAAAACAACTAAATAGGCAGATTAGAAAGAATCAACAAAGAGAAGGGTTTAGGAACGCAAATCTGGAATTGGAGTGCTTTCTAGGTCTTCCTTTGTTGAATGGCATGGGTTGCCTCCCAAGTAGCGCTTTCTTTAACGTCTTGCAGCCGGACGAAGAACACATTCAGGCACCATTGGTGCCCACGGCATGGAGTGAGATCTCCTCCACAACCTGCCCCACGGCATTCTCATAGTATGGCTTCAATCTATGTCCGTTGACCTTGAATTCCACCCCATTCCTTAAGCTTTGGACTTGAACTGCACCATGTGGAAAAACATTAGTAACAACAAAAGGTCCAATCCATTTAGAACGTAACTTTCCAGGAAATAAATGTAAACGAGAATTAAAAAAGTAAAACTTTCTGCCCAATTGTGAAGGTTTTGCCCCTAATCATCTTGTCATGAAACGCCTTCGTCTTTTCCTTGTAAATGCGGGCATTCTCGTAGGCTTCATTCCTTAGTTCCTCAAGCTCATTCAATTGGAGCTTCCGATGCATTCCAGCAGCATCTAAGTCCAAATTGAACGTTTTGATGGCCCAATGTGCCTTATGCTCTAGCTCCACGGGTAAGTGACAAGGTTTTCCATAAACTAGCCGAAATGGAGACATCCCTAGGGGTGTTTTGTAGGCAGTGCGATATGCCCATAGTGCATCGTCTAAACGCATGCTCCAATCCTTCCGGTTAGGCCCCACGGTCTTCTCCAAGATTTGCTTGACCTCTCTATTTGATACTTCGGCTTGGCCACTTGTTTGTGGGTGATAAGGTGTTGAAACCTTATGCTTGACATTGTACTTCTTGAAGAGTGCCTCAATGGTCCTATTGCAGAAATGTGAACCTCCATCACTTATAAATACCCGCGGCATCCCAAATCTAGAGAAAATGTTAGTCTTGATGAAATCTGAAACCACTCTAGAATCGTTAGTACGGGTAGCTTTTGCTTCTACCCATTTAGAAACATAATCAACCGCAAGCAAAATATAAGTGAAACCAAATGAAGAAGGAAAAGGACCCATGAAATCAATACCCCAAACATCAAAGATTTCAACATTGAAGATGGGTGTTTGCGGCATTTGGTCTTTTGCACCAATAGAACCTGTTCTTTGACATCTATCACATGTTAAGCAAAACATTCTAGCATCTTTGAACAATGTAGGGCCAATAAAAACCAGATTCTAACACTTTACGAGCTGTCCTTTGGGTACCAAAATGGCCTCCACATGCATAAGAATGACAAAATGCTAGAATTGAGTTAAAATCAGAAGTTGGCACACATCTTCTAATAATCTGATCTGGGCAATATTTCCATAGATATGGATCATCCCACACATAAAATCTTGCATCATGTATCAATTTATCACGTTGGACCTTGCTTAGGGTGTTAGGAACTTGCTTAGTCACCAAGAAATTGACCAAATCGGCATACCAAGGGGTACTTACCTCAATGGACAGAAGTTGTTCATACCGGAAACATCTCAGAAATGGGGAGGGACTCTTCTTCACGCACCAATCTACTCAAGTGGTCAGCCACCACGTTTTCACAACCTTTCTTGTCCCTAATTTCAATATCGAACTCTTGAAGAAGGAGCATCCAACGAATGAGCCTTGGTTTGGCCTCCTTTTTGGTGAAAAGATACTTCAAGGCTGCATGGTCAGTGAAAACAATTACTTTAGTGCCAATAAGATATGATCTAAACTTATCTAAAGCAAATACAACCGCCAAGAGTTCTTTTTCGGTTGTAGAATAATTCAATTGAGCATCATTTAAAGTGCGGGAAGCATAATAAATAACATGTGACTTGTTTATTTTTCCTTTGACCCAAAACAGCCCCAAGTGCATAATCCGAGGCATCACACATCAATTCAAATGGAATGGACCAATCCGGGGAGTTATGATGGGTGCCGGTGGTTAGGAGCTCTTTGAGATGCTTGAATGACTTCTCGCATGCCTCGTTGAACTCAAAAGACACATCTTTTTGGAGGAGGCGGCATAGGGGTTGTGCAATCTTGGAAAAGTCTTTGATAAATCGTCTATAGAATCCTGCATGACCAAGAAAAGAACGAACCTCTCTAACCGAAGTAGGAGAGGGTAAGTAGCGTACAAGATCTACTTTAGACTTATCAACTTCAATTCCTTTTCAGAGATTATATGACCCAAAACAATACCTTGTTTAACCATAAAATGGCATTTTTCCCAATTTAAAACAAGGTTTGTTTCAACACAACGTTTCAAGATTAAAGTGAGATTATCCAAGCATTTATCAAAAGAATCACCAAAAACACTTAAGTCATCCATGAATATCTCAATAATCCTTTCAACATAATCAGAAAATATGCTTACCATACACCTTTGAAACGTGGCAGGGGCATTGCACAAACCAAATGGCATGCATCGATATGCAAATGTTCCAAAGGGACAAGTAAAAGTGGTCTTTTCTTGATCATCCGGGGCAATGACAATTTGATTATAACCTGAATATCCATCAAGAAAGCAATAAAAAGAATGACCCGCTAACCTTTCCAACATTTGATCTAGGAACGGCAATGGGAAGTGGTCCTTCCTTGTGGTGGCATTTATCTTCCTATAATCGATGCATACACGCCAACCGGTTTGGATTCTCATGGGTACAAGCTCATTCTCGGCATTCTCCACAACCGTCACTCCAGATTTCTTAGGCACACATTGGATAGGTGAAACCCAACGACTATCGGAGATAGGATAAATGACTCCACAATCAAGAAGTTTGATTATCTCATTTTTCACAACTTCCATCATTGGAGGGTTAAGACGGCGTTGAGCCTCTCTAGTTGGTTTGGTCCCCTCCTCAAGAAATATGTGATGCATACAAGTTGTGGGGCTTATACCTTTGATATCGGCCAATGTCCATCCTAGGGCAGATTTGTACTCCTTCAACACATGCATGAGTTTTTCCTCCTCTTGTGCCGTGAGGGATGATGATATGATGGCAGGCAGTGTCTCATTTTCTCCCAAGAAAATGTACTTCAAATGGCTTGGCAAAGGTTTGAGTTCAAGGATAGGTGCCTGAATTATGGATGGAAGCAACTTGTTAGTCAAAATGGGAATGGACTCTTTGTTAGGAAACTTACCATCATGTATTGGTGATGACTCAAGGGCAGCAACTACTTCAAGAAAATCCTCACTAGGATGCACGGCATAGGATAGTGTATTTGTGCCGTGGGGTTGCATGGATGTTGCTCCCTTGGTTTTGACTTCTACACCACTTGTAATGACTTTTTCAAGCATATCATCATTCAAATCTTCAAGGTATCCCTGCACCAAAGAGTCAACAGTATCAATAGAGAAACATGAATGATCTTCACTAGGATACTTAATAGAATCGAAAGATTGAAATTAACAACTTCCCCATCAAATTCCATGGACAAAGTTCCATTAAACACGTCAATCTTAGTCCGGGCCGTTTTCATGAATGGCCTTCCAAGTAGAATGGGCAGCGAGGGTGCATGATCCGATTCATCCATCTCAAGGATATAGAAATCCGCCGGAAAGATCAAATGATTAACCTGCACCAAAACATCTTCCAAAACTCCCTTTGGATAGGCATTAGATCTATCGGCCAATTGTATGATAACACCATCCTTTTTCAATGCTCCTAGGTTCATAGATGCATATATGGAATATGGCATAACATTTATAGAGGCACCTAAGTCAAGCATGGCAAATTCAAATCTAGTGTTACCTATGACACAAGGAATGGTGAAACTACCCGGATCTTTGCATTTGGGAGGTAGTTTGCGTTGCAAGATGGCGGACACATTCTCACCTACTTTTACCACTTCCTTGGTCGACATCCTCTTCCTAGTGGTGCACAACTCCTTCAAAAACTTGGCGTATCTAGGGACTTGCTTGATTGCATCCAACAAGGGTATGTTCACTTGAACTTTCCTAAATGTCTCAAGGATGTCCTTTTCAGCTTCTTCCTTCCTTGTTTGCATAAACCTACTAGGAAAAGGAGCATTCGAAGGAAAAGCATTAGTAGAAACTGAATTTGACACATTCTTACCCTTTTTAGCCGAATTAGACAGTTTTGGGGCACTAGGAACTTGTGGCAAAGACTCTCCCACCTTTGCCGTGGGTTTGCTTGATTCTTCCTCTTCAATTTGCAAGTTTTCATCACCTTTAGGACCTGATTGTGATGGTGTAGGATCTGCCCCAATCTCTTTTCCAATTCTCAAGGTTATGGCCTTTGCACTTTCGAAACCTCCCTTTGGATTTGGAACGGTGGAACTAGGGAGCTTTCCTTGTTCACGAAACTGCCCCATAAACTCGGCAATTTGCCCCATTTGTTTCTCCAATTGATCCACCCTTTTGTCTTGGTTTTGCATAGCCTTAGCTTGATCGTCCTGCCCATTAGACAACTTAGTTAGTATCTTAAGAAGTGCATCATTGTCAAGAGACGTACCTGAGGCACTTGGGCCGGATTGGGCTTGATTTTGGGGTGGGCCGTAGGTTTTGGGAAAGAACCCAGAGGGTTGTTGCCTAAAGCCTCCTTGGTTTTGAGATTGTTAGGGCTCCCTCCATTTGAAATTTGGGTGGTCTCTCCAACCGGGATTATATGTGTTGGAATAAGGATCGTTCCTTGGTTGGTTTTGGCCTTGAAACCCAATTGCATTGGCGCTTTCCCATCCACCATTTTCAATCAACTGTGGACATTTTTCATAAGCATGTCCATGCATAGAACATACGCCACATACAATTGGTCCTTGCATCTTCATGCCCTCGGCCAACTGAGACACAATAGAAGTAAGATTAGCCAATTGTGAATTAATGTCGGAAGTAGAACTTACCTCATGAACATGTTGCCGTGGGGGTCCTCTTTGGCCTACTCCTTCGTATTGTTGAGCGTTCAACGCTCGATTAGAAATCAAGGTCTTGGCAGCCATAGGTGTTTTGTCCACTAATGCTCCACCTGCCGAGGCATCGAGCATTTGACGTTCTAATGGTAGGAGGCCCTCGTAGAAGTATTGCAAAAGTAGCTCCTCCTTCATCTGATGCTGTGGACAAGAAGCAACAAGTGATTTAAAACGTTCATAGTATGCAGGAAAAGACTCACCTTCATCTTGTTGAATTCCACTTATTTTTTTACGAAGAAGAATGATGCGAGAAGTTGGGAAAAACTTCTCCAAAAACGCTCTTTTAATACTCTCCCATGAAGTGACAGTGCCAGGAGCCAACTCGTATAACCAATCCTTAGCTTTATCCATTAAAGAGAACGGAAAAGCTTTCATCTTCAAAATACTTCCGTCAACATTGACGGGAGTCATGCTTGAACAAACTACTTCAAACTCTTTAAGATGCTTGTTTGGATCTTCCATGGAAAGCCCATGGTATTTAGGAATGTGGTGCAACAAGCTTGACTTCAACTCGAATTCATCGGTCTTGCCTTGGGCAGCCGCGGGGTATTGAATACATAATGGTGCGGCATTGGCCAATCCTGAGGCCGAAAGCTCTTTAATGGTCCGATTGTCCGCTGCCATAACTTCTTCTTCCACTTCTTCAAACTCAGATTCGGCCTCTGAACTTGAACTAGGTTCACTACGTTCGGGATGCCTCCTCTTTCTTCTCAAATCACGTTCAAAATCGTCGTTAAAGTCTAAGATATGTGCATGCACAGTTTGAGAACTCCGCGTCATGCACTAGTACCTAAAAAACAAGAAACAAAAATAGGTCAGAAACTAAAACAAAATCAGAAACAAAGTGAAATAAATGAAACAAAAACAATACAAGGGATTAGCAAAGTTGCTAATCCCCGGCAACGGCGCCAAAAATTTGATGCGAAATATATTAAGCACACAAATTAAACCCTCTTCTGACAATTGTAGCAAAGTATGTAAGTAGGGATCGTTCAAAACCGGGGATTATGAGGGATTGCTAAACTCTTGAAAACTGACCTAAGAACTCCAAAACAAAGTTAAAAACACTAATTTGGACTCAAAGAATGAAAAACCAAAGTTAAAACACTAAACAAAACAAAAACTCAAAACAACAACTAGAAGACTCAAAACTGCCTAAAAACCACTTTCTGGGCAGTTTTGAGCACCTACACTAATTTGGACGAAATTGGTTGAAAACTTGACTCAAAACACTTAAAAACATGAACCAAAATAATTTCTAACTAAATTGAGACTTCAAAGTAAAGGGGGATTTGATTTGGACGAAATTAAAGTTGAGAAAACAGATTGCAAAGTAAAACTGATTTTGAAACGTTTTTTGGGGTTTTTAATGGATGATGGACTAGTTAGGGGTTCTTTCTCCACACATGACAAGTATGCAAATGACTCGATTTCCAGTTATTCCTTTATAGAATTATGAATGACAATGCCCCAAATTAACCGTGACATCACTAGTTAATTCTCAAGTTTTCCTTGTGTTATTGAATTGGATGACATCATACGACAACCCAAAGCATTCTTCAAAAGTTCCTTACATGACATCATAATAAAGATACAATCAAAGATCATTACGTTCAATGAAAACTATAAGCATTGACAAAGCACTTGTGACTATGACATCATGACACTTATGCTAGGAATTGAACTTAACGCGATTGTGACTAGCAACCTTCACTACTTGTGAATATAAATGTGTGACAATTATGTGAAACAAACTTATATTCTAGCATCATATTCATGCAAGCCAATTAAGTGTCGACCCCTAATTAACAAACACAAATACGTTATTACTCGCACAGTTAAGCCAATTGCATTCACGATTCAAGAACTCATAACTGGAATTTATCAAATCAACTTGCACACATAATTATGGCTTCGAAATCACCCCTAACCAATAAGGGTTTAGCCACTCATGTTCATAGCAAAATGAAAGGAAAATAAATTAAACATTGAAATCATAAAACGAATTACACCTAGAATGCACCAACGACGAAGCTTGAGCATCCAAGAGTCCTTCCTTCTTTCTCCTTGCTACGGCACAAAGGTGGATGGGATGGTTGGGATGTGTTTTAGGATCAGGGATTATGGAATTGGATGGAGGATAGGCACGGCAAGGTGTAGTGTTGGCTGGAATTGTGTTTCTAGGATTTTAGGATGTGTAGAATGGTGTGGCTAGATGAATGGACGAAAATTGAGTGAATGAGTGATCCCCCTTTCAGGATTACAAGGATATATATACATGAAACACTTAAGGGATACAAGTGTGTAGCTTGGACAAGGTAGGAGACAAGGTAGGACGGCTAGGAGACAAGGTAGGACGGCTAGTGACAAGCTAGGACGGCTAGGAGACAAGGTAGGATGGCTAGTGACAAGCTAGGACGGCTAGTGACAAGCTAGGACGGCTAGGAGACAAGGTAGGACGGCTAGGAGACAAGGTAGGACGGCTAGTGACAAGCTAGGACGGCTAGGAGACAAGGTAGGACGGCTAGGAGACAAGCTAGGATGGCTAGTGACAAGCTAGGACGGCTAGTGACAAGCTAGGACGGCTAGGAGACAAGGTAGGACGGCTAGGAGACAAGGTAGGACGGCTAGTGACAAGCTTATTCCTTCCTCTTCTTATCACATTTCTAGCCTCTTGAAGTCAAAATTCGTCCATCCATGTTAGCCCAAATGTAAGCTATCCACATAGTGTCCAAAATTGCTCCAAAATGCACCAAAATGCCCTTTCTTGATACTTTACCCCATAGGTCCTACAAACACAACGAAATTGAGTTGTAATGCGACATTAACTAAGAAATAATAGCATAAATGCACAAGAATAAGCTAGTTAAGTCGCCTAAATATGCTCCTATCACATGTGGCTTGGCTGAAATGAAAGGGAAATGCATGTGGAAATGCTGCTAGGTTGGAAATGAATTGCACGGCTAATGAGTGGTGTTGTTGGTGTGTTGGAATTGATGGAATGCACGGCTAAGGATATAGGAAACGTTTAAATGTCCTAAAACTAAAGGGAACAAGGTTCCAACACTTTGGTCTTCAATTAGGTCTTCAATTTCGTCCAACACTTTGGCTCCAAGCATAAGCTATCCATCCTTAGCCCAAAAGTGCTCCAAAAGTCTCCAAAATGCATCTTTTTGCTCCTTTAGCCCTTTGGACCTACAAACACACGAAAATAGCTTAAAGTACTAAAATTACTAAGTACTAGCAACATAAATGCAAGAAAACAAGCAAACTAAGGCACATAAATATGCTCCTATCAATAGGCTAGTTTGGCACACTTAGTAAATGAGAAGGATTGCACAATCCCATTGAAAAAGGGTTAATTAAATGGCAGAAATCAAGTGGGAATTGGATTAGGGAATTCGGCTAGGATTTAGGGATTCTAGAAGGTTTTGGTGCGGCATGTGTATAGGCTGAGATAAAGTGTTCTAGAAACTGTTTTTAAGGCAGATTCCTAATTCTAAAGGGCCTAGGACATGTGATGTAAGAGTAGGAAAAGGATTGTGATTGCTAAACCTACAAGGAATGGTGTCTTGCGGCAATTGAGGGGATAAGTCTTCTAGAAATTGAAATAGGTGTTTAAATGTGTAATTGATTCCCCCTAATTAGCTAGGTTTAAGTCCCCAGCTGATTTGGATAGGATAGAATAGGATAATGTTAGAGATAGGATAGGATAAGGTTTCTAGGATAGGATAAGATAAGGTTGGATAAGGTTCCTTGTTTCTTGCTTCTTCCTTATCCTCATTGCATTAGAACTTCTTCCACCAGATTTGTAGCCTTTCCTAGCTCTTCTAGTCTTCAATTTCGTCCATCCTCTTTGCTCCATGGTTAAGCTATCCAAATCCATGCCCAAAAATGCTCCAAATAGCCTCAAAATGCACTTTTTTGCTCCTTTTGCCATTAGGACCTAAAAACATACGAAAATACTTTAAAAGACTGAAATACATAGTAATTAACTCATTAAGTGCAAGGAAACATCATAACTAAGTAGCATAAATATGCTCCTATCAATCTCCATTGGTGCTACCCCATTTTATTATTTGTTGATTCATTTACTTGTGTTTACTTCATTTTCTTGTGCTTTCAAGTTACAACAACAAATCTGTCTAAATTGATTAGTTTTATTCTCTAATAGGGTTCTTGCAGAACAAGTGGTTGTATAGGTCCAATTAGTCCCTGTGGATTCGACACCCTTACTTGTGCCATTATACTAAACATATTTTAGCACTAGGAAGGAACACAACAACACTAATTAAGCGTGGTTTAGCATCCTTTTTTGTCAACAAGTACCTAAGGGCTGCATGATCACAAAACACAATAACTTTAGATCCCACAAGATATGACCGAAACTTCTCTAAAGCAAAAACAATAGCAAGCAACTCCTTTTCAGTTGTGGAATAGTTAAGTTGAGCATCATTTAGAGTCCGGCTTGCATAGTAGATCCCATGTGGGAGCTTGTTCACCCTTTGCCCTAAAACAGCACCAATAGCATAGTCAGAGGCATCACACATTAATTCAAAAGGTGAAGACCAATCTGGTGCCATAATAATAGGGGCCGAGGTTAATTCATGTTTCAAAGTATTGAATGCATCCATACAAGCTTTATCAAAATGAAATACAACATCTTTAGCTAACAGATTGCATAATGGACGAGTGATCATTGAAAAATTCTTAATGAAAAGACGATGAAAGCCCGCATGTCCCAAAAAACTTCTCACTCCCTTCACGGTTGTGGGAGCTGCCATATTGGTGATGATGTCAATTTTGGCTTTGTCCACCTCAATTCCTTTGCTAGAGATTACATGTCCCAACACAATTCCTTGTTTCACCATGAATTGGCATTTTTCCCAATTGAGAACCAAATTTGTTTCCTGACATCTTTGAAGTACTAAAGAGAGATGGTTAAGACATTCATCAAAAGAGGAACCAAACACTGAGAAGTCATCCATAAATACCTCAATGAATCTTTCTACCATGTCAGAAAAGATGGCCAACATGCATCTTTGGAATGTTGCTGGAGCATTGCAAAGTCCAAAAGGCATTCTCCTATATGCAAATGTGCCAAAGGGGCAAGTAAAGGTAGTTTTCTCTTGATCCTCCAGAGCAATTGCAATTTGATTGTAACCTAAGTAACCATCAAGAAAACAATAGTGTGAGTGACCTGCCAATCTCTCAAGCATTTGATCTATGAAAGGCATAGGAAAGTAATCTTTTCTAGTACTAGAATTCAACTTCCTGTATTTGGTGCAAACACGCCAACTAGCCGTGGGCCTTTGATGCGAGAATTATACGCACACAAATTAAACCCTCTTTTTGTCAATTGTAGTATAAGTATAAGTAGGGATCGTTCTGGACCGGGGATTAGGAGGGATTGTTAATCTCTTGGAAACTGACTCAAAGAATGTGAAACTAAACGTTAAAACACTAAGACATACCAAAAGACTCAAAATGCTTTAAAAACACAAACTAAATTGATTTCTAACTAAATTGAACAATAAAGTAAAGGGGGATTGGATTTGGACGACTTTAAACTAAAAATGGAAACTTGGAAACAAAACAAATTGTAAATATGGATTTGACGGAAATGAATGGATGGGAAGCTAGCTAAGGGGTTCATCTCCACATATGTTATACTTGCATACAAAACGATGTCTAATTGCTTTTCAATAAACCATGAATTCTCAACGCCCCGGGTTAATTAGGTCCGCTTAAATTAACCGTCAAGTTTTCCTTAAGTTAATGAATTGGATGATTGCATACGACAATCCAAAGCATTCCTCACAAGTTCCCTACATGAATTGCATAATAGAGATACAAGCAAGAATCATTAAGCATCATGAAAACTATAAGTGTTGACGAGGCATTCGTTACTATGATTGCATGAAACTTATGCCAAGAATATGTTTAACACGATTGTTTATAAGCAACCTCCACTACTTGTGAATATAAGTTCATAACTATTACGTGAAACTCACTTATATTCTAGCGTCAAATTCATGCATGAAAATTAAGCGTTCATTCTTAATAAACATACATAAATAGGTTATCAATCAAACAGTTAAACAAATTGAATTCACAACTTATGAAACGTAATTAAAAGTAATCAAATCATATTACAAACATAAACATAGTTTCGAATTACCCCCTAGCTAAAGGAGGTTTAGTTCCTCATAACTTTGAAATCAAAGAAACACCTAAACATTCCAACAACTCAAAACTTTGAATTGTATGAACGTTTAAGCACTCTTTTCTTCCATTTCTCATACGTACAAAACAAAGAGAATTAAAATGAAACTTTGAAATCAAAGAAACACCTAAACATTCCAACAACTCAAAACTTGAATTGTATGAACGTTTAGGCACTCTTCTCTTCCTTGTTGTTGTAGCACAAGGTTTAAGGATAGGTTGGTTGGGGGGATGGAAGTGTTGGGGAATTATGGAAATGGATGAGGATTGGTGGAAATGGAAGATGGTTTTTGGATTCTAAGGGAGAAAGGAATGTGTTTGTGGTGTGTTGTTGTGTTGTGAAAGAGATGAGATGATATTTGAATGAATGAATGCAAGGGTATTTATAGGAGGAGTGGAGATGTATATGGCTATTTGTTTAAGGTGTTTGTGGTTGCAATGATGAAGAATTGCATGTGGAAATGAAAGGGAAAATGTGGTGAAATGATGAAGTAGGAAGGTGGAAATGCATGTGAGATGTTGGAAAGGAAATGGGAATATGAGTAGGCCATGGCATGGGAGTTGTTTTGTTGGTGTAAATGTGCCATGGTTGCAATGATGAAGAATAAAGGGTGCATGTGGGGTGGAATTGAATGAATGCAAAGTGAATGAATAATGAAATGAGTTAAAGAGGGAGAATGTGGTGAAATGATGAAGTAGGAAGGTGGAAATGCATGTGACTTGTTTGTGGAATAAAGAATGAATGGTGGAATGATGAAGAGTTGCATAAAGAATGCATGTAGGGTTAGCTAGGTTGGCTTTGTTTGGGTGCATGTGTGTTAATGGTGGTTTTGCATGTGAATTGATGGATTGTTTTTGATGGAATGGATGGTTCTTTGCATGGCTTTTGAAGTGATTGTGGGCTTTGGAATTGGAAGGAAATGCATGGCCTTGGGGTTGGTTTAAGAGAGAATGGGCTAGGCCCTTTGTTTTATGTCCAAAATGAATACAAAGCCTTCAAATTCGTCCAACACTTTGGCTCCAATCATATGCTATCCATTCCAAGCCCAATTTTGCTCCAAAATGCTCCAAAATGCATCTTTTTGCTTCCTTAGCCATATGAACCTAAAAACACACGAAAATGGCTTAAACTACTAAAACAACTATGAATTAACAACATAGATGCACGAAAACAAGCTAAGTAAGTCGCCTAAATATGCTCCTATCAGCCTTGTGGGCACAAGCTCTTTGTCTTTGATGCGAGAATTATGCGCACACAAATTAAACCCTCTTTTTATCAATTGTAGTAAGTACGTAAGTAGGGATCGTTCTGGACCGGGGATTAGGAGGGATTGTTAATCTCTTGGAAACTGACTCAAAAACGTAAAAACAAGATAAAACACTAAACTAGACTCAAAGAATGTGAAACTAAACGTTAAAACACTAAGACAAACCAAAAGACTCAAAATGCTTTAAAAACACAAACTAAATTGATTTCTAACTAAATTGAACAATAAAGTAAAGGGGGATTGGATTTGGACGACTTTAAACTAAAAATGGAAACTTGGAAATAAAACAAATTGTAAATATGGATTTGACGGAAATGAATGGATGGGAAGCTAGCTAAGGGGTTCATCTCCACATATGTTATACTTGCATACAAAACGATGTCTAATTGCTTTTCAATAAACCATGAATTCTCAACGCTCCGGGTTAATTAGGTCCGCTTAAATTAACCGTCAAGTTTTCCTTAAGTTAATGAATTGGATGATTGCATACGACAACCCAAAGCATTCCTCACTAGTTCCCTACATGAATTGCATAATAGAGATACAAGCAAGAATCATTAAGCAACATGAAAACTATAAGTGTTGACGAGGCATTCGTTACTATGATTGCATGAAACTTATGCCAAGAATTTGTTTAACGCGATTGTTTATAAGCAACCTCCACTACTTGTGAATATAAGTTCATAACTATTACGTGAAACTCACTTATATTCTAGCGTCAAATTCATGCATAAAAATTAAGCGTTCATTCTTAATAAACATACATAAATAGGATATCAATCAAATAGTTAAACAAATTGAATTCACAACTTATGAAACGTAATTAAAAGTACTCAAATCATATTGCAAGCATAAACATATATTTCGAATCACCCCCTAGCTAAGGGGGGTTTAGTTCCTCATACGTACAAAACAAAGAGAATTGAAATTAAACATTGAAATCAAAGAAACGCCTAAACATTCCAACAACTCAAACTTGAATTGTATGAACGTTTAGGCCCTCTTATCTTCCTCTTCGTTGTAGCATAAGGTCTAAGGATAGTTGGTTTGGGGGAATGAAAGTGTGGAATTATGGAAGTGGATGAGGAGTGGTGGAAATGGAAGAATGGTTTTGGATTCTAAGGGGAAGTGTTTATTTGTGGTGTGAGAATGGAGAGATGGAATTGAATGAAATGGAAGTGTGGGATGAATTGAATGATGCAAATGAATGAAGTGTGTGTGGTTTATATAGGGAGAGAATGGATGGGAGAGCATGTGAATGATAGCTAGGAGAATGATTAAAGGGGTGTGAATGGTTGGAAATGCATGTGGGTGAATTGGTGGTGCAATGATGAAAGAATAAGTGCATGTGTGTGTGTTTTGTGTTGGAATGAATGTGGATGCATGATGAAGAGTTAATAAATAATGCATGTAGGGTTAGGAAATAAAATCATAACTTAAAGGGGGGATGATTAAAGGGTGTGGCTAGGTTGGAAAGGTGTGGAAGATGGATGGAATTAGGGGGAATGCATGGCAATGATGGGGAGTTCTTTGGTGATGAATGCAATGATGAAGAGTGAATAAATAATGCATGTAGGGTTAGCTAGGTTGGCTTTGTTTGGGTGCATGTGAGTTAAAGAGGGAGAATGTGGTGAAATGATGAAGTAGGAAGGTGGAAATGCATGTGAATGCATGTGAGTGCATGTGTGTGTGAATGGGTGTTTCTTGATGGTTTTGGGGTTGTGATGCATGTGAATGCATGTGGCTAAGGCTTGTTGATTGGGCTAGAGGTTTTGCATGGCTCAAAGGATTGTTTGATTGGGCTAGGCCCTTTGTTTTATGTCCAAAGTGCATACAAGGCTTTCAAATTCGTCCAACACTTTGGCTCCAAAAATATGCTATCCATTCCAAGCCCAATTTTGCTCCAAAATGCTCCAAAATGCATCTTTTTGCTTCCTTAGCCATATGAACCTAAAAACACACGAAAATGGCTTAAACTACTAAAACAACTATGAATTAACAACATAGATGCACGAAAACAAGCTAAGTAAGTCGCCTAAATATGCTCCTATCAGTCTTCATTCTTCATCACCGTGATTCCCACCTTCTTAGGTACTACCTGAATAGCACTCACCCATTTGCTATCAGAAATGGGATATATGATCCCCACATCTAACAACTTCAACACTTCATTCCTCACAACTTCTTTCATGTGTGGATTGAGCCTTCTTTGTGGTTCACGAGTTAACTTTGCTCCTTCCTCCAAAAGAATCCTATGCATGCACATGGTAGGGCTTATTCCCTTGATATCTGCAATAGACCAACCAATAGTTGATTTGAACTCTTTTAACACCCGAATTAGCTTATCTTCTTCATTTGGGGTGAGGTCAGAAGCTATGATAACTGGAAGAGTTTCAAATTCAGCTAGATATGCATATTTTAGATGTGGTGGAAGTGGTTTAAGTTCAAGTTTTGGTGCCTTAACAGTGGAAGGGGTTAGATGTGACCTCGATGATTCTAAAGGCTCTAAAAGAGGTGAAACATTCAAAGGATACGGTGCCAATGCTTCCAAGGCAGCTACCTCTTCCATGAGGGCATCCTCTTCATCAAACTCGTCTTGAGATTGACTCAAAACAGATTGTAATGGTTCATTAGATTGTGCCTGCAAGAACTTAGAGAAAACAAGTGAATCAAGCACATCAATGGCATAACAATCAAGAGATGAAGAAGGATGAGAAAGGGACTCAAACACTTTGAATTGAACGGTCTCTCCTAGCACTGTCATAGTGAGGAGTCCATTTTGCACATCAATGATGGTCTTGGCCGTGGGCATAAACGGTCTCCCAAGCAAAATAGGCAACTCTCGGTCATGTATAAGAGCTTCTTCCATGTCCAACACTACAAAATCCGCAGGCAAGATTAGTTTATCAATTTGAAGTAGAATATCCTCTACTATACCTCTTGGATATTTCATGGATTTGTCCGCAAGTTGTAATGAGATGGTGGTGGCCTTCAAATCCCCCAAACCTAGTTGAAGGTACACGGAATAAGGCATTAAGTTGATGCTAGCACCCAAGTCAAGCATCGCTTTCTCTACTTTCTTGTCCCCTATGGTGATGTTGATAGAAAAACTTCCTGGATCCTTGAGCTTTGGTGGAAGTTTTCTTTGCAACACGGCACTTACATTCTCGGACACCACTACCTTCTCATGTGGTCCATACTTCCTTTTGTAGTTGTTTAACTCCTTGAAGAACTTCCCATAAGCCGGCATGTTCCTAATGATATCAAGCAAAGGTAAGTTAACATTCACTTTACTTAGAATATCAAAAATTTCCTTAAATGACTTATCTTGCTTGCTCTTGGCAAGTCTTCTAGGGAATGGTATTGGTGGAGTGTAAGGTTTCTCGGCCTTGTGAAGATTTGGTGCTTCAAATGAGGAAGTAGCATAGCTTGGTTCCTCATTTGGTTTCTCATTTTCTCCTTGAGTGACCCCTGCATTCACATGATCAGATTCATTAGTAACTTCATTGCCAACTCTATTATTGATAACCTTACCACTTCTAAGTGTAGTAATTGCTTTGGCTTGCTCTTGGTTCCTTTGAAGTATCACGGGTTGGCTTGGAAACTTTCCAACCTCTCTTTGGTTCAAGGCATCTACAATCTGCCCCAGTTGTGTCTCCATTTTGGTTAGAGCCGCCGAATGTTGTTGGAGAGTGCTATTTGTGGTTTGTTGGAATTGCAAGGTATTTTGGGCTAACAACTTAACCGTATCCTCAAGTGTAGTGGCAGGTTTTGGTTGGAAGTTTGGGAATTGATTGTTGTTCTTCCATGAAAGGTTGGGATGATCTCTCCAACTTGAGTTATATGTATTGGAATACACATCATTCCTTGGCCTTTAATTGTAAGAATTCATGAGGTTCACTTGCTCTTGGACAAACTCGGGATAAGCCTCCCTAGATGGACATTGATGAGTAGGGTGGCTTGGTATGTTGTAAATGGCACACACTTCATTTGCTTTTGGCACCATGTTGAGCACAGATTCAAGCTTCTTTTCTAGGTTAGCTACCTGCAAAGAAAGATCATGATTAGAACTTGTTTCATATACTCCAACTCTCTTACCCCTTAAATCTTTGTGTTGAGCATTAGATCCCAACATCTCATAAATGTTATATGACTCTTGAGCATTCTTTTTCTTCAAAGCTCCACCTGCTGCATTATCAACAGTTGATTGACATGTTTGGGTTAGTCCATCATAGAAAATTTGCATTTGTAAGTAAAGAGGTAACCCATGGTGTGGACATTGCAGCAAAAGGCCTTTAAAGCGCTCCCAACACTCATTGAAAGGTTCTCCATCATCTTGTTTGAAGTTGAAGATTTGTCCCCTTAATGTAGCTGTCTTTTGAGTGGAAAAGAACTTCTCCAAAAATTTCTTAGCCACGGCATCCCACGTGGTGAGGGAACCAAGTGCTAGAGTCATCAACCAACCCTTGGCCCTATCTTTCAAGGTGTAAGGAAACACTCTCATCCTCAGATTTGCTTCA
Source organism: Pyrus pyrifolia (assembly GCA_016587475.1). NCBI lineage: Eukaryota > Viridiplantae > Streptophyta > Magnoliopsida > Rosales > Rosaceae > Pyrus > Pyrus pyrifolia. The sequence goes on from BNSU01000024.1 coordinate 2,319,990, forward strand.
CTTACTCTCTGCAAAGGTAAACCACTCACAACATTGTAAAATTCTTTAATATGAGCTAAAGGATCTTCATTAGGTAAGCCATAAAAAGAAGGAAGCATATGAAAATGTGAAGATTTAAGATCATAGTTTCTAGCTTCTGTGGGCAGCAAGATGCATGAAGGTGAATTTGGTATGATTGGTTGAGCATAGTCCTCCAAAGCTCGAAGATCATCCTGGTTGCCCGCCATCTCTTTTTCTCTTTCCCAATTAAAGTGCTTAGATCCTTCACTTGTTGAACTAGACGAATTCTCTTCCTCTTCTTCACGAACAATGGAGGAACTTGTTGGAACAAAGCTTTCCAAAGTGTTGCCCTTTAACCGTTCAAGTCTTTGGCCTAATTCAGCAAGTCTATTAGACATGTACTACCTAAAACAAGATAAAACAAGTTTGAATAAAAATCAGAAATCCACTTAAAATGAAAAGAACAAGGTTTAAAACCAAAACAAGCAATTATAAGGGACTGAAATCAGTCCCCGGCAACGGCGCCAGTTTTTGTTGTTATGTTCCTTCCTAGTGCTAAAATATGTTTAGTATAATGGCACAAGTAAGGTTGTCGAATCCACAGGGACTAATTGGATCTACTTGTTTTGCAAGAACCCTATTAGAGAATAAAACTAATCAATTTAGACAGATTTGTTGTTGTAACTTGAAAGCACAAGAAAATGAAGTAAACACAAGTAAATGAATCAACAAATAATAAAATGGGGTAGCACCAATGGAGATGAAGCTAGGGATTCGATTTCACCATTGCTAAACCAAGTCCATGTTTGTTAAGTCAGTTTATACTCAGCCATCTACCTATTTCTTGAGTTTGTTTCACTTAGATATGATCAACCATATGATGTGTGGATTTGATCAAATGTTCCTAATCTCTAACCTAATTGTGATGTGCAACTTCGGTTCCTTCACATATCCAAAGGAAACACTCGGCATGTGCAACTTTCATAAAACCAAAGGAAACACTCGGCAGGTTGTTTGCAAAACATTCCCTTCATTCATTCACATATCCACCAAGAATATGCATGATGTGTGCTCTAATCTTGGCTAAACAACCTGTGGTTAATTCAAATGGTGATCAAACATTAAAATCAACACACAAAGTCACAATTAAATCAGAGAATGAAACAAGAAATAGATGGGTCAACTGAGCATTCTAACTTAACTACATGGCAATCTTGCAAGGCTACATCGAATCCCTAGAAAGAGATTAGTTACATTTCATGTTTACAGGATGTTTGACATAAAAATATACAACATGAGTGAACATAGAATTAAGGAGAATGAACCCTTGAAGCAAAACTGATGTTGAAATCCCTTTAGGGTGGCCTTCGGCATTGGCTTTCCAAGTGTGTTGTAAATGAAGGTGGAGAGGCTAGGGTTGAATGGTTTCTGCAAATGGGAGAGAAAATGGACAGAGGTGGAGCGGCTAGGGTGTGGGAATAATGGAATGAAGCCCAGAAGAAGTTGTTGAAATGCCTAATTCGCTTGGTTTAAATAGGGGCTGGAAAGATGCATAAAAGGTAAGTGTTGATGGTGATATAAAAGGCTAGAATCTGATTTAAAGGTATTTCTGAGAATGGCATTTGTTTTGAACTTTGTTTCCTTATTTTCCACCTCCAAATCAGGTTTTCACTACTTTAAAATATGGCTGAGAGGATGACAAACAAGGTAAGTGTTTAAGGTGAGTTAAATGGCTCAAATCTAATGTAAATGGTATTTCCACATATGGCATGTGTTTTGAGCGTTTTTTCCTTGTTTAGAACCACCCAATATGGCCGAATTGCACCACTTTCCTTCCACATCTTTTCCTGAAATTCCAGCAGCCAAATTAGTCCTAGATTCCTCATTTGGACTCCAAATTAACTCCCCAGAATCCTCTCCATGTTTGGAATAATGCTCAGCTACCAAAAGGAGTGTTTTTACTTCATTTGCTTTCCAATTGATCCTATTACACACTTGGCTGCACACTAACACCAAATAATGTAAAATGCAACCAGTTTAATTCAAAAACATCACAAAGAAGCCAAATATGGAAGATATAAATGCATGCAATATGTGAGTTATCACCTAATTGATTGCTTGAACCTTCCCGTTGAGTTTAAAAGTTGATTTCTGCATTCTAAGGGGAATTCTAAGTTCAATTTCATTATGTTGCTTACTATTGCTTTAAAGAACGTTTGTTTTCCCTATCCTTTCGTTGTTAGCCAACTCCCCAAGCCCCGTTACAACCCTTGACTTTAATCTTGAGTGTTGTGTGTTTCAATTTGTGGAGTTTGAATTTGGTTTGAGCATATGGTGTCACTGGTTCTCGCATCTAAGTAGTAGCGTTCCATTCATTAGATCATATCTAAACATGTTATTAACTCCGGAAATTGCGTTCTTTGTTATACATATATGTGAGCATTCGTTTTTATATTTACATCAATCTTCTCACATATAACCTAGTGTAGGGTGTGAAGTTAGAAAATCTGTGTGAAAATAGAGTGCATTCTAGTGAGGAATTGAGGGAATTCTCTAAGGCATGTTACTACATTCAAAACGTTGTTTTAAGTGATTAAATGTGAACTAATAAGTAGTAACTATGATTAAGTGTGTATTGAAGTATAAAGGAAGCTAAAAACCGTGGGAATGATGTTCTTTAATGTTTCATGTTCGTTGGAAATCCCTGAGGCAATTGTTGGAAGGCTTAGATTGTGTTTTGTTTGTTTTGTTTATTTCCTTTTGCTCGAGGGCTAGCAAAAGCTAAGTGTGGGGGAATTTGATAGGAGCATATTTATGCTGCTTAGTTATGATGTTTCCTTGCAATTAATGAGTTAATTACTATGTATTTCAGTCTTTTAAAGTATTTTCGTATGTTTTTAGGTCCTAATGGCAAGGTGATAGGAGCACATTTATATGACTTAGTTAGCTTGTTTTCTTGCATTTAATAAGCTAAACTACGTTGATTATAGTGTTTAAAGTTATTTTCGTGCAACTTCAGGTTTTAGTGTCAAAGTATGCAAAAAGAAGCAATTTGGAGCATTCTAAAGCATTTTTGGGCCAAGATTGGATAGTGCAAGCATGGAGGCATGAGGATGGACGAATTTGAAAGGCTTGAATTCAGTTAGGGAGTTGCAAGGGGGCCTAAAAACCTGATTTCTAGAAGGCTACATTAGAGCCACATGCACTTCCATCCTTTTATCCATTGCAGCCACATGCAATTTGATAGGAGCATATTCATGCGACTTAAATGGCTTGTTCTCGTACATTTACGTTATGTTTCTTTAGTTATTTTAGTCCTTTATGCTTCTTTTGTGTGTTTTTAGGTTCTAAGGGCAAAGTATGCAAAAGGGTGCATTTTGGTGCATTTTGGAGTAGTTTGAGGCGTTAAATGGATTGCATATACTTGAAGCCAAGTAGATGGACGAAATTGAAGACCAAAGGAGGCCCTTTGTACCAGAAATTCACACCAACACATCCCATTTCAGATTGCATTCCAATCATTCCAGCCAAGCCACATGCACTCCCTTTAATTTATTCAACCTAGCTGTCAAAGCACATGCACATTCACCCTAATCATTCACATACACAATCTGCCATCATTCACACATTCATTCCACATGCATTCCCTTCATATAAATCAGCCACATGCACCCATAATCATTCAACCAATTTTGCACATGCATTCATCATCATAACCTAGTTGTCATTCCACTTTAATCCACATGCATTCCCTTCACAAATCAGTCACATGCATCTCCCATCACCATTCCAGATTTCCACCAAGTTCCTAGCTGTCATATTCCCTCCTTTTCACCTATAAATAAGCATCCATTGCAGCCACAATGGGGGGATTCCCATTTCATACACAATTCATTCACCATTCACGCAAGAAATTCATCCCCTCTCTATAACACATCCATACTTCACCATTCTTTATATTTTCTGCCAAAAAAGAAGCCTTGAGGTCCCCTACATCCATCCTTATCCTAAACACATCATTCTACACCATCCATAACTCCCCATCCCTCCAAACCTATCCTTAGACCTTGTGCTACAACGAAGAGGAGGAGAAGAGTGCCTAAACGCTCATACAATTCAAGTTTGAGTTGTTGGAATGTTTAGGTGTTTCTTTTCCTCGATTCCAATGTTTAATTTCAATTCTCTTTGTTTTGTACGTATGAGGAACTAAAACCCCCCCTTGGCTAGGGGGGGATTTGAAATATATGTTTATGCTTGCATTTTGATTTGATTACTTCTAATTGCGTTTCATAAGTTGTGAATTCAATTCGTTTAACTGTTTGATTGATAACTTATTTATGTATGTTTATTGAGAGTGCACGCTTAATTTTCATGCATGAATATGACGCTAGAATATAAGTGAGTTTCACCTAATAGTTATGAACTTATATTCACAAGTAGTGGAGGTTGCTTATAAACAATCGCGTTAAATGAATTCTTGGCATAAGTTTCATGCAATCATAGTAACGAATGCCTCGTCAACACTTATAATTTTCATAGAGCGTAATGATTCTTGCTTGTATCTCTATTATGCAATCATGTAGGGGACTTGTGGGGAATGTTTTGGGTTGTCGTATGCAATCATCCAATTCAATAACGTTAGGAAGATTTGAAGGTTAATTAGTGCATCATGGTTAACTTGGAGTGTTGAGCATCATGGTTTATTGAAAAGCAATTGGAATTCGTTTTATATGCAAGTGTAACATGTGTGGAGATGAACCCCTTAGCTAATCCATCCATCATCTTGTTTTCAAGGAATTCGTTTTACAATCTGCCTAGTTTGTTACTTTGTTTTGTTATTTCAATTTTCGTCAAAACAAAACCCCCCCCCTTTACTTTCTTGTTCTATAGTGTTTAGAATCTGTTTAATTTGTGTTTTAAAGTGTTTTGAATCCACCTATAATCTTAAATTCGTCCAAATTTGTTTTTAAGGTCAGAAACTGCCTAGTTAGTGTTTTTAGGCAGTTTTGAGTCTTTTGAACTTGTTTTGAGTCCTTTGAGTCTTTGTATTGTCCAAATTAGTTAGAAAGTGTTTTGATTTGTGTTTCTAAGTATTTTGATTCAAGTTTTCATCCAATTTCGTCCAAATTAGTGTAGGTGCTCAAAACTGCCCAGAAAGTGGTTTTTAGGCAGTTTTGAGTCTTCTAGTTGCTGTTTTGGGTTTTAGGTTTGTTTAACTGTTTTAACTTTTAGTTTTGCATTCTTTGAGTCGAGTTTAGTGTTTTAAACTTTGTTTTTGAGTTTTTAAGTCAGTTTCCCAGTGTTTAGCAATCCCTCCTAATCCCTGGTCTAGAACGATCCCTACTTATATCTATACTATAATTGTCAAAAAGAGGGTTTAATTTGTGCGCGTATAATTCTCGCATCAAATTTTGGCGCCGTTGCCGGGGATTAGCAAATTTGCTAATCCCTTGGATTGTTCGTTTCTGTTATGTATTTTAGTTTTAGTTTTTGATTTGTGTTTTGTTTGTTGATTTCAAGTACTAGAGAAACACAACATGGCACTTGATAATGCTTCTCTTTTGTCACAGCTCATGGAAAGGTCCCAAATGCAAAGTGTTGATATATTCGATCTTCAATCAAGGAATAACGTGTTTTCCAATACTTACAATTCGGATTGGAGTGATCATTCAACTTCTATGTGGTGGGAACCTCAAAATGTTCAACAAGAAGCATATTGGCAGCCACCTCATATTCAATATGCCCAACCAAACTTAAGTTCGTCAATAGATTATAATGGAAAGCTTAATGAATTAATTTGTTTGGTGCAGGGCTCACAAAATCAACTCGAGGAGGCTCAACAAGGAGAATATTGGCAACCATATGAGGAGTTCTATACAACACCTATGCAGCCACCACAACCTACCCAAACAAATTCAAGTGAGTCTTTGTATAATGATACGGTTAGTAAGTTACTCACCAATTTGTCTCAGGGGCAAGAAGATCAAAACAAAGCAAGGCAAAATCAAGACAAAAGGTTGGACCACTTGGAAAAGCAAATTGGGCAGATAGCGGAGTTCATAGGACAATTTCAAGACCAAGGCAAACTCCCTATTTCAACCATGGCAAATCCGAAGGAGGATGAAGGACTGCAATTTGAGGAAGAGGAACACACCCAAGCCACGACAAGGGAGGAAACACCTTTGCCGCAAGCACCTATTGCACCTACGTCATCCAATTCAGGTATGGTTGTTCCAAAGTTAATTATTTCTAACCCCGTTCCACTGAATGTCCCTATTCCTTGCAGGCTCATGCAATCCAAGGAAGAAGAGGGTGAGAAAGGCATCTTCGAATCCTTTCCAAAGAATCAAGAGCAAGATGTGACTGGGGAATGTCTAGAATTCATCAAAGAGGATATACTTGAGACAACAATTCGCAAGGAAATTGGATTTCATGACACAGGACAAGTCATAACGCTCAAAACACCAAATCTAGGTGAAATTTCTAGTCTTACAACTTTCGAAGGGGTGTTTATTCTTGAGTTTATGTCGGAGCACACAGGTAAGCCACCTCCCCGAATTTCAATTTTGATTTATACTAATATGTTGTTAATGATTCAGGCACCCACTTTAGAATTTAAACCATTACCGGATCATTTCAAGTATCACCTTCCATTCAAAGATCAAGTCCATGCTGTTTGATTTAAAAAAAATAAAAAAAAATAAAATAAAAGAAGAAAAAAAAAATAAAAGAATGTAGCCTTCACAAAGGTTGTGTACGTGAAGACCCACTACGTGGCGAAACTCTCGGAGCGGAAGGCATCGGAGCGGAAGGCATCGGAGCAGGAGGCATCGGAGCGAAAGGCATCGGAGCTAGAGCATTCCAGGCCTCAATACTGGGTGGAACGCTGGATGACCCAGGAAAAAGGTGCCTCTGGAAGAAAGACGCAAGCCTTTGACGGTCACTTTGCATTTGACCTTGAGATTCTTGCAGCTCATCAAGCTTCCTCTTCATGCCCGACGAATAGTTATTTGCAAGCACGTGCAAACTTCTATTCTCGTACTTAAGCTGTTTGATCTCCTGCTTAAGATTTTCCACCTCTGCCATCAACGATTCCACTTGGCGAGACCGAGCAAGCAGGCGTTGGCCCATGTTGGACACAGAGCCCGCACACTGAACACTAAGAGCGAGGGACTCTTGAACGGCCAACTCATCAGACTGTCCTGAAAGCAGCTGACTATCTTTGGGAGTGAGGAAGTTCCTAGCTACTATTGTAGCTGTTGTTGCATCTTGCATCACTGAGTCTTCACCTGTAAGAGGACCGTTAGAAGATAAGAAAGAAGGGCGCCATACGTTACCTTGACGCGGCGCGCCCGTATCACTGCTGAGACTCAATTCTAAGCTAAGATTCGATGGGTTTGCCATTTTTTAAAAGTGTTCAAAGAGAAGGGCTGGATGAAGTTAAATTTCAAAGGGCCGGAGACGATTTTCACAGATGGGCAGTCTTCAGAATGTGTATGTTGGTGGTGATCGATAGCTCTATAAAAAGCCAAGGCGACGCGTCCACTGAGTCAAAAAGCTGGAATTTCCTGCGTAAATTTCGGCAACGCTCTCTCGGCTTTTCAGAAAACGCGTTCAACTTTGTCAAAATATCTCTGACAAAGTTGAAGACACGTGGAGGCCATCATCGCAACTACACATCTTTAGCCGACAGCGCAAAGTTTGGCGACGCTTTCTCTGCTTTTCAGAAAACGCGTGCAGCTTTGTCAAAAGAGCCGCATCCGCACTACTACGTGTCGTTCAAAAAGCGAAGGGGCGTCGTTCAGAAATCGAAGGGGCGCCTGCTCAGAAATCGAAGAGGCGTCGTTCAGAAAGCAAATAGGCGTATTCAAAGATCGAAGAGTCGTCACTATTTCAAAAAGCCAGATTTGCGGGATCAAAACGTTTGTCGACAAGGGTAAAAGAACAACACTTGCTATTGGGAAATCCCTATATATGTCGACCTTCATCTTTTATGGCAAGGCAGACCTGAAGAAAATGCCCAACTCTTCCTCACCTCTGGGGCGCACTCCCAGCAAAGCCTTTCGAAATACTCAATTTTTTCTTCTTCCCCAAAGATGATACCAGATGCCTGGAGTACAGATGACCCAGGAGGAAACGGTAGATGGAAGCATGTGCTGATTCATTCACCGCTTCTTCAAAAGCAAAGGTATCTCATATCATCAAGGTCAAAAGCAAAAGTATCTCATATCATGCTCTTTCCCTGTCCTTTTCTTTGTCCTTGTTCTTACTCGCATGGCAAAATGAAAGAAGCAATCAGCCGGCACTTGGAGTCAGTCTTCCGATCTGGAACCAACTGCCTGGAATCCCTTCCCTGATTGCTTACCTAGCGTTGCTCTCGAGTAGTCATCTTCAACGGTTGATACACTTCCAGAGAAGGGACCACTTCTGCAAAGGGGAGCAAGTAAGGCAAGTGAAAATGATACATTGAAGCATGTGGAGACAAGCTACAACTACATATGCTGAGCTATCCTCTAACCCTCTTCAATACGAATTGGAGAGATTGAACAAAGAAACAGATAAAAGGAGGAAGCTCAGACCTTCGGGGGAGACCAAAAGAATCCTGCTGCTTAGTTCAAGAGTAGCACAAAGGAAAATCAACGAGTGGAGGAGACCAAAAAGAATCCTCCAGCCCAGTTCAAGAGTAAGCCTGTGGAATCACCAAGATCAACCCATGCATTCAACAAAGGAAGACCGAGAAAGCACTCCAATTCCAGATTTGCGTCCCTAAACTCTTCTCTTTGTTAGTTACATTCTGCCATGTTTAGTATGTATAAATGCTGTTTGTGTTTTTACTTATGTTTTATGTAAATCTATGCTTAAAACATTGAGGACAATGTGTGATTTAAGTGTGGGGGGGGGGGGGTAACTAAGTATATTTGATGCAAATTCGTGGGATTTTATCACCCATAACTTCAAATGTTGTTCCTTGCTGTTTTAAGGTATTTTTAAGTTGTTTTAGAGTGTTTTAGTATGTTTTGTTTTGATAACTCTGAAAATCACATAAAAATTTGAAAAACATGTTTTGAAAAGCCTAAAAAGAGTGTTTTGAGTCATTTTTGTGTGTTTGTGTCTTAGGGTACCTTCCAACACAATGATAAGGATTTGGTTTGTAAGTGCATGACTGTTAAAAAGAGTTATAAACATAGAGAAAAGTTTGATTTACTCTTGGTATATGCTTGGTTATGGTTATAATGTATGACTTCACATGCAATCATAAAAGAAAAATTTGTTTTTGTAACATGCCTGAAGGAAGGAACTCAAACAAACGCTACAACCCTGAGAGACTTGAGCCTATAACGTTCTTTGGAGAGTATAATCTGTGATTTCTTGTTTTCTAAAGTCGTTGCATGATCTCATTATTCTTTACTTGGTTACTACTTAGAAGGCGTTTCATCATATAGTTCCAAATGCTAGAACTCATGCCCATTTCATTCAAAGCATGTTATTGGTTTGCATAACACATATTCAAGAAGAAGTTGTGTAGTGACCACCACCATAGCCAAATAGCCTTACTTCCCATATTTCGTATATGTTGTAAGTTTTAACCCCGTTGAGCCTTGTTTAGCCTTTATTCTTTGTTTACCCACATTTTCTTCACCTAGCCTAGTTTAGGACAATCCCCACCCTTGTTCTTAAAAGATAGTGAGCATGACTTAATTGAATTCCTTTTGAGTTACATTATGAAAGAAAATGAGTGTGGGGGAGAGAATGTTTAAGTGTTTATGTATGTTTTGAGATTCAAAAGAAAAGAAAAAAAAAAAAAAAGAAAGAAAGAAAGAGAAAAAAAAAAAAAAACTTGAAAAAAATGAAAGAATGAGTGATTGAAGAAAGGGTCCAAAACACCAATTCTGGCCGTAAATTGTCTAAATTCTCCCTTTTTGTTCAAAAGTTGAGTTTTCATTTAAAAGTGAATTCTAAGTTGATTCAAGTGCTTTGCTCACTATTTCTTTAAGAACCTTTGTTTTCCATATCCCTTCTTTGTTATCCACACGCCCCGAACCCCATTACAACCCGTGACTTCAATCTTGAGTGTTATGTGTTTCAATTTGTGGAGTTTGAACTTGGTATGAGCATATGGTGTCACTGGTTCACGCGTCTAAGAAGTAGCATTCCACTCATGAGATCATATCTAAACATGCTTATTAACTCCAGAAATTGCGTTCTTTGTGATACATATATGTGAGTGTTCGGTTTCATGTTTACATCAATCTTCTCACATATACTTAGTGTAGGGTGTGTAGTCAGAAAATCTGAGTAAAAATTGAGTGCATATCTTGTGAGGAATTGAGCAAATTCTCTAAGGCATGTTACTACATTCAAAACATGGTTTTAAATGCTTAATTGTGAAATAGTATGTGGTGACTGTGATTAAGAATGTAATTAAGTGTGAAGATGACTAAAATATGTGGGGAATGATGATTTTTAACATGTCATGTGCATTGGAAATCCCTAAGACGATTGTTGGAAGGTTTAGGTTGTGTTTTACTTGTTTTGTTTCGTTTCGTTTTGTTTTGTTTTTCTTTCTGTTTTGCTCGAGGACTAGCAAAAGATAAGTGTGGGGGTATTTGATAGGAGCATATTCATGCGACTTAAATGGCTTGTTCTCGTACATTTACGTTATGTTTCTTTAGTTATTTTAGTCCTTTATGCTTCTTTTGTGTGTTTTTAGGTTCTAAGGGCAAAGTATGCAAAAGGGTGCATTTTGGTGCATTTTGGAGTAGTTTGGGGCGTTAAATGGATTGCATATACTTGAAGCCAAGTAGATGGACGAAATTGAAGACCAAAGGAGGCCCTTTGTACCAGAAATTCACACCAAAACATCCCATTTCAGATTACATTCCAATCATTCCAGCCAAGCCACATGCACTCCCTTTAATTTATTCAACCTAGCTGTCAAAGCACATGCACATTCACCCTAATCATTCACATACACAATCTGCCATCATTCACACATTCATTCCACATGCATTCCCTTCATATAAATCAGCCACATGCACCCATAATCATTCAACCAACTTTGCACATGCATTCATCATCATAACCTAGCTGTCATTCCACTTTAATCCACATGCATTCCCTTCACAAATCAGCCACATGCATCTCCCATCACCATTCCAGATTTCCACCAAGTTCCTAGCTGTCATATTCCCTCCTTTTCACCTATAAATAAGCATCCATTGCAGCCACAATGGGGGGATTCCCATTTCATACACAATTCATTCACCATTCACGCCAGAAATTCATCCCCTCTCTATAACACTTCCATACTTCACCATTCTTTATATTTTCTGCCCAAAAAGAAGCCTTGAGGTCCCCTACATCCATCCCTATCCTAAACACATCATTCTACACCATCCATAACTCCCCATCCCTCCAAACCTATCCTTAGACCTTGTGCTACAACGAAGAGGAGGAGAAGAGTGCCTAAACGTTCATACAATTCAAGTTTGAGTTGTTGGAATGTTTAGGTGTTTCTTTTCCTTGATTCCAATGTTTAATTTCAATTCTCTTTGTTTTGTACGTATGAGGAACTAAACCCCCCCTTGGCTAGGGGGGGGATTCGAAATATATGTTTATGCTTGCATTTTGATTTGATTACTTCTAATTGCGTTTCATAAGTTGTGAATTCAATTCGTTTAACTGTTTGATTGATAACTTATTTATGTATGTTTATTGAGAGTGCACGCTTAATTTTCATGCATGAATATGACGCTAGAATATAAGTGAGTTTCACCTAATAGTTATGAACTTATATTCACAAGTAGTGGAGGTTGCTTATAAACAATCGCGTTAAATGAATTCTTGGCATAAGTTTCATGCAATCATAGTAAAGAATGCCTCGTCAACACTTATAATTTTCATAGAGCATAATGATTCTTGCTTGTATCTCTATTATGCAATCATGTAGGGGACTTGTGGGGAATGTTTTGGGTTGTTGTATGCAATCATCCAATTCAATAACGTTAGGAAGACTTGAAGGTTAATTAGTGCATCACGGTTAACTTGGAGTGTTGAGCATCATGGTTTATTGAAAAGCAATTGGAATTCGTTTTATATGCAAGTGTAACATGTGTGGAGATGAACCCCTTAGCTAATCCATCCATCATCTTGTTTTCAAGGAATTCGTTTTACAATCTGCCTAGTTTGTTACTTTGTTTTGTTATTTCAATTTTCGTCAAAACAAAACCCCCCCCTTTACTTTCTTGTTCTATAGTGTTTAGAATCTGTTTAATTTGTGTTTTAAAGTGTTTTGAATCCACCTATAATCTTAAATTCGTCCAAATTTGTGTTTAAGGTCAGAAACTGCCTAGTTAGTGTTTTTAGGCAGTTTTGAGTCTTTTGAACTTGTTTTGAGTCCTTTGAGTCTTTGTATTGTCCAAATTAGTTAGAAAGTGTTTTGATTTGTGTTTCTAAGTATTTTGATTCAAGTTTTCATCCAATTTTGTCCAAATTAGTGTAGGTGCTCAAAACTGCCCAGAAAGTGGTTTTTAGGCAGTTTTGAGTCTTCTAGTTGCTGTTTTGGGTTTTAGGTTTGTTTAAGTGTTTTAACTTTTAGTTTTGCATTCTTTGAGTCGATTTTAGTGTTTTAAACTTTGTTTTTGAGTTTTTAAGTCAGTTTCCAAGTGTTTAGCAATCCCTCCTAATGCCCGGTCTAGAACGATCCCTACTTATATCTATACTACAATTGTCAAAAAGAGGGTTTAATTTGTGCGCGTATAATTCTCGCATCACAATTCCAACCTAATCCACATGCATTCATCATCATAACCTAGCTGTCATTCCACCTTTATGCATTCATCATCATAACATAGCTGTCATTCCACTTCATTGCACATGCATCTTCAAATAAATCAGCCATTCCACATGCTATTTCAGCCACATGCATTCCCCTTTTGTATTTCCAGCTTTCCAACAAGTTCCTAGCTGTCATATTCCCTTTTTTTTCACCTATAAATAAACATCCATTGCAGCCACAAGGGGAGGGAGTCATTCATTCAGAAATTCATTCATTCAAACACACATCCACACAAGCCTTGGCCGTGCCTTATTCCACCATTCCATCCATTGCAGAAATTCAACCATCACACCATCCTTCCATTTCCACCACTCCCCAAACCATTCACACCATCAAACTGTCCTTAGACCTTGTGCCACAATAAAGAGGAAGAGAAGAGGGCCTAAACGTTCATACAATTCAAGTTTGAGTTGTTGGAATGTTTAGGTGTTTCTTTGATTTCAATGTTTAATTTCAATTCTCTTTGTTTTGTACGTATGAGGAACTAAACCCCCCCTTGGCTAGAGGGGGGATTCGAAATATATGTTTATGCTTGCAATATGATTTGATTACTTCTAATTGCATTTCATAAGTTGTGAATTCAATTCGTTTAACTGTTTGATTGATAACTTATTTATGTATGTTTATTGAAAGTGCACGCTTAATTTTCATGCATGAATATGACGCTAGAATATAAGTGAGTTTCACCTAATAGTTATGAACTTATATTCACAAGTAGTGGAGGTTGCTTATAAACAATCGCGTTAAATGAATTCTTTGTAAGAGTATCATGCATTCATAGTTACAATTGCTTCGTCAACACTTACAATTTTCATAGAGCACAATGATCTCTCATTGTATCTCTTCTATGCATTCATGTTGAGAACTATTGGAGAATGATTTGAATTGTCGCATGCATCATCCAATTCAATAACATAAGGAAAATTTGAGAGTTAATTAGTGCATCACGGTTAACTTGGGATGTTGAGGATCATAGTTATTGAAAAGCAATTGGAAATCGTTTTATATGCAAGTGTAACATGTGTGGAGATGAACCCCTTAGCTAGCCATCCCATCCATTCTATTCCATCAAATTCGTTTTACAATCTGTTTTGTTTCCAAGTTTCTGTTTTAATTTCAAATTCATCCAAAACCAATCCCCCTTTTACTTTCTTGTTCTTTAGTGCTTAGAATCTGTTTAGTTTATGTTTTAAAATGTTTTGAATCAAGCCATAATCTTAAGTTCGTCCAAAATTGGGTTTAAGGTCAGAAACTGCCTAGTTAGTGTTTTTAGGCAGTTTTGAGTCTTTTGAACTTGTTTTGAGTCCTTTGAGTCTTTGCAAAATTAGTTAGAAAGTGTCTTAGTTTGTGTTTATAAGTGTTTTGATTCAATTTGTTGCACGAATTCGTCCAAATTCACCAAGGTGCTCAAAACTGCCCAGAAAGTGTTTTTAAGGCAGTTTTGAGTGTTTTGGGTGATGTTTGAGTCTTTTGGTTTGTTTTAGTGTTTTAAGCGTTTAGTTTCGCATTCTTTGAGTCTAGTTTAGTGTTTTAAACTTTATTTTACGTTTTTGAGTCAGTTTCCAAGTGATTTGCAATCCCTCCTAATCCCCGGTTAAGAACGATCCCTACTTACATACTTACTACAATTGACAAAAAGAGGGTTTAATTTGTGTGCGTATAATTCTCGCATCACAAGGGGAGCAAGAAAGTGCATTTTGAGGCTATTTGGAGCATTTTTGGGCATGGATTGGATAGCTTAACCATGGAGCAAAGAGGATGGACGAAATTGAAGACTAGAAGAGCTAGGAAAGGCTACAAATCTGGTGGAAGAAGTTCTAATGCAAAGAGGATAAGGAAGAAGCAAGAAACAAGCAACCTTATGCAACCTTATCCAACCTTATCTTATCCTATCCTAGAAACCTTATCCTATCCTATCTCTAACATTATCCTATGTTATCCTATCCAAATCAGGTGGGGACTTAAACTTAGCTATTTAGGTGGGATTCGATGTATATCTAAACACTTAGAACAGATTCTAGACCCTCATTCCTTTGTATGCCGCATGTACACCACTCCTAGTAGGTTTAGGAATTGAAAACCTTCTCCTACTCTTATATCACATGTTCATGTCCCTTTAGGATTAGGAATCTGTTCTAAACCCTTCTTTCTAGAAGCCTTATCTTATCCCTACAACCCTTGCCGCACCTATCCTTCTAGAAAGGCCTAATTCCATGCCGTGCACTACCTATCCCAATCCCCTTTGGTTTCTGCCTTGAATTAACCCTTTTTTAATGGGATTGTGTAATCCTTTTCCTTCACTAAGTGTGCCAAACTAGCCTATATAAACAGCCTTGCCGCACCATTTAGACGACCACCCCTTCACACAACATTCAAACCTTCATTCAGAAATCCACCCTTTGTCGTGACCTTACAACCACCCATCCATCATTCCCCTACTTCCACACCCCCATCCCAACCTCCATAAACCACCATCAACCCTTGCCGCACTCCTCATCCCTCCTAAACACTACCCTACCATCACACATCCATTCCTCCATACAAATACCACCCAAAACCTGTCCTTAGACCTTGTGCCGCAACAAAGAGGAGGAGAAGAGGGCTTGGACGTTCATACAATTCAAGTTCGAGTTGCTGGAATTTTTAGGTGTTTCCTCTCCTTTTATTTTGATGCGAAAATTATACGCACACAAATTAAACCCTCTTTTTATCAATTGTAGTAAGTATGTAAGTAGGGATCGTTCTTAACCGGGGATTAGGAGGGATTGCAAATCACTTGGAAACTGACTCAAATTAGTGTAAGTGCTCAAAACTGCCCAGATTGTGTTTTTAAGGCAGTTTTGAGTGTTTTGGGTGCTGTTTGAGTCTTTTGGTTTGTTTTAGTGTTTTAAGTGTTTAGTTTTGCATTATTTGAGTCTAGTTTAGTGTTTTAAACTTTATTTTACGTTTTTGAGTCAGTTTCCAAGTGATTTTGCAATCCCTCCTACTCCCCGATTTAGAACGATCCCTACTTACACATATACTACAATTGTCAAAAGAGGGTTTTAATTTGTGTGCTTATATAGTTCGCATCAAATTTTTGGCGCCGTTGCCGGGGATTAGCAACTTTGCTAATCCCTTGGATTGTTACTTTCTGTTTATTTATTTATTTTGTTAAAGATTCTGACCTTGTTTTATTTTTCTTGTTTTAGGTACTAGTGTATGACTCGGAGTTCTCAACCGATTCGTGAGAATATCTTGGACTTTGACAATGATTTCGAGAGGACTTTGAGACGAAAGAGGAAGCAACATGAATCAAATCCACCAAGCCCGGAACCTGACCTTGAAGAACAAGGCCTAGAAGAGGAAGAGGAGGCCACGGCAGGGATATTTGAAGAACTACAAGGCATGGCCGTGGACAACCGGACACTCAAGGAGCCTTCTACTTCGGGATTGGATAATGTCGCACCTTTGTTATCCAATATCCCCCACCTGCCGAAGGTAAGACTGAAGAGTTCGAGTTGAAGTCAAGTTTGCTCCACCACATTCCAAAATACCATGGGTTGTCCATGGAGGATCCGAACAAGCATCTGAAGGAATTCGAGGTGGTGTGTTCAAGCATGACTCCCGTCAACGTCGATGGAAGTATATTGAAGATGAAGGCTTTTCCATTCTCTTTAATGGACAAAGCCAAAGATTGGTTCTATGAATTAGCTCCCGGAACCGTCACATCATGGGAGAGTATGAATAGGGCATTTCTGGAGAAGTTTTTCCCAACTTCTCGAATTATCCTTTTACGTAATCTTTGTTTTGCTTTGAGTATGATTGGCTAAATTCGTTTTGGCTAAGGGTGTATTCGAAACCACGATTATACATGTGAAATAAGTTGATTACTTCCAGTTATCGTTGCATAAGTCGTGAATACAATTTGCTTAACCATTTGATTTAGAACTTATTCTTGTATGTTGATTGAGAGTGCACGCTTAATTTGCATGCTTGAATTTGGTGCTAGGATATAAATTTGTTACACCTAATCGTTATGAATTTATATTCGCAAGTAGTGAAGGTCGCTAGTCATGATCGTGTTAAGTAGATTCCTGGCAAGAGTATCATGCTTTTCATAGTTACAAATGCCTTGCCGATGCTTATGATTTCCAAAGAACGTAATGATTCTAACTTGTGTCTTTATCATGCTGTTCATATAGACAACTTGTTAGGAATAATTTGTTTGCGATGCATATTCATCCAATTCAATGATTCTAGGGAAATTGATGCGAGATTTATGCGCACACAAATTAAACCCTCTTTTTGTCAATTGTAGTGAAGTGTATAAGTAGGGATCGTTCTGGACCGGGGATTAGGAGGGATTGTTAATCACTTGGATTTGACTTAAAAACGTAAAAACACAATATAAAACACTATTTAATGCTTGAAGAAAGCAAAACTAAAAATAAGAAAGATTAAGACTAAGACTTCAACAAAATAGGGGGGAATTGGATTTGGACGAATTTAAACTAAAATGGATACTTGGAAACAAAACAAATTGTAAATATGGATTTGACGGAAATGAATGGATGGGAAGCTAGCTAAGGGGTTCATCTCCACACATGTTATACTTGCATACAAAACGATTTCTAATTGCTTTTCAATAAACTATGAATTCTCAACGCTCCGGGTTAATTAGGTCCGCTTAAATTAACCGTCAAGTTTTCCTTAAGTTAATGAATTGGATGATTGCATACGACAACCCAAAGCATTCTTCAAAAGTTCCTTACATGACATCATAATAAAGATACAATCAAAGATCATTACGTTCAATGAAAACTATAAGCATTGACAAAGCACTTGTGACTATGACATCATGACACTTATGCTAAGAATTTAACTTAACGCGATTGTGACTAGCAACCTTCACTACTTGTGAATATAAGTGTGTGACAATTATGTGAAACTCATTTATATTCTAGCGTCAAATTCATGCATGAAAATTAAGCGTTCATTCTTAATAAACATACATAAATAGGTTATCAATCAAATAGTTAAACAAATTGAATTCACAACTTATGAAACGTAATTAGAAGTACTCAAATCATATTGCAAGCATAAACATATATTTCGAATCACCCCCTAGCCAAGGGGGGTTTAGTTCCTCATACTTACAAAACAAAGAGAATCAAAGAAACACCTAAACATTCCAACAACTCAAACTTGAATTGTATGAACGTTTAGGCCCTCTTCTTTTCCATTCCTTATTCGTACAAAACAAAGAGAATTGAAATTAAACATTGAAATCAAAGAAACGCCTAAACATTCCAACAACTCAATCTTGAATTGTATGAACGTTTAGGCCCTCTTATCTTCCTCTTTATTGTGGCACAAGGACTAAGGGATGTTGTTGGTGTGTTGAATGGATTGGGGGATTATGGAAATGGATGAAATGGAGGGGAAATGGAAGAATGGTTTTTGGATTCTAAGGGAGACTCACGGCTAGGGAGGAGAATGGATGATTTTGAGGAGTGTTGTGTTGTGAATGAGATGATGCAAATGAATGAAGTGTGTGTGGTTTATATAGGGAGAGAATGGATGGGAGAGCATGTGAATGATAGCTAGGAGAATGATTAAAGGGGTGTGAATGGTTGGAAATGCATGTGAGTTAAAGAGGGAGAATGTGGTGAAATGATGAAGTAGGAAGGTGGAAATGCATGTGAATGCATGTGAGTGCATGTGTGTGTGAATGGGTGGGAACAAAGGGGGAAACATGGCACAAGGGTGCTTGAGTGTGTGAAGTGTTTGCATGTGGATGTCAACTAGGAAAGTGGGAATGCATGTGGAAGAAATTGCATGTGGAAAGGTTGTGAAAGCATGTGAATGCATGTGTTGATTTAAAGAATAGGTATGCATGTGAATTAGGTTGGAAAGAGGTGGGTGTGCATGTGAGTTGAAATGCATATGTTTAAATGGTTTAAATGTGTAGATGATTATGAATATGATAAGTGATAAGTGTATGGTTATGATAAGTGATAAGTGAATGATATGTTAAGTGATAAATGAATGATATGTTAAGTGATAAATGAATGATATGTGGTGAGTGATAAGTGAATGGAAGTGATAAGTGAATGGTTTGATAAGTGAAAGTCAATTTCGTCCATCTACTTGGCTCCATGGATAAGCTATCCAATCCATGCACAAAAATGCTCCAAATAGCCTCAAAATGCACTTTCTTGCTCCCTAAGCCCTTAGAACCTGAAAACACACAAAAGAAGCATAAAAGACTAAAATAACGAGAGAAACATAACGTAAATGCACGAGAACAAGCCATTTAAGTCGCATGAATATGCTCCTATCAAACTCCCCCACACTTATCTTTTGCTAGTCCTCGAGCAAAACAGAATAAAAACAAATAAACAAAACGACACTAAACACATAAAACACAACCTACACCTTCCAACAATCGTTTCAGGGATTTCCAATGCACATGACAAGTTAAAAATCATTATTCCCACAGAATTTAGCCATCTTTACCCTTAAGTACATTCTTAATCATAGTCACCACATATTAGTTCACAATTAAGCATTTAAAACCATGTTTTGAATGTAGTAACATGCCTTAGAGAATTTGCTCAATTCCTTACAAGATATGCACTCAATTTTCACTCAGATTTTCTGACTACACACCCTACACTAAGTATATGTGAGAAGATTGATGTAAGCATGAAAACGAACACTCACATATATGTATCACAAAGAAAGCAATTTCTGGAGTTAATAAGCATTAATAAGCATGTTTAGATATGATCTCATGAATGGAATGCTACTACTTAGACGCGAGAACCAGTGACACCATATACTCATACCAAATTCAAACTCCACAATTGAAATGCACAACACTCAAGATTGAAGTCAAAGGGTTGTAACGGGGCTAGGGTATTGGCTAACAATGAAAGGTGAAGGATAAACAAACATTCTTAAAGCAATAGTGAGCAAAGTATTGAATCAGGCACTTAGAATTCCCTTAAGAACGCAGAAGTCAACTTTGAACACCCAAGGGAAAGTCACACAAAACTTAGGGCCATATTCACTTTTTGGACCCTTTCTTCAACCATCAACGCTCGTGAGTGCATTCTTACTTATTTTCACTCCTCTTTTTTTTTTTTTTTTTTTTTTTTTTTTTTTTTTTAATCTTTTCTTCTTCTTTTTCTTTTGAATCTCAAAACATACATATAAACGTAAGAACAAACTTTTACTCCCCCACACTCATTTTCTTGCATAATGTACTCAAAAGGAATTCACTTAAGTCATGCTCACTATACTTTAAGAACAAGGGTATAGAAAAGTCCTAAACTAGGCTAGGTGAGGATAATGTGGGTTAACAAGGAACACGGGCTAACATGGCTCAACGGAGGTAAAACTTACAACATATACGAAAACTGGGAAGTGAGGCTATTTGGCTATGGTGGCAACTACACAACTTCATCTTGATATATGTTATGCAAATCAATAACATGCTTTGAATGAAATGGGCATGAGTTCTAGCATTTGGAACTATATGATGAAACGCATTCTAAGTAGTAACCAAGCAAAGAATAATGAGATCATGCAACGACTTTAGAAAACAAGAAATCACAGATTATACTCTCCAAAGAACGTTATAGGCTCAAGTCTCTCAGGGTTGTAGCGTTTGTTTGAGTTCCTTCCTTCAAGCATATTACATAACTAATTTTTTTCTTTTATGATTGCATGTGAAGTCATACATTATAACCATAACCAAGCATATACCAAGAGTAAATCAAACTTTTCTCCATATTTATAACTCTTTTTAACAGTCATGGAATTAGAAACCAAATCCTTATCATTGTGTTGGAAGGTGACCTACGACACAAAAACGACTCAAAACACTCTTTTTAGGCTTTTCAAAACATGTTTTTCAAATTTTTATGTGATTTTCGAATTTTTAAGTCAAAACACACTAAACACACTTAAAAACAGCAAGAAACAACATTTGAAGTTATGGTGGATAAAACCCTACGAATTTGCATCAAAACACTTTAGTAACTCCCCCACACTTAAATCAAACATTGTCCTCAATGTTTTAAGCTTAAAACCACACTAAACACAATCAAACATATAAACAGCAACTAAACATACTAAATATGGCAGAATGTATCTAACAAAGAGAAGAGTTTAGAGATGCAAATCTGGAATTTGAGTGCTTTCTCGGCCTTCATTTGTTGAATGCATGGGCATGATCTTGGTGATTCCACAGGCTTACTCTTGAACTGGGCTAAGGTTTCCTCCCATCGTTGATTTTCCTTTGTGCTACTCTCCAATTCGTATTGAAGAGGGTTAGAGGATAGCTCAGCAAAGCTAGGTAAGCAACCAGGGAATAGAGTCCAGATAGACTCCAAGTGCCGGCTGATTGCTTCTTTCACTTTGCCATGCAAGCAATATCAAAGACAAAGGAAAAGACAGGGAAAGAGCATGATATGAGATACCTTTGCTTTCGCCCTTGATGATATGAGATACCTTTGCTTTCGAAGAGGCAGCGAATGAATCCACATGCTTCGATCCACTGTTTCCTCTTCCTCATTCATACTGCAGGCATTTGGTATCTTCTTTGGGGGATACATCCATGTTTGAAAGTGTGTTCTCAAGAGAAGGAGAAATCTGAGCATGTTTGAGAGGGTTGGTTGCAGTTTACATTTTCGGCCGAGAAGGAAAGTTATGCGCTTCTGGGTGTATGCCTTGCCATGAATGTTGATGTATATAAGAATTGTAATGGCAAGTGGCAATACGGATGCGGAAATTACCTCCACGCGTCTTCAGCTTTGTCAGAGAGCTTTTGACAAAATGGCACGCGTCTTCTAAAAAGCCGGGAGCTTTTGACAAAGTTGCACTCGCTTTCTGGAAAGTCGGGAGCTTTCGGCTTTGTCACCCACGTTGGTCGGCTAAAGTGTGCAGCTGATTTCTCGCCTTCCACGAGTCTTCTGAAAAGCTGGGAGCTTTTGACAAATTTGCACACGCTTTCTGAAAAGCCTGGATTGCGTCTGAAGAGCTGGCGATCTTTACGCCGGGAAATCCGGTTTTGAAGAGTGGTGTCTCTTCATTTCTGAATCGGTGAACGCCTCTCCTTTAATAGAGGTGATCGATCACCTCTATCTGCACACTTTGAAGACTTCCTAAAAATCATCTTCGGCCCGTCGAGATTTTCCTCCATCCAACCCTTCTCTTTTAACTTCTTGAACAATGGCTAGCTCATCCAACCCATCGAACCTTTGCTTAGATTTGAGTCTAAGCAGTGATCCGGTCGCGCCTCGTCAGGGTAAGGTATGGTGCCCGTCTTTCTTATCTTCCCATGGCCCTCTTACAGATGAGGACTCTGTGATGACGGATCCCACAACGGCTACGATAGTGGCTCGGAACCTCCTCACTCCCAAAGACAATCAGCTGCTTTCAGGACGGTCCGATGAGTTGGCTGTTCAAGAATCCCTGGCTCTGAGTGTTCAGTGCGCTGGCTCTGTGTCCAACATGGGCCAACGCCTTCTTGCTCACTCCCGTCAGGTTGAATCCTTGATGGCGGAGGTGGAGAGTCTTAAGCAGGAGATCAAACAGCGTAAGTACGAGAACCGAAGTTTGCACATGCTTGCCAACAATTATTCGACAGGCATGAAGAGGAAGCTTGATGAGCTTGATGATCGTCAACGGTTTGCAGCTTTCTTCCAGAGACACCTTTTCCCTGGGTCATCCAGCGTTCCACCAAGGATTGGGGCCTTGAATGATCTGTCTTCGGTGCCTCCCGCTCCTATGCCTCTTGCTCCGATGCCTTCTGCTCCGATGCCTCTTGCTCGGATGCCTCCTGCTCCGAGAGTGTTGGCACGTAGTGGGGCCTCACGTACACAACCTTTGTAAAGGCTCCATCTTTCTGCCATGTTTAGATACAATTGTAATTTATCGAAAAAATCAATGAACAAGCAAAAGTTTTATTTACTGTATTGGGTTGCCTCCCAAGTAGCGCTTGCTTTAACGTCGTACAGCCGGACGATGCTCCCTTGAAGGTTTATGGAACCCCACGGCATGGAGGGGTGCAACTCCAATCTGTCTAACGAACCACTTCATGCTTTGGGTCCTTGAATGGAGTGGGATAATGATCCTTTCTTATTGTCGTGTTTTGCTTTTCTATATCAACACGAATTCTCCCACGACGTTGAATTCGATTAGGTACCTGCACCACACGAGGTAACAACCTATTAGTTGAAATGGGAATCGAATTTGGAATAGGTGGCTTACCTTTGTACGGGAAAGAAGTGGTAGCACAATGGACGGATGCACAAGGGTTGTTCATGGCCAATTGTGGTGCTTTCAAGGTTGGAGCCGTGCATTCCTTATGCTCTACTCCAAGTTCCTTCTCGGTGGTAGTTCGAGAAACATCCTTCTTGATCCTTGTTGAATACTCCGTCCCTATGTGTTCAATTACATTAATGGCACAACAAGAACAAACATCATTAGTATTCTCAATCGATTCAGGAATCTTAAAGTTAATCATATCATCACCAAAGGTCATAGTGACTGCTCCCTTGGCCACATCAATCTTGGTTTGAGCTGTTTTCATGAAAGGTCATCCAAGTAAGAGTGGTGATGATGGAGAGTGTGCCGAATCTTCCATGTCTAGGATGTAGAAATCAGCCGGAAAAATTAAATGGTTCACCTGCACAAGCACATCTTCCAAAACTCCTTTTGGATACGCGTTAGAACGATCGGCCAGTTGTATAATTACACCATCTTGTTTTAATTCACCCAAATTCATAGATGCATAAATAGAATAAGGCATGACATTTATGGATGCACCTAAATCAAGCATGGCATGTTCAAAACGATTATGTCCAATCACACAAGGAATCGTGAAACTACCGGGGTCTTTGCACTTGGTAGGCAGTTTACGTTGCAAAACAGCAGACACATTCTCGCTTACCTTCACTACCTCTTTGTTTGCCCTTCTTCTCTTTGTATTGCATAGGTCCTTGAGGAATTTAGCATACTTTGGAACCTGTTTGATTGCATCGAGAAGCGGTATGTTCACTTGTACCTTCTGGAACGTTTCAAGAATGTCCTTCTCGCTTTCTTCCTTTTTTTCTTGCATGAACCTGCGAGGAAAAGGTACATTGGGCAGATTAGGACGTGAAGTACATGAATTTGAATTTAAATTACCTGATTTGGCCGAGTTAAGGTGATTGGGGGCCTGCGGCATTGGGTTTTTCACTCTTTCCGTGGGTGAGCTAGACACTTCCTCAGTTTGTGTCGTCTTTTCATCTACTTTCTGGGCAGATTTGGGATTGTTTGGCTCGGTCCCAACTTCTTTTCCACCCCTTAGGGTGATGGCCTTGATGGATTCGAATCCTCCCTTTGGATTGACTGTGGTTGAGCTAGGAAGCTTTCCTTGCTCTCTAATCTGTCCAAGGAACTCCGAAATCTGCCCTATTTGTTTCTTCATATCCATCATCTCCTTCTCGTTATTTTCTATCCGGTTGTTTTGATTTTGCAACCCCTGCGAAATAGAAGTTAGTAATTGCATAGCTTGATTACTTTCCAATGACGTACCTGACTGAGATGATGCCGAAGGTTGTTGGGATTGTTGGGGTGCATACGGCTTGGAATAAAAACCAGGGGGGTTTGGCCTAAATCCTCCTTGTTGGGCAGCTTGTTGTGGTTCCTTCCATTTGAAGTTTGGATGGTCCCTCCATCCGGCATTGTAAGTGTTCGAGTATGGGTTGTTTTGATTTTGTCCTTGGAAACCAATTGCATTGGCAGATTCCCACCCACCATTCTCGATTAGTTGAGGGCACTTGTCGGATGGATGCCCT
Organism: Pyrus pyrifolia; assembly: GCA_016587475.1. Lineage (NCBI taxonomy): Eukaryota > Viridiplantae > Streptophyta > Magnoliopsida > Rosales > Rosaceae > Pyrus > Pyrus pyrifolia. The sequence continues at coordinate 2,344,662 of BNSU01000024.1, forward strand.
TGAATTGAGCACACGCCACAAACTTGGTGTTCTTGTGCTTTTGGACCAATCACAACCTGAGAAACAAGAGAAGTAAGATTAGCAAGTTGTGATTGAATTTCAGAAATAGCACTAACCTCATTTACACTTTGTTGCCGTGGGGCTTCCCTTTGGCCCACTCCTTCATATTGTTGAGCGTTGAGCGCTCGGTTGGCTATGAGAATCTTGGCATCCCTTGGTGTTTTGTCCACCAATGCTCCTCCCGCTGATGCATCAAGCATTTGACGTTCGATAGGAAGGAGGCCCTCATAGAAATATTGAAGGAGAAGTTCCTCATTCATTTGATGTTGAGGACATGAAGCTACAAGGCCTTTGAAACGCTCATAATAAGCCGGGAATGTCTCACCATGATTATGTAGAATACCACTAATCCGTAGGAGAATCACTCTCGAAGTAGGGAAGAATTTCTCCAAGAAATCACGCTTCATACTCTCCCACGAAGTCACAGTTCCCGGGGCTAGTTCGTAGAGCCAATCTTTGGCCTTGTCCATAAGTGAAAATGGAAAGGCCTTCATCTTCAATATACTCTCATCCACAGTGACGGGGGTCATGCTCGAACAAACCACCTCGAACTCCTTCAAGTGTTTGTTGGGATCTTCCATAGACAAGCCATGGAATTTCGGAATATGGTGTAACAAACTGGATTTGAGTTCAAACACCTCAGTCTTCCCCTCTGCAGCCCTGGGGTATTGGATACAAAGAGGCAATGCATTATCCAAACCCGAGGCCGAAAGCTCCTTGATGGTTCTATTATCTGCTGCCATGGCTTGTTCTTCTTCAAAAATCTGATCCGTGGGCTTTTCTTCTACACCTACTTCGTCTTCTTCAAGCCCAGGTTGTGGTGGAGGTTGTGGTGGCTCTTGTTGACTCCTCGTTCTCCTCAAAGTGCGTTCAAAATCACCGTCAAAGTCGGAGATGTTCTCTACAATAGGCCGAGAGCTACGAGTCATACACAGTACTTGAAAAGCAAGAAAACAAACAAACTAAGAATCTGAAATAAGAATGCACGAAAAACAAAAAAAATAAAAATAAAGACAAGGGACTAGCAAAGTTGCTAATCCCCGGCAACGGCGCCAAAATTTGATGCGAGATTTATGCGCACACAAATTAAACCCTCTTTTTGTCAATTGTAGTGAAGTGTATAAGTAGGGATCGTTCTGGACCGGGGATAAGGAGGGATTGTTAATCACTTGGATTTGACTTAAAAACGTAAAAACACAATATAAAACACTATTTAATGCTTGAAGAAAGCAAAACTAAAAATAAGAAAGATTAAGACTAAGACTTCAACGAAATAGGGGGGAATTGGATTTGGACGAATTTAAACTAAAATGGATACTTGGAAACAAAACAAATTGTAAATATGGATTTGACGGAAATGAATGGATGGGAAGCTAGCTAAGGGGTTCATCTCCACACATGTTATACTTGCATACAAAACGATTTCTAATTGCTTTTCAATAAACTATGAATTCTCAACGCTCCGGGTTAATTAGGTCCGCTTAAATTAACCGTCAAGTTTTCCTTAAGTTAATGAATTGGATGATTGCATACGACAACCCAAAGCATTCTTCAAAAGTTCCTTACATGACATCATAATAAAGATACAATCAAAGATCATTACGTTCAATGAAAACTATAAGCATTGACAAAGCACTTGTGACTATGACATCATGACACTTATGCTAAGAATTTAACTTAACGCGATTGTGACTAGCAACCTTCACTACTTGTGAATATAAGTGTGTGACAATTATGTGAAACTCATTTATATTCTAGCGTCAAATTCATGCATGAAAATTAAGCGTTCATTCTTAATAAACATACATAAATAGGTTATCAATCAAATAGTTAAACAAATTGAATTCACAACTTATGAAACGTAATTAGAAGTACTCAAATCATATTGCAAGCATAAACATATATTTCGAATCACCCCCTAGCCAAGGGGGGTTTAGTTCCTCATACTTACAAAACAAAGAGAATCAAAGAAACACCTAAACATTCCAACAACTCAAACTTGAATTGTATGAACGTCTAGGCCCTCTTCTCTTCCATTCCTTATTCGTACAAAACAAAGAGAATTGAAATTAAACATTGAAATCAAAGAAACGCCTAAACATTCCAACAACTCAATCTTGAATTGTATGAACGTTTAGGCCCTCTTATCTTCCTCTTTATTGTGGCACAAGGACTAAGGGATGTTGTTGGTGTGTTGAATGGATTGGGGGATTATGGAAATGGATGAAATGGAGGGGAAATAGAAGAATGGTTTTTGGATTCTAAGGGAGACTCACGGCTAGGGAGGAGAATGGATGATTTTGAGGAGTGTTGTGTTGTGAATGAGATGATGCAAATGAATGAAGTGTGTGTGGTTTATATAGGGAGAGAATGGATGGGAGAGCATGTGAATGATTGATGCGAGAATTATACGCACACAAATTAAACCCTCTTTTTATCAATTGTAGTAAGTGTGTAAGTAGGGATCATTCTGGACCGGGGATTAGGAGGGATTGTTAATCACTTGGATTTGACTTCAAAAACGTAAAAACACAATATAAAACACTATACTAGACTCAAAGAATGCAAAACTAAACTTTAAAACACTAAGACAAACCAAAGACTCAAAATGCTTTAAAAACACAAACTAAATTGATTTCTAACTAAATTGAACAATAAAGTAAAGGGGGATTGAGCTTTGGACGAAAGTAAACTAAAATGGATAGATTGCAAGAAAACAAATTGTAAATACGGATTTGACGGAAATGAATGGATGGGATGGCTAGCTAAGGGGTTCATCTCCATACATGTTATACTTGCATAATAAAAAGATTTCTAATTGCATTTCAATAAACCATGAATTCTCAACGCCCCGGGTTAATTAGGTCCGCTTAAATTAACCGTCAAGTTTTCCTTAAGTTAATGGATTGGATGATTGCATACGACAATCCAAAGCATTCCTCACAAGTTCCCTACATGAATTGCATAATAGAGATACAAGCAAGAATCATTAAGCAATATGAAAACTATAAGTGTTGACGAGGCCTTCGTTACTATGATTGCATGAAACTTATGCCAAGAATTTGTTTAACGCGATTGTTTATAAGCAACCTCCACTACTTGTGAATATAAGTTCATAACTATCACGTGAAACTCACTTATATTCTAGCGTCAAATTCATGCATGAAAATTAAGCGTCGACTCTCAATAAACATACATAAATAGGTTATCAATCAAATAGTTAAACAAATTGAATTCACAACTTATGAAACGTAATTAGAAGTAATCAAATCATATTGCAAGCATAAACATATATTTCGAATCACCCCCAAGCTAAGGGGGGTTTAGTTCCTCATAACTTTGAAATCAAAGAAACACCTAAACATTCCAACAACTCAAAACTTTGAATTGTATGAACGTTTAAGCACTCTTTTCTTCCATTTCTCATACGTACAAAACAAAGAGAATTAAAATGAAACTTTGAAATCAAAGAAACACCTAAACATTCCAACAACTCAAAACTTGAATTGTATGAACGTTTAGGCACTCTTCTCTTCCTCGTTGTTGTAGCACAAGGTTTAAGGATAGGTTGGTTGGGGGGATGGAAGTGTTGGGGAATTATGGAAATGGATGAGGATTGGTGGAAATGGAAGATGGTTTTTGGATTCTAAGGGAGAAAGGAATGTGTTTGTGGTGTGTTGTTGTGTTGTGAATGAGATGATGCATGATGAAGAGTTAATAAATAATGCATGTAGGGTTAGGAAATAAAATCATAACTTAAAGGGGGGATGATTAAAGGGTGTGTGAATGCATGTGTTGAATTGGTGGTTCAATGATGAAAGAATAAGTGCATGTGTGTGTGAATGGTGGTAGCTAGGGTGAATTATGATAAATGCATGTGGAATAAAGATGGAGAAGGTGGTGAAATGATGAAGTAGGAAGGTGGAAATGCATGTGAGATGTTCTTTGGAGAAAGGTGGATGAATGTGCATGTGAATTAAGTTGTGAAAGCATGTGGAATGTTTTAAATGGTTGAAATGTGTAGATGATTATGAGTATGATAAGTGATAAGTGTATGGTTATGATAAGTGATAAATGAATGATATGTGGTGATAAATGAATGATATGATAAATGAATGATATGTTAAGTAATAAATGAATGATATGTGGTGAGTGATAAGTGAATGGTTTGATAATTGATAAATGAATGATATGCTAAGTGATGATAAGTAATGATAGGTGGTTATGATAGTTTGGTCTTTAATTTCGTCCATTCCTTTTGCTCCAAATATAAGCTATCCAATCCAAGTCCGATTTTGCTCCAAAATGCTCCAAAAGGCATCCTTTTGCATTCCTTGCCCTTAGAACCTGAAAACACACAAAAGAAGCATAAAGGACTAAAATAACTAGAGAAACATAACGTAAATGCACGAGAACAAGCCTTTTAAGTCGCATGAATATGCTCCTATCAAATACCCCCACACTTATCTTTTGCTAGTCCTCGAGCAAAACAGAAAGAAAAACAAAACAAAACGAAACGAAACAAAACAAGTAAAACACAACCTAAACCTTCCAACAACTGTCTTAGGGATTTCCAATGCACATGACATGTTAAAAATCATCATTCCCACAGATTTTAGTCATCTTCACACTTAAGTACATTCTTAATCATAGTCACCACATACTAGTTCACAATTAAGCATTTAAAACCATGTTTTGAATGTAGTAACATGCCTTAGAGAATTTGCTCAATTCCTTACAAGATATGCACTCAATTTTCACTCAGATTTTCTAACTACACACCCTACACTAAGTATATGTGAGAAGATTGATGTAAATATGAAAACGAACACTCACATATATGTATCACAAGGAACGCAATTTCTGGAGTTAATAAGCATGTTTAGATATGATCTCATGAATGGAATGCTACTACTTAGACGCGAGAACCAGTGACACCATATGCTCATACCAAGTTCAAACTCCACAATTGAAATGCACAACACATCAAGATAGAAGTCAAGGGTTGTAACGGGGCTTGGGTATTGGCTAACAATGAAAGGTGAAGGATAAACAAACATTCTTAAAGCAATAGTGAGCAAAGTATTGAATCAGGCACTTAGAATTCCCTTAAGAACGCAGAAGTCAACTTTGAACACCCAAGGGAAAGTCACACAAAACTTAGGGCCATATTCACTTTTTGGACCCTTTCTTCAATCACTCATTCTTTCATTTTTTTCAAGCTCTTTTTTTTTTTTTTTTTTTCTTTCTTTCTTACTTTTCTGTTTTTCTTTTCTTTACTGTCTCAAAACATACTTAAGAACAAGCATTCCTTCCCCCACACTCATTTTCTTGCATAATGTAAAAAGGAATTCATTTAAGTCATGCTCACTATCTTTTAAGAACAAGGGTGTGGATTGTCCTAAACTAGGTTAGGTGAGGAAAATGTGGGTAAACAAAGAATACAGGCTAAACAAACTCAACGGGGTTAAAACTTACAACAAATACGAAATATAGGAAGTAAGGCTATTTGGCTATGGTGGTGGTCACTACGCAACTTCTTCTTGAATATGTGTTATGCAAATCAATAACATGCTTTGAATGAAATGGGCATGAGTTCTAGCATTTGGAACTATATGATGAAACGCCTTCTAAGTAGTAACCAAGCAAAGAATAATGAGATCATGCAACGACTTTAGAAAACAAGAAATCACAGATTATACTCTCTAAAGAACGTTATAGGCTCAAGTCTTTCAGGGTTGTAGCGTTTGTTTGAGTTCCTTCCTTCAAGCATGTTACAAAAACGAATTTTTCTTTTATGATTGCATGTGAAGTCATACATTATAACCATAACCAAGCATATACCAAGAGTAAATCAACTTTTTCTCTATGTTTATAACTCTTTTTAACAGTCATGCACTTACAAACCAAATCCTTATCATTGTGTTGGAAGGTATCCTAAGACATAAACACACACACAAAAACAACTTTAAAACAACTCTTTTTGGGTTTTTCAAAACAATTTTTCAAATTTTTATGGGATTTTCGAATTTTTAAGTCAAAACACACTAAAACAGTTTAAAACAGTGAGAAACAACATGTGAAGTGATAGGTGATAAAATCCAACGAATTTGCATCAAATATACTTAGTTACCCTCCCACACTTAAATCAAACATTGTCCTTAATGTTTTAAGCTTAAAAGCACACCAAACGAACGTAAACACATAAACAGCAACTAAACATACTAAACATAGCAGAATGTATCTAACAAAGAGAAGAGTTTAGAGACGCAAATCTGGTTATAGAGTGTAAATTCCATCTTCTCCTTAGTAATTGCATTGAGGCTTGGATCTTTGTGATTCCACATGCTTACTCTTGAACTGCGCTGCTCCATCGTTGATTTTCCTTTGTGCTACTCTTGAACTGGGCAGCAGGCTTCTTTTGGTCTCCCCCGAAGGTCTGAGCTTCATTCTCTTATCTGTTTCTTTGTTCAATCTCTCCAATTCGTATTGAAGAGGGTTAGAGGATAGCTCAGCAAAGCTAGGTAAGCAACCAGGGAATAGAGTCTAGATAGACTCCAAGTGCCGGCTGATTGCTTCTTTCACTTTGCCATGTAAGTAATAACAAAGACAAAGGAAAAGACAGGGAAAGAGCATGATATGAGATACCTTTGCTTTTGAAGAAGCGGTGAATGAATCAGCACATGTATTTGTTGTGCTGCTTCCTCCTGGGTCATCTGTACTCCAGGCATCTGGTATCATCTTTGGGGAAGAAGAAAGAATTGAGTGTTTCGAAAGGCTTTGCTGGGAGTGCGCCCTCAGAGGTGAGGAAGAGTCGGGCATTTTCTTCAGGTTTGCCTTGCCATAAAAGATGAAAGTCGACAAATATAGGGATTTCCCAATAGCGAGTGGTGGTACTGTTCTTTTACCCTTGTCGACAAACGTTTTGATCCCGCAAATCCAGCTTTTTGAAATAGTGACGACTCTTCGATCTTTGAAGACGCCTCTTCGATTTCTGAGCAGGCGCTTTCTGAAAAGCAGAGAAAACGTCGCCGAACTTTGCGCTTGTCGGCTAAAGACGTGTAGTTGTGATGGTGGCCTCCACATGTCGAACGCGTTTTCTGAAAAAGCCGAGGGAGCGTCGCCGAACTTTACGCCTCAAATTCCGGCTTTTTGAATCGGTGGACGCGTTGCCTTGGCTTTTTATAGAGCTATCGATCACTGCCAACTTACACACTCTGAAGATTTCCCATTCTTGATACTCGTCTCCGGCCCTTTTGAAAATTTACTCCGTCCATCCCTTCTCTTTGAACACTTTTGAAAAATGGCAAACCCATCGAACCTTAGCTTAGAATTGAGTCTCCGCAGTGATACGGGCGTGCCGCGTCAAGGTAACGTATGGCGCCCTTCTTTCTTATCTTCTAACGGTCCTCTTACAGGTGAAGACTCCGTGATGCAGGACGCCACAACAGCTACGATAGTAGCTCGGAACCTCCTCACTCCCAGAGATAGTCAGCTGCTTTCAGGACGGTCCGATGACTTGGCCGTTCAAGAGTCCCTGGCTCTCAGCGTTCAGTGCACAGGCTCTGTGTCCAACATGGGCCAACGCCTCCTTGCTCGCTCCCGTCAGGTTGAATCTTTGATGGCGGAGGTGGAGAACCTGAAACAAGAGATCAAACAACTTAAGTACGAGAATAGAACTTTGCATGTGCTTGCCAATAACTATTCGTCGGGCATGAAGAGGAAGCTTGATGAGATGCAAGAATCTCAAGGTCGGATGCAAAGTGACCGTCAACGGCTTGCGTCTTTCTTCCAGGGGCACCTTTTTCCTAGGTCATCCAGCGTTCCGCCAAGTATTGGGGCCTGGAATGCTCTATATCCGATGCCTCCCGCTCCTATGCCTCTCGCTCCGATGCCTCTTGCTCCGATGCCTCTTGCTCCGATGCCTCCTACTTCGATGCCTCCTGCTTCGATGACTTCCGCTTCTAGAGTTTTGCCTCGTGGTGGGTCTTCACGCAAACAAAAACAAAAACAACCTTTGTGAAGCTCCATTTGTTAGATACATTTGTAATTTCTCGAAAATTAATGAAAAAGCTTTGTTTTATTCACTGTATTGGGTTGCCTCCCAAGTAGCGCTTTCTTTAACGTCTTGCAGCCGGACGAAGAACACAATCATGCCTTAATGGAACCCACGGCATGGAGTTGATCATTGAATGGATGATGATACTTGAAATGTTCCGGCAATGGTTGAATTTCAAGAGTGGGTGCCCTAATCATTGACATCAACAACATATTAGTCAAAAACGACTTTGGATTTTGAGTTGGTGGCTTACCTACATGCTCCAGTAAGAACTTAAGTACATCCTCCACGAAATGCTTCTCAAAACATTCAAGAATTGGATCTTTGTATGAAGTGGAATAGAGATCTGTCCTAAGATCCATGTAAACTCTTTCACCAAATTGGATTTGAGTAGGTGCCTGCAATGAAGAATGTAACACACGATTAATTGAAGTGGGAATTGGAATTTGAGTTGGTGGCTTACCTATGGGCTGCAATATTGGCTCTAAAGTCGCAGCACATTCAACAAATGCACAAGGGATGTTTTCATTCAGATTGGACATTCTGAAGGTTGTGGCTGTGTGATCCACTCCAATTTCCTCCTTGATGAATTCAAGATGCTCCTCAACCACTTTTTCCTCGTGAATTGTTGGAAAGGTGTCCAAGATGTCTTTCTTCCCCTCATCTTTCATGGATTGCATGAACCTGCCAGGGAAGGGTGCATTTGGGGGAACAAAGTTAGAAATAATTAAATTTGGAACAACCTTACTTGAATGGGGTGGTGTAGGAATATTGGGAGGTTGCGGCAAGGGTTGTTCTTCCCTTGCCGTGCCTTGTGCATCCTCCTCCTCTTCGAGCAATAGCAATTCATCCATAGGCTCATCTTCAACCATTTGTTCTTGAATTTGTTCCATGCATTCTGCATTCTGCCTAAATTGACTGTTCCACTCAGCCAACTTTTTTGCTTGATAGAAATCCTCAATTGGTCGCCAAAATGCGTCTTGTTGAAATGGTTGAGCTTCCCTGCCCTGCTCCACAGAATTCAGTTGTTGAATAACTTCCTTATAATAATTTGATATACCTGAATTTGGATGTGAAGATTGAGGGGAAGGCTGTGGTGGTGCATATGAATCCTCATATGGTTGCCAATATGTTTCTTGGTGAGTCTCCTTAGCTTGATTTTGTGAACCCTGCACCAAAGAGTTTAATTCATTAAGAATTTGATTATAATCTATTAACGAATTTGAGTTTGGTTGGGCATATTGAATATGAGGTGGCTCCCAATATCTTTCTTGTTGAACATTTTGAGGTTCCCACCACATAGAAGTTGAATGATCACTCCAATCCGAATTGTAAGTATTGGAAAACACGTTATTCCTTGATTGAAGATCAACTATATCAACGTTTTGCATTTGGGACCTTTCCATGAGCTGTGACAAAAGATAAGCATTATCAAGTGCCATGTTGTGCTTCTAAAATCAACAAAATAAAACTAAAAATATATACACACAAACGAAAATAAAACAATCCAAGAGATTAGCAAAGTTGCTAATCCCCGGCAACGGCGCCAAAATTTGGTGCGAGAATTATACGCACACAAATTAAACCCTCTTTTTATCAATTGTAGTAAGTGTGTAAGTAGGGATCGTTCTGGACCGGGGATTAGGAGGGATTGTTAATCACTTGGATTTGACTTCAAAAACGTAAAAACACAATATAAAACACTATACTAGACTCAAAGAATGCAAAACTAAACTTTAAAACACTAAGACAAACCAAAGACTCAAAATGCTTTAAAAACACAAACTAAATTGATTTCTAACTAAATTGAACAATAAAGTAAAGGGGGATTGAGCTTTGGACGAAAGTAAACTAAAATGGATAGATTGCAAGAAAACAAATTGTAAATACGGATTTGACGGAAATGAATGGATGGGATGGCTAGCTAAGGGGTTCATCTCCATACATGTTATACTTGCATAATAAAAAGATTTCTAATTGCATTTCAATAAACCATGAATTCTCAACGCCCCGGGTTAATTAGGTCCGCTTAAATTAACCGTCAAGTTTTCCTTAAGTTAATGGATTGGATGATTGCATACGACAATCCAAAGCATTCCTCACAAGTTCCCTACATGAATTGCATAATAGAGATACAAGCAAGAATCATTAAGCAATATGAAAACTATAAGTGTTGACGAGGCCTTCGTTACTATGATTGCATGAAACTTATGCCAAGAATTTGTTTAACGCGATTGTTTATAAGCAACCTCCACTACTTGTGAATATAAGTTCATAACTATCACGTGAAACTCACTTATATTCTAGCGTCAAATTCATGCATGAAAATTAAGCGTCGACTCTCAATAAACATACATAAATAGGTTATCAATCAAATAGTTAAACAAATTGAATTCACAACTTATGAAACGTAATTAGAAGTAATCAAATCATATTGCAAGCATAAACATATATTTCGAATCACCCCCAAGCTAAGGGGGGTTTAGTTCCTCATAACTTTGAAATCAAAGAAACACCTAAACATTCCAACAACTCAAAACTTTGAATTGTATGAACGTTTAAGCACTCTTTTCTTCCATTTCTCATACGTACAAAACAAAGAGAATTAAAATGAAACTTTGAAATCAAAGAAACACCTAAACATTCCAACAACTCAAAACTTGAATTGTATGAACGTTTAGGCACTCTTCTCTTCCTCGTTGTTGTAGCACAAGGTTTAAGGATAGGTTGGTTGGGGGGATGGAAGTGTTGGGGAATTATGGAAATGGATGAGGATTGGTGGAAATGGAAGATGGTTTTTGGATTCTAAGGGAGAAAGGAATGTGTTTGTGGTGTGTTGTTGTGTTGTGAATGAGATGATGCATGATGAAGAGTTAATAAATAATGCATGTAGGGTTAGGAAATAAAATCATAACTTAAAGGGGGGATGATTAAAGGGTGTGTGAATGCATGTGTTGAATTGGTGGTTCAATGATGAAAGAATAAGTGCATGTGTGTGTGAATGGTGGTAGCTAGGGTGAATTATGATAAATGCATGTGGAATAAAGATGGAGAAGGTGGTGAAATGATGAAGTAGGAAGGTGGAAATGCATGTGAGATGTTCTTTGGAGAAAGGTGGATGAATGTGCATGTGAATTAAGTTGTGAAAGCATGTGGAATGTTTTAAATGGTTGAAATGTGTAGATGATTATGAGTATGATAAGTGATAAGTGTATGGTTATGATAAGTGATAAATGAATGATATGTGGTGATAAATGAATGATATGATAAATGAATGATATGTTAAGTAATAAATGAATGATATGTGGTGAGTGATAAGTGAATGGTTTGATAATTGATAAATGAATGATATGCTAAGTGATGATAAGTAATGATAGGTGGTTATGATAGTTTGGTCTTTAATTTCGTCCATTCCTTTTGCTCCAAATATAAGCTATCCAATCCAAGTCCGATTTTGCTCCAAAATGCTCCAAAAGGCATCCTTTTGCATTCCTTGCCCTTAGAACCTGAAAACACACAAAAGAAGCATAAAGGACTAAAATAACTAGAGAAACATAACGTAAATGCACGAGAACAAGCCTTTTAAGTCGCATGAATATGCTCCTATCAATGATAGCTAGGAGAATGATTAAAGGGGTGTGAATGGTTGGAAATGCATGTGAGTTAAAGAGGGAGAATGTGGTGAAATGATGAAGTAGGAAGGTGGAAATGCATGTGAATGCATGTGAGTGCATGTGTGTGTGAATGGGTGGGAACAAAGGGGGAAACATGGCACAAGGGTGCTTGAGTGTGTGAAGTGTTTGCATGTGGATGTCAACTAGGAAAGTGGGAATGCATGTGGAAGAAATTGCATGTGGAAAGGTTGTGAAAGCATGTGAATGCATGTGTTGATTTAAAGAATAGGTATGCATGTGAATTAGGTTGGAAAGAGGTGGGTGTGCATGTGAGTTGAAATGCATATGTTTAAATGGTTTAAATGTGTAGATGATTATGAATATGATAAGTGATAAGTGTATGGTTATGATAAGTGATAAGTGAATGATATGTTAAGTGATAAATGAATGATATGTTAAGTGATAAATGAATGATATGTTAAGTGATAAATGAATGATATGTGGTGAGTGATAAGTGAATGGAAGTGATAAGTGAATGGTTTGATAAGTGAAAGTCAATTTCATCCATCTACTTGGCTCCATGGATAAGCTATCCAATCCATGCACAAAAATGCTCCAAATAGCCTCAAAATGCACTTTCTTGCTCCCTAAGCCCTTAGAACCTGAAAACACACAAAAGAAGCATAAAAGACTAAAATAATGAGAGAAACATAACGTAAATGCACGAGAACAAGCCATTTAAGTTGCATGAATATGCTCCTATCAGAAATCTGAAGGTTAATTTAAGCGGACCTAATTAACTTGGAGTGTCGAGGTTCATAACTTATTGAATTGATAACTGGAAATTGATTTACGTTGCATATATTTCATGTGTGGAGAAGAACCCCTTAGCTATTCCATCATCCATTGGTTCATCACAAATTGTTTTACAATCTGTTTTCATTACTGATGCGAGAATTATACGCACACAAATTAAACCCTCTTTTTGTCAATTGTAGTATAAGTATAAGTAGGGATCGTTCTGGACCGGGGATTAGGAGGGATTGTTAACCACTTGGATTTGACTTCAAAAACGTAAAAACAAGTTTAAAACACTATACTAAACTCGAAGAATGCAAAACTAAAAGTAAGAAAGATTAAGACTAAAACTTAAACAAAATATGGGGGGGGGGATTTAGGTTTGGACGAGATTAAACTAAAGTGGATAGATTGCAAAGAAAACAAATTGTAAATACGAAATTGACGGAAATGAATGGATGGGAAAGCTAGCTAAGGGGTTCATCTCCACACATGTTATACTTGCATACAAACCGATTTCTAATTGCTTTTCAATAAACCATGAATTCTCAACGCCCCGGGTTAATTAGGTCCGCTTAAATTAACTGTCAAGTTTTCCTTAAGTTAATGAATTGGATGATTGCATACGACAATCCAAAGCATTCCTCACAAGTTCCCTACATGAATTGCATAATAGAGATACAAGCAAGAATCATTAAGCATCATGAAAACTATAAGTGTTGACGAGGCATTCGTTACTATGATTGCATGAAACTTATGCCAAGAATATGTTTAACGCGATTGTTTATAAGCAACCTCCACTACTTGTGAATATAAGTTCATAACTATTACGTGAAACTCACTTATATTCTAGCGTCAAATTCATGCATGAAAATTAAGCGTTCATTCTTAATAAACATACATAAATAAGTTATCAATCAAACAGTTAAACAAATTGAATTCATAACTTATGAAACGTAATTAAAAGTAATCAAATCATATTACAAACATAAACATAGTTTTGAATCACCCCCTAGCTAAAGGGGGTTTATTTCCTCATAACTTTGAAATCAAAGAAACACCTAAACATTCCAACAACTCAAAACTTGAATTGTATGAACGTTTAAGCACTCTTTTCTTCCATTTCTCATACGTACAAAACACAGAGAATTAAAATGAAACTTTGAAATCAAAGAAACACCTAAACATTCCAACAACTCAAAACTTGAATTGTATGAACGTTTAGGCACTCTTCTCTTCCTCGTTGTTGTAGCACAAGGTTTAAGGATAGGTTGGTTGGGGGGATGGAAGTGTTGGGGAATTATGGAAATGGATGAGGATTGGTGGAAATGGAAGATGGTTTTTTGGAATCTAAGGGAGAAAGGAATGTGTTTGTGGTGTGTTGTTGTGTTGTGAATGAGATGATATGATTTTTGAATGAATGAATGCAAGGGTATTTATAGGAGGAGTGGAGATGTATATGGCTATTTGTTTAAGGTGTTTGTGGCTACAATGATGAAGAATTGCATGTGGAAATAAAAGGGAAAATGTGGTGAAATGATGAAGTAGGAAGGTGGAAATGCATGTGACTTGTTTGTGGAATAAAGAATGAATGGTGGAATGATGAAGAGTTGCATAAAGAATGCATGTAGGGTTAGCTAGGTTGTGTGATGATGAGTGTATGTGGAATAAAGAATGAATGGTGGTGTAATGATGAAGTGAATGCATGTGGAATTAAAGAGGGAGAATGTGATGAAATGATGAAGTAGGAAGGTGGAAATGCATGTGAGATGTATATGGCTATTTGTTTAAGGTGTTTGTGGCTACAATGATGAAGAATTGCATGTGGAAATAAAAGGGAAAATGTGATGAAATGATGAAGTAGGAAGGTGGAAATGCATGTGAGATGTTGGAAAGGAATTGGGTTAAAGAATGGGAGTGCATGTGCAAGGTTGTTGTTGTGATAAGTGATAAGTGATAGGTGTATGGTTATGATAAGGAGATGAATGAATGATATGTTAAGTGATAAATGAATTATATGTGATGATGATAAGTAATGATAGGTGGTTTTGATAAGTGATAAGTGAATGGAAGTGAATGACATGATAAGTGAATGATATGTTAAGTGATAAATGAATGATATGTGGTGAGTGATAAGTGAATGGAAGTGATAATAAGGCTAGTTGAAAAGGCTAGGGTTTAAGTACATAGAATGGGTCTAAAATAGGTTGGTTTGCATGGCATAATATGTTTGATTGGGCTAGAGGTTTTCCATGGCTCAAAGGATTTGTTTGATTGGGCTAGGCCCTTTGTTTGATGTCCCCAAAGAGCATACAAGGCTTCAATTTCGTCCATCCTCTTTGCTCCATGATTAAGCTATCCAATCCATGCCCAAAAGTGCCCCAAATAGCCTCAAAATGCACTTTCTTGCTCCCTAAGCCCTTAGAACCTGAAAACACACAAAAGAAGCATAAAGAACTAAAATAACTATGAATTACCAACATAGATGCACGAAAACAAGCTAAGTAAGTCGCCTAAATATGCTCCTATCAAATACCCCCACACTTATCTTTTGCTAGTCCTCGAGCAAAACAGAAAGAAAAACAAAACAAAACGAAACGAAACAAAACAAGTAAAACACAACCTAAACCTTCCAACAACCGTCTTAGGGATTTCCAATGCACATGACATGTTAGAAATCATCATTTTCACAGATTTTAGTCATCTTCACACTTAAGTACATTCTTAATCATAGTCACCATATACTAGTTCACAATTAAGCATTTAAAACCATGTTTTGAATGTAGTAACATGCTTTAGAGAATTTGCTCAATTCCTTACAAGATATGCACTCAATTTTCACTCAGAATTTCTAACTACACACCCTAATCTAGTCATATGTGAGAAGATTGATGTAAACATGAAAACGAACACTCACATATATGTATCACAAAGAACGCAATTTCTGGAGTTAATAAGCATGTTTAGATATGATCTCATGAATGGAATGCTACTACTTAGACGCGAGAACCAGTGACACCATATGCTCATACCAAATTCAAACTCCACAATTGAAATACATAACACTCAAGATAGAAGTCACGGGTTGTAATGGGGCTTGGGGCGTGTGGATAACAAAGAAGGGATATGGAAAACAACGGTTCTTAAAGAAATAATGAGCAAGGCAATTGAATCAACTTAGAATTCACTTTTGAATGAAAACTCAACTTTGGAACAAAAATGGAGACAATTTAGGGCCAGAATTGGTGTTTTGAGCCCTTACTTCAATCACTCATTCTTTCATTTTTCAAGCTCTTTTTTCTTTCTTTCTTTTCTTTTCTGTTTTTCTTTTCTTTTGAAACTCAAAACATACTTAAGAACAAGCATTCCTTCTCCCACACTCATTTTCTTGCATAATGTAACTCAAAAGGAATTCAATTAAGTCATGCTCACTATCTTCTAAGAACAAAGGTGTGGATTATCCTAAACTAGGCTAGGTGAGAATAATGTGGGTTGACAAAGAATAAAGGCTAAACAAAGCTCAACGGGGGTAAAACTTACAACATATACGAAATATGGGAAGTGAGGTTATTTGGCTATGGTGGCAATTACACAACTTCATCTTGAATATGTTATGTAAATCAATAACATGCTTTGAATGAAATGGGCATGAGTTCTAGCATTTGGAACTATATGATGAAACGCCTTCTAAGTAGTAACCAAGCAAAGAATAATGAGATCATGCAACAACTTTAGAAAACAAGAAATCACAGATTATACTCTCCAAAGAACGTTATAGGCTCAAGTCTCTCAGGGTTGTAGCGTTTGTTTGAGTTCCTTCCTTCAAGCATGTTACATAACTAATTTTTTTCTTTTATGATTGCATGTGAAGTCATACATTATAACCATAACCAAGCATATACCAAGAGTAAATCAAACTTTTCTCTCTGTTTATAACTCTTTTTAACAGTCATGCAATTAGAAACCAAATCCTTATCATTGTGTTGGAAGGTGACCTACGACACAAAAAAAAAAAAAAAAAAAAAAAAAAAAACGACTCAAAACACTCTTTTTAGGCTTTTCAAAACATGTTTTTCAAATTTTTATGTGATTTTCGGAGTTATAAAACAAAACACACTAAACACACTTAAAAACAGCAAGAAACAACATTTGAAGTTATGGTGGATAAAACCCTACGAATTTTGCATCAAAACACTTTAGTAACTCCCCCACACTTAAATCAAACATTGTCCTCAATGTTAAAAACCACACTAAACACAAACAAACATATAAACAACAATTAAACATACTAAACATGGCATAATGTATCTAACAAAGAGAAGAGTTTAGAGATGCAAATCTGGTTATGGAGTGTTCGTTCCATCTTCTCCTTGGTGATTGCAGTGAGGCTTGGATCTTTGTGATTCCACAGGCTTACTCTTGAACTGCGCTGCTCCCATCGTTGATTTTCCTTTGTGCTACTCTTGAACTGGGCAGCAGGATTCTTTTGGTCTCCCCCGAAGGTCTGAGCTTCCTCCTCTTATCTGTTTCTTTGTTCAATCTCTCCAATTCGTATTGAAGAGGGTTAGAGGATAGCTTAGCAAAGCTAGGTAAGCAACCAGGGAATAGAGTCCAGATAGACTCCAAGTGCCGGCTGATTGCTTCTTTCACTTTGCCATGCAAGTAATATCAAGGACAAAGGAAAAGACAGGGAAAGAGCATGATATGAGATACCTTTGCTTTCGCCCTTGATGATATGAGATACTTTTGCTTTCGAAGAGGCAGCAAATGAATCCACATGTTTCGATCCACCGTTTCCTCTTCCTCATTCGTACTGCAGGCATTTGGTATCTTCTTTGGGGGATACATCCATGTTTGAAAGTGTGTTCTCAAGAGAAGGAGAAATCTGAGCATGTTTGAGAGGGTTGGTTGCAGCTTACATTTTCGGCCGAGAAGGAAAGTTATGCGCTTCTGGGTGTATGCCTTGCCATGAATGTTGATGTATATAGGAATTGTAATGGCAAATGGCAGTGCGGATGCGGCAATGTCCTCCACGCGTCTTCTGAAAAGCCGGGAGCTTTTGACAAATTTGCACACGCTTTCTGAAAAGCCGGGAGCTTTTGACAAAGTTGCACTCGCTTTCTGGAAAGCTGGGAGCTTTCGGCTTTTCACCCACGTTTGTCGACTAAAGTGTGCAGCCGATTTCTCTCCTTCCACGCATCTTCTGAAAAGCTGGGAGCTTTTGAAGAGCTGGCGATCTTTACGCCGGGAAATCCGGTTTTGAAGAGTGGTGTCTCTTCATTTCTGAATCGGTGAACGCCTCTCCTTTAATAGAGGTGATCGATCACCTCTATCTGCACACTTTGAAGACTTCCCAAAAATCATCTTCGGCCCGTCGAGATTTTCCTCCATCCAACCCTTCTCTTTTAACTTCTTGAACAATGGCTAGCTCATCCAACCCATCGAACATTTGCTTAGATTTGAGTCTAAGCAGTGATCCTGTTGCGCCGCGTCAGGATAAGGTATGGTGCCCGTCTTTCTTATCTTCTCATGGTCCTCTTACAGATGAGGACTCTGTGATGACGGATCCCACAACGGCTACGATAGTGGCTCGGAACCTCCTCACTCCCAAAGACAGTCAGCTGCTTTCCGGACGGTCCGATGAGTTAGCCGTTCAAGAATCCCTGGCTCTGAGTGTTCAGTGCGCTGGCTCTGTGTCCAACATGGGCCAACGCCTTCTTGCTCGCTCCCGTCAGGTTGAATCCTTGATGGCGGAGGTGGAGAGTCTTAAGCAGGAGATCAAACAGCTTAAGTACGAGAACCGAAGTTTGCACGTGCTTGCCAACAATTATTCAACAGGCATGAAGAGGAAGCTTGATGAGCTTGATGACCGTCAACGGTTTGCAGCTTTCTTCCAGAGGCACCTCTTTCCTGGGTCATCCAGTGTTCCACCAAGGATTGGGGCTTTGAATGATCTATCTTCGGTGCCTCCTGCTCCTATGCCTTCTGCTCCTATGCCTCTTGCTCCGATGCCTTCTGCTCCGATGCCTCCTGCTATGATGCCTCCCGTTCCGAGAGTGTTGCCACGTAGTGGGGCCTCACGTACACAACCCTTGTGAAGGCTCCATCTTTCTGCCATGTTTAGATACAATTGTAATTTCTCGAAAAATTAATGACAAACTTTGTTTTATTCACTGTATTGGGTTGCCTCCCAAGTAGCGCTTTCTTTTACGTCTTGCAGCCGGACGAGACCTTCTTAGGCTCATTTAGGACCCATGACATGGAATTTATCTCTGAATGGGGGGTGATACTTGAGATGATCCGGTAATGGTTCAAATTCTAAAGTGGGTGCCTGGATCATTAACAACATATTAGTATAAAAGAAAATTGAAATTCGGGGAGGCGGCTTACCTGTGTGCTCCGACAAGAACTTAAGGATAAACACATCATCTTTGAACGTTTCAGGGACTTTGCACTCGCCCAGATGTGGTGTGAGGATTGGTCCTTGTCCTGTGTCATAAAATTCAATTTCTTTGGGGTTGTTTGCCTCAAGTATATCCTCTTCTAGACATTCCTCAGTCACATCTTGCTCTTGATTCTTTGGAAAGGATTCGAAGATGCCTTTCTCACCCTCTTCTTCCTTGGATTGCATGATCCTGCAAGGAATAGGGATATTCAGTGGAACGGGGTTAGCAATATTTAACTTTGGAACAACCTTACCTGAATTGGATGGCGTAGGAGCAATAGGTGCCTGCGGCAAAGGTGTTTCCACCCTTGCCATAGGTTGCGTGTGTTCCTCTTCCTCAAATTGCAACCTTTCATCTTCCTTGTAATTTGATTTAAAGTCCGTTCCAACCTCCATAGCATTTCCCAAAGTGATAGCATTATGGATTTCAAAATCTACCTTCGAGTTTTCAATAGTTGAGTTGGAGAGTTCACTTTGCTCTTGAATTTGTTTCATGAACCCCATAATCTGCTCAATTTGCTCCTCCAATTTACCCAACTTCTTGTTTTGATTTTGTGCGTCCTTGTTTTGAGTTTGGACTTCCTGCGTCAAAGTAGTAAGTAATTGAAAAATCGTATCATTATCGCTTGAATTACTTACATTGCTTTGGGCAGGTTGTGGTGGCTGCATGGGTGCTGTATAGAACTCCTCGTATGGTTGCCAATATTCTCCTTGTTGAGCCTCCTCGACTTGGTTTTGTGAGCCCTGCACCGAAGAAATTAATTCATTAAGAGCTTGATTATAATCTATTGACAAACCTTGGTTTGGTTGGGCATATTGTATATGAGGTTGTGGTGGATGTATAGACGTTGAATAGAACTCCTCATAGGGCTGCCAATATCCGTCTTGTTGAATATGTTGAGGTTCCCACCACATAGAGTTTGAATGATCACTCCAATCCGAATTGTAATTATTGGAAAACATGTCGTTCCTTGATTGATTATGATCAAATGTACCAACTCTTTGCATTTGGTACTCTTCCATAAGCTGTGACAAAAGGGAAGCACTATCAAGTGCCATGTCTTGCGTATAAAATCAACAAAATAAAACTAAAAATATATACACACAAACGAAAATAAAACAATCCAAGAGATTAGCAAAGTTGCTAATCCCCGGCAACGGCGCCAAAATTTGATGCGAGAATTATACGCACACAAATTAAACCCTCTTTTTGTCAATTGTAGTATAAGTATAAGTAGGGATCGTTCTGGACCGGGGATTAGGAGGGATTGTTAACCACTTGGATTTGACTTCAAAAACGTAAAAACAAGTTTAAAACACTATACTAAACTCGAAGAATGCAAAACTAAAAGTAAGAAAGATTAAGACTAAAACTTAAACAAAATATGGGGGGGGGGATTTAGGTTTGGACGAGATTAAACTAAAGTGGATAGATTGCAAAGAAAACAAATTGTAAATACGAAATTGACGGAAATGAATGGATGGGAAAGCTAGCTAAGGGGTTCATCTCCACACATGTTATACTTGCATACAAACCGATTTCTAATTGCTTTTCAATAAACCATGAATTCTCAACGCCCCGGGTTAATTAGGTCCGCTTAAATTAACTGTCAAGTTTTCCTTAAGTTAATGAATTGGATGATTGCATACG
This sequence comes from Pyrus pyrifolia, assembly GCA_016587475.1. Classification (NCBI taxonomy): domain Eukaryota; kingdom Viridiplantae; phylum Streptophyta; class Magnoliopsida; order Rosales; family Rosaceae; genus Pyrus; species Pyrus pyrifolia. The sequence goes on from BNSU01000024.1 coordinate 2,365,289, forward strand.
ACAATCCAAAGCATTCCTCACAAGTTCCCTACATGAATTGCATAATAGAGATACAAGCAAGAATCATTAAGCATCATGAAAACTATAAGTGTTGACGAGGCATTCGTTACTATGATTGCATGAAACTTATGCCAAGAATATGTTTAACGCGATTGTTTATAAGCAACCTCCACTACTTGTGAATATAAGTTCATAACTATTACGTGAAACTCACTTATATTCTAGCGTCAAATTCATGCATGAAAATTAAGCGTTCATTCTTAATAAACATACATAAATAAGTTATCAATCAAACAGTTAAACAAATTGAATTCATAACTTATGAAACGTAATTAAAAGTAATCAAATCATATTACAAACATAAACATAGTTTTGAATCACCCCCTAGCTAAAGGGGGTTTATTTCCTCATAACTTTGAAATCAAAGAAACACCTAAACATTCCAACAACTCAAAACTTGAATTGTATGAACGTTTAAGCACTCTTTTCTTCCATTTCTCATACGTACAAAACACAGAGAATTAAAATGAAACTTTGAAATCAAAGAAACACCTAAACATTCCAACAACTCAAAACTTGAATTGTATGAACGTTTAGGCACTCTTCTCTTCCTCGTTGTTGTAGCACAAGGTTTAAGGATAGGTTGGTTGGGGGGATGGAAGTGTTGGGGAATTATGGAAATGGATGAGGATTGGTGGAAATGGAAGATGGTTTTTTGGAATCTAAGGGAGAAAGGAATGTGTTTGTGGTGTGTTGTTGTGTTGTGAATGAGATGATATGATTTTTGAATGAATGAATGCAAGGGTATTTATAGGAGGAGTGGAGATGTATATGGCTATTTGTTTAAGGTGTTTGTGGCTACAATGATGAAGAATTGCATGTGGAAATAAAAGGGAAAATGTGGTGAAATGATGAAGTAGGAAGGTGGAAATGCATGTGACTTGTTTGTGGAATAAAGAATGAATGGTGGAATGATGAAGAGTTGCATAAAGAATGCATGTAGGGTTAGCTAGGTTGTGTGATGATGAGTGTATGTGGAATAAAGAATGAATGGTGGTGTAATGATGAAGTGAATGCATGTGGAATTAAAGAGGGAGAATGTGATGAAATGATGAAGTAGGAAGGTGGAAATGCATGTGAGATGTATATGGCTATTTGTTTAAGGTGTTTGTGGCTACAATGATGAAGAATTGCATGTGGAAATAAAAGGGAAAATGTGATGAAATGATGAAGTAGGAAGGTGGAAATGCATGTGAGATGTTGGAAAGGAATTGGGTTAAAGAATGGGAGTGCATGTGCAAGGTTGTTGTTGTGATAAGTGATAAGTGATAGGTGTATGGTTATGATAAGGAGATGAATGAATGATATGTTAAGTGATAAATGAATTATATGTGATGATGATAAGTAATGATAGGTGGTTTTGATAAGTGATAAGTGAATGGAAGTGAATGACATGATAAGTGAATGATATGTTAAGTGATAAATGAATGATATGTGGTGAGTGATAAGTGAATGGAAGTGATAATAAGGCTAGTTGAAAAGGCTAGGGTTTAAGTACATAGAATGGGTCTAAAATAGGTTGGTTTGCATGGCATAATATGTTTGATTGGGCTAGAGGTTTTCCATGGCTCAAAGGATTTGTTTGATTGGGCTAGGCCCTTTGTTTGATGTCCCCAAAGAGCATACAAGGCTTCAATTTCGTCCATCCTCTTTGCTCCATGATTAAGCTATCCAATCCATGCCCAAAAGTGCCCCAAATAGCCTCAAAATGCACTTTCTTGCTCCCTAAGCCCTTAGAACCTGAAAACACACAAAAGAAGCATAAAGAACTAAAATAACTATGAATTACCAACATAGATGCACGAAAACAAGCTAAGTAAGTCGCCTAAATATGCTCCTATCAATTACAATCTGTCCATTTAATTTAATTTCGTCCAAACACAATTCCCCCATATTTTGTTAAGTCTTAGGTATTATAATCTGTCTTATTTTGTGTTTTTAAGTATTTGGAATCACAAACACTCTCAAATTCGTCCAAATCTGCCTAGTTTACATTATTGTTTTGTTTGTTTGATTTTCGTCCAAAACCAAATCCCTCATTGTCTTAGAGTGTCTAATTGGTTCAAATATGTTTTAGATTGCGTTTTTAAGAGTTTTGAGTCAAGTTAGAACCAATTTTCGTCCAAGTTTGTGTTTAGGCTCAAAACTGCCCATTTTGTGTTTTTAGGCAGTTTTGAGTGTTTTTAGCTTATTTTGAGTCTTGTGAACTTGTTTTGAATTTTTTTTTAAGTGGGTTAACTGTTTTAAAGGTTAGTTTTATTTATTTAAGTCAGTTTAAAGTGTTTAGCACCCCTGGTTAATCCCCGGTTAAAACGATCCCTACTTACATCATTACTACAATTGTCACAAATAGGGTTTAATTTGTGTGTCATATTCGTAACACATCAAATTTTTGGCGCCGTTGCCGGGGATTAGCAAAGTTGCTAATCCCTTGTCTTGAGTCTTGTTTAAATTGTTTAATTTCTGTTTTGTTTTAAATTTTGCACCGTGTGTGTGTGTTTAGATTTGTGCCGTGTGTAGGCCTTGATTTTCTTACTTGTGCCGAGTCTATTAAGTTGGTTACTAACCTTGTTTGCTCTTGTGTGCAGGTACTAGTTTATGACCTGTAGCTCACAACCTGTTCGTGAGCATATCTTTGACTTTGATGGTGATTTCGAGAGGACTTTGAGAAGGAAAAAGAAATTTCAAGAGTCTAATCCTCCTAGTCCCGAACTTGAATTAGAAGAGCAAGAAGTTGAGGTTGAAAAGGAGGCCACAACAAGGTTTGAAGAGGAAGTACCAACCATGGCAGGGGACAATCAAACCATCAAGGAGCTTTCTGCCTCAGGTTTGGCCAATGCAACCCCTTTTTGCATCCAATACCCTAGGGCAGCCCCTGAGAAGGCCGATGAGTTTGAGTTGAAGTCCAATTTGCTACATCATATACCCAAGTTTCATGGGTTATCAATGAAGGACCCCAATAAGCATTTAAAGGAGTTCGAAGTAGTATGCTCAAGTATAACACCGGTGAACGTGGACAGCAACATATTGAAGATGGAGGCTTTTCCTTTTTCTTTGTTGGAGAAGGCCAAGGATTGGTTGTATGAGTTGGCTCCCGGAACTGTCACATCATGGGAGAGTATGAAGCAAGCCTTCTTGGAGAAGTTCTTTCCGACATCACGAGTCATTCTTCTTCGCAAAAAGATTAGTGGAATTTAGCAAAGCCAAGGTGAATCTTTTCCAACATATTATGAACGTTTTAAAACTCTTGTTACTTCATGTCCACAGCACCAAATGAAGGAGGAGCTACTTCTTCAATATTTTTACGAAGGTCTCTTACCACTTGAACGGCAAATGTTGGATGCATCCGCAGGAGGAGCTCTAGTGGACAAGACACCCATGGATGCCAAAACTCTCATTGCTAATCGAGCACTCAACGCACAACAATATGAAGGTGTTGGGTAGAGAGACAACCCACGACCACATCATGTAAATGAGGTAAGTTCTATTTCTGAGTTACAAGTCCAAATGGCTAACCTTACGTCTATTTTATCGCAGTTTGTTGAAGGCCCCAAAACGCAAGGAACTACAATCTGTGGTGTATGCTCCATTCACGGGCACCAATCTGATCAATGCCCTCAATTAATTGAGAATAGAGGGTAGGAATCTGCCAATGCCATGGGTTATGGGAGTCAAAACCAACCAAGGGGTGATCCTTTCTCTAATACATACAATCAAGGATGGTGTGACCACCCCAATTTCAGATGGAGAGATGCACCACAACCTGCCCAACAAAGTGGATTCCGACAACCCCCGGGTTTCTTTCCAAGGCCAATGGCACCACAACCACCTCCTCAAGCACAATCATCCCAAACCAACTTAAGTACGTCTATGAATGACGATAAAACATATCAGTTATTAACCACAATGGCACAGGGAATGCAGAACCAAGCAAAGGAGGTTAATGAGCTAAAGAAGCAAATGGGTCAAATGGCCGAATTTTTGGGAAAATTTCGTGAAAATGGTAAGTTACCAAGCACTACGGTGGTCAATCCCAAGGGTGGTTTCGAATCTGCAAAAGCTATCACACTAAGAAGTGGAAAAGAAGTGGGAAGCAAAGCACATGAATCTGCCCAAAACAAGGAAGATGAGAAGATACATTTTGAAGAAGAGGAGCCAACGGCAAGGGTAGCACCACCCATGCCGCAACCATCTAAGCACTCCCATCCATCCACCTCAGGTAAGGTTGTCCCAAATGTTGTGATTTCGAACACTAATCTGCCCAATGTTCCTTTCCCTCGCAGATTTGCACAATCGAAGAAGGAAGAAATCGAAAAGGACATTTTGGATACCTTTCGAAAAGTCCAAGTAAACATTCCTTTACTTGATGCTATTAAGCAAGTGCCCAGGTATGCAAAGTTTTTAAAAGAGTTATGCACAACTAGGAAGAGAATTTCAAACAAAGAAGTTGTGAAAGTAAGTGAAAATGTATTCGCGGTTTTGCAACGAAAGTTATCTCCAAAGTGTAAGGATCCAGGGAGCTTTACTATCCCATGTGATAGGAGCATATTTAGGCGACTTAACTAGCTTATTCTTGTGCATTTATGCTATTATTTCTTAGTTAATGTTGCATTACAACTCAATTTCGTGTGTTTGTAGGTCCTATGGGGTAAAGTATCAAGAAAGGGCATTTTGGTGCATTTTGGAGCGATTTTGGACACTATGTGGATAGCTTACATATGGGCCAACATGGATGGACGAATTTGGACTTCATGAGGCTAGAAATGTGATAGGAAGAGGAAGGAATAAGCTTGGGACAAAGTGGATAAGGTAGGAGCTCAAAAGAGGAAACATTATCCAAAACCTTATCTAACCTTATCCAACATTATCCAAAACCTTATCTAACCTTATCCAACATTATCCAAAACATTATCCAAACCTTATCTCATCTTATCCTATCCAAACCTTATCATGTCTTAATCCTAATTGCAAGGGGACCTAAATGGATAATTCTAGAACCTATTTCTAGAAGAATCCTAGTCTAGAAGGCCCAAATCTGCCACAAAACCTATTCTTTCTAGAAGCCCTAGAAAAGTGGCGCCCAAAACCTATTCTAGAAGGCTTTGCCTTGCCTTGCAAGCCAAGCAAACCTCTCCCCTAAATCAGCCGCACCTTCCTAGGCCCAATGCCCTTGGGATTCTGATTTCTAAGGCCTAATCCTTGTGTATTTGGGTTTACAAATCCTTTTATAAAACTATGTGGGCCAAAACCTCCTCCTAAGTGGATTTGATTCACCTATAGCCGAATTCTAGGGCCCTAATCCATAAAATCTGTTAAGTCCAACCCTAATCTACTTAACCCTAGGACTATATAAACATAAATTCAGCCAAAAATTCGTACCACCCCCTTATGCTATTCAGAAACACCTTTGCCGCACCTCCATTCTCCATTCTAAGCCTCCATACACCTCCCTACACATCCATACACTTCAGCCGCACCCTTCCCCACCATAATCAACCATCCTCCATCCCTCTAAACAAGGGAACACCATCCAAAACCACCAATTCCAGCAACCCCACTTTGTGCCGCAGCAAGGAGGAGGAAGAAGAGCCAATCTGTGCATCGAATCCATCTTTGAATTGCTGAGCATTTAGGTGTACTCTTTCTTATGATTTCAATGTTTAAATTCAATACTTTTTGTTGTGCAAGCATGAGGAACTAATTCCCCCTTTGGCTAGGGGGGAATTTCGAAACCATGGTTGTCTTTGCATGATGATTTGATTACTTTCAGTTGTGATTTCATGAATGATGAATTCAATTTGCTTATCTATTATAATTAAAACTTGCTTATGTATATGAATTAAGAGTGCACGCTTGATTTGCATGCATAAACATGATGCTAGGGTATGAAGGAACTTCACCTAATCGTTGGGAACTTATATTCATGAGTAGTTAAGATTGTTGGTCACAATTATGATAAGTGAATTCTTGGCATAAGTATCATGCGCTTTCATAGTTACGAATGCCTCGTCAACACCTATGATTTCCATAGAATCTAATGATCTTTGATTGTCTTTCTTTTATGCGCTTTCATATAGAAAACTTTTAAGGAATAATTTGATTGCAATGCGCCAATTCCATTCAATTCAATGACCTAAGGGAAATCTGAGAGTTAATTTAAGCGTACCTAATTAACTTGGGGTGTTGAGGTTCATGAATTCATTGATTAAGCAACTGGAAATTGTATTATATGCAAGTATGCCATGTGTGGAGAAAAACCTCCTAGCCATCTCACCATCCACTTAATTCCATCAAATTCGTCCAAATCTGCCTAGTTTACATATTTGTTTTGTTTTGTTTATTTTCGTCCAAAACCAAATCCCCAATTGTCTTAGAGTGTCTAATTGGTCCAAATATGTTTTAGATTGTGTTTTTAAGAGTTTTGAGTCAAGTTAGAACCAATTTTCGTCCAAGTTTGTGTTTAGGCTCAAAACTGCCCAGATTGTGTTTTTAGGCAGTTTTGAGTGTTTTTAGCCTATTTTGAGTCTTGTGAACTTGGTTTGAGTCTTTTCAAGTTGAGTTAAGTGTTTTAAAGGTTAATTTTAGTTATTTGAGTCAGTTTAGAGTGTTTAGCAATCCCTCCTAATCCTCGGTGTAAGAACGATCCCTACTTATTTATATGCTACAATTGTCAAAAGAGGGTTAATTTGTGTGTGAAGTTAATTTTCGCATCACCATGCATAATTGGAAACACTAGATTTGAACAATGCATGTTAGATTTAGGTGTTTCTATTAATGTTATGCCATATTCCATCTATGCATCTATGAACCTTGGTGAGTTAAAACAAGATGGCGTTATAATTCAATTGGCCGATCGTTCTAACGCTTATCCCAAGGGAGTCCTTGAGGATGTTTTAGTGCAGGTCAATCATCTTATCTTTCCTGCAGATTTTTATGTCTTAGAGATGGAGGATTCGAGCCATGCTCCATCATTGCCAATCTTGCTAGGCCGCCCATTCATCAAAACAGCGAGAACAAAGATAGACGTGTTTACGGGAACATTAACCATGGAGTTTGATGGGGATATTATTCATTTTAATCTATCTGAAACCATTAAATATCCAATTGAGAACCATTCTTGTTTCGCTATTGACATTGTTGATTCTTTGGCACAGATACATTTGGATCAAATGAACAAAGATGCACTTGAAATAGCCTTAGTGCACGGCATAGGAGCAAGAAATGAGGGTGGGGGAATCCTTGCAACCCATGGCATGCAATCTAACCATATTGTCGTGCCCCCTTGTGGTGAAGTGATTGAAATGGTCACTGCCCTCGAGTCATTGCCCTCACAATCTGGTAAGTCTCCACTCTCAATTTTAGATTCGGTTTTGACTAACAAGTTACTTCCATCAATTGTGCAACCACCTACACTTGAGTTAAAGCCATTACCTAGTCACTTGAAGCATGTTTTCTTGGGAGAAGATCAGACACTACCCGTCATCATATCTAACTCACTCACGGCCCAAGAAGAAGACAAGCTGCTAAGGGTGTTGAAGGAGCACAAATCTGCCATTGGACGGACATTGGCGGATATCAAAGGCATTAGTCCCACCACGTGCATGCATCGCATCCTTTTGGAGGAGAGAGCCAAGCCATCTCGTGAAGCTCAACGTCGCCTTAATCCACCCATGTTGGAAGTAGTGAAAAAGGAGGTTATAAAATTGCTTGATTGTGGTGTTATATATCCTATTTCTGATAGTCGTTGGGTGTCACCCGTGCAGGTTGTTCCAAAGAAATCCGGAGTCACAGTGGTGAAGAATGAAAAACAAGAGCTTGTACCCACTCGTGTTGTGACCGGTTGGCGTGTTTGTATTGATTACAGGAAGTTAAACGCCATGACAATGAAGGATCACTTTCCATTGCCATTCCTGGACCAAATGCTAGAAAGGTTAGCCGATTATAAATTTTATTGCTTTCTTGATGGATATTCCGGATATAACCAAATTGTGATAGCTCCGGAGGACCAAGAGAAGACAACTTTCACGTGCCCCTTTGGCACCTTTGCGTATAGGCGCATGCCATTTGGTTTGTGCAATGCCCATGCGACATTTCAACGATGCATGGTGAGTATATTTTCTGATTATGTGGAGAAGATTATTCAGATATTCATGGATGACTTTAGCATGTTTGGTAATTCATTCGATCATTGCTTGAATAATCTGAGCTTAATTTTGAAACGTTTTGTTGAAACAAATCTTGTGCTTAATTGGGAAAAATGTCACTTCATGGCTAAGCAAGGTATTGTTCTAGGACATATTATTTCTGAAAAAGGCATTGAAGTGGATAAATCTAAGGTAGACCTTGTTTGTCACTTACCCTCTCCAACTTCGGTTAGAGAGGTTCGTTCGTTTCTTGGTCACTGATAGGAGCATATTCATGCGACTTAAATGGCTTGTTCTCGTGCATTTACGTTATGTTTCTCTAGTTATTTTAGTCCTTTATGCTTCTTTTGTGTGTTTTCAGGTTCTAAGGGCAAGGTATGCAAAAGGATGCCTTTTGGAGCATTTTGGAGCAAAATCGGACTTGGATTGGATAGCTTATATTTGGAGCAAAAGGAATGGACGAAATTAAAGACCAAACTATCATAACCACCTATCATTACTTATCATCACTTAACATATCATTCATTTATCACTTAACATATCATTCATTTATCACTTAGCATATCATTCATTTATCAATTATCAAACCAATCACTTATCACTTCCATTCACTTATCACTCACTTAGCATATCATTCATTTATCACTCACCACATACCATTCACTTATCACTTATCACTTATCACTTATCACACCTTTTCTCCAACCTTGCCATGCATCACATGCATTTCCAACACACTCAACCCCTTTAACATCTCCTTTGCCGTGAATCCCCTTAGCTACTTCCCTTACACATTTTCAACCATCACACTTCATCATTACAGCCACCTTCATCCCTTTAATTCACATGATTTTCCAACACTCAAATCAGCCACTCACATGCACTTCCCCCTTTAACAATCCCACACCTTGACATTATTCTTTCATCCACCCACCACAAATCCAATCAATGCCGTGGCTCTCTATCACAATTTCAGCTTTCCCTTTACATTTCACATGCATTTCCACCTTGTTCATGCTTTCCTATTTCATTATTCATTCACTTTGCATTCTTTAATTCAGCCATATAATCATTCACCCTTGCCTTTCCACAATCCCATTCATCAACACATGCAAACACATGCACAACAACACACTGCACAACACAAAGACCCATCCTGAAAATCAATGCCGTGCACTTCATTGACATTCCAACATCTTCACATGTCTTTCTAGCTTTCCCTTTCATTTCCACCACTCATTCTTCATCATTTCAGCCACCTACATGCATTAATTATTAAACTCTTCATCATTGCATCCAGAAAATGAGCAAGAAAGCTTCCCAAACACATGCAATTCCAACACAAACAACAAGTCTTGCCGTGTACACCTTATGCATTTTCAGCTTTCTTCTTTGTTGTTGCACATGCATTTTCAGCCACATATCCACTCACATGCACCCTTTAAACATTCAACCATAAAGCCACATGCAATCTCATTCATCCACCATACATTGCACATGCTTTCACAAGCTTTAACCAACACACAAAACAGCCAACACATGCACCAAAAACTCCTTTGCCGTGGGTTCCCTTTGGCCCCCTTGTGCAATTCCAGCTTTCTACCCACTTTCCCACCATGTTTTTCCATCATTTCCTCCACACAAACACCTTAAACAAACAGCCATTTACACCTCCATTACTCCTATAAATACCCTTGCATTCATTCATTCATTCATTCATTCATCATCTCATTCACAACACAACACTCTTCAAAATCATCCATTCTTCCCCCTTTGGCCGTGAGTTTCCCTTCCATTTCTCCTCCATTTCTTCCATTTCCATAATCCCCCAATCCATTCAACACACCAACAACATCCCTTAGTCCTTGTGCCATAATAAAGAGGAAGATAAGAGGGCCTAAACGTTCATACAATTCACGTTTGAGTTGTTGGAATGTTTACGCATTTCTTTGATTACAATGTTTAAATTCAATTCTCTTTGTTTTGTAATATGAGGAATGGAAGAGAAGAGTGCCTAAACGTTCATACAATTCAAGTTTGAGTTGTTGGAATGTTTAGGTGTTTCTTTGATTTCAAAGTTATGAGGAACTAAACCCCCCTTAGCTAGGGGTGATTTCAATACCATGATTATTTATGTAATATGAATTGATGAATTCCAGTTATGAACTCTTGATTCGTGAATGCAATTGGCTTAACTATTTGATGATTAACTTATTTGTGTTTGTTGATTGAGGGTCGACACTTAATTAGCATGCATGAATATGTGGCTAAAGTTTAAGAAGGTTTCACATAATCGTTACTAACTTATACTTGAAAGTAGTGAAGGTCGCTTGTCACGATCGCGTTAAGTTTAATTCTTAGCATGAGTAACATGGTGTCATAGTTGCAAATGCTTTGTCAATGCTTATGGTTTTCATTATTCTTAATGATCTTCGATTGTATCTCTATTATGATGACATGTAGGGAACTTTTGAGAATGTTTTGGGTTGTCGAATGATGCCATCCAATCCAATAATATAAGGAAAATCTGAGGGTTAACTAGTGATGTCACGGTTAATTTGGGGCATTGTCGTTCATAATTCAATGAAGGAATAACTGGAAATTGATTCATATGCATAAATATCATGTGTGGAGAAAGAACCTCTAGCTAATTCACCAACCATCTTGTTTCACAACACTTGTTTACAATCTGTCCAGTTTTGCATTTTGTTTCGTTATTTCAATTTTCGTCCAAATCCAATCACCCTTTATTTTGTTTAAATTTTAGTCTTAATCTTTCTTACTTTTAGTTTTGCATTCTTCGCATTAAATAGTGTCTTAAACTTGTTTTTACGTTTTTGAAGTCAAATTCAAGATTTTAGCAAGCCCTCCTAATCCCCGGTCTAGAACGATCCCTACTTATACACTTCACTACAATTGACGAAAAGAGGGTTTAATTTGTGCGCGTATAATTCTTGCATCAGTCACGCAGGTTTTTATAGGCGTTTCATAAAGGATTTCTCCAAGATTGCACACCCACTATGCCGATTGCTTCAAAAAGAGGTGGCTTTCGAGTTTGATGATGCATGCTCCACGGCATTCAAGCACTTAAAGGAGGCTCTCACTTCGGCTCCTATTATCACACCTCCAGATTGGAGCCTTCTATTCGAGTTGTTGTGCGATGCTTCGGACTATGCGATTGGTGCTGTTTTGGGGCAGCGAAAGAACAAACAACCTCATGTTATTTATTATGCATCTAGGACACTAAATGATGCTCAATTAAATTACTCAACCACTGAAAAAGAATTACTTGCTGTGGTATTTGCATTAGATAAGTTCTGATCATACTTACTTGGTACTAAAGTTATTATTTTTACTGATCATGCAGCTCTCACGTATTTGCTCACGAAAAAAGAGGCCAAGCCTAGACTAATTCGATGAATGTTGCTTCTACAAGAGTTTGACATTGAGATTCGGGATAAGAAGGGCGTGGAGAATGTGGTGGCTGACCACCTAAGTCAAATGGTGCATGAGGAGGTGATGCGAGAACTATACGCGCACAAATTAAACCCTCTTTTTGACAATTGTAGTATGGATGTAAGTAGGGATCGTTCTGGACCGGGGATTAGGAGGGCTTGCTAAAACCTTCTAAATTGACTTAAGAACGTAAAAACAAAATAAAACACTAAACTAGACTCAAAGAATGCAAACCTAAAATTTAAAACATTAAGACAAACCAAAAGACTCAAAACTAATTTTGGACGAATTTAAGATTATGGCTTGATTCAAAATACTTAAAACACAAACTAAACAGATTCTAAGCACTAAAGAACAAGAAAGTGAAAGGGGGGGAAAAGTTTTGATTTGACGAAATTTGAAATAACAAAACAAGTTAATAAACTGAGCGGAATGTAAATATGAAATTGTGATGGAATGAATGGAATGAAGGCTAGCTAAGGGGTTCTTCTCCACATATGTTATACTTGCATACAAGATTGATTCTCAGTTGGTCTTTCGATAAATTATGATACTCAACACTCCGGATTAATTAGGTCCGCTTAAATTAACCGTCAAGTTTTCCTTAAGTTAATGAATTGGATGGGTTTGCGCAACGCAATTCACAACATTCTCCAAAAGTCCTTTACGTGAACAGCACAATAAAGATACAATCAAAGATCATTAAGCATTATGAAAACTATAAGTGTTGACGAGACATTCGTTACTATGATGAGCATGAAACTCGTGCCAAGAATATGTTTAACACGATTGTTTATAAGCAACCTCCACTACTTGTGAATATAAGTTCATAACGATTAGGTGAAATTCACTTATATTCTAGCGTCATATTTATGCATGAAAATTAAGCGCGCATTCTTAATAAACATTCATAAATAAGCTATCAATCAAACGGTTAAACAAATTGAATCCACAACTTATGAAATTCCAACGAAAGTTAATCAATTCATATTGCAAATATAAACATAGTTTCGAATCACCCCCTACCTAAAGGGGGTTTAGTTCCTCATAACCTTGAAATCAAAGAAACACCTAAACATTCCAACAACTCAAAGCTTGAATTGTATGAACGTTTAAGCACTCTTCTCTTCCATACATACAAAACAAAGAGAATTAAAATGAAACTTTGAAATCACAGAAACACCTAAACATTCCAACAACTCAAAACTTGAATTGTATGAACGTTTAGGCACTCTTCTCTTCCTCGTTGTTGTAGCACAAGGTTTAAGGGATGTTGTTGGTGTGTTGAATGGATTGGGGAATTTATGGAAATGGAAGAAATGGAGGAGAAATGGAAGGGAAACTCACGGCCAAAGGGGGAAGAATGGATGATTTTGAAGAGTGTTGTGTTGTGAATGAATGTGGATGCATGATGAAGAGTTAATAAATAATGCATGTAGGGTTAGGAAATAAAATCATAACTTAAAGGGGGGATGATTAAAGGGTGTGTGAATGCATGTGTTGAATTGGTGGTTCAATGATGAAAGAATAAGTGCATGTGTGTGTGAATGGTGGTAGCTAGGGTGAATTATGATAAATGCATGTGGAATAAAGATGGAGAAGGTGGTGAAATGATGAAGTAGGAAGGTGGAAATGCATGTGAGATGTTCTTTGGAGAAAGGTGGATGAATGTGCATGTGAATTAAGTTGTGAAAGCATGTGGAATGTTTTAAATGGTTGAAATGTGTAGATGATTATGAGTATGATAAGTGATAAGTGTATTGTTATGATAAGTGATAAATGAATGATATGTGGTGATAAATGAATGATATGTTAAGTAATAAATGAATGATATGTGGTGATAAATGAATGATATGTTAAGTAATAAATGAATGATATGTGGTGAGTGATAAGTGAATGGTTTGATAATTGATAAATGAATGATATGCTAAGTGATAAATGAATGATATGTTAAGTGATGATAAGTAATGATAGGTGGTTATGATAGTTTGGTCTTTAATTTCGTCCATTCCTTTTGCTCCAAATATAAGCTATCCAATCCAAGTCCGATTTTGCTCCAAAATGCTCCAAAAGGCATCCTTTTGCATACCTTGCCCTTAGAACCTGAAAACACACAAAAGAAGCATAAAGGACTAAAATAACTAGAGAAACATAACGTAAATGCACGAGAACAAGCCTTTTAAGTCGCATGAATATGCTCCTATCAGGAAGCATCGCCAATTTCTGAAACCTTCCCCAATGAGCAATTAATGTCTATCCAGGTAAGTGAGCCTTGGTATGCAGATTTGGTGAACTTTTTGGTGTCTAAACATACCCCTAGCACACTTAATAGGAATCAACGTGATAAGCTTAAAAAGGATGCTAGGTTTTATGTTTGGGATGACCCATTCCTTTGGAAATTTTGTCCCGATCAGATTGTAAGACGTTGTGTGAATGAATCTGAGTTTCAATCTATTTTAACATTCTGTCATTCATATGGATGTGGGGGACATTTTGGCACCCAACGCACTGCCTTGAAAGTCTTGGAATGTGGGTTTTATTGGCCAACCATTTTTAGGGATGCTAGGACATTTTGCCTTACATGTGATCGTTGTCAACGTATGGGTAATATAAGTGTTAAGGATCAAATGCCACAAAACCCTATACTTTCTGTTGAAATATTTGATGTGTGGGGAATTGATTTTATGGGTCCTTTTCCTTCCTCACATGGTTTTCTCTATATCTTGTTGGCGGTGGATTATGTTTCCAAATGGGTGGAAGCAAAAGCCACCCGGACTAACGATTCCAAAGTGGTTGCAGATTTTGTGAAGTCTAACATTTTTGCTAGGTTCGGAATGCCTCGAGTCATTATAAGTGATGGAGGTTCACATTTTTGTAATCGCACAATCGAGGCACTGCTCAAGAAGTACAACGTTACACATAGGGTTTCGACACCCTATCATCCTCAAACAAGCGGGCAAGCCTAGGTGTCGAATCGGGAGATAAAACAGATTCTTGAGAAGACGGTTAGGCCAACAAGAAAAGATTGGAGCTTGAGGTTAGAGGATACATTGTGGGCTTATAGCACTGCCTACAAAACACCCATAGGAATGTCCCCCTTCCGGCTTGTGTATGGCAAACGATGTCACTTACCTATGGAGTTGGAGCACAAGGCTCATTGGGCCATGAAGAAGTTCAACATGGATGTAGATGAGTGATAGGAGCATATTTATGCTACTTAGTTATGATTTTTCCTTACATTTAGTGAGTTAATTACTATGTATTTCCGTCTTTTAAGTTATTTTCGTATGTTTTTAGGTCCTAATGGCAAAAGAAGCAAGAAAATGCATTTTGAGGCTATTTGGAGCATTTTTGGGCATGGATTGGATAGCTTAACCATGGAGCAAAGAGGATGGACGAAATTGAAGACTAGAAGAGCTAGGAAAGGCTACAAATCTGGTGGAAGAAGTTCTAATGCAATGAGGATAAGGAAGAAGCAAGAAACAAGGAACCTTATCCAACCTTATCCAACCTTATCTTATCCTATCCTAGAAACCTTATCCTATCCTATCTCTAACATTATCCTATTCTATCCTATCCAAATCAGGTTGGGACTTAAACCTAGCTAATTAGAGGGAATTAATTACACATCTAAACACCTATTTCAGTTCTAGAAACCTTATCCAAAGTGAATGCCGCAAGACACCATTCCTTGTAGGTTTAGGAATTACAATCCTTCTCCTACTCTTATATCACATGTCATAGGCCCTTTAGGATTAGGAATCTGCCTTAAACACTTCTTCTAGAACACCTTATCCTATCCCTACATGTGTGCCGCACCTAACCTTCTAGAATCCCCTAAATCCTAGCCGCACTACCTATTCCAATTCCCACTTGATTTCTGCCTTGAATTAACCCTTTTTCAATGGGATTGTGCAATCCTTCTCCTTCACTAAGTGTGCCAAACTAGCCTATATAAACAGCCTTGCCGTGCCATTTAATCACCGCCACCCTTCACACAACATTGATTCATCCATTCAGAGAACCATCCCTTGCCGTGACCTTACAACCAACTTTACACCATTCCCTTACTTCCACACCTCCATCCAAACCTCCATACACCACCATCAAACCCTTGCCGCACCACCCCACCCTCCTAAATCCATCCAACACCCAGAAAATCATCCACAAAACCACCCTAGACCTTGTGCCGTGACTTAGCAAGGAAGAGGAGAAGGAAGACCAAGCCTTGGGCGTTTGTGCATTCGAGTTGGAGTGTTGGACGTTCTTAGGTGTAATCTATCTTTTATTTTCAATGTTTAATTCTATGTTGCTTTGTTTTCTCATGAACATGAGAGGCTAAACTCGTTTTAGCCTAGGGATGCTTTGAAACCATGATTGCATTTATAATATGAGTTGATTAAGTCCAGTTGTGATTTCATAAATTGTGAACGCAATTTACTTAACCGTTTGATGGATAACTTATTCTTGTATGTTTATTAGGGAGGCCTACTTAATTTGCATGCTTGAATTTGGGGCTAGAATATAAGGGTGTTTCACATAATTGTTACAAACTTATGTTCACAAATTAAACCCTCTTTTTGTCAATTGTAGTATAAGTATAAGTAGGGATCGTTCTGGACCGAGGATTAGGAGGGATTGCTAAGACCTTGTAAACTGATTCAAAAACGTAAAAACAAGATAAAACACTAAACTAGACTCAAAGAATGTGAAACTAAACGTTAAAACATTAAGACAAACCAAAAGACTCAAAACTAATTTTGGACGAATTTAAGATTATGGCTTGATTCAAAATACTTTAAAACACAAACTAAACAGATTCTAAGCACTAAAGAACAAGAAAGTAAAAAGGGGGGGAAAAGTTTTGATTTGACGAAATTTGAAATAACAAAACAAGTTAATAAACTGAGCGGAATGTAAATATGAAATTGTGATGGAATGAATGGAATGAAGGCTAGCTAAGGGGTTTTTCTCCACACATGTTATACTTGCATACAAGATTGATTCTCAGTTGGTCTTTCGATAAATTATGATACTCAACACTCCGGATTAATTAGGTCCGCTTAAATTAACCGTCAAGTTTTCCTTAAGTTAATGAATTGGATGGGTTTGCGCAACGCAATTCACAACATTCTCCAAAAGTCCTTTACGTGAACAGCACAATAAAGATACAATCAAAGATCATTAAGCATTATGAAAACTATAAGTGTTGACGAGGCATTCGTTACTATGATGAGCATGAAACTCGTGCCAAGAATATGTTTAACACGATTGTTTATAAGCAACCTCCACTACTTGTGAATATAAGTTCATAACGATTAGGTGAAATTCACTTATATTCTAGCGTCATATTTATGCATGAAAATTAAGCGCGCATTCTTAATAAACATTCATAAATAAGCTATCAATCAAACGGTTAAACAAATTGAATCCACAACTTATGAAATTCCAACGAAAGTTAATCAATTCATATTGCAAATATAAACATAGTTTCGAATCACCCCCTACCTAAAGGGGGTTTAGTTCCTCATAACCTTGAAATCAAAGAAACACCTAAACATTCCAACAACTCAAAGCTTGAATTGTATGAACGTTTAAGCACTCTTCTCTTCCATACATACAAAACAAAGAGAATTAAAATGAAACTTTGAAATCAAAGAAACACCTAAACATTCCAACAACTCAAAACTTGAATTGTATGAACGTTTAGGCACTCTTCTCTTCCTCGTTGTTGTAGCACAAGGTTTAAGGGATGTTGTTGGTGTGTTGAATGGTTTGGAGAATTTATGGAAGTGGAAGAAATGGAGGAGAAATGGAAGGGAAACTCACGGCCAAAGGGGGAAGAATGGATGATTTTGAAGAGTGTTGTGTTGTGAATGAGATGAAGAATGCCTTGAATGATGAGAGTGCAAGGGTATTTATAGGAGTAGTGGAGGGAACATATAGGGAGAGAATGGATGGGAGAGCATGTGAATGATAGCTAGGAGAATGATTAAAGGGGTGTGAATGGTTGGAAATGCATGTGGGTGAATTGGTGGTGCAATGATGAAAAGTGAATAAATAATGCATGTAGGGTTAGCTAGGTTGGCTTTGTTTGGGTGCATGTGAGTTAAAGAGGGAGAATGTGGTGAAATGATGAAGTAGGAAGGTGGAAATGCATGTGAGATGTTGGAAAGGAAATGGGAATATGAGTGCATGTGGGTGAATGATTTGTGGTGCAATGATGAAGAGTGAATAAAGAATGCATGTAGGGTTAGCTAGGAAAGTGGGAATGTGGTTGAATGATTAAAGGGACATGCATGTGGCTTGTTTGATTGCTTGGTGAGATGATGCATGCTTGTAGTTTAGGGTGTTGAATATGGATTTGCATGGCATTTGAATTGATTGTGGGCTTTGGAATTGGAAGGAAATGCATGGCAAAGGTCTTGGTTTAAGAGAGAATGGGCTAGGCCCTTTGTTTTATGTCCAAAGTGAATACAAGGCCTTCAAATTCGTCCAACATTTTGGCTCCAATCATATGCCATCCATTCCAAGCCCAATTTTGCTCCAAAATGCTCCAAAATGCATCTTTTTTCTTCCTTAAGCCCTTAGAACCTGAAAACACACAAAAGAAGCATAAAGGACTAAAATAACTAGAGAAACATAACGTAAATGCACGAGAACAAGCCATTTAAGTCGCATGAATATGCTCCTATCAAACTCCCCCACACTTATCTTTTGCTAGTCCTCGAGCAAAACAGAAAGAAAAACAAAACAAAACGAAACGAAACAAAACAAGTAAAACACACCTAAACCTTCCAACAACCGTCTTAGGGATTTCCAATGCACATGACAAGTTAAAAATCATCATTCCCACAGATTTTAGTCATCTTCACACTTAAGTACATTCTTAATCATAGTCACCATATACTAGTTCACAATTAAGCATTTAAAACCATGTTTTGAATGTAGTAACATGCCTTAGAGAATTTGCTCAATTCCTTACAAGATATGCACTCGATTTTCACTCAGAATTTCTAACTACACACCCTAATCTAGTCATATGTGAGAAGATTGATGTAAACATGAAAACGACACTCACATATATGTATCACAAAGAACGCAATTTCTGGAGTTAATAATCAAGTTTAGATATGATCTCATGAATGGAATGCTACTACTTAGACGCGAGAACCAGTGACACCATATGCTCATACCAAGTTCAAACTCCACAAATTGAAACACATAACACTCAAGATTGAAGTCACGGGTTGTAATGGGGCTTGGGGTGTGTGGATAACAAAGAAGGGATATGGAAAACAAAGGTTCTTAAAGAAATAGTGAGCAAGACAATTGAATCAACTTAGAATTCACTTTTGAATGAAAACTCAACTTTGGAACAAAAAGGGAGACAATTTAGGGCCAGAATTGGTGTTTTGAGCCCTTTCTTCAATCACTCATTCTTTCATTTTTCAAGCTCTTTTTTTTTTTTTTTTTTTTTTTTTTTCTTTCTTTCTTTTCTGTTTGAAACTCAAAACATACTTAAGAACAAGCATTCCTTCCCCCACACTTATTTTCTTGCATAATGTAACTCAAAAGGAATTCATTTAAGTTATGCTCACTATCTTTTAAGAACAAGGGTGTGGATTGTCCTAAACTAGGCTAGGTGAGGATAATGTGGGTTGACAAAGAATAAAGGCTAAACAAAACTCAACGGGGGTAAAACTTACAACATATACGAAATATGGGAAGTGAGGTTATTTGGCTATGGTGGCAATTACACAACTTCATCTTGAATATGTTATGTAAATCAATAACATGCTTTGAATGAAATGGGCATGAGTTCTAGCATTTGGAACTATATGATGAAACGCCTTCTAAGTAGTAACCAAGCAAAGAATAATGAGATCATGCAACAACTTTGGAAAACAAGAAATCACAGATTATACTCTCCAAAGAACGTTATAGGCTCAAGTCTCTCAGGGTTGTAGCGTTTGTTTGAGTTCCTTCCTTCAAGCATGTTACATAACTAATTTTTTTTTTTTTTTTTTTTCTTTTATGATTACATGTGAAGTCATACATTATAACCATAACCAAGCATATACCAAGAGTAAATCAAACTTTTCTCCATGTTTATAACTCTTTTCAACAGTCATGCAATTAGAAACCAAATCCTTATCATTGTGTTGGAAGGTGACCTACGACACAAAAACGACTCAAAACATTCTTTTTAGGCTTTTCAAAACATGTTTTTCAAATTTTTATGTGATTTTCGAAATTTTAAGTCAAAACACACTAAACACACTTAAAAACAGCAAGAAACAACATTTGAGGTTTATGGTGGATAAAACCCTACGAATTTGCATCAAAACACTTTAATAACTCCCCCACACTTAAATCAAACATTGTCCTCAATGTTAAAAACCACACTAAACACAAACAAACATATAAACAGCAATTAAACATACTAAACATGGCTAAATGTATCTAACAAAGAGAAGAGTTTAGAAATGCAAATCTGGTTGTGGAGTGTTCGTTCCATCTTCTCCTTGATCATTGCAGTGAGGCTTGGATCTTTGTGATTCCACAGGCTTACTCTTGAACTGCGTTGTTCCCATCGTTGATTTTCCTTTGTGCTACTCTTGAACTGGGCAGCAGGCTTCCTTTGGTCTCCCCCGAAGGTCTGAGCTTTCTCCTCTTAACTGTTTCCTTGTTCAATCTCTCCAATTCGTATTGAAGAGGGTTAGAGGATAGCTCAGCAAAGCTAGGTAAGCAACCAGGGAATAGAGTCCAGATAGACTCCAAGTGCCGGCTGATTGCTTATTTCACTTTGCCATGCAAGTAATATCAAGGATAAAGGAAAAGACAGGGAAAAAGCATGATATGAGATACCTTTGCTTTTGCCCTTGATGATATGAGATACCTTTGCTTTTGAAGAAGCGGTGAATGAATCAGCACATGTATGTGTTGTGTTGCTTCCTCCTGGATCATCTGTACTCCAGGCATCTGGTATCATCTTTGGGAAAGAAGAGAGAATGGAGTATCTCGAAAGGCTTTGCTGGGAGTGCACCCTCAGAGGTGAGAAAGAGTTGGGCATTTTCTTCAGTTCTGTCTTGCCAAAAAAAAAAATGAAGGTCGACATATATAGGGAATTCAATAGCAAGTGGTGATACTGTGCTTTTACCGTTGTCGACAAACATTTTGATCCCGCAAATCCGGCTTTTTGGAATAGTGACGACTCCTCGATCTTTGAAGACGTCTCTTCGATAAAGCTGCACGCGCTTTCTGAAAAGCAAAGAAAGCGTCGCCGAACTTTGCGCCTGTCGGCTAAAGACGTGTAGCTGCGATGATGGCCTCCACGTGTTGAACGCGTTTTCTGAAAAGCTGAGGGAGCGTCGCCGAACTTTGCACCTCAAATTCCGGCTTTTTGAATCGGTGGACGCGTTGCCTTGGCTTTTTATAGAGCTATCGATCACCGCCAACTTACACACTCAGAAGATTTCCCATTCTAAAAAAATTGGTTCCGGCCTTTCGAAAATTTACTCCGTCCACCCCTTCTTTTTGAACACTTTTGAAAAATGGCAAACCCATCGAACCTTAGCTTAGAATTGAGTCTCCGCAGTGATTCGGGCGTGCCGCAACAAGATAACATATGGCGCCCTTCTTTCTTATCTTCTGACGGTCCTCTTACAGTTGAAGACTCCGTGATGCAGGATGCCACAACAGCTACGATAGTAGCTCGGAACCTCCTCACTCCCAGAGATAGTCAGCTGCTTTCAGGACGGTCCGATCAGTTGGCCGTTCAAGAGTCCCTGGCTCTCAGCGTGCAGTGCGCAGGCTCTGTGTCCAACATGGGCCAACGCCTCCTTGCTCGCTCCCGTCAGGTTGAATCTTTGATGGCGGAGGTTGAGATCCTGAAACAAGAGATCAAACAACTTAAGTATGAGAATAGAACTTTGCATGTGCTTGCCAATAACTATTCATCGGGCATGAAGAGGAAGCTTGATGAGATGCTGGAATCTCAAGGTCGGATGCAAAGTGACCGTCAACGGCTTGCGTCTTTCTTCCAGGGGCATCTCTTTCCTGGGTCATCCAGCGTTCCGCCAAGTATTGGGGCCTAGAATGCTCTATATCCTATGCCTCCCGCTCCTATGCCTTCTGCTCCGATGCCTCTTGCTCCGATGCCTCCTGCTTCGATGCCTTCCGCTTCTAGAGTTTTGCCTCGTGGCGGGTCTTCACGCAAACAAAAACAAAAACAACCTTTGTGAAGCTCCATTTGTTAGATACATTTGTAATTTCTCGAAAATTAATGAAAAAGCTTTGTTTTATTCACTGTATTGGGTTGCCTCCCAAGTAGCGCTTTCTTTTACGTCTTGCAGCCGGACGGTACCTCCATTTAAGCTTGACTAGGTTCCACGGCATGGAGGGGTACCTCCTCCACGACATGCTCCTCAAACATCTCGTAATAGGGCTTCAATCGATGCCCATTCACTTTGAATTCTTGCTGCGTCCTTGAACTTTTGATTTGTACTGCACCATGAGAGAAAACATTAGTGACAATAAAAGGGCCAACCCACTTTGAACGTAACTTACCGGGGAATAATCGAAGACGAGAGTTGAATAACAACACTTTCTGCCCAATTGAGAAGGTTTTGCCTCTAATCATCTTGTCATGGACGGCCTTGGTCTTCTCCTTGTAAATCCGGGCATTCTCATACGCTTCATGCCTAATCTCTTCAAGCTCGCTCAATTGTAGCTTCCTATGGTTTCCAGCCGCGTCCACATCCATATTGAAGGTCTTGACCGCCCAATGTGCCTTGTGCTCAAGCTCTACGGGTAGATGGCACGGCTTGCCATAGACTAGCCGAAATGGGGACATACCAATGGGCGTTTTGTACGCCGTTCGATAGGCCCATAGTGCATCCTCCAAGCGCAAGCTCCAATCTTTTCTATTCGGTCCAACGGTCTTTTCCAGGATTTGCTTGATTTCTCGATTTGAAACTTCGGCTTGGCCACTGGTTTGGGGGTGATAAGGTGTGGAAACCTTATGCATCACGTTGTACTTCTTGAGCAATGCTATAATGGTGCGGTTGCAAAAATGAGTCCCACCATCGCTTATGAGCACTCGAGGCATCCCAAATCTAGAGAAAATGTTAGATTTCACAAAGTCTGCAACAACTCTAGAATCGTTAGTTCGGGTGGCTTTAGCTTCCACCCACTTTGACACATAATCAACGGCAAGTAAAATGTACGTAAAACCAAAAGACATAGGGAATGGACCCATAAAATCAATACCCCAAACATCAAAGATTTCAACAACAAGGATTGGGGTTTGCGGCATTTGGTCTCTTTGGCCTATACTTCCGGTCTTTTGACATCTATCACATGTTAAGCAAAAAGCCCTAGCATCTCTAAACAATGTAGGCCAATAAAAACCACTCTCAAGAACCTTAAACGCGGTGCGTTGTGTGCCAAAGTGTCCACCACATGCATATGTATGGCAAAAACTCAAAATGGAATTAAATTCAGATTCATGAACACAACGACGCACAATCTGATCAGGGCATATTTTCCACAAATAAGGGTCATCCCAAACATAAAAACGTGCATCCTTTTTTAATTTATCACGTTGAGCCTTGCTTAAGGTGTTAGGAACTTGCTTAGACACCAAAAAATTAACCAAATCAGCATACCAAGGCTCACTTACCTGGATAGACATTAATTGCTCATCGGGAAAGGTTTCAGAAATTGGCGCTACTTCCTCATGTACCATTCGACTTAGGTGGTCAGCCACCACATTCTCCACGCCTTTCTTATCCCGAATCTCAATGTCAAACTCTTGTAGAAGCAACATCCATCGAATCAATCTAGGCTTGGCCTCCTTTTTCGTGAGCAAATATTTGAGAGCTGCATGATCAGTAAAAATAACAACTTTAGTACCAAGTAAGTAAGATCGGAACTTATCTAATGCAAAAACCACAGCAAGTAATTCTTTCTCAGTGGTTGAATAATTTAATTGAGCATCATTTAGTGTCCTAGAAGCATAATAGATCACGTGGGGTTGCTTATTCTTTCGCTGTCCCAAAACAGCACCAATGGCATAGTCCGACGCATCACACATTAACTCGAATGGAAGGCTCCAATCTGGAGGTGTGATAATAGGAGCCGAAGTGAGAGCTTCCTTCAAGTGCTTGAATGCCGTGGAGCATGCTTCATCAAACTCGAAAACCACCTCTTTTTGAAGTAACCGGCATAGTGGCTGTGCAATCTTGGAGAAATCCTTAATGAAACGCCTATAAAAACCTGCGTGGCCAAGAAACGAACGAACCTTTCTAACCGAAGTTGGAGAGGGTAAGTGGCGAACAAGGTCTACCTTCGATTTATCTACTTCAATGCCTTTTTCAGAAATGATATGGCCTAGAACAATACCTTGCTTAACCATGAAGTGGCATTTTTCCCAATTAAGTACAAGATTCGTTTCAACACAACGTTTCAAGATTAAAGTCAGATTATTCAAGCAATGATCAAATGAATTGCCAAACACGCTAAAATCATCCATGAATATCTCAATAATCTTCTCCACATAATCAGAGAATATACTCACCATGCATCGTTGAAACGTCGCCGGAGCATTGCACAAGCCAAATGGCATGCGTCTATATGCAAAAGTGCCAAAGGGGCACGTAAATGTTGTCTTCTCTTGGTCCTCTGGAGCGATCACAATCTGGTTATATCCGGAATATCCATCAAGAAAGCAATAAAATTCATAACCGGCTAACCTTTCCAACATTTGGTCGAGGAATGGTAATGGAAAGTGATCCTTCCTTGTCATGGCATTTAACTTCCTGTAATCAATGCAAACACGCCAACCAGTCACAACACGAGTGGGGACAAGCTCTTGTTCTTCATTCTTCACCACTGTGACGCCAGACTTCTTTGGAACAACCTGCACAGGTGACACCCAACGACTATCAGAAATAGGATATATAACACCACAATCAAGTAATTTTATAACCTCCTTTTTCACTACTTCCATCATAGGTGGATTAAGGCGACGTTGAGCTTCACGAGATGGCTTGGCTTCCTCCTCCAAAAGGATGCGATGCATGCACGTGGTGGGACTAATGCCTTTGATATCCGCCAAAGTCCATCCAATGGCGGATTTGTGCTCTTTTAACACCCTTATCAACTTGTCTTCTTCTTGAGCCGTGAGTAAGTTTGAAATGATGACGGGTAGCGTTTGATCTTGGCCCAAGAACACATACTTCAAGTGACTAGGTAATGGCTTTAACTCAAGTGTAGGTGGCTGCTCAGTTGATGGAAGTAACTTGTTAGTCAAAACCGAATCTAAAAGTGAGATTGGAGACTTACCAGAGTGGAAGGGCAATGACTCGAGGGCAGCGACCATTTCAAGTACTTCATCACAAGGGGGTACGGTAATATGGTCAGATTGCATGCCGTGGGTTAAGGCTACTTCAAGTGCATCTTCGTTCATTTGATCCAAATGCACCTGTGCCAGAGAATCAACAATATCAATAGCAAAACAAGAATGGTCCTCAATTGGATGTTTAATGGTTTCAGAAAGATTAAAATGAATAATGTCCCCATCAAACTCCATGGTCAATGTTCCCGTATACACATCAATCTTTGTTCTTGCTGTTTTCATGAAGGGACGGCCTAGCAAGATTGGCAATGATGGAGCATGGCTTGAATCCTCCATGTCTAAAACATAGAAATCTGCGGGGAAAATAAGGTGATTGACCTGCACTAAAACATCCTCAAGGACTCCCTTGGGATAGGCGTTAGAACGATCGGCCAATTGAATTATAACGCCATCTTGTTTTAACTCGCCAAGGTTCATTGATGCATAAATGGAATAAGGCATGACATTTATGGATGCACCTAAATCAAGCATGGCATGTTCAAAACGATTATGTCCAATCAAACAAGGAATCGTGAAACTACCGGGGTCTTTGCACTTGGTAGGTAGTTTACGTTGCAAAACAGCGGACACATTCTCGCTTACCTTAACTACCTCTTTGTTTGCCCTTCTTCTCTTTGTATTGCATAGGTCCTTGAGGAATTTAGCATACTTTGGAACCTGTTTGATTGCATCGAGAAGCGGTATGTTCACTTGCACCTTCCGGAACGTTTCAAGAATGTCCTTCTCGCTTTCTTCCTTTTTTTCTTGCATGAACCTGCGAGGAAAAGGTACATTGGGCAGATTAGGACGTGAAGTACATGAATTTGAACTTAAATCACCTGATTTGGCCGAGTTAGGGTAATTGGAGGCCTGCGGCATTGGGTTTTTCACTCTTTCCGTGGGTGAGCTAGACACTTCCTTAGGTTGTGTCGTCTCTTCATCTACTTCCTGGGCAGATTTGGAATTGTTTGGCTCGGTCCCAACTTCTTTTCCACTCCTTAGGGTGATGGCCTTGGCGGATTCGAATCCTCCCTTTGGATTGACTGTGGTTGAGCTAGGAAGCTTTCCTTTATCTCTAATCTGTCCAAGGAACTCAGAAATCTGCCCCATTTGTTTCTTCATATCCATCATCTCCTTCTCGTTATTTTCTATCCGGTTGTTTTGATTTTGCAACCCCTGCGAAATAGAGGTTAGTAATTGCATAGCTTGATTACTTTCCAAGGACGTACCTGAATGAGATGATGTCGAAGGTTGTTGGGATTGTTGGGGTGCATACGGCTTGGAATAAAACCCAGGGGGGTTTGGCCTAAATCCTCCTTGTTGGGCAGCTTGTTGTGGCTCCCTTCATTTGAAGTTTGGATGGTCCCTCCATCCGGCATTGTAAGTGTTCGAGTATGGGTTGTGTTGATTTTGTCCTTGGAACCCAATTGCATTGGCAGATTCCCACCCACCATTCTCGATTAGTTGAGGGCACTTGTCGGATGGATGCCCTTGAATTGAGCACACGCCACAAACTTGGTGTTCTTGTGCTTTTCGACCATTCACAACCTGAGAAACAAGAGAAGTAAGATTAGCAAGTTGTGATTGAATTTCAGAAATAGCACTCACCTCATTTACACTTTGTTGCCGTGGGGCTTCCCTTTGGCCCACTCCTTCATATTGTTGAGCGTTGAGTGCTCGGTTGGCTATGAGAATCTTAGCATCCCTTGGTGTTTTGTCCACCAATGCTCCTCCCGCTGAGGCATCAAGCATTTGACGTTCGATAGGAAGGAGGCCCTCATAGAAATATTGAAGGAGAAGTTCCTCCTTCATTTGATGTTGAGGACATGAAGCTACAAGGCCCTTGAAGCGCTCATGATAAGCCGGGAATGTCTCACCATAATTCTGTTGAATACCACTAATTTTCTTCCGTAGGAGAATCACTCTTGAAGTAGGGAAGAATTTCTCCAAGAAAGCACGCTTCATACTCTCCCACGAAGTCACCGTTCCTGGGGCTAGTTCGTAGAGCCAATCTTTGGCCTTGTCCATAAGTGAAAATGGAAAAGCCTTCATCTTCAATATACTCCCATCCACAGTGACGGGGGTCATGCTCGAACAAACCACCTCGAACTCCTTCAAGTGTTTGTTGGGGTCTTCCATAGACAAGCCATGGAACTTCGGAATATGGTGTAACAAACTGGATTTGAGTTCAAACACCTCAGTCGTCCCCTCTGCAGCCGTGGGGTATTGGATACAAAGAGGCAATGCATTATCCAAACCCGAGGCCGAAAGCTCCTTGATGGTTCTATTATCTGCTGCCATGGCTTGTTCTTCTTCAAAAATTTGGTCAGTGGGCTTTTCTTCTACACCTACTTCGTCCTCTTCAAGCCCAGGTTGTGGTGGAGGTTGTGGTGGCTCTTGTTGACTCCTCGTTCTCCTCAAAGTGCGTTCAAAATCACCGTCAAAGTCGGAGATGTTCTCTATAATAGGCCGAGAGCTACGAGTCATACACAGTACCTGAAAAACAAGAAAACAAACAAACTAAGAATCTGAAATAAGAATGCACGAAAAACAAAAAAAAATAAAATAAAAATAAAAATAAAGAAAAGGGACTAGCAAAGTTGCTAATCCCCGGCAACGGCGCCAAAATTTGATGCGAAAATTATATGCACACAAATTAAACCCTCTTTTTGTCAATTGTAGTATAAGTATAAGTAGGGATCGTTCTGGACCGAGGATTAGGAGGGATTGCTAAGACCTTGTAAACTGATTCAAAAACGTAAAAACAAGATAAAACACTAAACTAGACTCAAAGAATGTGAAACTAAACGTTAAAACATTAAGACAAACCAAAAGACTCAAAACTAATTTTGGACGAATTTAAGATTATGGCTTGATTCAAAATACTTTAAAACACAAACTAAACAGATTCTAAGCACTAAAGAACAAGAAAGTAAAAAGGGGGGGAAAAGTTTTGATTTGACGAAATTTGAAATAACAAAACAAGTTAATAAACTGAGCGGAATGTAAATATGAAATTGTGATGGAATGAATGGAATGAAGGCTAGCTAAGGGGTTTTTCTCCACACATGTTATACTTGCATACAAGATTGATTCTCAGTTGGTCTTTCGATAAATTATGATACTCAACACTCCGGATTAATTAGGTCCGCTTAAATTAACCGTCAAGTTTTCCTTAAGTTAATGAATTGGATGGGTTTGCGCAACGCAATTCACAACATTCTCCAAAAGTCCTTTACGTGAACAGCACAATAAAGATACAATCAAAGATCATTAAGCATTATGAAAACTATAAGTGTTGACGAGGCATTCGTTACTATGATGAGCATGAAACTCGTGCCAAGAATATGTTTAACACGATTGTTTATAAGCAACCTCCACTACTTGTGAATATAAGTTCATAACGATTAGGTGAAATTCACTTATATTCTAGCGTCATATTTATGCATGAAAATTAAGCGCGCATTCTTAATAAACATTCATAAATAAGCTATCAATCAAACGGTTAAACAAATTGAATCCACAACTTATGAAATTCCAACGAAAGTTAATCAATTCATATTGCAAATATAAACATAGTTTCGAATCACCCCCTACCTAAAGGGGGTTTAGTTCCTCATAACCTTGAAATCAAAGAAACACCTAAACATTCCAACAACTCAAAGCTTGAATTGTATGAACGTTTAAGCACTCTTCTCTTCCATACATACAAAACAAAGAGAATTAAAATGAAACTTTGAAATCAAAGAAACACCTAAACATTCCAACAACTCAAAACTTGAATTGTATGAACGTTTAGGCACTCTTCTCTTCCTCGTTGTTGTAGCACAAGGTTTAAGGGATGTTGTTGGTGTGTTGAATGGTTTGGAGAATTTATGGAAGTGGAAGAAATGGAGGAGAAATGGAAGGGAAACTCACGGCCAAAGGGGGAAGAATGGATGATTTTGAAGAGTGTTGTGTTGTGAATGAGATGAAGAATGCCTTGAATGATGAGAGTGCAAGGGTATTTATAGGAGTAGTGGAGGGAACATATAGGGAGAGAATGGATGGGAGAGCATGTGAATGATAGCTAGGAGAATGATTAAAGGGGTGTGAATGGTTGGAAATGCATGTGGGTGAATTGGTGGTGCAATGATGAAAAGTGAATAAATAATGCATGTAGGGTTAGCTAGGTTGGCTTTGTTTGGGTGCATGTGAGTTAAAGAGGGAGAATGTGGTGAAATGATGAAGTAGGAAGGTGGAAATGCATGTGAGATGTTGGAAAGGAAATGGGAATATGAGTGCATGTGGGTGAATGATTTGTGGTGCAATGATGAAGAGTGAATAAAGAATGCATGTAGGGTTAGCTAGGAAAGTGGGAATGTGGTTGAATGATTAAAGGGACATGCATGTGGCTTGTTTGATTGCTTGGTGAGATGATGCATGCTTGTAGTTTAGGGTGTTGAATATGGATTTGCATGGCATTTGAATTGATTGTGGGCTTTGGAATTGGAAGGAAATGCATGGCAAAGGTCTTGGTTTAAGAGAGAATGGGCTAGGCCCTTTGTTTTATGTCCAAAGTGAATACAAGGCCTTCAAATTCGTCCAACATTTTGGCTCCAATCATATGCCATCCATTCCAAGCCCAATTTTGCTCCAAAATGCTCCAAAATGCATCTTTTTTCTTCCTTAAGCCCTTAGAACCTGAAAACACACAAAAGAAGCATAAAGGACTAAAATAACTAGAGAAACATAACGTAAATGCACGAGAACAAGCCATTTAAGTCGCATGAATATGCTCCTATCAATATTGATTGCATAATATATATCAAGATGAAGTGTGTAGTGAAGCCATCAACCAAACAACCAACCCATGCACTATATATTGTAGGTCATAACCCCCATTGAGCCATTGTTAGCCTTTGTTCTTTGTTTACCCGTATCATCCCTACCTAGCCTAGATTAGGACCACCCATACCCTTGTTCTTGAAGCATAGTAAGCATGACTTAGAGCAAATCCTTTTCGATTATGCAAAACAACAAGTGTGGGGGAATTTGTGTGTGTGTGTGTTGATATGCCACGAAAAGAAATAAGGCATGAGTGAAAATAAAAAGAAAAAAAAAATTCGTGGAAAAAGAAAAAGGAAAGAAAAAGTTGTGAAAAGAAAGAAAAAGAGTATGAAATAAGTGAAAATAAGCTCACATGTTTGTGGTAGTTCAAGAAAGGGTCCAAAACATTGATTATGGCCCTAAGAGTTGTGTGAATTTTCCCCTTGTGTGTCTAAGTGAGTTTCTGCAATCATAAGTGATTCTAAGTGTCAAATTTCATTACTTTGCTTGCTATTGCTTAAAGAACGTTTGTTATCCTTACCTTCCATTGTTAGCCAATCACCCTTAACCCGTTACAACCCTTATGCTTCAATCTTGATCATTATGTTTTCAATAATGTGGAGTTTGGAATTGATGTAAGCATATGCTGTCCCTGGTTCTCGCATCTAATTACTAGCATTCCTTTCATGAGATCATATTCATATACATTCCAGAAAAGTGCTTTCCTTGTTATAAACATATGTGAGTGTTTAGTTCATATTTACATCAATCTTCTCACATATACTTAGTGTAGGGTGTGTAATCAGAAATTTTGTGTGAAAATAAGAGAGTATCTTGTAAGGAATTAAGTGAATTCTCTAAGGCATGTTACTACATTCAAATGTTGTTTTAAATTGATTAAATGAGAACTAGTAAGTAGTGATTAATATTACGTATGTGCCTAAGCGTAAAGATGACTTAAATCTATGTGAGTAATGATCTTGAAAATGTCAAGTGCATTAAGAATCCTGATAGGAGCATATTTGTGCGACTTAATTGACTTGTTCTCGTTCATTTATGTTGGGTTTCCTTAGTTATTTTAGTGCTTAACGTCATTTTTGTGTGTTTTCAGATTATAAGGCTAAAGTGTGCAAGAAGATGCAAATTGGAGTCTTTTGGAGCAAAAGAGGAATGAAGGAGTTGAAGACTTGAAGAAATATGAATTCCTAATTGAAGATGGATTCCTACTCCAACAAGGATTCCTACTTGAAGTAGGAAAGTTAAGCCTAGGTTTCCCATTTTGGTAACCTTTTCTAATCTTAAAAGTCCTTATTTTCCAGCCACTTTGGAGGCCTTGTATGCACTTTAGGACACAAAACAAAGGCCCTAGACCACCACTAAACCTTTGCCGCACCTTTCCCCTTCTCCCCATCCCTTGTCGTGCAAGGGGGGGGGGCAATTATGTCTTATTTTATGCACTTAAACACATGCCCCTTTTGATGCAAGAATTATACGCACACAAATTAAACCCTCTTTTTGTCAAATGTAGTATAAGTATAAGTAGGAATCGTTCAGGACCGGGGATTAGGAGGGATTGTTAATCACTTGGATTTGACTCAAAAACGTAAAAACACAATATAAAACACTATACTAGACTCAAAGAATGCAAAACTAAACTTTAAAACACCAAAACAAACCAAAAGACTCAAAACAGCACCAAAACACTCAAAACTGCCTTAAAAACACTTTCTGGGCAGTTTTGAGCACTTTGAGTACTTTGGACGAATTTGGGTAATAACTTGAATCAAAACACTTAGAAACACAAACTAAGACACTTTAACACTAAACTAGACTCAAAGAATGCAAAACTAAACACTTAAAACACTAAAACAAACCAAAAGACTCAAATATCACCCAAAACACTCAAAACTGCCTTAAAAACACTTTCTGGGCAGTTTTGAGCACTTTGGTGAATTTGGACGAATTTGTATAACAAATTGAATCAAAACACTTATAAACACAAACTAAAACACTTTCTAACTAATTTGGACATTAAAGTAAGGGGGGATTGAGTTTTGGTCGAAATTAAACTAATTGCACAGATTCTAATTAAAACAGATTGTAAGTATGAATGTGATGGATTGCTAGCTAAGGGGTTCATCTCCACACATGTTACACTTGCATAATAAAAAGATTTCCAATTGCATTTCAATAAACCATGAATTCTCAACACCCCAAGTTAACCGTGATGCACTAATTAACCTTGAAATCTTCCTAACGTTATTGAATTGGATGATTGCATACAACAACCCAAAACATTCCCCACAAGTCCCCTACATGATTGGATAATAGAGATACAAGCAAGAATCATTACGCTCTATCAAAATTATAAGTGTTGACGAGGCATTCGTTACTATGATTGCATGAAACTTATGCCAAGAATTTGTTTAACGCGATTGTTTATAAGCAACCTCCACTACTTGTGAATATAAGTTCGTAACTATTAGGTGAAACTCACTTATATTCTAGCGTCATATTCATGCATGAAAATTAAGCGTGTACTCTCAATAAACATACATAAATAAGTTATCAATCAAACAGTTAAACAAATTGAATCCAGAACTCATGAAACGCAATTAGAAGTAATCAAATCAAAATGCAAGCATAAACATATATTTCAAATC
Source organism: Pyrus pyrifolia (assembly GCA_016587475.1). Taxonomy (NCBI): domain Eukaryota; kingdom Viridiplantae; phylum Streptophyta; class Magnoliopsida; order Rosales; family Rosaceae; genus Pyrus; species Pyrus pyrifolia. The sequence continues at coordinate 2,397,823 of BNSU01000024.1, forward strand.
CCCCCTAGCCAAGGGGGGGTTTAGTTCCTCATACGTACAAAACAAAGAGAATTGAAATTAAACATTGGAATCGAGGAAAAGAAACACCTAAACATTCCAACAACTCAAAGTTGAATTGTATGAACGTTTAGGCACTCTTCTCCTCCTCTTTGTTGTAGCACAAGGTCTAAGGTGAGTTTTGGTGTGTTGAATGGATTGGGGAATTATGGAAATGGATGAGGGAGGCCACGGCAATGGGATGATTTCTGGTGGTGTTTGGATTGGTAGGGAGACTCACGGCACAAAGGGCTCTCTTTGGTGAATTTCTGAAAATGGAAGAATGAATGAGAATGAGTGGGAATGAATGCTTATTTATAGGCGAAATGGGAGGGGGGGGGAACATGACAGCTAGGAGGGAATGTGGCTGCATGTTTGAATGATTAAAGGATGCATGTGGGTTGGAAATGCATGTGCAAGCATGTGTTGGCTGATTTAAAGAATGTGAATGCAATCTGAAATGCATGTGAATTATGTTGGAAAGAAGGGGAAGTCACGACACAAGGTAAGGGGGAGTGAATGTGGCTGAAATGCAAAGGGGGAATGATGATGAATGCATGTGCAATGACAGCTAGGTATGTGGTGGAAAGCTGGAATTGCACAAAGGGAATGCATGTGCACGGTTTTGGTGTGGAGAAAGGAATAATCTGAAATGGGAGAGCATGTGGGTGGAAATGCATGTTTGAATGATTAAAGGGACATGTGGGGGTGCAATGATGAAGGAATAATCTGAAAATGCAAGGTGAAATGAAGTGGAATGACAATGGCATGTGGAATGGCTGGAAAGTGTATGAAACTCACGGTAATGATGGTGATTTTCTGGTGGTGAATGGTAATGCAATGTGTTTGCATGTGAATTAAAGCTATGTGAATGATTAGGGTGAATGTGCATGTGCTTTGACAACTAGGATGAATTAATTAAAGGGAGTGCATGTGGCTTGGCTGGAATGAATGGAATGCAATCTGAAATGGGAGATGAAATGGGATGCACGGCAATGATGGTGTTTGTGTGAATGATGGCAGATTGTGTGGGTGAGTGATTAGGTTGGAAATGCATGTGAATGCAAGGTGTGAATGATTATGAGTGCATATGGGTGAATTAAAGGATGGAATGCATGTGAATTAGGTTGGAAATCTGATGGGAACTCACGGCATTAAGTGGATTGAAATGATTGAATGTTTAATGGTTGCATGTGGCTGAAATAAAGTGTGTATGCATGTGCACGACACAAAGGGAAATGGTTTTGGTGAATGGCTGATTAGAATCTAGGGTGAATGGTGTGTACGGTTTTTGGGAGAGAAAGTGTGTTGGATGATTTATGGAGATGCATGTGGATTAAAGGAATGCATGTGCAATGGATATAGGAAAGGTTTAAATGTCCTAGAACTAAAGGGAACAAGGTTCCAACACTTTGGTCTTCAATTAGGTCTTCAATTTCGTCCAACACTTTGGCTCCAAGCATAAGCTATCCATCCTTAGCCCAAAAGTGCTCCAAAAGTCTCCAAAATGCATCTTTTTGCTCCTTTAGCCCTTTGGACCTACAAACACACGAAAATAGCTTAAAGTACTAAAATAACTAAAGAAACATAACGTAAATGCACGAGAACAAGCCATTTAAGTCGCATGAATATGCTTCTATCACCTTTCTAAATAAAACCCTAGCCGCACATTGCAGCCAATTCCCTTTTTAATTTCTAATTTAATTTCCTAAATCTAGAAGCCTTTGACTTAATTTTAGTTAACCAAAATAAGCTAGGGTTTTAATTTCTGAAACCCTATATATTCTAAGCCTAGCCGCACCCTAGCTTTATTCTATGAATCATTCAGCCACTTCCCACTCCCTTGCCGCAGCCACCATCACCCTAATACCTTCAATCCGCCACTTCTCCATCCATTCCAGCAACCTCCCATCTCTGCCGCAACCATTCCTCTACTCCAACCATCATTCTACACCTCCATACACCACCCACACCCCTTGCCGCACCACCATATCATCCTAACTCCCTTCCTAAACCAAGACCATATCCAAAAACCCCCAAAAACCTCTCTGCCGCAGCAAGGAGAAGAAGAAAGAGGAGCTTGACGTGTAGAAATTCAAAGTGGATTCGTTGGGCGTTCTAGGTGTAATCAATCTTTTGTTC